>OX459062.1:13886618-15359495 GCA_949775005.1 Orthosia gothica | reverse complement strand
GCCCCTCAGAAAGTATTGCGAAAAAAAGTTTTTATATATGGGAGACTGGCCAGTTATAATGTTTTTCGAAAATATGATTATTTATAAGTAAAAATAAGTAAGTTCCAATTTCAAAATTTCCCTCCACATTTTTTGCGAGTTAATTCAAAGTATTGTGTCTCACTGAAATATGGATCTGCGCCGGGAACATTTTAGAGCTATGATTTTATACGATTTCAAGTGTCGCCTGAAACCGGATGAATCGTACGATAGACTTCAAATGGCATTCATGGATGAAGGCCCTTCCAAGGCAACCGTGTATCGTTGGTATAACGAATTCAAGCGCGGTCGACCAACTTTGGGGGATGACGAAAGAAGCGGTCGCCCTTTGACGGCTGTTACCGAAGAAAACGTGCTAGCAGTGAAAAATTTAATCCAAGACAATAGGCGAATTACATATCAGGAGATTCAACACATATTGAAGATTGGATCGGGAAGCGTTCACGAGATTCTACACAGCCATCTTCGCGTGAGGAGGATAGTATCACGCTGGGTGCCGCACAACCTCACCGATGCTCAGAAGCAGGCCCGGGTGGAATGGTGCCGTGATATGCTTAACAAATTTGAAGCAGGCTCGTCTCGGCGTGTTTACGACATCGTTACAGGTGATGAGTCCTGGATTTATCAATACGACCCAGAAACCAAGCGCCAGTCGACTGTTTGGGTGTTTCAAAATGAGCCAACGCCTACCAAAGTGAAGCGATCTAGAAGCGGGGGTAAGATTTTGATCGCTAGCTTTTTTAATTTGACTGGCCACTTGGTATCAATTCCCTTACGGGATCAAAGAAGCATTAATGCCGAATGGTATACTACCAAATGTTTGCCAGAAGTTTTCTCTGTTATAAGCAACAAGCGACCAAACACAGGGCTCCGCGGGCTACTGCTCCACCACGACAATGCACCTGCGCACACCGCACTCAAAACGAGGGACTTCCTGGACAGCACGCCAGTCAAACTCCTGGGTCACCCTCCTTACAGCCCTGATCTAGCACCGTGTGACTTCTTTTTATTCCCAAAAATAAAAAATCAGCTCAAAGGGATACAATTTTCGTCGCCGGAAGATGCGCTGGCTGCGTTCGAGCAGGCTGTAAACGAGGTGTCTGCGGCGGACTGGAAAAAGTGTTTTGAAAACTGGTTTAGGCGCATGAATCTTTGTATAGAGGCTGGTGGAAAGTACTTTGAAAAGATTTAATAAAAATATATGTACGTATAGAACATTTTTTTTTAGTTTCGCAAAACTTTCTGAGTGTCCCACGTAGATTAGCTAAAGTACACACATCTTTCATGGGGTACTGTGTTAAATTCTATAACAAAATACCTTGTGAGATATTAAAGTTAAATGAAAGAAAATTTAAAACAATAGTTAAAAGCACACTTTGTAAACAAGCATATTACAAATTAGATGATTATATTCAAGATAAGAATGCTTGGAAACATGCTGGTCCTGCTCCATAGGCCTATCTTTGGTGTGGACAAAATCAAAATGGTTAATTTTTATTATATTCATAATTATAGTAACGCTTTATTTTTATTTTTTCTTCTTTTTTTGTTTAAAAAAATTGACTCGCACACTGTTCTGTTGTTGTTTAATTAGGTAATGTACCTATGTTTGCACTATTTGTAAGTACGTGAGGACCATGTTCCTATTTATCAAGTAAAGGAATTTACCTGTTAATGCTTGTAATTCTCTCATACCTATATGTAGTATAGTAGTGCTGGGTACATCGTCCTCACGTATACGAATTTATTAATGTATGTACCTATATAAATATTGTGTAAAACTTTTCTTTAAAAGAGTAAGTATGGAGTTTCTTGTGCGTTCTTCTCCATAACAACCTACATTTCCGAATGCACGGTAGAATCAATTTTTATTAAATGTAAATTTTAACGTTCAAAAGTGCCACATAATGGCCTACTTGAAATAAACACATTTGACTTTGAAATACATTTTCAACCGACTTTCCAAAAAAGAGGAGGTTATCAATTCGACTGTTTTTTTTTTATGTTTGTTACCTCAGAACTTTTTACTGGGTGAACCGATTTCGATGATTCTTTTTTTATTTGAAAGCTGGTGCTTGTCATGTGGTCCCATTTAAATTTCATCAAGATCTGATGAATAACTTTGGAGATATACATCAGAACTCTTCAATAAATGACTACAAGTCACTCAGGATAGCTGCAATCGCATGTCTGTTTATTGTTTGTACCATTATATAACATAAAATCACACTAGTACGCTCTAAAGAGGGTACGCAAGTGTGAACAGTTAACCCTGTTATACTCTTATTCCACCGGTTTTGTTTAAGTTTCATGTTATTGGGATAATCAATTCTGGCTTCACTTTGGGCATTATAGGTACCTAACCTATAGAACCGGTCCATTATGTACCACAACTAAACAGAGAAAAATAAAAAAAAACTTTTTACAAAAAAAATACAACCGACTTCCAAATAAAAACACTACAAAGTGAAAAATAAATTCAATTTCGGCAGTCGGTGTCAAAAAACGAAGAAACGAAAATAGGAACACCGACTTCCGAAATTGAATTTATTTTTCACTTTGTAGTGTTTTTATTTGGAAGTCGGTTGTATTTTTTTTGTAAAAAGTTTTGTATTTAATAAGTTAGCTACTGCCAGCGGCTTCGCCCGCATGAAAAATGTCTGATCATCCCAGAGGAACATTATACCGGGTAACAAGTAGTCTATGTGCTATTCCAGACTGCGCTTCTCTTTGCCAAATTTCACCCAGATCCGGTCCGCCGTTGTGGCGTGATTGAGTAACAAACATACAAACATACATCCATCCATCCAACTAAACTTTCACATTTATAATCATATTTTATAGTAAGATTTTGGATTTTAGATATAGATTTAAGGGCTATTTATGAAATAAGAAAATGATGAGAACAGTCTTAAATATCAGCGCGGCGTTATTTATTATTTTAGGGTTCCGTACCCAAAGGGTAAAAATGGGACCCTATTACTAAGACTCCGCGGTCCGTCTGGCTGTCTGTCTGTCGCCAGGCTGTATCTCATGAACTATGATAGCTAGACAGTTGAAATTTTCACAGATGATGTATTAGGTCATTACATATGAAATTGGCGTTTTGTAAGGGAGGAACATAAAGTCGTTTTTTTTTATATAATGTATTTATTTAATCAAAGTATGTACCATTGCTATCTATGCACTTTTGCCATCTCATAGGTAGTTCATTGATCCCTTTACAAAAAAAAACCATTCGGACGGGAATCAATAAAAACTTTGTAGGCGCTTTGGACTGCCCCATCGGCGTTCAATTTTTTCCCTTGCAAGAAGTTATCCGAATTTCGAAAAAAATGGTAATCTGTTGGAGCAAGATCCGGTGGAGTACGGTAGATGTCATAGACATTCCAATTGAAGCTCCTCTAATTTGGTAGCCGTCTGTTGTGCAATGTGTGGTCTAGCGTTGTCCTGAAGCAGCAGTGGCCTAGAGCGATAGACCTCGGCTGTTTAGCAGCTAGCTTTTACATCATGGTTTGCAGTTGGTGACAATAGACATCTGCTGTAATCGTCTGTCCAGATTTAAGAAAGCTGTAGTGAACGACACCGGCACTAGTCCACCGAACGCTCACAAGTAATTTTTTTTGAGTAAATTTTTGCTTGGGGCAGGATTTTGCTGGTTCACCAGGGTTGAGCCATTGCGATGATCGTTTCCGATTATTGTACAGGATTCAATTTTCATCACAGGTAATGATTCGATTTAAAAACCTTCATTATTGTGCCGGTTGAGTAATGTAACGCAGCAATCGACGCGCGTTTGTCGGTTTGCTGCACTCAATTAATGAGGTACCCACCTTTCAAGCTTTTTCACCTTCTCAATTTGCTTCAAGTGGATTAAAACAGTTTTATCACTAACACCGCAGCCTGCAGCTTACTCGGACTCGGGCTTGTTCTGCAGGTTGAAATTTCCAGAACGAAAACGTTGGAACCAAAAACGCACTGTGTTTTCTTCTGTGACACCGTCGCCATACACATCATTAATCCTTCGAGCTGTTTCTGCAGCACTGGTGCCACGATGGAGCTCGTACTCGTAAATAACGCGATTTTTCAAGTTTTCCATTTTGTAAACTGATTGGCGCAAACAAAAAACCAAAAGAGAAAAAAACTAATGAAATACGCATATACATAAGCTGTACAAATTTAAAATTTTAATTCCAAACCAAAGAGGAGATATTTGAGATCAAAGTGGCCAGTACGACAAAACGCCAATTTCAATCTAATATTTATGTAACAACAAATAACAAAATAAAATAAATGTTTAAGTGGGGCTCCCATACAACAAACGTGATTTTATTGCCGTTTTTTGCGCTAATGGTCCGGAACCCTTCGTGCGCGAGTCCAAGTCGCAATTGGCCGGTTTATCTTAAGGCGGTACCCCGAGCAAAACGCCGCGCAAGCCGTTTTTCGTGCTGTTTTTAGGAGCTATATACTCGTTATTTAAAAAGAAATATCAATTAATAAAAACACATTAAATTTCTACATAATATTGATTCTAAAATGTTAGATTTCGTTTTTTTTTAATGTTGTTTAAATTTCACTAATCTCCTGCCGAAAAAAACATAAAAATGAGAAATAATTATTGATATCATGCATCTCCTCGTAAAGTGTTTATTAATTATTTTTCGTACTAACACTAATGGATAGACAATTTAATACCGAACATTTTGGTAGTATTTTTTTTTTCAAAAGACCAAAATTCGATTTTATAAAGATTTTATTCTAAAATCTGGGCGTATTCACTACTGTAATTCATGCGCCACCAGTGCCGCTAGAACAATAGGAATGCTCATATCTCATGCCGATTTTTTGGTCAGGGTACCGTCTTAATATCAAGATATCCTTTTTGATCTTGCTGTCACTGGGTTTTCTTTTAATTTTTTTTTTGTATTTTTCTCTCGTGTCTGAATCGCCTGTCCCAATCACAAATTAAATATTTTCATTCTTACTTTCTTAGAAAAAGTTAAAAGCGGTTTCCTCAGTATTATAAATAATATTTAACTAGTATACAAAGATAGGAAATGAAACACAAAATTCAATAAGAGTCGAAATTTGTGCCAATACCACGGAGAGCCCTTGTTTATACACAGAAAATTACAAGGCGGAATAATTATAAACGTTCTAAGTAAAGCTGCGAAACCATTAAAGTTTTAATTAAATGTATTTATAATTAAGTCTGAAAGTAATTAACTTAAAGCAAACAAAAATACTCGAATACGGAGTGGAAGGCCTTTTCATTACGGACACCTCACACCGACATTTAAGACCATCGATTTATATGTACTACGTACTACATTAGGCAATCCGACGTGTTTCTTTTTTCGACTGAACTGTACTGCAATCCGTACACCTTACTTTAAACTATGTTGAACGAAACGCGTCAGCGCCATGAATTTCATGGCGTTTAAGACGTTTTGATCGCGAGTAAACGATGTTTTAATAGTTTGATTAGACAACATAAATATTTCAGCTTTGCAGCGAAATTTACTCACCAGCATATGGACAATTTTTTTTTTATGAATGATCTTATCTATCGGTAGAACGTATGTCAATGCTTAGGATCTTCTTGGAGCTCTTAATCATCATCTGCCATGCCCCAATAACTATGCAATTAAGGAATGGACTTCCAGTCTAACTGGAGGCAGCTGTATATAAGTATTTTATCTACACTCACAACGTCATGTTCTAAATATGAGTTCAAAAAATATTGTATAAACACGTACTTTATATTCGTGGATAGATAAAATTTAAAAAATTGTAGTTTATGCAATGGTCATATAATGGGGGTAATTAAAACACGAGCGTGGGTTTATCACATGAGGCGAAGCCGAATGTGATAATATTAGCACGCAAGTGTTCAACAATAAGTATTCCTTAATTTTTGTTTCATCGCAATCGGTTCACTCTATCAAAAGATATATGAATTTAAAGTGTTAAAGAAGTAAAATATCTTAACACACGCAATTCAGATACTCGGACAGTTGAACTCCATATTCGATAGATGGCGTTGTGCATTTGACGTCATTTTCTGAATGGCGGTGTTATGATTCTCAACGGAAGAAAGACGCTTAAACAAAATGGTAGGTAATTGTGTAGGCATGTAGGTAGTTAGGTAAATAAGAAGGGTAGATAGTTAACTTGAGCGAAGCCGTGGGCACAGCAAAATTCAATAGCTTATACATAAAAACTACGCAAAGATATTTTAAAGAAACCTCCATCTTTTACCTTTTTATCTTTCGGTTGACGGTCGTTTTATTCTGGGGCAACTTTGATAAGGATGAAATGATTGATGACATGAAATCTCCTCACATTAAATTGAATTCCAAAAATGTCAACCGAATATATATTTTTTACCCTGGCACTTCCATTTTGTTTTAAAATCTTTGCCGTGACCACGGTACTGGATTTGCTTGCCGTTCTACTAAATATAACTCGGAAAACATATAATTAAGGCCTTTAGTAAGGTTACTTCGGAGTTCAGGCAGTTATCCGGTTTCTTTTATTTTCTTTAGATGATGAATGTTGTTTAGTAAAGTCAATGTGACCTTTGAATATAGCGATGTTTTATTGTTTATTTATTTTATTCCAAGACGTTTGCTGCAGTGCGCATTTTTCCTGGCGTTTGTCCTGCGTACACGCGTCGTCTGTGCATTGCTTAGATGCTGTGCAAACGCTAGGTGAAATTTTTTTGGTGTTTGGCACAATCACTACTTGGTAGGTTTACAGTGGATGAATGAAAATGTTAATCTCCTGATAATTTTTTATATACAGCCTGTTATTTTTTTCTATTAGTCTTAACATTTGAACATAAAATTACAGTTTGGCAAGAAAAGTGTTGAATTATGCATTTTTTAACAACTCAGGGCAACTGCCCGGCACCGCACTACATCCTATCCGTGTCCGTGAGATTTTGGTTCGGAAATATCTGTAGTACTTCTTGTAGGGAAGCTTGCGCACTACACCCGAACTCTATCCGTCATAATCTAAGTATATAATAATAATAATAAGACAATCACTGAAAAAATAAGTAAATACGCAGAACTCAAGGACGAAATAGTTAGAATATGGCGGCAAGAAAAAGTTTATGTGGTCCCCATAGTCCTTTCTACAACAGGCGTCATTCCGAACCACCTTCTCCATAGTCTGAAGTTACTTGATCTAAACGAAAATCTCTATATCACCCTTCAAAAAGCTGTCATCTTAAACACATGTCGAATTGTAAGAAATTTCATGCAATTTGATGAAAACGAAATAGATCCACATCATTCATCTTCAACATAACACACCACACGCTGTATTTACTTGGTCTCGGCCCGTAAATGTAGCTTAAGGGGCGTTTAAACGGGCTATATTTTATGACAATTTGTGGCTGCAATACTGTGGCCGGCAACATTGCTAGCAATACCAGCCACACTATGCAATATTTTAAGGATGGCCCGGCATTATAGCCACATATTTTTTGGTATGTCAAAATGTTTTTATGTGTAGCCGGCGTGTGGCCGAACGATCGCCTCGCAATCGAAAATACTACAATATATCTGGGCCATCTATATTGTTGTTCTGTTTTACTGTATATGCGCGTCCCTTTCACCCTGCGACGTGAAGTACTTTGCGTTTCACTTATTAAATACTATATTACTTATTTTTAAATAAGTACTTATCCAGCATTAATTCCTTGTCTACGGAATCCAAAGTGTCACGCCTACTTAGGTAGGGTCGAATCCACATTCGTGTCCTTTTTTTCGTTTTTCTGCCAAAACAATGTAAGCGGCTGCGATGAGCGTCATTTCGTCGGCCATTGTTGCTGGATTGTGTGGCTCATTAAAGGGTTCTGAATTAAAGGCCATACTGTTGCAGCCATATTGCAACATGTTGGCTGCAATTGATTGCTCAGCCATAAAATGCACTAAAATGTTTTTTTGATGGCTGGGCAATGTTTGCCAATAATTGCAGCCACAAATTGTCGTAAAATATAGCCCGTTTAGACGCCCCTTTAAACCAGCCTAAGAGCTGAGAATTTGAAACACTTGAAAATAATCTGTCATAATTCAGAAAATTTTGAACTCGGAACTCAAATCGAACGGAAAAAAACTCAAACGTCCGTGTCCGTAACCTGAGCCCGTGATATGAGTGAACTCGTATCACGGTGAACTCAGGCTGTAGTGAGTTTCGGAGACTAAAAGACACCATTTTATTTTCCAGCTGCAAATCGAGGCGGGAGCTGGCGAGGGTCCAGGTCCTCCAGTGAACAACAATTCGGAGGGTGCAGTGGCCAGCCCCCCTCGCGATGACAATCACAACGCTCAGCAGCCGCCCCCGGTAACTCCTCGAGCCAGGCCGCTTACACCTGCAGGTAAGGATAGGATCTTTTCAGAGAGGATTATGGTACAAAATTTCTTCTTGTTCTTCCTAGCAATATCCCACTTTAGGTGGGTCGACTCTTCCGATACAAAAATTATAGCAATTATTTGGTTACTTTTAACCTTATCTTTTATTTAAAATGTTGACACCGTTTACCGACTGATTGGCAGATGTTTAATTCATAGAGAATTTGGACCTTATTTACTTATGAAAATCTCGACGGTGCTTGGCAGTAAAAAATATTCTAATTGTGTTTAGAAAATTTGAATACACATCTACTAAAGCAAGGCTTTTTGTAGGGGACTTTAATAATTTAGAATGTGCTAACCAGTGCCCAAACTGCTCAGAGATTTTGAATGAATAAAGCCTTAAGGCGCCGATTCCCTTGAGTAGCTGATTTTAAAATGAGAATCACGTCTAAACGGCTAGTCGTAATTTATTGAAAAAAATATATGTTATATTAGACCATTTTCTTAATAATTTCATCTGAGCAAATTTTGAGTTTTATTCGTGTAACATAGTGTAATTAATTTGTAAAGTTATGTCTAAAACGGACAAATACACGACAATCACAACAAAACCGCTGGGCGTATTTTAATGAAATCGACACCATATCAAAGACAATTTAACTATCTACATTTTGATCTGAAGCTTTTTTTTTTAAAGTCATAGAATAATAAGGAAAGTAGTAGTCGTCGTCGTAGTCGTAGTCGTAATAAGACGACGACTAACGCCAACGACCTTGAGGGAACAAAACGCGCACTCGTTTCACTCCCGCGCGACCCAAAATTTAGTAGTTTTTTGTACTTTCCTTATTATTCTATGACTTTAAAAAAAAAGTTTCAGATCAAAATGTAGATAATTAAATTGTCTTTGAGATGGTGTCAATTTCATTAAAATACGCCAAGCGGTTTTGGTGCGATTTAGACATAACTTTACAAATCAATTACACTATGTCATGCGACTGAAACTCAAAATTTGCTTAGATCAAATTATTAAGAAAATGGTCTAATGTAACATATATTTTTTCCAAAAAATTACGACTAGCCGTTTAGACGTGATTCTCATTTTGAAATCAGCTACTCAAGGGAATCGGCGCCTTAAGTCCTTAATCTTTGCTAATCGACGTAAATACGTTTTCAACGATTTAATTGTAAATTTTAAACTTCGAATTGAAATTCACAAAAAGCACAGATATAAATCTAACTAGATAATGCGATTGTACGTAATTCGTGTGCCAAAAAACGGACTTAAGTTACGATCAATGATCGTAATCGGAGATTTTTATTTAGCATTACCTATCAGCACCGGAAATCTAGAAAAAATCCTTTTTTAACCCCCGCCGGAAAAAGAGGGGTGTTATAAGTTTTACGTGTGTTGCTGTGTATCTGTGTGTCTGGCTGTGGTATCATAGCGCCTAAACAGATGAACCGATTTTGATTTAGTTTTTTTTGTTTGAAAGGTGATTTTGTCGAGAGTGTTATTAGCTATATTTGAATAAAATCGGTTCAGCCGTTCAAAAGTTATGGGTATTTTACCGTTTTCGGGGTGTTTTCGCAAGATAAATGTGTGAAATTTTACTTGTATGACATATTGAGCTGTAAAAAATGTATAGGCAAAGTTGGTCGAGGTATTGGAAATGTTTTCTTTCATTGATAAGTAAATTCGTTTTTAAATGTTTGTGAAAAAGTGGCACGCTTGGTTTTCATGCAGATGGAGGGACTTATTTTATCTAGTTAGATTTATGTCTGTGGTTGTAAGACTCCCCGGAAGTCTCACCATATTGCGTCCTTTCAGTAGGTACATTCGTGAAAAACCGTTTCTAAGGCAGAAAATAAGGTACAGAATTGATAGCCATACAAAATGTTTCTATTTCCAAAGGCTGAAGTCAATAACTTCCTCTATTCATTTATTTGCAAACAGTTTCATCATGGCTCGTGGCATATTAACCCAGTTCTAAAATTAGACATAAATTATACATAACAACAGTGTGCCGGGTTCGACACTGACAGATATTCATTGGTTATACGGAACACGAGGATTTGGGAACCAATAAATTTCCATCCATTTTGTTGAATCGTGAAAGGAGACATTATTGAACGGGAATTGACAACTAGGAAGTACGGACTTTTAAAATTCGAAAATTCTATTTGTAACGAAATTCTTCTTAGGTGAAATAAAAACAAAAAACCGGCCAAGCGCGAGTCGGACTCGTGCACCCAGGAGTCCGTAGAAACCTCAGCTTAAAGGTAACATAGACCTGAGTATTTGATATGAATTTCAATTTAATACCTCTACGCGTTCATGAGGACAGGGGTAGTAAGTTTAAAATTATTAAAAATCATCATCATCATCAAGATTCTGAGTTCACGGGAACCCTGTAGGTTTTGATTCCCTTGCGAATGTCGAAAATTTGCGGAACAAACGGCTGTATCTTTTGATTGCGTTGGCTTAGAAGTTTGATTTTTCCACAGCTGACGAGTATTTGATATAAATTCAGCCTGATACCTCCACGCGTTCCTTAGAAAAAGGGTCTTGACAAACAGACGGACGGACAACAAAGTGATCCTTTATGGGTTCCGTTTTTTTCCTTTCGAGGTACGGAACCCAATTTTTTTACATTTGAAGAACTACATATGCATCTTTTAATTCAAATTAGTTGTAGCAATTTCGAATGGCAATCGGTAGTCGTGGTAAATGCGGTGGAACGAGATAAATGTCGTGAGGAAAGTTTAGGTATGAATGTCTTTGATCGCTATAAAAGAGCAGTGGTGGCCCAGTGGTATCGGCCGCGACTTACAAGTTGTAGGTCGTAGATTCGGATCCAGGCAGACGCTTTACTTTGCGTAAATTATTTCATCATCACTGCTCTCAAAACGGTGAAGGAAAATATCGTGAGGAAACGGCATGTCCTAGACCCAAAAATTAGAAGACATGTGACATCCACCAAACCGCACCCGGCCCGCGTGGTGGATTACGGGCTACGGCCCATTACCTCTCAAAGAGAGGAGGCCTGCACGAACAACGGACCACATGTAAATCTTAAGTGTGGAAAAAGGGGATCCAACTATCCTATCCTAAGGATGGCTGTAAGACCAAAAAACGACGGATGAACTTGTGTAAAAAATTATAACTTAAAAAATACTTGAAATGTTTTTTTTTAAAACAAGCCTTTTTTCGTATTCTTCTCAGCAAACCCTTTCATTTTAAACCCATATCACGGCATTGCACAAAAAATAATTAGTCCACCATTTTGGGCTGTCCGCCATATTGGATTTAGAATGACGTAGCTAACCATGCATTGCCATCTAAACTAAACGTGTATGCAAAATTTCATCTTAATCGGTGGAGGATAACTTTTTTTAAATTCAGTTGAAGGTTTGACCCGAACACACTTACATACATACATTGTAAGTTAAAATAAAGCTTGTAAAAAAGGGGATGACTACCGAGATAGCTCCCGACTAATAAGAAAATATGGGAGAACGTGGCATAACCCCAAATTAATTAGGATAAAGCCAAGTGAATAATAAGTTTCAAACACATTTAACCCTTCGAATATAGGAGCGATCTGCCCTTCAAAAATTTCCGAATTACACATAACAATCTATGTATTACATAACCTTTTACATGACACATTGTAACATTCATTACGCTTATTTTTAGCTCATGAAACTCGAGCATTATTTTTTACATTGTTCGAATGACAGTTATAAATTGAATGAAAAACCTTTTATTCGCGTAACCGGACCGCAATCATTTGAATGGTTTCGCTTTGTGCTGTATTACACATAACTGATAATAACTCAGGCGATAATGGGGTTTAAAACCTTTTATATTCAATTTTTTTATCAGAACATTCGGTTTGCAGATCTTCTTTATAAGCAACACTTTGTGGAACTTAAACTTTTTGGATACAACTGTGGCAGTTGCCGATTTAATTGGTATTTTCTCCCAAATAGGATACAGAAAGAGGTACCTATCATGTTATCTTTTTAACCGACTTTCCAAAAAGGAGGCGGTTCTATGTTCGACTTCATGTTATTTTTTTTTGTATATTCATCGATTTCTCCGTCAATTATTGTGGACCGATTTTGAAAATTATTTTTTGTTTGAAAGAGCAGGTTCCCAAATTGGTCCCATCTTTTATTTTATTTCATTATAGGTACCTTTATTACTAAAGAACTTGCCTATTAGGTACAAATAAAAGTGGAAATAAAAAACCTTTTTCCAAAAAAATACTATCGACTTCCAAATAAAAACACTACAAAGTGAAAAATTACTTTCTTTTTGGAAGTCGGTGTCCATAACGAAAAAAAATGGTACCTTAAAAGAAAGTAATTTTTCACTTAGTAGTGTTTTTATTTGGAAGTCGGTAGTTTTTTAACCCCCGCCGGCAAAAGAGGGGTGTTATAAGTTTGACGTGTGTTGCTGTGTATCTGTGTGTCTGTCTGTGGCATCATAGCGCCTAAACGGATGAACCGATTTTGATTTAGTTTCTTTTGTTTGAAAGGTGATTTTGTCGAGAGTGTTCTTAGCTATGTATGAATAAAATTGGTTCAGCCGTTCAAAAGTTATGGGCGTTTTACTGTTTGAATCGGGGGGTTTTCGCAAGATATCGTGTCATAATGACGTGTTCAATAGATTGCCGATCGAAGCGTATCTACTATGTACTAGAGAAATTATGAAGCATGAAATAAAAATGAGGCGGGGTTTTTTTAAATTTTGAAATTTTACTTTTTTTTTGTAAAAATGTTAACTTTTTCTTCTTTTCGAGTCGATGGAAGCTTTAAATATTTTGGGTCCAGAAGGTGGCAATGGCGGTGGACGGTCTTGGTCATTAGAACCTGTCATTAATTATCTGAAATCACCGGTTTATTTGCAGATACCGTAAGTTTGTAACTCATGCGAAATTATAAAATCTCGATATATCACAACGATAAGCGACATTTTTTACGCGAGATTGCAATTACGTTCACATGGAGACTATATATGCGGTGAAATTCGACCAATTTGCACTTGAAAGTTTCTTAGAAACTTCGATACCGCCTGTCGACGCAATTCGAATTGTGTCGTACCATCAATACGGTCCCTTACACTTTCCTTTTTAACCGACTTTCCATAAAGGAGGAGGTTATTAATTCGACAATTTTGGGGATCGCAGGTGTGATCAGTTCACCCTGGTATATTCTCATTCCGGTTTTGTTTAAGATTTATTTTATTGGGTTATCTGTTCTGGCGTCACTGGGCATTATAGGTACCTTGCCTATAGAACTGGTCCATTACGTACTACAACAAAAAATTTAAAAAAAAATACGAAAAAATACAATCGACTTCCAAATAATAACAGTAAAAAATAAATTCATTTTCGGAAGTCGTTGTCAAAAAACAACGAAACGAAAACAGATACACCGACTTTCAAAATTTAATTTATTTTTCACTGTGTAGTGTTTTTATTTGGAAGTCGGTTGTATTTTATTGTAAAAATGTTTTTTTAGATCTTTCCACTCCAAACTCTTTCATATACTACGTCGTATCCAAAAAACAACGTCGCAGTATCAATGGGAGTGTGACGATAATAATATTACATCAGGAACACGATATATTTGCTCAGTCGAGACGGGCTTATAGTGAAACCCACCTACTTCGGCATATTCGTCGGCAATCATAATAAAGTGTTTGTTTATTGACATTGTACCAAATGTGGCAGGGTTATATCATGGGGGATGTAGTTACGTGGTATTAGACTTGCTATTTTTAACCGACTTACCAAAAAGGAGGAGGTTCTATGTTCGACTTAATGTATGTTTTTTTTTTTCGTGTATGTTCACCGATATCTCCGTCAATTGTGGACCGATTTTGATAATTATTCTTTTGTTTGAAAGAGTATGTTTCGAAAATTGACCCATTTTAATTTGGTGAAGATCTGATGAAGAATTTCGAAGATATACAACAGAACTCTTCAATAAATAACGGCAAATCTCTCGGGAAAGTTACAATCACGTGTCTGCTTATTGTTTATACCATTTCATAACATAACATCACGCCAGTGCGGCGCTCTTAATGGGTACGCAGATCTCTCATTTCACCGGTTATATTCAAGTTTCATGATATTCTGGTAATCTATTCTGACGTTAAGGTTGAACTAGTCGACGGCACGAACTATTTTGTGCGCGGGTTTAAAATGCATGCTATCTTATCCGACAACACGTGCGAAAGAAACAGGTGCTGTAATGAGCAGTAAGAAGCTAGTTCGCTTACGAATTAGCACTTTTGCAAATATGTATCGAAATAGATGATGATTAGGACGAACACGAGCGCGCGGATTTTATAAACAGACCTTTGGGAGTCTAGATATAATGAAAAAACAACTAAATTTATAAAATAAAATTATTTGCATTTTTGAATTACTAATTATTACTAATCTATCCCTATATGGATGCCGTTTTGCAATTTTCCTTCTTGTTATGGTATTTATTTCCGCCCAAAGATGCGTTAAAATTAGTGTTGGAATATGGAACTTTCGACGCTCATAACTTTCAAATTAATTATTTTTTACATTTTTGTTTCCATACAAGCCTAGATAATGATGAGACAAATTGATATCATTTTTTATTTTGAATGTACTTCGTCAACAAACAGTGGAGTAATCTCTAGACTACGTTTGTATGGAAGAATTTTCGGCTAGTGTAACCTTATAGACCAGGGTAGAGAAGCCTTTAAAAATAATAAAAAGTGAAAAATAATAATAGTAGGTTGAAACCCATTGGGAGAGAAGAAGAATATTATAAAAAAGAAAGGAAAAATAATTTACGGGTGATCTGAGGTCGGGAAGGGAAAGGGGGTGAGTTATAAGGGTGAAAACGGTTTATTTCGATTTCCGGCAAAACTACAAGTCCTATGGAAAAAAGTTAAATGGCAAAGTTGTAGATAATAAAAAGACTACTTTTGACTTGACACTTTTTTCACATAACCTCAAAATGTATGTAAAAAATTCAAATAACCATGTTTTTGGTTTTTAATTTATATCTTTTACAATTTTTTATTGTTTTTTACATAGTTTGGTAAAAACTTACCTTTTTATGTCCCAAACACACAGTAATTTTTTTAATTTAAAATATTTATTCTTTCACCTTATTTTGACTTAATATCGAAAAAACTACCCTAATTTTCAATCAAAAATTCTCCTGTCAAATTATCTGCTTTTTTCAAAAAGTCGGTGGGCTCTTTGTTCGTTGAAATCTCTACTTTCTGATGGTGTAAAAAAAAGTTTTTTCGATATTAGGTCAAAATAAGGAGAAAATAAATATTTCGAATAAAAAAAATAAACAGCTTGTTTGGGACATAAAAAGGTAAGTTTTTACCAAACTATGTGAAAAAAACAATAAAAAATTGTAAAAGATAAAAATTAAAAACCAAAAACTTGGTTATTAAAATTAAAAGTTGTAAAAGATAAAAATTTAGAACTAAAAACTCGGTTATTTGAATTTTTCACATACATTTTGAGGTTATGTGAAAAAGTGTCAATACAAAATTGTAGATCTTTTTATTATTTACAACTTTGTCATTTCACTTTTTTTCCATAGGACATTCCATAGTTTTGCCGGAAATCGAGATAAACCGTTTTCACCCTTAAAAACTTAACCCCTTCCCCTTCCCGACCGATCGGCCGTAAATTATTTTTCCTTTAATTTTTGGTATATTATCTTCCTTTTCCAATGGGTTTCATCCTACTATAATTTATTTTCTTTTCAAAAATTATCGACCCTGGTCTATTAAGGTAACTTACTAAACAACTTGCCTATAAGGTAGATACAACTAAAAAGTGAAAACTAAAAAAATCATTTTTACAAAAAAATACTACCGACTTCCAACTAAAAACACTACAAAGTGAAAAATTATTTTCTTTTTCGAAGTCGTTGTCTTTGGTAGGTACCAATTTATTTCGTTAAGGACACCGACTTCGAAAAAGAATGTTATTTTTCACTTTGAGTGTTTTTAATTGGAAGTCGGTAACATTTTTTTGCAAAAAAGTTTTTTATCTAGTATAATATCGACTAGCTTCTTCCAGCGGCTTCGCCCGCGTGAAAAGTGTTTTTTTTTATTCCAAGGGAGCATTACAGGGGGGATGAAAAGTGTACGGGTTGGTGGATGTCACATGTTTTCGAATTTTTGGTTCTAAGACATGCCGGTTTCCTCACGATGTTTTCAAATCAAATCCATTTATTTGTCAATTTAGGTGTCGTTAATTACAGGTGTTAACAAGCTTAGGCCATATCTTTAAAGTATCACTACATTCCACCGACAGGGCGTACAAACAATACGTTATAATAATATTAATCATTAGATTAAATTATACAATAACAGATTAAATAAAATAAGATAAGTTATTACATTAAATTCAATATTTGTCTATCATGTCAAAATCATTATATTAAAATCCAAATCAGTCAAGTAGGTATGTCACAATGTAAAGAAGATTAATATAAAAACATCCTGACATTATCAATTAGTATTAAATAATTATATTGAAATTGTCAGATAGGAACTCGTCTATTGTATAATACGTTTTATCTACCAGTAGTTTAAAAAGAGCTTTTTTGAAATTACTTATGTCGTCCAGTACTTTTATTACTGTAGGCACCTTTTCACCTTTTTTTCCTTCACCGTTTTGAGAGCAGTGGTGATGAAATAATTTACACAAAGTAAAGCGCCTGCCTGGGTTCGAATTTGAACCCAAGATTTGTACGTCTTGACCTTTACCACTGGGCGACCACTGCTTCGCCGACCACATTGACCGACTTTCATGTTAACATAGAATCTTACGGATGGATGAATGTGTGTGTGGGATGTATGTTTGTTACTGAATCACGCCAAAACGGCTGAACGTATCTGGATTATTCATATTCAAATTCCTTCTTGGTGGCCTCTACTCTTACTATAATACGAGTATATACTACTAGCTGACCCCAGCGGCTTCGCTCCCGTCAAAATTATAGCCTATGTTACTCGGGAATAGTGTAGCTTGCCATAGGTGAAAGAATTTTTAAAATCGGTCCAGTAATTTCGGAGCCTATTCGTTTCAAACAAACAAAACAATCTTTTCTCTTTATTATGTTGGTATAGAGGTACAGATTATAACTGCGAAAGTATGGATGGATGGATGTGTGTTTGTTACTTAATCACACCAAAACGGCTGAACGGATGTAGATGAAATTTGGCACAGATATAGATTATAGTCTGGCATATCACAATTTTTTTTCCTGGTATATTGTTCCCTTGGGATAATAAACCACTTTTCAAGCGGGCGAAGCTGCTGGCACAAGCTAGTAAGCTATATTTCCGTGAAGTTTCATCAAAATCCGTGCAGTAGTTTTTGCGTGAAAGGGTAACAAACATCTAGCCATACATCCATCTTCACAAACTTTCACATTTTTATATTTGTAATAGTAGTAGAATAATTTTATACACATAATTTCGACTAAGGTTAACAAAAAAAATGATCCCAATTTATTACTCACGTTCTAAGCTATCCTTTTTTTTCATAGTTTTTCTTGTGTAAAATGAGTCGTAGATAACGAAGATACATGTTTCAATATTCCTGAACTCATTAGCAAACGTTTCGGTACATGAAAAGGAATATTCATGTTTTTGATCCCTCATTTATAATAGCAAGCATCTCTTTTTTACGATGACTAAAGAAAAATACAAAGACGAGGAAAGTTTTAATAACCAATAAAAAGTGAAATATCCAGCCAAAGAAAATTGGGTACTCCAGTACCTACAGAACCTTACAGCTTAAATTTAGGGTTCAAACCTAGAACCTACAATATCTTTTCGCTCTCAACGTTCAGAGCAATTTTCCCGGCATTAACTGTAAATTGTTTCGGAATCGAACCGGGATCAAAAGAGCTCTCATTGTTTCCTTTAAATATATTTTACCTTAGCGAAAATCTAGCAAAGAGCGGCGCTATCGCTGAATTGACCCTGGAATAAAAATACTCAGACGTTGTCAAGCTCAACAAGTCTTTGTTCCACTTGAATTTTATTCAAGAGGAAAGAAAAGAGTGACGGTCGAAGTGAAAAGATTCAATGCCAGCAAAAAGGTTATTAAAGAAAGTTCCGACTCATGCAATCTCTCGAGATCACTCATCTATTATTGCTCTGTCCTTCCTACCATTAATTCTGGCTGGCCTACGAGCTTTGGTCCATCCATCACGCCATCAATTTGTTTCCTCTACGAGGCATAGGCCTCTTAAAATTTGACCTAAATAACTTGGCAGTGTACCATTAAAAGTAGATTTTCGTTTTGTCCTCAATTATTTCGGATCAAAGGGTAGGTCCAAAACAAATAGAGATTAATTATTTTCCGTTTATTTGAATAACATCACAAGAAATGTTCTAAAGAAGAATATTTTTTGCTCCATATTTATTCGGAAAAAACTGAAGAAACACAAGGGTTTGGGATGAGTTTCCTGTATGTTATATTACCATAATTCGAGCTATAAAATTCATTTTACCTTGAAAATAATGGTTGTCTTATTAGCAGTGGAAGTACTTAGTTAATTCGTTTTTATACACCCCCATGATATAGATTGTAAATGAGAGGGTTTGCTGAGACGAATATAAACGGCATATTTTAATTTCAAGTTGCATTTATTTATCTAGTAGTAGATACGGTAATATGACACGATATCTTGCGAAAACACCCCGATTCAAACAGTAAAACTATAGAACGGCTGAACCGATTTTCATCAAACATAGTTGAGAACACTCTCAATCTGCCTGCCTAGCCTTTTCCCAACTATATTGGGGTCGGCTTCCAGTCTAACCGGGTTCAGCTGAGTACCAGCTTCTGACAACTCGTAACGACTGTCAAAGATCATCGGGACCAACGGCTTAACGTGCTTTCCGAGGCACGGAGGAAACTCAGTATGTTGAAATGGTCACCCATCCACGGACCGACCTCGGCAAGTGTTGCTTAACCTTGAAAATCGACCCGTGCAGCTTTTATTATTTAGCCACGAGCTCCTCTCTGAGAACACTCTCAATAAATTCACTAAAATCAAAATCAGATCATCCGTTGAGGAGCTATGATGCCACAGACAGATACACAAATACACAGGCACACAGGTCAAAATTATATCTAACACCCTTCTCTTTTCGTCGGGGTTAAAAATCGCTTATATCGGAGTGATATAAATTAAATCGCTTCGAACCATCAGTCACTAACACGTAGTATGGATCTACTAATCCAGCTTTGGCGCTAGACAGCTCTAAAACCGCTTGATCAATTAAATATTTCAACAAACGAACGCTCCCTAAATCCAACTGACATTTACTGACAGAGCAAAGTTCTGCTAACCCAGAAAGAGAGCATTATGCTACCAAATAGGTCAGCAAATGTCACGGAGATCGATAGAAAAATTAGCGTCAGCAGGTAGTTAACACAATTCTTCGATTACTTGTGGGGTTTCATACCGTCACTCAAGGCTTTGCACTTGGTACGTCCAATGTTTCACTAAAATGCGTAGGAAAATGTTTATGAGAAATATACTTTTGTACTTAGGAAGGCTTTTAGGTATAAAGTAGCGTTTCTTTCAAAGTTTTCTGTGAGTGGCTGTCACGAGGTTTTTTCCTGTAGCGTTTTTAGACACGTAGAAATACACAGAGTCGTATTTATTAAGATCTATTTACTTGTCTGGTAGACGACTGTCTCTTACGTGTAGTGGTCGTAAGTGCTACGGCTGAGCATGAGGTACTAGGATCTAGACCCGGGCCAGACAAAGTGTCACTATGTTTTTCTGTCTGGAATTCTTTAGTAGCAGTCCGGAGTCAAGAATTGTGTTTGATAGATAGCAATACGTTTGCCCCTATCTATATAATATACTATATATTATATAATATAATAATATTATAAAGCTGAAGAGTTTGTTTGTTTGAACGCGCTAATCTCAGGCACTACTGGTTGGAATTGAAAAAATCTTTTTGTATTAGATAGTCCATTTATCGAGGAAGGTTATAGGTTATATAACATCACGCTTCGACCAATAGGAGCGGCGCATAAATGAAAAATGTTGCAAAAACGGGCAAAATTAATCCTTTTTGAGAGTTTCCGTTGCGTGCGCTGCGTAAGCGGTTAATGTTACGCAACAATCATGTATGTAGGGTAGGGTAGGTAGGTACCCAGTTGACTGGAGCGAAGCCGCGTGGGACAGCTAGTTACTTAAATATAATTGGTGAAATATAGGTGAGCATCTCTGCTTATTACTTCGGGGAATACTGATATGAAAATGATAATATGTTGTACTAGTGTTTGTCTATGTTTTGTTTAGTACAGCATGGAAAACTCTCCTTGCCTTCCTTGCATACAGGCAATCCAGGTTGTTGTTTTCACTCCCTTGCCATGGTCGTGTAGTTATGAAATGATTCGTCAATTTATACAAATCCCTCGTAAATTATGGAACCTCTCACGAACAGCCGCCTGCTGCCATAACCCTCGAGGAGAAACTCTCTGAAAGTATTTTATTAAACTTGAGGCAAGAAGAAGTTAATAGGATTCCAACGCTAAAGGCTACGGCTATTTTCAAAAGACCCTTTTTCCTAACAGGAAGATTTTGTACAAAACATTTCTGCCCTCGTGAAATGTTTTAAAAGTCAAGACTAAAGTAATCTTGTATGGCTTCGCAGCGCGTTGCCCAAGGTATGGCACGTGGAATCGGTTGCTGTATCCAAGTGCGTAGACAAACAATAAAGGGGGGACTAGTCTGGGTAGGCACCTGAGCAAGAATTTTAAGTCTCAACGTTTGGGCATGATGAAAGGGTCTCAGGTTTATGTTAAACGAGTAAGTAGCTGATTTGGCGACTTTAGACGAAAAAATCCGGCCAAGTGCGAGTCGGACTCGCGCACGAGGGGTTCCGTACTTGGGAAATTGCGATTTACGATTTAAGACGTATTAAAAAAAAAACTACTTACTAGATCTCGTTCAAACCAATTTTCGTTGGAAGTTTACATGGTAATGTACATTATATATTTTTTTTAGTTTTATCATTCTCTTATTTTAGAAGTTACAGGGGGGGGGACATACATTTTACCACTTTGGAAGTGTCGCTCGCGCAAACTATTCAGTTTAGAAAAAAATGATATTAGAAACCTCAATATCATTTTTAAAGACCTATTCATAGATACCCCACACGTATGGGTATGATGAAAATTTTTTTTTTTTAGTTTCAGTTTCAAGTATGGGAACCCCCAAAATTTATTGTTTTTTTTCTATTTTTGTGTGAAAATCTTATTGCGGTTCACAGAATACATCTACGTACCAAGTTTCAACAGCATAGTTCTTATAGTTTCGGAAAAAAGTGGCTGTGACATACGGACGGACAGACAGACAGACATGACGAATCTATAAGGGTTCCGTATTTTGCCATTTGGCTACGGAACCCTAAAAATGCTATTAAATGTATAGTAGAACTAGCTGTCCCCCGCGGCTTCGCTCCCTTCAACTGGCTACCTAACCTTATCTACCTACCTATCTACCTTACCCTACCCTATCTACCTACCTACTCTAAACTATTAATTACTATTATACTCTATACATGATTGTACGCAACGCACGCAACGGAAGCTCTCAAAAAAGTTTTTTTCCCTTTTTTGCCACATTTTTCATTTATGCTCCGCTCCTACTAGTTGTTGCGTGATGTTATATAGCCTATAACCTTCCTCGATAAATGGACTATCCAACGCAAAAATAATTATTAAATTCCAACCAGTAGTGCCTTAGATTAGCGCGTTCAAACAAACTTATAATAACAAACTCTATATGTAATATTAACTTTATAAAAACAAACAAACTTATAATATTAACTTTATAATATTATTAGGGTGGTATTTAATACTTTAACTGTAATTCCCCTTTTTTCAATCAAAATATTCGAAATTACTACCAAAAATACTGAATTGCACACTAAATTTGCTCATCAAATAAATGAATTATACTATACTGCTAGATCTTTAAAGCTTAACTGTTTTACTGAATAACTATCTGTTAACTAAAAGTAAATCTAATAATTCTTCGAGTGCAACAAAATATTTAAGTTTTAAGGGAGGGGGGGAAACGAAACAAAGTCGACGGAGCCCCGCTGCGCAGGGCTCCTATTTCTGTCTGCAGGGTCTAAAGTAACCTAACATGAAGGAGATGACGGGAGCTGAGTTCGCTCGCTTTGCTCGCTCACTTCAGCTCCCGTCATCTTCTTCGAACCTAACCTATCCGTGTCGGGGTGCCCTAAGCTCCCGAGCTCGCTTCGCTCGCTCTTGGACTAATTCACATTTATTTTATATTTAATTGAATAATTTGTGTGCAAATCAGTATTTTTGTTTTACGGTGAGTAATATTGTTTTGCAGTAGGTTATTAGTGGAGATATTTTGTTTGCTTAAATTTCTAAATAGAGGTGCAGTTAAAAATTCCCCATATTATTATAGTATAGATTATGGTACTGAGATAGCCATCCAATGTACTTATACTGTCTCCGTACATATGGTTTTATTTGTAGGGCTCCTGGTTGAGAATTTAACATATTCAATTTAGAAAACTAAACCCTGTTTCTGCATTGAGAATTAGAAATTAAGTTAAATAGGCTTTCATGCTAGATTTCGACGAGTTTTCATTTTCAAATTCTTAAATCAGTTCCGCGGTATCTTCTCGTCCAACTTACCACAGTGTCTCAAGACGAAAGTCTATGACCAGTGTGTATTGCCAGTGATGACATATGGCTCTGAGACGTGGTCGCTTACAATGGGCCTCATCAGAAAGCTTACATTCACCCAAAGGGCAATGGAGAGGGCTATGCTCGGAGTTTCCTTGCGTGATCGAATCATAAATGTAGAAATTCGCAATAGAACCAGGGTTACCGACATAGCCTGAACAATTGTCAAACTTAAGTGGCAATAGGCAGGGGGCATTACTTGTGGAACGGATGGCCGATGGGGCAAAAAGGTTCTGGAGTGGCGACCACGAACCGGAAGACGTTGGACCGATGACCTGGTGAAGGTTGTATCAATGTGGCGACGCTTGGGAGAGGCCTATGTCCAGCAGTGGACGTCTTTCGGCTGATATGATGATGATGAAATCAGAAACCGGGGTTATCGATACCCCAAATATGATTGCTTGGACAGCCAGACATATTTATTTATTAATCTACAAAGTTTCACCGTTCATCCTAATAAGACTCAACATGGATATTTTAAATGCGCTACAATTTTAAACGTACTTCTGTAGGAAGACATCTCTAGATCCATCTTAACAAACGGAAGTGAAGTCTCGACCGGCTTCAGAAATACAGGAGGGAAATAATAACCGGAGTAGTTTCAGAGTGGAGCCGGCGTTATATCAAGATCTGATAGTTCTATTGTTTGCAAATCTGGGTTACGGGGCTGTGATTAATTATCTCGTCGTGCTCTCGGATATCTAAGATAGAGGATTGTACGACTTTATAATGGATGATGAATTTGATAAGGATATAGAGTACTTGGACATATATATGAGACACAGAGTTATAGAAAGAGTACCATTGACAGAGACGGTGATATCAAAGCAGATTTTATTCTGTAACTACTTGTACTGCTAAAGCTTGTTCCATCTTCTACCACAGTGTTTTTAAACCTGTGGGTCGCGACTCCCTGGGGGGTCGCGAAGCTTCTGTAGGGGGGTCGCCAGAGGTCGAGAGAACAACTTCAATAAAAAAAACAATAAAGATTAAAAAGAATATGAGTATGAGTATTGATTTATTAAGTGTGAGAATTTTAACAAAAGGATATACTCATAAACATTTGTATGTTAATACAAACAAATTAACAAAAAATAAAATCCTAAGACTCATGTTATTGCGAAGGTTGTGCTTGTTTTTGATTAATCAATTTCTCTCATCGTGGATCTGTATTTGCTACACATAGAATTAAATCGTTTTCCAAATTTAAGTGATTTCTTTGCTTACTTTTTATCTGGGACATTGATGAAAATGTCAACTCGTTCACTCTCAACAACTCGCAAGCTAGCCACCACACTTGCCGGACGGCCGGCATCGGCCTTGGTCGTATGTACCTATGTGCGTAAATTGCGTTAGCTAACAATTGGCGACGTATTCGATGTATGTAATTGTAAAATAATGTGTTTTACGTACTATATTATGTACTTATATCCGAATCCTAATTATGGAGACGCATAAAAACGTCGTATGGAATGAATATTTGTAACACTGTAACATCAGATACATACATGATCAAAAAGCGAAGGGTCGGGGGGTCTCGAAAAAATTTTCATACGCATGATGAAAAAGGTTGAAAAACACTGTTCTACCACATTATTAGTTAGCATAATATAAGCATAATCATCATTTTAGTGTTCCCACTGCTGGGACTCAGGCCTCCTCTATATATACGCCTAGCCTACTACCACCTATCTGCACTCACGTATGTTCGGTAGTCAGTACTCGAAACTTGGAGCCGAAGCCTTGGCTGTCAACTTGGCAAATATCTTCCGAACGGCGCGAGTATTGGACCCACTTGTCCCACGGTCCCGCCTAACTGCGTCAATACGGGCAGAAAACTTTTCATATTAGGTATATAGTTAGCGAAGTTGTTGAGTTGTTGTTGATTTTATCAGGCTACAAGATGTGTGGGAAGATTGGATTTTAAAATTATGACTAAAGATGTGTTTTGGTAGGATTAAGAATATGGGAAGATTTAGTCCAATAGACATAAAAGTATGAGGAGGTGCTGTAAACCAACACTTCATTTAAAGTACAAACTGCAGTGGCACTCTTTAGATTTTGGTTGCCATTGCCGTTGCCATATTGATTTACGAGTAGGTAGTAAAAGTCAGTTTTATTGGTTTTCGTAATATCTTCCGAACTGTAAAAGAAATACAAATATATACATAAACTCACGCCTTTTTTCCATGGGGATAGGCAGAAATTACAGAACGCCACCTGCTACGATCCTTACATACTTCTTTTGCTTCACACACGCTGGTTATGGATACTGCGCACTCACAATATATTTGGGGATAAAACATATTCATTCAGCACAGACATCTAATATAAACAAATATATTTTAATATGGAAATGTGTTTGTAGAATGATCCAGCGTCGTATTTGTACATACGACATTTTATTTACATTTGTTGGCAATTCTTCCTTTTTCGTCGTAAAAAAATAAGTGCTCCACTTTGAAGGGACAGTACATTTCGGGTCACTTTATTTCTTAATTCCTTTTATTTTTGTGTATATCTGTACACAGATGTGTCCATTAGGAATACTTAGCTACAATGATTCTTTTAGTAAATAAGCCATGTTTAATTTTTCAAGGTATTTTTGTTTTGCAACAAGATAGATGATGGTTAGTATAGGTATCATACTTAAACCATTTCTAGGTGTTCATTTTACAATATTAACACTTAGACACTATTAATAAGAGCATTGATAAATATTGTAGGACTGTAATTTGGTCTACCTTGGTCAATCAATCTGCCAAGCCTTTTCCCAACTATGTTGGGGTCGGCTTCCAGTCTAACCGGATTCAGCTGAGTACCAGTGTTTTACATGGAGCGACTGCCTATCTGACCTCCACAACCCAGTAACTGGGTAACAGCGGTACCCCTTGGCTAGACTGGTGTCAGATCTCAAGCTTCTGACTACTCGTAACGACTGACAAAGATCTTCAAATGACAGCCGGGATCAACGGCTTAACGTGCTTTCCGAGGCACGGAGGAAACTCGGTATGTTGAAATGGTCACCCATCCACGGACTGATCTCATCAAGCGTGGCTTAACCGTGACGATCGACCCGTGTGGACGTTATTATTTAGCCACGAGCTCCACCTTGGTCTACCTTGATCACATAAGTAAAAATTCAACAGAGTCAAAATCACATTTTCATATTTGTGGTTTATATCATAAACTTATTTGCGATTCACTACCCCTCTGGCTAATCTCTACTCATCCTTCATCCAAATTTGCACATCAAAAATCAAAATCAAAATCAATAATTTTTATTTCACATAGGCCTACATGGGCACTTATAAAACGTCGACAATGTGCACGGTTCATTCAAGTGCATAGTCCAAGTTTAGTGCCTGTCTTTGAGCATCTTCCATTGTAATGTTAATAATATCTACACAGTCTGTACTCCCACTCAGACTCGGTTAAATTGGCGTCCTCTACGATTCGTTTCAAGAGCTTTTATTTAACTTGCAATGTATGTATGTATGTAAATGTGTTCGGGTCAAATCTTGCAACTAATTTTTAAAGCAGTTGTCCTCCACCGATTAAGACGAAATTTTGCATACACGTTTAGTTTGGATAACAATGTATGGTTAGCTAAGTGAAGTTTCTAAATCCAATATGGCGGATGGCCCAAGATGGCGGACTAGACGATTTTTTGTGCACTGCCATGATATCATGGTTATCAAATGTGAAAGGGTTTGCTGAGAAGAATACGAAAAAAGGTTGTTTTAAAAAAAGATTTTGATAATGAATAATTTTATGTTGTAAATAAAATGGGTAAATGGGTCTTTTGGTTTCTGTTCTTTTTATATTTTATAGGCTCGCACTTGACCACTATCTTACCTGTTGGTAAGCGATGATGTCGTCGACGGTGAAGCACGCTTGCCTAGAAGTAACCTATTCACTCTTGACTTAAAGACCCCTAGATTGTAGCTATCGGGAAACACAGACTCCGGCAGGGAATTCCACTCCTTAGCTGTACGCATAATAAAGTGTTTCCAAAACGTTTTGTGCGTATGGCTGGGATGTCCACCATATACCGATAGCCCTCTAAAGGTGAACGCGCACCTAGACGCACCGCACTCGCCGCACGCGCCGCAGTCATCGCATTTTCTCTTGGCCCCGCGCTATCCGCGCCGAACGCGCCGCACGCATTGTATCCACTTCTGTACATCTTGAACTTTATTTTCATACGGATACGGATCATGTTGCCGCGCCGCCCGCATCGCCCGCCGAGTCTGATGACGTCATCCGCACGCGCTGGTGGAATCCGTATACCTACAGCATTTTGCTGAAATGCGGCGCGTGCGGCGAGTGCGGTGCGTCTAGGTGCGCGAGGCTGCATACGATTTCATATAAAGATTTATAAAATGCAATGACTGCGGCGCGTGCGGCGAGTGCGGTGCTTCTAGGTGCGCGTTCACCTTAATACCCACAGGTTTTGCTTTGAGCGAGGTAATTGTTTTTCAGGGGACGGCACTGCTAATTTAAAACCACACGTAAAAGCTAGGATTGTTGTATCAATTTAGAATAACAATGATGTGAGAAGGGGCGCTCAGGTCAGCGACCTCTGTCAGGTCCTGAGGTCAGGTCAGGAAACCACATTACGAGACTGACCATTACACTTTTTCAGCTAACAACAACTGAATTCACAAACGAGATAATTGTAGTATGTAACCTTAGTATAGTTGAGGAAAAGTTCAAAGTTCAAAAACGGTCAGACCCCGAGGGTAGAGTAAAAATAACTTTGTAAAAGTAGGTCTATTCTGTATTTATTTAGTACAAAAAATCTATCCAGTAGAGAACATCAGTTTCGACGCAATGCGGATGAATACTCGAGGTAGAAAATCCGCCATGATGAATACTTAGCCATTAGGTTACGCTCATTGGTTGCGTTCCTGCGGTCTAAACTGCATCAGTGTTTTGATTGGCGCGAGCTTCCTGCTGCCGTAAATCTAATGGAACGCAGTGTCCTGATTCGCTGTGACACGTTTCAACTTTCGCAAATAACGTTATTATTTAGATATTTACCCAGCTTTGTTCGGTGTTGATAAATTCTATTTTGCTACACAGTATACATTTAGTGTCAAAGCACATTGACACAGGAGTCGAAGCCAAGTGACGTGTCGGTCTAAAAATGTTCATAGCATATTGACCTCTATATCCAAAACCTTTGACTTGATTGTTTTGTTTTGCTTCCCCTGTAAAGGGGGTGAGAATATTGCCATCAACCACAACTCCGTGTTTTTAGTGCTTAGAGACCCAATTGACTGCTGGACCCAGGAATCGAACACATACTCAACAGAAGCACCACTTAACCAACGAGGCAGTCTTATTCGATGGTAGGTACACTTTTGGCAGAACGGTCGTGGTCACCATGTCCCAGCGACGCTTTGGGCTGCCATGATTCAATTCACGATGCGATGCCATCCCTCTTGGTCGGCTGTGACTCGTGTGCACTCATGTAATGGACCACCTACTGCAGACTTGATCTAGTCAGTCCATCGCATGGGAGACATGCCGCGCGCTCTCGTTCCTTCCAGGTAGGTGGGCCTGCCTTCGAGGCAGTACTTACTTAGATAACAATCAATATTTTTAATGTTCCCACTGCTGGTTGGTTTGGTTCCTGGGGTGGTCACGGCATACAGCGTGTTCTGGTGCGCCGGTGATGGAGGGTACTACCCAGAGGATCGCGCTATCTCCCCGTGGTGGCGCAGTATGCAGGAGCATTTCTCCAAGATAAAAATAAATAAATGGCCTGCTCTTATTGAGAGGGAGCGGGCTATTATCCACCACGCGGGTCCAGTGCGGATTGGTGACATCACATGTCTTTGAATTTTTGGTTCTAGGACATGCCGATTTCCTAATGATGTTTTCCTTCACTGTTTTGATAGCACTTAGAGAATAGATTTACTTTAATTCTAAACTTCTGTTGCGTGTCTCATCGTTTCTGGATCTGCCAATACATAGTCATTTTCTGCAAAGCCAAGTTCATATTATGTTGGTTGTTACAAATACAATGTTACAGATTGTAGTTTCTATGTAACTTTACGACCGACACCGCTAGGTTCCCTTTCCACAATTTAATATTTATTAGCCTGCCGTTACGTTGCTACTTCAAGCTCCAATTATGTTACTTTATTTGATGCGAATGTGCGAAAATTCTTTACGACGGGTTGTGTAAGCATTTCTGTGTTATAAATCAGACTTGTGGAGGAAAATGATATGCCGCCGCAGTCACCGTTGATTCGTTTTCTAAATTGGTTTGTGAGTAGGAAAACTCTTCCAATAACAAGTAAAATTTGAAAATGTATATAATCCTCGGCACATTTTTAATTCCACAGAATTTATGCAGTAATAGACAATGACGACGCTTCGATCGACAATCTATTGAACACGTAATTATGAAACGATATCTTGCGAAAACACCCCGATTCAAACAGTAAAATGGCCTCTTTTTAACGGCTGAGCCGATTTTCATCAAACATAGCTAAGAACACATGGTGCCTAGTTTGGGGCCCATTGCCACTTAAATGTTGTAAAAAGTTTATCATATCTTGTGTAAAATGTTTCTTTGTTGTAACTTGTGTGTGTGTCAATAAATAAATTATTAATCAGGAAACTGCGCCACTACGGGATCCGGAACAGTGCTCTGGATCATCTTACTTCATACTTGAGTAATAGCGATTCAGAACGTTGAGGTTAATGGGAAAAAGATTTCCTGGATCTATAGTAACAATGGAAGTCCCACAGGGCTCAATTCTTGGCCCTATCTTGTTTCTTATTTATATTAATGACTTGGCTAACACTCAAACAAAACTAAACTAAAGTCAAAAGTTAAAACAAAAAAAAAACGATATCAAAATCGGTTCATCCGTTTAGGAGCTATGATGCCACAGACAGATACATAACTACACAAACACACAGGTACACACGTCAAACTTATAACACCCCTCTTTTTCCGTCGAGAGTTAAAAAATACTTTGGCATATCGACCTTGATCATCCTGTTGCCCTTATCCCAAGTGATATTGGCGCACCATGTTAGCTTTTTCCATACATATCAATTTACGGTAATTTTAATAGTCACCTCTTTTCTAAACTATGATGTGTTGAAGTGACACACACTTCAACACATTATCGTTTAGAAAAGAGGTGCGTGTGCGTGATCTGTGTGTGTGTGAGTCACCGACTTCGCATTGCCTTTCCAATGAAACCGGTTAGGAGCATATCGGTTGGATGGTTTCAAAGTCTATAACACATTCATTTTTTGTGTTTTATATATTAGAATTATAGAATGAATTGCAGAAAAAATTACAACGCCATCTACTGGCAATACCGGAACCAGCATACAACGCCATGTTCATTTTTGTGTGTGCTTTGTTTCGATCAAGTATCAGAGATGGCACTGTGTTCGCAAAATGTATGGGCAAATGTATTTTTAACGTATTTTTTTTTCGATGTTTTATTACTTATTATCCTATTCCGGACGAAGATAAATCCAAAAACACAAAAATCATAAAAATTGGTACAGCCGTTCTTGAGTTATAAGAGGTGTAACTAACACGACTTTGTTTTATATATATAGATATGTTTTTTCGTTTTGGAAAAGCTATATCAACTTATGGCCTCCTTTATCTTTAAAAGTATTTTCTATATCCATGTACGTATTATAATAGAAAATCCTTTCCTACCCATAAAGAATAACGTGCAACTTCTCACGATCCCAGGTTGCCTCCCTGTTCCTTGTTAAACAGTAAAAGGTCAAACTTTCAGCAGTTTCACTCTTATTTAATGCAATATTGATTTTTTGCCGCACGTTTAAGCAATATTCCAACCTACCGCGAAAATGCTTTTATAAAAGCTTGTAAAAAATACGAGTTTCGCGTTATTGCAATAGGCAAACAAAGGAGAGAGTATTTATTCGGAATTCGTTCGAACTTGTTCATCCGACAAGACCATGAAACTCTTTGGATGAACGCTGAAATATTTATTTACCTGCAAATTAAAGCTGTGAAATCATTAAAGTTTCCCTGTTTTTTACAAGCTTTTATTTAACTTTCAATGTATGTATTTGAATGTAAGTGTTTTCGGGTCAAAACTTGTAACTGAATTCTAAAGCAATTATCCTTTGCAATTTTGCATACACGTTTAGTTTGGATGACAATGCATGGTTAGCTAAGTGACGTCATTCTAAATCCGATATGGCGAACAGTCCAAGATGGCGGACTAGTTTTTTTTGTGCACTGTCTTGATAAGGGTATCCAATTAAAGGGTTTGATGAGAAGACTACGAAAAAAGATTGTTATAAAAATAATAATAATTTTATGTTGTAAATAAAATGGGTAATGGTAGTTTTGCCCATAACTTATAGTAACTTCAGTTAAAAAGTAACTTAGGTCTTGTGTTTATATTAAAATATAATGTACTTATAATTATTTTAAATTACGGCCTTTTGTATTGTTGCAGTCATAATTAGCAAAACCTCTTAAAAACGATTCACTGGATTATTTTCCTAATTGCCTAGGTTTATTTGATTTTCAGCAAACTATCAATCAATCTGCCTAGCCTTTTCCCAACTATGTCGGCTTCCAGTCTAACCGGATTCAGCTGAGTACCAGTGTTTTACATGGAGCGAATGCCTATCTGACCTCCACAACCCAGTAACTTGGTAACACACTACCCCTTCGCAAGACTGGTGTCAGATCTCAAGCTTCTGACTGCCCATAACGACTGTCAAAGATCTTCAAATTACAGCCAGTACCAACGGCTTAACGTGCTTTCTGAGGCAAGGAGGAAACTCGGTACGTTGAAATGGTCACCCATTCACGGACCGACCTCGTCAAGCGTAGCTTAGCATTTATGATCGACCAGTGCGGCTGTTATTATTTAGCCATGATCTCCTCAGCAAACTAACAAGGTTGGAAAAGGGGTATTTTCGCCCGGTACTTAATTTGAGAATTCGAAGTCGAGAACTTGTCAGACACTAACATGAAGACTAGTCAAACATTGGCATTAAAGTAGAGTTTCTAGATCATTATCATTGAAAATTAAAGGTTTCCTTCGTTCGACTCTCCAGAATCTCAGGATCTATAGCATTTACTCCAAAATGACGTCTTAACTTACAATTTTAGAATATAAAGTATATGTTCTCGGTTTCCAAAAGCAATATATGTCTAAAACTACATATTGATAGGCAACCCTTCGTGTCTTGGCCGCCATTTATCTGGAGAGGCCCTCGGACCCGGACTCCCAATCTGTATGTAGGTCAACGCGGTCCCACTTAATTAGGCCGAGAAAAACAGCCCGCGACACGGGGCACAGCCCTAATGACTATATGATCTTGTGAATATTTGAATGTGAGCTTTTGTTTATGAGTCATCTTGCTACGTCAAGAGAGGAGAGGAGGAGCTCTTGGCTAAATAATAACAGCCGCACGGGTCGATCTTCAAGGTTAAGCAACGCTTGACGAGGTCGGTCCGTGGATGGGTGACCATTTCAACATACCGAGTTGCCTCCGTGCCTCGGAAAGCACGTTAAGCCGTTGGTCCCGGCTGTCATTTGAAGATCTTTGACAGTCGTTACGGGCAGTCAGAAGCTTGAGAACTGACACCAGTCTTGCCAAGAGGTATCATATGTTACTCAGTTTCTGGGTTGTGGAGGTCAGATAGGTAGTCGCTCCATGTAAAACACTGGTACTCAGCTGAATCCGGTAAGACTGGAAGCCGACCCCTACATTAATTGAAAAAAAAGGCTAGGCAGATTTGCTACGGCAAGAGAGGGCAATGAATGTTGTTATAAGCCCTGCATGCTTTGGAGACGTAAGTTCAAATCCGGGCAAGTACCGAAGTGATCTTTTGAATTCGTATGTGATTATTTAAGTATTTTCTTAGGTTATCTTTGATATCTCTGACATCGCTGAAGGCAAATATCGCTACGAAACCTGGACACCTTTTTTATAAGTCTGTAATCGCCAAGCCGTGCCTTGAGCGTCGTGATTCAATCGAATCAAATAGTTTACTTCAACTAAACCATTTAAAAGGCACTTTTTAGGGTTTCGTACTTATAGTGTAAAAACGGGACCCTATTACTAAGACTCCCACGATCCGTCTGTCTGTCTGTCTGTCGTCTGTCAACAGGCTGTATCTCATGAACCGTGATAGCTAGACTGTTGAAATTTTCACAGAAGATGTATTTCTGTTGCCGCTATAACAACAAATGGATACTAAAAACCGCCGTTTTTTGCGATAATGGTACGGAACACTCCGTACGCGGGTCCGACTCGCACTTGGCCGGTTTTTATGTGCCAAGCAAAGGTCGTAGATGCACATTCACAAGCGTCAGTAAGTCTCTATGGAGAAGAACTCTATAGAGAAAGATTAATGCTTGGCTTTCGCTCGACTGTTTTGAAAACAATAGTGCACTGTATTTATATATGTAACAGCTGTACACACACACCGTTTATCTAGAAAACGAATATAAATTTATCCACGCGACACAGCGAAATCCAGCCAACCGAAATCACTTGCACATTCGCGATAGCGCTCCACAAAAAGCCGCTGCAGCGCTGGAACGAAGCTCAGTTAACAAAAAGCGATTTAATAACACTAGAGCTTCACACAATAGCTGTTCTACGGACTGGCGATTAAGCGAATTGGATCGGATGCGGCTGTGTCAATGGCCGCCCCTACTCAGGCGCGGATCCGGACACAAAAAAAGCGAACTAAAAAGACGTAAACAGGAAGTAAATCATGCTTTGTACTGTGCACTGCACAGTACAAAGCATGATTTACTTCTTGTTTACGTCTTTTTAGGAGGATTCATGTTCGCGTGCTGGCTGAGCAAAACCAGATGTATCCACCGACTGCACAGCATGATTTTCTTCTTGTTTACGTATTTTTAGTTCGATTTTAAGCAGTCGGGGTTTCTGATTTTAATTCACATCACATCACAACATCAGCCTATTAATGTTCCCACTGCTGGGACACAGGCCTCTCTGTGAGAGGGAATGGGCCGTAATCCGCCACGCGGACCTAGTGTGGGTTGGTGGATGTCACATGTCTTCGAATTTCCTCACGATGTTTTCCTTCACCGTTTTGAGAGCAGTGGTGAAGAAATAATTTACACAAAGTAAAGCGCCTGCCTGGGCTCGGACCCATGACCTACAACTTGTAAGTCTCGGCCGATACCATTGGGCCACCACTGCTCTCCTGATTTTTAATTATTTTTATTTATTTATTTATTAATCACAAAATCCACAGCACTTAAAATACCTTTACCATAACTTTTTAGTTATTTTTTTTAGAGTTAGGTACATTTAAACATAAGTGTTATATATTTTTGAAATCACCTCCTTAAACCCTTTATTTTGATACCTTTATTTTGGTTTAGAAGAAAAAAAATTGGTTCCCCACAATATGGCGCCCAAAATCCACCATTTTGTTATCATCTAATTTTAATGTAGCCAGTGACACTCGGAGGGTTAAGACAAATCGATTGACGTTATAATCACCAAAATCGGCCAACGCGTTTGGTCTCTAGAACGCCACATAGGAACAAACATACATGCATACATAGACTGATAAACACATTACCCTGCTACGGGTAAAAAAGGTTGTGATTACGGCCTCTTGAAAAGCGGCTAAGTGTGAGTCTTAATAAGGACCAGTTGCTTTAGTACGAGTTTTTACTCGTGCTGCGATCGAGTAGACTAAATGTCAAAGTCAATTTGTTGTGAAACTGGATAAGCACCGTCTGGTGACACGTAAGAGGAAACACCTTTTTTTAAATTTATATTTGTATTATAGAACTGTGAATTTATTGGTCGCCAGTTCAATTCCGTTCATAAATTCTCGGCAAACTGAAAGATTATAAAATTTTGAATTTCAGTGCTACTAATTGTAAAGAAAATAATGTACTGTTTACAAATTATCAAGAATATAAATAATCTCTTCGACGTGTTTGCTTAGCCCATGTACCTTAATTAGCGTTGTGGGGATACTGGGGATGTCCCCCATGCTAACAACGGTGGATCCGCGCCTAGCCCTACCGCCTCTGATTTGGCGCATTCTGCCACAGCTACCTATTTTTGCTGCTTCAAGCAGCCGGCGATAGAAATTGCTGCCAAATTTTGCAGATTTATGAACCCACTGGTTTTGGTTTTGGCTTGTATTGTGAATTATGTGGCCCTTATGGTCGGAGACCTAGGAAAAGTTACACGTGTATTTTTGTATCCAGATTTTCATTTTATTCAGATAGTTTTGTGGTAAAAATGAGGTAGATTAGGTTACCTGCCTAAACTAATATTACATATTACAAAACATAAAATCACGCCTCTTTACCCTGTGGTGTTGGGTAGAGATGCACCTTTTTAGTACACCCACATGTCGCCTACAATAGGCGCGAACCTATTCTCATTAACCAGCCACAGAGAAAAATAAATATTATAAAGAGGTGAAACTCTTTGTTGGATAGGTTATTATAAAAAAATATTTACGTGGGACACTCAGAAAGTTTTGCGAAACTAAAAAAAATTGTTCTATACGTACATATATTTTTATTAAATCTTTTCAAAGTACTTTCCACCAGCCTCTATACAAAGATTCATGCGCCTAAACCAGTTTTCAAAACACTTTTTCCAGTCCGCCGCAGACACCTCGTTTACAGCCTGCTCGAACGCAGCCAGCGCATCTTCCGGCGACGAAAATTGTATCCCTTTGAGCTGATTTTTTATTTTTGGGAATAAAAAGAAGTCACACGGTGCTAGATCAGGGCTGTAAGGAGGGTGACCCAGGAGTTTGACTGGCGTGCTGTCCAGGAAGTCCCTCGTTTTGAGTGCGGTGTGCGCAGGTGCATTGTCGTGGTGGAGCAGTAGCCCGCGGAGCCCTGTGTTTGGTCGCTTGTTGCTTATAACAGAGAAAACTTCTGGCAAACATTTGGTAGTATACCATTCGGCATTAATGCTTCTTTGATCCCGTAAGGGAATTGATACCAAGTGGCCAGTCAAATTAAAAAAGCTAGCGATCAAAATCTTACCCCCGCTTCTAGATCGCTTCACTTTGGTAGGCGTTGGCTCATTTTGAAACACCCAAACAGTCGACTGGCGCTTGGTTTCTGGGTCGTATTGATAAATCCAGGACTCATCACCTGTAACGATGTCGTAAACACGCCGAGACGAGCCTGCTTCAAATTTGTTAAGCATATCACGGCACCATTCCACCCGGGCCTGCTTCTGAGCATCGGTGAGGTTGTGCGGCACCCAGCGTGATACTATCCTCCTCACGCGAAGATGGCTGTGTAGAATCTCGTGAACGCTTCCCGATCCAATCTTCAATATGTGTTGAATCTCCTGATATGTAATTCGCCTATTGTCTTGGATTAAATTTTTCACTGCTAGCACGTTTTCTTCGGTAACAGCCGTCAAAGGGCGACCGCTTCTTTCGTCATCCCCCAAAGTTGGTCGACCGCGCTTGAATTCGTTATACCAACGATACACGGTTGCCTTGGAAGGGCCTTCATCAATGAATGCCATTTGAAGTCTATCGTACGATTCATCCGGTTTCAGGCGACACTTGAAATCGTATAAAATCATAGCTCTAAAATGTTCCCGGCGCAGATCCATATTTCAGTGAGACACAATACTTTGAATTAACTCGCAAAAAATGTGGAGGGAAATTTTGAAATTGGAACTTACTTATTTTTACTTATAAATAATCATATTTTCGAAAAACATTATAACTGGCCAGTCTCCCATATATAAAAACTTTTTTTCGCAATACTTTCTGAGGGGCCTGGTATTAACAAATGATTTTTTTAAACAAGCTTTTTTCGTATTCTTCTCTGCAAACACTTTCATTTGATACCCATATTATGTACAGTGCACAAAAAACTAGCCCGCCATCTTGGGCCGTCCGCCATATTGGATTTAGAATGACGTTTTTTTCATAGGCTCGCGCTTGACCACTGTCTCACCTGATGGTAAGCAATGATGTGTTCGACGATGTAGCACGCTTACCTAGAAGAAAACTATTCACTTTTGACTTAAAGACTCCCAGGTTGTAGCTATCAGAAATACAGACTCTGGCACGGAATTCCACCCACGTCACTTAGTTAACCATGCACTGTCATCCAAACTAAACGTATATGCAAAATTTTATCTTAATCGGTGGAGGATAACTGCTTTAAAATTCAGTTGCAAGATTTGACCCGAACACACTTACATACATACATTGCAATTTAATAAAAAGCTTGTAATAAGATACTGATCCGATTGCGAAAAATATTCACAGAAAGCTGCCTTACATCATCATCATAAGCCTATTAATGTTCCCACTGCTGGGACACAGGCCTCCTCTCTGTGAGAGGGAATGGGCCGTAATCCAATACCCGGGCCCAGTGCTGGTTGGTGAATATCACATGTCTTACAAATTTTGGGTCTAGGACATGCCGGTGTATTCCTTTACCGTTTTGAGAGCAGTGGTAATGAAATAATTTACACAAAGTAAAGCGCCTGCCTGGTTTTGACCCCACGACCTACAATCTTGTAAGTCGCGGCCGACACCACTGGGCCACCACTGCTCTCTCGCCTTAAAAAAAACATCTGTAAGGTTTTATAAGTACTGGAGTTCTTTTAAAGATACGAAATGAGTTTCTCGTGAGAATAGAAGCAAAGAGCAAAGATCAAAAATAATAAAATCTGCAAAATACTTATTTCCATATTTTAAAAACTTTCAATAAAGTTCTCGTTGCTTTCATGGAAAAATAAGGAATCCTTGGGCTACCTTTTCTGAATAAATTCTTGGGTTTTGTTATGAAACGAAGTATTCCTTTGGTTCATGTATTTCTTACCTAACCTAGAATAGAAAAGGTCGATGTTGAATCTTTTTTTTATGTGAAATTGGATAATAGCTTTACGCAAGAGTGCGCTTGGCTCTGACTTTTTGCGTAGGCGCTTTGAATGGGTCCATATTGGCTCACCTAAAGTTCTTTACCCGAAATTTTTCTTCCTAACGATTTGTAATCCGAATGATCACTCTTCCTAAAAATTTTCATCCTAAAGTTTTCATTCATACTATTTGTAGTGCTACCGGCGATGTTCATAACACTCGTGTTTCCGAAAGTTGTAATTAATGATATCATTAATGTAAATATATTTAAACTCCTACTGTTTTTTATCATAACGCTTTTATCCCTAAACATAATTACCATAATATTTTCACTCATACTCAGAAAGAAACATTTACCAAGTGTAATAAAAAATATATTTGGGTAGAAGATGATATTTATAGTTTTAATTTGAGGTATGATTATTATTTGGGGTATGCTTTACAAAACGTACTGAGTTGTGTCTATTGTTAAGTTCATGTCGGTGTATTAATAATAATAAATATAAATATATAATATATATATATATATATATATTATCATTACGTGCATGTTTGTGTTAATGCTTTATTAATATAGAGAAAAATTATGTAAAATTATTTAAAACCAGTCGCGGAGGATTAAAATTAGACGTACATGGATTTACATATGAAAAAAACCGAATAACAGTGGATAAACAATATTGGGCGTGTGAATTAAGAAGCAACAAAAAGTATAAGTGTAAGGTTAAAATTTCGATTATATGCCGTTGATTTTTGGCGCGGATAGGGTACAGGGGGGATGGGGGGAGGTTGGGCTACCCCTCAGTACTACACCAACCACTCGGAGCCCTATAGTTATGGAGATATCCATGGTTAAAGTTTTCAGGTTAGAATAAAAAATTCCATAAATTTCCATCGATTTAAGGGGCGCGAAAGGGGGAAAGGGAAAGGAGGGTAGAGGGGCTACCTCACTGTACCATCCCAACCCCACGGAACCCCATGGTTATGGAAGATTTAAGCAACTAAGTCGACGGAGCTCCGCTGCGAAGAAAATCATCAAGAATCACTCCCTACGGTCGTGATTCTTGATGATTGAATCACGAGCATAGCGAGTGATTCAAGTGTTAGAATCATGAGCGACGCGAGTGATTCATGGCCCTCGATATAAATCCGTTTTATTCAAGAGTTGCATACTATATTTTATACCATGACTTCGAGAAAAAGAAAGATTTAAGCGAAAAGCACAAGGAATATTACGAGTAATAAATAAATGGTTTATTTCCTTCAAAATTTACAAAAAATGTGAAATCCTGACCCCTGAGCTAGGTAACAGCACCTGTGTTTCAAGGGCCAGTGACCACCACCGTTACGTTAAGTACTTAATATATTTAATTAAACACCATTGCAATTAATATTAGAATTACAATCCAAATAAGTATTAAAAAAATATCCTAGACTAAAATCAAAATCATTATTAAAATCCTAAATATAAACAAACTCAAAATTAAAATCGAAGAAGGAGTTTGAAAGTCGAATATATCTGCACATGATCTGCACAAGAAGTTTGTATCGAGTATTTTTTACGCAAGGAGGTTATATAGCATTGAGATGGAGGTCTAATACATTGGTGTGTTCCAAATTCAAACACCAAAACAGTGATTAAAAGTGCTTTTTATTCAGTGAATAAAATAAGCTTTTTAGAGGGGGAATGGTATAATAAATGTTTATTGCTACTGACATTATGATGTTGAATGCTTCGGAATTATGAACATTAGAGACAGAGTAGTTAGGAATTGTGATTGTTAGGATGAAAAATGTTAGGAAGAACATTTTCGGATTTCCAATTATCGGAGTTGAAAATTTAGGTGAACTTTGGCGCACCCGCTTTGAATGGTTCTAAAGTGAGGCAATATTTTTAGGGTTCCGTAGCAAAAAACGGAACCTTTATAGATTCGTCATGCCTGTCTGTCCGTCCGTATGTCACAGCCACTTTTTGCCGAAACTATAAGAACTATGCTGTTGAAACTTGGTAAGTAGATGTATTCTGTGAACCGCATTAAGATTTTCACTTAAAAATAGAAAAAAAAACAATAAATTTTGGATCGCCATACTTGAAACTGAAACTAAAATATATTTTTCCATCAAACCCATACGTGTGGGGTATCTAAGGATAGGTCTTCAAAAATGATATGGAGGTTTCTAATATCATTTTTTTCTAAACTGAATAGTTTGCGCGAGAGACACTTCCAAAGTGGTAAAATGTGTGTGTGTGTGTGTGTCCCTGTAACTTCTGAAATAAGAGAATGATAAAACTTAAAAAAATATATGATGTACATTACCATGTAAACTACCACCGAAAATTGGTTTGAACGAGATCTAGTAAATTGTTTTTTTTTTAATACGTCATAAATCGTAAACCGCAATTTACCAAGTACGGAACCCTTCGTGCGCGAGTCCGACTCACACTTGGCCCGTTTTTAGTTCTTGTGTGATTTATAATAAAGAGAAAGGTTTACCCTTATGTCTACATAATATATGTTGGGAGTAGCTAAACGAACAAGCATATTTTTTATCTCCCGTGCAGGAATTATCTGGATCTTCTTCTTCTTTTTGAGGAGCAGCATCAGTGGCGTTCCCCTATCATTAAGACTCCACTGTCTGTCACCAGGCTGTATCTCATGAACCATGATAGCTGGACAGTTGAAATTTTCACAGATAATGTATTTCTGTTGCTGCTATAACAACAAATACAAAAAACAGAATAAATTAAATATTTAAGGGAGGGTGTTATAAGTTTCACGTGTGTTGCTGTGTATCTGTGTGTCTGTCTGTGGCATCATAGCGCCTAAACGGATGAACAGATTTCGTTTTTTTTTTTGTTTGAAAGGTAATTTTGTCGAGAGTGTTCTTAGCTATATTTGAATAAAATCGGTTCAGCCGTTCAAAACTTATGGGCGTTTTACTGTTCGAATCGGGGTGTTTTCGCAAGATAAATGTTTCGGTGGTTTTTGAATTTTTGAAATTTTACTTGTTAATTTTGAACGTACATCGTCAAACAGTGGAGTAATCTCTAGACTACGTTTGTATGGAAGATTTTTATGTTTGCGTCCACTTGACCTAGGCCCTGATAACCAGTGACCCTTCCAACAGTCAGTAATGAAGAGAGACTTTATAAAGTGCTTTCTGAAGTGAAACTATTCAGTTAGTTGGAGTTCAGGGGGCATGTTGGGGCTAACTTGTCATATTACAGTTTTAAGTTCACGCCTAATGGCTGTTACGAGTTTGTGGTGGAGTTGCCATTAGTTTTGATATTTCCTAACGAAATACATTAGTAAATAAACATACAGGCTAAATGTAGATATATTGAGTAATTGAGTTTAAAACTAAATACTCGTATGGTCCTAGTATAGCAGGCGTTTAAACTTGTAGCTTTCATATATTGTACCCAAACAAACTAACAATAATTTTGTGTTAGGGTAAAACCGGGATAGATGTTTTCGAAAGAACCTCATTATTTTTAACCCCCGCCGGAAAAAGAGGGGTGTTATAAGTTTCACGTGTGTTGCTGTGTATCTGTGTGTCTGTCTGTGGCATCATAGCGCCTTAACGGATGAACCGATTTCGATTTCGTTTTTTTTGTTTGAAAGGTAATTTTGTCGAGAGTGTTCTTAGCTATGTTTGAATAAAATTTTGTCATTTAAGTGTCTCTAGAAGACTTATTTCAAGAAATAATCAGAGCTGAAAATCTATAATTGGATCACCAACAACAACTATTCCAATTCTCATACAGAAGCATTTTCCAATTGAAATAACGAATTTTATAAAATTAATTACAGCAAAAGTGTTTATATACTCACAAGACGCGAGTAATTCTCCGTTTGGGAGTTAAGACTGTCACTGAGACCCAGTCATCCATTTTGTGTCACTCAGCTGTCATATTTGCGCGGGCAAATGCTGACTGACGCCATATTTAATCCAGTGGCAAATCTTTAATAGTTTCTGCTTAGTGCGACTAGCACTAAGCAGAAACCTAACCATTCAGCTTAACGGGACATCAGGCACCTTCGCTCTTGGATCTAAGGGCAGATTAGACTGACATCATAAAATCTTTGAACTTTAGCCCTAGGACAAGGCACTTCCTCCAGATATTTTTCTTTACTGTTACTGGCTAGGCTACCATTCAACTTAACGGGACATCAGGCACCTTCGCTCTTGGATCTAAGGGCAGATTAGACTCATCTATATCTATACCAATAGAAAGAAGAAATGTTTTTTGTTTGTTTGTTTGTACCGAATAGGCTCCGAAATTACTGGACCGATTTTCAACATTCTTTGACCTATGGAAAGCTACATTTTTTTTTAATCATTTTTTTTCCAAAATACTTAACCTATTTCACATTTGGTTTTAGCCACACAACAAAAACCTCACAGGGCTTATCTGTGTGATGGCGAGCAGCTTATTTTAAAATTACATTACAAATTGCAATGAGTAAATACAATATATTTATGATTAAATTACATATAAAAATACTTTCATAATAAACATCGATAAATTTTGTTGAAGGATAAATTATTTGGGGAATTTTACTGTGTTAGGAAACGTTTTAATTTGTACTTACAACCTTTCGAACCCTTTTTGTACAAATTTTGCAAGTCTTCTGGATGACGCATATTTTACACTCGCAAGGGAATCAAAATTTACAGGGTACTTTCCGTTGATCTAGAATCATGAAATTTGGCAAGAAGCAATGTCTTATAGCAAAAGTAAAGGAAAAAAGCCGAAAACCGTAAATATGCACCTACATAAAAAAAAGAATTAATAACATATTTGCAGTTGGTAAACTGATCGTGACTTATGTCAATGTATGGGGACTACAGTTTTCCAACGGAAAAGTTAATTGTGTCCCTCAATTCTGTTTATCTTATCGTTAGAGCAATTATGATTGATGTGCCAACTAACCTTCCTGAATCAACTTCAATAAAATTAAAAAATAATATCAAGGACCAAGATTATTTCAGTGATGTATAAAATCGAGCGCTCAGTTTTTTCAATGTGTGCGTACGCGTAATGTTGCTGGGTGCGACTAGATACCTAAATTTGAGTTCGTCGAAAATGTAACAGCGTCCTAGAAAAAGAGGTACCAAGTATTCTGCAACCCTCATCCCGTACACATTATTGTATTTAACCCGAGAAACATAGGCTATAATTTTGACGGTAGCGAAGCTGCGAGGGTCAGCTAGTAGACTAATATAATAATTATTATAAAATGATTAAACTACCGGTCCCTGTTGTAAAAGTCATAGCAATAATTCATCGGGCTGCGATTTGCGTTTAAAATTCCCAGTTGACGTAGTATCTTGATATAAAATACTAGTAAATAAGAACTGAGAACTCACATAGCATAACTAAAAATATAGAAATCTTACCCACGAATAAACCTTCACAATATTTATTGGACCGATGTCTTCCCCTGAGAGACAAGCTTTCTCGTTACTGCTAACGCGACTGGAGTACTATTGGTACCTATTTACTAGAGATGTTACGGAGGTGGTATTATCGGAACCGGAGTTGCAACCGGAATAGGAATTGAAGTCGGATGCAGCAGATAGATGTGTTATGATTTAAGTTTATTCAACTTCTTTAATTTCTTTAATAAATGTTTGTGGTGTGAAAATAAAAATAGAATCCAATCTATACAAAGTATAATTTAAAAATGTAACTGATCGCTGTCTGTTTGACCCTGTGTTTGTGCGCACTTATCTTAGAAATGGCATAACCGATTTGAGTGCAGATGTATTCTGGTAAGCTTTAGTAAAAAAATTGTCTTTGTGTTATTTAAATCAGTTCATAAATAAAAAAGTTATCACGTCAAGCATTTAGTCGATAAAAAATGCTAGATCAGTTAGATTTTCCGTCACTGACCAGGAGACCAGAATCATGAAGTAAAAAAAAATCTGGGGCTGGAATCATGAGTGGTAAAAAGACTCTCAAAATACCAGGAGCTCAGATTCATCATAAAAAAATAAATCGATAACCAGAATTGATTGACAAAATCTAAATGAAAACACGAGCGCAGCCGCTGGCAAAAGCAAGCGTTAAATAATAATATTTAGTTGTAAATTAAACTTCAGTTTATAACGTCCGATTTAATAGTGTGGGAACTGAAGTCGAAGTCGGAGGTTTACTTAATTTAATAATGTAATTTATTGACACACACAAGTTAGTAAGTAAGTTATTACAAAAACAATTTACACAATGTAATTAAAATAAGCGCTCCAACACATAGGAAGAAATGGCTTTGTGGTCCAAGATTTAACATTAGCAGATTTAAGATTCTGTGTGATACAGTACAAAGTTGTTAATTAATTATATGGCATTAGAAATCAAATAATCAAAAACACAAACAATAATCAAAACCAATAATTTGGTACATTAAAATTCCTAAGTCACTATCCGACATCAATCGGAAGTTTCGACTTTTGGGAAACGGAATCGAACCTACTTAACATCCCTACGATGTACTTGTACCATACTATATCCAATCATATCGTGGTCAACAGTCGTCCAAGCGTGGTGATTGGTTATCAATGTACCCAGGGATTACTTGTCAAGCGTCTATTTTTGGTGTATAAATAATTAATTAGTGGTGCTCGAACTTTGTAGTCTGTGTTATTGTATTGATTGCAAAGTTTTGTTGAAAGTAAATGCAAAACTTCTCTTTGTCATTTTCCGTCTGCTGAAATATTATCAATCTTTTCGATAAATAGCTTTGCTGACAACGAGAATTAATTTACAATCTGTTGAATTTAATACATACAACCATCCGAACCTTCCAGGGTTTAACTAATGACAGAGCTATCCAGGTGGCTTCATACTGCTCGGACCACAGACATAAATCCAAATCGATAACGCAAGTCCCTCCATCTGTATGAAAACTAAGCGAGCTACTTTTTCACACACAATTTAAAAAAAATACTTACCAATGAAACAAAACATTTCCAATGCCTCAGCTAACTTTTTCTATACAGTTTTTACAACTCAATATGGCATAATTAGGCATTTTTCTAGATTTTGGTGGAGTTCCGGTGCCGATAATGCTAAATGAAAAGGTCAAAGTACGATCATTGATCGTAATTCTACTCCGTTTTTTGACACGTACACACAATCGCGTCATCTAGTTACATTTATATCTGTGGTATGTGGTATCAACCTTTTCGATAAATAGCTTTGCTGCCAACGAGCATAACAACTATCCGAACCTTCCAGAAAATAAACGAAACTAATGACAGAGTATCCAGGTGGATCCATACTGCTCGGACAAATTGTAGTCAAATTGACACTACAGAAGAATACAATACAAGACTTCTGCCACGTTTTGCCAATTTTCTTGATAGAAAGCATCTGCGTTCGTTGCACATGTCTTCTCTTTGCATAAAAAGTGTACAATCTTAAAAACATTAAATTACGAAATCGAGTTAGGCATACAGAAATATTTCTTATCGCAAATATTTTCTTATAATAGTGACAAAAGGTTAAGGCATTGGTTAGTTTTAAATTGGAGGAAGTGAGAGTTTGTTTCGCGTCAAAACAAAATTACAGTCTTTCTTCAGTACTTGTTTAAGTGACCTTTTTTGCCTGCTATCTAATAAAATTAATATTTCCTTTATTATGATATATCCATAAAAATGTAATTAATAAGGAACCTAATTATTTACATTTTTAAATATTTTTCTAAAACACAAAATAAAATAAAAACATAAAAAATATAGAAAATAGAGGCCCACCGGTATCGGGAACAGGGTCCAAGCTACCGGCGGTCAGGGCTCCACAGAGAGGAACCTCCTAACAATACGAGCCAGGTCCAGCAGTACTGCTTTCTGGATCAGGCCCTTGACGCAGCCGCCTAACGAGAGCCTCCTAAGGTGTTGGTCGAGGCTCGTGGCTATTAAGCCATTGGCTGACACGACTATCGGTACAATGATCGCTGTGTCCACATCCCACATGTCGACAACCTCGCGAGCCAAGTCAAGATACTTGATTTGCTTATCTTTCTCTAAAGTCTAAAGTGGACTTAAACTATAAATAGTAACTATATTAATATTATTGTTAGTTTTGCTTATTTTAGAAGACAATGAATTTAGGTACTTCTCTTCTGCCCGGCAATGGGCGAATTTAGAATATATAGATAGCTTCTGCCAGCGGCTTCACCTGCGATAAAGTCGGCAATTACAAGTATTTCTGTTTGGAAATCATAAATATCTGGCCACGCATAAAGCAACCAATCTATCGCAAGTATATCTACCACAAAAAGGCCATGAAACCGCAAGTAAAATCAGTCCGTCAAACAAGCGATACATCAACTTGAAGTCTTGAACCATCAGCCATGTCTGAAGTGAATTGTTTTCAAGTATCAAGATTTCCAATCCTATGAAGATATGACACCGTCACGTGTGAGCACGCGAATGATATTAATTATCGTGTTTGAGGATGCGTTTTTGTTAATAAGCGTCAGCGGGACAGTTAGCGGAAAGTTCCAAATAAATAATCTGGTTTCTTTGAATCACTTTTGATGGAAGTCATCTTATCTTATTAATCTTACTGATATTATAAATGTGAAAGTTTGGATGGATTTCTGGATGTATGATTGTTACTCAATCACACCAGAACAGCTGAACGGATCTGGATGAAATATGGCACGGTATTATGCTCCCTTGGATTAAAAAAGAAACAATTTTAAAGCGGGCTATGGCGCTGGCAGTAGAGAATTAAGATGGAGGAAACTCGGGAAAACGGCAATGAATGAACCTACCAGATGATCCTTGATCACGAGCACTCCAGGAGTGTACGGCTTAGAAGAAGAAGAAGAGAAGACTGGAGCTTATTAAATAGGCTCCAGACTGTATCAGAAGTGAATGCTGTCTTGCTGCACATTTTGTGACTAAATTGTATTATTGTACAGGTACCGGCACGAATTTAGAGCGCTCAGCTAAAGTAAGTGATTTTTGCATGTGTATTCACGCAGAAAATTACTAAGTGTGATTTGAACTAATTATTTGTTTGTAGGTAGCTCTAGATTTGTGAAGAATAGATATTTAAATAGCTAATTTTAACACAGTGTGGTTTAGCATATTAGCCTATCATCATATTTATAAATGCTTAATCTTTAATGAAGGATATAAATATTCCATTAAATTAAATACAGAAAATAAGAAAAACACAGTTTTATGTAAGTCTTTCGTGCTTGCCTCTTTAACACTTTTTTGTCGGCATCTTTCATCGGCAACGAAACGAACGATGATATAAAACACTATGGAACTTCTTATTTGACACAATAATACGTGACTGTATCTAGGGGACAAGAGACGTATGAGCTCAGCGAGATGGGGGAAGGCGACACATCAATTAGTCGCCGGTCGCTTTACCGTTGCACCTCACTCCCCCCGCCAAACAGACCCAAAAATTGACTTCTGTGCATTCAAGGTCCGCGCTCTTAAACCACCCCGATACCTTTAAGTCAGGTGATAATGCCGCAAACGATTGCCTGGTTAGTTTCTGCTTTAGCATATCTATTAGGTAGGTACATATCATGGGGGATATTATAAATTGCATATCAAATAAATAATCGCCTATCAATACATACTCATCATTTATATTCTTATTTACATCTAATAACTTACTTCACTACAAATAAACTAACCCTCTTACAAATAAACGCAGAATAAAGTTATACCAGGTATAACTAAGGTATACCCATACATTTTCATAGGTTTATACCTGGTATAACTTTATTCTGCGTTTATTTGTAAGAGGGTTAATGTTTAACAAAACTCAAACTGCAAATAAAACGAAATTATACATCAATATAACATTACTTTTTTCCTCATAATGCGATACTGTTAAATTTATTTTTGTACAAAAATACTACATACATAGCATAAATACTGACTGCACAGCAAATTTTCCATATTTCATAGTCTATTTTAGTTGATCTACGAATAAATTATGGTCAAAGAATCAGTCCAAGAGCGAGCGAAGCGAGCTCGGGAACTTAGGGCACCCCGACACGGACAGGTTAGGTTAGGTTACTTTTGACCCTGCAGACAGAAATAGGAGCCCCGCGCAGCGGGGCTACGTCGACTTATTCGAAAAATCGCTGTACGCTGCGAAAATAAATTGTAGTGTGTTTAGTGATATTTTGAGTTGAATATTTTCCTGTGCAATCAGTAATTTTGATGGGAATTCGGAATCTTATTGCGTAGAAAAAGGATATTTTTTGATTTGCGTTTAAATACCACCCAAAACCACACTTGCACAAGCGTTTTTTTTTTGCTTGGAGAAATCCTCATGCATACTGCGCTACCACGGGGAGATAGCGCAGTTATGTGGTACTCCAACCCACTAGGTAAGGGGAGAAGGTAGGGATAGCGGTGCACCGCAATACCGGCACTCTTCTCCCGCCGCCACCTCCAACCCTCAGCCAGGATATCGTATGGGTATGGAAAGCCTCATACGATATCCAGCCCGCCTCAGTTGCGATGTTGCTCAGGCAGCACCGCAACTTACATGTTGGCCGCTACGTCGTCGGCTTATTGGCATAAGCCCTGACGATCGGTCCCTCCTCGGGTTCCTCTTCGCTTCACCGGGGTGAACAAGCCACGGTTATTGAGCCGACGGTTACTGCCTCGACAATGCGGGACTTGCACCACCCACCCAGGGTGGTGCAAGTTCATATTAACCCCTAGTTAGTAGCTAATATTATGGCCAATTATGTATGACAAATTTATTTTAAAACCTTGCGTTAGCAATAACTCTGAGTTACGTTTTTGGGACAAGTGAACCTTAGATATGTATCGCTTTTGCTTTTGTCGTCATTTCCTGATAAGTTAAATGTATTTTCATCCCACCATCTCGGAAAGAGTATTTTTAATCTTCAATATCTGAGTGGAAAAGCCGTTTTTATTCACTAGAGGATAAAGTAAATTGAATTTAGAACATCGTGTGCACTAAGTTTGTGAATTAAAAAAAAACATTAAACCTATTTACTGCTACCTCTATGGTGCCGAATATATCATACAACTTTTTATTCATTTGTTAAAAACTCAGACTCGGAACCTTCTTGGTGTTCTTTTTTCAATTTGCTTTGTACGCGGTTCTTTACGCGGCATTTTTTCACGTCATTGTTAAACCTTATATTGAAAACAAGAAACTTGAAAACAAGTGAAAAAACTAAAATGAGTGATTCTAGCGACGAGGAAGTTTGTTTGACGCCAACAGAATTGACTGAAACTGTTAATAATGCGCAAATGAGCTTTCTCCCTCAACAATCACGCGAGAAGTATTTAAAACAGTACGATATGTTCAACACGTGGCGACTAGCAAAAGGAGCCAAAACTTTCTCAGAAAACGTTTTGCTGGCATATTTTATAGAATTATCCGAGAACAAGAAAGCAAGCACTCTATGGAGTACGTATTCGATGCTAAAAGCAACAATAAAGATGAAAAAAGACATACATATCGATACCTATCCTAAATTAGTGGCATTTTTAAAAAGAGCCTCATCTGGTCATCAACCAAAAAAATCTAAGGTTTTCACAGCATCTGATATTGAAAAGTTTCTTAACGAAGCACCCGATTCCGTATATTTGGCGGCAAAAGTATGTCAGTTGCACATTCAGTATCTACTTAAGTATATTAATCTCAATTAAATAGTATACTTAGTAGATGTTGATAGGCATAATTATGCGTTCATATAAATTTTATTCATTTATCTACTACAATACTCTTTACGTTACAGGTTGTTCTTATTATTGGAATAAACGGAGCATGTCGAACTAATGAACTAACACAACTTAATGTCAAAAACATTGAGAAACATTCAGATGACTTAGATACTATTAATTAATTTACCTAATACAAAGACAAAAAGAGACCGCAACTTCGTCATTCGCAAGGAATACGTAACGATTGTTGAGAAATATCAAGCCTTACGCCCGCCTAACAGATTTATTCTTCGTTCGGCCCACTGATTTTCGGCCCAAATGCCAAAATCCTGGTTCGTCCCAAACAATATGCTTCCTTCGTCCCAAAATATAATTTTAATTATTTTATGCCTGCTTCGTCCTATTTTATATTCCTTCTACGGCCCATATCTTTTTTGTATGTACCAAACTTACTTGTTTGTACAATCAGCTATTAAAAAGGGTTACGTATTTTGAAATATTTAACATCAATAAACTATTTTAAACCACCGCTCCTCTCTGTCTTCTCCGCGATGGAAAATGTACTCGTATTATTATAATAACACTTTTTAGCCGCTCTTAGTGAGCAAGTTACACGTATATGTACAGCTGAAGTCACTGGAATCTGTTTAAAAGAGCGGGTAAAAAAGGTCCACCCCTTTTATATATTGCGTCCTTTGTTTGTTTTGACTCATTTGGCCAATAGCATTACTTACCGTTATCAGCAAAACAGGCTTCACGCTAGCTCCTGTGATGCAAAGTGGTGCATTCAATATTAGTACTCATTCGTCACCAGTTCAAAGTGTGTATAAAGAAAGATTGAGAATTGATCGAGTTTGTCATAGCTAAGGATAAATATTTGGGCGTCATACTGGACTCATCGCTGCACTTCAGTACGCATATAACTTCCGTGTTGTTGGAAAATAAACTAAACATGGTATTATTTGCTGATGACACATCTTTATTTTATTTTATAATTAGACTTAACAGTGAGGTTGACGGCGTAAATAACTCCCTACGGCAGGTTCAAGATTGGTTCACTGTCAATCATTTAGTTTTAAATGGTGTTGGATGTCTGTGTCTTTTCTGGCTACTTAAAAAAAACTCAAAACTGGTGATAGATAACAAACTTCTAATATACAAGACCATACTGAAGCCAATCTGGACATATCTTAGAGCATTTAACCTATGGAGATGGCATAGCTGAGCGTACCCCTCTGCCAAAGTCGTTTGGCCATATGACCATACGCGTTATATAAAACTAGTTCATTCGCCGACCGCCGCCATTGTGTATCGTATTGTGTCGCAAGTAAGTTCGCCGAAAAAATGGTTAATTGTGCGGTTTCCTCTTGCAAAAAGCGAGCTGCCACTTTCAATTTCGAAGCCATGGTGTTATATAAATTATAGCCACATATAAGTATAAATTATACATCAACATAGTTTTATTTAAGTACAATATCGAAATAATGGTTACGATAGAAAAATTCAGTGGTACGTTGGTAGCACAAACGCAGTACAGGGGCTGACAGGGTAGCGATGTGCATAGTGCTGGGACAACGTGAATGAATTACTGATAAATTAAATGATTTTTTGAATCAGTATGTTCAGTATCAAAATAATTTTGTTTGTGTTTGTATCTGGACAAGACAGGTTGAACTAAAAAAAAAATATTATTTATAAATGTCTATGAGAATAGATTTAAATTATTTTCTTTTAAAGTTGTAGGCTAATAAAAAGTAAGTTTGTTCGTTTCGTTAGTGAGTTTTTCAATCATTTTTTAACCCCCGACAGAAAAAGAGGGATGTTATCAATTTGACGTGTATTGCTGTGTATCTGTGTGTCTATCTGTGGCATCATAGCTCCTAAACAGATGAAGCGATTTAGATTTTTTTTTAATTTTTGTTTGATACCTCTATCGAGAGGAGACTATCGCAGCCATGGTGGTTACAATGACAACCCCACCGCACATCAATTCGAAGCCATTTACAATTGCGAAAAGACTCAAATGTTCGTATATCCTTTTTAATCAAAAAAGTTGATCCACAGAAATGTGTTCGACATGTATATAATAAACTGGTACATTTCAAAAATCAGTGATTTCCTCTAGTCGTGATCATTGAGACATGTATATGAACTAGATTATGGCTATGAAACCATATGTTTATGATAAATTAAACAAATACATTTGTAGAAATTAGTAGGTTTAATAAAGACCTTACAATCTTTTTTTATAATTTTTAAAACGAGCAACGTACAGAGTTGTATGAATGATATAGAACGAGTGAATATGAATGAAGTACATCGAAGAATGAAAGTTTGAAATTGAAAAAATGAACAGCGAATGTGTCGTAGACACCATACACGTATGTTTTCCTATCTAAGATATCAAACTAGCTTAGCTAGGAAACACCGTACTCAAATAGTTAAAAAAAACGAAAAACTGACGTGATAAAGTGTTACATAAAAAAGTGTCAAATAAAAGTCTATCCGGTTGATTGTATTATTTACGCTTTCTTACTATTTAACACGTATACATAAGGTCCGTATTAAAGAACGGGGGCTCAAGTATGAATCCCGAATGCCCGAACCTAAATAAAACAAAATGTCAGTGACAGTTTCATACTATTATATGCTGAAACCGGCAGGTACTATAGTTTATGATTAACATTGTTCCAAGACGTGTGCCACCATTTTATTAGGTACTATCCCCAGTTCGTCTACCATGCATGGGGTATTTGGATATTACATTTATTTGTAACGTCATTCTTATAGGAAAGACACGGGTCCAACAATATATATAAAGTAATTATGAAATATTATTGACAAAAAAAAAAAGAAAAAAAAAAAACTAAAAACTTAAAAAAAAAAAAACTAACTAAAAACAAAAACTTAAAAAACTTAAACTAACTTTAAAAACTAAAAAAAAAAAAACTAAAAACTAACTTTTATAAACTTGTATAAAACGCACACTATGCAGGCAGGCATATTATAAGTTGGGCGCTTACATCGCAGATAAAAATGCTTGGCTCAATCATAGCCCTGCTCCACAACCACTAGGCCGCAAAAACAAGTGATATGTAGAACATTATTGTTTTGAAGTATTGTTGGACCTGCTGAAGACTGTATGCATATATTTTTATTGTATAAACTCAATTTCGTTTAGTGATAACTGCACAGCATATGTGTGAGTACTATGTACCAACTGTAAATCTAAGATTTACTGTACTTATGTGTCATTCGTTGACTTGTGTGTGCCCTGGCAGTTGAGATTGTGTCATGCTCTCTCAACTGTCTCTCTGATGGTGGCACATGTGTTGGATTATTCAATTCCCTTCATGATGGTTGAGCTGAGTGGTGCCAATTCATGCGTCATGTTCGTAAACGGGCGCCATCAGTTGGGATTGGCTTACTCGCCAACTCAACTTAGCTGCCTCGGCTAGTTTTTAATTACCTATTTTTTGTATTTTTTTATTGTTTGTTTCACTCGTGATGCTTTTACGTGCACGACTTTTTACATCGTTCTCACACATGTATTTTTTCAACAAGAATGATGTAACCAAATAATAAACTGATGGAAAAGAGAGTCCGTGGAGTTTCTTGCACATTCTTCTCCATAGAGACCTACTGACGCTTGCTAATGTGCAACTAGATTCATATTTTTCTTTGACTATTCTAAAGTACGATGTATTATAAGTCGAAAAAAAATATGTATTTTTTTTATTTTACGCTTCAGTGTGCATGTGTGTGTGTTATTTTTATTGACTGTACCTTTAAAGTACTTGTAATATGGGACGAAACAGTACTTCAATGATGATGTGGGACGAACTAAGAATTTTTTGAAATGTGGGACAAAACTTCGGGCCGAACGAAGAGACACCAATCAATCGATTTTTTCTACAGTATTGCAATGGAAAGTGTGTTAGAGAGCCTATGGGTACTAATAAAATTGGCAGTATCCCACGAGAAATAGCAACATTTCTTGAACTGCCAGAACCCCTGTTGTACACGGGTCATTGTTTCCGACGAACTTCAGCCACACTTTTGGCTGATTCCGGAGCTGATCTCCTGTCCCTTAAGCGCCACGGAGGCTGGAAGTCCAATGCAGTTGTAGAGGGATACATAGAGGATTCCATCCAAAATAAGTCTAAAATATGTGAAGGCATCGTAGGAGCCATTACACTGAAAGAGCCTCAATCGGATCCTTGGACTGGCCCTTCTACATCAAAAATAAGCCGTTATGAAACACCTAACCATCTCCCTCTCTCTGCAACATTCACGCCAAGGGAATCCGATGAATCGGTACAACTATTAAGTATGACAGATAGTTTACCGAAAAACAGTACACAAGTGACTAACACCAATATTACAGTACCAAACAAAAATATTACACTCAATTTAAATAACTGTAGCAACGTTACTTTAAAATTTTCTTAATTATACCTTAGTATTATTTTGTTATAATTTAAAGATTATTCTGTAATACTTACCTGTCATAATGTAGTAATTAATACCTAAACTGAAATAAAAGTGTACCTATCTTGTGATTGTAAACGTTTTTTTTTTTTGCATTTAGTCATTTCCTCGCTGAGGTGGAATGAAAAGTTATTTGTTGCACTCGAGTGCAAAGATTTTTCACCTCGTGCTCTTTTGATTCCCTCGCTAACGCTCAGGATTCTAATTTTGAATCACTCGCTGCGCTGGTGATTCAATTTTAGAATCCTTCGCTTGCTCGGTCATCAAAATTGAACACGCGGTTAAAAAGTAACTTTGCACTCTTGTATAACAAATAACTATTGTACAAATGAAGACAAACGAATATCCGTTCATTATAACAAAGTGAATGTTAGAAATAATTTCGAGTTTTCCATTAAAGCTGGGACGAACAAAGGAAGAGCTTTCTGCATATAAACCATTACAATAAAATGTTGTAATTGTGAGGGTATGTTTTCTCTCTGTTTTAAGAGCCCTGTAACTTTTTTATGAAGGGGAAAGTAATGAGTTCCGATGAAAGTTTGAAGACTTAGAAGATGGAAAATGCGGATATAGTAAAGCGAGGGCCTTGCTTTTGTGGAAGCACAAAGTACATAAGCGACGGCGCGCCGCAGACAGAGAGTCCACTTCGAACAAAGCGCCATTTTGCACGCACACATTGACATTACGATTTTACAGAGATTCTCGGGCATTATTGGACCGAGCTCAGTCGCGATTGTCACAAGACTCACAAGTGCTAGCGCGGGCATTCGTCACGTCACTCAGTCTATTGGAAGAAGTTCAAAATATATTTTTCCCATAATGTATTTAAAGAAAATGCGAATATACATGATGAAATACAATAATCGTTGTAAACAAGGTCGCAATCGACGTATTCTAATTCTATGATACCAATATTATACTTCTTCAAACACAACAAATGTACATGTACGACTAAAATAATAAATGAAAACTTTCTCACAAACATTAAACCGACTTCACAAGCAAATTACTAAAAAGTAACTTTCAGTACTTAATTTTCTGCAATTTAATTATTTTTTATAAATTCAGAATCAATGTAGTAGCAACCATAGTGAGTATGTCAAGTTTAGGTGTCAATTTTTGAAACGGCCGGAGTGTTCCTTCTGTATAGTTTTTATTTTGTGGTAGAAAGATACCTATTGGTATAATAAGAATAAATTAATAAACCAGTAAAACATTGCTCTCAGAACTGTGGTCGATGGGGTCGATAATTTCTGGAGTGGCGACCGCGTAACGGAAGATGTTGCATTGGAAGGCTTCCCACTAGATGCCGATGGCTTGATGGCTTGGTTAAGGTTGCGGTAATCCGGTGGATGTGAGACACACGGGACAGGTCGATGTGCCGACACTTAGGGAAGACCTATGATCAGCATTGGACGTTTTTCGGCTGACTGATGATAATGTTATCTTACTTAGAATATTACAAATGTGAAAGTTTGGATGGATGTGTGTGTGGATGTATGTTTGTTACTTAATCACGCCAGAACGGCTGAATGGATCTGGATGAAACACACAACGGATCTTGGCACAGAGGAAGATTATAGTCTGGAATAACACATGGGCGAAGCCGCTGGCAAAAGTAAAAATCAAAGACAATTAGGCGGCACTTTTGAACGAAAATTTTAAATTTACAATAGTATAATTTACTGAAAATTAGTTTTTGTCCTTCTGGTAGATTAATAAAAAAGTTGGACCGGTATTTTTTATTTTGACGCGTAAACATAAAGTGACGACGATAATTATATCGTCGTCACTTTATGTTTACGCGTTGTATATCGCGAACGTCACGCCGATAGTACACTTTATACTGCCTTAGTGACGTCACAAGTCCACTCCTGAACTTTGATGCGCTTTAACGCAATAAATACGTGTCCAATATTATTTGATTTTCTCACTGACGGACTAAATATATTTATAATTTTTCTACCCAGGAAACATCCTTTTCGGCGATTTGACCCTATGAAAGAGTTTGAACAATTGACCAATCACATGCGAGATGAAAGACGCGATGTGGACTTCCGTCTATGTGATTGGTCGATTGTTCTTACTCTTTCATGGGATCAAACCCTTTTCCTTGCCGAATTCACTTACGCAATTAGACTGCGGGTGAAGGGATCTGAATGAAAATTGGCTCAGAGTTAGATTATAATCTGGAATAGCACATACGCCATCCCGGTGTATTATTCCTTTGAGCAAGAACAGTTAACAGTTTTCACGCGGGCGAAGCCGCTGACAGAAGCTACTGTATAAATAGACATGATTGTCTTCAAGCGATGTCATTAAGAGGGGACTCTAGTGAGACTTTCTCCATACAAACACATTCTGCTGTTTTCTTCGTGGATAATGCCTCTAGAGCAATGATTTTTTTCCATAAAATCTAGGTCTAATTAATACGTGCCTATATCCTTTTTTCCAAAACATAATCACAAAAATAAATATGACAATACAAAAATACGCAAAAAAAGCCCGTTTTTACCGCCATGTTCAGAAGACTTTCAGACAAAATTTATAAGTTTTTATCAAAAAAGGAATATAGGTATAACAAGATAGGAGCATAGATAGGTATACTTTTCCTCTAAATTTTGATATAAGAATTTTTTAGATCAGACCAATTTTTATGAAGAAAACAGCAGAATACGAAACGTCTTTTAGTCAAAGTTTTTGTAGGTAAAATCAGCCTGAGCTGCAGTTGTCCCTTTCGCACTTTACGGGGTGAGGTTGGAGGTGACGCGACGGCAATAGTTTCTTCAAATACCTATTTTTCAAATTCCTGTTGACTAGAGTCCGCTCTTAATCGCTCTTCTAACATTAATGGAAACGCATCCTTTAATGCCAATTAACTTAGTAAGAATAGTTAAAATGGCCGCGTATCGCTAAATGGGTTAATAACACAGATTTATGTAACGTATTGTGGTTAATTAGAAAAGTGTGAAGAACGAGCATTATGATCAACTATTTGCGAGTTTAGTCACACTCGTGCGATAATACTGCAGCTGAAAACGTTTTGTCTTAAAATGGCACTTAAAAAAAGATTTAATCACATTCCTCTCAGCTTCTTATAAATTTGAAAGGACAAAAACACAGATATTAGGTTGTTAGTGTTGCTCTTACAGTCGGAGAAGGCGCTACCGTTAATCACAATCGTTTTCAAAAGCATATGGTAAATAATAAAAATAACTTTTATTTAAAAAAAAAAGTTCACTAATGCTTTAGGCTATTAAATATATCTTTATATAAGACTACAGATAGGCTATCGGCAATCTCTTACCTATTAAGGAACGTGATTTTAAATGGTACAAATTCGGCTTAAGACTAGTTATATATCCCTACAAAAGTGATATAGATATTTATCTATATCACTTTTGTTTTCCGTATTACGGAACAATAACTGATGTAATACTAAAAAACAAAAAGGGCACCATCAATATTTATACGTTACCTTGTTTATTAAGAACCCTTTCCTGTGAATTAAATCCGACCCAAAACAAATTGTAAATAGAAATCGAGAAATTTGAAAGTGTTCAAATAACAATTTTTGCTGAAATATAAGGCATTTGCGAGGGACGAATGGATAATAACGCTTTCACAATGTTTAAAAATGGAATGCTGTTTTATGAACCCTTTCTAACGGGATTAAAATATAGGATCTTTTATGTAGATTCTTTTCAACAGAGGATAAAAATAAATAAGCGATTTTTGGTACATTTCATTTCAATATAAGTACCTTTTCAGGACAAAGACCTTTTCTCAAAATATAGATGTATATTTGAAACTGTGAGTCGTAATTATGTACGAGTATAAAATCTAGGTACGATGTTTAGCCGTAATATTAACATCCTGGCCAAATGAAATACCATAGACCCATGCCAAACTCAGTGTCAGGGTGGAACCCCTTCGAAGGATGTGCCCCACTTGTTTCCTGCCTTCCATGTCCAACTGCCTGCACCGTCTTAGTTTTGACCGACGCAAATGACAAAGCTGAAAGAGTAGCCACATACCGGTCGGGCAAAATTTGAAAATGGGCCATCGACACGAAAAGTAGAGGAAAGACAAAAATAAAACATTTATTGCCAACTGTAATAGAACATGAACAAACACAAATAAGCTCTGAAGCACAATAGAAACCTTGTACTTGTAAGATTGGAATCGTATTGACCGTTTCTCATTAGTGCTTCGTTAATTAATTGTGGAATAAGCAATTGCTGACAACTTTCAAATCCCACCAAAATATTTATTTTATGTATCCCGAAGTTACTGTAAAATCAATACAATGAATGAATGAAAAAGGTCTATCCAAACATATCAGGGCCGTGCTCGGTTTGTGACAGGGCCGGGCCCAGGCATTGAAGATTCGTCACTGGCCCGTGCACGGCCCGTGTGACGTGTGTGAACGAGTTCATATAAAATGTACGCACCGATATTTTTTGAGACCCTGGAGGGGCAAGGTCCGTCCACGTCCCTGGCACGGCCCTGATATGTGTGAATAGACCTTTATATATTTATTTGCAAGATTATAGGTAAGTATATAGGTACATAAGTTCTTAAGATCTATGAGTTTCACTATATTCGGCATTTTAACCGTGCAAATATTTTGAAGTTACATATTGGTTATACTTAATTATAATAATAATTTCATAATTTAAATTTAGACTAGCTGTCCCACGCGGCTTCGCTCCCGTCATCTGGCTACCTGCCTACCCTACCCTACCTGCCCTACATACATGCATGTTGCGTAACTTTAACCGCTTACGCAGCGCACGCAACGGAAGCTCTCAAAAAGGAATACTTTTCCCCGTTTTTGCAACATTTTTCATTTATGCTCCGCTCCTATTATTCGTAGCGTGATGTTATATAGCCTATTGCAATTCCAAACAGTAGTTCCTGAGATTAGCGCGTTTAAACAAACAAACTCTTCAGCTTTATAATATATGTATAGATTACAATGCAATTAATAATATTAAATTAATTAATAATTACAGCACAAAACCTGTACACAGTACATTTGAACAGGCCTCAGTAATAAATTGGTGGCCGTGTGTGCCATCCCTCGCGCACAGGTGGTGATAAAGTCGCCTCCAGTCGCCACTTACAAGTAATAGCTCACGTTTAGGGGTGGCAACCATTGCCAAGAAAACTAGCCAATACATTTTGTAATATACTGAAGGTACAATGTTTTGCTGGGAGGTTTGTTGCGCCACTTTTTCTGCCTAGCTAAAACACTAGGAAGTCAAATCGAAATTATTTATTTGTAAAAACTTAAGTACAATATATTAGGATCTAATTCTAATGTCACGATCGCTATGTTTAATCTAATAGGCATACATCATTTTGGATACATGTAATTCTAATTTTAAAATATGTTTTTTATGCATAATATTATTTAATAGTAGTTTATGCAATGGTCATATAATAGGGGTTATTCAAACACGAGCGTGGGTTTATCACATGAGACGAAGCCGAATGTGATAATATTAACACGCGAGTGTTTTAATACATTATTATATGCCGTTGCATACACTATTTTATCTTCACTCATACAGTTGAAATAAAACAAAAGTGGAAACGGAAAAATTTGTGGTATGGCGGGCAATTTAGATTCTCATTGTGCCTGACTGCGCAGCGCGCACATCCATAGACTATGGCACTACTTATAAATTAAATAGTAAAAGTTTGCTATAAAAAATAAAATAGTTATTTATGCTACAAGTGCGGAAGGTAGGTGATTTCCGATGAGTTGCATTTTTATTCACGAGCGAGCGAAGCGAGTGAGTGGATAAATCGACACGAGTCGGAAATCATCTTACGTACGTGTATCATACAACATTTTACTATGCATTGTGCGAGGAAATAAATTAATTAATTAAATGAAATTAATAAAATGGCGGGCTTATTCAAGCGCGTTGAGCATATCCACAGATTAACTAAACTAATAGTTCCTCGGGCATATCTACTGCGCATGTGCGAATAGTTGTCATATCGTAACGCAATAAGGCACGAGCAAAATATACGTTCTGCCAAACATATTTAATGAATATTAAAAATTAATTTATTGATCAAAATCCAAATCTAGAGTAATTAAAAACGCCTAAAATAAAGTATTAGTTTTATTTTACATTTTATATGAATGATAATCTGTACATAACTATTTTTTTAAACTTTTCTCAAATAATAAAAACTCTATGCGTCGGGCTGACGTTGGAGTTAAAAATTAAAAAAATACAGGAAAGTAAAAAGCACTAGTGAAAAAAAGTGACACTTTCCGCACAGTTTGGCTGCTTAGAAAACCGCTCTTTTCGAGGACATGCATTGTAAAGTTATTTTATGATGCAGTTGTTTGAAAATCGAAGGAATATGTTGCACTGTAATAGTTTTTTTTTAATTTTACCTATTCACGAATATAAAGTACGTGTTTATACAATATTTTTTGAATTCATAATTGGAATATTACGTTGTGAGTGTAGTTAAATTAAATTAGGTACTAATAATCCCATTAAATGGAATTGAGCATAAGTAAATCGGAGATTTGACTCACACAACGACATACCTAATTATTATTTATTTATATATAATTGTCTGTTAAGAATTCACCAATGGAATAGTACGCTTTTTAACCATAAATTCTGTTAGCACTCTTTTGAATTTGTTAATATAATTTATAAATTTTTGGAGCCATTACCAGAAAGCTTTTTGCGTATAATGCTGTTTTATAAGGCATACCGTGATTTTTGTCCCGGTGAAATTTAATAGCCAGGGCTTCAAATAAATTGAAGTGTTTTTTTAACAAACATTGCAACTTCAAATGCGTAAAGAGAAGAAAATGTAATTATTTTTAGCTCAATAAAGTGTGCTCTACAATTACCAGTAGCTTTTATTTGGCACACTGCTCCTAAAACTTATTTTGTGCCTTAAACACTAGCTCCCTATCTGATGTATTTCCCCAGAACCATAAAGTAATGTAGAAGACACGTATGCATGATATGCAGTTAGTACGGTTTCGTGGCTTGCAATTTTACTGAGATTATGTAGAGCGTACTGAAACTGATTTAGTTTTTTAGGGTTCCGTAGCCAAATGGCAAAAAACGGAACCCTTATAGATTCGTCATGTCTGTCTGTCTGTCTGTCCGTCCGTATGTCAGAGCCACTTTTTTCCGAAACTATAAGAACTATGCTGTTGAAATTTGGTAAGTATTCTGTGAACCGCATTAAGATTTTCACTCAAAAATAGAAAGAAAACAACAAATTTTGGGGGTCCCCTGTCCCATACTTGAAACTGAAACAAAATTTTTTTTTTCCTTCGAACCCATACGTGTGGGGTATCTATGGATAGGTCTTCAAAAATTATATTGAGGTTTCTAATATCATTTTTTTCTAAACTGAATAGTTTGCGCGAGAGACACTTCCAAAGTGGTAAAATGTGTGTCCCCCCCCCCTGTAACTTCTAAAATAAGAGAATGATAAAACTAAAAAAAAAATATGATGTACATTACCATGTCAACTACCACCGAAAATTGGTTTGAACGAGATCTAGTAAGTAGTTTTTTTTTAATACGTCATAAATCGTAATCCGCAATTTACCAAGTACGGAACCCTTCGTGCGCGAGTCCGACTCGCACTTGGCCGGTTTTTCTTATTATATGTTCGTATTCTTGTCTGTAAAGAGTCCCAGGAACTTTGTGTGCTTTGTTTCTTCTATAGTTTAGTTGTCGTCTAGTTTCTGTTAGTGGTACTTGTGTTTCTATATTTTCATTTACAAGGGCTGTTTAAGCGTCGTCAGGTGGCCAAGCCCGTACGCGGAGCGGTATCCTTGGCCTTAGGGCTTTGCAGGTCATCTAATTATTTTGTGCTCATTTTGTGACTCTATATTAGATGGTCTGCAAAGCTCCTAAAGTCGAGGGTCAGGGTCCCGTTAGGCGTACGGGCCACCCATTTGTAGTCCCACCAAAGATTTAAAAGCATCTGTCCAGAATAAAATTCGTAACCAGTATTAATTAAAACGTTTCTATACTATTACTGCATTTTAGTAATACATACAAAGGACAGAACCTAAGTAAGCTTTGCATATAATGAATTCTTTCCTTTTTGTCCATTCGAGCTTTCAAAAGTTTCATCGCTTTACAAGTATAAGCCGAAACTTTCAGAGAAAGTCTCTTTTTTTCGACACTTCTCTTTCAACTTTCCTACAGTTTTCAACTGATATTTCTGGTTGACGTGGTGGCCTTGTGGCTGAGACCTCATCCCCGAGGTTGTTGTGGGTTCAAATCCGGGCAAGTACCCAAAGTGATTTTTTCAAATCATGCTTTGGAGACGTAGGTTTAAATCCAGGCAAGTACCGGAGTGATCTTTTGAATTCATATGTGATTATAAAAGTTTTTCTACGATTATCTTGGACATCGCTACCAACGCGGCAACGTTGATGGAAAACATCGTGAAGAAACCTCAGCTTTATCGCGTATTGAATTTAGCAAGGAAAAGAGCAAAGAGTATGAACTATCTCACCACACTGGGTTTCTATCTAGCACTAAACGTTTTGGGGACACTTACATTATGCGTACAGCTAAGGAGTGGAATTCCCTGCCGGAGTCTGTGTTTCCCGATAGCTAAAATCTTGGGGTCTTTAAGTCAAGGGTGACTAGGTGTTTTCTAGGCAATCGTGCTTCACCATCGACCAGATCATCGCTTACCATCAGGTGAGATAGTGGTCAAGCGCAAGCCTATAGATGATAAAAAAACTAACTAATTCTTACACTGTCTCTACTATAAAACTCTGGAACGTGCTTCCCCTTGACATAAAAAAGCTGAGAGTAAATTTTCATTTAAGCGTAGAATCCGGAACAATTACTTGTCCTCTCTTCTTCCGTCTTTGTCATAGTTATTATATTTAAATTTCAGTCTCATTTAGAATTTTGTATTTATTAGTCTATTGTTTTAGAAATTATTTATGTATTTTATTACTTAGGTAGTTTATTCATATCCGACTTTAATTATTGTTCATATTTTTTTATTTTGTATACCTACTACTGTTGTGTCCTTTATAACCCAAAGGTTAACTGGTAGATAATGCCTTGCTGCATTAAGTCCGCCTATGTATCACCATTGTACATGAAGTTTAAATAAGTAAATAAATAAAAATCGACCAATACAAGTAAAATTTCAGAATTTAAAAAACCCCCGACACATTTATCTTGCGAAAACACCCTGATTCAAACAGTAAAACGCGCATAACTTTTGAACGGCTGAACCGGTTTTATTCAAACATAGCTAAAAACACTCTCGACAAAATCACCTTTCAAACAAAACAAACTAAATCAAAATCGGTTTATCCGTTTAGGCGCTATGATTCCACAGACAGACACACAGATACACAGACACACAGATACACAGCAACACACGTGAAACTTATAACACCCCTCTTTTTCCGGCGGGGGTTAAAAATAGTTCCGTCTATTCTATTCAAGTCAATTACATTACTCAATAAGGCCTTATAGTTGAGATAAGATTGAAATCGCCAACCCAAGCATTGTGCAAGCGTGGTGATTATTGCGTAGGTACCTTCTCTGTATGAGAAGAGGCCTTTGTCCTGCAGTGGCACAGTAACAGGCTGTTATTATTATTTCTGGGTGACTTACTATACTGTATTTCAGTAAAATCTTTGCTAATACGAGTAGCAGCCCTAGAGTTTCTAGCTCACGGAACCTTGACCTATATGTTAATACTTTGATGTTTGCAGATTTTATGCTTCTGGGATTTTTTATTTTTATATTTATAACTGATGGGTGTATCTTTGATGATCGTAATTAAGTTTCTGAGTTGGTAGAGTGATGAAAAAATGTATTTCAGAACTCGTACATAATTAATTGGAAGATTTGGGCAAGTATTTTTACCCGACTGCCGAAGGAGAGTAATGTGTTTATCAGTCTATGTATGTATGTTTGTTCCTTTAAGGCGTTCCAGAGGAAAACGCGTTGGCCGATTTTGATGATTCATACGTCAATCGATTCGTCTTAACCCTGCGAGTGTCACAGGCTACATTAAAATTTGACAATAGAAAAATACTTTACGCTTACTTACGCTTTTGGGCGCCATATTGTGGGGGGGCGCCAAATTTTTTTTTCATCCAAACCCAGCGTGTGGGGTATCAAAATAAAGGGTTTTAAGAGGTGATTTCAAAAATATATAACGATTATATGTTTAAATGTATCTAATTCGAAAAAAACTTAACTAAAAACTTAAAAATAAAAAAAGTTAAATCAAAAAACCCGACTGCTTCAAAAGCGAACTAAAAAGTCGTAAACAAGGAAAAAATCATGCTGTGCAGGTGGAGGATACACCAGATTTTGGTCAGCCAGCCCGCGAATATGTATCCTCCGACTGCACAGCACTTAGAGCAGCATGATTTTTCCTTGTTTACGACTTTTTAGTTGGCTTTTGAAGAAGTCGGGTTTTTTGATTTTTAATTATTGATTTATCTTATTTTTATTTATCTTATTTTTATTTGTTGTAGTTTGATAGAAGACATTGGTTCCATACATTTTTCGTGAAGCGTGCAGAAAGAAACAGTTAAACAGACAAAACGACAAACTATAATTCCAAAAATGCTGGAAATGGGTTATATTGGATATCCTGACAATTTTTTTTTTAAATATTTTCGATGTACAAAAACAACTTTTCTACAGGGGTATTATATATGTATATTGATTTGTAAGTTTGTGTTCCACTGGAGTAATTGCTGCAAGGCGTTCCAGTGCGAGGATAAACTAATAAATAATCATAAGTAATAGCTCTTTCTTTTGATGATAGACTCGCTTTTGACTACTATCTCGACTATGGTCGACGTTGGAGCACGCTTGCTTAGAAGTAACCTATTAACGCCCCCTTAAAGACCCCCAGCCCCCCTAACCAAGTTTCAAACGTTTCGTATCGAATCTCTTTCTACAATCGTTAACGCCTTCTATTTGTATGGTCTGACCACGTGACTTAACGTTCAGATGTGTCAATCCCAAACATTGATTTGTTTTCTACTAGCGTTATCGATTTTAGATTGTCAACTTGGCTACGGATACTCTGGCAGGCTGGCAGGAAATTTCACTCCATAGCTGTACGCACAATGAAATTATTCCCAAAACGTTTCAAAAGTTAGCCATTAAAATTACACGTGTTCCTAGGATCATCATCAGTTACATCATTGTCAACATTAACAGAACTATTTCCCAAGAAATCTAACTTTACGTATTCTGTCCACGTGAATAACAAGGAACAATGGTATTATATATCAAAGAGGCACGTGCCTCGATGACGTCACCACAACGTGGGTCGTCCTTGCCGAGATGGACACGTGTTTTCAGGTCATCGTCAGTATCGCACAATATCTGCGACACAAAGCTTTTGACCTTATTATGTTCCTAGCTTCTAGGCTTCGCGCGTAAATGTCGATAATTATCGCAAGGGAAAATATTCCCGGGATAAAATAGTATATTATGCAACTAGTGAATAAAGAACGGATTTAAAGCGAGGGCCGTAGATGCATCACGAGCATAGCGAGTGATTCAAGTGTTATAATCCTGAGCGACGCGAGTGATTCATGGCCCTCGATATAAAACCGTTTTATTCAAGAGTTGCATACTACATTTTAGTAAACTTCGAGAAAAAGAAAGATCAAAGCGAAAAGCACAAGGAATATTACGAGTAATAAATAAATGGTTTATTTCCTTCAAAATTTCCAAAAAATGTGAAACCCTCCCCTGAACTAGGTGCTGTTACCTGTGTTTCAGGGGCCAGTGACCATCTCCGTTACTTTACATAATTATAGTTACTTAAACACCATTGCAATTAATATTAGAATTACAATCCAAATAAGTATTCAATAAATATCCTAGACTAAAATCAAAATCATTAATAAAATCCTAAATATAAAAAACTCAAAATTAAAATCGAAGAAGGAGTTTGAAAGTCGAATATTCTCTATGAGGTTGCATAGCATTGAGATGGACGTCTAATAGATTGGTGTATTCCAAATTCAAAATCCAAAACAGTGATTAAAAGTGCTTTTTATTCACTGTTTTCAGTGAATAAAATAATCTTTTTAGAGGCGGAATGGTATAAAGTATTATATGTGCTATTCAAGACTATACGTATAATCTCTATCTGTGCCAAATTTCATTCAAATTCGTTCAGTACTTTTAGCGTAACTTAATATACACACTCACAAGCTTTTGCCTTTATAATTATTATAGTAGGTATAGTAGAATTTCAAATTCCCGACCGACAGGCAGGCAACTGGGCGCTGATTTTCAAGGTTCTGGAGCCTAGATACAACCAGTACTTCATTGACGATGAGCCTCTTGGCCCGTTTTTCTAGGCCAAGTGTTATTGGGGTTATCCATTTGTCAGTAGCAGTCGTCTGGATCTCTGCCTGGTTTATGGCAATAGGCTCTTACCTGGGACTTAAATATAACTGGCTAAATGTGGGTGTATTATAGGTGTAACTCTGCTCACCCCTTTGGAGAATATTGGCGCTATATTATGTTAGTATTATAATAGCCCAGATGTCTATACAAGCTCAGTCATCTGTTCTTTTTACCCGACTGCCGAAGGAGGGTAATGTGTTTATCAATCTATGTATGTCTGTTTGTTCCTATGTGGCATTCTAGAGGCCAAACGCGTTGGGCGATTTTGATGATTCTTACGTCAATCGATTCGTCATAGCCCTGCGAGTGTAACTGGCTACATTAAAATTGGCAAATAGAAAGATTGTGGATATAGGTGCCATATTGTGGGGGCCTTATCTTTTTTCTTCCCAACCCTTCGTGTGGGGTATCAAAATAAAGGGTTTTAAGATGTGATTACAAAAATATATTCATTATTTAAAAAAATGTTAACTAAAAAGACGTAAACAATAAGAATATCATGCTGTGCAGTCAGAGGATACATCTGGTTTTGGTCCGCCAGCTCGCGAATATGTATTCTCCGACTGCACAACATGATTTTCTTCTTGTTTACGTATTTTTAGTTCACTTATGGTTCGCTTCTTAAGCAGTCGGGTTTTTTCGATTTTTTAATTAACTTTTTTTTTCTAGTAAGTGGTTGATTCTACTCTTCATATTATTTGTTTCACTTTTCGTTTCGGACACGGATTGTTTAGGATTGTAGCATCCATTCAGCCTTATTTAATAACCTTTTGCCATATATAGAATTTGGTTTAACACTTACAGATTCTTAATTCAAATTTAGTTTTGTTTTTTATAAGCCCTTTTATTTTTGGCCTCCGTCTGAGAATGACGGCGAAATGTTACCAACTCGTATTTAAGACTCCTTACCAGTAAGTACCTGTCTTCACTGCTTCAGATAACGCTCCAAAACCATTAATGATTATGAGAACCCTTATGCTACGTTACGTTTTCCATACAACCAGATTTATCCACAAATACATCTGTAACATCAATCCCCACATAGTGTTTATATATTTCATAGAACATGACGTCACACGAGTCGCTTCGTGTCATTATACACGGTGACGTCACAGCATCCCGTCTGTTGTGATGGATCTCTATATAGGTCATTTTCACTAGTATCTCCTACAGCTTTATCTAGTTAAAGATTGCTATATCCTATAACATTATCTACCCCTTCATTATCACTTCATTGTATCATAGTATATGTCTTGACTCGTGTCATTACACACAGTGACGTCACAACATCCCGTATGTTGTGATGGATGTCGATATAGGTCATTGTCAACAATATCACCTACAGATTTATTCACAAAAAGATTGCTATATCCTGTAACACCATAATTATCTCTACCTACATATATATAATAAGATTAAGAAGAAATTTTTGAGGAGCTCGTGGCTAAATAATAACAGCGGCACGGGTTGATCTTCAGGGTTAAGCAACGCTTGACTAGGTCAATCCGTGGATGGGTGACCATTTCATCAACATACCGAGTTTCCTCCGTGCCTCGGCAAGCACGTTAAGCCGTTGGTCCCGGCCGTCATTTGAAGATCTTTGACAGTCGTTACGAGTAGTCAGAAGCTTGAGAACTGACACCAGTCTTGCCAAGGGAACCGTGTTACCCAGTTACTGGGTTGTGGAGGTCAGATAGGCAGTCGTTTCATGTAAAACACTGGTACTCTAGCTGAATCCGGTTAGACTAAAAGCCGACCCCATCATAGTTGGGAAAAGGCTAGGCAGATTGATATATATATATGTCACGTCGAAGTACCTATGAATCGTAGAATCGCCATCTTTAACCCCAATGTCTAGAGGCAATTCCTTTATTCTTGACTGGAGCGGGTTACTTCAATAACACACAACACTGGATTGAAACTCAAGAGTGTTTATTTGATTTAGTTACAGGCACTTTGAGTTTTCAAATGAACTTGAAGCTAAAACCACATCGTGTGGCTTGCTAGATCGCAAAGCCCTTGTCGATCGCTGGAGGAGATCTAGCAAGAAACTCCAGGACACTCTTTTTAAATGTTTTTATAGATTACACAATCACTTTATGACAATTAATTAGGTTTTCAAACATCTATTCGATTACATTTATTAATCAGTTCTTATTTTTCACACATAGTCCGCGCGATGCGCGTTCTAAGTGGGCGGAACTTCCATATTGTTTTTGTTTAGACACTAATTACTTGGATAGTTGAGTAAAGTTAGCAAACAATACTAAAATGCTGATCAGTTAATTATTTTAACATTAAACAACCTCAATACTCACAAATACAAAGTGGTTTGTAGTTTATTATTGAAATAGTCATCTAATAACAAAACTATTCAAGTTTCCGGTGATCTAACAATCTTACTAATTAGAAAGTTTCTCATTATTACATAGCTGTGTAAAATAGTCTTATGACTTCTTAGTATTTAATCATTTACTCAAATTTGTTTAGTTCTCGTATTAAATTATTAAATCTGGTTATTGGTCATAGAAATTATAACATCCGCCATTGTTTGACAACTTAATAAGAATAACATAATGAAACACATTTACTTCGTCAAATGTGCAATAGTTAAAATGAGAACAAATCCAAAAGTCCTACAATAAGTGTTCCTGTTTAATTTAAACATCTCGTATTAATTAAACATTGAAATTAGCATATGAATTATGAATCAATACTGATTCCACAGTGAGCCAATAGATGGCGCTGAACTCAAAACCCAACTTAAATAGACATAGACACTTAAAACGATTAGTTAGGATAATAAATTAGCAAATTCACGCCTACGCGGCGACACGGCCATTGTGATCGGAGGCTCGTGCTCTGGGCCTTCCGGTGTCCTCAGTCTCTGTGTTTCTTGGTTGTTATCTGTAATAGCGGAGAAATATTTGTCGGCAGATTATTGTTGTTTATCATCCTACAGTATTAATTCAGTTTAGAATCTGATAACAACTGATTTTATTTATCATTGACAGCTTGTAATAAATCTAAGCTGAGTATGCCTTATTTTGGAAATATTGAATGTATTTTTACACCCACAGCTATATGCTTTAGGTATTCTACTTGCTATATGGTAAAGACCAATGTTGTTAGGAAACAACTAACTGCTACATGTCATGTCAATGAAGGCATACAATTTCTATTTCAGATTTTTGACATGGAATAATCAGTTGCTAGCTTATTTAGTCCAATTTGAATCTTGTTTGCAGAATGTTATTGTTTGTATTATCTTACAATATTCATTGATTTGTAATAGGTAATAGTCAGTTTAAGTTATCAATTTATCACTGAATACTTATGAAATTAGGTAACTATTAAGTTTATCTCAAATGAAAATATTTGATGCATTAATGAGCACATACCGAAGGCTTACATAGCAGCCTTGTATTTGGTAAGTATAGTGTAGGTAGTGTAGGAGTATTGTGATCAGCTGTTTTTTGTTTAGTTTCATTCTCACGGGACGGTAATGCTCTGTGATAGACACAAAGTCTTTGATTTGACAGGATTTAAGGATAGGATCAGGAACACCGCTCTGTGATAGACACAAAGTCTTTGATTTGACAGGATTAAAGGTTAAGGAGTTTAGGATCATTGCTCCGTGACAGGCACGAAGTCTTTGATTTGACAGGATATAAGGAACCAGGCTCTGGGTGGTCTTGTACACCGTGGACCCAGCAGGACAACATGAGAGATTGTTCATTAGCGGCCTCCACGCCTAACCAATGGATATTAAATCTTTATTAGTTGCTTCCACAGCAAACCAATAGATTGTGTGTTGTATTATCACTATTAGTTTCCTCCACGGATTACTAACAGACAGCTTATTGTGTTATCATTATTAGTTGCTTCCACAGCATACCAACAGTATAGTTTATTGTGTTATCATTATTAGTTGCTTCCACAGCATACCAACAAGATAGTTGTGTTATCATTATTACTTGATTCCACAGCATACCAATAGGATAGTTTGTTGTGTTATCAATCTTAGTTGCTTCCACAGCATAATAAGATAGTTTATTGTGTTCTCATTATTACCTCAAATCCATCTCCATGGATGCTGATAGTTTGGTGTTGATATAACCTATTATTTTATTAAGTGCCTCCAGAGCTATAGGTTATTGGACATCTCAATAATTAGAGCTTGTTTTATTATTCATTTTTATAATTGACTAAATATGACAATAGAATAGCATAAACTGAAACGAGTTACAAAAACATAATAATAACAGTAGTCCTCCTGACTGTTGAGCCATCTGCATAAGGAGGTACTATGGTGCACAAGGCCAATGGCTCAACATGCTTTTTGAAGCATGGGGGTTCACCAATTTCAAAACTCTGGGCTGCTACAGAGGAATCCCTATTGGAAAAACCCCATAAACAAATTTTGCCCAACCTAGGAATTGAACCCAGGAATAATAATTTAAAAGTACTTTGTTGCATGGTAGTATCATGCACAAGCGTCATGTAGTTATTCGACATGGCTATTGTGTTGAGCCTTCTGATACAACAACACCGTATCAGTTAGCGAGGTGAGTAGAAGATAGTTTGAAAACTTCTCACCTTTTACTTTAGTTATGTTGGGCTGGAAGTCATTTTTCAGCTGACCTCTATTTGGTGGCTTGTATGTATGTTGGTAGCTTCTAAGGTCCTGACCCGGCGACACGGTCACTTGCAAACCAGGTATTTTTAGTTTTGTTTCCACATCCTTGATAATACTTGACTATGTAGGTAACCATTTTGATTTTTGATATGACACAGGAATCTGGAATGTGAGAAGGTATACAGATAAATAATAATAAAAGAAAAGATGATCCTATTAATATTTAAATAAGTAGGAGTTAGTACTGATAACAATTAAATTATGTTATTGTTTTGAAATAGTAAGTGAGTAATTCAAAGTTAACTAAAATCTGATGACACTGAAATGAATAACTATGAAGATTGCTGCATTACTTATGACGGTGTTTGCACTAGCTAAAGATTAATGTTAAAACATGTTGAAAACTACTTTTAATGATGCATGTTTGCATACCACACACGCAACAACCTATTTACACACCTATTACAAACCTATTTCATTACAAAACATTTATGTGTGAACAAGTTTGAATACAAGCTAGGTAAAAAGTTGCAAAAAGAAAAGAAAGTTATTGAATGCTAAAAGTGACAAATTATCAAAAAACAAACCTGTCTTTTGATTGTTTTTATTCTGTGCAAGTGCATCCAATAACAAGCTTTGAAATCTGTCAGAAATTACTAATCTATTTACACCCATGTACCATAACAAGTAAAATTCAACTAAACCCATTGTGAGATTTAATTCATTAGGAAGGTTCTCAAATATTGAATGATTAAATAAACTTTATTATAACAAACTTAACTTGAACAAGCATAAATCTTAGAGCTTATAAAAGGCCCCATCAGTATCCAACTGACAGTCTGAACCAAGAATGTAGGGTCAGACAATTTTTTAATTAGATTTAACTTATAGCGCTATCACTGTCAAGAACCCCATAGCCAAAACAAATCTACCAGATCATGTAGACAGATAAGATGGAACACAGTAATCACATTAGATTCACTCAAATATGTCTTACATACACAGGACCATTAATTTACCAAAAATCACAAGGTCCATACATAATAGGTTACTCACACATACTAAGCGTACCTACTTGTAAATTAAAAGTTACCAGGTGGCTATCAGCTTATGACTATTTATTATTATATTATGATTATGCATGAACTGAAGCTCTGCTGATACTTACCCTGATTATAAAGTTTGTAATGACTCACCCAGGTGTATCACAACCCTTTCACCCATTCATACAAATACATTTATATTAGATGCATACTCACTCTACAAAAACCTCTAGATAATATTTTAAATATTGTTTAGTCTTGTAACCAAACAATTATTCTCACCCCAGCTACTTAAATGCAAATCGTTGTAAGTATTTTCTTGAGCACACTATAATTTTATTTTTATTTGTTGTGCTTTTCATGTTTAAGGAATGTGTTAATACATTTTCTTATCTTACTTTACTTTAAAAAAAAGTATGACATGCAACGGGTTCCACATTATTCAATAATAAACCCCGTTTGGTAGTCGGGTAAAAACAATAAATTGCAAAAATGCCAATTAGTGCGTCAACATGAATATGTCATGGCACTTTCTGCCAAATGTTTACTACTTCTGTTGCACATACATTCTGTAACTTACTTAACTTATTTACCTACTAAACTTTTGTTTTAGCTACCTAAATGTAATGAATGCTATAAAAATAAGTTGTTACTTTTTGTCCGGTACAAAACTCAACGTAGGTACTTTGAATTGTTTAACATTCATACATTCACACCTTGTCCCCATGGGGATAGGCAGCAACCACAGATTGCCACTTGCTACGATCCTTACATACTCCTCAAATAAAATAAAATTTCTCAAATAACTGAGCCATTGCAATTCTTAAGACAAAAGAACCATATTTAAACAATAACATTGAGTTCCTAGTCAGCTGTCTTATTTTATGGAGTAATTTAAGCCGTTTCATTCATTTAATTCCACAAATTGCCACACAAACAACAGCAGGGACCACTCAGTCAGTAAGGGGTATTGTGTTACCCAGTTACTGGGTTTTGGTTGCTCCATGTAAAGCACTGGTACTCAGCTGAATCCAGTTAGAATGGAAGCTGTCCCGGACTTGGTTGGGAAAAGACTAGGCAGATTGATTAAAATTGTCACACAAAAGGTCACTGACCTTGCCTTGTATGATGAAAATAATTAAGAATGTTAAGTTACATAAATAAAAAAAACAGAATACTCCCCTCAACCATGATGGAATCTATCAATGGACAGATCAAGTTGTTCGCTTAGCTGCTTCGGTCATTCTGTGCTGTATAAAGTTTTGGCCACAATGGTGTAGGACAGCATCCATGCCACTAGTCAGTAGCTTCTTCTGTCGTTTCAATAGAGTTCAGATCGTTCACGTAAAAATATTCCAGTTATTTTCGCCTATGTCTGGGCATCGCTTACTCTTGGAAATTATCATAGGAAAATCTTTTGCCATACCCTCGGCGCTGGCGATGTTGTACAAAATTCTTCGGATGGCTTTCATAGCATGGGCAGAAGGCGATAGTGGGAGCAAATCCCACTTCTGATGTCACGTCGAAGTACCTATGAATCGTAGAATCGCCATCTTTAACCCCAATGTCTAGAGGCAATTCCTTTATTCTTGACTGGAGCGGGTTACTTCAATAACACACAACACTGGATTGAAACTCAAGAGTGTTTATTTGATTTAGTTACAGGCACTTTGAGTTTTCAAATGAACTTGAAGCTAAAACCACATCGTGTGGCTTGCTAGATCGCAAAGCCCTTGTCGATCGCTGGAGGAGATCTAGCAAGAAACTCCAGGACACTCTTTTTAAATGTTTTTATAGATTACACAATCACTTTATGACAATTAATTAGGTTTTCAAACATCTATTCGATTACATTTATTAATCAGTTCTTATTTTTCACACATAGTCCGCGCGATGCGCGTTCTAAGTGGGCGGAACTTCCATATTGTTTTTGTTTAGACACTAATTACTTGGATAGTTGAGTAAAGTTAGCAAACAATACTAAAATGCTGATCAGTTAATTATTTTAACATTAAACAATCTCAATACTCACAAATACAAAGTGGTTTGTAGTTTATTATTGAAATAGTCATCTAATAACAAAACTATTCAAGTTTCCGGTGATCTAACAATCTTACTAATTAGAAAGTTTCTCATTATTACATAGCTGTGTAAAATAGTCTTATGACTTCTTAGTATTTAATCATTTACTCAAATTTGTTTAGTTCTCGTATTAAATTATTAAATCTGGTTATTGGTCATAGAAATTATAACATCCGCCATTGTTTGACAACTTAATAAGAATAACATAATGAAACACATTTACTTCGTCAAATGTGCAATAGTTAAAATGAGAACAAATCCAAAAGTCCTACAATAAGTGTTCCTGTTTAATTTAAACATCTCGTATTAATTAAACATTGAAATTAGCATATGAATTATGAATCAATACTGATTCCACAGTGAGCCAATAGATGGCGCTGAACTCAAAACCCAACTTAAATAGACATAGACACTTAAAACGATTAGTTAGGATAATAAATTAGCAAATTCACGCCTACGCGGCGACATATATAATTAGATTATGTCGAGACACGTGTCACTACACACGATGACGTCACAGCATCCTGACTGTTGTCATGGATATATATAAGTCATTGTCACCCAACATCACCTACAAATTTATTTCCATAATATTGCTATATCCTGTAACATTCTTATTATCCTTACGCTAGCTGTCCCACGCGGCTTCGCTCCCGTCAACTGGCTACCTACCTACCCATCCACCCTACCTACCCATCTACCCTACCTACCCTACATACATGATTGTTGCGTAACTTAAACCGTTTACGCAGCGCACGCAACGGTAGCTCTCTAAAAGGAATATTTTGCCAATTTTGAAACATTTTTCATTTATACTTCGCTCCTATTGGTCGTAGTGTGATATTGTTTATCTAATTTAACCTATTACCTTCCTCGATAAAAGGACTATCCGTGGCGTTTATGCGTTTTACGGCGTTCAAACAAACAAACAAACTCTTCAGCTTTATAATATTAATATAGATATATTATATAGTAAGACTAGCTGACCCGGCAAACTTTGTTGTGCCATAAAAAGACCAAACATTTATCTACCCTACCCCACCCTAACCTACCCTTTTTTTTTTTTTTTTTTTTTTGATAACGCTGGAAAAAAATGCATTACGCATACCCGCCCATCGGGGGAATGGACGGGCTATGTGGGACTCCCCGGGCAAGCCCGGTATACCCACTAAAATAAACCAGCGCACTCCCGCATCGTCTTTATGGAGGAGGACTGGGAAACCGGCACAGCCTTTACGCCCAGTCCTCCGCCGACGACTGCCCACCATAATGGCGGGCCCCGCACGCCCCTCCCTTAATAGGAGGGGCCCGGGAATGACCGTGAGTGATCGGCCATTCCCGCCCGACGAGGGTGGTGATTGTGCAATGCAGACGACAGGCGCCCCCGCACCTGCCGCCCGCTAATCACCACCAGAGGGTGGGCGCAGGCGATCGTACAACCGCCCTCTCCCACCCCCACCGCTGCCTCCTTTTGCGACATGGCGTCCTCGCAAAAGGAGGCAACCGCCGCCCAGGCCTCCCCGCTCCCCAGCATGGAATTCACCACACCGGGAAGCGAGAGGACCTGCCACACAACCTCCTCCTCAGGGCACGGCGCAGCTACGCCCCCGCTGGGCACACCTAGACGGTGTGCCGCGCCGTACCCTCCACTGCACTGGACCTAACGGTCCCCTCCTATGCGGCATCTGGCCAGAATCCGCGAAGGCCAGACGCCGCCCTCCGCGTGTGCGGCGAAGCATCGAGACCGACACTCCGCCGCCCCCTCCAACCATTGACTTGTCCCTGCCGACCATCCCACGTCAAAGGAGGGTCGGCAACGACAAGTCACTTCCTCCTCGTGGGCCCACTTCCCGCCCCCGAGCCGCGGTCACCCCCACCCGCAGGAGAGTTTCCGGGCTGCAGAGCCAGGTGCAGAGCGGGCAAAGCCCGGATGCAGAGCCGGGCAAAGCAGGGTGCAGAGCTGGTCAGTGCACTCGGGGAGCTCAAACCGCACGAGCGCCGAGTGCAAAGCCAGGTGCAGAGCGGGCAGAGCCGGTCACTGCAGAGCCGGGCAGTGCAGGGTGCAGAGCTGGGGTGCCCCGGGCTTTCCCCCCTGCAGGGGAAGGCGGCGCGCCCAGAGGCCAAGAAGTGAGCCCCACCGCTTTCCTAACCACCTAACCTACCTACCCAGACTACCCCTTCGTCGCATCTGGAGTGTCCCCTGCTAATCAGGGGAACACCCAGAGCGACGCCGCCCCCCCACCCCCCCCCGTCAGATATTCGCCACCGCCAACAAGAACCCACGAATGGGAAGTTATTGACGGTGCCCAGGGTGCACCAGCCCAACGGGTTGCTCTTCCCCCCGGACGTATCCGAAAGAGACCAGCAACCAACTAGGCCAACGTGGAGGTTACCTGACCCACACCCCACCCTAACCTACCCTTTTTTTTTTTTTTTTTTTTTTTTTTGCGTGGTGAAATGCTCATGCATACTGCACTACCACGGGGAGATAGTGCAGTTATGTGGGACTCTAACCCACTAAAACTCCACGGTGTCTTCCTGTGCCGCTTATGGCGGGAACACGGGCACGCGTTAGCACTCACCGCGAACCCGCCGCGGCTGTCCGTCACCGGACCCTCCTCGGGGGAGTACCCCCATCACCGGCGCACCAGAACACACTGTGCGCCGTGACCACCCCAGGGACCCAACCTGCACATGGGCGCCAGACGACCCCGTGTATGGCACCCTTGGTCCCCCGTGACGGGTCAAGGTCAATGGCCCCGTCACCTACCATTTGTCGGCCGCAGGGGATAGGGAGAGCGGCTAACGCAATACCGTCACTCCTCTTCCCCTGCGGCCCCACCGCGTCCGCCATCAGACGGTGGCAACCCCGTCCAGGCCGCGGAAGGTAGGGAGAGCGGCGCACCGCAATACCGGCACTGCTCTCCCGCCGCGGCCTCCAACCCTCAGCCGCGATATCGTATGGGTATGGGAGACCCCATACGACATTGCGGCCCGCCTTAGTTGCGATGTCGCCTAGGCAGCACCGCAACCTACATGTTGGCCGCTACGTCGTCGGCTTATCGGCAAAAGCCCTGACGAGCGGCCCCTCCTCGGGTTCCTCTTCGCTTCACCGTGGGTGACCAAGCCACGGTTACTGAGCCCCCCCGCAACGGCAATGCGGGAAACCCACCGGGGGGGACCCTAACCTACCCTTTTTTTTTTTTTTTTTTTTTGATAACGCTGGAAAAAAATGCATTACGCATACCCGCCCATCGGGGGAATGGACGGGCTATGTGGGACTCCCCGGGCAAGCCCGGTATACCCACTAAAATAAACCAGCGCACTCCCGCATCGTCTGTGTGGAGGAGGACTGGGAAACCGGCACAGCCTTTACGCCCAGTCCTCCGCCGACGACTGCCCACCATAATGGCGGGCCCCGCACGCCCCTCCCTCAGTGGAGGGGCCCGGGAATGACCGTGAGTGATCGGCCATTCCCGCCCGACGAGGCGCCCCCGCACCTGCCGCCCGCTAATCACCACCAGGGGGTGGGCGCAGGCGATCGTACAACCGCCCTCTCCCACCCCCACCGCTGCCTCCTTTTGCGACATGGCGTCCTCGCAAAAGGAGGCAACCGCCGCCCAGGCCTCCCCGCTCCCCAGCATGGATTTACCACACCGGGAAGCGAGGGGACCTGCCACACATCTCCTCCTCAGGGCACGGCGCAGCTACGCCCCCGCTGGGCACACCTAGACGGTGTGCCGCGCCGTACCCTCCACCGCACTGGACCTAACGGTCCCCTCCTATGCGGCATCTGGCCAGAATCCGCGAAGGCCAGATGCCGCCCTCCGCGTGTGCGGCGAAGCGTCGAGAACGACACTCCGCCGCCTCCTCCAACCATTGACTTGTCCCTGCCGACCATCCCACGTCAAAAGAGGGTCGGCAACGACAAGTCACAACCTCCTCTTGGGCCCACCTCCCGCCCCCGAACCGCGGCCACCCCCACCCGCAGGAGAGATTCCGGGCTGCAGAGCCAGGTGCAGAGCGAGCAAAGCCCGGATGCAGAGCCGGGCAAAGCAGGGTGCAGAGCTGGTCAGTGCACTCGGGGAACTCAAACCGCACGAGTACCGAGTGCAAAGCCAGGTGCAGAGCTGGCAGAGCCGGTCACTGCAGAGCCGGGCAGTGCAGGGTGCAGAGCTGGGGTGCCCCGGGCGTTCCCCCCCGCAGGGGAAGGCGGCCCGCCCAGAGGCAAGGAAGTGAACCCCACCGCTTACCTACCAAACCTAACCTACCCCACCCAGCCCAACCTACCTACCCAGCCTACCCCTTCGCCGCGTCTGGAGTGTCCTCTGCTATTCAGAGGAACACCCAGAGCGACGAGTCCCCCCCCCTACCCCCCCGTCAGATATTCGCCATCGCCAACAAGAACCCACGAATGGGAAGTTATTGACGGTGCCCAGGGTGCACCAGCCCAACGGGTTGCTCTTCTCTCCGGACGTATCCGAAAGAGACCAGCAACCAACTAGGCCAACGTGGAGGTTACCTGACCCGCACCCCACCCTACCCTACCCTAACCTAACCTACCCGACCCTACACTACCCTACAATACCCTACCCTACCCTACCCTACCTATATAGCCTATGTCCTTTCCCAGGTCTCAAACTATTTTCATACCAAGTTTCATCTAAATCGGTGCAGCGGTGTAAGCGTGAAAATGTAACAGACAGACAGACAGAGTTACTTTCACATTTATAATATTAGTATGGATTATGTCGTGACACGTGTCACTACACACGATGACGTCACAGCATCCCGTCTAATGTGATGGATGTCTATATAGGTCATTGTCACTAGTATCACCTACAGATTTATCACTCGAGTTATGAGGTCACCACGAGCTTCGAGAGCAGTTTTAATGGTTTATGCGGTGTTATGGCTGTAATTACGACATATCATACGTTGATATATGGCTCTGAGACGTGGTCGCTTCCAATGGGCCTCATCAGAAAGCTTACAGGCACTCAAAGGGCAATGGAGAGGGCTATGCTCGGCGTTTCCTTGCGTGATCGAATCAGAAATGTAGAGATCCGTAAGAGAACCAGGGTTACCGACATAGCCCGAAGAATTGCCGGGCATGGCACAATGCTCGCAGAACGGATGGCCGATTGGGCAGAAAGGTTCTGGAGTGGCGACCTCGAACCGAAGAAACGTTGAAACGAAGACGTTGCGTTGGAAGGCCTCCCACCAGGTTGACCGATGACCTGGTGAAGGTTGCGGGGATCCGCTGGTTGCGAGACGCACGGGGCCGATCGTTGTGGTGACTCTTAGGGGAGGTCTAGCTCAGCAGTGGACGTATTCGGCTGAAATGCTAATGATGATGCGTTAATGGAATATATGGACAAGGATCGTAATGATATTCTTCTCAATTTGCACTCATTATTGTCGATTAGTTTGCTGTTTCACTGCCACCTGATCCTTGCAAGGTTTAAAAAAGTGCAATCATAGAGCTCTCCAGCTTAGCAACTTGGACAGCTATACAATACTTCGATGGTTTCGATGCTCATATTAGTCAAATGGCAAGTTTCGTCTATTTGACAGCGGTCACACCTCCAGGACCTCTAATATACTCCCATTTCACGGCATACACCGTATTATCTGTAAGGAATGCTTTTAGTAAATACGGATGCGGCGACGCTGTGGATATTATTATATTTTCTATGTTTCAAGAATGGTGATTTGTAGGAACAAAGTATAAAAAGAGTTTTTTAGCTAATTGCATGGTCTACAAATTTTGTCTGACCTGTTTTTACGATAACACTAACCGTTTACGAGTAAAATACGCGAACCTTGTCGTTGAATTTTTGCATGTTTGCTGTCGATGGAGATTATTCACGCTTTTTAGGGTTCCGTAGCCAAATGGCAAAATACGGAACCCTTATAGATTCGTCATGTCTGTCTGTCTGTCTGTCTGTCCGTCCGTATGTCACAGCCACTTTTTTTCGAAACTATAAGAACTATGCTGTTGAAACTTGGTACGTAGATGTATTCTGTGAACCGCATTAAGATTTTCACACAAAAATAATAATAAAACAATAAATTTTGGGGGTTCCCATACTTGAAACTAAAACTAAAAATTTTTTTTTCATCAAACCCATACGTGTGGGGTATCTATGGATAGGTCTTCAAAAATGATATAGAGGTTTCAAACATAATTTTTTTCTAAACGGAATAGTTTGCGCGAGAAACTCTTCCAAAGTGGTAAAATGTGTCCCCCCCCCCCCCTGTAACTTCTAAAATAAGAGAATGATAAAACTGAAAAAAATATATGATGTACATTACTATGTAAACTGCCAGCGAAAATTGATTTGAACGAGATCTAGTCAGTAGTTTTTTTTTAATACGTCATAAATCGTAAACCGAAATTTACCAATTACGGAACCCTTCGTGCGCGAGTCCGACTCGCACTTGGCCGGTTTTTTCTTTCTAATGATTTGCCCAACTTTCGTACCAATTATCAGCTCTATACGAATTAACGTACCCCTGAATGTCTATTTTGATCGGACTATCAATTGTAAATACGATATCACTTTGACGTTGTCGCCACTTATAATTTGAACTGGTTCTAAGAATTGTCACAAGATTTTCATGAGCTACCTGCACAGGTTTTATATTCAAACCAATAAACTTTACTAAACCTGGCTCTCTCTTTGATTGCAGAAGCTCTAAAGCTGTACGGAGAGAGGCTATCAGAATGGGAAAGGAACGAGGTGAGGAAGTACCCGGAGGTGTGGTTTCTGGGGCTGGAGTCCAACAAGGTGCAGGCTAGGGCCAACCTGCCCAACAACTGCGGGTTCGACGACGAGAACGGCAGCTATACTAAGGTAAGCATGATATACTATAAAAAAACGTTGTGAGAAAACCGGCATGTCCTAGAACCAAAAATTCGAAGACAAATGACATTCGTGACATTCGAACTCCTTAAATTCTGAGTTGAGCTGCTCGGTTATTGACAAATGCGTGCACTGACTGGACAGGTCCACTCAATCTGGCTGGTTCTTTCCTCAAAAGACCATTTCAGACATTAGTCTACATGGTCTTCACATGATCGAACCTAGATTTTGTCAGGACTTTAAAAGAGACTGTGACCTCTGAGTTTGTTTCGGCCTTTCTTCTCAGAGTAGTCAGATAGGAAACGCCGACCTCATCTAGTTTAAAAAAAAAAAAGTTAGACATGTAAAAGCGTTTGTACAAACCAACTTACAGAAATAAAATCATTTATCATTTATCATTCAACAACACACACTGGGCCCGCGTGGTGGATGAAGACCCATTCCTTCTCTCACAGAGAGGAAGTCTGTGTCCCAGCATCAGCAGTGTGAAAATTAAAACGCTAATGATGACGATATATCATAACAACTATGCGTGATATATGCCTATATCCTTCGAAGGCAAGGGCAGGGGTGCACCTAATACCCTAACCACCCCCTACCCTACCCTTTTTTCGCTACCTATAATACACCCACACTTTGCCAGGATGATAAAGGATCAGTTCTTTTTTAGGGTTTCGTACCCAAAGGGTAAAAATGGGACCCTATTACTAAGACTCCACGGTCCGTCTGTCTGTCTATCACCAGGCTGTGTCTCATGAACCTTGATAGCTAGACCGTTGAAATTTATAAACAGATAATGTATTTCTGTTACCGCTGTTACAAGAAATACTAAAAAAAACTTTTTACAAAAAATACAACCGACTTCCAAATAAAAACAATTTCGGAAGTTGTGTCAAAAAACCAAGAAACGAAAACAGGAACACCGACTTCCGAAATTGTTTTTATTTGGAAGTCGGTTGCATTTTTTGTAAAAAGTTTTTTTTTATTTTTCACTTTTTAGTTGTGGTACATAATCGACCAGTTCTATAGGTTAGGTACCTATAATGTCCAAAGTGAAGCCAGAATTGATTATCCCAATAACATGAAACTTAAACAAAACCGGTGGAATGAGAGTATACCAGGGTAAACTGTTCACACCTGCGTACCCTCTTTAGAGCGTACTAGTGTGATGTTATGTTATGTAATGGTAAAAACAATAAACAGACATGCGATTGCAGCTACCCCGAGTGATTTGCAGTCATTTATTGAAGAGTTCCGATGTATATCTCCAAAGTTCTTCATCAGATATTGATGAAATTTAAATGGGACCACATGACAAGCACCAGCTTTCAAATAAAAAAAGAATCATCGAAATCCGTCCACCCAGTAAAAAGTTCTGAGGTAACAAACATAAAAAAAAAAACGAATTGATAACCTCCTCTTTTTTGGAAAGTCGGTTAAAAACAGAATAAAATCTATATTTAAGTGGGGCTCCCATACAACAAACGTAACTTTTTTGCCGTAATGGTACGGAACCCTTCGTGCGCGAGTCTGACTCGCACTTGGCCGGTTTTTTAAATGTATCAAGTAACAGCTAGAATTCATAGGGGATGCCTTTTATTCAGCAGTGGCGATACAGGCAGACAGTATTAGGTAAAATATGACAAGTAGAGCATAACACGAGTTAAACCAGAAATAAATATCTAGAAATATGTTATTCTATAGCTACAGTAAATAGTTTTATTATAGATGTAAACTATAGGAATTCATGTAAGACTTTGCGGAATAATATCAATGTTTTACCCCTTGAGGGCATAAAACGTGGATCCACGCGAGACACAATTGTTTTTAACCGACTTACAAAAAAAGGAGGAGGTTCTATGTTCGACTTTATGTTTGTTTTTTTTTTTTTTTGTGTATGTTCACCGATATCTCTGTCAATTGTGGACCGATTTTGAAAATTCTTTTTTTGTTTGAAAGAGTATGTTTCGAAATTGGTCCCATTTTAATTTGGTGAAGGTCTGATGAAGAACTTCGGAGATACACAACAGAACTCTTCAATAAATAACGGCAAAACTCTCGGGATTGCTGCAATCGCATGTCTGTTTGTTGTTTATAGCATTTCATAACATAACATCACGCCAGTACGCTCTTAAGGGGTACACAGATCTCTCATTTCACCGGTTATGTTCAAGTTTCATATTATTCGGTTAATCTATTCTGGAGTTATAGGGACCTTAATAAACAACTTGCTATTAGGTAGGTAAAACTAAAAAGGGAAAAATAAAAAAAACTTTTTTGCAAAAAAATACTACCGACTTCCAAATGAAAAACTACAAAGTGAAAAATAACTTAACTTTTGGAAGTCGGTGTCCATATCGCAAAAAATATGGTACCTACGAAAGACACCGACTTCCAAAAGTTAAGTTATTTTTCACTTTGTAGTTTTTCATTTGGAAGTCGGTAGTATTTTTTTGCAAAAAAGTTGTTTTTTAATTGTTTTGTTAATTACGCGGCATAAACCGGTTAAACTATTCGATAAAATCCTGAGAGGCTGTTTGTAGGCTAGGTTATATTGTTGAAATCATGATTGAAAACCTTACACGTTCTTTTTCTATTCAGCAAAAGGTAACATAACAAAACACAAACATTGTGTGCTCAGCCAACGTTTACAAAAACTCTATTCGAATACTAATTAAAACCCAAAGCCTTTTTATCCAAATAATTACGAAAAAAAAGTTGTATGAATAAAATACGGTACTGACTCCAGCAAAAAACACACAAATGGAATTTTAAATAGGATACCGAAATGGGAATTGAAAGAGCCGATTTTTTACTAAATTAATTTTCAGAAAGACCGAAACTCGAGCATTGAAATATTATCCGAAGGAATTTGTTTTATAACGTTCAAAAATGTAGTCCCTAGCCGACGGCTTTCAGGAATTTATTACCTGACCTGAATCTTTCGAATTCATTGGCAATAATAAAATATAATCTTTTGTACAAATAAATAAAATTTAAGTGTCTGTTTTTAATATATTAGCTTTTTAGTAAATGCATATGAAAGTGTACGGTACTTTCTTAAGCACTAGGCTAATAACAAAAACAACTTCAACTGTCTAGCTATCACAGTTCATGAGATACAGCCTGGTGACAGACGTACAGACAGATCGTGGAGTCTTAGTAATAGGGTCCCGTTTTTACCCTTTGAGTACGGAACCCTAAAAAACCGGTATGTCTATCTGTTCCGCGTAATCTCCGAAACAGCTGGAATGATTGTGACGAGACTTTCACTGTCAGATAGCTGATGTTAAAAGGAGTAAATTAAGCTACTGTTATTTTGAAAAAAGAATTAAGGTTCCGCTATAAAAATTAAATCCCATTTTTTTTTTTGTTTTTTACGAGTTTGTCGCAGACGAAGTCGCGGGCAATAGCTAGTGGTACTATAAAAATATAATTTATTTTTTTACCATATGTCTGTTAAGTCTCAACCCTAATGGAATGCGTAATAGGCTTTTAGGCAATTAATATGTCAATTTGCTTCGAACGTGTATAATTAGTTTCCTTTATGAATATACGTACACATATTTCCCTAATTACAAGTAGACACATGAAGGCAAATAGACAATTTAGTATCGATATTCATTTCCATCCAGCCGTTCCATTTAAGCCGTTGGTCCAGGCTGTCATTTGAAGATCTTTGACAGTCGTTACGGGTAGTCAGAAGCTTGAGATCTGACACCAGTCTAGCCTAGAGGTATCGTGTTACGCAGTTACTGGGTTGTGGTGGTCAGATAGGCAGTCGCTCCATGTAAAACACTGGTACTCAGCTTAATCCGGAAAGACTGGAAGCCGACCCCAACAACAATTGGGAAAAGGCTAGGCATATGATGATGGGTCGCGGATAAATTTGAAAAAGAGTTACCGCGGCCCTGGCTCAAGCAACTGAAGGAACACGGGTGGGTTTTAGTCAGTAAAAGTCTGACACGCCCTCCCGCCTCACCCAGAGCGGGAGAAGTCATTGGATGATTTCCCACCCCAAAAAAAAAAAAAAAAAAAAAAAGGCATATGATGATGATGATTCATTTCCATCCAGATAAAGTAGGATTTGACTCGTAGTAAAAACAAAAACAACGTGTACACACGTGGTAAAACTGATGCTTTCAAAATATTTTGTGTTTATTTTTTAATTAAAAACCTTGCCCCACACCAGGAATTCCTTCCAAACATATAAACTCACATACACAACACCCAGAGCCGGAACAACTATCTGTAGGTCATACAAATATTTGTTCCGTGCGGGAATCGAACCCGCGACACGCAGCGCAGCAGTCAATCGCTTAACCACTGCGCCAACCGTGCGCCCTATTATCTTGATTCTATATCGTTCTCTTGCACGTTAAATGCTGCAGATTTATATGTTTGTCTTTTTTAATGTCGCTTTTTCGTTTCATCTAGTTTCAAATCACAACGGGGCTAAAGAAATGTTCACTTCAAAATCTTGGCCATGACACTTTTATGCCGACTGTACACTCTCGCACGGAACCCGTGAAGATGTACATTGATTTTAGGACTGAGTTCAATCATAAAGTATTTTGTTTAAAAAAATAACTTTTCACAAAAAAATACGACCTGCTTCCAAATAAAAAAACTACAAAGTGAAAAATAATTTTCTTTTTGGAAGACGGTGTCTTTGGTAGGTACCATTTTTTTGCGTTATGGACACCGAATTCAAAAATTAATTTGTAAGTCAGTACTACTTTTTTGTAAAAAGTTATTTTTTTATTTTTCACTTTTTAGTTGTAACCTAATAGGCAATTTGTATAATAAGATAGCTACAATGCTAGAATAGATTACCCGAATATCATGAAACTTAAACATAACCGGTGAAATGTCAACCAATTTGGATTCCAAAAAAATAAAACTACATCATTGGCAATATATAAATTATTCAATACCATTTGGGATAAAATCAATGATAAAAAACAATGTGCTGCTCTTTTCATTGATATGTCAAAAGCATTTGACTGTGTAAAGTATGACATTTTGCTTGATAAATTAGAAGGTATAGGAGTAAGAGGTATTGCACTTAAATTAATTGAGAATTATTTAAATAATAGAATGCAGGGTACTGTTATTGAAGTATATAACGAATGTACAAAAATGGTGGAGGTGGTAAAATCTAAATTTGAATCTGTAATACTAGGCGTACCGCAAGGCAGTATTTTGGGGCCCCCCTTGTTCTTATTGTATATTAACGAGGTTCCAAATATAATTAAGCATCTTTGCGTAATGTATGCTGATGACGCAACTATATTCATTTCAAATGAATATGCTAATGATATTGTGTACGAAAGTGAAATAAATAAAACATTAATAGCTGTAACTGACTGGTTGCAGTCAATAAATTTAAAAGTCAATATCTCAAAAACCAAATTGATTCAATTTAGAAATTATAAGAGTAAACTTACTAAACTGAATGTAACTATGTCTGATACAGCGATTGAAGAAGTAAAAGACACAAATTTCTTAGGAGTTACAATAGATCAACATTTAAACTGGAAGGCACATATTGAAAAGATAAATAAAAAAAATATCCAGTGCCTGCTACGCATTGTCAGTTCTGGCTGAAACTACAAATCCAAGTGTTACTAGAAATGCTTATTTTGGAAATGTGTACCCACTGTTAACTTATGGTGTCATATATTGGGGGAATTCGACAAACGTACAATCCACATTTATTCTTCAGAAGAAATGTCTTAAGACAATATATAATATGTATAGTACGGAATCATTAAGAGATGTTTTCAGAACGGAGGGTTTCCTGACACTGACGGGTATTTATATACTGGAATTGTGTTTATTTGTTAAGAATAATATGCAATATTTTAATTTAAAATCAAATTCAAAAAGAAACATTCGGAAACAATATAAATATGACATTAATTTACCGTCTATTAACAATATGATGTATTATAAAAGTACCTATGTTACTGCTATTCGCGTGTACAATAAGTTACCGCCAGCAATTAAGCAATTAAATGGAAATATGTTTAAAAGTAAATTGAAAAAAATGTTAATTGATAATGTATTTTATAATCTGCATGAGTTTTTTGATAAAAAATAATATTTGTAAGTACCTAATTTCTAAATACTATTGCATATCCGACTTGGGTAGACTGTTGAAACTAAAAATGTAATGTTTTATAATAAGAACTTAATGTACACAGTTATGCAATAAATATATCTTTATCTTTATGAGAATGTACCAAGGACACATCTGCGTACCTTACCCTTTAGAGCGTCTTGGCGTGATGTTATGTTATGATATGGTATAAACAATAAACAGATTTGCCGTTACTTATAGAAGAGTTCTGATGTATATCTCCGAAGTTCTTCATCAGAACCTCGCCAAATTAAAATGGGACCAATTTCGGAACATAGTCTTTCAAACAAAAAAATCGGTCCACAATTATTGACGGAGATATCGGTGAAAATACAAAAAAAAAACAAACAATGTCGAACATAGAACCTCCACGTTTTTGGGAAGTCGATTAAAAACTCAATGTACAGCGTTTTCTCGCGCGAGAGTGTACAGACGGCATTAGAGATAGGGCAGAAAATAGTGTCGAGAGGCTTCCAAAGGATTGATAAAATACTAGTATTGAACTGCTTCCGATTAGATGGGTAGCCAACACCAATACAGTTAGACTAGGATGTCGCAAACAGGAGAGTTTCCTTCCATACACTCTCGAACTTGTGGGCTTATCGTGGGTAATGCGTGCGCAAGGCGGGTAACTTATGCCGTTTTAGAGACAGTCCTTGATCCAACAACGAAGCAGTGGATTCGGAATCGTTTCGTTTTCTTTCAACAAAACCACACTTTATCAAGTTTATACACGCCACTTTAGAATACCTCCAAACTCTTTTCAACCACCAAACGTTTGTCCCCGCGTTTTCTTTCTAACTCCAGCACAACAATGGCGGGAGAACCCACACAGAACGCCAAGTATGGCGCTCGCCGCATTATTATTGGCTCTAGCACACATCCGGCAAAACTACCGCTTTGAACATCCAATCGAATTCAAGTATTTTGACATAAGGAAAATGAAGTGTTGTCAATCGAATAAAATCTAATTGAAATTTGAATCAGAAGCTAAATGTTGCCAATTAAATAAAACTGAATTAATAAGTTTACAAGCGATATTTCTTCGTTCCCAACTATTAATCATTTACCTTCCTCCGATATATTGATTATATAGGACCGATATTGACCCTATGGTCACTTAATAAGCATTTCCTAATGAAACACAGTAGTGGCCAAACCCTAAGCCGGCGTCTGATGAAAGTTTCCACTTTCCAATACTAACAGTTTACGAGGGAAGAATTATTTAGTCCCAATATGGTAAGAACTGACCATTGAGATGGCAAACATTTGGTCTTTAGTTGGCAACGATACGGATGATACCATCTTTGGCGATAGGATAAAATCTCTAAAGTAAAATCAATAAACAATAATCACATTTTCTCGTTATCTTTAAAAGGTTAAGTGACCTTAAAAAGAAACCGCTTAGCAACCTTCCTGGTTGCCCGAGGCGATGCGATTTATATCACTTAGGACCAATAAGCGACTTTTACTAAGCGAAATTTCTTTCTTTCTTCTTTCTAAGTACTTACGTTCACATGGTTAACCTTACATGAAGGAGATAACGGGAGCTGAGTTCGCTCGTTTTGCTCGCTGACTTCAGATCCCGTCATCCCCTTCGAACCTACCTAACCTCTGGTTTATTTGCTATGCAGTCAGTTTCTGATTTAAAAAAGTATATACCTAAATGATGGGAATAAATTTATAGGTGATTTTAATTAAATAAAAAAGTAAACTAACATAACCTCATATTTTCAAATTCCAGCAAATCCACGACCACATAGCCTACAGGTACGAGATCCTCGAGGTCATCGGCAAGGGTTCCTTCGGCCAGGTCATCAGGGCGCAAGACCACCGCACAGGGACCCAGGTGGCCATCAAGATCATTAGGAATAAGAAGCGGTTCCACCACCAGGCGCTGGTCGAAGTCAGGGTCCTGGACCACCTGAGGTTGAAGGATAAAGATCAAGCGCATAATGTCATCCATATGCTGGACTACTTCTACTTTAGGAACCATTTATGTATCAGTTTTGAGCTTATGAGGTGAGAATTCATTAAAATTTACTTTCTTTTTTGCGCGATTACTCTTTGCCCAGTTGTGGGATAACTGGGATAAGGTTGACAAAAAAAAGTCTATAGAAAAATGTCTTCAGAGTTTTTATTAACAAAATCATTATGTCAAAACCTGCCCCTGGTCTATGACGTGACAAAACTATCTTGGTGTGACTGGGAAAAAGGGACAGATGTATACAAGTCACATCTGTCCCTTACGCACACTCGCAATAACCTTGCTCTAAGAGCTTATGGTTACCCCCTTAAGACTGACAGACAGCGAAGCTCATTTGAACGTCAAAGTTAGTTAGGGCAGTCTCCCAAATCGCTCGCTCTTCTCCACGCCCAGTTTCTAAATGGGCAGAAGAAGTGACGCTAAATACTCCCCAGCAACACACACAATTGTATTAGTACCTACATCAAAGATTAATAAATGTACCCTACGCTCTGTAAAGACATAAACTTAGTCAAGGTGATCAGACCAAATGACGCAGTATCGACGTAAATAGGGCTTCCGTTAAGGTAGATTTTACCGTCATCATCCTTGAGGAAGCAGTTCTAAGCCTTGCTAATGAGGCTTTGTAATGAGCTCTTATCTAGATTTTCTCAACAAAATTGTTTAGTCGGAGGTTTATAACTATGTTTTCAAGACTGAATTTGCCTTTTCTAGACTTTGCCTTCACAGCTCACTCTCGTATAATGTATCGCGTTAAATTCCCGTGATATATTGTTTTTTCAATTATGAAACGCGAAAGTTTTAAAGTTAAATTAGGGCTGGTTTCGTAATTTAGTATTTTGAATTATACACCTACACAATAGAGGACCTAATGAATACCTCTGACACTGAAATATTATATTTGAATTTCCAGCATCAACCTTTACGAGCTGATAAAGAAGAACAACTATCAAGGTTTCAGCCTGAGTCTCATCAGGAGGTTTACGAGCTCACTGCTGCGGTGTCTGAGGCTACTCGAAGGGGAGAACATCATACATTGTGACCTCAAGCCGGTGAGTCCATTGTCCCACCTTTTCAACCGACTTCTCAAAAAATAGGAGGTTCTATGTTCGACTCTATGTATTTTTTATTATATAAGTTCGCCGATTTCTCCGTCAATTGAGACCCAATCGTGGTCATTTTTATTTGTGTTTGAAAGGAAACTTACCCGAGGTGGTCCCATATAAATTGATGAAGAACTTTGGTGATATACAACAGAACTCTTCAACAAATGACGGCAAATGTTTCTGGATTGCTACAATCGCCATGTCTGTTTATTGTAAATGACTATAGAACTGGATCACTAGGTACGTGGGACACTCAGAAAGTTTTGCGAAACTAAAAAAAATTGTTCTATACGTACATATATTTTTATTAAATCTTTTCAAAGTACTTTCCACCAGCCTCTATACAAAGATTCATGCGCCTAAACCAGTTTTCAAAACACTTTTTCCAGTCCGCCGCAGACACCTCGTTTACAGCCTGCTCGAACGCAGCCAGCGCATCTTCCGGCGACGAAAATTGTATCCCTTTGAGCTGATTTTTTATTTTTGGGAATAAAAAGAAGTCACACGGTGCTAGATCAGGGCTGTAAGGAGGGTGACCCAGGAGTTTGACTGGCGTGCTGTCCAGGAAGTCCCTCGTTTTGAGTGCGGTGTGCGCAGGTGCATTGTCGTGGTGGAGCAGTAGCCCGCGGAGCCCTGTGTTTGGTCGCTTGTTGCTTATAACAGAGAAAACTTCTGGCAAACATTTGGTAGTATACCATTCGGCATTAATGCTTCTTTGATCCCGTAAGGGAATTGATACCAAGTGGCCAGTCAAATTAAAAAAGCTAGCGATCAAAATCTTACCCCCGCTTCTAGATCGCTTCACTTTGGTAGGCGTTGGCTCATTTTGAAACACCCAAACAGTCGACTGGCGCTTGGTTTCTGGGTCGTATTGATAAATCCAGGACTCATCACCTGTAACGATGTCGTAAACACGCCGAGACGAGCCTGCTTCAAATTTGTTAAGCATATCACGGCACCATTCCACCCGGGCCTGCTTCTGAGCATCGGTGAGGTTGTGCGGCACCCAGCGTGATACTATCCTCCTCACGCGAAGATGGCTGTGTAGAATCTCGTGAACGCTTCCCGATCCAATCTTCAATATGTGTTGAATCTCCTGATATGTAATTCGCCTATTGTCTTGGATTAAATTTTTCACTGCTAGCACGTTTTCTTCGGTAACAGCCGTCAAAGGGCGACCGCTTCTTTCGTCATCCCCCAAGTTGGTCGACCGCGCTTGAATTCGTTATACCAACGATACACGGTTGCCTTGGAAGGGCCTTCATCCATGAATGCCATTTGAAGTCTATCGTACGATTCATCCGGTTTCAGGCGACACTTGAAATCGTATAAAATCATAGCTCTAAAATGTTCCCGGCGCAGATCCATATTTCAGTGAGACACAATACTTTGAATTAACTCGCAAAAAATGTGGAGGGAAATTTTGAAATTGGAACTTACTTATTTTTACTTATAAATAATCATATTTTCGAAAAACATTATAACTGGCCAGTCTCCCATATATAAAAACTTTTTTTCGCAATACTTTCTGAGGGGCCTGGTACCATAACTTATAAGTGAAATTAATAAAATCTTTTTCATAAAAAAATACAACCAATATCCAAATTAAAACAATACAAAGTGAAAACTAACTTCAACTTCGGAAGTTGGTGTAAATAAACGGAAAAAAAAAGTTAAATCAATAAATCAAAAAACCCGACTGCTTCAAAAGCGAACTAAAAAGTCGTCAACAAGGAAAAAATCATGCTGTGCAGTCAAAGGATACATATTCGCGGGCTAGTTGACCAAAATCTGGTGTATCCTCCGCCTGCACAACATGATATTTTCCTTGTTGACGACTTTTTAGTTCGCTTTTGAAGCAGTCGGGTTTTTAGATTTTTTGATTTAACTTTTTAGTTAAGTTTTTTTCGAATTAGATACATTTAAACATATAAGTGTTATATATTTTTGAAATCACATCTTAAAACCCTTTATTGTTAAATTGATACCCCACACGATGGGTTTGGAAGCATAGCAATAATTTGGGCCCCCACAATATGGCGCCAAAAAGCCGCAATTTTTCTATTGTCCAATTTTAATGCTAGCCTATGACACTCTCAGGGTTAAGACGAATCGATTGACGTATGAATCATCAAAATCGGCCAACGCGTTTGGTCTCTGGAACGCCATATAGGAACAAACATACATGCATAGACTGATAAACACATTACCCTCCTTCGGCAGTCGGGTAAAAACGAAACCAGAAAGTCCGCTGTCCAACCTTTTTCTACTATTTTAGGTTTGGGATCAAGAATCATGTGCTTCATTTAACCTTTTTATTGGGAGGTCATGCATGGAAGCTTGTAAAAATTTAGTGATGTTTTGATTTTAGACATTTTTTAAAAGATTATGCGGGGTTGATTAATCTTACCGTTCTACAAATCTTTGGGTCTGGTTTTGTTTTTGTCTTTTCCGTTGGTTCCTATAATTTATTATTATTATATGGATATAAGATACTCGGTAGATATGGCGACATTTTGGGGGAGGCCTATGTTCAGCAGTGGACATGTTTCGGCTGAAATGATAATCATGATGAGATGAATATTAATGGTCTATGTAGCCCGCATGACTATCATGTGCAGACAGGCATGTGTGATTTCATGATTTCTGTTTGTTCCATGGTCCTGCTTATTTTCGAATGAGAGAAACAGTCCATTATTATTATTATTGGCCTTGATTGTTATGTCCCATGCTTGATATGGAGGGAAGTGGAAATTTATATTTTTTTCTACTCCTCCGTTATTCTTTTCTGATTAATTTTGTTGCGGGATCCAAGACAGTTAAATTCATTCTCCGGGACTTCGTTGAGCTTCACTGCCTCGGCGCTTTTCTGGTGGTTGCCACTGTTGATTCTGGCTTTCAGGAGTTGCAGTGGTTTGGGCATAGTGCGGTGGGATTGTCCCAAAAAAAAAACAGTGTCACTATAGGTAACTTATTTGCCATTCTTCATCTTCCAGGAAAACATCCTCCTCAAAGCGAGAGGCAGTTCCTCCATCAAAGTGATAGACTTCGGCAGCTCGTGCTACACTCATGCGCGAGTCTACACGTATATCCAGTCGCGGTTCTACAGGAGCCCTGAGGTCATACTGGGCTTGCAGTACGGGACCCCTATCGATATGTGGAGTATGGGTGAGTTTTTGGCTATTGATCAAGTAGAATTTCAGAGTATAAATTATATCGTTGTACAATCAAGTAGTAGTAGTAGACGTGGTCTTCCAGCAGTAGCTTGTCCGAAAAATGATAATAAAATAAGTCTTATTGACATAAAACAAATTCCACAAAACAAGTGGTCGTGTAACTCTGGTGCTTGTGGTAGACAATAAGAACATGTATTACAGGTCACCAGAATTCCGTCCCCAGCAATTGTAACAAATTAGCAATGTGTATTTTTTTTATTATCGATAGGCTCGCGATTGACCACTATCTGACCTGATGGTAAGCGATGATGTGGTCGAAGGTGAAGCACGCTTGCCTAGAAGTAACCTATTCACACTTGACTTAAAGACCCTTATGTTGTAGCTATCAGGGAACACAGACTCCGGCAGGGAATTCCACTCCTTAACTATACGCACAATAAAAGTATTCCCAAAACGTTTAGTGCGTATGGGTGGGATATCCACCATGTACCGATGGCGCATCGCCGTACGTCTTGTAGTCCGATGATGGAACGGGCTAAGCGGAATTAGATCATGTGATACCAATAATCAATATTCAAGGTAGGCAATTAAAAAAATATAAAAACAAAACAGAAAATAAAAAGCCAAAGTAGAATAACAGAACAATTAGTAGAAATGGTGTGGTGTGTGTGTGTGATGTGTGAAAGGTGTGCCAGGTTTTAAATAGGCTAAGATAGAACCTGTGACAGACCTGTGTGACTGCTTGAGAAGCCAATGTTTAACAAGAATTCTAAAGTTGTGTTGTTGTGCACGACAAATCAAATTGATTATGAATCATACAAATTCAACTTGCATGCAGGTGTTTATAGAATCAGGTACTCAAATACGTATTTAATTATGTTTATTTTTTAATTTAATAGTACCCATGGTAATCGTTTTTTTTTTAATTTGTAGGTCAATTGGCAAAACATAGTTCACAACCAAATTTTTGAGATCTTGCATGTAATTATGACCTATGTTTTACAAATAAATGATTTTGACTCTCGTTTAACGTTTAAAAATATTTATTATAAGGCACAAGAGCAAAGGAAGACATACTAAGACATGTTTCTCCTGCCAATTAGCTCTGCTGTGTTAGAAGGTTTATTTTAAGGTTTACATAAAAAACCTTATCAAAACAAACATACAACAGGCGGACTCATCGCGTTCCGCGATCTCTTCCAGGCAACCAAGAATGGAAAGAGTTAGCCTGGAGCAGTGATTGCGCGGGTTATATGGTCACAGGCAATGCATTCCATAGACGAGTGCCCTTTATAGTAAAAGATTTGTCTAGGAAAGTAGTGGAATGCATTGGCATTTTAAGTTTCATGTTATCCGATGACCTAAGAATGTTTGAGGGTTGCTAGTGTGTATTACAGGCACATGGGACGTTTTCGCTTTGTATCTGGAATGGCAGCAAAATTCATATGGTTTAGTAGTGTAGGTATATGAGTAGGCAGCAGTGACCACTTAACATCAGATGGGCCGTCTGCTAGTACCTTATTGCGCCAACCAATAAAACAAAACGCTTTGAGTCAGTATTTTTGAAGTTTATTTAAAAATGACATCGTAAACACTCAAATCCCACATACAACACAAATGTCAAGAAGATCTCCACCGTAAAATTGACATTGTTATTACAATTTTGCAACAAAAAGACAAACATGTTTTGTTGTACACTGTGTGTCAAATATAATTACTATACGTAACATCAATTGAGGCATTGAGGTCTATCACAATTTTATAAAAGGCCTTATGTAATGTTTTAACAAGCGTTTTCAATAAATATTCTTCTGGTAAAGTAGCAAAGAATTGGGACGCCTTACAAAGCGGAAATTGCATCACAGATAAATACTATAATCCTAACTAATATTTTAAATGCGAATGTGAGTTTGTTTGTTACGCTTTTTTACGCTTTAGTGCCGTAAAACGGTAACTTTCTAAAGCATACTCCTTAGAAACGGCTAGGTTAAAAGCTTTAAAAAAAAAAATATTTATTATTGATTCATGTGCTTAATTAATTGAACACAAGGTTTTTTCGTGTAACTAATAGTTTTACTTGATTTTTTTTTATTAAAAACACGATATTTTTCGCAACTTTTGGTAACTCCTCCAAAACGACTTGGATGTTTAAAATATTTTTACACAGAAAAAATGATGGCTGGAATTTCTTCATAACTAACATAGCATAATGTAAATCAAATAATATTTTACAAACAAAACTGTTCGAAAGGAGTTTCAATATTGATATTTTGGCATCGAGCGGGCGCATGGCCAGTATTGCTTTAACATTGGAGCGTATATAGCGCCTTAACGGATGATCGGATTTGGACGAAACTTATACCTAAGGATAGAGCAGAACCTGTATAGGATATAGATTATATTTTATCCTGGTATAATGTTCTCTTAGGATAATAAAACACATTTCACGCGGGTGAAGCCGCAGGCTGAAGCTAGTATTATATAAACGAATGGTAATCAAACAAATCACTAATATAAGAATCGTAAAACCACGTAATCTTGATCTAACTTCTCTTTCTAATGTTCCATAATAGAGAGGAATAGACATAATGAATGAAGTGATATTGAGAGATTACACTGATCATCTGGATTATGTAAGCTCAGTTAAATTTGCCACACGCGATGAGAACTATATCAAGATAAATCATTTAGTAACAAGTAACATGAAAAAATGTTAATTAAAAAAACCCGACTGCTTAAGAAGCTAAATAAAAAGACGTAAACAAGAAGAAAATCATGCTGTGCAGTCGGAGGATATATATTCGCGAGCTGGTTGACAAAACCAGATGTCTTTTTAGTTTGCTTCTTAAGCAATCGGGTTTTATATATTTTGAATTAACTTCTTTTGTTTATAACTTTTGAATTAAGATTTTTCTCTCGAATTGAAACATATAAGTGTTATATATTTTTGAAATCATCTCTTAAAACCCTTTGTTTTGATATCCCACGCGACGGGTTTAGAAGAAATGAAAAAAACTGGGCTCCCACAATATGGTGCCCAAAATCTACCATTTTTCTATTTTCCAGTTTTAATGTAGCCAGTGACACCAGCAAGGTTAAGACAAATCGATTGACGTAAGAATCATCAAAATGTGCCAACACGTTTGGTCTCTAGAATGCCACATAGGAACAAACATAAATACATGCATATATTGATAAACACATTACCCTTCTTCGGCAGTCAGATTAAAATGAGATGCGCCGACCCCGAGTAACACGGGATAAGGGTAGGTAGAAAGAAAGAAGGAAGAGATGACAATGAAAATGATAACCAAGTAAAAAGCCTCCCAGTATGAGTAACAATTTACGTACAAACTATGTTAGAAAAACAATAGAAACACGGTTAACACAACACAGTTTGCTATGGATATAATACAAGAATAAGTTCTAGTCTTAACTAATATTGTAAAGCGAGAACCCGAATTCTGTGTGTTTTTAGGGTTCCGTAGCCAAATGGCAAAAAACGGAACACTTATAGATTCGTCATGTCTGTCTGTCCGTCCGTATGTCACAGCCACTTTTAACCGAAACTATAAGAACTACGCTGTTGAAACTTGGTAAGTAGATGTATTCTGTTAACCGCATTAAGATGTTCACACAAAAATAGAAAAAAAAAACAATAAATTTTTAGGGTTCCCATACTTGAAACTTAAACTAAAAATATTTTTTGTCATCAAACCCCTACGTTTGGGGTATCAATGGATAGGTCTTCAAAAATGATATTGAGATTACAAATAATTTTTTTTTCTAAACTGAATAGTTTGCGCGAGAGACACTTCCAAAGTGGTGAAATGTGTCCCCCCCCCCTGTAACTTCTAAAATAAGAGAATGATAAAAAATATATGATGTACATTACCATGTAAACTTCCACCGACAATTGGTTTGAACGAGATCTAGTTAGTGATTTTTTTTAATTCGTTATAAATCGTAAACCGCAATTTACCAAGGACGGAACCCTTCGTGTGTGAGTCCGACTCGCACTTGGCCGGTTTTTTCTACGTGCAGGGTAACATCTGGCACCACTACACCTGTTTGAACAAATCTTTCGCAATTTAAAAGGTACATTGTTCCAGATGGTTAAGGTTAATTATTGTGACCCAGGCAAAGCTGGGGAGGGCAACTAGTCTGAAAATAAAAAGACTTCACTCATACAAAGGTACATAAACTTTTTACCTTGGAGGCAGGCAAAAATGCCAGGTCGCCACACTCGATCCTAAATACTCCTTTGCTTCGTGCACGATATCATAGAACGATATAGAAATCTAAGGACAGTTGAAAGTTGCTTGAATTATGACTGCTAATAGGGAAATTGAAACCTTAAATCACGATACTTAAGAGAAAGTAACATTTAGTGTTATCTTACCGATAATGCTCTAATATTGTATAAAACCAATCGTTATTCTAACACCACTTGACCTGCAAACGATTACAAACATAAATATGAACAAAACACGATCACAAATTCAAAGCTTTCGAGTTGGACTGACAATCGCAAGTATGCCATAATCTTGAATATAGACTTCCGAGCAAAACGGCTCCGACGTCACTAATGCAGCGACAATGGAAATTCCCGGACAGAACTTCCTAAGTACCTAATACGTGTCTCTTACGCTTTCGATTCAAACAATTGTAAAAGTTTGCATTGCGGCAGCGACCGGATACCGAGACAGAAAACCAAAACTGCTACATGTTATTAGGCTTTAAATGGGCGCGAGTTCGCGTTCGAGGTAGATACGCGAAACAGAAGACCGCGAGACAGTCTCGCTCCCGCACCTGTCACTTGTGTCTGTCCTGATTGTCATATTTATATTTCAAGCATTTTTTTTTCACCAATATTTAAAACGATCCTTCGTGGCCTCTAGCTATATATAATTCGTCGAAAAATCTTTGTTTACATACATAAATACATACACTTACGCCTTTTTGCCATGGGTGTAGGCAGAAACTACAGAACGCCACCTGCTACGATCCTTAAGTACTCCTTTTGCTTCACTCATGTTCATACATCTAGTCATACACGCATGCCGGTCATAAGTGCTGCGCATATGGCCTTTCTGAAGAACATCACCAATAACTGCCAATAAGGTATATGTATGTCTTTCTAGCGCTTCCCCTCCCGGCGTTTACATTCATGTCTGCCTTGTAAAAACTTTTTGTTAGTCACCTTTCATTTATTCTATTTACATAGTTTTATAATTTATTTAAATTGCAAACGATCTTATTCTTCTTCCTTCTATTATAGTATCTTGATAATTTGGCTTTCCATTACAATGTGGATTAATAATTTTCTACAATACTAATAACAGTTTTTAAAAACTGAATACAAGAGCTTTTGGTCTCGGTCTCGCACTGCAGTGCACCAGCGGAGACCGAGGCACGTGTCGCAGTCTCCTGTCTCTTTCTCCCGTCTCGGTCCTACCTCGCGTCGCAGCGCAAACTCCCACCGTTACTGTCGCTGTATTCGAATGGTGCTCCCATAAATTTCCAGTATAGCTGCGTTAGTGACGCCGGAGCCGTTTTGCTCGGCAGTCTACCTTTAGCTATAGAAAGTGACGGAGAAAGGTGACCTCGCGTTTCGCACAGCCGATATCGACACTAAAGAATGTAGTCTTTACGCAACTGATGATGGATGTTGCCGCCTACCGGTCGTTTCTCGTTACATTGACGACTCGTTTTATAACAAGTAACGCATCTATCTGGGAACAGGTTGAAGGATGCGTAAGCACTTGAATTTTGTTAAGTTGGTGACTTTCGTTTGCGTTTCGAGAGCCACTATAAATAGTTTTGTATAACAAATACAATTTTCGTAATAAACCTACCTTGATATAAAGATATAATGTGCTTTATTGCCTACCAAAATTGTTAAAAGCTCACATATAAGGCAATATTGAGCTCTAGATTTAGATAAGTGCCAATCTATCAGTGACATATGTATGATTCCTTGCTAGGCCATACATCACTTTTAGATAACATAAGTATTTAAACACTACTGTATTGTCCCAAAGGTATTTCAACATAAAATGAGCTTAGTGATGGTGTGGAAAATGAAGTGAGTGACGCGGCCCTTGTGGTTGTAACGAGGACTCCTGGCTGACTTGATAGCCCAACGCGAACAAACTAATTATTATGAGTTGAAATGAATGTGTGGCGTAAACTGCTGAATTGCAGAATGTGTGGTTGCACCGTACAATAAACGATTGTCAAAAATCCAATATCTTTGGAATAGACCACGAGAATCCCATATATCTTGGACAACAATCGATAAGATCTTTGAGAAGGGTTTTCGGTCTTGTTAAGATGTCACTTTTTCAAAGCCGATCTTATCGTCTGCTTTCCCCAACCTTGATTTGTGGAACAATATGTTTAATAGTCTCTAAGTGATGTAGCTACTTTTATTTATTAAGCTACGGTGGTTTAATGGTCGTAAATATGGTATGAATAAATTAAACCATGCATCTCGTTAACAAAAGATCATCCATGTGAAACGAAAGACTCATAATGATGTAGAAATTGCTGTTAGAAAACAATGGATAATAAAAGTAGCCAATAAGAAGAGATAGCGTACTAGATCACGCATATATAGCGAGATTAAAACAAACATAACATTGAACCTATATAGTATCGAAATAAAGAATTTGGATTTTGAATAATTGGTAAAATTTACGTATTTTATGTTAACTATTTATTTATTGAAAATCTGTTTACCTACACTATATAATTATTACATTCATAAATTCTGCACAACTGTTAAACAGTTTGTTGGCAGATTCTCTCGTATCACAATAGGTATACATAATTACAAATTATGTTATACAATATGTTTGTTTATTATAACATAAGTATATTTAATTTGTAGTCGGTATTGTTTATCAGTTATTACTTAGTTTTAAATCGTTTTGTGTTTATTATTTTTCAACCCTACACACTATGTCGACATCTCTTTTTTCTTCATCTTTCCTTTCGCAGGTATGCTGGAAGAGATTTCTATAGAAATAAGCATCACCTATGTACCTATTTTTCTGTTTCTTCTTCTTGTTTGTATATTATGTGTGTGTGCATAAATGGTTAAATAAATAAATAAATAAAAATAAATTAAATAATTATGATAAATAGGTACACTACATTAATCAATTAATCAAAATTCCATCGGGATCAGATTTGGATGACGCTGCGCCGGAAGACGCTGGAACATGCTGTGTTAGAAGGCCTCCCACTAGGTGGAACGATGACCTGGTGAAGGTTGCGGGAATCCGCTGGATGCGAGACGCACGGGATCGGCCAATAAGGCGAAACCCGGGGGAAAGCCTGTGTTTAACAGTGGGCGTCTTTCGGTTTAAGTGATAATGGAAAGTGAGAATGGCGTATTTCGATTAGTTTGCTATGTCATGTGGAGGAATGATATACATGGAGTTTGTAGGTAAACATTTTGAAAAGGAATGTGAATGATTACCAAAAAAGAAGAAACACGCAGAAGATCAAAGAAAACAAATTGTTATTTAAGGGTAGGGTAACAAGATACAGACGTTTGTGGGTAAAGTTTTATTTGGGAATGTGAACGATAACAAAAGATGAAGATCATGGATACACGCAGAAGATACATTATTTGCCTAGTTATTTAGGGTAGGGGAAACAAGACATAGAACGTTTGTAGGTAAAGTTTTAATTGCGCATTTGAATGATAACAAAAGAGGAACACTAAAGAAACAGAAAATGGATTTTCCGAAAGATGCTTTTACACCGTTCTGACAAATATGTATTTTTACCAAATAATTGGAATTAAAACTGATTGAAAAGAGCCCGCGGAGTTTCTTGCTCGTTCGTCTCCATAGAGACATACTGACGCTTGCGAATGCGCAACTAGATTCATCTTTTATTTGAAAATTCAAAAGTACCTATACACGGTTTAGTTGAACTAAAAATGTTTTTGATTTTAGACTATTAAATTATGGTTGATTGGGATGTTAGAATAAGAAGACAGCTGATGAAGATGCAGGTACTATGATTTGTTAGCAATCTGTTAGGTCTAATAACACTATCCCTTTTTGTATCACAAAATCAGTATTGACACGACATATTACAGCACATCAGGCCTAAACAAAGAACTTTTCTGTAGCGTTAACGACAGGCACTAACCTCAAAATGTATAGCAATGACATTACCTGAGGAAAGGACACTTAATGTCACGAGCCACTGCGATCGAAGTGTTTATTTTTACACGACGCTTCAGACCTTTTTCCCTTAAATTTGCAGTTTCGCCACTCTCGTTCGGTTCCGTAGCGTCTGCGGAAAGTATTTTCTAGGCCCCCGGAACAGATGAAGGCAGGAGTGAGAAAGAACAGGAGAAACCTATTCACTAACCACATATTATTTTGGTCCCAGGATGCATCCTAGCGGAACTCCACACGGGCTATCCACTGTTCCCGGGCGAGAACGAGTCGGAACAGCTGGCCTGCATCATGGAGCTGCTTGGACCACCTCCCCCAGACCTGCTGCTACATGCCACAAGGAAGAGACTGTTTTTTGGTAAGTATCATAGTACAAAGGCTGATGGTCCAGTGTTTTGATCTGTAGTGAACTCAACCAATGGTTAAATATGCTGACCAATGGTTTAAAATTTCAATAAAATGCCTAGCCTTGTTGCCTAATTGTTAGCCTCACAAATGTTCAGATAAGCTAGAGAGTTAATTATTTGACCATTTATTAAACTAAAAACATAATAAGATTCTTCAATATAATATTTTAGTTCAAATGTATTCAAAGTGCAAAAAGTAATTTGCAATTTCTTAAATGCCCGGCTTTAATCGTCATGTTTATTATTCCGGGATTTTAGAGGAGGTATTATCAACTCTATGTTACTTTCTTCCTCGAACTTTAGGTAAATATACTCAACCTATTCCAGTCTCCAAACCATCACATTTGCTAACCTGTAACAATTTGTCCCTCAGACTCTAAAGGCTCACCCCGCAGCATCACGAACTCGAAGGGTCGCAAGCGGCGCCCCGGAACGCGGACCCTCACCACCATCGTCCGGTCAGATGATCCTGCCTTCCTGCACTTTTTGCACAGATGTCTTGAGTAAGTTTCCTTTTCTCTACGATCTTCACTTGAAGGTCTTAGGGCTTCATTTATATAGGAGTTAATATTAGAAACAGTTTCATGTAAGTACTATTTTGAAAGGAATTGCAGTCTTCGATAATATAGAGCGCACGGTTGGCGCAGTGGTTGAGCGATTGACTGCTGTGCTGCGTGTCGCGGGTTCGATTCGCGCACGGAACGAATATTTGTATGACCTACAGATAGTTGTTCCGGCTCTGGGTGTTGTGTATGTGAGTTTATATGTTTGTAAACGCACCCACGATACAGGAAGAAATTCCTAATGTGAGGCAAAGTTATTCTAAAAAAAAAAAAAAGATGCTTAAAAAATCAAGGGTTAAGATTATTCTAGTGGCTCAGACGGCTATGAAAAAGAACCCATGGCACTTCAGGTGGTTAGACTATTCGGCCTGCCTGCATTTCTTGCACAGATGCCTTGAGTGAGTGTCTCTATAAATCTAGGTTCACCAGTTAAAGGTCTTGAGATTTTTTTATATAGGAGTTAATACAAGGAATGTTTTCGTGCAATTACTGTTTTGAGAAGAGTTCCGGTCGGGCCTTAAGGTTGCACTAGTCGATCATTCATCCATACAAACGTAGTCTGGCGATTACTCCACTGTTTGACGATGTACGTTCAATAAAAAATAATATCAATTTGTCTCATCATTATCTAGCCCTTTATCAGCTCAACTGTCCATATTTCCGAATCGGATTAAAACAATGGTAATTTCTATTGTGTCTGGAAATTGACACTTTGAGGGATATGGAAACAAAAAAGTCAAAAAAATATATATTTGAAAGTTATGAGCGTCGAAAGTTCCATATTTCAACACTAATTTGAACGCATCTTTGGGCGGCAATACTCAGCAGACTATTAGAAAAAGGAAAATTGCAAAACAGCCACCATAAAGAGATAGATTAGTAGTTCAGCAATGCAAATTATTTTATTATGAAAATATACATTTAGTAGTTTTTTCATGATATCCATACGACCAAAGATCTATTTATAAAATTTCGCGCGCTTGTTTTCGTCCTAAATCATCATCCATTTCGCTACAAAGCAAAACTAATAATTCGCACGCGAACTAGCTTCTTACTGCTCATCATAGCATCTATCTCTTTCGCACGTGTTGTCGGATGAGATATCATGCATTTTAACCCCGCGCACAAAATAGTTCGTGCCGTCGACTAGGGCAACCTTAAAGGCCTTAGGGCTTCTTTTATATATGAGTTAATACAAGGAATGTTTTGAAAGAAAGAAAGAAAGAAAGAAAAATATTTATTTGTGACCCGCACAGGAGACACGAGAAAATAAGCATACACTTAAACAATAATAAAATAAAAACCCTGTGCGAGACCAAAAAGGCTCCTATCTCAGCATGTGCAGCGATATCCAAAAAAGTAATAACGCTGCACTGATATTCTGATAGGGCCTACTGTTGATGCCACGGACACACTAACGGAAACAGGACTTATATAATAAAATAAAATAGAATAATATATAAATAACAAACAAAATAGAACGAAACACTGAATGTGGGTCAAAGTATGTGTAAGTATAATACATATATACAAACGCGATGCTCAAAGATCTTTTGTCGAAACCGTAGACAACCGACAGAGCGCGCGCAAAGAGTGGTTTATTAAAAAAATACGGAAGAAAATAGAAATCTATGGTCGGCTGTCAAAAGAAAATACTGCAATTACTGTTTTGAAAAGAGTTCTGGTCCAGCCTGGTCATGTTTAGAAACAAGTTTACCGTTGTAATGTTTTCGTGCAAGTACTATTTTGATTTGCAGTCTTCAAGCTTGCTTGGAAAAGATTTAATAAGTAACCTATACTTCCTTCCACTGAACTCAGGTAACAAATTTGTTTCGATTTGCAATATTAGCAATATTATATTAGTTTTCACGTTAAAATTGAAGAATTATATATATATTTCATTCAGTTTATAGCAGAATGACCTGTTATTTATATAACTTACTAACTTTTATCAAAGTCAATAATCCTACAAACATGTTTCCATATCTTATTATATTTTCAGTACCTGGGCACCGAGCTCTGCTCGGGTGCAAATAGAGGAAACGACGTTTTCTAAAAATAAATCCTAGCTAGCTCTATTTATCGTCCCCGACACCCCCTGCATAATAAATTTCATGAATATCGTTGGAGCCGTTGCCGAGATTCAGATAATGAAGCAATAAACTATTTTGTATTTTTTTTTATTACATTTATACAAGAATTGCTCGTTTAAAGGTATTAAAAAGATAGATAATTAAGTACCAATCACCATAGCAATAAAAGTACCATCTTTAAAGTACGCAACAGTACAAATATAACCAGCCACCACGTTATATCACAGCTTACAACATCTAAAGATAATTATAATTACAAGTAATAAAAATGTTGTGAATACCGTCCGTCCATTGCACGCCATCAATTATCCACATAAAAACCATTCCAGTCTTCTAAATGGAAAAATTACTGATTTCCCAAGTATGATTGATTTATAAAAAATCATCAGCAATTTGCGGGTAGTTTTACGCGATTAGTAATCTGGTATTAACTATTAAACGTTTTATAGCAGTTTTATTTTAATCTAGCCAAGCGTTATTGCCCTAGATTTAATCAATCAATCTGCCTAGCCTTTTCCCAACTATATTGGAGTCGGCTTCCAGTCTTACCGGATTCAGCTGAGTACCAGTGTTTTACATGGAGCGACTGCCCATCTGACCTCCACAACCCAGTAACTGGGTAACGGTACCCCTTGGCAAGACTGGTTTCAGATCTCAAGCTTCTGACTACCCGTAACGACTGTCAAAGATCTTCAAATGACAGCCGGGACCAACGGCTTAACGTGCTTTCCGAGGCACGGAGGAAACTCGGTATGTTGAAATGGTCCAACGGACCAACCTCGTCAAGCGTTGCTGAACCTTGATGATCGACCAGTGTGGCTGTGATTATTTGCTAGCCACGAGCTCCTATTGACCTAGATATAATTAGTTATATTTATAACATTGGTCGACATTTTGAGTAACGTTATAGAGAGATTAATGCAATGGGTAACTTTTTGTGAATTTTTCGTCAGGTTATAGTCCAATCCGAATAATCCGAACATTATTCGATACATGTGAAGAGATTCATCATCATCATTTCAGCCAAAAGATGTCCACTGCTGGACATAGGCCCACCCCAAGCGTCGCCACACTAATAGAGTCGATATAGAGAGATTATCTTTGGTTTATTTATCGTTTTAATTGACAAATCTAACTCGTAACCAGCATCTTCCTAAAACTATAAAATTACACACGTAGAAATCAAATAATCTTTCCATTCAAACCTTACAATGAATCAAATTATATTATGTAGCGCGACCAATCAGAAATTCTCGTCCAACTGCCCAAATATTACGTATAAATCTCTTGACGTTTCACGGATGGAATAATTTCCCACACAAGACTAACAGATCGTATGTAAAGGCACTGCTCCATAGCGGCCCACGGCTAAGCTACGCACGCGTTTTACGCTTTGCTTAGTTTTAAAATGCAGGACCATAAGCCACGGAAAGGAACGGACCCGTTACGATTCGTGCGTGGCTTATAAACAAATGAATAATAAAAAACTCTCCGTCCACATCTTACGTATAAGTGATTTTGGATGGTCGGCTTTATATTATTCGTAGCGATGGGAAAGCAACGATGAGTCGCTTGCCGCTTAACGCTTGCGTAATCATGCGAATGCCGTGTACGCGCATTCCCGCTCAATGGGAAGCGTCGTCTGCCACAACCATATTAGATTGTTTAGTAAAAACTAGGTCTTTGTTTGTTTCAATTTTATCTTTGTTACTCTTTTATCTGATTTCGAGGTTAGGAATTCCGTGTCAGCTAATGTCGCAATAACACTGTGTAGTGTGTGGTTCTCTTCAATCAGCAATTTAATCCGTCATGTCCTTGTCATTAATTCACCTGCTTGATTATAGTAATGTCCAAAAAGCAAATTAACTCCTGCCAAAAATATCAAGTCACAAATTGTAATTATAACCTTTGACCCCATCAGAGCCGTACTACATTCTTAGCAGTACGATGATGCGTTAACAGCATAGCATTATGAAATTCCAACAGCACTTGATCAAAAACGTGACCTTTCTCCTTCCACTTAACTTGTTGTCGAGCGCTCAGGACTTATAAACAAGGTTTCTTTACAATTTTAGCAAGAGTTACACAATATACAATAGTAAAATATGCAGAATTTTGAGCACTGCCATTGATTCCGTTTCCTCAGGCATCCATTCCATGTGTGGTTTCTAATTTATATAACAAGCTGTTATCAACGTTCGTAGAAAGTATTGAAAAACTTGTTTCTTTTAGATTATTATTGTAGCCGGTTAGATCAGTTAGTGTTAGACTCCTATCAGATGTGCGCTTTTCTTTCCTTATTGCTTTATTTTAACTCAAATCTGCGTTTATATTTCCTGATATGTTTCCCTTTTCCTCTCTTATGATTTTGTAATGAAATTTCTCCAGATAGCGATGTTTTTCTTTCTCACCCTGATTGTATCTTATATCTTGAATGCTTATAATTTCTCAAGAGCTGAGTCTGTTTGTTTGCACAATGCAAAGAAATGGCTGGTGTTGAAATATAGTTAAAGTCTTGCTGGCTTAATGGCTTACTGAAGATAAAAAAAGTTAAGTTTTAAGTAAGCGTTATGTAGGTATCGTAATAACTCTTTTGGACTCTTTATTAGACTGCATCAAAGAGATAACTGATATATTCATTGTCGATATTAGTGGATTATATTTTATGTGTGAAATGGTTAAAACAAGACACTGCTACAAATTACCATACTAGAGCATTGACAAGTCTATTGTAAGCCCTTGACGAAAACAGCTCGTAACATATTGACATAACACCATCCATTTCACGCTTAATGAAGATCCAGCCATTTGTGAACGAAGCTAAACACAACTAATTTAGTTAAACGCATATGTAAATTTGTTCTCACATCTGCGTAACAAACTTAACAATGCGGTTCCGTAAAGAGAAACTGAACTCAAAAACAATAGACACAAGGTGGGAAATGAAAGAGAAATAAAGGTGGTGAAGGTGACAGCAATAAAAAGATGACTTTCTCTACAAGTTCACACCTCTTTGCAGAAGCGTCAAGTGCGAGAGGCGGAATAGGAAGTGATGAGTTGTGCCATTGTCGTTGCCTTGAACGGATCTGTTACGTTTTTTATAATATTAAGACTTTTTGAAACGTTTCGTCGTTTGTAGCTATTTCCCAATCGTTTTGTTCTCTTTATTGGCTCCGTAAGTTCTATAAGTTTTGAGTGCGACGTGGTTACGAATATTGTTTTCACGCTTGACTTTGCTCAACCTGTGGGTTTGTAACTTTATAAGTATAATTTTATGTATGTATGCAAAACTTGCAATACCGAGACAGGATGTAGAGTAAAAATACTGCGACCAATTAGCGAACAATATTATGTCACAAGAATTTCCTTGACAGAAGAACCACGTTACGAAATGGTCTGATTTACAATTTCTGTAGCGCATAGACAACAGAGTTTTACTTCTAGGCCAGCGTGCTTCACCGTCGACCACAATATCATCGCTTACCATCAGGTGAGATAGTGGTCAGAAGCGATACTATCAATAAAAAAAACCGGCCAAGTGTGAGTTGGACTCGCGCACGAAGGGTTCCGTACCATTATCGCAAAAAATTACACAAAAATCACGTTTGTTGTATGGGAGCCCCATTTAAATATTTATTTTATTCTGTTTTTAGTTTTTATTGTTATAGCGGCAATAGAAACACAGCATCTGTAAAAATAATCAACTGTCTAGCTATCACGGTTCATGAGATACAGCCTGGTGGCAGACAGACAGACAGACAGACGGACCGCGGAGTCTTAGTAATAGGGTCCCGTTTTTACCCTTTGGGTACGGAACCCTAATAAAAAAAGGTCTTAGTGTTTGTACAACCAAACTTTTTCAGCCTCTAGTCCATATAATTATATTGCTCGTCTAATGAATAACGACGCATTATATACCTATAGCTTATTTATTTGCTTTATGCACAATTACAAAGGCGGACTTAATGCCTTAGGCATTTTCTACCAGTCGACCTTAGGGTGGTTCAGAGATAAAACATGGCGTGCGCAGCGAGGCTCAGTGGAGGCGCTTTATTAGTCTCCAGGGATGTGCCTTAACAGACGTTTCATAGAGGGGGTTCCGGGGTGATCTTTTGAGAGGTCATGGGGCCTGGTTCTACGTGCACTGTGCAGATGGTGATCACCGGGGTGATTTAGTGACGTAAAAAGCCCACACTCCCAGATCTTGAAATAACAAATAGAAAAACATCCACATTTTTTAAATATGTATATACTATACTAATATTACAACGCTGAAGAGTTTATTTGTTTGGTTGTTTGTTTGAACGCGCTAATCTCAGGAACTACTGGTCGGAATTGAAAAAATATTTTTGTGTTGTTTTACCCATTTATCGAGGAAGGTTATAAGCCATATATAACATCACGCTACGACCAATAGGAGCGGAGCATAAATTAAAAATGTTGCAAAAACGGAAAATAAAAAATCTTTTTGAGAGCTTCCGCTGCGTGCGCTGCATAAACGGTTTAAGCTACGAAAATATCATGTATAATGGAATTGTTCCTCTTTAAAAGTTTTAAAAAAAAGTCCGCGACAGCATATGCCTATCTTTTAAGATTGACTCATAATAACCTTTTTTTTAAGGTAATCAAATTTGTTCATTTGCGAAGGAGTTTTATCAACATCTATTCTAATATTATAAAGCTTAACCCTCTTACTAATAAACGCGGTATAAAGATAAACCAGGAATAACAAAGGAATAACCATACATTTTCATAGGTTTATACCTGGTATAACTTTATTCTGCGTTTATTTGTAAGAGGGTAAGAGTTTGTTTGTTTGTAGGATAGCTTGGGTAGTTAGGGTAGTTAGGGTAGGCAGGGTAAGTTGGGTAAGTAGTATATGTAGGGAAGGTAGCGTAGGTAGGGAAGGTAGGACAGGTAGGGTAGGTAGGGTACGTAGTTAGTAGTTGACGGGAGCAAAGCCACGGGGGTCAGCTAGTTATTGTATATTTCTGCAGCTCCGTCTCAGCTTATCAGCATTTTCTCATCACAATCACGTTGTAACAGTCAAGAAAAGAAAAAGTGTTGAAGCAGCACGATACTCGTGACCTGCCACTTCTAAGTGTCATCTTTGACCTAGCAGCTTCTTCACATGACAAAGATATTGTGTTTGTAAAAACATGAGACGGTGAAAAAGTCAAATTTGTACTGAATAGTACAAATTAGTGTAAGCTTATGACATTGAATCATGATGATTATGTGACTGTACGTAATATTATGTTGGCAGCGTTGGATGGTGTATTAAAATTGACTTCATAAGACGATAGTTTAATATATAGAGAGGAAGGTTTTGAGTTTGAATGTGGATGTTGGTGATGTTGTTCCAGTGGTAGTGATAGTGGGCAGGGCACATGGCTCAAAGAACGGATGGCCGATAAGGCTGAAAAGTTCTGGAGTGGTGACCGCGAACCGGAAGACACTGCGTTGGAAGGCCACCCACTAGGTGGCCTAAGAGCCTAATTAAGGTGGCGGGAATCCGCTGGATGTTAGCATCAAAATTTTTGAAATTTTGAATTTATACTTACCAAATCGTATCTATATCTTCTACAGTTCAAGTTTCCCTAAACGAGAAACAAAAATTACATTCCAATTCACAACAATGTAATTAATTACCATCAAATACGATAACTATTTGAAAGTCTATACGTATTCAATTGAAGTTACAACCATAGAGTACGTCTCGCATCGATCAAAAGCAAGCAATCACACCATCTCGCCTTAGGACACACTCGACAGATACGAACATTTTCGCATAGTCGACCTTTTGGTCGTGAGAGCGGAGAAAGCGGTAGGGACGACTCCGACGTCATGTGCCGTATTACGTAGACGTGGATAACTTTATGTTTCTGTGGAAGCCAGTGAGCTTAGGAATGGAAAAGATGCTTCGGTCAATGACGTTACGGATAATCGCGATGTTTGTAAAAGCAGAATAGAATATGTGCGTAAGGTTATCGTTTTTTAAATGAAAAAGATTGATCACGTTTTGAAATATTTTTTTTAAAGTTATATATTACAATACGAGACAAATGCAGAGCTAAATGAAAAGAAGTGTTGCCACCTAGCGTACGGATAACATAAGAAATTAAGGCTTGCGTTCCAGCTTATCAATATAAGTATACAAATTAATGTATATCTACGGTAATTTTATTTTCTATTCTGCTTTCAGAAGCGATTGAGCTTATCAATAGTTGTGTGGGTAATAAAATAATAAGACGATTGGGTCAGTGATGTTGCGAATAATCGCAAATATATAAACATGGAAGCAGATGAATGTCGGATGAATATGCGAGATGGATGGAGATGGATGGTAACATTGTTAACATCGCCATCGCCTTTGTCAGTCTATCATTATGTACTGCATCCCGGTGTGGGGAGGTACTTACAAAACCACAATGATCCCTGCAGAACGAGCACAACGAGCGGTTCTTAAAGTGATGCTTTTTAAACCTAGAGACTACCCTACCGATCAGTTGTACTTTGAGGCCAAAGTTCTCACAGTAAGGCAACTATATGTCCTTCGTTCCGGAAACACTCCAGCCTTCCATTAGACAAAAATCTCCTGCTGAGACGCCACGGTTTCCCTATATGTAAAACAAGCCCCTGTCGTTTTTCATTTACAAGTCGACAATTGTTGGCTCAAAGTTCACGCATGTATAATAAAATAAATAAAACTATTCCGTTGTACAGATATAACTTACGTGAAATTAAAACTAAATTAAAAGAATGGATTTTAACCTTAACATATGATGAAACAGAAAGTATATTGTCTATAGAATCATAAATCTGTCAAGCCAACCTTGAAAGAAAGCTTATCAAACATTTACACTTCACACACACACACACACACACCTTTCTACTCTCATACACACACTCCTAGATACAGAACCACAATCTTTCACTCCATTTGCTGTGTTAACAACAACTGTAAACAATCAGTAGTCACGGTTGTATTGTATTATATAAGTTGAAGCCGCAAGATGTCCGACTCCTAAGATACAGGTCTGCGTACCTAGTTTAGGAGCCCGGAAAGCTGACATTTATTTTAAACTTGGTAGTACAACCCACTGTTTCCATATGCCGTGTAATGTGTTGTTGTTCTTTATGTACTAAATAAATAAATAAAAAAATAAATCGTGAGTAGAATTTGCATGAGGCTGAACAAGAAAAGAGAGGCTATATTATATATAGAGGCCTATGCCCAGCAGTGGACGTAGTCGGGCTGTAAATAAGCGATGATGACGGAAGCAACTGAGTTTACAACTAGTTGTGTGGTAATAAAAAAATATTATGACAGTGACGATGAAGCACAATAAATCATAGATAGTAAAAGTGATGTGCCTTGCCATGCGTAAGCTCGAAAATTGTGAAGTTGAAATTCTTTGATCTTGATGACCCATGAACACCGATGTCCATGGTGATAATATAAAGTTGTCGTAAGTGAAAATAGTAATTGATGCAAATATGCAAGTCAGAATTCATTATGTAAAAATGCGTATGTAGCAAATATTTTGGAAAGTAGAAATAATGACATTGATAAAAGGTCAAACAACCGACATACATTTTGGAGATATATAAAAAAAAACCGGCCAAGTGCGAGTCGGACTCGCGCACGTAGGGTTCCGTACCATTATCGCAAAAAACGGCAAAAATAAAAAGCTTTCTTGTATGGCAGCCCCACTTAAATATTGATTTTATTTTGTTTTTAGTATTTGTTGTTATAGCAGCAACCGAAATACATCATCTGTGAAAATTTCAACTGTCTAGCTATCACGGTTCATGAGATACAGCCTGGTGACAGACAGACAGACAGACGGGACAGAGAGACAGACAGACAAACGGACCGCGAAGTCTTAGTAATAGGGTCCCGTTTTTACCCTTTGGGTGCGGAACCCTAAGAACTATCTTAAAATTTTACTTCCACGTCAGATGCATTCATCAATATGAAATTATTTAAACTGAAGAATGTTCGACAACACACAGGCACGAAGATTACCATAATTAGCCACAAAGTTCAAGATCGCATGCACCGGTTCGAAGAACTGGCTTGTTCGAAATCCGTGAAATGTGGGTAAGGGGTGAAAGTGCATCCTCGACCTCGGCACTAGTCTCACTTTCGACGTCAATGCAGATATAATATGTATAACCAATATAACTTTACGTCAGATTGCGGCAATTATACAAAGACGAAGTCAAGAATAAAACATAATCTGCCTATATTTAGTATCATACGATTAGAATTTGAAAAAATAGGTGCGTGGTTACAAAATAAATAGCATAATTAAGAAAAAGCACCATAAAATACCAAGTAGATTTTCTACAGGATGCTCTTTAGAAAGCCAGAATGCACAATGGCGACCATCACAAAAAGCCAAATAACGCCAAAATAATGAAGCTTGACGAGTCCCAAAGAAACCATTCCACAGAGATAAGCCCAGGCGCCCTTAGAGCAAGGTACAGATATATATAATCCCAAGGACCCTTTGAGCAAGATTATTGCGATTGTGCGTAAGGTAACTCTCCGGTTGTCTGCAGGAGCACCACGGATTAACTTTAACATCATTGAATCCTAAATTATAACTTGTGGAGAAGGATGCTCGTAGTAAACCAATAGATTGTCTCAATATTTATAATGTTAGAACCAATTAAATCAAAGATATAGTATCCATATTTGCCACTTCTAAAGACAAGCTAGCCACTGGACACTCACTAGACTGTGGTCGTTTGTGTGCAGATTACAAATATGCGAGTAGCGAGAACTGAAAGTGGAGCAACGAACTCTGCGAACGTGAACACGTTGTTTATACATTTACTGTCCTTTTCCTTTGCTTTGCTGAAGAAACCACATTCTACACATTTATGGTAAAGAATTCGTGAAGAGTTGTGAAACTTGGGTTGTTGTATTGAATATCTTGCTCATATTTTACCATTTGACCATTCCATAAGATGAAAAGCTTTATGATGCCTTCGTTCCCGTGGGATAAAGAGTCTATGGGACTCAGCGACAGCTACTGTAACTTTCTAGTAGTGATAAATTATATAATTATGTAATCAAATCATTGCTTGAGATTAGTCCAGAATATTAGTTAAGATGTCTGACTGATTGATAGACAGTAGCGTGTTGCAAAGGAGTTACTGCAGCGTTGACTCCAAATGAATAAGAATAAGTGCAAAAGGAGGCTGATGATTTTGACGGAGTCAATTGTTGATAGCTAAAATCTTAAAAGACCTGCGATGATGAACAAGAACATCATGACGAAACCTGGACTTAAAATATTCAGAAATGCCCGCACTTGGGCAAGCGTGGTGAATATGCTAAGTTCCTTTTCTGCTAAACGGCATTTTGACGTTACAATATAAACTCATTACATTATGCGTAAGAATGACCTTTCCTCCCATTGTGACGTGTTGCAGCTGTCAAACTAATTGAGATACGTTAGGTAACAGTTATAGAACGTGCACACTCATCCATCTCAACTTAGTCCGGTCCAGGTCATGGCCATATCACATTCAGATGCCTTTCTATCTTGATTCGATTTTCACAGCATTATGACTAACAATAACTTTTTTTGGACATTGCAAAATGCGGATATTATACACTGCTCCTTTATCTCTGACCTTATTACCGCACTACAGGACAAAGGCGTCTCTCACTCATTTTTACGCAATTCTGATTTCTGCTAATTTGGGCCAGTCTTTGCAGTAGGATTTAAGATTAACACCATCTTCGCCTTGGTCTGTTGGGACACTGTGTAGCATTTAATGGGAACCAGTGGTCCTGGTAATTGCAGTGGTCCTTTCAGAAGTCCCTAGAGTTCGATTTGATCCACTTTGTGGTCATGGCTTTAGATTTGATTCTTTTCAGACGTCTTAGAGTCCGATAGGACCTGTTCAGTCGTCCTACTTGAACTTTTTGGCACAAGCCCGCCACACTATTCCCAACAACTAAGACTCCTGAGAACCAGGATCAACAGTGGTGAGCACCAAAAACCGCTGAGTCAACGAAGTTCCGGAGAAACGGTTTAACTGTCTTGGATCAATCAACGAAGTTAATCATAAAATAACAGCGAAGGATTAAGAAAAAAACATTGTCGTTCTTATTTGTATTCCTAACTAATTTACCTCCTAAGCCTTCCTCATCATAATAAATCACCGTCCCATTTACTCCACCAGCATGTTTACTTACATTCCTCCGCAAACCGCAAGTTTTTCTGCGCGTACGCATCTAGCACGCAGTGAAAGGTTACCGCGGTTGTGACGCAACGCCGATCATCCGTCGTCGACCCGAGAGTTACCGATGTGATGTGAATACTTTTGTCAGGCTTCTTACTTTTCATTTTGCGTGTGAATGAGAAGATACATAATTTGAATTCCTCATTGCTCTTGTGTTAATGTTAGCCTCTTCAAATATATATGTCTAGGTAGGGTTAAGTAGAATTGGTCACTTTCGTAACGTTTTTCAGCTCCTCATGTCTATTTTGCTTACTTAGCTCGGTCTACATATTTGAGAAAAGATCATACCGAGGCCGAGGTAAAACACTAACATACTTATCATCAATACATATAATAAATCTGTAGAACAGTCGTTTTTGTACATCGAAAATATTTATAAAAAAATAGCCAGGGTGTTAAATGATAACCAATAGAACCCATTTCCAGTTTGTTTGGCATTTTTGTCTGTTTATTTGTGCACGTATCACGTAAAATCTACGAAACCAATGCAGATACTTTTATACATAAAAATTGTGCGTAACTTGTTTCATCGCAATTGGTTTACTCTATCAAAAGATATATGTTCAAGAAGTAAAATAACATAAACACACGCAATACCGATACTCGGGCAGTTAAACTCCATATTCTATAGATGGCGTTGTGTATTTGACGTAATTTTTTTAATGGTGGTTTTAAGATTCTCCGCGGAAGAAAGACATTAGAAAAAAAAACTGGTAGGTAGCGTACTTAGGGTAGGTAGGGTTGGTATGTAGGAATGTAGGGTAGGCAAGAAGGGTGGAGTAGGCATTTGAAGGGAGCGAAGCTGCGGGCACTGCTAGTTTCTATTTCTAATAAGCTTGTTACAAAAGTGTGGTTCCAGAGCTTACTGCCAAAGGTGCAACGGACGTTTCCCAATTCATTTGGGGTCACTGCACCATCTCTTCTCTTTCCATACTGTATTTACCCTCATCTCAATGTCACCTCCTCTCTGGTCACGCAACCAAACAATCGTTTGGTAGGCCTACCTCTATAACCACGTTCATATTGAAAACTTTCCTCTCTACATATTTAACTATAGACTCGTTAAGTCTATTTTAATACACCATCACAATGCAACTTCACGTGATGGTCGAAAATTACCATAGAGGCTGTAACGTCTTTTGGAGGATGAAATAATCACTCGTGTTACGTAAGTGCCCCAGGCGAAATACCGACAACTGCATTATCGGTATAAAGAACCGGCCCTATAGGTCGTCAACCTCTTGTCCATATTAGCTACTAATCGCCTTTCATTTTTTGAGAGGCTGTGCCATCTATGGAAACTGGTTTACATTTAGATTGTAATACTGCTATGGACTTTATCTCCGAGGTCATACATATTTCGATTAAAATTTGGCAAGTTTGAAATCTTTCTTCATTGGATCTACATCCAACGCACTGACTGGTCATCAATATCATCAGCCTTTTAATGGCGCCACTGCTGGGATACAGGCCTCCTCTCTGTGAGAAAGGGAATGTGCTTTAATCCACCACTCGGGCCCAGTGCGGGATGCGTCACATGTCTTCGAATTTTTGGTTCTAGGACATGCCGGTTTCCTCACGATGTTTTCCTTCACCGTTTTTAGAGCAGTGGAGCTGAAATAATTTACACAAAGTAAAGCGTCTGCCTGGGTTCGAACCTACGACCTACGGTACGTAAGGCGGGGTCGTTATCTCTGGTCCAGCAATGCTCACTAACTGGTCAGTTCCACTCAAATCTGTATAGTTCTTTCCAAAAGACCTTTTTAACCCCCGGCGGAAAAAGAGGGGTGTTATAAGTTTCACGTGTATTGCTGTGTATCTGTGTGTCTGTCTGTGGCACAATAGCGCCTACACGGATAAACCAATTTTAATTTAGTTTTTTTGTTTGAAAGGTTATTTTGTCGAGAGTGTTCTTAGCTATGTTTAAATAAAATCGGTTCCGCCGTTCAAAAGTTATGGGCGTTTTACTGTTTGAATTGGGGTGTTTTCGCAAGATAAAAGTGTCGCGGTTTTTTAAATTTTGAAATTTTTGTTGTTAGACACTCATCTGCGTAGCCCCCATATGATAGAGATATAATTGGTCAATAAAATGTCTGGGCGTTCAAAGACTGTGTGACCTCTGCGGGGCAAGCACGGCCTACTGTGATAGGCTTGAGTCACACATTTTATCACAGACCACAGCAAAAACCGTGACTCAAGCCTATCACAGAGACCGTGCTCGCCCCGCTGAATTTGTGTCTGTGTTTCTTGTTAGATAGTCGAATAGGAAACACCGACTACATATATTTTTTAAACGAGCGAAAATAAATTCAAATTAAAGGCTTACTGAAATACTAAGTGAGCGTCAAGCAGGTACAAATGTTTAAAACAGCGACTTGAAAATAAAAGCTTGTCTGGGGCTCCTTTTTCTGTCTGCAGGGTCTAAAGTAACCTAACATGAAGAGATGACTAATTCGTCGAAAACACGAAATAAGTACACACACACACCCGCGCTGCACAGCGATGTCGCCTCGATGGTTGTTCAGCTATTTTCAAAAGAATAATATGCTAAAATAGAACCCCAAATACAATTAAATTAAGTAACAATATTATTACCGCAGCTCAAAAAACCTCCTAAAAGGTATTACTCAAACCGGATAAATAGTTACTTACTTAAAAGTCACCCATTCAGTATAATTTTCGCCCGGTTAATAACCTCCCTTTTTAGGGTTCCGTAGCCAAATGGCAAAAAACGGAACCCATATGGATTCGTCATGTCTGTCTGTCTGTCCGTATGTCACAGCCACTTATTTCCGAAACTATAAGAACTATGCTGTTGAAACTTGGTAAGTAGATGAATTCTGTGAACCGCATTAAGATTTTCACACAATAATAGAAAAAAAACAATAAATTTTGGGGGTTCCCCATACTTAGAACTAAAACTCAATCTTTTTTTTTCATCTAACCCGTACGTGAGCGGTATTTATGGATAGGTCTTCAAAAATAATATTGAGATTTCTAACAATTTTTTTCTAAACTGAATAGTTTGCGCGAGAGATACTTCCACAGTGGCAAAATGTGTTCCGCCCCCCCCTGTAACTTCTAAAATAAGATAATGACAAAACTAAAAAAAAAACATGATATACATTACCATGTAAACTTCTACTGAAAATTGGTTTGAACGAGATCTCATCATCAATCGTAAACCGCAATTTACTAAGTACAGAACCCTTCGTGCGCGAGTCCGAATCGCACTTGGCCGGTTTTATTAAATATAAAATTCTTTACGCGTTTATGAATTTGTATAAACTGATTTACAGAAATACATGTTAAATAAATAAAAATAAAATAAAGTTTATTGATTCAATAAAATAGGGTTACAGTATTAAGATGTGACACTGGATTCTGCACTAGGATACCCTGTGTCGCAGAATCCAGTCTCTCTCGACAAATAATATGATTGTTTTATTATATATCACTAAACAAAAACAAAAACTGAAAGGTAACTAAAGGTGTAAGCGTAAGTGTGCTGGTATGTAAGTGATGGAGTGTATATGTTACTTGTCATTGTTCGTTACCAAAATCAAAATGAAGACTCACTTTTCAACGTTTAAAATTAAAATAAGCTGAGTTGACAGTCGTGCTTGATGTGTTTATGTAAACCACGAACTGAGCTCTGATCTAATCATGTAACATCATGCTAATCAGAAACAGTTTCACTTGACGTTTTCTCTGTGACTCAAACGTTGCCTTCTTACGATTTAATTCTTAAACCCGTGTTATGTGATTAGGTTAACTTCCTCACCCTCTGCTACCGGTTTGAACACCCTTTGCATACAGGCCCTCTATATTTTTTGTCTGTACAATATTTCATGTTATAAAGCGTAAGAAAGAAAATTTTAGAGACTATGGACCACTTGCAGCCCTTACAGGAATGTCCAGATTTTTCTTTTGAGTTTTTGTTTGTGTCCTTATTTAAGAGCCTTCCCTTAATCTATGCCTGGGTCTGCCGTGATATCACTGAAAGTTTTAGGTACCCACATTGTGGTTGAATTCTCTTATTTTATTGTTTTCTACTACCTATACTTTTATTTATTTATTTACTTCACCAAAAATAATACAACAAATTACATAGGGTATTACAGGCCAGTACCTAAAATTATTCAACATGGGAGCATCTGTAGCCGAACTAGGACGAGTCCTGTATCTCGGCATACAGCGCCTGACCCTCGAAATCGATTATAATATTTATCCCAATATACATGCAATAAGACGTAGTCTTTGAAAGCTCGTTAAATAAATCAATCTCTACTTATATATTTATATTTGACTTCAACAGTAATAATAATAATAATAATCGTTCATAATCTCTTCGTTTAATTGACTAACATAAGATACTGACCGTAATAGAAAAAAGTTACTACAAAACATCCATCATCAAATATTATTAAATCTACCAACATTTATTACGTCCACAAGAAACAAGATAATTGAAACACGAGCTTGCATCACAGATGCGGCAGTGTGTACCATCTTTAAGTACTCTGAAGTAACTATACTAGGTTCAATTGATGATGTCTGTTTTGACATACGACAACAACCTTTTTTGTGTCTTTGGCATAGAGTTCTCGGCCATAAGTATGACACTTCGAGTTGAGTTTTAGGAAAAAAAAACGGCTTTGTAGAACGTTGTCTCACTTTTTCGTGTGGGTTCCTGTTATTTTAAAGATCAATGGTATAAAGCTTGATTATATATGGGGTATAAAAATCACTTCACTCTCATCCAAAAACACGACTGAAAGAGACAGAAGCTCTGATCAGCAGTAAGAAGCTAGTTCGCGAACGAATACACACTTTTGCAAACTTGTAGCGAAATGGATGATGATTTAGGGCGAAAACGAGCGCGCGAAATTTTATAAACAGGCCTTTGGGAATATGGATATCGCACACCCAGAACAACACTGCATTATGTCGAAAAATCTCTATCTTCACCTATCAACGAATAGCCAAAAATTTGCCGCTTAAACCACGAAGACAGGCGTATTTATATCTACGAAAATGTCCAAAAGATGGCGCGCTAACTCTCTATTGGTGACAACGCGTTGCCAAAGTCATACCGTCAACTCTCCCATATATTATTATTTTACTCTTTGCCGTCAACACAAAACCATGGTATAATAATATACTCCCACAAAACTATTTCCAGTTGCATCTTGTCCGCCTTAGGAACAGCACGCAGACCCTTTACGCAACAGTGAATTATTTTGTGATAATGCGGTGTTGTTGAATGTAGAACGAAAATTACTCCGAATTATTTAGTTTTATGGGGTATGCGGTACCGACATATAATCCTCCTTACCGCTGATGCCTATTGCGACGGAAAAAAACACCATTCTAGACCTTTGGCATACAACTACGAGTGTTCGGCACCGCATACTGCAGCGTCGTGAGTTCCGATCAAGAGACACAAAGCTTTATGGCATCTTTATCATCCACTGCCTGACTTCCCTCACTGTTCAGTTCAAGCCTTTGCTTTGAACGCGCTAATCTCAGAAACTACTGGTTGGAATTGAAAAAATCTTTTTGTGTTGGATAGTCCATTTATCGAGGAAGGTTATAGGCTATACAACATCACGCTACAACCAATAGGAGCGGAGCATAAATGAATAATGTTGTAAAAACGGAAAGAAAGATATCCTTTTTGAGAGCTTCCGTTGCGTGCGCTGCGTAAACTGTTTAAGTTACGCAAATATCATGTATGATAGAAATGTTCATCTTTAAAAGTTCTAAAGAAAAGTCCGCGACAGTTTAAGTCTCTTTTCAGATTGACTCACTGTAACCTTTTATTATAGTAATCAAATTTGTTCATTTGCAAAGGAGATTTATCAAAATCTATATCTATACTAATATTATAAAGCTGAAGAGTTTCTTTGTTTGTAGGGTAGGTAGGGTAGGTAGGGTACCTATCTACCCTACCTAGGGTAGGTAGATAGATAGCCATTTTACGGGAGCGAAGCCGCGGGGGTCAGATGGTTCTAAAATAAACATTTGACATGTGTCATTTCGTACATCGTAAAATGAACAGACTTTAATCACTCTTCGCACATAAGTAATGATGCTGGAGAAGGAAAAACCATGTTAACTATGATTAACAAATTTGATATGCTGAATAAACTTCAATAGTAGGTTAATTACCTTGCATTTAGAAGAAGTTACATTGCATTACATAAAGTTTTGTAGCTCCATCGTATTTCCCATGACGGACGCCGTTATAATCAAGAAGGTAAATCAGATTAATTAATTTTAATTAAAACTAAACGTGAAGAGGTAATAGTCCATTTGTAGATGTAATCGGATATTACGGAGATCGTAATTTGGTGTATCATCATTATTTCAACCTAAAGACGTCCACTGCTGGACATAAGTGTAGCCACATCGACTGGTCCCGTACTTCTTGCATCTAACAGACTCCCGTGACCCCCACAGGGCCATCAGTTCATCTTGAGAAAGGCCTTCCAATGTGACGTCTTCTTGCACGTGGCGGCAATCTAGAACTTTACGGGCCCATCGGCCATACGAGCCCAAAGACCTATCGGCACTTGAATTCGCCATGTTTAGATTTAATAGATCACAATAGGATCTAATAATAATACCAGCCTGTAATTGTTTCACTACAGGGCAAAGGCCTACTTCTATTAAAGTGAAGGCTACTTGCTCAAGGAATATTCTTCTTGCTTCGCACAATGAGGGACACTTGGGATTAAGCTGTTCCAATTTATATTTGTAGTTAGTTTAAGAATTGTGAATGTGAAGACTATGTGGGTCATTCCTTTATTTTATTTTGTCTCAGTTAGTTTTAATCATGGTCTGGCAGTTTGAGTAGTTTATGCGGCCTACCCAAATGTCCTTTCTTTGGTATCGTTCGTCGAATCGTTGAGCTCCTTAACTTCTGAGTTGAGCTGCACGGTTACTGACTAATACGTGCACTGACTGGACAGGTCCACTCAATCTGTCTGGTTCTTTCCTCAAAAGACCATTTTAGACGCCAATCTACATGGTCTACACGATCTGAGCAAGATTATGTCTGGACTTTAAAAGAGACGGTGACCACATCATGTTTTAAAAAAACTGCCAAGTGCGAGTCGGACTCGCGCACGAAGGGTTCCGTACCATTATCGCAAAAAACGGCAAAAAAAACACACGTTTGTTGTATGAGAGGGGCACTTTTATATTTATTTTATTCTGTTTTTAGTATTTGTTATAGCGGCAACAGAAATACATAATCTGTGAAAATTTCAACTGTCTAGCTATCACGGTTCATGAGATACAGCCTGTGAAAGACGGACAGACAGACGGATCCTGGAGTCTTAGTAATAAGGTCCCGTTTTTACTCTTTGGGTACGGAACCCTAAACATATGATTGACGTGTAAAAGTGTTTGTACAACCCAACTTACAGAAATAAAATCATTTATCATTGGTATAGATAGGTGTACATTTTCTCCAATATTTCTTGGATATTGAAAACATCCGTGTAGAAACGTGGTCTCATTCCTCATTGCTAAGGATCGTGACCCGCAGTTATTTAGTTTAGCATGGTGCAAACTTATGCGTGGGCTTGCTTATAAATGGTAGCATAAATTTATAATGCAGCTAGACCGTTTACCAGCCATCGAGTGGTCTTACGTTCGAATTCCAGGCCACTGAACTGTTAGAAAGGGATTAAGAAATTGCTAAAGTAACATATAACTCAACCGTTAAAACGGCGGTCGAAATATCCTAAAACTTGAGTTCTGGTTTTCGTAATAAGCTAGTACCCGCCCAGATTTCGTAAGAGTTTGAAGAACTGAACAGAATTATTGTATAGGTGTTAAGCTTTATCAGATGTTTTGGTTGACAGCCTCCTTTTTGTGGTAACATAGTGGTTGCAACTTACAAGGTGCCCGCAGGCAAACCAAAACGATAGCGTTTTTTGCGCAATAATTGCTCTTCAATATAGATGTAGATTGTGGGATTTGCGGGGCAAGTTAAATGCTGAACAGTTTAACAGTTTAGTTTATTATTGAACACAATATAAATCTTCATAAAATAATTTAATACAGGATGTATTCGTCTTCGCTCTCAACCTCCAACCATCCCTCTGCTGACATATCACCTTCCACCTCTTTCTCGCACTATCATTCCTTCTCTCTCAGATTTACACTAATGAACACTCATCCTTCATAGATGTTTTAGTTTTGGCGGTTTTGTTGAAAAAAGTGCATTTGAAATACAGCGAGCGATTAGCAAACGATTGTGTTGGACCTAATTTGCCGACTTTTATGACACAAAGCGTTTGCTCGCGCGATGTTTGATGATTGCTGTTTCTTGCGTAATAAACCTGCCGAGGTTCGATTCTCATTTTCTCATCTGGAATTTCTTAGTAACACTCTGGAGTCTGGACCTGTTAATGGCAATCGTTAATGAAGAAAAGATATTAGGATATAGACCTAATTACTCTACGGACAAGCACGGAATTTCGCAAGTAATTCTAAATAACTAACACCAAGATTAAACTGTAATAATGACCAAAGAACATGATTTTTAATACTGATATATAAACCTGACTAGTCGCCATACTAGGCTATTACAAGCTAGGCTTGGCTAGACATTTTTAAAACTGCTAGTTGCATAACTGAGAGTGACAGTGCGTGCCATCTTGATGAATATTAAGATGAAGATTCCAATCCGCATTCTTGGCGGATTAGACTATCCTTTTGATATGGTACTCGTAACAAAAATAACGGTGTCTGCTGCTCATTGAATTATTATAAACAATATTGATTAAGCAAGATAATTTATATTGACCAAACAATCATTGTTAATTTACTTAATTTGGGTAAAAAGACATACATAGACCTTATAGGTGATGTTCTTCAGAAAGGCCAAGTGCGCAGTACCCATAACCGGCGTGTGTGTATGACTAGATGTATGAATGTGTGTGAAGCAAAAGAAGTATGTAAGGATCGTAGCAGGTGGCGTTCTGTAGTTTCTGCCTACCCCCATGGGAAAAAGGCGTGAGTTTATGTATGTATGTATGTATATTACAAAGCTAAAATTGAAAATGGATAACATCATCAGCCTATTAATGCTCCCACTGCTGGGACACAGGCCTACTCTCTGTGAGAGGGCCGTAATCCACCACGCGGGCCCAGTGCTGGTTGATGGATGTCACATGTCTTCGAATTTTTGGTTCTAGGACATGCCGGTTACCTCACGATGTTTTCCTTCATCGTTTTGCAAGCAGTGGTGAAGAAATAATTTACACAAAGTAAAGCGCCTGCCTGGGCTCGAACCCACGACCTACAACTTGTAAGTCGCGGCCGATACTATTAGGCCACCACTGCTCTCAAAAAAAATGGATAACGAGGGATAACATATAAGGGATAATAAAATGAAATGAAAGAAATACGAAATTTAAGTAGCAGTGGACATATTGCTCGTCGAAGAACGGATAGTCGTTGGCATCTAAAAGTTCTGGAGTGCGTCCGCGAACCAGAAGACGCTGCGTTGGAAGGCCTCCCCATAGGTGGTGGACCGACGCACGGGACCGGTGAATGCGGAGACACTTGGAGAATGCCTATAATCAGCAGTGGACATCTTTCGGTTTATATCATGAATGAAGGGATAAAATGTGGGCTACAAAAAGTAGACATAGACAAGACACAGACAAGGCGAAAAAGTAGACATATCAAGTCTATGTCGAGCCTCTAAAGGAAGCCAAAAAAAACAAAATCTACAAGCTGATTCGCGAAACATAAGCTAGTCCTACTCAAACCCATGAATGCTGTAACTTGCCAAGTTGTCAAGTGTAGGTAGGTACTTACACAACGCAGGTCTTCCTATGACATGCTACACGGTGATTAACTCGGTCGTCTGCATTCATTGCGCGCGTTAAGCAAAGGTGGTCATACAGAGAAGTTGCGACATTAGCTTTTGTATCGCTAGCAGGAAGTGTGTGAAACGTCTGGTCTTTTGAGAGCTGTGAGGAAAAGTTGAAATGTTAGTTCCTTATGGGAGGCTATGAATAATTTTGCATTTAAAAGCCAAATTTTTTTTTTTTTATGTATGTTCACTGATATCTCCGTCAATTGTGGACCGATTTTGAAAATTATTTTTTTGTTTGAAAGAATATGTTTCGAAATTGGTCCCATTTTAATTTGGTGAAGATCTGATGAAGAACTTCGAAGATATACAACAGAACTCTTCAATAAATAAAGGCAAATCATTCGGAATTGCTGCAATCGCATGTCTGTTTATTGTATATACCATTTCATAACATAACATCACGCCAGTACGTACTAAAGGGGTACGCAGATCTCACATTTCACCGGTTATGTTCAAGTTATTCGGTTAATCTATTCTGGCGTTATAGGTACATTACTAAACAACTTGCCTATTTTAGGTAGGTACAACAAAAAAGAGAAAAATAAAAACTTTTTTGCAAAAAAATACTACCGAATTCCAAATAAAAACCACAAAGTGAAAAATAACTTTATTTTTGGAAGTCGGTGTCCATATCGCAAAATAATGGGAATAAAGTAAGACACCGACTTCCAAAAATAAAGTTATTTTTCACTTTGTAGTTTTTATTTGGAAGTCGGTAGTATTTTTTTGCAAAAAAGTTTTTATATTATCCGCTGTTGATTGCAATAAGTTCACCATAGTGCCCAAGTTACATGTATGTAACGGCGCCGAATCCTTTGAGAAGATTTTTTTTTATTTTTTATTATTGATAGGCTTGCGTTTGACCACTACCTCGCCTGATGGTAAGCGATGATGTGGCCTACGGTGAAGCACGCTTGCCTAAAAGAAACCTATTCACTCTTGACTTAAAGACCCCAAGGTTGAAGCCAAGCTGATTTTAAAATGAGAATCACGTCTAAACGGCTAGTCGTAATTTTTTGGAAAAAATACATGTTATATTAGACCATATTTGTATGTAAGGATCGTAGCAGGTGGCGTTCTGTAGTTTCTGCCTACCCCCATGGGAAAAAGGCGTGAGTTTATGTATGTATGTATGTATATTAGACCATTTTCTTAATAATTTGATGTAATAAAATTTTGGGTTTTATTCGTATAACATAGTGTAATTAATTTGTAAAGTTATGTCTAAAACGGTCAAAAACATGACAATCGCACCAAAACCGTTAGGCGTATTTTAATGAAATCAACACCATCTCAAAGACAATTTAATTATCTACATTTGATCTGAGGTTTTTTTTTTAAAGTCATACAATAATAAGGTAAGTACAAAAAACTACTAAATTTTGGGTCGCGCGGGTGTGAAACGAATGCGCGTTTTGTTCCCTCAAGGACGTTGGCGTAAGGCTAGATCATAATTATTTTTGATAACTGGCACAGGAGGTGTTCACGGATCCGTGAAATGATCACGGAAACCACAAGTTTTCTTCACAGCTTCATTGATACATGATATTATTTATTCTTGTTCGATAATAATTATGAGTCCCTGCATCAAGAACAGATTTTACAACTAGTGATTCCAATTGAAAATTTTATTTTTAAATTTATATCTCTTAGCTTAAAACTCCTTACAAAATAATATCATATAAGGTAGATACTTGAATTATTAATGGCCCACTGGGCCTGGCCGATTCAAAAGTGACAGTATTATCGCCTTGATCCAGATTTACTGAAGGTACTCGGACGCCAGTTAGGCAGCCACAGGACATAGTACTCGGAAACGATCAGAAAGGACTAAGAAATAATTAATAAGGTGTCATTTGAGTAGAAATATTAGAAGTAGACGGAAGTCGCAATGATGGAAGGCCTCCCTCTATATGGACTGATGAAGACGCATGATGCACACGCACACACGATGCGAGACGCACAGGCCCGATCGGTTTGGCGACGCTTGGGGGATGCCTATCTCCAGCAGTAGACGTCTTTCAGCTGAAATATGATGAGTATCATCACCGTCATTCTCTTGCATATCCTAATTTATTTGCGGTCGACTTGTCGTCTTCCCATGTATCACTATTTCTTGTCATCTCAGACATTTCTCCTTTCTACCGTATTATCGTTCTCAAATTCCATCAATCTTTTCTTGACTGCCTTAGTTTCCGATGTGAATTCCATTCGCAACTTTGCAGCATATGAATTACTATTGACTTATTTATAATTATTATTGACTTTAATTATTTGATTGTGTATTTCCTCAAGTACTCATATCATGCCTGCCGTTTTCATCTTCTACTAAATCAGGAACGTCTTTTCTAATTTTTTCGTCTTCATCGTGCCAATGATTCTCTTTAAATTTTCTTCGATACTCATAAAATAAATGCTATTAAACAATGCATTCAATAATTCACTGTCCTGTCTACCACAACCCACAACATACATCACACATGGTCACCACATATATATTAACCTCTACATATCGGAGACTAAAATTAAACCAAGTTGCAGCTGTTGCCATACAAAAAAACAGCTTGATTTTAATCGCAGGTTACATTTAAGAGGACAGGTTTCCGTTCAAACCTGAAGGATTTAGCAATAGGAAGTATTCCGAGGTTTTTGCCACCAGTCTTGCTGTTGAGCAATATATAAGGGCCTTAAATGGCTATATGATGGCATATTTTCTTTGGTATTTTTCCGGAATGGTCTTAGGATGGTCGTATGATGTAATTTACGTAATAGATCTTTAAATGTAGGTTGTGAAATGTTACTTAGTAAGAAGATGCAAGTCTTTATATGGCTCTACTAAAATACGAGTAGGTAGCGATACTGCTTCTGAATCGGCTTACTTGTCAACCGACAGGTAGGTGAGTTTTGTGTCACATTCAATTGAAATTAAAACGTTGCGGTCTAATTATAATTGCGCTGTCATTGCTCGTTTGTCGATTATTATGATTATTTTTTTATTGCCTTACGACACTGATATTGATCCACCCTTCGTAACAGCTAAGTTAGATTAGGTAGATTAAACAGCCCCGCCGGTGGGTTCCCGCTTTGTCGATGTGGGGGGGCTCAGTAACCGTGGCTTTGTCACCTACGGTGAAGCGAAGCGAACCCGAGGAGGGGCCGCTCGTCAGTGCTTTTGCCGATAAGCCGACGACGTAGCGACCAACATGTAGGTTGCGGTGCTGCCTAGGCGACATCGCAACTGAGGCGGGCCGCGATGTCGTATGGGGTCTCCCATACCCATACGATATCGCGGCTGAGGGTTGGAGGCCGCGGCAGGAGAGGAGTGCCGGTATAGCGTTGGCCGCTCTCCCTATCCCCCGCGGCCGAAAAATGGTAGGTGGCGGGGCCATTGACCCTGACCCGTCACAAGGGGGCCAAGGGCCAAGGATTTTGCTCCATACACGGGGTCGTCTGGCACCCATGTGCTAGTTTGGTCCCTAGGGTGGTCACGGCGCACAGTGTGTTCTGGTGCGCCGGTGATGGGGGGTACTCCCCAGAGGAGGGTCCGGTGACGGACAGCCGCGGCGGGTTTGCGGTGAGTGCTAACGCGTACCCGTGTTCCCGCCATAAGCGGCACAGCAGGACACCGTGGAGTTTTAGTGGGTTAGAGTACCACATAACTGCGCTATCTCTCCGTGGTAGCGCAGTATGCATGAGCATTTCTCCAAGCTAAAAAAAAAAAAAAAAAAGGAAGATTAAACAGACTGCTCTCCGCAACTCATCCAAGCGCATATTTTGCGTACGGGTTGGATACATGATTATTCAACCCACTCCAACTCCTCAAGAAAGGCCAGCAGCGCCTTGATGTTCTCAATATCTCACGTATAAAACTTCGTAACAGTTACGAAGAGATAAATTTTAAACCACATTCTGCAATTTTTTCTATAGAATATTAAAAGAACCATCTAACCACTCGCTCCTTTTTCAGATGGGACCCAAAACGGCGAATCACCCCAACAGAAGCTTCACGCCACGAGTTCGTCACCGGCTGCGCTCTCGGCTCGGCCCCTGCCGGTGTCCTGGCCCTGCCTCGCCTGGCGCCTCCGCGGCCCTCCAGAGGGGCGCTGCTACACTCACAGTCAGCTGGTGACGTGGCCGCCATGCTAGGCCGGGCGTGACCACGCGACTCCTGAGCGAGGCTGGGCTCCGGAGGCCTGCCTTAGACAGCTTGGTTTTGTTTCAGTAGGTACAACGAGTAGGACTCCTTTGTGGCCTCGATAATTTGTTAAATTCTTTGGTGTTTTTTTATTTTTATTTCATCTTTTTCACATCTGTCATTACATATGTAAGTGTAAGTGATAAATGCGCTTATCCTAAAAAATATATAATTATGATACCTTTACGAAAAAAACTAATTATATTGTTAAATTTGATGTTACTGTTGCAAGTTGTAAGGCAGTTATACTGTAAAACAATCTAAATGTTATTCAATGATTTGACACATACAAATGTCAAATTACTTCTTTTAAGGCTTATTTGGCCTCCAGAGGCATGTTATATATATATAACTCCTTTTAGACCTATTACAGTATTTGAGACTACCAGTGTTATATATATTTATCATACCTCAGGAAGTCTAAAGTAATTTGACACTAGCATGTGTCAATTTTGTCACAGAGCTACAAAAACTACTCTGACTCTCTTGCGCAAAAACTGTCTCTCAATCTCTACAATTCCAAATAATACTTATACTGACAAGGACCATTCTCCACCTACGCCATACTGTAAGTGACCCGCCAGGTATTGGCAAGTTTCGTCTTCATCCCACGAAATAAGAGTTAGGTAAGTAAATGTTATGTTTTGGTAAAGTTGACCCACTTGATGTTAAATGGTATTCTCTAACTATTACAACTGTAATACTTCGTATTCTAACCCGTATAGGACATGCTCCAATTTGGCCCATCGAAAAATAGAAAATGGTTTGCTTAGATGCTTTAGCCATGTTGAGAGGATGAATAAAAGGCCACTAACACAAGGCAGACGTAAGTGGAAAAGCCGGAACGGAACGCCCTAGAAGGGATACGCAATACACGGATCTTATTGGTCATGTTCTTGAGATAGACCAGGTGCGCAGTACTCATAACCGGCACGCGTTTATGACCAAAAGTAAATGAAACAAAAGGAGTATGTAGGATCCATGCAGATGCAGATGACCATGGAATAATAATATACTCCGCCAGGTATTCTCTTCCCGTGACAGCTGGGTCACATAATTGACCAAAGAATACGTCATCAGTTGCGATGCGCTAATAATTCAATGCATAAATTAATTTAAAACTAAATAGATGAATCACACGAGTTACTAAGTAATTAAGCTAGTTAGAAATTTATTTTATTTTTATTAAATAAATGAGAAAGTATCTAAATTTATTAAAAAGGACAATCAATGGTAACACTTATCGTGACGTAGTATTAGGCCATTGTGGGAAGAGAATACCAGGCGGAGTATATTATTATACCATGCAGATGACTTTCTGTAGTTTCTGCATATCTCTATGGGAAAAATGCGAGAGTGTATGTATCACACGAGCCGAACCGATGAAAAAGACGATAACACACAAATATACATAAGTTTAGTCACAGTTTAGTATTTCAGATTGAAGTTTTAATTCGTCCTTGACCGGTCGAATAACGCTTGTTGGATATGCAAATACAACGATTCGTTCGGCTCCACTTTTTGCGCTATCACTAATTTGATTATCGCCGTTTTTTGCGAATTAACTCTCGCAATTAATAACAGCCTTGAAGCTATCTTAGTTTTTATAGTAATAGTCCAAATATTGCTAAATTATTTTAATAGATTATTTCTTAAGAAGTTGGTACAGATTGTAGGTTTCATGATGAGGCACATTTATCTTTATGTTGATGGCTTACAATTTGGCTATGTGTTTGTTTCGGCATCCAACTAATTTGATGTGCAGCTGTTTGCAGCTCATGATCAAAGGATCCAATTGAGTCTGAAACTACACTGACAAAATAAATTTACCTTGTAAACTTATTTCTTACAACTAAACTAGTTATTTTTATTTAATGTTTTTTTCTCGTAACTAAAGTTTGCTTAAATTTTACAAAGCCTTGAATGATTCGGATAAAAAATCGGTTTAAAATTAAGATGGATATGTATGGATATTTGTAACTTTTTCACGTATAGTTTTGGATGAAATTTGGCACGCATATAGTTTATAGTCTGATAATTATGTTCCTTTGGGCTAATTGAATCCTTTGGGTGAAGTATCACCAAATGCTTTGCATAGGTCGTCATCATTATTTATCAGTTTAAAGTGGAGTTTAATTTCGTGTTAGATCGACTCGAAACTATTGCTACCACATGATATGATGAACTTCTTAATGATAGCCCATCCATCAACATACCAATTTACCTACGATTTCGCACATTAAATAGGGGAGAGGGGGGCATAGTGGGGTATTTAAGACTCAACTGCAGCTATAAGACAAAAGATTATGATTAAACCGCAAATTTTAACTCAATATCATGGTTTAACTCATTGCGAATGACTATGAATATATTATTTTCGATTACGATAATAAATCTACGATATGTGAATACATAAATGTAAAATGGCATTTGCCCCGCTATGCCCCATATATGGGGGTAAACCGGGGTACCCTATGGGGCATTGTGGGGTATAATAATGCGAAAATAAAAATACAGATTCCAAACTTAATAGTCTTTATTATCTAACTCCAAAAGAACTACAAAACTTTGGCACAAATTAGAACCTCCTAATCATCATAAATTCTCATTTAAAAACAAGCTAATCAACAAAATAAACAAAAAAATACAAACAAATCAACGTTACTAAATAATTGTACTGCTTCTGTAAAATTAATATTATTAAACAATTCAGTCCTCGACGCACATTGCACATAAATGAGTAGCTTCGTCATCTTCATCATCTTCCCCTGCACAAGAGTTGTGTGCCCATCGAGAACATTTTATACAACGAATCCATCCCTCTGTTGATTCTGACCACAAGTAGCCACAGTATATGCATTCAGCATCGTTATCATCTTCTAAGGAACGTTTGCTACCTTTCTTTTTGATCAGCTTTCTCTTTTTTTGTTTATCTGATTGAAATTCTTCCAAATTTTTAGCTACCCTCTTTTTTTTTTGTTCTTTTAATTCTGCGGCCTTTTTTAAGGCCATAAGCTCATTTTTGTATGGTGACTCTGTAATTATTGCTGTTTTCCCTCTCCGCTTAGTAACTCTTTTGTTTGTTCTGTTCTCCTTGGGCAGTGGCATTATTTGTTCTGGAGTTGTTGCAAATGTTGAGGGTCTATCAGTCATACTAGAACAACCAGGTTGTGGAGAAAGTTGCCTTGTTGGGGTTGGTTGTCTGGGTGGAGTCTTTTCACCAGGCTCAACATCAGAACAAGTAATACCACTGGGCATTATTTGTTCTGGCGTTGTTGCAAAAGTTGAGGGTCTATCAGTCATACTAGAACAACCAGGTTGTGGAGAAAGTTGCCTTGTTGGGGTTGGTTGTCTGGGTAGAGTCTTTTCACCAGGCTCAACTTCTAGACGTTCTTGTGTAAGTGGCGTGTTATCACCCTGCAAAATAGCTTCATCGATTAAGGACACCTGCTCAGGCTCAGGATTGTCTGTAGTTTCCGCGGGTGCAAAGTCTGCATCAGTAAATACATCCTTATTCATAGGCCAAATTCCTGTGGCTCTATATGCATTAATAGCAGTCGTCATAGTTGCTGCAGATACAAAAGCTTTACCGAATAGTGCAGCGGTCTGATATTGTGTCACCACGCGTCCTGGATGGCACCGAAGCCAGTTTTTTACTTCATTAGCGTAATATGTGCTTATAGGCTTCATGAACCCCACATCAAGTGGCTGGAGTCGGTGCGTGCAATGGGGTGGAAAGCACAGTAAAATAACACCATTTTCGCGAGCTAAATCAATGACCTCGAGAGATTTGACATGTGTTACATGACCATCTAGCAATAACAGTACACGATTATCCTTAGTGGAATGCGACCACTCAATGAATCTCTTTAGCCAGAGGACAAATAAATGACCCTGGATCCAGCCAGATTCGTGACATTCTCCCCAAGATCCAGCTGGAGCTCCATCAAGCAATTCCGGTTTCATACGCTTTCGGGGGAAGATGAACATCGGTGGCATATAATTGCCAACTGCGCTGAAGCAAAGAATTGTGGTCATTAATTTTCCTCTTTCTGCAGAGGTCAATGTTCCTACCTGCCTTTTACCACAGGAAGCCAGGATTTTAGAGTGACTTTTAGGGACAGTTGACACACCTGTCTCGTCAACATTATAGATCCGTTGTGGAGTAAGCTTATGTTCGTCGTAAATCTTTTCTAAAAGTTGATAGAAATTTCCAACGGATACTCTATTGAAACCCATGGCCCTGGCTGCTGATGTTGGTTCAGGTTTTCTATAGCTGATATCTGGATGTCTTTTCAGCAATCCTTTCAACCAATCTATACCAGCCAGACCACTCTTCGAATCAAATCTATGAGGGATTCTATTTTTTTCTGCCACATCAAAAGCAAGTTGTCGCATGTCACGCGAAGTCAGTCCATGAAATCGTGCTTCCATCAATTTTATGTATTCTATTAGTTCTTTCTCTTGATCTCGAGAAAACACGGTTTTAAAATGGCCCAACTTCTTTTGAAACATAGTATCGTCCGGATTAGCCCGATATTTAGAAACATACCGTTCTAATGTAGTCTGTGGAACGTTGTGTAAATGTGCCGCTTTTTTGTAGCCCATTTCTCCCGCCACAACACTAAGTACAGCTTTTTTCATTCCTTCCATTGGCCATGAATGCTGATCTGTAGTCCTTTTATATGTGCGGACCATATTACTGAAAATAAAAGAAAAAAAAATATAGAAACACATATAGTAGTTATTTGTTTCCTTTAAAAAGTTACCTGCTTTAGTTGCCTAAAAAAGAGGCAAAGTGGGGTACTTTTCAAACAATACCCTACTATGCCCCTTTTAATGTGCCCCACTATGCCTCAGTGTTACTTTTTAAACAAAACATAAACTGACAACATCTTACCTTTTTCACAAACAATCTTGTATTTTTGGTTATGAAATCCGGAAGGTACTGCTACACAATGAAATATCAACCACCACAATAACACTTAGGTTCGAGAAACAATTGCTGTTTAATTTCACGTGTTTTTTTTAACGAAAACACTGCTTTTAAAGTTTTTGTTTGCGGAGCATAAACGGCTGTCAAAATGGCGTGAATCGTAAATGAAGGTCACGTGCCGACTGACGACCAATCAAAACGAGGCATTTGAAACTTTGTACGGCGTTTCGTTCGAGCTGTCAGAGGCATTCCCCGCTATGCCCCACTACCCCACTATACCCCCCTCTCCCCTAGTTGCTTAAGCTTTGAGAGACCAAATTATTAAACGAACCATCTGCGTTTAAGCTACTAAGTAACACTAGCAAATGTGAAGCCATTATATATAATATATGTTTTGTACTGCATAGCTTACGCTAGCGGCTTCGCCCACATATAAAGTATTATATCCAAGAGGACAAACAACCGTGATCGAAAGTATCCTATGTGCTAACCCAAAATATGTTCTATTCGCCAGGTTTCATCCAAATCCGTTCAGCCGTTAAGGCGTTAACCACCAGTTTCCCAGCTCAAAATTATCGGAGAATTAATGTGACAAATTGTCAAGCACGCGTTAACTGCTGTGATTGGTTGAATGAATTGTCAACAGCCAATCACAGCAGATAAAGCGTGCTTGACAATTTGTCACATTAATTCTCCGTTAATTTTGAGCTGGGAAACTGAGGGTAAGACTTGAAAATTTTACAGCAAGCGACTTCAAGTGACTTCGCCCGCGTGCAAGCTTAAAATTATACCAAGAGAACGTACTCGCATGGTCCATTACACCAAAATTCATTGAAATTGGTTTTGCGGTTTAAACGTGAAAAGTTAACAAACAGACAGAGAGCTATTTTCGCATTTGTATTATTAAGTAGGTATGGTATATAAGATTGGAAGATGACACACACAAATATTACGTGTTTTGAGTCATACACTTACCATTCGTTATGATTTCAACTAGGTTGCTTCACAAAATCCGCTTACCAATATTCTATAATTTTGGCAACGATTTCTTTTTTTGGGCAATTTTCGAATATGGCAATGTAGGTGACAAAGAATATATTGTTTGGGTTGGTCAACAGTGTTAGGTAGCTAGACAGACTAATGATAAAGCTAGAGAAATGATTTCGTAAGACTGCTGATTATACAATGTGTCCGGACCTGTAGTAATAAAACTTTAAGGCCGTAACAAAACTTTGATGCCGTAAAATACACTAAATTGTATCGATCAAAACACCTCACATAAAGGGTTTAATCCCCAATTTTTTATATTGCATTTCCTAAAATTCTGCAAAATAATAGGGATTAATACATGTGTTATATTGGTTATATTCATTGTTTAAAATTTGACTTTTATGGCTCAATACAAAAATATCTTATCTTTTGAGTGTTAGATGAATATCTTTTTAGATTTTCTATGATATGGCCGTAAAAATGACATTAAACGTACGGCTTTGTGATATTTATTTCTATAGTTATGGTGGATATCGTAATAAGTAAGTCAGGTACTAAAATTGCTCTATCTTCGAGGGTGTGGTGTGGTGTGGTGGTGTGAAATCACCACACCCTCAAAGATAGAGCAATTTTCAAAAATCCCCCTTATGTGGCGTGTTTTATCGATAAAATTAACTGTTTTTTACGGCCTACAAGATTTATTACTACAAGTCCGGACACATTGTAAGAAAGTCATTATTATAACCGGATTGCAGATATATCTATATTACATATCACGATTCTCGCTCGATCGGGTAAAATTGGTCAACAATTGGAAGAAAATTTTTTGTAAGAGCTAGCTGACTCCCGCATATTATATAATTTTTGCGTCAGATACTGCCTTTGAATGTATTGCTGGTTGTTAATCTCAATTTGAGTGAACTTTGAAATCTAGATTCAAAATTGGGCATTGTTCTAGAATATTATAGCCTTAGAAATAAAAATAATGTCCCCAAAATAAATTAATTTAATTTCTTACAACAGCTGAACTATGAAGAAAGATTTTTAATTTGAAATGTCATGTAACAGTTTTAGAATATGATTCTTAGTTTTAATTTCATAAGCGATTTGAATATTAATTTTGTTGGTATTTAAGTCATTAAATTAACAATACATATCAGTATTGTTTGAAGTGCCAAAGATCATGTTTTCTATATAAGCTGAATCTTCAACTAGGATACGATAAAAATAACTGTGGACTTCACTGGATTGCGACCCCATTCCCGCCAAATTTCGCGTTCGCCTCGTGCGCCAACGCCGATAGCAATAGCGAGAGCAGCGTTGCCATAATGGAACTTCTGTTACATATTACATTACTTTTGACCTTCTCATGTAACCTCTATGTAACACGACTCAAAATTTAACATTAACGTTACTTTTAGGATGCTGGTAAATATTGAAATATTTGCCATCATCATCATCATCATCATATCAGCCGAAAGACGTCCACTGCTGGACATAGGCCTCCCCCAAGCGTCGCCACATTGACCGGTCCCGTGCGTCTCGCAACCAGCGGATCCCCGCAACCTTCACGAGGTCATCGGTCCACCTGGTGGGAGGCCTTCCAACGCAACGTCTTCCGGTTCGCGGTCGCCACTCCAGAACCTTTCTGCCCCATCGGCCATCCGTTCTGCGAGCAATGTGCCCTGCCCACTGCCACTTAAGTTTGGCAATTCTTCGAGCTATGTCGGTAACATTGGTTCTCTTACGGATCTCTACATTTCTGATTCGATCACGCAAGGAAATGCCGAGCATAGCCCTCTCCATTGCCCTTTGAGTGACTGTAAGCTTTCTGATGAGGCCCATTGTAAGCGACCACGTCTCAGAGCCATATGTCATCACTGGCAACACACACTGGTCATAGACTTTTGTCTTGAGACACTGTGGTAAGTTGGACGAGAAGACACCGCGCAACTTCCCGAACGCTGCCCAGCCGAGTCGGATTCGACGGTTTATCTCTCTCTCGAAGTTGGCCCTACCCAACTGGATCGTTTGTCCCAGGTAGACATAGTCGTCCACAACTTCGAGTGTAGAGTCTCCAACCTTGATAGGAGTGGGCGTAACATGGGCATTCAACATCACCTTGGTTTTGTCCATGTTCATTTTAAGACCCACTCTTTCGGAAGCTCTACTGAGGATATCGAGCATTGTATTGAGCATTGTTTTCCATGGTCTCAGCCATGACCACTATGTCGTCGGCAAACCGAAGATGAGTGATGTACTCGCCATTAACATTGATGCCTAGGCCCCTCCAGTCCAGAACCTTGAATACATCCTCCAGCGCAGCAGTGAACAGTTTCGGAGAAATGACATCTCCCTGTCTCACGCCACGCTGGAGAAATATTGGTTTCGAGGTCTGATCCTGAAGACGGACTGACATGGTGGCGTTTCTGTACAAACACTTCAACACCTCAATGTACCGGTAGTCGATCTGGCACCGTTGGAGAGACTGCAGTACAGCCCAAGTCTCGATCGAATCGAAGGCTTTCTCGTAGTCCACAAACGCTAAACCGAGAGGCAGGTTATACTCTTCGGTCTTCTGTATTTGCCAGCATACAAAAAAATATCGTAAACTGGAACGCATCTAAGAAAGTTATGGTTCGTCGTGTTGTCGCACCTGATTTTGTGACACAAAAATTGACGTATTGCATATTCGCTCACTCACTCATGTGTATTTCTAAATCTTTCATACCACTTACTCCGGCGAGCGAGTGAGCGTATGAAGTGTCGTTTTCTCATGTAATGTTTGACACTCTGCCATTGGCAACACTGAGCGAGATTCGAACGCATAGACATTTTCTATCTCAATGGTCGAACGTCAGACTGACGTCACAGTCCCAGTTTCGCAGTTATTTTGATCGAGTAGTACAGTTTATTTCTGTGTAAATAATATTTTATTTTATCGAGGTCCACGCTATAGAGGAGTATAATGTTAGAAAAAATGTACGTATATCTGATAATCATATCGTTAAATATCATTCTTCTTTCAAAACGTAGATATTCCATTTTGTGTACTGAAAGCCCCACTGTCCAATATTGTTCGACTGAACCACAGTACAAGTTGGTATACGTTCTCATATCACAGAATGGATCTATTTAGAAATAAATAATAATTAAATTCTGTGCACGAAATGACTGACTCTACAGAATATGTAATGGTTGTTGGAATTAGAGATCCATGACTAGAATTGGGAAATGAAATCACTTACCAAATGAGACTTTATGTAACAATATATTGAATAATAGAAAAATAATTTAGCATAGCATTACGCCTGTGTATCTCATGGTTGGGCAGAGGTGCACGACCTCTAGATCAACGACACAGTCTTGAAATAACCTTTTCTATTATTCAATAGACAAGTGACGAAATCACTTAATTATTGTCTTAATTTCCTAATGTCATCAGTCTGTGGTCTATAATTCCTATATTATCGTTATTCCAAAAAGTTGTAAGGTCTAGTAAAGTCTTCGATATTACAATACTTTGAATGTCTTTTCGTTTTGGTCGTGTTATCATGAGGCAATGTCAAAATACAGTCGACATTTTTTTTATTTTTGAAATAAGAATGCGCTATGGTTTCTTGTTTTTCTTTAAATAGCGATTTTAGAAGAGGCATGGTTACAATAACTTATTCTGATTAATTTTCAGGATTATTGCTTCGTGATAATACGATCAGACCTCTAGTCAAATAGTTATTTGTATAGGATAATAGTCAAAATCGGGTACTTAGCTATAAATGTTCTAGTAATTGTGATGTAGTAGATTTTTGTAAATTCATTATTAGTAAGATATCTAAGCTTTAAATAAAAGTAGACAAGTAGAATTTCTTTGAATTATCGTGTAGCTGACTGTTAATCTTTTTATTAAAATTATTATTATTTCTTAGGCTCTGCTGCCGCATTATTTATTATTTAAATAAAAATGTGATATTGTACGTGTTAAGAAAAATACTGAACAAAATTGACTTTTGAATAAATAGTTTGAATAGTTAGTTTATTTTAAGTTAGCTTGGCCTGGGAAAAATGTGAAGTATTTGATACTTTATTTTGTATTCTGAGTTACACTTTTAGCTTAGCAAAATATTATGTGATTTTAAAAGGCCAATAGTAAGGCCTTGTTTACTTGCTAAGTTTTTCAACATTTATTTCTATTTATTGATAGATGTAAATTATATCTCAATCTAAGCTTGCTTGTATTATTGAGAAATCTTAAATAATTTATGTAAACTTAAGTCTTGCCTAAATTGTTTTACTGTCATTATTAAGGCACATATTAATTGTACGTAGTGTTACAACTCTAGTCGTGAATATTTATTTTATTTCATAGAATAAATGAACGGACCAATGCTTTTGGTTCAGTAGCTTTTTCATAATAATATCTGTCTGTATTTGTGTATAATAGATTCTTTAATTAGTACTCACAACATCATATTTTTTTTATTTTTTTAAAAGTGCGGTTTTATATTTGTTTATTTTTTTTGGGGTTACTAAGAGTGTCTTTACACTGAGCCTATTTTGTGGAGATATACGTTTACGCCGCGTAAATTCTTATGCAGCGTTAGCGTCACTTATACGCTGCGTTGGCGTTGCATAGATACTACGCTATGCAGCTGGAGTTACGTCAGATGCGAGGAACCCTTGGAAAAATGATTCATTTAAAGATTAATGAAGCCAGTATTCTAATCTTTATGTTATTATCTATGTTCCTATATAAATATTGTTTTGTATGAATGTGCTCATTCTCTTTGAAGATCTCATTTCTTTCATTCAGTTAGGTATTACTTATATTTTCATTGTGCATAATGATGTTTAGACCATAAGTTAATTGACAAATAGATTCTTTCTAGTCTAGTGAATAATTTGTTACTCCTAGGAAATGGTCTAAGATTCTGTATATACTCTTATCATATATTATTAGTTCTAGGATTAGGCCAAGCCAAACTGTGAATTGACTTAAGTATTCATTAAATATATATAGCTATGGCGGGTTCAGACATGCGCAGTTTTTAATTTAGGGCCATAGCACACGGCGTTTATTTCACGCGCCGTGGTCGACGCGCCATTACAAAGGTAAAACGCGCCGTCATCGCGCGGTCAACGTATTACTTGGCATATTTACAAGCGTTTAAAACACGCTGCGTGGCAGTCTCTTAGCAATTTAATTTATGAAACTCGATTTAAATTAAATAGCTGCTTTTAATAGTCAACTATAAAGTAATCAGCTAAGTATTTACAGCATGTTCTGCAACAAAATGGTTGATTAACCAACTTTTAGTTGCCGATCAGTGTCGACCTCTGAACTCGCCACTAGGCCTGTTGTTCTCTCATGTTATTTGGCGTAAATTGTACGATTTCTTGATCGTGTTTAGGAGGATTCTACACGACGATCATCAGAGTTGTTTGCATCATTTTGAAAGTTTGGTGATACAAACGGTGCATACTGTTAAAGGTGCCTGCAGACAGGCACAATGCGACAAATATTTTTCCAGTAAATTTTCAACTAATAAGGTTACAAAAAGTTGTTGTCGAACTGTCGCTTCGCAGCTATCTGCGGATGCCTTAAATCGTACGGTAGATTTTGATGGTGAAAAACATTTGTGAACAACAAGCCTTAAAATGTTAGAGGAACAACGTATTTGTGATTTTGATGAGATGTTAGAAACTAGTGATGGTTGTTATACCTATGTATATGTACCAGTATCATGTATGTACAAGATATGTTATGTATCTATTCGTGAAACATATTCGTTCTAATTGCATCGTCATGATTAAAGTTCTTCCAAGCAGTTTGATGTTTTATTACTTATTTTGTTTATTTATTTTATTTGTATGTCCTCGCAATGAATCGCCTTGTAGCAATTACACCAATGGAGCACAACTTTAACTATATAAGTCTAGCAGCCTAATTGCATCGTGGCAAAGGGTTTGAACCCATGAAAGAGTATGAAAAATACTCTTTAAACAATTTGTTATTGCCAAAAATTATTGAACGCCTTCATTGGTGAAGATACACTTTTAGAAATAGGCCAATATTTTTTGGCAATACCTAATTATTTAAGGCGTATATATACGCCTGCGCCTGCGTTAACGCAGTACTGGCCGTGCCAGAATATCAATATGGACAGTTTTGTTTGCAAACTATTCTTTGATTTACATATGCTATTTCAGTTATAAAGAAATTCTAGCAGCATTGTTCAATACATCGAAAATTTTAATATCAATTGCATCGAAATATTGAAAATTGTCATACCTAAGCTTAAAATGTCTAAGATTAAAATGCCGAGTGATTAAAATATCTGATTAAAAATGTCGATGGTCAGTATATTACCTATGTTAAAATGTCAACATTTAATACACCTAAGTTCATTCTATATACGTTAAAATACCTACTCGTTAAAAAATCGAAACAAATTTTGATATATGTGGTATGAGTGAAAAAAATGTAGGTAGAAATGAAATTGTCACACTCTGCCTGGTTTTAATCTGGTGGTTTTTGTCTCACTTTGCTCGCTTACTTCAGCTCCCGTAATCTCCTTTGAACCAAACCCATCCGTGTCGAGGTGCCCTAAGCTTTTCTAACTGTCCGGGATTTCGCAATATCCGAATTATCAAATTGCCCTGTGACGTACATAATAAATAAATATCGATATTTAGGACATTCGATACTCTGTACTTTCAATATTTATGTCTTTCGATGTCACTTTTGTAGATAATTAGATTTTAGATATATTGGACGTAGGTTATCTAACCATTCGACAATATAAACTTACGCTAGGTTTTAGGGCCATTCGATATTTAAGTTTTCGATGTTCTGAATTTCTGAACAGTGACATTTTACCCGTAAGCTGGAAATAAATTATCGGACGCAGCTTTCGGACGCGACTGACAGCCGCGACTTAGAGTATCTAGGTAATGAATGTACATTACATTGTGCATTGTGCTATCGGACGTAAGTCACGGACGTGACCTTGGGCGTTCGGACATCCGATAGAGATCTGGCCCGCTGGAAGTTTGTGTCAGCCGAAAACGTCCGCGGACGGTGTGCACGCGATGGGGTACGGGACGCGTCCGAGCGTCAGACCAACTTAGACTACCTACGCGATATCTCGCATGTGCGTGCGAGGTTATAAATAAAAATGGAAGAAAAAAGTGTGTTCGCAGCAGAGAATTGCGTCATCACTTTTACTACTCGACATGTTTCTACGTAAACATAATCTTCTTTGAATACCTAAGTTATATTGTCTATGGAATAAGCGCTCGGACGCGTCCGTCAGCCGCGTCCGATAATTTGTTCCCAGCTTTAGGTATTTTAATTTTCGACGTTCAAATATGTACCCGCTGTAAGTCGTAACTACCATTCTCTAGATATTTCGCAAGGACGATTTATCTAGCACGTAACTTGAAACACTAAACAGCTCTATAATAATTGTAACACAGACGATACTAGTGGCCTTTTCAGCAAACGGTAGGCTTGCTAAACTGTTGCCTAACCGATCTATTTCTCATGCTAACGGCCGGGGCAATAGGGTCGAGGATTCCGAAAGCAAACAGGTCGACAGGCCCAGTCTCCCGTGGTCCGAGGAGATTGTCCTCAGTTACTTACGACACTGTGATTCGTATCGGTGAAAGGAAAACTAATCCCATAAGCTTCAGTTAAGGCAACCGAGTGGAACTTGGTAATGGCACGACGGAGAAAGAGCAGAAGACCCATAGAGGAATTAAAAGAATGAAAGTTGTTCGAAGGGTGATATTATTGAATTAATCGACCTGAAACGGGCATTATGGGCTATCTATAGCCCGAAATTCAGAGAATGAAATGAAGAGACAACAGTTGTTATGACGATTTTATGTGTGTTCTACATCTGACTGCGAATATGTACAATCTGCACATCATATGCAGCAGTCAAACATACACTTTTTAAAGCATACTGCACATCGCTGTACTCGAGCGCCCTATGGATCAGCTGTACCAAACGTGCCGTCAGTGCGCTGCGCATCCAAAATAATAACGCCTTCAGGGCGCTAATGCGCCACGTTACTGCAGTGCGTCAGAGATGTTCGCAAAAGCCCGGGTCGACAGCTTCTCAGCTGTCGTACGGAAGAAAAGTGCGTCTCTGCTCGCCAGATTGCGTGGCAGTGGCAACAGCCTCCTGAGGGTGATAGCTGACAGGCCTGATGAGAGTCCTATAATGGGACATCTCATTAAAACTACACTGTCTGTCGTAGAGTATAAGTACTAACATAGATCATAAGCCACATTGTTACTAACATCCTAGTATATAAGTACTAACGTAGGTCATAAGATAAATTGTCACTAACATCTTAGTATGTAAGCACTAACATAGGTTATAAGTTTTTATATTGTTACTAACACCCTTTAAGTGATATTTTTGTTTTGTGAGTGGACCTTTTGTTGTCTGAATAAATAAATAAATAAATTATTATTATTATATGGGAGTATATCTTAGGCAGAATGAACGCAATATTATATTGGATAATGCACAGGCTGCATCCGGAGTTGTTTACTATAAGGACCTTGTGGAAACTACTAGAATAAATTGCCGTGCGTTTTTGCCATACCTATTATTGGAATCAAATATGTTAGGACCCATTAATATTAATACAAATTTTTAGGCAATTGGGCTTATCCTAGTTGTAAACGACCCTTTGTGCCTATTGGTCTTGAAAGTTCGGTCTAGGAGCTTGATATGGAGGAAAGTAGAAATTTGTGGTTTTCCCTACTCCTCGGTTATTCTTATCTGATTAATTTCGTTGCGCGATCCAAGACAGTTAAATTCATTCTCCGGGACTTCGTCCAGCTTCATTGCCTCGGCGTTTTTTTGGTGGTCGCCACTGTTGATTCTGGCTTTCAATAGTTGCAGTGGTTTGGGAATAGTGCCGTGGGAGTGTGGGAACTGTTGTTGATTTGTTGAAAAGTTGGCTGGAAAGATATGGAGGAGGTCTTTGCCCAACAGTGGGATATCATAGATTAAATAAAATAAAAAAATATCTTAGCAGGTGGCGTTACTCCATAGTACAGTTGCATGCGTAAACTTCTATCTTTAATATCTTCTTTTTAGATAATCGACGAGATTGGTTGTTAGTGAACCTTTTGGTATACCATTGTCTATTGTAACGTGGTGACAATTCGTAACATATCAGTCCCGGTTACGTGGTATATCGTAACTGAACGTAATGTGGGCGCTGACAACAAAGACATGTAATTAGATTGCAATGCAGCTTGTTAATTGTTGACCGGCTTGCGTAGTGCGGTAGCGCTATGATAGACAACTAGATAGAGCACCAATTCTTTATTGCACACTAGCTTAAAAGCTATTCTGGCTTCTAGGTAGGCCGCTCGTCAAAGCTTTTGCCGATAAGCCGACGACGTAGCGGCCAATATGTAGGTTGCGGTGCTGCCTAGGCGACATCACAACTGAGGCGGGCCGCGATGTCGTATGGGGTCTCCCATATTCATACGATATCGCGGCTGAGGGTTGGAGGCCGCGGCGGGAGAGGAGTGCCGGTATAGCGTTGGCCGCTCTCCCTATCCCCTGCGGCCGATAAATGGTAGGTGGCGGGGCCATTGACCCTGAACCGTCACAAGGGGACCAAGGGTGCCATACACGGGGTCGTCTGGCACCCATGTGCTGGTTTGGTCCCTGGGGTGGTCAGTGTCGCACAGTGTGTTCTGGTGCGCCGGTGATGGGGGGTACTCCCCAGAGGAGGTTCCGGTGACGGACAGCCGCAGCGGGTTCGCGGTGAGTGCTAACGCATACCCGTGTTCCCGCCATAAGCGGCACAGGAGGACACCGTGGAGTTTTAGTGGGTTAGAGTCCCACATAACTGGTGGTAGCGCAATATGCATGAGCATTTTCACCACGCTAAAAAAAAAAAAAGGTATACATAAATGAACTTTACGAAATTGTTACTGCTCAGCTTTGGACCCCGTATGTACATTGATCATCAGGCAAACTGGTTGACACTTCAACACTTCGATATACCGGTAGTCAATTTGGCACCGTTGGAGAGACAGCAGTTTAGCCCAAGTTTCGATCGAATCGAAGGCTTTCTCGTAGTCCACAAACGCTAAACAGAGAGGCAGGTTGTACTTTTGTATTTGTACAAAAACGCCACCATGTCAGTTCGACTTCAGGATCAGACCTCGGAACCCGTCCTTCTGCAGCGAGGTGTTAGACAGGGAGAAGTCATATCTGCGAAACTGTTCACCGCTGCACTCAAGGATGTCTTTAAGGTTCTGGACTGAAGAGGGCTAGGCATCAACGTCCATCAACGTCAATGGTGAATACATCACTCACCTTCGGTTTGCCGACGATATTGGTCAAGGCTGAGACCATGGAGGACCTAAAATCTGTTTAAATGTCCGGGTAGTAAACTCCAAAATCCGGGGTTTTCATGCTCCTTGTCCTGGTTGGCAGATTTTAGAGATGGCAACACTATATATAGGTAGATATTTAGAAAAGTAGCTGAATAATTTCATGAGTACAATCAATATAGGGGTTGTGTCAGTCAACAGGCCGTCCAAACCAACTTTTAGATTTCCTGTGTCCAAAGTTGGTTAAACGTTACAAATAATAATAATAATCATAATAAGGATGAAGATAGAAATCTGTATATAAAATAAAGACCTCTATAGAAGAACACCATATTTCAGAGAGCATCATTTCTATATTTCCTTGGTTCTACTATAATTAAAGTAGTTTTAATACCACGAAAAGGCTGGAAATCCGTAGGTACATAGATAATTTTTCTTAACACTTTTCTACACCCGTTGTTTCACCCCGATATAATCGCATAGCTCTGTGAACAGCCCGTGCATTGTTGAATAACGCCAGATATCATCACGCTATTGTACTCAATCGTACCAGCAGATTCCGTAGCGGAAGCCTACGGTTTTTAGCACAATTATAGTGGAATTATGTTCAACTGCTATTGTTAATATTGTGTTATAGTTCTTTGTTGTATAAGACGCAGAAAGGGATTAGGATTTGTAGGCTTGCTAGATTTGGCTTGGTGTTGCGTTTAATCAATCTGCCCAGCCTTTTACCAACTATGTTGGGGTCGGCTTCCAGTCTTACCGGATTCAGCTAAGTACCCGTACCTACCCTAGTACTTTTACATGGAGCGACTGCCTATCTGACCTCCACAACCCAGTAACTGGGTAACACGATACCCCTTGGCAAGACTGGTGTCAGATCTCAAGCTTCTGACTACCCGTAACGACTGTCAAAGATCTTCAAATGACAGCCGGGACCAACGGCTTAACATGTTTTCCGAGACACGAAGGAAACTCGGTATGTTGAAATGGTCACCCATCCGCGGATCGACCTCGTCAAGCGTTGCTTAACCTTGATAATCGACCAGTGCGGCTGTTATTATTTAGCCACGAGCTCCCCAGTCTTGGATTTGCGTTTATCATCATCATATCAGCCAAAGGACATCCGCTGCTGGACATAGGTCTCCCCCAAATGTCTCCACATCGATCGGTCCTGGCGTCTCGCATCCAGCGAATTCCTGCAACCTTAACCAGGTCAGTGGTGTCTCATCCCATACAAAGAAACCGTGCCAACGTACCTACTGTACTGATATTACTGATTATTTTTAGCACATGAAAAGCACGTGCAATGTCATAATTCGCGGTTTGGCTCTTGTCGAATTCCTCGTCCAACCGACCCGGGAATCGAATCCAGACCTCATGCTCCTCCAGACTCCGGGCTGCTACTGAAAAATATCAGATGGAAAATATAACTCTGGCTGACCCGGGATTCAACTGCAAACCATGAACTACGAAGAATCTACGTAAATTAATTCAAAAATAATATTCGCGAGCTGGCTGATCACTGACTGCACAGCATGATTTTCTTCTTGTTTACGTCTTTTTAGTTGGCAGACGGGTTTTTTGATTTCTTTAATTTACTTTTTTTTCAAATTAGGTACATTTAAACATAAGTGTTATATATTTTTGAAAGCACCTCTTAAAACCCGTTTTTAGGGTTCCGTACCCAAAGGGTAAAAACGGGACCCTATTACTAAGACTCCGCGGTCCGTCTGTCTGTCTGTCTGTCTGTCACCAGGCTGTATCTCATGAACCGTGATAGCTAGACAGTTAAAATTTACACAGATGATGTTTTTCTGTTGCCGCTATAAAAACAAATACTAAAAATAGAATAAAATAAATATTTAAGCGGGGCTCCCATAAAACAAACGTTATTTTTTTGCCTTTTTTGCGATAATGGTACGGAACCCGTCGTGCGCGAGTCAGACTCGCACTTGGACGGTTTTTTATATCCCCTAACGATAGGTTTGGAAAAAAAAAATTGGGCCTTCACAATATGGCGCCCAAAAGCCGCCACTTTTCTATTTTCAATTTTAATATCACTCACTCTAGTGACACTCGCAAGGTTAACACAAATCAATTCACATAAGAATCATCAAAATCTGCCAATGCGTTTGATCTCTAGAACGCCACATAGGAACAAACATACAGACTCGTTCGGCAGTCGGATAATGAAAATAGTCTTTACGTTGATAGATCAGTTGTTATCTTCAGATATCCATCTAAAGATTGCAGATTATATTAAATTGAAAACCCACAACCGGAAAAAGAAATCTGGACATAATTAGGTGGTGTTACCTAATATGATTGTGAGAAAAAAACACGCTATGTCAAAATCAAAAATGTTGATCTTGATCCTTACACACCATTCATAATAAATTATGTCTTTTATCTAAAAAATATATGAATAATTAATTTATTAGACACAGGCTGTTCTATGGAAAGTATTATTTGTTAATTTTATGTAGATTTGACGCGAAAAGCCATAAAGAGAGAAACTTTATAATATTCAACATGTCAACATCATTATTTTTTCTAAATTAATATGCTTATGTGAAAATATATATTCAGAAACCAAACAAAACGTGGATGCCTAAATTTTAAATCATAATTTAAATATTTTTAAGAAAGAACAAGCAGCACAGTATTTTGAGAAAGAAGAAACAAGGAAATGAGTTTATTTACGCCATGTAATACCCTAAGAAACGAAACAAAAACGAATAAAAAACATTATACAATTATGGAAAACTAGCTGACCCGGCAAACTTTGTTTTGCCATAAAAAGACCAAACATTTATCTACCCTACACTACCCTACCCTACACTACCCTACCCTACCCTACACTACCCTACACTACCCTACACTACCCTACCCTACACTACCCTACCCTACACTACCATACCCTACACTACCATACCCTACCCTACCCTACCCTACCTATAAACCTCACGGAGCCCGAGACCTTTCCAACGAATGCAAAACAATCGAAATCGGTTCGTCCGTTCTCGAGTTATAGCATCAGGGAGGAAAACCCGACTTATTTTTATATATTAGATTAGGGTTACATTCGCACAAAACGGCCATCACTCAGCATAATGCTGGGACTCTTGCAGAAGTAATATATAACGGCCTTGCACCGCTTCGGCGCCGTAAAACTGTTACTTTCTGAAGCATACTCCTTAGTAACACCTAAGCTAAAAGTTCGGCAAAAAAAAGCATTCAAGTATATTATTTGTGAAACATGTTTTTTTTTTTAAATATTAACAACACAATATGTTTTCGCTATTTTTGGATACTCCTTCAAAACGACTTGGATATATAAAATAATTTTTACACATGGTAATTTATGGCTGGAACTTATTCATAACTGAAACTATGTAAATCAAAGAATATTTTGCAAACAAAACTGCCCAAAAGGAGGTTCAATATTGATATTCAGGCACTGAATGGGCACACGGCCAGTACTCCGTCAACATTGGGAAAAATACGCCTTAGCAGACATCTATTGAAAAACAATCGCTTACTTAACTTCAGGACAACACATAACAAAAGCAAAAACCCAGACTTAAAGACAAAAGCAGTTCACAATCTTATAATCAGTAACTTTTAAACCCACATAGAACTCGCAAGGGTCGATGGTAGATAGCCATGGGAACAACAGAAAGAGAGGTGTGCACGAAGATAGGAACACAATGACTGCCTGGTACCGTATGTAGGTGGCGTGATGATAAGCTAGCCGTGTGAAAGTAGAGTGTGGGTAAAGACCGTGCTGACTGACCTAAATAATGTGGGATTGTGAAAAAGAGGGGTTATTAAAACTGGCAGTAATGACTTACCAACATGGCTAGCATATATCCGAACATACAATCTTTTAGAAATCTTGTTAGCTAAATAAATCACCCCTAAAAAGTACACACGAGATTAAATAGAAGAAGGCAAATTCAATTTATTGCATCCATAATGTAGACACAGGTGGTAAATATAAGTTACAGAAACAAATATGGACTCTGTCGGGCACAGTAACATTCTAGATACATTGCAGTCAGTGTCTAGGAGAGAGGATATTTTTTATTGACATTTCAGTTGTCTATTACTTAACTATCTGTGTATCTTTGGTTTAAGTGCCGATTTTTAACTGAGGGATAAAAATGGTCGTTTGACATTTGTCAAACCGCCATTTTTATTCCTCAGTTAAAAGTTATCAGACTATTGAAAAATCGGCCCTTAATGTACTTATTGTCTATGTCTCACTATTTCATGTTAAATTATTTATTACTAGCTGACCCGGCAAACTTTGTTTTGCCATAAAAAAACCCAAACATTTATCTACCCTACACTACCCTACCCTACCCTACCCTACCCTACACTACCCTAACCTACCCTACCCTACCCTACCCGACCCTACACTACCCTACACTACCCTACCCTACACTACCCTACCCTACCCTACCCTACCCTACCCTACCCGACCCTACACTACCCTACACTACCCTACACTACCCTACCCTACACTACCCTACCCTACACTACCCTACCCTACCCTACTACCCTAAAGAACGTTACAACCTTGAACAGGAGTTGGGTATTGGACTAATCAGAGACAGCGTACAAAAACTAATGTCGAGCAAAGAAAGAAGTAAACTTATAGCCTACTGTGAAAATATAGCACAAAAAGTCATAAATAAAAATAAAATATGATGAAACAACTATGTTTCATACTATATTGTAAATATAAATATGTAAACAGAAAATTAGCGCAAAATGTAAAATAAGTATAAGCAGTAGACTAAGAAATAGATATATATGTATAGAAGAGTTGTCAAGTGTATATAAACAGTGTTTGAAGTATATTAAATTAAAATTGTTAGATAGCTTTGTTGGCATGTATAGTATATAGTTTAACATAGTATCAAATATATTGTAGAATAAGTGTACCTAAAATAGTTAGTATTAGTAAATCTGTGAAATAACTAGCGAGATAAGCTAAGTTATACATGTAAAATAAAAATAAACCCTGTTGAAAAAATTATTTCCCTATGTTTTAAAATAAAATAAAGAAGTACAGAATAGTAGTAGCTAATAAGTGGGAGTCCCACCCACAGGATAAATGAGGAAGGATAAAAGAAAGATACAGTATGAAGCATGAAAGTACGAGAGGAATGACAAGCGAGAACTAGTATGGATGAGGATTAGATAAAGAATAGGCACCAACTTTGTGGTGGAACTAGTCTGGAAAAAAAAAAAAAAAAAAAAACCCTACCCTACCCTACCCTACCCTACCCTACACCTTTCCCAGGTCTCAAACTATCTTCATACCAACTTTCATCTAAATCGGTGCAGCGGTTTAAGCGTGAAAAGGTAACAGACAGACATACAGAGTTACTTTCACATTTATAATATTAGTATGGATTATTACTTATTAATTTATTCGCTTTCTGGAACTGAGGATAAAATACACAGACATAATAATAACCTCAGGCCTTTATTTCCCACAGGGATAAGCAGAGGGAAAAGAAGATTTCGTTAATTTATTCTCATGTAATAGGAGACAAACCTATTGTCATCAACCGAGCTGCTACTAAGTTATTTCAGATGGAAAACCCAATAACACCTTGCCAGACTCAAGGCCGTTTCATGCTCAGGAGTAGTTCTAGCGACAGGTGAGGTGAACTGAAAACTATTTTGGAACGTACTTTTTTTTTTATGTTTAAAGTGGGCATCCTTCAAAAGGCGCCTGGACCTTAGGGGAAAAGACCAGAGACTGTGGGATTTTTACCTCACTAAAACCACACCGGTGATCACTATCAGTACCTGGAAGGGGTCCCCTCTTAAAAGACCACCCCGGAACCCTGTGCAACGCCTGTTAGGGCACATCCCGGGGGAGGCTGATCGGAACCCCTCCCCTGAGCCTCGCTGTGTTTGGTAGCAGCCAATGAAGTGTGTGAGCTTAGAGATAGGAATATAAAAAACTCAACAACAAAAAAATTACTTAGCACATGTTCGCGGGTTACAAAAGCCCGTCAAATTACGTATTTCCGTCTTGTTTAGGTTACGCGAAGCTGGTGACGTCGCGACAGCCGAGGAGTTGACCCCGAGGCTAGAAGACCCGCAGGTTTAAGATGCTGGGATGCGCTGGCAGGTTTGGTGAGGGCCGCTGGATGACGCGGCAGCCGACGTCGAACGTTAGGTTGAACTCAACGAGCCCAACACTTCGAAACGTGATCACTGTACCGTCTTTTCTGAATTCACTTGGTGGGCGGACAGTCCCCAATCTGACCTCCCGCGATCCCGGTTTCGGCGTTTTAGGCATCGAGGTGGTTGCCTCCCCGACGCCTTCTTCTTCGAGCGATTTTAAAACCTGTGGTTGGTTTAGTGCAACAAAAGCCTGAAAAAGATACTCCATCTCATGGAACCCTGAGTTTCTTTAAAAATGAGGAGAAAAGTTCACAGCTTTACCATCATACCCGGCAGATAGAATTCACGGATGTAATCTACCATCGCTTTAAGTATTTATATAGGTACGTGTCAGTACATACATTTCGAGTTACGTGATTTAATAGAAGTCATAAAAGTTATGTTTGCCTTTCAAAGCAAAGCCCTATAGAAATTGATATCATCAAATATCAAAATCTTGATTTTTCACAGTTTAAAACAATCTTAGTTTTTTTTTTTTTAAACCTTACCCCGCACTAGGATTTCTTCTGTATCGTTTGCGTTTACAAACATATAAACTCACATACACAATCAGCCGTTCCTGGAATAAATATCTGTAGGCCATACAAACCAGACTTGCCACGACCAAAGAGTCATAAATTACTTTGGTCACATCGCCCGGAGACAGCCAGATAACCTGGAAAAACTGGTTGTTGAAGGAAAATTGGATGGGAAAAGGCCACGCGGACGCTCACCCACTCGATGGTCAGACCAGATCAGAGCGATTACGGGCCTCACGGTGACCACTGCCCTGAGAAGAGCCGAAGACAGAGTGGCTTGGATGCAGGTTGTCCAATGACTCCGTAAAAGCTATCCAAGACAGGCACAACTTGCAGTAATGAAGACAACGAATAAGAAGTGGCCATGTACAAATATTTGTTCAATAAGGGAATCGAACTCGCGACACGCAGCACAACAGCCGATAAATGAACTACTGCGCCTACGGTGTCGTCGTTTATTTAATTGCTAGAGATAATGGTAGGCAGTTTCGAAAGTTTCTCGCCTGTATTAACATAGATAGATACGTATAGACTCGATATAGATTGCAGATAGGTTACCTGAGTTAGCCAATGTGTTTAGAAAACGTAGAATGGCGAATAGGCTACCGATTAGCCTGCAAGATTTAGATAAAGGCATTTTGTGCCTAACCTGTATCTATTATAACAAACAACATGCTACCATTATCTGCCCTGAAGAGGTAAGCAGCAGCCTAATTGCGTAAGTGAATTTACCAGGGCAAAGGGTATGACTCCTTGAAAGAGTATGACAAATTCCCTTTTAAATAAGTACTGCCAAAAAATATTGGTTCGATACACTACCGTTCGATATACTACTAACACTTTCGATAAGAGTATCTTCACCAATGAAAGCAATTAGGCTGCAGAGCTAATTAAAAATCTAAAGTTATGCTGTAATCCATGCATGCGCGACTTCTGTTGTGCGTAGGGTCTGTGCGATTCCCAGGTAGCTAAGTATAATTGAGTTTCTTCATTAGAACTGTTCGAAGATTGAAAGTTGATAGTGTGTTGTAGTTGTAGCCTAAGAATTTTGAAAAGCATTTAAAGTCTTTTCTTGGTCTCTTCCTAGTCGTGCCGGATTGCCTCCGTAGAGATTCGTCACCGCAATTCGGACGGAGGGTCCAAATTCGTCGCTCGCTACTAAGATTTGCCAAATGTGAAAACACATGTACAGGAGCTAGACAGACACTAACATTACCTTTTTTATTATAGGAGGGAAACCTATAAAAGGCGCCTGGACTTTGGAGAAAAAGACCAGCAGCCTCATCGCGTAATGAATTCGACAAGGCTAAGGGCAAAGAGTATGAAAAATCGACCAATCACTTGCGAGATGAAAGACGCGATGTGGCTTTCCGTCTATGTGATTGGTCAATTTTTCATTTTGTTTGCTCTTTGCCTTGCCGAATTCTCTACCCAATAAGGCTGCAGGTAGTGAGAGATGTTTACTTTACTAAAACCACACCGGTGATCACCATTGGTACAAAGAACCCCACCCCGTAAACTTTTAAAAGACCACCCTGGAATCCCCTCCCTCTGTGCAACAACTGTTATTTAACAGAGGTCTGGGAACCGCGGCAACCGGGCTGGGTATTATTTTTCTTCAGCACTCATTAAGGCGGTACCCCGAGCAAAACGCCGCGCAAGCCGATTTTTGTGCTGTTTTTAGGAGCTATCTACTCGTTATTTAAAAAGAAATATTAATTAATAAAAATACATTAAATTTCTACATAATATTAATTCTAAAATGGTAGATTTAGTTTTTTTTTAAATGTTGTATATATTTCACTAATCTACTTCCAAAAAAACATAAAAATGAGAAATAATTATTGATATTATGCATCTCCTCGTAAAGTGTTCATTGTTTATTTTTTGTACTAACACTAATGGATAGACCATTTAATAACGAAAATTTTTGTAGAATTATTTTTTTCAACAGACCAAAATTCGATTTTATAAAGATTTTATTCTTAAATCTGGGCGTATTCACTACTGTAATTCATGCGCCACCAGTGCCACTAGACCAATAGGAACGCTCATATCTCATGCCGATTTTTTGGTCAGGGTACCGTCTTAACTATATATATAAGCTTCTCTATGAGGTAAGTAATTATCAACTCACATTATGTATTACGTCCTATGTGGTCATACAGAAGCTATCCGTAGCCGGTTAGGAAAGATTCGGTTGTCACGACTTTTTGTTACTGATTTTGTCCATGATTTATAATGGACCTAGAAGAGATGTCAACGGCTTTGAGACGAAAATGATAAAAAAACATTGTACGATTTGGTTTAAACGCTAATTTTGACAAATTATCTTTGTCTTCATACTTTTACCTATTTTAGGGAGTGTGTTAATTGTCATTTGCGTTCGTAAAATAACAATGAGTGTCTGAAGAACCCGCTTGCTACCATCAGTATCTAGTACTTGATCAGTAGTCCAATGGCCGTCTTCATATACAGGGTGTAATGGAAATAGTTTATCATATGATCTTGACAGAAGTTTATTTATTTATTAAAATCTCCCTTACAACTATCATTACAGGTGTCTACATACCTTATGCGATAGCGCGCTTATTTACAAAATAAAACTATGAAAAACGAAGAAGAAATTCATAATTCATTTATTTCTTAACAATATACATTATGTAGAAAGTGATAAGTAAAATAGAGACAACACCATAAAAAACGTAGTACTAAGTACTTTTAGTAACATCTAATAATAAAAAATTCTATACTAAGTTCCCTAAATATCAAAACAAAATAGGCACCTATTGAAAATATATAACAATAACATCTAGCCTACTCTATATCTTTTCTACAACACAAAATAAACAACAGTAGTGTTGTTCATTTCCATGGCCAGAAGTAGTTTCGAAAATTTGAAAATCGACTACTACTGCTATTAAAATATGACAATCGACTACTACTACTATTAAAATATGACAATCGGTTACTACTACTATTAAAATATGACAATCGACTAATGACAATCGACAACTACTACTATTAAAATATGACAATTGACTAATACTACTATTAAAATATGACAATCGAGTACTACAGTAGAGTCCGTTTATTATGACATCGAAAGGAATTGACAAACACGTCATAATATGCGGACGTGATACAAAGCGTTTTGTGAAAAAGACACTTTTTTATGTAAATATGTACTTAAGTATTTACAAATTTTCCCGCCACAATGTTTTGTCGAACTTTAAAACGACTGATCCAGCTTGCAGAACAATAATTGAAGTCGAGAATAACAAAACGCGCGGCAAAAGCATTTGCCTTTTCATGTAGCATAGGGCCGCTGACAGGTATTCTTTTGTTTCTTATGATAAAATGGGTCATAATAAGCGACATATCATCAAGGGAAGTCATTGTATCCGACTTTTTTATAAAGAATTTTATATGAAAACCAAACTTCGTAGTGTAATTACGTCATAATAAGCGGTTGGTCAATATAAGCGGAGTCATAATAAACGGATTTTACTGTACTACTATTAAAATATGACAATCGCCTACTACTACTATTTAAAAATGACAATCGACTAATGACAATCGACAACTACTACTATTAAAATATGAAAATCGACTACTACTGCTATTAACATATGACAATCGCCTACTACTACTACTATTAAAATATGACAATCGACTATTACTACTATTAAATATGACAATCGCCTACTAGTACTATTACTATTACTATATCTCTTGTTTTTATGCAAGGATGTATAAAAATATATCTAAATTCTGTATCTAAGACAGATTGCAAGGCAAAACAAGCTTTTCAATTTCAGATTTGCTAAGAGCAACAAAGAAATATCCACGAACAATCTATAAGTAGTTAAATAACATACCTAATAGATATTTAATCACAAAAGTGTGTTCAAAAGCTTTCATTTATTACCACACGCGATAATTTACTATCATTATCTTATTTGTTAACATATTGTCAGTTATTATGCATTGCAGAATGCGGAACAGCATTATACATTGTAAATATTATTATCTTAAGGAGGGTGATTGTAGCCAAACGACCTGCCACCGAAGAGATTTTAATATGTTTGTAAATTATTCAAAGAACGATGAAGACATTTTTCTTTATTTATAAAAGTCGCTCCACACTAGGAATTTCTCGTGTACCTATATAGTTTATAAATATATAAAATAACATACAAAACATTTAAATATTTATTCCATGCGGCAAGCCATGACACGCAGCGCAATTGCAGCGGGGCGAGCACGGCCTACTGTGACAGGCTTGAGTCACACATTATTATCATAGTTTGGGAGTAAAAACCGTGATAAAATGCGTGACTCAAGCCTATTACAGAAGCCGTGCTCGCCCGCCAGATTGATCAACCACTGCGCCAACCGTGTCGTCTTACTGGACTTATTGCACTAAATCATCCAAGAAAAAATTTAGGAATAAATTTGCATTTATAATATTAAGAGGGGACTCTAGTGAGACTTTCTCCATACAAACACATTCTGCTGTTTTCTTCGTTTGCCTCTAGAGCAATGATTTTTTCCATAAAATCTAGGTCTAATTAATACGTGCCTGTATCATTTCCTTTTTTCCAAAACATAACCACAAAAAGAAATATGACAATCCAAAAATCCGAAAAAAATGCCCGTTTTTACCGCCATGTTCAGAAAACTTTCAGACAAAATTTATAAGTTTTTAACAAAAAAAGAAATGATAGGAGCATAGATATACTTTTCCTCTAAATTTTGATATAAGAATTTTTTAAATCAGACCAGTTTTCATGAAGAAAACAGCAGAATACGAAACGTCTTTTAGTCAAAGTTTTTGTAGGTAAAATCAGCCTGAGCTGCAGTTGTCCCTTTCGCACTTTACGGGGTGAGGTTGGAGGTGACGCGACGGCAATAGTTTCTTCAAATACCTATTTTTCAAATTCCTGTTGACTAGAGTCCGCTCTTAAGTAGTATGTATGGATGGATTAGCGTAATAAGTCGTCAGCGGTCAGTGGTTAACCGACTTCCGGCAGCAAGTTCACGGTTCTATTGCATTTTGTGACATTATAATATACACAACAAAAAAAATAAGTATTGCATTTTTCAACTTAATCCATAATTCCATACTAATATTATAAATGCGAAAGTAACTATGTCTGTCTATTAGGTATACAATACACAATATTATAAAGAGGGAAGATTTTTTTGTTTGTTTGTACCGAATAGGCTCCGAAACTACAGGACCGATTTTAAAAATTCTTTCACCTATGGAAAGCTACATTATTGCCTAGTAACATAGGCTATAATTTAGATGGGAGCGAAGTCGCGGGGGTCAGCTAGTTAGGTATATTTTCACGCTTAAACCGCTGAACCGATTCAGATGGAAATCCTTTTGGACCCTGGTATATTGTTTATACATAGGACAGTTTTTTATCTCGGAACACATTTGTATGGTGAACCAATAATCCCTCAAGTAAAAAACCGGCCAAGTGCGAGTCGGACTCGCGCACGAAGGGTTCCGTACTTGGTAAATTTCGGTCTACGATTTATGACGTATTAAAAAAAAACTATTTACTAGATCTCGTTCAAACCAATTTTCGCTGGTAGTTTACATGGTAATGTACATCATATATTTTTTTTAGTTTTATCATTCTCTTATTTTACAAGTTACAGGGGGGGGGGGGACACATTTGACCACTTTGGAAGAAATGTCTCTCGCGCAAACTATTCAGTTTAGAAAAAAAAAATATTAGAAATTTCAATATCATTTTTGAAGACCTATCCATAGATGCCCCACACGTATGGGTTTGATGGAAAAAAAATTAGTTTCAGTTTCAAGTATGGGGACCCCCAAAATTTATTGTTTTTTTTTCTATTTTTGAGTGAAAATCTTAATGCGGCTCACAGAATACATCTACTCACCAAGTTTTAACAGCATAGTTCTTATAGTTTCGGAAAAAAGTGGCTGTGACATACGGACGGACAGACAGACAGACATGACGAATCTATAAGGGTTCCGTTTTTTGCTATTTGGCTACGGAACCCTAAAAATTGGCTATCCGAAATACTAATGCTACGCAGATGAAGTCACGGGTAATAGCTAGTATACAAAAATTATTGCACTAAACTGCTATTGCTCGCAAAACGGTTGGTCGAAAAGTTATGGAGTGGTGACCGTGAACCGGAAGAGCAAGGCCTCCCACAATGTGGACAGATAACCTGGTGAGGGTTGCGTGCATCAGCTGGATGCAAGACGCACGGGACCAGTCAATGTGGCGACGCTGGGGGTGGGCCTATGTCCAGCAGTGGACGTCTTTCGACTTTGATGATAGTTCTCTAACATTAGGTAACTCTTTCTCAGTCATGTCAAAATCTATTACATAACTCAATTATGTACTTCAATTTTATCCTCTTTATAATCACCAGTATCAAGACTCATCGTCCTAAACGTATCGTATTAAATAAATGATTTAAACTCAAACGATCAAGAACGTTGCCAAACTGTTATGTGAAACCCGAAGGCCATCACTTTCCACCATTTTGTATTTTGATGATAAGTCTGGCCTTCAGAAGATATTATTACAAGTAGATTGCTTCATCTAGGCGTTCAGTCAATTGCAGCTCGAATCGAGATAGTGGTGACTTTCAATTCGAAATTCACCGGTATTTAATAAGCACTAGAGTTGTTCTTTAGGAATCTGATAACTAGAAACATGCTGCAAAATATAGTTCACCAAAGAATGTAAAAAAATCATTACCTGCTATGACCTTATAAAAGACTGCCGTTGAGATAAAAATCACCTCTAAAATGACAGGGACGTGCACTCTCAATAATGAACACTGCAAAAAAGTAGTGATGTAGCGACATGGGGGCAATAGATTCTGAGGTGCACAAGAAATGGAGAGGTATTCCATGGCTATCAGGAAAATCGCGGAAGTACCGAGCACGTTTGTCTTGGGAATCTCCACTCAAGCCGGTCAAAAGAGAAGCTGGAGATAAGGAATTCCCGAGATTTAGAAAGGATAAAATAATAAAAAAATATTTAAAAAATTATTCTTGTTTACGTCTTTTTAGTTGGATTATTAAGCAGTCGGGTTTTTGTTTATTTTTATTTTTTTTATTTAACTCTTTTTAGTTAGCATTTATTTCGAATTAGGCACATTTAAACATGTAAGTGTTAAATATTTTTGAAATCTCCTCTTAAAACCCTTTATTTTGATACCCCACACGAAGGGAATGGAAGAAAAAAAAATTGGGCCTTCACAATATGGCGCTCAAAAGCCGCCATTTTCTATTTTTCAATTTTAATGCAGCCAGTGGCACTCGCGTTTGGTCTCTGGAACGCCACATAGGAACAAACATACATACATAGACTGATCAACACCTTACCCTCCTTCGGCAGTCGGGTAAAAAGAAAACGCATTTATTCTGCCAAAATTGACGCACAATTTTAAGAAATATAAAAAAATACAGTCATTCGGTCCGTATCAGTATTATTCTAATGATTTTTAATTGTTCTTGTACGTCTTTAAATTACAGCACCTAAAATGTTTCGCGTTTCACGAATGCAATCGAACTTAAAATAAATCCTTTTACTTTTTATACAACTGCCAGTCTGCGATGTAGATAATTAACTAGGTAATATTTTTTAAGTCATTTAAAAGCAAATCACAATTTAAATAGGCACCATTGAAAAACTATATTAAAAAACCGGCCAAGTGCGAGTCGGACTCGCGCACGAAGGGTTCCGTACTTGGTAAATTGCGGTTTACTATTTATGACGTATTAAAAAAAAAACTACTTACTAGATCTCGTTCAAACCAATTTTCGCTGGTAGTTTACATAGTAATGTACATCATATATTTTTTTTAGTTTTATCATTCTCTTATTTTAGAAGTTACAGGGGGGGGGACACACATTTTACCACTTTGGCAGAGTCTCTCGCGCAAACTATTCAGTTTAGAAACAAATTATATTAGAAACCTCAATATCATTTTTGAAGACCTATTCATAGATACCCCACGACGTATGGGTTTGATGAAAAAAATTTTAGTCAGTTTCAAGTATCCCCCAAAATTTATTGTATTATTTCTATTTTTATGTGAAAATCTTATTGCGGTTCACAGAATACATCTACTTACCAAGTTTCAACAGCGTAGTTCTTATAGTTTCGGAAAAAAGTGACATACGGACGGACGGACGGACAGACAGACAGACAGACAGAAAGACAGAAAGACAGACAGACAGACAGACATGACGAATCTATAAGGGTTCCGTATTTTGCCATTTGGCTACGGAACCCTAAAAAGCAGCTTGCCCAACTGTAATAACATTAAAAACAACGTAGCTATCGGGCAAAAACTGAAAGATTTAGAAATTAGACCCAGCTATGTAGGATAGATTACAAATTAAGTATCAAAAGAAAATAAACGACGAGAAGTACATACAAAAAACCTTAAGTGGACATGTCAATCAGATACTTTTTGTGGCAACTTATTAAGAAAAGAAATTTTGACAAAGTGACTTTGATTGAACTGCGTTGGCAAGCATTTAAAACAGTTTTCGTCATATAGTTAACTTACTAAATTAGCGACCTGATTTTATGAGTACCATAAAAACGTTTTGGGAGTAGTTTCATTGTGCTTAAGCTAAGAAGTCCCTGCCAGAGTCTGTGTTTCCTAATAGCTATATATAACCTTCTTCGGGGAACTTCAAGTCAAGAGTGAATAGTTTTAGTACAAAAGTAACTTGCTACACCGTTGCGCGTCGTGACCACTGTCATCATCGCCTACCATCAGGTAAGATAGTGGTCAAACGCGAGCCTAACAAAAAAATATATATTTCCTTACTAATTTCCGAGTAGGCCACATAATAAAACCGGCCATTTGCGAGTCGGACTCGCGCACGAAGGGTTCCGTACTTGGTAAATTGCGGTTTCCGATTTATGACGTATTAAAAAAAAACTACTTACTAGATCTCATTCAAACCAATTTTCGGTGGTAGTTTACATGGTAATGTACATCATATATTTTTTTTAGTTTTATCATTCTCTTATTTTAGAAGTTACAGGGGGGGGGGACACACATTTTACCACTTTGGAAGTGTCTCTCGCGCAAACTATTCAGTTTAGAAAAAAATTATATTAAAAACCTCAATATCATTTTTGAAGACCTATCCATAGATACCCCACGCGTATGGGTTTGATGGAAAAAAATATTTTTTGTTTCAGTTTGTTCCAAAATTTATTGTTTTTTTTCTATTTTTGAGTAAAAATCTTAATGCGGTTCACAGAATACATCTACTTACCAAGTTTCAACAGCATAGTTCTTATAGTTTCGGAAAAAAGTGGCTGTGACATACGGACGGACAGACAGACAGACAGACATGACGAATCTATAAGGGTTCCGTTTTTTGCCATTTGGCTACGGAACCCTAAAAATTGGTCCATAATGATGAGTATAATGCTCTTTTTCAGGAAATTCGATTTTCTGTGACCTATTTATATTATGTCTGTAATACTTGAGGACCATTAAGTAGCCTTTAAAAAGAGCGCAACTTGAGCAGTCTACTCTGCTGTCACTCGTCATCATTATCATCATTTCAGCCAAAAGATGTCCACTGATGGAAAGAGGCCTTCCCCAAGTGTCGCCTGATGCTGTGTTGACTTTTTTGGGACCATCCCACCGCACCATTCCCAAACCACTACAACTCCTAAAAGCCAGAATCAACAGTGGCGACCACCAGAAAAGCGCCGAGGCAAGGAAGCTCGACGAAGTCCCGAAGAATGAATATAACTGTCTTGGATCCCGCAACGAAATTAATCAGAAAATAATAATGAAGGTGTAGGGAAAAAAAAAGTTTCCACTTCCCTCCATATCAAGCAGGAGACAGAACAAACAAGGCCAATAGGCACAAAGGGTCGTTTACAACTGGCATGGATAAAAAAAAACATTAATAATAATGGGGCCTAACATTGTGTGCTTTTATTTTTTATTCCAATAATAGGCACGGCAATTTGCTGTGTTGGTTGTAGGACATATTGGTTTTGAGAGCAGTGGTGGTCTAAGTTAAGTGCCTGACTGGGTTCGAATCGACGACCGTCGTTACCACTGAGCCACAAACTCCAATTATTTAGTCCTGCTGTGTTTCTTTGCAAGTTTTAATTAGACACTTGTAATGCCTCATTTTTTGGTACAACGTCTTTTTAACACCCGCCGGCAAAAGAGGGGTGTTATTATTTTGACGTGTGTTGCTGTGTATCTGTGTGTCAATCTGTGGCATCATAGCGCCTAAACGGATGAACCGATTTTGATTTAGTTTTTTTTTGTTTGAAAGGTGATTTTGTCGAGAGTGTCTTTAGCTATGTTCGAATAAAATCGGTTCAGCCGTTCAAAAGTTATGGGCGTTTTACTGTTTGAATCGGGGTGTTTTCGAAAAATATCGTGTCATAATTACGTGTTCAATAGATTGCCGATCGAAGCGTATCTATTATGTACTAAATAAATTATGTAGCATGAAATAAAAATGTGTCGGGGGTTTATTAAATTTTGAAATTTTACTTGTTACTGTCTTACAACCTTGGGGTCTTTAAGTCAATAGTGAATAGGTTACTTCTAGGCAAGCGTGCTTCACCGTAGGCAACATCATCGCTTATCATCAGGCGAGATAGTGGTCAAGCGCGAGCCTATCGATATTTAAAAAAAAAAAAGTTGCTTTATGATTCACTGATGACTCAGTATAAGAAGACTACAAAATTAAACAAAAGTGTGTTTAATTAATGTTTTTAATTAAATAACTATTACATACAATTATGTAACTGTCTCATTTGAGGAAGTCGAGGAACAGGAAAAAATATAAATATGTAAGTGTCAAAAATAAAATTAAAAATAATTGATATTAGCACAAGATTGTAGAGTTGCGTAATCGTTGTATTACAATATTTTTTATCTCGTTTAACAATTAAAAGAGATTCTTGTTAAGTGTAATAGAAGCCTGAAGTATTATGAAATGTAACTAATGTGATATACTTAAGTAGTTACTTAAGTTTCGTAATTTATTATGAAACAGAATTTAAGTAAGTAACAATAAACTTATCAGTTTTTAGGTTTTAAAGTTAACTTTGAACGATTTTGTTTTTATTTTTTATTTTGCACACAAATTGTCGTATTGGCACATAACGTAATGCACATGATCTATCAAGATAAAATCGATCGCATTTCAAAAAGCGAAGGTCGAATGCACGCGTCTATTAACAAGCTTTTGTTTAACTTGCAATTTATGTATGTATGTATGTATGTAAGTGTGTTCGGGTCAAATCTTGCAACTGTAATACAATATTTTTATATGAAATATTTTATTATTATTACAAGCAACTAGTAATTAATTTTTCAAGCACTTCCTGGTATCCAATTAAGCTGAACTTGGCTTACTTACTTAAGAGGGGACTCTAGTGAGACTTTCTCCATACAAACACATTCTGCTGTTTTCTTCGTGGATAATGCCTCTAGAGCAATGATTTTTTCCATAAAATCTAGGTCTAATTAATACGTGCCTGTATCATTTCCTTTTTTCCAAAACATAATCACAAAAAGAAATATGACAATACAAAAATCCGAAAACAATGCCCGTTTTTACCGCCATGTTCAGAAGACTTTCAGACAAAATTTATAAGTTTTTAACAAAAAAGGAAATAATAGGAGCATAGATATACTTTTTCTCTAAATTTTGACATAAGAATTTTTTAGATCAGACCAGTTTTCATGAAGAAAACAGCAGAATACGAAACGTCTTTTAGTCAAAGTTTTTGTAGGTAAAATCAGCCTGAGCTGCAGTTGTCCCTTTCGCACTTTACGGGGTGAGGTTGGAGGTGACGCGACGGCAATAGTTTCTTCAAATACCTATTTTTCAAATTCCTGTTGACTAGAGTCCGCGTCTTAAATTTCTTTGAAAACATTGAAATAATTTGTTCTCATGATGAAGCCGGAAGCTGGTCATAGCAACTCCTCAACCAGACCAAATAGCACCATTGTGTATGTGTATTGTTGTACACATTCAGTTCAAAAAGCTTGTTTAACAAGTAAAATTTCAAAATTTAAAAACCCCCGACACATTTATCTTGCGAGAACACCCCGATTCAAACAGTAAAACACCCATAACTTTTGAACGGCTAATCCGATTTTATTCAAACAGCTAAGAACACACTCGACAAAATCATCTTTCAAACAAATAAAAACTAAATTAAAATCGGTTCATCCGTTAAGGCGCTATGATGCCACAGACAAGACACACAGATACACCGATACACAGATTTCACGTGTGTTGCTGTGTAGCAACACACGTGAAACTTATAACACCCCTCTTTTTCCGGTGGGGGTTAAAAATACAAAATGCATCAAAAAGCAAAAGCAACAATAATTGGAACAATAGCCTGTAACAACAAACACCGCAACACCGATCAATTTAACGATCATTCCACTCTATAAAGCAAAGGCAATAAAAGAAAGACACCGTTCCTTCTGAACGAGATTAATGACCGAACAAATAGCCCCATAGCTCTAATATTATGTGCAGGCGCGGATCCAGCCCTCAAAAAAGGTTGGACTCTCCTAACAAATTTACTATCGTTAGATACAGGGGCGATTTCTGAATTTAGTGATCATCTCACACCCAGATTTGACATGATTTCAGGCTAAATTGGAGTTATAAGTTTTTAAACTGTCATGGTCATTAATACTAACATTAACATTCGAAACGGGATGTAATTGGAGTTTTCAAATATTCCAATTGAGTGTGCATGTAAATTATATCACCTCTGACCTAGACTAGAGTCAAGTGCATACACATCTCAAAAAAAATATTGCTGAATTCAGAAATCGATGGTTGGATTTTAGAACTATGGTTTTTTTGATTGGTCGCCAGTTCAAGTCCGTTCACAATTTTTCGGCACGACACGGAGAGATTATAAAATAACGAAGTTAAATTTTAGAATTGCGTAGGTATTATTTATTGTATAGGAAATGTTCTGGTCACGATTATTCAAGAGTATTATCTTACAAGATAGTAGGTATATAATTATTTTTTTATTCAAGATAGTAGGTATATAATAAAAAGATATTAGAAACCTCAATATCATTTTTGAAGACCTATTCATAAATACGTATGGGTTTGATGAAAAAAATTTTTAGAGTCAGTTTCAAGTATGGGAAACCCATTTTTTTTTTTTGCTATTTTATGTGAAAATCTTATTGCGGTTCACAGAATACATCTACTTACCAAGTTTCAACAGCGTAGTTCTTATAGTTTCGGAAAAAAAGTGGCTGTGACATACGGACGGACAGACAGACAGACAGAAAGACAGACAGACAGACATGACGAATCTATAAGGGTTCCGTATTTTGCCATTTGGCTACGGAACCCTAAAAAACAGCTTGCCCAACTGTAATAACATTAAAAACAACGTAGCTGTCCGACAAAAACTGAAAGATTTAGAAATTAGACCCAGCTATGTAGGATAGATTACAAATTAAGTATCAAAAGAAAATAAACGACGAGAAGTACATACAAAAAACCTTAAGTGGACATGTCAATCAGATACTTTTTGTGGCAACTTAATAAGAAAAGAAATTTTGACAAAGTGACTTTGATTGAACTGCGTTGGCAAGCATTTAGAAAAGGTTTTCGTCATTTATTTAACTTACTAAATTGGCGACCTGATTGTATGAGTACCATAAAAACGTTTTTGGAGTACTTTCATTGTGCTTAAGACGACGACTAACGCCAACGACCTTGAGGGAACAAAACGCGCACTCGTTTCCCACCCGCGCGACCCAAAATTTAGTAGTTTTTTGTACTTTCCTTATTATTCTTTGACTTTAAAAAAAAAGCTTCAGATCAAAATGTAGATAATTAAATTGTCTTTGATATGGTGTCGATTTCATTAAAATACGCCCAGCGGTTTTGGTGTGATTGTCGTGTTTTTGTCCGTTTTAGACATAACTTTACAAATTAATTACACTATGTTATACGAATAAAACTCAAAATTTGCTCAGATGAAATAATTAAGAAAATGGTCTACTATAACATATATTTTTTCCAATAAATTACGACTAGTCGTTTAGACGTGATTCTCATTTAAAAATCAGCTACTCAAGGGAATCAAGTCCCTGCCAGAGTCTGTGTTTCCTAATAGCTATATATAACCTTCTTCAGGGGTCTTCAAGTCAAGAGTTTTCGTCTAGCTTTAGTACAAAAGTATCTTCTAGGCAAGCGTGTCTCATCGTTGCGCGTCGTGACCACTGTCATCATCGCCTACCATCAGGTGAGATATTGGTCAAACGCGAGCCTAACAAAACATAAAAAATATAATACCTTACTAATTGCAGAGTAGGCCGCAAAATAAAAATTGGTTCATTAAAATGAGTACAATGCTCCTTTTCAGGAAATTCGATGTTCTGTGACCTATTTATGTCTGTAATACTTGAGGAGCCTTAAAAAAGGGCGCAACTTGAGCAGTCAACTCTGCTGTCACACGTCATCATCATCATTTCAGCCAAAAGATGTCCACTGCTGGATAGAGGCCTCCCCCAAGTGTCGCCTGATGCTGTGTTGGTTTTTATTGGGACAATGCCACCGCACTATTCCCAAAACACTGCAACTCCTGAAAGCCAGAATCAACAGTGGCGACCACCAGAAAAGCGCCGAGGGCAATGAAGCTCGACTAAGTCCCGGAGAATGAATTTAATTGTCTTGGATCTCGCAAGGAAAAGAATAAAGAAGGAGTAGAAAAACATAGTTTCCACTTCCTTATCAAGCAGGAGACAAAACAAACAAGGCCAATAGGCACAAAGGGTCGTTTACAACTGCGATAAGCCCAGTTGCCTAGCAACACGGATAAAAAAACACATTACATACATTAATAATAATGGGGCCTAACACAATGGCCTAACATTGTGTGCTTTTATTTTTTATTCCAATAATAGGCACGGCAATTTGCTGTGTTGGTTGTAGGACATATTGGTTTTGAGAGCAGTGGTGGTCTAAGTTAAGTGCCTGACTGGGTTCGAATCGACGACCGTCGTTACCACTGAGCCACAAACTCCAATTATTTAGTCCTGCTGTGTTTCTTTGCAAGTTTTAATTAGACACTTGTAATGCCTCATTTTTTGGTACAACGTCTTTTTAACACCCGCCGGCAAAAGAGGGGTGTTATTATTTTGACGTGTGTTGCTGTGTATCTGTGTGTCAATCTGTGGCATCATAGCGCCTAAACGGATGAACCGATTTTGATTTAGTTTTTTTTTGTTTGAAAGGTGATTTTGTCGAGAGTGTCTTTAGCTATGTTCGAATAAAATCGGTTCAGCCGTTCAAAAGTTATGGGCGTTTTACTGTTTGAATCGGGGTGTTTTCGAAAAATATCGTGTCATAATTACGTGTTCAATAGATTGCCGATCGAAGCGTATCTATTATGTACTAAATAAATTATGTAGCATGAAATAAAAATGTGTCGGGGGTTTATTAAATTTTGAAATTTTACTTGTTACTGTCTTACAACCTTGGGGTCTTTAAGTCAATAGTGAATAGGTTACTTCTAGGCAAGCGTGCTTCACCGTAGGCAACATCATCGCTTATCATCAGGCGAGATAGTGGTCAAGCGCGAGCCTATCGATATTTAAAAAAAAAAAAGTTGCTTTATGATTCACTGATGACTCAGTATAAGAAGACTACAAAATTAAACAAAAGTGTGTTTAATTAATGTTTTTAATTAAATAACTATTACATACAATTATGTAACTGTCTCATTTGAGGAAGTCGAGGAACAGGAAAAAATATAAATATGTAAGTGTCAAAAATAAAATTAAAAATAATTGATATTAGCACAAGATTGTAGAGTTGCGTAATCGTTGTATTACAATATTTTTTATCTCGTTTAACAATTAAAAGAGATTCTTGTTAAGTGTAATAGAAGCCTGAAGTATTATGAAATGTAACTAATGTGATATACTTAAGTAGTTACTTAAGTTTCGTAATTTATTATGAAACAGAATTTAAGTAAGTAACAATAAACTTATCAGTTTTTAGGTTTTAAAGTTAACTTTGAACGATTTTGTTTTTATTTTTTATTTTGCACACAAATTGTCGTATTGGCACATAACGTAATGCACATGATCTATCAAGATAAAATCGATCGCATTTCAAAAAGCGAAGGTCGAATGCACGCGTCTATTAACAAGCTTTTGTTTAACTTGCAATTTATGTATGTATGTATGTATGTAAGTGTGTTCGGGTCAAATCTTGCAACTGTAATACAATATTTTTATATGAAATATTTTATTATTATTACAAGCAACTAGTAATTAATTTTTCAAGCACTTCCTGGTATCCAATTAAGCTGAACTTGGCTTACTTACTTAAGAGGGGACTCTAGTGAGACTTTCTCCATACAAACACATTCTGCTGTTTTCTTCGTGGATAATGCCTCTAGAGCAATGATTTTTTCCATAAAATCTAGGTCTAATTAATACGTGCCTGTATCATTTCCTTTTTTCCAAAACATAATCACAAAAAGAAATATGACAATACAAAAATCCGAAAACAATGCCCGTTTTTACCGCCATGTTCAGAAGACTTTCAGACAAAATTTATAAGTTTTTAACAAAAAAGGAAATAATAGGAGCATAGATATACTTTTTCTCTAAATTTTGACATAAGAATTTTTTAGATCAGACCAGTTTTCATGAAGAAAACAGCAGAATACGAAACGTCTTTTAGTCAAAGTTTTTGTAGGTAAAATCAGCCTGAGCTGCAGTTGTCCCTTTCGCACTTTACGGGGTGAGGTTGGAGGTGACGCGACGGCAATAGTTTCTTCAAATACCTATTTTTCAAATTCCTGTTGACTAGAGTCCGCGTCTTAAATTTCTTTGAAAACATTGAAATAATTTGTTCTCATGATGAAGCCGGAAGCTGGTCATAGCAACTCCTCAACCAGACCAAATAGCACCATTGTGTATGTGTATTGTTGTACACATTCAGTTCAAAAAGCTTGTTTAACAAGTAAAATTTCAAAATTTAAAAACCCCCGACACATTTATCTTGCGAGAACACCCCGATTCAAACAGTAAAACACCCATAACTTTTGAACGGCTAATCCGATTTTATTCAAACAGCTAAGAACACACTCGACAAAATCATCTTTCAAACAAATAAAAACTAAATTAAAATCGGTTCATCCGTTAAGGCGCTATGATGCCACAGACAAGACACACAGATACACCGATACACAGATTTCACGTGTGTTGCTGTGTAGCAACACACGTGAAACTTATAACACCCCTCTTTTTCCGGTGGGGGTTAAAAATACAAAATGCATCAAAAAGCAAAAGCAACAATAATTGGAACAATAGCCTGTAACAACAAACACCGCAACACCGATCAATTTAACGATCATTCCACTCTATAAAGCAAAGGCAATAAAAGAAAGACACCGTTCCTTCTGAACGAGATTAATGACCGAACAAATAGCCCCATAGCTCTAATATTATGTGCAGGCGCGGATCCAGCCCTCAAAAAAGGTTGGACTCTCCTAACAAATTTACTATCGTTAGATACAGGGGCGATTTCTGAATTTAGTGATCATCTCACACCCAGATTTGACATGATTTCAGGCTAAATTGGAGTTATAAGTTTTTAAACTGTCATGGTCATTAATACTAACATTAACATTCGAAACGGGATGTAATTGGAGTTTTCAAATATTCCAATTGAGTGTGCATGTAAATTATATCACCTCTGACCTAGACTAGAGTCAAGTGCATACACATCTCAAAAAAAATATTGCTGAATTCAGAAATCGATGGTTGGATTTTAGAACTATGGTTTTTTTGATTGGTCGCCAGTTCAAGTCCGTTCACAATTTTTCGGCACGACACGGAGAGATTATAAAATAACGAAGTTAAATTTTAGAATTGCGTAGGTATTATTTATTGTATAGGAAATGTTCTGTTCACGATTATTCAAGAGTATTATCTTACAAGATAGTAGGTATATAAATATTTTTTTTTGTGTTTGCTATTCTTCTTGTTCGGCTAATTAAATTCTTCCGGCTCATAACTTTGCCACTGCCTCGGCATAATCTGTGGCAGTAGGTACATAATAATACGACTTCAGCCGTTTGGGGCTTGCCGCCGTGCCCACAACGATAGATCCGCGCCTTAATCTGTGCACCTATCAGCTACCTTGAGCAACACAATCATCTCTAACTAATACTTACATAACATAAGCCATTACGTAGATATATTATAACTTATAACACGACCATTTCAAAATGCCGACATCTCAGAACTGAAGGGAAGAGATGGGGCTCGATGCAATTTTGCCGGTTTTTCAACTTTCCCTCACAAGGTCATCGGTGAAAGTGCTTATGAGATTAACATAGCTGAGATGTGAGGATGTTACTCTACAAGTCTACACGTGGTTTTTGTCGTCGAGGTTTAAGCTTGGCTGGCGGTTAAAGTTAAAAGGTGATATTTCGTCTTCTGGAGCCAAAATGTCAACTCCATTTTGTAAATAGGTATACGAACGGTTCAGCCGTCTTATTAAGATCGCAAGAAAATCTTCAAGACCTCTTTTTTGGCCAATTTAGGGTTCCGCATCAAAGAAAAATCTTATTTTTCAATATATTGGTATTGTATAGTAAAATATACGTAATAATTAACATTACCACCAAATTTCAAGTTCATAGGTCAATGGGAAGTTAAAAAAATCTTCGAAACAAAATTTTGTGACAGACAGACAGACGGACACGTGAGTGAAAGCGATAGGGCTCAGTTTGGACCCTTCGGGTACGGAACCCTAAAAATCTAAGCTTTTATATTTTGACATTTCGACCATCGCCATTTCGATAGCGTTTTACATTTTAAGGGTTCCGTACCCAAAGTGTAAAACGGGACCCTATTACTAAGACTCCACTGTCCGTCTGTCTGTCACCAAGCTGTATTTCATGAACCGTGATAGCTACAGTTGAAATTTGCACAGATGACGTATTTCTGTTGCCGCTTTAACATGTTTTTCAGCTTATCAATGGAACTGAAATTTACTTAATCGTCAACTAGGTAATTCAGATTAATCATGGCACTTAAAAGAAACCAAAATAGATTAAAACAGGTTTTATCGATTTTAACCGCGAACCATTTTTCTAATCAGCAACCTACTTCGTTTCTTTCTTTTTAATTTCCAAATCTGCGTGGAAATCGTTATCAATCACGGATTGACCTTCCAAATTGGTTCCATTTCGGATCCGGATCAATTTTGTACCGCGCGCCGCGTGCGCATTTGTAATCGTGGTGATTCGGAGACAATCGGTTATCTTCGGTTACTGTTGGTTACGCAACAGTGTTCACGACACGACACGAGTCGAGATGTCAAATTTCGAAATTCGAATTTTAAAAATAAATGCAAGGAACTGATGTTATCAATAAGGATCGTAAAAAAAGGGCCAATTGCCAAAAAGCGATAAACTATGTTGAAAGTTCGTAGCTTCGAAAGACATGTGCTAACTGCGTGGTGTTCAGAAAAGCTTTTTCGAACTTTTTACAGTGGTTTATACTTTAGATAAAAAAACCCGACTGCTTCAAAAGCGAACTAAAAAGTCGTAAACAAGGAAAAAATCATGCTGTGCAGTCGGAGGATACATATTCGCGGGCTGGCTGACCAAAATTTGGTGTATCCTCCGCCTGCACAGCATGATTTTTTCCTTGTTTACGACTTTTTAGTTCGCTTTTGAAGCAGTCGGGTTTTTTGTTTTTTTTAATGAAATTTTTTATTTATAACTTTTTAGTTAGTTTTTTTTTTTCGAATTAAATACATTTAAACATATAAGTGTTATATATATTTTTGAAATCACCTCTAAAACCCCTTTATTTTGATACCCCACACGATGGGTTCGGAAGAAAAAAAAAAATTGGGCCCCCACAATATGGCACTCAAAAGCCGCCATTTTTCTATTGTCCAATTTTAATGTAGCCTATGACACTCGCAGGGTTAAGACGCATCGATTGACGTATGAATCATCAAAATCGGCCAAAGCGTTTGGTCTCTGGAACGCCATATAGGAACAAACATACATACATACATACTTACATACATACATACTTACATACATACATACATATAGAAGAAAATTGCTTTAATATGAGCGCACTCGATGCTCTGGAATAAACATTGGAACTTTTACCTTTAATTGGTAAAAGTTCGAAATTAGTTTTTTTGCTAACCGTCTGATATCGGCTAAATTAATGATTTTAGTATATAAAGTAATAGTACAACTAAAAACTACTCATTAAAAAAATCTTGAATACGAAATCCTGTGGTTGTCTATTGCCAAAAACGCAGCAGGCGGCCGATGGCATTATGAAAAAGTTATTTAGATGAGGAAAAATTACATTATTTTATCGATGCTGTAGCTAGGTAATTCTTTATGGATTTCTTTCTTTCTTCAGATTAAATTAGTATGTCGATTTGTCAATTATTATGAGCTAAGTTCTTATTCCAATTTGAAACCTGAGGCCATAGACAAGTGACATTCTATCATCGAAAGCGTGGCTGTAGCGGTAGGAAAATTGACAACAATTAAAATATCAAAATTTTAAAAACCCCCGACACATTTATCTTGCGAAAACACCCCGATTCAAACAGTAAAACGCCCATAACTTTTGAACGGCTGAACCGATTTTATTCAAACATAGCTAAGAACACTCTCGACAAAATTACCTTTTAAACGAAAAAAACTAAATCGAAATCGGTTCATCCGTTTAGGCGCTATGATGCCACAGACAGACACACAGATACACAGCAACACGCGTGAAACTTAAAACACCCCTCTTTTTCTGGCGGGGGTTAAAATATATGGGAATGACAAACCATATCGTAATGTCAATTGTCACGTTCTGTGTATTTTATTCACTTACATGAGAGTTTTGGAGAGAACGTGATAACGTCTTCTCTGTATTATTTTCCTAAAATTATAATATATTAATACTGTAAAAATTGTGGTTTTTTATTCTAATAATATTAGTGGACGTGCACGAGTGTGGGCAAGTAAAACACAGCGGTAGAACATGAGTTTGTACATGTTGTCGACAAAACTCCGTAGAAGCTGCCAATAAAACTACCGCCATTTTATTGAGGCCTCACAAGGACATAGGAAAAATTGGTGTTATTGTAATCTAAAGGCGGAAACACATTACTGTGGCGTGGCGTGGCGTGTCGCGCCAGATGCCTATCGGTTTCATACATTTAGTATGGTTAGAGGCACATTTGAGTGTCATGGCCCAGCGTGGCGCGTCCTGGCAGTATATTTATCTATGGTCCTGGCGTGGCGCGGACTGCCCGCGACCGATTGCGCCACAGCCCCCACCACCGCTCTGGCGCGACACGACACGCCAGGCAAATGTGTTTCTACACCGCGTGGCTCGTGGCGCGCCATTCAATGACGTGAACTCGTAGCGGACGCTTGTATGCTGCGTGTTGAAAATTACCGACGAGCTTATTGAACTTGTACGTCAACGTACAGTTTTCTTGTTAGATACTAATTAGTGTTGTATTTGTTTTGTTTTATGCCCAACTAGCATGTACAATCATATAGAATCCTAATTTTAACATTAAAAGTTGATATATATATAGATTTTAAAGAATTGATAAGAGATATCATACTTAATAATTACGCGAGGAACTTGAAAACGTAAATTTTTGTTTGTGGAGATTATATGATGAAGTTAGCGTCAAATGAAAGGTCTTTGTCTAAAACCATTTTATCCGTTTGAATCATGTAAATCGGTCCAAACGTTGCCGAGATAATCGCTTATCATTATAATCAAAATGTAAACAAACCGATTTTTTTATGTTTTTGTCCTAAAAACTTTTAAATTTGGAATGACCTTGCCTTCTTTTTTAGGGTTCCGTACCCAAAGGGTAAAAACGGGACCCTATTACTAAGACTCAGCGGTCCGTCTGTCTGTCTGTCACCAGGCTGTATCTCATGAACCGTAATAGCTAGACAGTTGAAATTTTCACAGATGATGTATTTCTATTGCCGCTATAACAACAAATACTGAAAACAGAATAAAATTAATATTTAAGGGGGGCTCCCATACAACAAACGTGATTTTTTTGCCCTTTTTTGCGATAATGGTACGGAACCCTTCGTGCGCGAGTCTGACTCGCACTTGGCCGGTTTTTTTTTAATTTTGCTCTAAAGTAGTTTAATTGCTAGGAGAAATTTATTTATTTATTAAAATTTTATGCAACTTAAAGGTACATAGGCAGACTTAAAGCTTAAGATATTCTCTACCAGTCAACCAAGATGGTGGAAGGGTGGTGGAGATATAACATGGCTGGTGCATAGAAATAAATTGATGGTCTTCATCGAAATCATCATCTGAATCCGAAGTTAATATTATGTACGTCTACACGTTGCAAAGGTTCGATGTATACTAATTCAGAAATAGCGCCATGGCGCGCCACGACACGCCAGCTTAGTGTGCACACTCAACGCCACGCCAGTATGCGCCACGCCACGCCACGCCACAGTAATGTGTTTCCGCCTTAAATCAGCTCTACTCGACAAATTGCCATTAATAAAAATAAAAAAAATATTACATTTTAGCATTTCGACGAACGCCATCGTTGACATTGAATGACACTTTCTAGAATCACTGATAATGATATTTTACTACATATTTAGACAAAGCTCCATAGCCTTGAACATCGTCGCCGAGTTGCCAGCTTTTCGGTTTTTAGGCGTTACATTTAGGCAAGTGTGCGATGAAATTGCATGATCTAATTCCACCTAGCCCGTTTCATCATCGAACTACGCCATTGGTACATGGTGGTCATCCCACCCATACGCACCAAACGTTTTGGGAACACTTTTATTGTGCGTACAGATAAGGAGTGGAATTCCCTGCCGGAAACTATGTTTCCCGACAGCTACAATCTAGGGGTCTTTAAGTCAAGAGTGATTGGGTTTTTTCTAGGCAAGCGTGATTCACCGTCGACCACATCATCGCTTACCATCAGATGAGATAGTGGTCAAGCGCGAGTATAGTGTTTAAAATAAATAAAAAATTAAACACTTTTCAGCGCATTTCTATATTGTGTGGCATTGAAATGCTTTGTAAATAATTTTGAAAGTACCAAACAGTCTCAGGGGATACCTATTTACAGTCTTCTCAGGGAGGCACCCTAACGGACCATTTACATATCGGTGAAGATCTTTTAAGAGGTAGTAACGGGCACCTTCTAAGTGCTGATGGTACCGGGGTAAAATCCCACATTACCTGGTCTCATCTCTGTCCAGGCGTCTTGCGAAGGTGGAAAACATTCCTCGATGTCAAAAAAGGAACAGACCATTTTTTGATGATTTCATGTATTTCGTGAATGGTAGTATTTAAACAAATCGACACTGTTCCTGACCAGAGGGCTGGCTCGTTCTTTGCGCAAATAATCAGCATTGCCATTCAATGTGGCAATGCTGCCAGTCTTCTGGGCACGTTCCTAGATAACAGCGATGTGGAGGAATACTTCGACGCCTAGTGTGTGTACCATGTGTACGTACCTTTCTTTGGTATTTAGATAAATTAGCTATGTAAGTATGTCTAATTCCTAAAAAATGATTTAAGTTTGTGTAAGATATTTACCCCCAGTTTCCCAGCTCAAAATTATCGGAGAATTAATGTGACAAATTGTCAAGCACGCGTTATCTGCTGTGATTGGCTGTTGAAAATTCATTCAACCAATCACAGCAGATAACGCGTGAATTTTGAGCTGGGAAACTGGGGGTTAGTGTTTATTTCTACCTATTGATTATTATCCCATTATTTAACATCAACTCTTAATTGTTGTGGTCTTTGTGGATTGTTCTATTGTTTTATTTACGTAAAATATGACTAGGGTACTTAATTATAATGATTTACTTACGAGGTGATTTTAGATTCGAAGTTTTGAAAATAATGAGGCATTTTTATAAAAAAGAACAAAATAACAGAACTAGGCATGTGTTACCGCTTACTCTAAATATTCCTAACTTTAATTAAAATCTAATCAGTCTGTAATGAAAAAATTATTATGTAAAATTGACCACCGAGTGTTAGGTGTCGCAAAATAAATTCATTTTGTTTGTCAATAACATTAAAATCGAACCAATACTAATCGCTTTACCCGTTCATCGATTTCCCGCCAAGCGATTATTTGAAAAAAGAACAACCAAACTGAAAATTCACACCGATCAAGCTATTTTACACCTAATACTTATTGCAATAAGGACAACAGAGGCGTACAAAAAGTGCGTTAATTTGCAAGATTTCATAAAGCAAGTTGCCAGATTATAAATACCTTATATTTTATTCGCGATTGTGAAATCAATTCTGAAATGTTGACATTAATTAGTAATAGTTTGCAACTATTTGTATTTAATATTTATTTTATTCTGTTTTTTGTAGAAAATGAAATATAATTTTAGTATACAAAACATAGCGCGTCGAATGCATTGAGTTGTGAGGGTCAGACTGAAATTATGATCGGACCTTTTATTTAAAGTGACGTGGTGTGAAATGTTCAATTAAATAAAAATAATTTTATTGGATTATTGTAGACAAAAAATAATTTACCTGTAACAATATTGGAAGGAAAACGAAACAATGATGGAATTATAAAACCCCATGCAGGATTGTCTATCAAATCTTTGCGAGAAAAAAAATGAATTTATTTCATCCGCTTTGTTTTTGTAACTGGTAACTTTTCTCGTACGAGAGTCTCACATTTGTGTGTGTGTGACCTTTAAAATCAGCATATTCCAGAACTTATTTTTAAGTACTGGAATATGATAAAAACATATGATATAGATAAGGGGTTTATGAATTTTAAGTACCTAGGTATATCAACCTACATCTTCCTACTGTTGGGTTACACAATAGCCTCGGAGTGATGCCTTCTCCGACCAATGTCTCGTAAACTTCTAAGTATGCACATCAGCATGTAGCGTTTCATAGGGCTTACTCCCTCCTATGGCAACACTATAGATGCATAAGAAATAGGGACATAATATAACCTGTGGTTCTAGGTCCTGTAACAATTGCTTACGTTAAAAGAACTGTCGATATCTCAGTCAGTAATCAGCTGTCTAGATTATATCTAAACATTTAGCATTTCAGCACCCATTGTTGTGCTAACAATGATATATTACGAAAATAAAAATATCTATACAACCGCCATGATGGATTGCGAAAATTTTGAATTTCGAAATATGTTTTTTTTTATGAACTCAACTTATTCTTAATTTTTAGGGTTCCGTACCCAAAGGGTAAAAACGGAACCCTATTACTGAGACTCCGCGGTCCGTCTGTCTGTCTGTCTGTCTGTCTGTCTATCTGTCTGTCTGTCTGTCACCAGGCTGTATCTCATGAACCGTGATAGCTAGACAGTTGAAATTTTCACAGATGATGTATTCCTGTTGCCGCTATAACAACAAATACTAAAAACAGAATAAAATAAATATTTAAGTGGGGCTCCCATACAACAAACGTGATTTTTCCGCCGTTTTTTACGATAATGGTACGGAACCCTTCGTGCGCGAGTCCGACTCGCACTTGCCCGGTTTTTTTAAGTTGAAATTAAATGAATAATCGTTAGTTTTTTTTGGGAATGTCAGAATTTTAAATTAATTACTTTCCTAAAACCATGTATGGGTGCCATTATGCCTAAGGGACTATATTCTACGGGTACAGCCTATATAGACACGGTACTCGTAAAGGCTCTTTTAGAGCACATAACTCGTTTGTTTTGTTTTGTAATCGTTATTGTTACATCCAACAACATTCTGTTATTTATGCTTCCCAAAGACAAAATGTTTTTCAAACAAGGCTTTTATGGAAGGATATTGTGCCAAACAAGTGCTTTGCTTACAAAATTGCAGCTCCGTATCATGAAATTAAACATACCAGAGACACAAAATAGAAAGTATACAGAAGGGTCACTCCCGCCGTTTCGAAAATTGACAGTTAAACTTGACAGATTCACTAGGGTTGGTACTCAGAATTTCAAAAAAGACTAGGTAGTTTATGTTACAAACATAAATACATCGATTCGTCTAAACATACAAGACAAAGCATCAAATATCCAATAAAGATCAGGACTCCACATACGACGAAGATTGGATGGTAACACGACGTAACAATGGTGTAATAATGATCCCCCTAAAAACATTAAAATGTGAAATGCACCAAGCTAGACAAAAATATAAATGTGAAAAAAAGTGTTAATAAAAGCAAAAAACCCGACTGCTTAAGAAGCGAACTAAAAAATTAACGAACGAAACATACTTGTGAGCTGGATGACTTAACCCTAATATTATGACTAGTTTTATAGCCTTTCCAATTTCGTCTATGGACTTAAAATATATTTATATATTTTTTTTTTCTTGTAAAATTTAATGACCTTTATTACTTAAAAATTAATAAAAGAACGAATTTAAAGAATTAATTTAAATTATATTCAATTAATAAAGATAACCCAGCCAATGCAACCTCGTTACTGTACTGTTTGAATGACGTGACAAACGCCCGCACAAAGCACTCGTGACAGCCGCGTCTGAGCTCGGTCCAATATTGCCCAATATTCCCAGTAAAATCGTAATGTCAATGTGTGTGTGAAAAATGGCGCTTTGTTCGTAGTGGCCTCTCTTACGTACTTTGTGCCAGAGATGTAAGAAAGGGCAAGAAATAAAAAGATCATGAATATTAACTATTAATAGTAGACAAGTTGAGTCCACATCCATCGCTACAAAATATAATTATCACTATCGATTAATTGTTTATCGGTGGACGTGTACCCGAAGATCGACAGGCCACCGATCGACGATCTATGAAAGGACCACTGCAACTGTAATATTTGATAATTTCCACACATATCACACATTAATGTTCGAAGACAATGGAAAACCCCAACCATAGACACTCGAGATAACTTTTTTTACACGGCCTAAGGCGTCCGAAGCTAACCTTGCGACACAATACCTTTAGCTTAAATGGTGCAAAACGTTCAACAGCAATTAGTATAGATATGCTCCATTCTTTCGCACAAGCTGTGGCTCAACGAGATTTGGGCCATTGTGTTCATGGAACATTACTGTTGTTTCATCACCAGCTATCTCGCCTGATTAATGATCTCACCATACGATTTGCGATGGATCTCGTAAGGGCTTTAACCGTGAACGAACTCTCAATTTGCATTTTGATCGGTGGTGTTAAATTTTGACAGTTCTTTGTTTTTTTTATTCGGTTGGCAGCACATGCGTTTCGAAGTGGAGCGTGGCTTTCATATAAATGTGATGTAAGGTATGTGTCATAGTTCAAAATGCATGAGAGAATCCCCAAATTAACAAGGAATTTGGACTGATTCATGAAAAAAAAGGAACAATTATCCACAATAAAAATAAAAAAGAGTGTTCTGAAAAGGATCTTTCGTATCGAAGCAGCAATTTTTTGATTAAAGGTTCCTTTTGACAGATCTATTTCTTCGAAAAATTTACAAGAGACAAAAATCTTGCTGTAGGAATTAAGGTTGCCCTAGTCGACGCCACGAACTATTTTGTGCGCTGGGTGAAATGTTTGCTATCTCATCCGACAACACGTGCGAAAGAGATTGATGCTGTGATGAGCAGTAAGAAACAAGTTCGCGTATGAATTAGCACTTTTGCAAATTTTTATCGAAATAGATGATGATTTAGGACGCGAAATTTTATAAACAGACCTTTGGCAGTCTAGATATCATGAAAAAACTACCGAATGTATATTTTCAAAATAAAATTATTTGCATTGTTGAATTACTAATATATCCCTGTATGGAGGCCGTTTTGCAATTTTCCTTCTTCTTAAGCTATTTATTTCCGCCCAAAGATGCGTTAAAATTAGTGTTGAAATATGGAACTTTCGACGCTCATAACTTTCAAATATATATTTTTTTTCCTTTTTTCCATACAGGGCTAGATAATGATGAGAGAAATTGATATCATTTTTTTTTTATTTTGAACGTACATCTTCAAACAGTGGAGTAATCGCTAGACTACGTTTTTATGGAAGAATTTTCGACTAGTGTAATCTTAACAATGGAATTTGATTAAAGGTTCCTTTTGACAGATCCACTTCTTCGGTTAGACAAGAGACAAAAATCTTGCTGTAGGACTTAAGTTATTTATTTTTTATTAACTTTGCTTCACACCAGGAATTTCTTCCTAAATTCTTGCCACAGCTAGAAATTTCTTGCCACAGCAGTTTCCTTTAATTTTCCGGATCATTAAAGACCCTTCTGTCTTGGCTGACCGACTTGAGTTTAAATTTTAAAATTGAAATCATTCTACAATTCCTAAAATTTTCAAGAGTCAAGATTCTTCGCAAGACTGTTGATGTTTGATCTAGAGTTGCTTGCAGCTTGATTAGTTAATTTATTTTTTTGTTGCAAAATGGCTGTTTGAAAAGGTTAAGTGATCTTATTGATGTGTGTTTAGACAAAATCATACAATAATTAAAATTCATTACGTGGCCTTGCCATTTCGGTAGGATATGATATGAGATGCAATAGCGATAAAAAAAGTGAGCAATAACAAGTTTCAAAACACCAGCAGGGTGTTTCAAAGCTAGCTAAGTTTAGCAAAAATACAACAAAAACTTCAATTCTACAAGCGGGCATTGAGCTGCATCAGCATTGGGTGTCGGTTATCCCAAAATAAGTCGAAAAATCTAAGCAGATGATGCATCAACAAAGATAAAAATGCTATTGTCATCTGCAACCGCAAAACGCATCTGACCCACAAATATCAGATACAGAATTTATGCAACGCACAAATTGAATTAACGCCCCGCGATGCCGTCTGTTTTAATTCTCATCTTTGATGAATCCTTTCGAAACGAGTAGGGGGTTAGGAGTAGGGGTGGTAAAACGGACAGGTGGTCGCCGCTCGCGCTATTGCCGTGCCGACTGCCGCAGCGTGTATCCGCCGCTAACAGCGACGACCGTCTGTCATCTGTGACGTTAGCCAGTTTGCCGCCCAATTTTGAAATTATTTTTTTGAATCCGGAACATAGTGTCGTGCAGTGTTTTTTTTTGTCAGACAGTGGCAAAGGACATACGCTCTGACAGGATAGTGGTGTGTTGTGTGATGGTACTCAGCCGCTCTGGGTTTTGAGAGCAGTATGAGGGGCAGCATTTGTCAATTTTTGTTGTTGGCGCACGCAGTCTGCGCCATCACCGGACCGAGAGTGAGTACTTACATATTATCATGATTTCTTCTATTTTCCTCAGGTTTTTTTTTTCAAAATTAATATAAATTTCGAACTTTACAATGATCAAATGGCTCTTATTCAAATTACTTACCTGCGTAGGTCTCATAGGTGGAATACCTAACCCGAAATTAATACACAGATAGATATTTCCTTTTCGCGTATACAAAATATCCGCATATCCGGTGTGAAAAACCTGTTTCTCGGATCTTCTGCAGCGGTCCGGAAGAAAGCGGACGATAATTATAACTGAATGCTTCGAAAGTAGATATTAAATTTCGCGTGTGTTATATCGATTATTTATTATACTAGATACATAATGATTTATCGGTTATACCGGCAATTCAAACATAAATCTTGACGCAGTTATTTGAATATTCGGAAATCGAATCTATTTGCCGGCTTTTGACTTAATTAGAGCTTGATTGATTTTAATGTAATTCAATTTTAATATTGTATATTCAAACTCCACTATTGAAAGAAAGAATAATAGTTAATTCTATTTTTAAATATAGGTCACCGGGAATATTAATAAATATTTGCATGGAATTAGTAAGTACTAAATTGAGACACGCGGATGTATATCAATTATTACAAAAACAACAGCTAATTAGCGTGTTCAAATAAAATGTATCGGAAAAGGAAACGTTTCGACATGATACTCAATTTGTTTTCATTATATTGTTCAATGATTATCGTCTAAAGAATCTGCGTGATTTCGTGAAGAAAACATTTGAAAGATTCTTTGTTTTTCATGTGGTTTTGTTCATAAGACACTGTAACCTTTTGCATGACTTTTTTATTAAAAAAAACGTAAAATAATTATGAGTGATACTTAACGAGATTATGCATCGCAGGATGGAAAGAGTCTGGAACTGTCAAATTAAGAAACAACCAATCTGATAAAAAGCTCAGAGGCTGATTGCAGAAATAACAAATTGAAAACATATAATTGCACAGTAAGATTGTCTGTCTTGATTAAGCTATGTAGGTCTGCAGGGGAGTTTTTGGCGGGATTTTGTCGATTGAAGTTCAGTGGCTGTTAATATTATTTGCAAATTGATTCCTAGTGGATATTGTGATATATTATTGGTGTAGTTTTGTGTCTCAACTGTCTACGCAACTGGACAATTTGTGAAATCATTGACAAAAGCGATCTCGGGATAGTGGAGCGGAGTATTTTATTGTAGTATTGACTGCCTCTGCAAAACTTACTGGGAAGACTGACTCGATACAATTTGCTGCCAAATATTGCAAAAAACATTAGAATCTTTTACATCCGCATTCTAATGCATACTAAAGAATATCAGAGCGAAATAATAAAATGGCTAAAAGGTCCTAGCAACCAGGCCATAAAACTTACATAAAAAAAAAATTGGGCTGCAGGTAGAGGCAGTGTATGTGCAAATTATGCTTTGTGTATGTACCTATATTACAACGGATAATTGCAAACCGTGTAAGTTTATGATCTATCTAGAGAGATTATAAATTCTCCATAAATTTTTCTTGTCAAGTTAAAATAAGGTAAATCGGGTAAACTTTCAAAGATCTGAGAATATTTCGCAAAAGATCTGAGAATATTTCGCAGCGAATAGGAAAATGCGTAACCCTTGAGATAATTAAGTTACAATTAGAGATTATAAAAACACTGTAACTATACCTACCTTGACACGTGTATATTTAAAACAATGCCGAGTTTCAAAATAACTCGTTTATGTCATAGTCCCTTGAAATAAAACCATACTTAATTTTAATTAAGTATACAACGTACAATATAACATTATTATAATAATGTAACCACCCATAAACACTAAAACAACAGTCTGAGGTGGTTTTAAATTTTTCATGGGAATAGGTCCATGAGGATTTCATTTACCAAAGCGAATTGAACAAGCATTCACCATGAAATATCTGTTTTGGAATAACTCTATGACGGTATATAATCATCTATCCCATGAGATGAGAAAAATCAAGGTTCTTAGTTTTATTCCGTAGAAAAAAGCTGGTGCTCACGATCACTATCTTTGCACTATTTTTTTTACAGGTAATTTATGACCTAAGATGACAAATGTACTTAATCACAATTTGGCACACTCAGACATGCCCCTCAAAAACCTGATCACATACAATACATTCACGATCCTAGTTGAACAGCCGGGCGAGCACGGCCTCTGTTGTAGGCTTGAGTCACGCATTTTATCATGGTTCTTGCTCCGAAAATGTGATAAAAATGTGTGACTCAAGCCTGTCACAGTAGGCCGTGCTCGCCCACCAGGCATTGGGTTTGAGTTTGAGTTTGCTACAAAACGGATCTCTATCAGCTGTTATTACATCCCCCCATTTTTACGCGACTGCCGAAGGAGGGTAAATATCAGTTTATGTATGTTTGTTTCTATGTGGCGTTCTAGAGACTAAACGAATTGGCCGATTTTGATGAATCTTACGTCAATCGATTCGTCTTAATGTAGTAGTATCAGTGACTATATAGGTATATTAAAATTGAAAAAATATAAATGGCTGATTTTGGGCGCTATAAATTGTTGTGATTTCAATTTTTTTTTCATTCAAACCCATCGTCAAAATAGGTGATTACAAAAATATTCAATACATATGTTTACCTAATTCGAAAAAAGATATTAACTAAAAAGTTATAAATAAATAAAGTTAGACAAATATCAAAAACTCCACTGCTTAAGAAGCAAACTAAAAAGACGTAAACAAGAAGAAAATCTCTGCATTCGGAGGATATATCTGGTTTTGGTCAGACTGCTCGCGAATGTGTATCCTCCGTCTGCACAGCATGTTTTTCTTCTTGTTTACGTCTTTTTAGTTCGCTTTTTAAGCAGTCGGGTTTTTGATTTTTTGAATTAACTTTTATTATTAATCTATCGTTTTTTATTTCTTCCTCAATTTTTTAACAATCTTTTATGTATCTTGTCATGTGTGATTCAAATTTTGCAACTAAATAAAACAGATATTACCGGGAATTTAGCATAAACGTTTGGTCTGGTCAACCATGCACGGTAAGCTAAAAAGCTTATTAAAAAACAGTTTTTTTTTATTGGCAATGTTTTAGTTTTTGAACTACTAGATACGCATTATGCGTAAAATTTCTTTAAAAACATTTGGTTGCGATTGCGTGCCAGTAGCTGATGGATAAATTGTATATCATACCTATTACCTACCTACATGAAATTGAAACAAAACACGATATCAATTTTAAAAGCAAAATAATAAAAATCCAACCATCTACGACTATTTCAGTGATGTATCATGATTGATGCTGAACAGAAGTTTTTTTAATGTAAAAATACAACAATATCTTTGTAAACTCCGTAGTTGATTGATATTGTAACCGGATATCACTTTTTGCTCGAACTGGGAATGGAACCCGGGACGTTACGCTCAGCAGTCGTACTTGCGATCTCAAGAACAATGAAGCAGTTAAACAGACACATAATTATGATGATGAACTCTAATATAATAATTTAAAATCTCGACTTATTAAGACGGTACCCTGACCAAAAAATCGGCATGAGATATGAGCATTCCTATTGGTCTAGCGGCACTGGTGGCGCATGAATTACAGTATTGAATACGCCCAGATTTTAGAATAAAACCTTTATAAAATCGAATTTTGGTCTTTTGAAAAAAATAATTCTACAAAAATGTTCGTTATTAAATTGTCTATCCATTAGTGTTAGTACAAAAAATAATCAATGAACACTTTACGAGGAGATGCATAATATCAATAATTATTTCTCATATTTATGTTTTTTGGAAGGACATTAGTGAAATATATACAACATTTAAAAAAAAACTAAATCTACCATTTTAGAATCAATATTATGTAGAAATTTAATGTATTTTTATTAATTAATATTCCTTTTTAAATAACGAGTAGATAGCTCCTAAAAACAGCACAAAAAACGGCTTGCGCGGCGTTTTGCTCGGGGTACCGCCATTCGACTGGACTTCAATATCTATAGTCTGGTCTGGTCTGGCTTTTTATTCATAAATACAACTGTTCGCTCCGTCACTTGCCTCTAAGGTTTCGTTGGTTCGGAGTCACCCAGTCGACACCGGTTATCGCTGAAAACCAGCGCTGTGGCTCTGTCTTGCACGAGAGTCCCAGCATTATATTGAGTGATGACCGTTTTGCGTGGTTGTGACGTATACTTTGTAAGATTTTATTTAAGTTTTTTTGTTATTTTATGGTATGCCTCGTGCCTGGCGCAAATAATAAAATCGTCTTTCTTTTTTTTCTAGTAGGTTCTGGTTAACTGCAAAAGCTAAGCTATCACCAATTTGGCAGTGTCTTGACTAGGCTGTGAGCAACTATAGCTTACATAGTTAAACTTTAGGCCAGGGGTCACCAAATGGCGGACCACGGTCCGGATCCGGATCGACGACTTATTGTGTGTAGAACTTAATTAATCAGTAGGTACAATAAAATTTCGGATGAACATCTGACGTTTGTCTGTACATACTTTACTCCAAACTTTGGACGCATAGTTTAGGGCAAACAATGGCATTTTTCATATTAATATTTAAAAACAAACTTGGTACTTAGTAAATACACGTGACAATGTAAAAACGGCGTTTAAACCTTACGGACCGCGACGTTCATATTATTTTTAAGAAACGGACCCCAATTGAAAATAATTGGTGACCCCTGTTCTAGGCCCCAATCAAGCAACATTTCATCAAATAAAGCGTCATGATATTTAATTTAATTAATTATATTGCAAAAATTCAACATTGTACATTGATTGATTTTTTTTCTTTTACAGTAGAGTCCGTTTATTATGACATCGAAAGGAATTGACAAACACGTCATAATATGCGGACGTCATACAAAGCGTTTGGTGAAAAAGACACTTTTTTATGTAAATATGTACTTAAGTATTTACAAATTTTCCCGCGACAATGTTTTGTCGAACTTTAAAACGATTGATCCAGCTTGCAGAACAATTGAAGTCGAGAATAACAAAACGCGCGGCAAAAACATTTGCCTTTTCATGTAGCATAGGGCCGCTGACAGGTATTCCTTTGTTTCTTATGATAAAATGGGTCATAATAAGCGACACATCCTGTAAGGGAAGTCATTGTATCCGACTTTTTTATAAAGAATTTTATATGAAAACCAAACTTCGTAGTGTAATTACGTCATAATAATCGGTTGGTCAATATAAGCGGAGTATAATAAACGGATTCTACTGTATTTTTTTTTGCCTTTTCCTTTGATTTTGTTCGTTGTTGTCTTGTTTGTCTTGTACACTGTATAGAAATGACACGTGAACAGTCTCTAATTTGGATTCTTGACCATAGCCATCGCTAATAGAATGACATTTGTCTAAAGTCTTATGCGTAGTCTATGAAGACCTCATAATTCGCTGTCCCCACGGCTAACCACTGAAGCTAGACGAACAAGGCAGTAAACAGATACGGGTTCCGTAATACATTAGCTGTATGGACATATATTGTAAGAGGATACGTCGCCTTTCTCTCTTTCACTGAAGCAGTTTGTGCAACCGGTGATGTAACTGACACGCCTTGCAAAATATATTTCTATTTTTAGCAAAAACACTCATCGTGACTTAGACATTTGTGAAATTTGGTTGGAACTTGTACGACGCTGCCATATATGAGCCATTTAATGTTGGAATATCCTTATAATTTTTGCATAATATGTTGATTTTTAATATTTATACTATAATATTATAAAGCTGAAGAGTTTGTTTGTTTGTTTGAACGCGCTAATCGCAGGAACTACTTGTAAGAAAGTATTTTGCTTGCTTACTCACCAGCTAGCTCAAGTATGGGTGATCAGCATGAGACTATGTAGGGTGTGGTTTCGCATGAAGTTGACTGAAGTAAAAGTCACACAGTTTGGTCAACTAATTTAATTCTTGAACATACAATCCGTCATCACAATTTCTTGAGGTTAAACAAGTACAATGAAACTTACTTTTATTTGGGATACAATTTACCCATTATTTCCAATACCGGAGGTATGATGTCTCAAGCAGTATCATTCGCCTTGAAAGCCATAATCAAGCCTCGTGCAAGCTAAAATGTCATTTGTGTTCGATACCAGATGATGGAGCTCAGATACTGTTTTCTTCAGGAATTGTAGTCATATGTGTAGATGTAGTTATATAGTTAGTTATTTGACCATTTACTTATTTATATTGGTAATAATAAAATTAATCCTAGGGTGCCCTGCCAAGGAGAGAAAAAATGCATGATAAGTATCACACACGCACATGTTTTCACAAGTATGGAAATTTAGTTAAATTCAACATTATACTCACAGCTATTGCTGACACATTATGTATTTATCTTTGGGGCTTGTTCCCTGCCGCCTACGAGTCATTTTATTTGCCTTAGAACTCTTATTGGGATGAGAAGTTTTCAACCGGTGTCTTCGCTCAGTAATTGCAATGAAAAAGACATGTCATACTTGTCAGTCATAGACACTGAAGATTAACCAATAGACTTGACAGTCTAGGTCTTTCTATAAGTATGTATTTTCAAGAAGTTAATCATTTAATATTTTAGTGTTGAATTGTGTGTTTGTTGAATTAAATTGATACACACAAATTGTAATTTTATTATATCATTTTATATAACTGCAGATAGCAACGCCATCCCGTATCACGCAACGATCAACTCCCATGCCAAGCTGGTTCTCCTCTTTGACACAAGATGTCGCTGTGATACCAAAAATAATCGTTACAGTACATCCTTCCCCGGTTAAAAAATTGTTTCACAATTTTTTTTGAATTTACTTCATTTCCATTTGTGAATCTAAACATGTTCCCTGACAGAAAATGAGGTAGTCCGAAACAATATTCTATATTAGAACTACCTACATTAAGTTTTATAAAAAAAAAACAAAGTTCAAAACCTATTCATCAAAGTTTTAAGTTTATAATTTAGTACTATATGTACTAAAAATTAAAACATTAGTGACAGACAGACATCTGTCTGAACACAATTGCCAAGAAGTTTATGAAAGTTAATATTTGATTTATTAAGTATTTAAGTTTATTAAATGTTTATATTTGGGTTTTAATCTAAAATATTTAGCCCTTTATTATTTAATTGTAGACTTAATGTCTAATCAAATTAAATTTTACAGCAAAAGGTAAACACTGCCATTTAAATAGAGCAAGTGTTATTCTAAGTACCAAGTTATTTTTAAATGTAAATAAGTAAATGTGGACAAGTACGCAATCAAGTTAGATTCATAACAAAAAGTAACATAGCCATTCAAAATGAAGCAAATGTTACATTAAGTACCCATTCGTTGTATAGATGTAGGCTTATACCTCATCAAGTTAGTTCGCAACAAAAAGTAATACTGCATTTTTTAATCAGCTAGTATCACATTGAGCACCTATTCGTTGTATAGATATAGGTAAATGTCCAATTATTTTAAGTTTTATAATCAGAAAACCACCTAGTCTTTGCATCATTGTGTTACCTTGCATCCATCCATTCACATACACTATTAAAAAATAACGTACGTACGAATTAATTTAGAAAAAATATCCTTATACCCTACCAGCATTCATACATCCCTTTCTTCATTAAATATTTGCACGTTAATTGTTAAAATTCGTGCAAATATTGAATTATCAACACAACAATGATTACAAACTAAGAGTCTTCATATTTTAGAATGTCTTTTATGTGAAATTTACCTAAATCCTTGCCCTGCATGTCTCTCAAACTATACACAACAGGTGAATGTTTATTTGAAATAACACATCTAAGAAAACGCGGTGCTAGTTTAGAAGTAAAATGCTTACTAGCATCCGACAAAGTAAATGTCCTTTTATAGACTATTTGACCAACCTTATATTCCAAAGGTCGCTTTTTTAAATCATAATGCTTTTTATTCTTTTCGTGCACAAGTTTTAAGTTTTTACTAACCTCCTGGAAAATCATTTGAAGTTCTTTTAAATTATCACCATGAATTCTGTGATCCACCACGGTTAGGTCAGAAACTGGCTGTGGCACTTCTGAGTTTTGATGTAACTTTCCATCTATAAACATTTCTCGTCCATGGACGAGAAAGTAAGGTGAAAATTTAGTTGACTCATTAACTGATGTATTTAGTGCGCACTGAATTTCTGGTATGTGATTGTCCCATAGCCTATGATTTGATTTTACATACGAGGCAATCGCATACAGAATATTTCTGATAGCTCTCTCCGCTTGATTAACTTGGGGATGATATCTTGGATTATAGTAAATATTAGGCACATTATATTTGCACATTAAGTCTCTAAATTGCTTTGAAATAAATTGAGGACCATTGTCAACATAGACAAATTTAGGTATTCCGTGTACAAGAAACACTTTTTCTTCCAATATTTTTACTATAGCAGTGCCGGTTGCATTCCGTATAGGAAACAACATAACATATTTACTAAAGTAATCGGAACATACTAATAAATTTGTGTTTCTTTTAGTAGACACAGGAAAAGGTCCCAATAAATCGCAACAGATTGCTTCAAATGGTTTATTAACTTGTTTTGGGTTTCCCATTAAACCTGGACGAGATGAGTTTACCGGCTTGTACTCCTTACAAGTCTGACAACTGTTGACATAATTTTCGACATCCTTGTACATATTTTTCCAAAAACAATGTAATGCTAAACGTTTATGAGTTTTAAATATTCCGAGATGGGCGCCAGTGGGATCATCATGAAATTGTTTTAATAAAGGTCCCACGTCTTCTCTTGGTATCACTTGTTTCCAAGAGAATTGAGAAGTTAAATTATATTTATTTTTTGAATGTCTAAGCAATTTACCATCTTTAAATGTATAGTTGGGAAATTTGTGGGGATATTTTTCGCAATTTTCCACCATTTTTAAGTACCATTTATCTTGAATGTTGTCAGAAATTTCTATTGATTCTACTTTTATTCTTGAGAGTGCATCCGGTAAAACCATTTCTTTACCCTTTCTATGCTTAATGTCAAAATCAAATTGACTTAAGCGAATACTCCATCGAGCTAATCGCCCTGAAGGATTTTTTAATTTATAAAACCATTGCAAAGATGCATGATCTGTAATAATGCTGCATTTTTGACCCTCAACATACATTCTAAATTGTTCTAAAGCATACAAAACTGCTAGCAATTCACGTTCTGTAGTAGTATAGTTAATTTCATGTTTGTTAAGTAATCTACTACAGAATGCAATGGGATGGTCAAAATCCTCATATGATTGGGTCAACACAGCACCAATCGCATAAGATGATGCATCACTTTGTATTGAGAATGGTAAACTGAAATCTGGACATTTAAGAATTGGAGCTGAAACTAAGCTTGATTTTAGTTTATTAAAGGCTTCTTCAGCTTCATCAGTCCATATAAAATTAATATTTTTACAGGTTAATTTACTAAGTGGCCTACAAATCCTTGAAAAATCCTGTATGAAACGGCGGTACCAACCTGCCATGCCCACAAATCTTTTAACCTCCTTGGGTGTAGTGGGTGTTGGATAGTTAAGAATTACCTCCACTTTAGAAGGATCCGTACGCAAACCCTGTCTATCAACCATGTATCCAAGATATTTAAGTTCTTTTCTACAAAATTGAGTTTTACTCATGTTAATTGTCAAGTTTGCTTCCAACAAACGTTGATATACCCTTTCCAACAAATCAACATGTTTATTAAATTCATTAGAGATGCATATAATGTCATCCTGGAAGACAAATACTTTATTATCAAATTCCGGACCAAACAATTTATTCATCAGACGCTGCATAGTGGCAGATGCTCCAACCAGGCCAAACGACATTGTTACATAATGAAACAATCCTCGTCTAGGAACTGTAAATGCAGTTTTCTCAGCAGACTTCTCACTGTCATATTCAATTTGCCAATATGCAGCACTGAGGTCAATTGATGTTAAATATTTTGCATCTCTAAGACTATCCAGTATTTGATGGATATAAGGCAAAGGATATGCATCAGCTTTAGAAACAGCATTAAGTTTTCGACAATCTAAACAGAGCCTCAAGTCACCATTGGGTTTAGTTACCATGACAACTGGAGAATTCCAAGGTGAGTTGGACGGGACTACCACACCCAATTGTAACATCCTATTAAGTTCTTTTTCCAAGCTTAGTTGTTTAGCTGGAGACAAAGGATAGTACCTTTGCTTAATTGGTGGTGAGTCACCCGTGTCTATTTTGTGGGTAATTAATTTCGTCCTACCTAAGCCAACTTTTTCAGTATTAATTTTATCAAATTTATCAATAACTTTCTGTAATGTTGTTTGTTGTTCAGAAGTTAATGATTCTAAACATTCCAGACCTTGGTCTGTGTCTACCAAATTAATATAATTGTCAGGTAGACTAAAAACTTTTCCATTATTCAATACACTGTCAAGTGTTGTTATAAACATTTTACAAAAATCCATGCCAAAGATGATTGAGGTTATGATGTTGGGAACTATATAGAACTTAATGATCTTAATTTGATTCAAATAATTAATGGGTAATTGCATAAAACCTAAACATTTAATCCTTGAACCATCTGCAGTTCTAACATTTTGTCCATTGGGCAGTTTAACCAATTTAAATCCATATTTCATGAATAATCTATGTGAATTATTTCCCAAAATTGAACAAACCGCACCAGTGTCCAACATACCATAAACCTCTAACTCCAAAATGCTAACCAATAGATGGGGTCTAATGTCATCTGACTTTGCCTGAAATAGAGCCACACTATTAATATTGTGTGCACAAGATGTAAGGTTGATGACTTAAGTCCTTGTGGCTCTTATTGTTTAGTTTTTTGAACACTTAGGACAGTTCACACTCTTGACTCCCTTTTTACCACACCTGAAGCAAACCACCTCCTTTGAAGCTCTACACATCCATGTGGGATGGTTGGTGAGATTACACCTAAAACATTGCCTCACTGTAGCTTCAGAAGCAGATGAAGCCTCAACTGCAGCAACAGGATTGCCAGACTTTTGTACACTTGCACACTTTATTTTAGGTTGGAAATTCTGACCAGGTTTCTGTTTCAAAAGGTTAGGTTCTACAAACTGCTCAGACCTAGCACGGGCAAGTTCTAATTTCTTACCATATAATTGGAGATCCTTAATTGATTTTATGTCAAGTAAAGCCATCTCCTTCATGTATTCTGGTCTGATGTTATGCATTAGGATTTCTAATTGTTCACATTCAGACAGAGGTCTTGATAATCTATTAAACATACCCTGCAAATTGGATAAATAAACAATCATTGACTCATGCTTAGCTTGTGTACGGGAACGTATTTCTTGGGTCAGTTTATAATCCAAGTCTGGTATGTCGAAATCTTCACGTAAACAATCAAGCAAGTGCCTGTATGATGTAAAGGTATGTTTATTCGATCTAAACCAATTTAGTGCTGATTTTTCTAAAATATCAGTAAAAGCCATCAAAGCACGCTCCTCAGGTATACCTCTAGCCTGCCTCAATTCTTCTAATCTTTCTAAGAAAACCCTAACACATGTAGTACCATCATACTTTAAGTTTAAAGTGTTTAAGTTAATTGACCTGTCATTCACAAAAACTACCTGTGGTTTTTCCACTGGTTCAATTTCTGGTGATGATTCATGCGTAGATTGCATTTCCTCATCATCAGAATCATCTTGTAATGAGGTTATAATGTTAATTAATTTATTTTTAAGTTCAAGTAAATCTGGTGTAGTATCAACCACACGAGAAATTCTCATCAAGTAATATTGAGAACGATTTAAAATCCGTCTAATTGTAACAGTATCTCCAGTAGTCAACTCTTTATTTAAACGACACAGCTCTGCGACTGGTTCCGAACACAAATGTACCTCATCAGTCGCCGCTGGTGCAGAATAATCCTCCTGTTTGATGCTGCCTCTGCGATACAGATTACACAGGGAACGATACTGCTTGCGAATCACGTCTCTGGTTGCTTTAACATCAGCTGAAACATTGTAATATTTTAGTTCATATATAATTTCTTCTTTACGAAGATAATCAATCCATGTGGGTTTATCCATATTGAACAATAACAATTATTGTTTTATATATTTAAATCTAATTAACAGTTGGTATAACTATGTTAAATTAGAGTGATTTATATTCAGTTTAACAAAACATTATCTAGTGCAATAGTTTATGGTTTAAAATAAAACATGTGACCATAACCGCACTTTCAAATTCTATATAATGTTTAAGTTTTGTTAAATTAGAGTTATTTATTAAGATTAACATAACATTTACCAGTGAAAAGGTATATAGTTTTTAAATAAAACATGTGACTATAACCCCACTTTAAATTTTACATAATATTAATGTTATGTTATTTCAAATTAAGCAATCATGAAGTTAACCCATAGTTTGGTTAAGTTCTTTAGTTCATAAGTTATTGTAGATAGTAGAAACAGTTAGTGGTTATGTACCTCAGTCAAACCACATGCCCCACGTTGGGCGCCAATTGTAAGAAAGTATTTTGCTTGCTTAGGCTCACCAGCTAGCTCAAGTATGGGTGATCAGCATGAGACTATGTAGGGTGTGGTTTCGCATGAAGTTGACTGAAGTAAAAGTCACACAGTTTGGTCAACTAATTTAATTCTTGAACATACAATCCGTCATCACAATTTCTTGAGGTTAAACAAGTACAATGAAACTTACTTTTATTTGGGATACAATTTACCCATTATTTCCAATACCGGAGGTATGATGTCTCAAGCAGTATCATTCGCCTTGAAAGCCATAATCAAGCCTCGTGCAAGCTAAAATGTCATTTGTGTTCGATACCAGATGATGGAGCTCAGATACTGTTTTCTTCAGGAATTGTAGTCATATGTGTAGATGTAGTTATATAGTTAGTTATTTGACCATTTACTTATTTATATTGGTAATAATAAAATTAATCCTAGGGTGCCCTGCCAAGGAGAGAAAAAATGCATGATAAGTATCACACACGCACATGTTTTCACAAGTATGGAAATTTAGTTAAATTCAACATTATACTCACAGCTATTGCTGACACATTATGTATTTATCTTTGGGGCTTGTTCCCTGCCGCCTACGAGTCATTTTATTTGCCTAAGAACTCTTATTGGGATGAGAAGTTTTCAACCGGTGTCTTCGCTCAGTAATTGCAATGAAAAAGACATGTCATACTTGTCAGTCATAGACACTGAAGATTAACCAATAGACTTGACAGTCTAGGTCTTTCTATAAGTATGTATTTTCAAGAAGTTAATCATTTAATATTTTAGTGTTGAATTGTGTGTTTGTTGAATTAAATTGATACACACAAATTGTAATTTTATTATATCATTTTATATAACTGCAGATAGCAACGCCATCCCGTATCACGCAACGATCAACTCCCATGCCAAGCTGGTTCTCCTCTTTGACACAAGATGTCGCTGTGATACCAAAAATAATCGTTACATACTGAGTGGAATTGAAAAAATCTTTTTGTGTTCAATGGTCCATTTATTGAGAAAGGTTATAGGCTATATAACATCACGCTACGACAAATAGGAGCCGAGCATAAATGAAAAATGTTGCAAAAACGGGCAAAATTATTCCTTTTTGACAGCTTCCGTTGCGTGCGCTGCGTAAGCGGTTAAAGTTACGCAACATTCATGTATGTAGGGTAGGTAGGTAGCCAGTTGACGGGAGCGAAGCCGCGTGGGACAGCTAGTAGAATCATATTTTAAAAACGAGATGTGACCCTTAGCAGACAAACTGTCCTGTGCGTTCTAAACATAATATAAGATCATTAACCGTCTGTACTTAGAAGAACTTCCATAACAAAGATTAATTTATATTTTATGTTGAACTTACGATGACCTTAAATATAGAGCGACTACAGGAAAAAAGACAAACAGGTGGAAAATTCTGAACCTATTTTTTTTTGTGAGAATCTTTTCATGAAGGCCCTGTATCTTGCAGAGGGAAAAGGTGTTCGAGCTAGTAACTTCCGAGCCCCATGCCTACTCTAGGTATCTGTACTTATATTATAGTTAGTCTATACCAATATTATAAAGAGGAAAGATTTTTTTGTTTGTTTGTTTGTTTGTACCGAATAGGCTCCGAAACTACTGGACCGATTTTAAAAATTCTTTCACTAATAGAAAGCTGCATTATTCCTGAGTAACACAGGCTATTTTTTAATCCCGAAAACGGGTCCTATGGGGTGGCCCACGGGAGCGATGCCGCGGGGAACAGCTAGTATTATTACAAAGACGAAAGTTTGTAAGTGGGTGTGTTTGTTGCTTCTTCACGCTCAAACGGCTGGATGGATATGAACGAAATTTGGCACAGGGATAGATTATAGTCTGGAATAGCACATAGGATACTTTTTATCCCGGGATTATGTTCCCTTGGGATAATATTCGACACGCGGGCGAAGCCGCTGACAGAAGCTATTAATGAATAAATCATAAGTGGGATATAGTCTGTATGATCCCACATAAGCCTCCTTTCACCCGAGACGGAGGATATGCATGAAGATTGCCCATAAAAGGATTATGTAAAACTGGAAACGAGAAAATAACCATGGAATGCTGCCTGTTGGGAGGAGCAGTGGTGGCACAGTGGTAACGACCGCGACTTACTGGTTGTAGGTCGTGGGTTCGAACCCAGGCAGGCGCTTTACTTTGTGTAAATTATTTCATCACCACTGCTCTCAAAAACGGTGAAGGCAAACATCGTGAGGAAACCGGCATGTCCTAGAACCAATAAATTCGAAGACATGTGACATCCACCAAACCGCACTGAGACTGCTTGGTGGATTACGTCCCATTCCCTCTCACAGAGAGGAGGCCTGTGTCCCAGCAGTGGGAACATTAAGACGACGACTAACGCCAACGACCTTGAGGGAACAAAACGCGCCCTCGTTTCTCACCCGCGCGACCCAAAATTTAGTAGTTTTTTTTACTTTTCTTATTATTCTATGACTATAAAAAAAAAGCTTCAGATCAAAATGTAGATAATTAAATTGTCTTTGATATGGTGTCGATTTCATTAAAATACGCCAAGCGGTTTTGTTGTGATTGTCGTGTTTTTGTCCGTTTTAGACATAACTTAACAAATTAATTACACTATGTTATACGAATAAAACTCAAAATTTGCTCAGATGAAATTATTAAGAAAATGGTCTAATATAACATATATTTTTTCCAATAAATTACGACTAGCCGTTTAGACGTGATTCTCATTTTAAAATCAGCTACTCAAGGGAATCGGCGCCTTAATAGGCTTTTGATGTGAGGGAAACCACCATAAGACGAGAACGTGAGACAAACACTCCCATACAACTTTTCCAAACTGCAATAAAGCTAAGATCACTAAACAAACGTCCAAGGAAATAATTACTAAAACAAATTAACTTAAACACATACACTTAATCAAATTAAATCAAGATAAACCGCATAATTCATGCAAGTTTAGAAGCTTCATGAATAAACATGTTGATGCCTTGAACTTAGACAATGAATACTGATGCAACGGTTTAGAAAGTAGAATTACGTTGTTTATGGACGATACAGATTATAAATGAGCCAAATTATGCGTTATCGTACTGTGATGATGGCTATTGTCCTCTTTTTAGTCGTTTAGATGCCTTTTATTGCTGTAGTTTAGAAGAAGGGTAAATTTGACTACTAAGTTTCGTTTTTTATTTGCGAAACAAGAAACTGATTTAGACGCAATCTTTGAAACGAAAATGTTCGTAAAATGAATGCGACAAAGTGTTAAACGCGCTTTAGCTGCTTGCTAGAAATAGGAAGATATCTTTATTTTTATTTTTTCTCTACGATAATCATCATTTCAAAAGTAATGATGAATCACTAGTACTTGAATATGTACTTACTTAGGTATAATAACTATAAACTTACAAAGAAAGAAAGAAAAAAATGGAAAAAAGAATTAAGTAGTTTTTTTGTACTAGATATTTAGCTTGCTAAGTAGTTTAGAGTTATTGATACTTTAATAAGCAGACATAAGACAGTAATTTTTATCCACAAAACATGAAACAAAATGAATTGCTAAATAAATCAATCTTAATAAAATTTACGGCCTATCCATGGGCTTAAAAGGTCGTAAGGAAACAAATCGGAAATCAATACAAAATGTCAATTTTCCTTGACAAACATTGTTTAATTGCGTTTTGTGTGTTGTGGTAAGTAAATTAATAGCCTAATTACAGTGAAGCGTGAATCTCGCGTGTGTCAAGCGACTACTTTCACCTCTGGGTGCGCAGGCGCAGTGTATGATGCGAGTTTATTATAGTACTTTGTGAAACTGGGAAAGATTTGAGAAGCAATTTTATAGCATCTGAGTTGACTGAGGAGTATTCGAGATCTAAATAAGACGGTTTTACAATTGTCATTTTATTGTCAAGATGGATGGTGATGAATGGTGGATTGACAGATTTGGTAGGTATAGAAAACATGTGACACAGCCTTAATGTATTTTTCAGATAAATCTTACACGATATTTGAAAAATGAGCCCAAATTAATCTCTCCTTAACTGTCTAAATTAGGCTTTTTTTGTTTTATCTACAATTGGCAATATGTAGATAAAACAAAAATTTAAACACTCTTAAATAAAAGCTTCAGAAATTTTATAATATAAAAGAGAACGGTTGATGTATTGAAGATGTCCATAAGTGCATGGAAGATTTTCGATTGAAATGATCAAAAGCAATCAATTTAAAAAAAAAAAACTTATTGGTAATTAGCAAACTGTCTTGTGAACGCAATCTATTTATCAATTTACTAAATCATAAGCTACTTCCAATCTAGATTAAAAATTGTGTACAACAGCTTACATCAGCTCAAATGACACAATAACAGAAATACATTATCGAAAAACTGATCGAAAATGGCGCCATTTTGCCAGTTTTGCAACCTAACTAATCTTAAACCACAACTTTTGTAACAGTGGCAAAGGAAACGGGTAAACAGCCTCTGGGTAATATTTTACGAGAGTATTTTGTAATAATATTTATTAAGGTGTCGTCTTTTTCATATAATAGGCTTTTGATGTACCTACCGTGTAGCCTTGGTATGGTAGTTAGAAAATCCATACTAATATTATAAATGTGAAAGTAACTCTGTCTGTCTGTCTGTCTGTTACCTTTTCACGATTAAACCGCTGCACCGATTTAGATGAAAGTTGGTATGAAGATAGTTTGAGACCTGGGAAAGGACAAAGGCTATATAGGTAGGGTAGGGTATGGTAGTGTAGGGTAGAGTATTGTAGGGTAGTGTAGGGTCGGGTAGTGTAGGGTAGGGTAGGGTAGGGTAGGGTAGGGCAGGGTAGGTTAGGGTAGGGTAGGGTAGTGTAGGGTAGTGTAGGGTAGGGTAGGGTAGGGTAGGGTAGATAAATGTTTGGTATTTTTATGGCAAAACAAAGTTTGCCGGGTCAGCTAGTAGTGCTATATAATCTACAGTTCAATATTGAAAGCCTCAGTTTTTTAGAAGATTTCAACTTCTCACGGTATATTCAATTAAGGATTGTTTCGGTAATGATTTTTATTTATCTCTTCTTAAGGATTTTTAAAGGTACCTACCGTATTTTTGTTAAAACTTACTTGAGTCTATTCATTTATAATTTATAATCGTCATTAAAAACAAAACTAATAATAGGTACTTAATAAAACCCAAATTATTTATACTTACTAAGGTAGCTTTTATTGGTTTTATTTATCAGATTACATTTAATATTTCTGTAAAAGCCCGAACTCAGGTAAAACCTTTGATTTACCAAGTCCTACTGGTAGAAGACCCAAATTATCTGTGATAATCGCTAATTTCAGTCTTTTACTAGCATGAAAAAGATTAATCTTAGGATTTACCTCAAGACTTGTGTTCAAAAATTTTGGTACTGATTAATAAGATTTCCTTATTCATTTATTTACATGATTTTACAACATTTTCGAATGCTTGTAACGGAGTTTTTTTTTAAATCTTTTAGGTATTTTTATCATGAAACAAATGTAATACATTGGTAATGCTGTTCTTAATTGTTCTCATCATTTCGTATCATACTCAGAGGGAAATTTTTAGATTATTTCGGACTTTTACCCGTAAGGCTTGGTAAAGCCTAGGTTTTACCGTAGTTCGAGCTTTTACATTAAAATTTACTTTACCGAGAAATCTAAGGTTTCAATAACCAATTTTTATATTTACGGAAAATAGAAAATGTTTTGATAAGTATTCACCAGTATTCTTAATTAAATTTTCTCTAATTTCACCATACACATGATGAAAACCAATGCAGAGGTTTCAATCTCAATGCATACGCAACATCCAACAGACAGAACTCTAGGCAATTTCTTCGTTGTTGGTTAAATTAATGAGCATTTAAGGAAATTTCTCAAGAAATACTGAGTTACGACAAGGATAGTGCGACCGTTTGCGTAACGCTGTGGAATCGGGGTGTGCTCTGATACCATCTCTCTGCGAATTCTGCGATTTACGCAATTTTCGCCTCGATGTTGCATCACATTCGCGCCATTTGCATTGCATTTTACCATAAACAGAATGATACGAATTACTTATTCCAATTACAAATCTGCACATCCATTTAAGTGCATTACGATATTTATGATACTAGTGATGTAACATCAATCATTCGGACATTAACACCGGTTTTCGATTTCTTAAACATATCTGTCTTATTTCTTTATTCTTAGGCGTCTAATTAATCAACATCTTAATGAATAATATACTGCTATCGTTTTGATTTACGCTACACGTATATACGTATGATATATTAGTTCAATTACGCTGCATTTGTAACCGACTTCTAAAAAGGAATCGGTTCTTAATTCATTTTTTTTAAATTTATGTTCCCCGATTACTCAAAGACGCCTGGACCGAATTGGAAAATTATTTTTTTGTTTGAAAGGGTATTCTTTTCAGGTGGTCCCATAGTCATCAGGTCAGGGTCTAATGATGGGAACTTGGATAAATCGAGGGAACTCCTCAAATATTATAGACGTACATATATCGTATCATTTGGTGAAGTGGAACTGGTGAAGAAGACCACACATGGGGTTTAGTTATCTCGAATAGTTAAACGACTATGATAAAGCAAATACTTATAAATAAATAGTACTGATGAAAATGGTACCATTCGAACTGAGCTGATGATGAAGTCGGCAGGTAGGCACTGGAACTCCGAAATAAAATAATGTATCCTAGTCGTGTTTGGGCTTATTGGAATCGTCATGAGATGTACTTTGGATATATTTTTTATGGCAATTGGAGGTACCTATCAAAACTAAAGAGAGATTAATAAAAAACTTTTTAACAAAAAAAACAAACCGACTTGCAAAACAAAAACACTACAAAGCGTAAAATACATTTATGTTCCGAAGTCGGTGTCAAAACACGGACCAAAAACATCGACCTCAGAAAAGAAAGTTATTTTTAATTTTTGGGTGGTAATTGTAAAATAATGCTCTATTTCAGAGTCCAGATAATTGCATATGCATCTATTTGTCTTATTTACCTATTTAAGTACTTAATTATTTGCAAATACATTTGTCATATCTAATTTGCCCGCGTTCTCGTGTACAAAACCAATCAACACTACCAACACACTAGCACTTCTCGATTAGTTTCGCAAATATTCGTATTAATAGTCACGAACATCTCACAAATATAGTCACTTTCACTACAAACAAGTTCCCCGGAGCTTTCTGTTTCGTACTATTGTGTTAGGTCGCCGACATTCTGCGTAATTACATAAATTATGTCGTCGCGTGTAACATAGAGACGCGTCTGTTTTTTTTAAACGGTTGTTAATAGGAAGAATAATTTTTGTCGTGTGCCTTGCTGAAATTGGGACACGTTGAATTGGGTAACTGGCACAAACGAGTTTTTTTTTTTATGTATAGTCTTTTATTCACTGGCACTACAATATCGATTTGTTGTGTTTTTGTATAGTGTAAAGACTTTGCTGAACTAATCTAAGGCTCAATTGCACCACAAATCACTAAAGATATTAAGTATTTACAAAATTCTTATATCTGTTTTGCAGATTCCTCATTAAAATTCTCAAAAAAAAAATTGAATATAGTATGTGCTTAGCAATCACTAAACGGTGCGCGGTGTAGGGATTTTTGTAAGGGTCAAATGTAGGTATCTGCGCCAAACGAATATAAATCATCGTTCTATTTCCGGGACAGAATACTGTTTTATCTATGGTAAGTGTCAAATGCATTTCGTGATTTATGGTGAAACCGGGCCTTTTAATTGGTAGTTTAGACTAAATAGATGCTAGTTAAAGACACCAGTCTAAGATAAAGTATGGCAAAATATGCAACTATTAAAAGTTGATATCGGTTTCAATTCCTGCATGAAAAATAAATTATAGCTCTTAAATAATTATAGTACCTATCGGTATTATTTTAGAGTAATTGTGCATGCCAGATTTTTGTATTATTTACAATTCCTACCTAACGTTTGAGAAGACTCGCCACGGCCCATACAAAATTTATCCAGCCCCGGTGCAAAAAATAGTCATCATCATCATATCAGCCGAAAGACGTCCACAACTGGACATAGGCCTCCCTCAAGCAATATTTCTATGATAGCCATTCATATAAAAAAAAAACTATATACATTATATTTTACACATTATAATGAAAAGCATGGCATTCTTTTTTTTGCGTCGATGTTTGGGTCAGATTTGACGAGTCTTCTTTAAAACTTTCAGTGGTATTGTTATGCAAATATAATTATAACGAAATTAAGTTTTATTTTAGAAAAGACTAGGTATTAAACTTAACTGTTCTTATTTTAGTCGGCTATGTTGTGTAATATGCTGCAATTACTGCAGATTTTAAACAATAACCTCTTCACGACTTCCATTTGCATTTTGCTTAAATCACGACTTAGGATTTCCATCATAAGTTGGACCACAGATAAGAAAATCACGTATTATTATAATTAATTATTCAGTACATAAGTCCTGTCAAAACTTAAACTTTCGCCTCATTAAAAATTAAACTTTACAAATGTTTTCACGATGACGAAGTGTACTTCATAATGCCATGTGAATAACAATGGTTACCTACCAATGTAAAGCGTTCGTAGTTTCCACAAAATGGAAGAAAGCAGACTTTCTGTCAACCAGTTTTACTAATTCAACACCTCACTCGCTTATGGACTATCTAGATTTATTTTAGTGCCAATTCGCAACAATTAAGAAAGTGACATTTGAAAATGAAGCACGTTTTGAACTAAGTGACAGTTTTGGCAGAATGCATTTTCTTTGCTTTTTAAACCATGGCTTTCTAAAGGTTTTCGGTTGTCATTTTAAATCAAGGGCCCTTGTTCGTACTTGGGCCTAAACTATTGAACTTTATGAGTCACGAATTCACGACATCAAGACATTGTAGAGAAAGACACGATTGACGCAAACTTTTATTTCACTATATTCAAAAGACATTCAATTCAAATTCCTAAGTAACTATAGGTAAGTAACTTACTTATCATTTCGTTAATTAAGATACCTACTAATGATTATAATAAGTGCCTGTGCCAGCGCTACTGTTACATAAAGCCACACTTCAATAGATCACCCATCACCCGTTAAAACAACACTACTGTCTCAAATTGGCTTCGACACTTCAGTCATAACTGTCGACACTCAATGTTAACGTGACAAAGTTGACAGATATATTGTGTGTCTGTATCATAGACAAGACATGACATAGACGTAAGTTATGGTCGAAAGTTGTGTAACCAGCTCCTTATAGATCACAAGCGCATAACTACACGCTATTACAGATGAGCTGTTTTACAAGCTGTGAACGTCATCGTCGTACGAGACTTTTCTCTCACATATGAATTGTCATCTGACATCATATTGGTATTTTAAGATTTCGTTAGTTAGGGACACATTTACGGAACGAATTTCTTTAGCTACTGAAATCTTCAACTTGCTTTAGCATGGTTTAATGAACCGGGAAAAGAACGTTATCGGGTTAGAATTGACCTACCTCAGCTCTGTACAAGTCCAGCGGAAATAGAGACATTTACTCTGCAAGTAGTTTTTTTTATTTTTTTTATCGTCTATAGGCTAGAAAAAGATGTTGCTAGATGTTGAAAACTGACTCTTGCAACGGCTACAACACATTCTTTATTTTTTCTTTTCAAATAAGAACTGCCTCAAATCTGCCATGTCAAAATTTAATTCTTACGATCTTTTTAGGCCTATTCGTTCTTTTTTCTAAGATTGCTGAAGTGTGTCCAAAATGGACTATTGTGAATTTGTATCGAGACTTAGCTAGATTTTTTATTTGTAAGACCGTAAGTAGAGCGCAACCAAATAGTTTTAGTAGGTGATAAAGTTCTATGTTACCTTTATTGTTTGAATTTAAATAGCTTTGGACACGGCGAGTAGGCTCTTAGGTGTGGATGATAAGATAGTTTTATTAAAAAAAAAAAAAAAAAAACACAACAATTTATCTACAATAATCAACTTATCCCAGTTTGATTAATTCGGTGATTATGCTAACTTGTTAGACGTAGATCTGAACGCTGAGTCTTTAGGTACAAACTCCTTCGATCACTACAAACTCATAGCCTTGTTAGAAATCATTAGGTACACAATTATTATAATTAATTAGAGAAAAATGTCCATTTTTATTTATGGTTTAGGTACAGTATCTCAGTAGGTACCCAGTAACAAATTTACTTGGTCACATCACATAGTTTAATAAATCCATGTCACATCAAGCAAGTACCATTGTGACATAACAATGTCACAAATGTCGAATCTTGAGTCAGTTACAAATGACAGATGTCAGATCTTGAGTAGGTACCACTTTCCCACACAACTGACCCAAATCTGTAACACTAGTCACACAGTGTAATTGCCAGTTAAAAATAATGAATATTATTATTTATATACGCATTACGTACGCCACGTAATTGAGTGTCATCTGTAATTTCACCGAGATGACGTCACGTCTCGTTCACACCTCGTGCGTCTGCGCAGGTCGTTGATCTAGCGCAGATCTGACTGAGTACTGAGTAGTGATCTACTTTAGTGCTTCTTTTGTACACCTCGTTAGTCTATTCAATTGCGTATTTTTTTGAGTTTTATGATGGGCACTAATAGTCCTGGTGGCCACTGGGCCACCTGCTGGCTGGCTAATACCTTGCTTCTCGTGCTTTGAGGTCGTGGGTTAAAATCGGGGCAAGTACCAATGTCACTTTTTCAAATTAATATGTACTTTCTAACATCGTGAGAAAACCTGGAATTTTATATAGTTGAGAATTGAGTGTGATCAATATATAAAAAGAACTGTTATAAAAGAACTGTTATTGTATGTGTGGATTTATATATAACAAAATACCAAAGATCTTTAAAGAGTTACCTAACAATTTATTTAAAAAAGAATTAAAATTATGGCTAATAGAAAAACAATTTTATTCCATAAATGAATTTATAAATACATAATGGATAATGTGATGACAATTAATAATTAAACTTATAATTGTAAAATAATAGAAAAATCATGCATGCCATTGGACATAAACACTATAGCCTAGCATTGAATATATTGTAATGTTTTGCATGTCAAATGTTTGACTATGTATTAGGAAACTATTTATAACTTACTTAAACACCTACACTATACCAATACTTATTGTAAATAAATGAATGATTGATTGAATGCGCGTGCCTTCTGTGTATGAGAAGAGGCCTTTACCTTCCAGTAGGACAGTTACAGGATGGTATTATATAAATTACTAGATGTCCCACGCGGCTTCGCTCTCATAAACTGGCTACCTACCTACCCTACATACATGAATGTCCGCTTACGCAGCGCACGTAACGGAAGCTTTCAAAAAGGAATATTTTTGCCCGTTTTTGCAACATTTTTTATTTATGCTTTGCTCCTATTGGTCGTAGCGTGATGTTATATAGCCTATAACCTTCCTCGATAAATGGACTATCCAACACAAAAAATATTTTTTCAATTCAGTTTCCAACCAGTAGTTCCTGAGATTAGCGTGTTCAAACAAACTCTTCAGCTTTATAATATTAGTATTGATATATATTATTATAATAATAATTATAAAGTAAAAGTATAGATGGAACATCATCAGCTTTTTAAAGTGCCCACTGCTGGGACGCAAGCCTCAGGTCTATAAATTATGGTTACTATTTATTAGGTACTTGATATAGGTACCTACTCTGTAGGTAGATATATTTTCAGGACTCAATTCTTATTTTATTAGTAATAAATGGAATGTTCTACCTAAAGCTGCAGTTGTTCCTCTATTTCTTAATATCATCATAATTATTGCACACTCACTATTCTAGTGTCAGCATATACAGAAATACCTGCTCAAAAATATACATATGTTTTATTATAATTATCTATTATATTCCATTTAAATAAATATTCATGTTTTTGTTGCAAATCTTAGACACATATTGCAAAATATTGTACTTACGGAAATATTATTCTAAACTTTCTTCTCGGATGTTTGTAAGTAATATATATCTAGCTATATCTTTAGTATTTAGTGTATTTTCAATATTTATTTAATTACATAAGAACAGATGATAAGTAAATATAATCAGATCACTACCTAACTATACCTACTTAGTTATGTACTTTTAACATCTGGGAGAAAAGTACTCACTATTTAAAAAAAAAAAAAACAAGTTAAATAAACGGTACATATATTTAAGTTACCTATCGACTTCAAAAAGGAGGAGGTTCTCATTTCGACTGTATGTTTTTGTATGCTTGATACGCGATCGAATGAAAATCGGTTCATAATTGGCGGAGTCCATTATGAACCGATTTTGATGATTCTCTTTTATTTGAAAGCTGGTGCTTCTCACGTGGTCCAATTTAAATTTGATCAAGATCTGACGAATAGTTTTCTCATCTCAGCTGCACTTTGGACATTGCTAACTCGCCCAAAAATATCGCCATACTCGAGCTAGAATATAATCAATCTGGACTAAATTTAATCGTCCCAGTTTTTTCCACTACTAGGTAGTTATATAATTTGAATGTTTATTGCCTATATATTAAACATGGAAAAGCCATTCGACCAAAGTTTGTCGATACCAAGCAGATCGTGAGCATGCATTATTCACTGTTGTCTGTTGTATAATCATTTTCTCCTGCCATCTGAATTGTTTACCGAGCCGGCATTCAAGCGGACTCGCTACTTTCTTTAAATGTTTTTTAATATTCATGCTAATGGAGTTTTTAACATATTAGTATGGTGATTTGATAATTATAGAACAGTTTGCCATAACCAGCGGGATGTTATGTAATGGTTGGAAGGTTTAGTCGGGGTTCACGTAATATGAAGCAGTTTCGAAGTAATAGGTACCTTTATCCGATTTTTTTAATTGCTTTAATATCCGCGTCAAAATCTAGTGATGCTTATTTTGGCGCCGCCAAATAAACGAAGATGCAAAAATCATGAGCCGAACTTTTTCTAAAAATCTCATTTACCGGCAAAATTTACAAATGACAACGAACATCACATTTCCCGCTCAAAAGTATTTCTTCACAACAATGCACAGACAACATAGATCATAGTCGGCGTCGCATCTCGCACTGGATTCGTCTATCCGTGACGCATCTGTCACAAGAAAGTGCATTCTTGCGCACTCTCTGCGTTTGCGAGTTAACGCGCCATTTAGCCAACTTCTACTAAATAGGTATTAGTTTTAATATCCATTTATTGTTAGACGGTGTAAATTGTTGAAAGCAGGTGTTATTTTATGATGTAATTGTCTGGCTGTCCGTTTAGTATTTATTTTATTTTAACAGATTGAGCATTTATAACAATATAATGTTAAAAGAGATTTATTTTCTATTTTCTTTCATTGCAATGTTGAGTTAACTTACTATTAAAGCCCAAGAGGGGACATAAGCCAACTTGACGTTGGAGCAGAATCTACATTCTTGATTACTATCTAAACACATCGCATAATTTACAGGTGTAGATTTCATAATTAGGTTAACGAAAATGCATTGGGCATATATCTTAGTAATCTATGTATTTTGTTTCAAATTTGGAAATTTCAACATTGCCTGAATAAGTACACGCAGTGTATGCAGCAACAGGCCAGAGCGTAAGACAATCTTAGCTTTCAACAATAAATTAGATATATTTTGCACCGGCATCCTGGACCAAAAGACTAGAATTTATCTCCCATTTCACAGGTCGTTACGTAATAGATTCTCACGAGCCAGCCACTTAGCGACTACCCGTTTATCGTAGCTATTCAACTAAACCACTTGCATTCCGCACAATAAGACATAATTCATGCAACTATTCACACCAGTTTTGCAACTAAGTGCTGAGTGAATCTTTTGTTCACAGCCTAGTGTTTTTGACAAGATATTTGCATTAACTAGCTTCGGTACTAAAAATAAACATTTCAATTGAAAACGTGTTAAATATGGAATTGATAATTTCGTAATGCCACTTCCGTCTTTTGGATATCTGTGTAGATGGTGATGTAATAATGTCAATTATGATTTTTATTTTTCTGGCCACTAACAATAGACAATCGAATTAATAGTTTTTAACTCAGAATGCTGTTTCGAATTGTAATTTTACTCTTTGTGTCTGTAATTGCCGGAATTAAATTCTTTTGGAAAGAATGTAAGATCGCTAATTACTTTGAGGAAATAATTTAGTTTGTTGGTAGATATCAACATACTAACATTATTGTTACATACCATCTTCACATTTTATAGAAATAGTATAATAAAAATTAACGGTTTCCTTATCTTTGTTGCCAGGTAGAGAATGACTTCGATAGACGAAGACAGGCCTCGCTACCGCATCCCGGGTTCACTGAGCATCAAACAAGATTTGGTCTGAACTCACCTCTACAAGGCTTCCAGCCACAGCAACCAACAAATCCTCAACCAACCGTCCAGTTCCAACAGTCCTTATTTCCCCAGCAACAACAGCAGCAGCCCCAGCAACAGCAGCAACTGCCACAGCAACAATCTTATGTGCCGCAGTTCAACAACCATATCCCGAATATTCCTAACAACATTCCCTTACAAAACAACAACTTCCAATTTAACCCTCAAGCGAGTAACCCGCCGTTGTTGCAGCAACAAAATAACTACCAACAACAACAGAACCTAAGGCAGATTCCGCAACAAACCCAGAATATCCTGCAACAGCCTATTCCTACGTTACCAACATTCCAGAATGGACACTTGCAACAAAATCCCACCTTCCAGCCAAGTATTCCCGCTACAGTTAATATCAACCAACAGAGACCTACGCAGCAAGCCTTCCTCCCCACTATCTCATCATCTCACAACCAACCCATCTTCAGCCAGCCGAATCCTATCACAATTCAGCCTGCACCGAACCTAGCTCCTCAGAATTACAATCACAACCAGAATCAGAACATTCAGAACAATGCTCAACTCCCCTTCCAGCCGTCTCTGGGTCAGCAACCCATCTTCTCCAATGGACAAGCATCTCAAATACAAGATATCCTAGAACAACAGTCTAAGGAGAACTTGGAAAAACTGAAGGAGTTACAGGAAAGGGCGAGAATCATTCAGAAGCACCAAGAGTTTGTGCAGAAACAACAGCAAAAGCAGCAAGAGAAAGTGGAGAAACTGCACGAAGAGTTTGTGAAGAAACAGGCGACAAAATCAGTTCCTAACTTCTCGACGACAGAAAGCTATGAAGACTATTTTAGGAACACTGAAAGGAGGCGACCGATTATGCCACATGAGACCGATCTTTTCAAGAAAGCTGTCGAATTATACGAGAAGGACCATCCTACAACTACCACTACCACGACTACGACAACGACCACGACCACCCCGCCCCCGCCACCCCCTCCGACCCCTAGGTACAGACCTCGTTCTAAACCAAAGCCTAGGAACCCTCCCCAAGACAGAAATAAGGCAAAACTCTACAACGAAATCAAGAGTCTCTTAGAAGAAAGCGAAACTAAAGGATTCGACGACAGCTTGAGAGCGAAAAGTGCAGAATTATTGAAGAAACCAGACATTTTAAAACAGCTGAAAGTAGCTCTCGCTGAAAACCCTGCAGATTTCTCGGAAAAGAATTTTTCATCTCGCGAGATTTCTCTAAATGGACAGAAATACGAAGTGATTAGGACAACAAATCCTAATCTGATCCCCAAAGGCGCGATCACCGCTGACAGTTCTAACTTGGCTCAAATCATGGCAGCTGCTCAGATTGAATCGCAAAAAGAAACCCGAGTATCTATAGAAGATCTGACTAAGGGCATTTTACCGCCCGGTGCAAACTTCGAGTTGATTAAACAGGCAGATAACGGCAAACTCGAAGAAGTCAAGGCACCCAATGAGCTACAAAACAAAAAGAAAGTAACATTCGTATTTCTAGAGGAACAAGAAGACGGATCATTCAAAGTGAAGGGTGTCAAAGCTAATGGCCAACAAACCGAAGAAGGTCCGGAAGTCGAGAACATTCTGAAGAAAATAAAGAACGGTGAGATACAACTGCCTGGACAGACGAAGATCTCGAACTCAATCTTCAGCTCAACTACTGCTAGCCCGATAACTGAAACGACGGACTATGTCGCAGCATCCTCCCACCATCCATCAAGTTACTCGACCTTCGTCAGTACCTCTAACCATGGATCCACAGGCCACACTGTCCCCATTACCCACACAACACAGACTCCACACTTCCAGCCTTCACCGACGCCACACTTCCAGCCTTCTAGGAGCACAGCCCAAACTCAGACACACTTCCCATCAACGGTTACCGTGTCAAGCACAGAGCGATACAACACGAAGTCTAGCACCCCTGCCTTTGATACGTACACGTCCAGTAGGAACAGCATCAGCCAAAGTCCAAGAATCACATTCCCAAGTTCGACCCATTCAACGATCATAAACACTACTCCGTTCCGTTCCTCTGAGAAAGACTTGGTTGTGATTGGCTCCAGTACTATTGCTCCTACATTTTCAACTGAACCTCCGCATGACGCAAGGCAAGCATCCCCATCAGGCAATCCAGGTCTTGTGGACATCTTGAAGGAGAATGGTCTGTTTGCGACGGCAAAATACTTGCGCCAGTCAGGATTGGACACGATCCTGAATGAGACGGGTCCGTACACCATCTTCGTCCCAACTGACAAGGCGTTTAGAACTCTGCTTGTACAACTCGGAGGTCCTGATAAGGCTGAGGAAAAATTCCGTGACAACCCAAGACTGCTTAGTGGAGTAAGTATTACACTAATTTTAGCTGTTTATCGACAGATCAGCTTCTTTGATTTGTTTTTTTTTTTCTTTAAGTCCACAGTCCTCTATACCAGGGTCACTAAATGGCGGACCGCGGTCCGGATCCAGATCGCTGACCTATTTTCTATGGACCCTAAACTGTACAACATAATTTACTTGTGTTCCTTAAGTCCGCTTTGTCTTTACTGCCGTAGATTAGACAACGGAAGAATCATCTCATCAAAATCTTCATTGATATTATATCTATATTTACATAATTCAATTTTAACAAAGTAAATACGGTTTTAAACCTAACGGACCGCGATGGTCAAATTATTTAAAAAAAATGGACCCCTGCTCTATACTTCTATAGCCGACCCCTTGATCAACACTCAGTTTGATCCCAGGTCGAGGCTTTTCAGCAGTCCTATAAACTCTAAAGCTCAATACTCAACTTACCACTTTCAGTTGCTTCTACACCACGTGATCCCTGGTGCCTTCGACATCGGCTCGCTACAAGACGAGATGACGGGCGTCTCTCTCGCCGGCACGCAGTTGAGGGTCAACCAATATGACATGCACGACGTGGAGTGGAACGAAGTCAGAGTGACGACTATCAACGGAGCCAGGGTGCTGGATGATAAGAAGGATATTCATATACCACAGGTAAACGGCAGTTTGATTCTGTTTTTATTGGAAGTTTCTTCTGAGAGCTTACTAGGAATGATATCACTTACTAGTCTATTGCGCCTACACAGAAAAACTGCGCAAAGCTCACTTTGGATCGTCGAGTCAGAGATGCGCCTACTAAAAAGCTTACAGCAATGTTTCTTTTAGTGTAATCACCGGCAAGGCGACGAGGCGACGGCAATCTAGTGCTTGCTTACAAAATAAATACTGTAAACCAAATAATTACCTCAAAATCAAGTGAACAATCCTTTGAAAGTAAAATTTGAGTAAGCTGTTTTCGTGAGTTTAATTTAAGGTTCTCGAACCAAAAGTTAACACAATTTTTTTGCGTACTTAGGTACCTAATATGTACCTAAGTATTCTTTAACGAAATAAAAATCCTACCTTATATTCGATTTCTCTCTCCAGGGCATAGCACACGCCGTAGACAGAGTAATGTTCCCGCTTCCAGTGGGCGACCTGGTGCAGACACTCCAGGCTGACAGGGACAGGCGGTTTACTACCTTCCTCAAGGCTATACACGCCAGCGGCTTCGCGGAGACGCTTGCAGGTCAGTATCAATATTCCATTCTGTCTTATATGACAAGAAACTTTTCAGCATACATCGATAATAATCAATTTGTTTCTTTATAGCTACTTGGAATACTCCAAGTAGCTATAAAGAAACAAATTGCTAGCCTATTCACTCTTGACTTAAATACTTAAGTCAAGAGTGAATAGGTTATAACTTCCAGGCAAGCGTGGTTCACCGTCGACCACATCATCGCTTTCCATCAGGCGAAATAGTGGTCAAACTCGAGCCTATCGCTAAATAAATTTAAAAAAAAAACATAACTCTTTGTTTTCGAGTCTGTAGGATTGAAAATCATGATTGGAGCCAGAGACAAATTTTAAGTGTTTCTAATAAATCAATTATATTACTAAATGATACTGTTTTGAAAGAGTATGATGGTGATTCCCAATGGTAATTTATTACGAAATGCCGAAAATTAATCAATTTAAAGTTGTTGATATGGCAATGTCACAGTTGTTGGTACTAAGTTAATTGTTAAACTTGGAGTAAAATCATTATTACTTAATTAATAAATAAGCCTTCTTGTGAAGCTCCCAGACCTTCAGCGTAGGTACCCATACTGATAGAATCATATTGAATAATTATGTAACAGTTTTGGGTGTGCACTAAAATATAATATGTAGATCTATTTTTCACCAATCTATCTCTCATTCCAGAAAGCAAAACCTACACAGTATTCGCGCCAACGGACGCAGCGTTCGCGCGGCTCTCTCCGGCCGAATTGGCACGGTTCGCTGAGAAGGCAGGAGCCAGGGCTCTGGTAGCCAAGCATGTGTTGCCAGGCACATTATACAGTGCCGGCATGAGGTACTACCAGCTACGGAACTCCATGGAGGATGCTAAGCCGCTGACGCTGCAGAAGAATGCTGGTAAGTTGGAAGATTGAAGTTTTCAGACCTTTAAGCGTAGCTCAATGCTGAAAGCATTTCTTATAGCTGTTTCTATCATAGGGTAGTAAAGGGGGTGGACCAATGAGGTGATAAAGCCAGATTGTTTTGTTGCTTATAGTGGTGGCGCTATTTTATTAAGGCGGTACCCGCAAGCCATTTTCGTGCTGTTTTTAGGAACTATCTACTCGTTATTTAAAAAGAAATATCAACTAATAAAAATACATTAAACTTCTACATATTATTGATTCTAAAATGATCGTATACATTTTTTTTTAAGAGGTATATGTTTCACTAATCTCCTTCCAACAAAACCATAAAAATGAGAATTATTTATTGATAGCATGCATCTCCTCGTAAAGTGTTCATTAATATTTTTTTGTACTAACACTAATGGATAGACCATTTATAACGAACATTTTTTCGTCATTTTTTTTTCAAAAGACTAAAATTAGATTTTATAAAGATTTTATTCTAAAATCTGAGCGTATTCACTACTGTAGTTCATGCGCCACCAGTGCCGCTAGGCCAATAGGAATGCTCATATCTCATGCTGATTTTTTGGTCAGGGTACCGCCTTAAATATAGCTCTCACACTGGAACACTGATGTCCCATAAAATCTTAATAGCTCAAGATCGACTTGATGATAGTTGATTGGAATTGTATTCATAATACGATATGATCTAAACTTAGAACTACCTCTAAATACCTACTACCACGGGGTCTCATTGCTAAGAAACAAAATTTGGTTCAAAAAAATCTTACTAAATGGCGCGACATGTACACTAATTAACATTTTCTGGAATTGAACATAAAAATTGTATGTTCTTGTTTAATCAACTCTCCTCAGTACAAAATTATCGAATATTGGGCTCTTAATTCACATTTCAAAGATTATTTGAACGGATCATTTAAAATTGATGCCAATAGATGGCGCATTTTTAAATTTCTGAGGCATTCCACTCCATTATTAAAATTTGCATTGTAACACATTTTGGTGCAAAAAAAACTGTAAAGACGTGCAAAAAAATACTATAAAACGAACCTTCACTGTATTTAAAGAAAACAATATTCACAAACCTAGTAAAGCCTTTAACTTGCAAGTCGTTGTTAACACCATCTATTGTCGTGAAACGGGATCGAACGCGATTGATGTACTTACAAAAATAACAAGATTAATCAGATGCAATGATATTCACATACACACTTTTCATTCATCTGACATTTCACTACAATGTCGAAAGGGATGGCTTGATAAAACAAACAAGAAAAAAAGAGACAGCTAGTGTTTGTCACTTGCGTGTGAATGTAAACAAACATTATTCTGACAACCAATGTTTTTTCTTTTTGTAACCTCCAAATATCAGAAAATTAGGAAAAAAAATTGAAATAAATTAGTAAATTGAGGTGTATTGCGTATTTACTTAAGGTATGAGATCCCTTCTGTTTTATGTAATTTGGTATTATAATTGGTACACTTTCTAAATACACACGATGGCATTTTTTAATTTTGTTTGTTTTTTCAACAAAGCGTATCGCTCTTCGCCATGCGTGACATAAACTAAAGACTAAATCATACAATTGTCTACTATTCGAGTCTTCACAATGCGCGCGCTTATAACATATCTGTTTATTTGAATATCATTGATCAGATGCAAAACGCTAGTTAAGTCGGCGCGGTTTCTTTGTATGGGATGAGTATGCTAATCTGTATGCTAGTATTATATTATCTGTGCTACTACTAACTACCCACTAAGGATATTCCTGATTTGCGGTATAACAACTTGTTCGATCTTTCTGGTTATTTGTCTTTCGTGAATTATAGCCTATGATTGATTGACTAGTTAGTGACTTTGATTGATTGGTGATCCTATTGCATAGTAGTTGAAGTCTCTACTACTACTTCCTTTATGAAAGTTAAATTAGAAACGGCATTTAATTTAAAACTTTACTATTTACAGGTCGCATTAAAGTGAACAACGCGCAAGTGATAACACACAACATCCCCGCGACGAACGGTGTGATCCACGCGGTCGACGCCGTACTGTAGCGTGCGCCCGCGCATCCCCCACCAAATTAGCTTCAATGAAGCTTAGGACTCATCAGTCGGCCCCCGACCACGCCACGAGACGCACGTCGCGTCACTAACATAATGTAATTTTAAGACTGTAAATAACGTTAGATTAAGGTAATAATTTATATATGCGTGTTAGATTTTGTAAATAAAGTTTTTTTTAATTAATTAGTTCGTATTTTTACAAAAAAAATCCGGTCTAGTGCGAGTTGAACTCGTGCGCCGAGGGTTCCGTACATACCCATTATACCGCCATAATAAAATTGGCTTTTATATTTTTTTTGGAATTTTCCCTTTATTTGTGCTGCTCACAACGGGAACTGCAATTTTGCTTTATTTTTATTAGGTACCCCGGTTTTCCTTTGAAAAAATGGGAGCCATGACATGAAATAATATATCTTAGGTTCCTCTAAAACGGCCATAGGAACTAAGTTGCCATAGAAACGTACGACAATTATGATTATATTTTGATCCTATAAATATAGGAGTAAAGAGGCGAATAAATTATCTGAAGATCCCATGGGAGCCTCGTCATGGGATCCAAGTGGACGGAGGGGGTTTTTCGACCCAAAACCTATAAGGTACTTCCGGTTGACATAGAATTTTGAATTTTTGTTAAAAGCAAGGTCTTACAGCACAAGTAAAGGGAAAATTCGAAAAAAAAATAAATTTAAAATTAAGGTAAATTTTGGTACAAGACTTACAAGTTTTCGCGAAAATCTAAACTTGCTTTTATCTTTTTATCGTGTCGACTATCTAATTTGTTCCTGAACCTTGATTTTGATACACCTAATTTGGACCTCAGTATCTAGTATAAATTTCAACTTGCAATCGGTGGTGACACACGGACAGTCAGAAAGACTGACAAGAAAGTGATCTTAAAAGGGTTCCTTTTTTTACCTTTTGAGGTACGGAACCCTAAAAAAGACTTTTACAAATAATCTTACTCAAAAATTATAGGAATTTGTATTCACAGAAAGTGTTTTTTTTTGGAAACTGTCGAAAATAAAAAGAAAAATCAATCCGTAATACTATATTATTAAATATATCACACAAACTGCTCTGTTATTAAGTACACTTTCGGAAATCATTACTTTCCAGGTAAAGACACAAAAAGGTTTACCTGACATGCATACTAACAACTAAATTATCGTCCCTTAAAATTATTCCTAAGCTTGATAATTGAACTTGGCCAACATTATTTTCAACTTGGCAATCTCTTCATCCTTTGCTGCCAGTTCTTCTCTCAAAGATTTTATAGTGTCATCCTTATTCTCTGAAAGATTCTTCAACTCTTCCAACAGCTGGGCAGTATCCAGTCTCTTCGCAGGTCGCCTTTGTACCAGCTTGCCGATAATATGAGCTATTTTAGGGTAGTTTGCAGTCAAATGAGCAGGGATCTGGCCTTTGCGAAGGTCTGTGATGGTCTTCACTCGTTCCATGTCGGTGCTGAAGGGTTCTACCATCTCTAGCAGGATGATGCCGAGGCTGTACATGTCACTCTGAAATGAGAGAAACAAAAACTCTGAAATGACAATTAGTTTTACGTAGTTCTGATAAGGTTTTTAAAGGGATTAAAAGTACAGCTGATTTTTAAACTTTACGGGTAGATCATATTTTCTCTTACTTACTAGGTTTTTTGACAAATCTTACAGCAGACCTTAGGTAGCACTAAATTCACATTTTTTGTGGTATTATGAGCTAAGTAAGTTAAAAGAAATACTGTATGTTATTTAGGTAGTCCTTTTACTTCATATAACATTGTCGTAAGACATAATACATTATTTCGTCTTAACATAAAAATCTATTTATCTTTGAGGATGTTTTACTTCTGAAATTAATCTAACCAAGTCATGTCCTCCAACTCTTATCCACACCTCGAAATCTCGAATCATGAAATCAACAGTTACAGCTTGTGATTTATTGGCGTTAATCGAGGGTTTTTGCCTCTATCATGGCGACCGAGTCGAGTGGAGGTCCTTAAAACTGACTCGAAATATGGGCATAAGAAAGATCTGTGTTAACTCACCTTAGGATTACACTGTCCTTCCAACTGCTCAGGAGCAGCATACAACTGCGTCCCCAACGCCAAACCACTATGAGACTGCTGCAACGGACACGCCAATCCAAAATCACCCAACTGGACACTCACACCCCCTTCAGTTTGCGCCACGAACACATTACTGGGCTTTATGTCATGGTGAATGATCCCTCTTGAATGGATATAATGCAATCCCTTCACCAATTGTGTGAACATGTCTATAAGGACATCAATATGCGTCCATGATACAGGGTACGTCAAATCCGGAGACTCTAGACAAGAGTTTTCAGAAGAATCGCAGTGGGGAAGACCAGAGTCTTCAGATCCTTTCCTTGTAACAGACATCTGTAAGTTCCTGTCGTCAAGCCACTGTTTCAAAGTTTGCTGGCAGAATGTCATCTGGATATACAGAGTCGCCCATTTAAGGTTTACTCGGGAGCAGTTCTCAAATTCCTTGCTGGAGAATAAGTTGCAGATGGCGTTTTCGTCACCAGGGGATGTACTGTCTTCGTCAGATATAAACTCAGACTCGTCTAAATCTTCCTTAGAACTCGCGTAACTGCTGGAATCCTTGAATGAGATGACGAAATCGGAAACACTTTTTTTAGTATACAACTCTTTTGAATTGTGCGTCTTAAACGATGTAATTATGTTGGGCTGGGCAGATGATATCAGGTTCGAGTCTATGGTAAAGTCTTCGCTGTCCATTTCCATATTGAATTTACGCTTCTTCTTGACAGTGGATTCTATCATAGGCTCCAGCCAAGCCGCTTTGTAATTTACTATGTTAGGATGGTTTAGACTCGCTATAGTTTTCACTTCCGCCAAATGTATCATGATGGAGTCGACGTCAGAGGATTTAATGTAAACCTTTTTGACGGCGTATTCTACTCCATCCAGTCTATGTTTGGCTTTGAAGACGCTTCCAAACCCTCCACCAGCTATGAAGTACAGTTCTTCGAACTCACGGTGGTATCTGGACCACTCGAGGCCTGATGGTTGGACTATAGGCCATGATGCTGGGAGGGTTATTGGAATTTCAGAGCCACTGGCAACTGCGACTAGTTGATATAGAGCTCTCTGGTACTGGCTCCTCATTGCTTCGAATTCTCCCATGGCGTAGGAGTCATCTATGAGGTTCATGCTGTGCAGCTTCTCACATATTGTGTTATACAGCTGGTTTGCTCTGATGGTGTCTTTTTCGAGGAGGGTACATAGTTGTTTGACGAGCGATTGGACTAGTAAGCTGATGGGTGTGGTGGCGGCTGAATTGATGATCTCGATCTGTTCCAAGCTCTGGTTTAACACCGGGTGGTGGCTGCTGCTGTGATTTAGTCCTGGAATGGGAAGGCAAACATATGGTTAGATCTTTAATACTAGTTATATGGCATATTTAGGCTTACATTCGTCGCTTGCAATAGAACGCAATAACACTGTTATCTGAAGGGGATGACGTCAGACCACTGCACATTTTTATCATTTCATTTAGGCTGTGACTGTGACAAATTGCAACTGAAGTATAGAATCTACATACATATTACAATTGAAGTAGATAGGTACTTCAGATGCGAAGTTATTACGTTTTGCAATAGCTGTAGTGGCAGATATCGGTAGTTCTATAAATAACATGGAGACAGGACCAATTAAATTAGAATGGACAGTAGAAAGATATGTAATTATTTTTTGACATTCAAAAGTATCGTTGAATGGCCTTATTGAAATGATTTGACTGTAACTTTGAACAATTATGCCATCTTACCATTATTTTCGTCCTTTTTATTATGTTTATGATATATAACTTTTCGTTTGTCCATAATTCAAAACTGGATTATGTACTTAAATGATATTACCAGTGTCTACAGTTAGACGATTCTGTGAGCCCTGCTAAACGGTCTTTCAAATCCAAAATCAGAAGATTTCTGTCCACATTCTACGGTTTCAATCCCCTTTTATGTTTAACTTTAATGCAAATCAAGTCTTCTCAGTAAACAGCTGTTTTATCATGCAAGGAGATCTGACATTGATTGAGTGTTTATTTTTTACGAATACTGAATAAACGAATGGTAATTGATCCAATATCGTGATGGTAACGGTAGACAGAGGGTTTCATGAAATATTGATGTTGTATAATTTTGTATTGATCAGGGACCCAGTGGTTGGTAGGTCGTGGGTTCGAGCCCAGGCAGGCGCATTACTTTGTGTTTTTTATTTCTTCACCGCTGCTCTAAAAACGGAGACGGAAAACATCGTGAGGATGTCCTAGAACCAAAAATTCCAAGACGTTTGATATCTGCTAACCCGCACTGTGCCTGCGTGGTACATTATGACCCATTCCCTCAGAGAGGTGGCCTGTGTCCCATAATGCAAGGCCCTTACTCTAACTTTTCATTGTGGGCGAGAGAGAGAGACAGAGTTATGCAGGGTGAAGAGCGTTGTCCCTTTTACACAGCGGAATCAAGATGGCGTTGACTCTTTTAGTAAGGTCCCTGGGTAGGTTAAGGCATTCTGGAATGTTCTACCGTAACAATGAAAACGAAAGGTAGTCCCTTGGCCTGTATGTAATAACGAGTTTTTTGTACGTGTGCAAATAGAAGGTACATCACGGCCTACCTGAATATCTTTTGTCCTTCTCTATTTGATAAACTCCATCCGAAAAAAAGAGTTGTCTGTAAAAGATCGCTTCGCGAATCTTTGTTCAAAATTGAAATGTTTTACAATATAATAATTATCTTGCATAGGTATAAAATTGTACAGTAAGTATAGAATAGAATACCCCTCTTTATATAATACCCAGGTTAACTTACAAATCGATTACGTAAACGCGAATTTCGACAGAGAGATACGAGCTTGATATAGTGCTCGGCAAACTTCTGGTCCGCCCTGAAGTTGGCTTTCCGATACGCAAGACACGAAACGGTGCTGTTTTTGTATTATATTTACTAAAGCGCAGACATTGTAACCAACTTCAGGGCGGCCAAGAAGTTTGGCGTGAAAGTCTTGGTACCACCGGACCGGTGAGCACAGCCTACAGTGGCAGGCTTGAGTCACACATTTTTATCACAGTTTGGTAGCAAAAACCGTGATAAAATGCGTGACACAAGCCTGTCACAGAGACCGTGCTCGCCCGCAGAAAGGCAAACCTACCATCCACAGATTTTTAAGCTACCACCCCGCATAGTTTCATCGCGAATCTAGCGTACACGCTGGAATCGGATATAGGCTGATACGGGCATAGCTAGGATTGCCATCCGTCCGGGTTTTCCCGGATTTGTCCTAGTTTAGAAAACGTCCAGAGAGCGTCTGGGCGGGGTTTTATTAGGAGTCCGGGTTTCAGTCTTCAACACCACCGGCTGCTATGCCGTCGTCGCAGGCGCGTTAAAAGAGTATCATTTTTAAAATGTATAGTATTGAAAAATATAAGACTGCTAATATGTAGTTCCATAAAACTTAAAGAAGATTCGGTTTTTTTTCTTTGTAAGACTAAATTTAGTTTAAAATTGTTGAATAAAAATAAAAAGTTAATATAAACATTACAAATACATTTTATTCTACTGCGTAACTTAGAAAAAAATACTCTATTCAAATGTCCGGGTTGTAAGCTGCATAAGCCGGGGTTTTCACACTTCTTGTCCTGGTTGGCCGATTTCAGTGATGGCAACCCTAGCCATAGCTAACACCTATCTATGTTTTAAGTGAGCAGAAGGACTGTTAAATCAATATTTGTTTGATTTGTACACACTCACGGTAACAAACCGTTTTAAATAACCGTTTTAAATAACTACAAAATCTATAAATTGACAAATGTGGAGAGCTATAAGAAATCAAAAATCAAAATCAATTTTTTATTATTTCACATAGGCCTAAATGGGCACTTATAAAACGTCGACAAAAGGTGCACGGTTCGGGTTGGTCGTTTCCTATGGAGAAGAACCGGCAAGAAACTCCATGGTTACTCTTTTAAAAAATGGTTTGGTTTTACAATATTTCCATGTTACAGCATTAGTACTTAGATATGGAGGGACAACGTAGGCCCGACAATAAGTCGAAAGAAAAACAAAAAAAAAAAATTATATAAACAAAAGAAAATAAAATGAATTAAAAAGTTAACAAATGTTAACAAGCATCTAGAAGGCTCTTAAGGATAGGGGAAGTCTTAAGAAATGATCGAAGAGCCTTGTGAAAGATGATGTCTTAAAAGAGGGATGGATGCTGATATGACGACTAAAGTATAAAAGAAGAAAACATGCTGCGCCGAGTACAAATAAATTGGGATCGAATGGTAATGCGATGACAGACACAGTTACAATAGCTGTTCTCAGGTAAATTAGTTTTGACAAAAGGGAAACCAAAAATGTTACGGTTATAAAGCCACTAAAATACATATATACAATGAGATTTGAATAAATATAAGTCAAATAAGGTAGTATGCATATGACGACATGCGGTCGCAAACATCCGACTGAATATCCTAAGTAAAAAGTCCTAATTCGAGGTTTGGCTCTCTCCTATTTTTTTCTCCTCTAGTATTGGATCAATTTAAAAGATATTCTGTAAACTGAAAAATAAAGATATATACTGTACCTCTATGTTTTCCTTTTTGATGATACATTATCTTTAGAAGAGCTCGTGTCAAAATTATAACAGCCGCACGGGTCGATATTCAAGGTTAAGCAACGCTTGACGAGGTCGGTCCGTGGATGGGTGACCATTACAACATACCGAGTTTCCTCCGTGTCTCGGAAAGCACGTTAAGCCGTTGGTCCCGGCTGTCAGTTGAAGATCTTTAACAGTCGTTACGAGTAGTCAGAAGCTTGAGATCTGCCACCAGTCTTGCCAAGGAGTACCGAGTTACCCAGTTACTGGGTTGTGGAGGCCAGATAGGCAGTCGCTCCATGTAAAACACTGGTACTAAGCTGAATCCGGTAAGACTGAAAGCCGACCCCAATATAGTTGGGAAAAAGGCTAGGCAGATTGATTTTTGTTTTTAGAAGCACTAGAACCCTCAAAAGATGCTCTAAATTGCGCTGTCAACAGAGGCCCAGTTTACAAATTTGACAACTATAAATGAAAAAAGAAAAACATAGAAGCACAGCATACAACATATATATTTTTATTCAATTTATGGAATATCTTTTAAATTGGTCCAATACTGGAGAAGGACATAAGCGAGAGCCAAACCTCGAATTATGACTTTTTACTTTTCAGTCGGCGCTCGGCGCTCTCTGCTCGCATTTCCTCTTAAGAGGAAACGGGGGTGGTCTTTTCTCCATACAAACGCTCTCGTCTGTTTTCTCTCTGGTTTATGAACTTAAAGCAATGATTTTTTACAGTAAAATAAATATCAGCTTCTTCTATGTCCCTATGTTTTCCTTTTTGGTGATATATTATCCGTATAAGAACTAAAACCCTCTCAAAATGCTCAAAATTGTCTGTATTGAGTCGCTGTCTTCAGAGCCCTAGCACAAAGTACGTAAGCGGCGGCGCGCCGCAGACAGAGGGGCCACTCTCACTTTGACATTTCGGTTTTACAGGGAATATTGGGCAATAATGGACCGAGCTCAGTCGCGGCTGTCATGATTGCTTTGTGCAGGCGTTTGTCACGTCATTCATACATTAAGTACTGTAACGAGGTTGGTTGCATTGGATGGTTTACCTTTATTATTTGTTACAGACCGAATTTACTTTTTTGTTTTTTACTTCTTTAAGTTATAAAGGTCATTAGTCTTTCAAGATGACAAATTAGAAATTCATTATCTAGGATTATAATAAATTATTTTAAGCCCATAGATGAAATTGGGAACTTGTCATAATAATAAGGTTCAAGTCATACAGCTTACAAATATGTTTCCTTCGACTGCACAGCATAATTTTCTTCTTGTTTAAGATCATCTTTGGTTTTTTGATTTTATTAGGTACCTGTTTTTTCACATTTATATTTTTATCGAGCTTTCAGCTTTTTACAATTTATTTTTTTAAGTGGGATCATTATTACACTATTACTACGTCTTTTTACTCTCCAATATTCGTATGTGGCGTAATATTAAATGTTTCGTGATATTAAATGGATATTTGATGCCCTGTCTTGGCATGTAAGCATGATATGATGTATGTTTAGACGAATCGATGTATTTATGTTTGTAACTTATACAACATACACTTTTTTTTAATTCGGTATCAATATAGTAGCAACCCTAGTGAATCTGTCAAGTTTAGCTGTCAATTTTCTAAACGGCGGGAGTGGCCCTTCTGTATACTTACTATTTTGTGGCCCTAGTGTACAAATTTGACAACTATTAATGAAAAAAGGAAAACATAGGGACATAGTAAATATCCTTCTTATTCAGTTTATGAAATATCTTTTAAATCGGTCCAATATTGGAGGAGAAAACAGACGAGAGCCAAACCTCGAATTATGACTTTCTACTTAAGAAAATTTGTCGAATCTGCAGTTGTCCTTATCGCACGAATTTGTGGGCGGGGTGAGACGCAAGGGGTCTGCATAATACGTACACAGACGGAAAGATGATGCGTAGTAGTTGAAAATAATATCGATATACTAGTGTTGAAAACAGTTATCGATAAACACATTTATATTGTTTACATGTGCTGTTCGTGAGAAATACAAATAGAAGTATTAAAAAGTATTGGATACAAAATAAAATAAAGTGCATGTCTATAAATGTTTATTACAAAAAGTTTCAATACAAAACAGTAAATTATATATCGGATAGGTATCCGCAATCTCTAGATCGCCTACTAGGTACATCAGCGAAATTAAACTTATTTCAACGTCAGCCGCACGGGTCAATCGATCAGGTTAAGCTTTGTTTGCCGTTGTTGGTCCGTGGATGGGTGACCATATTTACATACCAAGACCCGTACGTGTCTCGCCAAGCCCGTTAAGCCGTTGGTCCCGGCTGTTATTTTCGGCTTTAACAGCCCGAAAGTCTGACCCGTTTTACCAAGGGGTTGCATATTACCCAGTAACTAACTGGTTGTGGAGGCCAGATAGGCAGTCGATCCATCAAAATACTGGTTTTCAGCTGCATCCGACTCTAACGTAGATGGGAAAAGGCTAGGCAGATTATGACGACGTGCTTTCTCTCACTGGTTTATTCTTTGGTATCCAACCGTCAATGATTTCTGGTAAAAGGCTAATGCCTTAGGCTTGCCACTAATGTGGTAGAACTTTTCAAATCAAATCAAATCTATCGAACTTTTCTAATAATGGTTCCATTTTTATGCCATAATGCATCGTCCCTCTTAGTATTTTGAAAAATAAAAGCTTTTGGGACTACCTAAATAAAATAACAGAAATCTCGACGAGTTATGTGTAGTTGGCCTTGTACTTGGTAGAAGTAATTGTGATTCTGTTTTAATTGTAACATTTTGCCTTTAAACATACATAAATCTATTTCATCATCATCATCGTCATCATATCAGCCACTGCTGGACATAGGCCTCCCCCAAGGGTCACCATATTGATCGGTCCCGTGCGCCTCGCATCCAGCGGATCCCCGGAACCTTCACCAAGTCATCGGTCCACCTGGTGGGAGGCCTTCCAATGCAACGTCTTCCGGTTCGCGGTCGCCAATCCAGATCCTTTCCACCCCATTGGCCATCCGTTCTGCGAGCAATGTGCCCCCCCCCACTTAAATGTGGCAATTCTCGGGCTTGCCAAATTCTATTGCTCGGGCTATGTCGGTGACCCTAGTTCTCTTGCGGATTTCTACATTTCTGATTCGACCACGCAAGGAAACTTCATGCATAGCCCTCTCCATTGCCCTTTGGGTGACTGTAAGCTTTCTGCTGAGGCCCATAGTAAGCGACCATGTCTCAGAGCCATATGTCTGGCAACACAAACTGGTCATAGACTTTCGTCTTGAGACACTGTCGTAAGTTGGAAGAGAAGATACCGCAACTTCCCGAACACTGCCCAGCCAAGTCGAATTCGACGGTTGACCTCTTTCTCGAAGTTGGCCCTACCCAACTGGATCGTTTGTCCCAGGTAGACATAGTCACCCACAACTTCGAGTGTAGAGTATCCGACCTTGATTGGAGTGAGTGTAACGTGGACATTCAACATCACCTTGGTTTTGTGCATGTTCATCCTAAGACCCATTCTTTAGGAAGCTCTACTGAGGTCATCGAGCATTGTACTGAGGTCCTCCATAGTCACAGCCATGACCACTATATCGTCGGCAAACCGAAGGTGAGTGATGTATTTGCCATTGACATTTATGCCTAGCCCTTTCCGGTCCAGAACACTGAAGACATCCTCCAGTGCAGCGGTGAACAGTTTTGGAGATATTACGTCTCCTTGTCTCACACCTCGCTGCATAAGGACGGGTTCCAAGGTCTGATCCTGAAGTCGAACTGACATGGTAGCGTTTTTATACAAACATTTCAACACTTCAATGTACCGGTAGTCAATTTGGTACCGTTGGAGAGACTGCAGTACAGCCCAAGTGTTGATCGAATCGAAGGCTTTCTCGTTTTCCACAAACGCTAAACAGAGAGGCAGGTTGTACTCTTCGGTCTTCTGTATAACCTGCCGCGTATGTGTGTGGTCTACAGAGACGATTAGTGATGACCCTTGAAAACAGCTCTAAATCCATTTATTTTTGATGAATTCCGTCTTCAGGTGACATACTTGCAATTTCATAAGGACAGTTTACCTCTATTATCGAGTCTTCACCTACCAGACCATCCGGGCTTGCCGCTAAAAAGGGTTTGTTTTCATCGAAACATTCCACACTCTAATGCCTGTAGCCCCGTGTGCTTGATAAATTGATCGATCGCTTCAGATTCCTTTTCCTTGCCATAATTGGTTGCCACGGTTCCTTAAAATTTGTTATATAATAACGTTTCTCATATTTTGCGAACCGATGTTTTCGGTCGCATCTTACATATTCGCCCAAAATTCGATGCCGTAAGCCTCTTTAGTCTTTCAATTTCCCATAAGCTATTATCGCTTTGGCCCCCCACTATTTTTCTTTGAACATCCTTAGTTGAGAGCAATCTTTCAAGAAATTTATTTTTCTTTTAATTTATATAAATCCAAAGGCAGGAAGAAGATATTTCTTCCAACTCTAAGCGACCGTAGTTTTAACAGGTTATGTAGTTCTTTTTATTTTGCTCGTTCCGTCTTTGGGATACGTCAGTTTCCTTTTTCGGTAAATCTCTGTGAATTTTTTCGAACGCTGCTTTTGTTCTATTTTTTTTTTTTGTATATTGGCCCGAACTGCAGCCCTGTATTTTTTTTGAATGCGTGCATGAGTAGCCCTTCGCTATTCCATGAAGTTACTACTCCATAACATCTTGTCTGATGTGATATGAGCCACTTCCTGCAAAGTTAATTCTTTTTCCGCCAATAAATTTAGCAATTACATTATTAAATTGCACTACAGTATTATTAGTCACGTCCAAAAAAATATTTTCTGCGTTTGCTGTTAAGAATAACAGATATTGTTGGATATCTGTCCACAATCCACAACAACAAAAGTAACGAGTGACTCGGGCGATTACAAGAAATGCGCGAGCCGCGGCCGGGAGCGTTTTGGAGGCACGCACACACTGTCAACTTACACACACAAGGATAGGGCGGCCGGGCGCCACGCGCTCGCAGTTCGCAGAGCGACAGCGATAGTTTTTTCAAATACCTATTTTTCAAAAGTCTCTCCGCCCGTATTTCCTCTTAAGAACCTTCCGAAATACTTAATTTTACCAAAACTACACAGGAGATTGGCCTGATTAAAATTTTGTGCCTACGAATATGGCTTGTTAACAAAAAAAAAAAACATAATTAAGTTTATGAACCCAAGGGACTTCTTTAAAATATCATGTTATACTGCAGCCTTTGTTGCAACATACAATAAAATGCGTGGTTCGACGCCATCCTAGCGTAGCACACCTTTTCAGAAAAACACCTGAAATTGTACCTTGTACTCCTAAAACAAGGTTTAAAATAATAAGACTGAACCACGGATAGGTAATATAATACTAGCATGGCTGAACTCAACCAACCAGTTGGAGTCTCTACCCACCAAGTTTACGTTAAACTTTGAACCCTAAAGGCAGGCGCCGTAAGGTTTATTTTAGCTTCTATGAAACAATCTGGAATATTCTCTGACCACGTGGTTTGTCGTACTTGTAAACCGGTGATACCTATTTGGTGTGTACATTCATGCCAGGGGAACAGTTCATAAACCGCAAACGATAAAACGGACGGTATATAAGAAATACCTTGTGTTTTTGTCCTCATACATACATGAACTTTTATGCGCTTTAAGAGCGGACTCTAGTCAACAGGAATTTGAAAAATAGGTATTTGAAGAAACTATTGCCGTCGCGTCACCTCCAACCTCACCCCGTAAAGTGCGAACGAAAGGGACAACTGCAGCTCAGAGGCCTTAGTGCGAGTTTTTACTCACGGTCAATCGCGTTAACGTAAACGTCAATTTGTATTGAAACTGGATAAGCGCCGTCTGGGGACGGTAAGGAGAAACCTCTTTTTTTGTATACATTTTGACATAAGAGATCGTTTACGTAACACGAGTGAGCGTGAGTCACGCGTGAATAAAAACTCGCACTAAGGCCTCAGGCTGATTTTACCTACAAAAACTTTGACTAAAAGACGTTTCGTATTCTGCTGTTTTCTTTATGAAAACTGGTCTGATCTAAAAAATTCTTATATCAAAATTTAGACGAAAAGTATATATATGCTCCTATCATTTCCTTTTTTGTTAAAAACTTATATATTTTGTCTGAAAGTTTTCTGAACATGGCGGTAAAAACGGGCATTTTTTTCGGATTTTTGGTTGTCATATTTCTTTTTGTGATTATGTTTTGGAAAAAAGGAAATGATACAGGCACGTATTAATTAGACCTAGATTTTATGGAAAAAAATCATTGCTCTAGAGGCATTATCCACGAAGAAAACAGCAGAATGTGTTTGTATGGAGAAAGTCTCACTAGAGTCCCCACTTAACTTTGTAAATATTTCATAGTTTTGGTAAAGCAAAAAATACGTGTCCAATATTATTTGATCATCTCACTGACGGGACTAAATAGAATTATCATTTTTCTACACAGGAAACATCCCTATTTGGCTTATTGCCAATTGCAGTCGTGACTAAAGGGCACTTAGCATAAGAAGTAATCTTGCCCTAGGTCATAGACAGCCATCTCAATATTGTTCTAAAGCCAGTAAGTAGGTATCTTCATAGTTTCAGAATATTTTTTTTTCCGGTGGGGGAAACCTTCAAAAAGGCGCCTGGACTTTTGGGGAAAAGACCAGGGAGTGTGGCATTTTACCTCACTAAAACCACCCCGGTGATTACCACCAGTACGTAGAACGCATGACCTCTCAAAAGACCATCCCGGAACCCCCTCTGTGCAACGCTAGGGCCTGAGACTGAAAAGCCGCCTACCCTGAGCCGCGCTACGCACTGCAGCATGTGAACACTAGTTTCAGACTACCTACAATATTTCAATTAGGTTAATTCGAATATCCTTGGAACTAGTAGGCGCATTGCCAAGTGTTCGAGACGATTCTAAATTCTAAATTTACTTAGCTTGTTTGACTCGTTTATTTTTTCTTGAAACTCAAATAGTCTAAGGCGCAGGCCACACAGAAATGGCGTCGGGCGCGGACATGGTACGGGCGGCTTCTTATTTCATTCAAATTTCATACAAAATAAATGGAAATAAAGCGCAATTTAGGACACACGGCATGTCGTTGCTCGAACGTGGTTATGACGCGCCATTTCGGCGCCAGCGTCTGATCATATTGCGCTTTATTTCCATGCATTTTGTATGAAATTTGAATGGAATAGGCAGCCGCCTGAGGCATGTCCGCGCCCAACGCCATTTCTATGTGGCCTGCGCCTATCACGCCAAATATTGTAACAATGGCCTAGTCAAAGGGAAGACAAACAGAAATTAAAGAAAGGAAGAAAAATAATTTATTCCCACAGAAATTGCAAGTCAACTCTTAAAGCTCTCTAATCTTCTAGACCCAACTACCTACTTATAATATTCTTGTTTGATAAAAAGAGAATAAGGGTTCTACTACGACGTCTTGAAGCCATCATGGTTTCTTTATTTATGATACAGAGATGGAGTTATGTAGGACGAATAGCATTAAATGTCAATTTTCACCGCTAAATCATGACGGCATTAACACTTCATACGACCCTGGTCTCATATTACATATTATTTAAATATTTTTTTACCAATTAAAAAATATTTTTTTAAACAAGCTTCAACACTGATTGACGCTCTGATTTTTCCAATACAAAAAAGGATATATTAATTCTTAATACAAAACATCTTGACTTATCGAGGGTTGTCGATGAGTTGAAGTCATCAGTGGAATTCAACTCTGCGAACATTGTTGATACCGTAAAGCGTACGAAGGAAATGGAGTCGAGGGTCGTTACCTCTGCGTCTGAGCCCATATTTACACTAATTAATAAAATAGATCGCCTGGAACAACAGGCTAGGCAGTGTAACATTGAAATTGGTAACTTGCCTGAAAAACGTGGCGAAAATCTAGTGGTTATTTTGGAGTCAATTGCGGCAGCTATTAACATACCTATAGCACAGAAGGATATAGTGGCTATTCACCGTGTTCCACACGCACACACGCATAATTCTCGGCCGAAAAATATTATTGTGAAGTTTACTTCCCGAATACTCCGTGATAACGTGCTGAGCGCTTATCGACTATCAAAAGGTACTACATCGGATCGTATAGGACTCGCTGGGACTCAATGTCGTATATACATGAACGAACACCTGACGCTTCATAATAAGGAGTTATTTCGCAAAGTCCGCGACGCTGCCAAAACAAGCAAGTTTAAGTATGTGTGGGTCCGTAATGCCACTGTGCTGGTCAAGGAGAATGATGACTCACCTACAATTGCGATTCGTTCAGAAGACGACATTTGTAATAGGTTTAAGCCAAATAATTCGTCCTAATACGGTGTTAGTATTTGTTACAAAACGATCACTTTATTACACAATGTACCCATATAAAAATAGCGTCTGTTTAAATGTTTGTTTGTCATGTTTTTTTGCAAGCAGTTTTGTGTTTATTTTGCATAAGATTACATTGAACTGTTTGCAATATTTCCTGATTTTAGAAGTATATGTCCCGTATAACAATAATATCTGGCTAAATGTTAATTGGTCACATTTTTTTGCAATTTGTGTGCTTAGTTTGCATATGATTACAATTCATTATTTACAATATTTCCATACCTCAATAAATTTAATGTACGTGGTTAAAATTAGTGCGTCTTACAATCATGTCCTGAAAACCATCCTTATATTATTGCTTGAGATCTTTATGATTTGCTCTGTCGATTATATCTACTTTTTACCCGACTGGTTAATGTTATTTACCGAGAACGTACCGCGTGAGCTCTTAGTGTTGGCTTGTTTTAAGTATACTTATGAGTTTCAAAGTGAATATTATTTTGCTTTTTGTTTTTTTTGTTGTACCTTCATATTTGTGTCTGAAATCACAGTTGTGTACGACTCGCATGTTTTAAGTATACTTATGAGTTTCAAAGTGAATATTTTTTTTCCTTTGGTTTATTTTCTTGTACCCTCAGATTTTAAAAATGGCTAATGATAGTAAAATATCCATATATTATCAAAACTGTCGAGGAATCAGGACTAAACTGAATACCCTATATTTAAATATTATGTCGCATGCATATGATGTCATTATCTTGACCGAGACCTGGTTGACACTAGACATATCTGATAATGAATTTATTGATCAACGCTATTTGGTGTTTAGATGCGATCGTAACCGTTTACTCACCAACAAGAAGGATGGAGGTGGTGTCCTTATAGCCGTATCTAAAGTACTAAATCCCACCTGCATTTCGTTTTTGCCCCCTTTAACCTTGCCCGAGCATGTTATAGTCAAAGTTCCCGCGAAAAACAATAATTATCATATAATTTGTGCTACTTACATCCCCCCTAAGGCTGTTGATGATACATACTTAAGTTTTCTTAATTCTCTGTCTGTGTTATGTGATGACTCTTCCGTAGAAAATATAATTTTAACGGGTGACTTTAATTTACCCTCACTTGCTTGGGTAAATAAGCTTTCACATATGGAATATGCTGCGAGCAACAAACCAACAAATATAACTCGTTTTTTGTCAAATTTCTGTTCACAACATGTTATGAAACAATATAACAATTTTTTCAATCCTGGCGGTCGCATCTTGGACTTATTTTTTTGTAATACACATGCATACACATTCTCTCCTGATGTCCCCCTTTTACCTGTTGACTCCTATCATCCAGCCTTCTATGTACACATTTCACTCTCTCACCCCACACATATTCCAAAATGTTCTGCTGCTAACAAACTAAATTATCACAAAGCTAACTATAGCAAAATAAATACTGATATAAGTGACGTTGATTGGAATGTCTTACTGGATAACTTAACACCTAATGAATCTGTTTCTATATTTTATGAAAAACTTTATGAAATTATAAAATCACACACACCCACTTGTCGTCTAAAAAATGTTAATTTCCCCAATTGGTTTTCCAAATCTCTCATACATACCTACAAAAAGAAAACTCAAGCCTGGGTGAGGTGGAAGAGGTATGGGAATTTATGTGACTATGAGGTTTTCTCGAGTAACAGGAGAAAATTTAAAAAAGTGGCTGACATTTGCTATAGTAAATATATTAACGCAATTGAAGAAAGTGTTGCTACCAGTACTAAGACGTTTTGGACATACGTTGCTAGCCGTAAAACTTCTAATAAAATCCCATCCACGGTCCATTACAATCAAATTTCATCCAATGATCCTATTACTACATGCAACTTGTTTGCTACATTTTTCCAGTCTGCTTATGAACCCTCAACATTTGATTATAACTCTTGGGAACCACCATCTAGAAATGCCGACCACGATGTCTTCCTATGCAAGCTGCAACTGTCTCTTGATGAAATACATAAAGAATTAAAATCACTCGATTCAACTAAGGGTCCTGGTCCTGATGGGATTCCTTCGGCTTTTCTGAAGAACACGTGTGATACATTATGCTATCCTTTACTTATATTATTTAATAAATGTTTATCATGTGGTATTTTCCCCGAAGTTTGGAAACATGCAAATATTGTACCAGTTCATAAGAGTGGCTCCAAGCACGACGTAGAGACCTATCGACCTATCTCTATACTATCTGCTTTTTCCAAGCTATTTGAGAGACTGGTACATAATAAATTATATCCTGCTATTCGCAATGTTTTAATAAAAGAACAGCATGGCTTTGTTAAGGACAGATCTTGCATTAGCAATCTCCTCATTTTTACGTCCCAACTGTTTGATAGTCTCGATAATAAACAACAGATTGATGCGGTTTACACCGATTTTCAGAAGGCTTTCGATAAACTTGACCACACACTACTGCTTAATAAAATTGCTTACAATGGAATCAGAGGGGACCTTTTACGGTGGTTTATATCTTACATAACTAACAGAACACAAAAGGTGGTTGTTAATGGCTTTGAATCTGGCTCTTTTCAGGTCACTTCCGGTGTACCACAGGGTTCTATTTTAGGCCCTTTATTATTTATTTTATACATCAATGACATAAAACACTGTTTTCAAAATTCAAAATTTCTTCTCTACGCGGACGATTTAAAAGTCTATAAAGTTATTTCTGATAAATTCGATTGTTTTAGCTTCCAGCAGGATTTAGACCGTTTCTCTAACTACTGCTCTTCCAATAAGCTTTACCTTAGTCTTCCAAAGTGTCATGTTATAACATTTAGCAAAAAGAAAAATATTACTGAGTTCGTCTATCGTCTTGCCAATACGCCAATTAGTAAAGTAAGTTTTCTCCGCGATCTTGGTGTTCTGCTAGATACAAAGCTCCATCTGGATGCTCATATAGAAAAAATTGTTAACAAGGCCTACCAAATGTTTGGTTTTGTTATGAGATCTTCTCGGGATTTTCGTCGACCTTCTACCTTTTTGCACTTATACAAATCAATAATTAGGCCACAGTTAGAGTTTGCAGTGCCCATTTGGAACCCTTTTTATGTAAAATATAGTGAAAGATTAGAATTAGTACAACGTAAATACCTTCGTGCTATGAATTACAGATGTTATGGGAATAAAATGTCATACCACTTACTTCTTAAAAAGTATGATCTTTTGACCTTAAAGTCAAGACGGAAACTTCTGGAAGTTATGACTCTGTTCAATGTGTGCCGCAATCATTTTGATTGTCCGGACCTAGTTAGGAGTCTAAGTTACCTGGTTCCTCGAACAGTTCGTGTACGTGAGGTACGCACTCGACATCTATTTGCTACTAGTCTCTGTAAATCCAACGCCGGCTCACGTTCACCACTTCATCGCTTGGTTGAGACATATAACAGTGAATTTAATTCAATCGACATTCTTTTTCTTAGTAAAAATGCATTTAAGAAGCAAGTCCAGGCAACCCTAAAGGATCAGCAAATTAATATATAATAACGTAATGAAATAACGTAATGTTTAATAATATACGCACACAAATTTTAATTTACTTTTTTTTTTTTTGTTTTTTTAATATTATATATTATTTAAAAATCCAGATAATATGAGTTTTGGGACAGTAACCGTTGTGTATTGTATCTGTGTTAATGGCTAGTTATAAATACTTTAAATAGTAACCTGTGGAGAACGTAGTGGGTAGCATAATTGTTTAAATGTAATATTTAATATTGTATGACTGTTTCTTATTGTGCTACTGTTTGTTTTTCCTTAAATAAATAAATAAATAAATAAATAAAACAGTTCACAAGCGGTAGTGAAATCTTTGAAAAAATAAAGAATGTTTTCTATCTGATTCTCCCGCACATTAAATCCTAGATACCTTAATCCAAATTAAAACGCGGCTAAAGAAGTTTTCACTTCAAAAAATAGGCTCAAACACGTTGCAATAACTGCATAATAGTGCAATATCAGACAAATATCAGACAGTACAATAGCAGATAACATACAATTTGTGTCACAGCTATCAATCTTATCTCCTAAACAACACTACCTTATTTTTATTCAAAAGTGTCAATAGCTAGGTAGGTATGTATACCATGCGGGGATGCCCCGCAGGCGGTGATACGGCTAAAGACGGAAACACTGTACACACTTACGTGTCGTGGCGTGGCGTGGCGCGGGTTCCACCAATCAAATGACTATGTTTCAGCCTATGTCTTAACACAGAGTTTTGTAGTCAATCAATTGTGTCAGAAGGCAAGGCACCACGCCACGCCACGACACGTAAGCACAGATTACTAAATAGTTACTTCTCAGTGTGTTTCCGTCCTAAAGCTTGGTGACTCACACAAAGTTCTCTAAATGCCCCATGGCATCCCGTCCAGAAAGGAGAACGGCAGGTTTGTATGGGAATTTCGTACCGCTAATAAATTTTCTTGTTTTGGAATATTTTTTGTCTTAATTGGTAGTTTATATGATAGATAATCCCTTTTTAAATTCTTAGATTTTTAGAACTTGGGACGTACAAGTTATAACTAGTTTTAAGGTTATGTACTAGTGTACCAATGTTACATATTATAGGTAAATGTTACATATTGTTACATAATGTGTAAAGTAAATGCTCTAAATTGTTTTTTGCTATCTTTGTAGTGTTTTACTTACCATTAAGTAGGTAGATTGAGATGAGGATTGTACCTACTCAGGGCATTATAAGATACCTATGTCCAGCAGCGGATTGCAACAGTTTGATAATGATGAATTTAATTATATTTTGTGTTATTTGTATTTCTAAATAATTAATTATCATTTCAATATTTGTGTTATTTTAAACAAGGCAACTTCTAAAAAATAACTGCGTTTAATGTACGATTTTATTACGTTTATTTATTAAATTATTTTTACTGATATTATTAATTAATCCGAAGTTCTAAAAATTGTTAACTTACATAAAAATAAATGGTTTAGTTGCCTTAATAAGTGGTACAAATTCTTTAACCGAACAACAAAAAAAGTATGCGGTACGAAATCTGCCGTTCACCTTTCTGGCACATGGAGTGCTAGAAATTTTTGGAACAAGCTCTATTGACTTACTAAAACGATTACATGCGGAATTTACAGCTTTCCTTACCAGTTACCGAAATCTGCCGCACCCCGTATGCGAGCCCCATCGATAAATAAACGCTTTAGTTTTTCTTTTTTTTTAAATAAGTATATAGGTATAAATTAATCTATTAGAAGCTGCCACATAGGGCAAAAACGTGTGTAAATAAATAAAAACCTATAAAAAGGCTGCTTTTTTACCCGACTGCCGAAGGAGGGTAATGTGTTTATCAGTCTGTGTATGTATGTAAGTATGTATGTATGTTTGTTCCTATATAGCATTCTAGAGACTAAACGCGTTGGCCGATTTTGATGATTCTTACGTCAATCGATTCGTCTTAACCCTGCGAGTGTCACTGACTACATTAAAATTGCAAAATAAAAAAATGAAAGATTTTGGGCGCCATATTGTGCAGGCCCAAATTTTTTTTTTTCGTCGAAACCCGTCGTGTGGGGTATCAAAATGAGGGGTTTTAAGAGCTGATTATAAAAATATGTAACATTTATATGTTTAAATGTACCTAATTCTAAAAAAAATAACTAAAAAGTTGTAAATAAAAAAAGTATTTAAAAATAACAAAAAACCCGACTGCTTCAAAAGCCAACTAAAAAGACGTTAACAAGAAGAAAATCATGCCGTGCAGTCGGAGGCTACGTCTGGTTTTGGTCAGCTAGCTCGCACATTTGTATCCTCTGACAGCACAGCATGATTTTCTTCTTGTTTACCTACGTCTTTTTAGTTGGCTTTTTAAGCAGTCGGGTTTTTTGTTATTTTTAAATATTTTTCATTTGAAAATTCACCTTCACATGTAAGCAATGGGCATGCTAGAAGAGATCTTGTTAGAGCTAAAAGAGCTCCCTCAACAATAATGTCCCTGTATTGGATTTGCTCGCCGATGAATGGAAAACTTTGATAATTTTAGAATGATTGCAGTTCCGTGAGAAGAAGGCGATAAAATTAACTTTATAATAAATAGTGTCCGACCGAAAACTCATTGCTTCTAGCCAAAAATACTGGTTTCGAGTTCGACCGTAATTTTGTTGTGTTTTGTCTATCAGCTCAAGAACGCTCGTTTCGGTTTCGGATAAAACTGCAAGAAGAGCCGAACATTTCGTGTTTCGGTCAAACACTAAAAAAAAAACAAAAATGTCAGGAGCAAAATTGTACTTGGTAAAAGCTGCAAACTGCCACTTACCTAATTCAACACAAAACAGTCCTACGCTAAATTCACATAGAACCAACATATCTTCAGATTGAGGGCTGAGATAAATCTGCCCAATAAAGCCGTACAATACACACCCATAATTATTTCTGCTTGCAACACCCATGTTTTAATATTACAATGCTTGATGATGTGACTCTACTTACAGACTGACAAACACATGATAATTTTCATGAAGAGTGGCTACGGCTTATCAGTTTATGTGTCTTATCCATTTAATAATTGTACTAGAAGCTTCTATTTGTATAACACTTTCTTTATCTGATGATAGCAACCACAACAGCAAAAGGAGATTGCCCATACACAGGCCCGTTATGAGGTATCATGTCTGCAATTTCAATATTATAAAAAAAACACGACTGCTTCAAAAGCGAACTAAAAAGTCGTAAACAAGGAAAAATCATGCTGTGCAGTCGGAGGATACATACACGCGAGCTGGCTGACCATAACCATATGTATCCTCCTCCTGCACAGTATGATTTTTTCCTTGTTTACGACTTTTTAGTTCGCTTTTGAAGCAGTCGGGTTTTTTGATTTAACTTTTTTTATTTATAACTTTTTAGTTAAGTTTTTTTCGAATTAGATACATTTAAACATATAAGAGTAATATATTTTTGTAATCGCCTCTTAAAACCCTTTATTTTGATACGCCACACGATGGGTTTGGAAGTAAAAAAAAATTTGGGTCCCCACAATATGGCGGCTTTTGGGCGCCATATTGTGGGGACCCAAATTTTTTTTTTTTCAGAATGTGCAAATAGCTTCCATCTTTTGCTGGACAATTCAAAATTGCCTCTAAGGGTGAGGCCAAACGAACGTAATTTTGTGAGTTGTGAGTCGCGTAAGATGAGTCGCGGAATTTACGTTCTACTGAAATTCGGTTAGGCTGCCATATGGACAGACGTAATTTCAGTTGCTATTCTACGTTTGTACGGGGCACTGACGCTTGCCTCGCTCCTCTCCTTCACTTTGAGCGCAATTCGGTTGTAATAATGTGCGTGAGACAGCAGACAACTCATTTCGCGTCGCCGTGTGGCATAAACAGGACTTTAGTATGAAAACGAATGCAGCGTAAATTCCGCGACACATTTTACGCGACTCATAACTCACAAAATTATGCTCGTTTGGATTCATCTTAAATGGTTTAATTAAAATAAATGGTTTTCAGTTTTGAGTAAGATTATGTGGTTTACGGTGAAGCATGCTTACCTAGAAGTAATCTAATCACTTTAAGGTATCATAGCTTGACATAAAGACCCCTTTTTACCCGACTACCGAAGGAGGGTAATGTGTTTATCAGTCTATGTATGTATGTTTGTTCCTATGTGGCGTTCTAGACACCAAACGCCTTGGCCGATTTTGATGATTCTTACGTCAATCGATTCGTCTTAACCCTGCGAGTGTCACTAGCCAAATTTTTTGACTTCCAAACCTATCGTGTGGGGTATCAAAATAAAGTGTTATAAGAGGTGATTTCAAAAATATATAACACTTATATGTTCTAAAAAAAAATAACTACAAAGTTATAAATTAAAAAAAAAAAAAAAAAAAAACAAAAACCCGTTTGCTTAAAAAGCGAACTAAAACAACCTAAACAAGAAGAAAATCATGCTGTGATGCTGCAATTGTACAGGTTGCTTCTATCTGAGCCACAGTTGCATGCAGTCACAGCCGTAACGACTGGACAAGGGACTTTAATAACTACCTTGTCATAGGAATCATGGACAGCCCACTCCGCAGAGCATGCATGGTAGAAGATGAGACAGCAGCACACCTGATCCTAAGCTGCCCTGTAATCACTAGCTACAGGGCCAAATACTTCAGGGACCCAGGTAACCTGCAGGAGATAGTCGGCTACACCAGGGCACTGCTTGCCTTCCTCGAGGAGCTGGGGTGGATCGAGTGATGTAATTGAATCCCATCCGTACGCAAAATACGCGCTTAGTCGTGGAGTTACGGAAACAGCCCGTCGAAACCAAATTAAACTGAACTACTTCTATCTACCTATGTACAAATGGGCAAAAAGGAAACCATCCTATTAGAGGTGCCGTGCTGAAGATGCAGGACCCAGAAATGCCCAGAATACAGTCCTACCGGCGCCCATGCCTGTAGGTCATGGGTTTAGCTCATTGGTTACCTGACAAATGGCAGATGTATCAAAATCAAAATCATTTATTTGCGAAATATGGGAAGTTTTCAGGGTGACATTTTTATTAAAAGTTCTTTAGACCATATCCTACCATGGCAGGTGTGCAAAATATTATAATAATGAATAAAATATTACATTAATAATTAACAATTGTATCATCTATACATTACATAATTATATTATAATGTATCCATTTTGATAAGTACAGGTATCTCTACTGTTGGTACAGGACACATAAAAATTGTCGTCAAAGGTTTTGAGATATTGGGAGAATTGGGCTGGCCTAAACTGTTTCCTCTTATAGGTCATTGACCTCAGTGCTCACTCAATGGTTTTAGCACTTTTAGCGAAACAATGTAAGCAACCATTCTCTAGATTTCATCATTTACCGACAAGGTGTGTACGAAAATAGGTACATAAGCGTAACCAGCTAAAATGAGGAAAAATATTAGAAACCTAACTGTTTACATTAACGTCATCAACAATAACACGAATTCCATTAGATGCAACAACAAATACGTATTTTTACGTACTAATTCCAAGGCTATTATTTTTTTCAGTAAAGGAAAGGTTAACATTTTTAGAAGTAAATTAAAATATCCTACGTTAAAAACTCACCTAAATCAAAGGATTTAATCGTCGCCAGAGCCTTCCACTTGTCTTGTATCTGTTTCTCCATGATGATATTACATATACTCTTCTTCCTTTCCAAGATGATCAATGACCAGAATATTGGAGCCAAGACTTCATTTCATTAAAGTCCCGAAACGCCATATCACTCAATTATGAGCCATTTTGATTTGTGATTTCACTGCAAAATTAGAATAATGCCTAATATTTACGTAAATTATTAAAATTATCACAACAACAAATTTCACACACTCTCGACTCCTTCGTAAAACTCGTAAAACTGACTGTTCTAGGGATGTTCTATAAAACTCGAGTTGAAAGAGTAATGAGTATCGAGTAACAAATAAAAGATAGTTACTATCCATTTGTAAGCTACTCAAAGAAGATTTACTACACAACACAATATTAAATTACTGGCTTCTGCTACCTTGTTTGGAACTTTCTACGGAGTTCTGCTATTTCCCTTGTCAACTCATTGAGAATGGGATATATAAATATCGACATATTGTAATCATTACATAATTTACGAGTTTTCGAACGTCCCTAAATTTTGATACTATAGACTAATAAAAAATTCAGACTTGATATTAATATTCAGAGTTTAAAATAAAAAAGGTCAATTTACAAAGCATCGAAGCGTGTCGAGTAACACAAAAATAATCAAATGATTGTTATAAGTGGTTTATACTGCCCTTCGCTAGCGCTTCAAAAAAATCAATCTGCCTAACCTTTTTCCCAATTAGGTTGGGTTCGGCACTTCGGCTTCCAGTCTTATCAGATTCAGCTGAGTACCAGTGTTTACATGGAGTGACTGCCTATGTGACCTCCAAAATCCAATTACTGGGTAACACGATACCCCTTGGCAAGACTGGTGTCAGATCTCAGGCTTCTTACTACCCGTAACTACTGTCAAAGATCTTCAAATGACAACCGGGACCAACAGCTTATTGTACTTTCCGAGGCATCGAGGAAACTTGCTATGTTGAAATAGTCACCCATCCACGGACCGACCTCGTCAAGCGTTGGATAACCTTAAAGATCGACCCGTGCAGCTGTTATTATTTAGCCACGAGCTCCTCACTCCTCGCATGTGGCGCTTCAAACATAAAGAAAATATCTAAAGTATTATGGTACGGTCAAGGTACGGTACTAATAATGTAAAGTTGTCAAGAGTTTTTGACGGGATTTTTTCGGATGAAGTTCAGCGGCTGTTAATATTATTTGCAGATTGATTTCTAGTGGTTATTGTGATATAAAATTGGTGTAGTTTTGTGTCTCAACTGTCTACGCATATGGACATCAGGTGAACTTATTGACAGAAATGATCTCGGGATAGTGGAGCGAAGAATTTTCTTGTAGTTTGACTACCTCCGCAAAGCTTACTGAGAAGGCTTACTCGATAACAATTTGCTGCCAAATACTCCAAAAAACATTAGAATTTGTTACATCCGCAAACTTGTGCGCCTGAATTGTCTCCGATCTTGACACGCCTATATCGCCTTTTGATGGTGGCTGGAAAAGTTCCGAAGGCTTGGAAGCAAGCTAACGTTCAGCCCGTGCCCAAGAAGTGTAGTCGAGCTGACCCGGCCAACTACAGACCCATATCAGTAACGTCCATCCTCTGTAAGAGTAGGTATGGAACGTATATTGAATAATAAGCTCCTGGCTTAGAGCTTAAATGCTCTAAGGCTCCTGGCATACCTAGAAGACAACGACCTCCTTAGTGACCGCCAATACGGCTTCCGCCGAAACCGGTCAACTGGGGATCTTCTAGCGTATGCCATTCACATCTGGAGTGAGGCCATCGAGAAGCACGGGGAGGCGCTTGCTGTCTCTCTTGACATATCGAAGGCCTTTGACAGGGTCTGGCACGAGAGCCTAATTGGTAAGCTTCCTTCCTTCGGTCTGCCTAGTGGTCTGTGTGACTGGATTGCAGACATCCTGAGGGATCGGTCCATCCGAGTGGTTATCGATAGCTGCTCGTCCGGTCAGTTAGGTATTAACGCCGGAGTTCCTCAGGGGTCAGTGCTCTCGGCAACATTGTTCTTGCTGCACATTAATGACCTGCTAAAACCCGGAACCTTTGGGTATACAGACGACAGCACTGTTGCTGAGAGATACGTGTCTGGCCCCAATTTCACCCGGCTCCAACCTTCCGTGGTGTAACCGTGGCGATAACGGACCATCTCGACCTTCTTGGTGTTACGTTAACATTGACCCTCAATTTTGGTCCACTCATTGAGGCAAAGGCTCAATTGGCTGCAAAAAAGTTGGGGATCCTTGCGAAGGTGAGACGGTACTTCACGCCTGAACAGCTGCTCAACTTGTATAAAGCGCAAGTTCGGTCATGCATGGAGTACTGCTCTCATCTCTGGGACGAATCTGCCAGGTACCAACTTGATGCACTTGAGTCGATTGACAGACGGGCCAAGACACTTATCGGCAACGATGCGCTGGTTGACTCAAAGCTCCAGAGCCTTGAACACCGACGACGAGTTGCCAGCCTGTCGGTTTTCTATCGGTTACATTTCGGGGAGTGTGCGATGGAACTGCACAATTTGATTCCACCTAGCCCTTTCCATCATCGGACTACAAGACGTACGGCAATGCGCCATCGGTACATTGTGGATATGCCACCCATACGCACAAAGCGTTTTGAAAATACTTTCATTGTGCGTACAGCTTAGGAGTGGAATTCCCTGACGGCGTCTTTGTTTCCTGATAGCTACAACCTAGGAGTCTTCAAGTCAAGAATGAATAGGTTACTTCTAGGCAAGCGTGCTTCACCTTCGACCACATCATTACTTAACATCAGGCGAGATAGTGGTCAAACGCGAGCCTATAAGAAATAAAATAATAATAAAAAAAAAAAACGGAAGGAAAGGAAGGGAATTAGAAAGGAGATCATGAACTGAAGACGAGGCGGTATGGTCCAAGACCTTAGCCTGCCCGAGAAGAGCGAACGAAAACAAAAAATGTAAAGTTGTCAAAATATTTTGTTGACAGGAGTTTTTGGCGGGATTTTTTCGAGTGAAGTTCAGCGGCTGCTAATATTATTTGCAAATTGATTCCTAGTGGATATTGTGATATAAAATTGGTGTAGTTTTGTGTCTCAACTGTCTACGCAACTGGACAATATGTGAAATCATTGACAGAAGCGATCTCAGGTTATTGGAGCGGAAAATTTTATTGTAGTATTGACTACCTCCGCAAAGCTTACTGGGAAGGCTGACTCGATACAATTTTTTGCCAAATACTCCAAAAACCATTAGAATCTGTTACACCCGTATTCTAATGCATACTAAAGAATGTTAAAATTGCACTGAAGACGAGGCGGTATGGTCCAAGACCTTAGCCTGCCCGAAAGGGCGAACAAAAAGAAAAAAAAAAAAAAAAAAAAAAAAATTTTGTTGACAATGACTGTCAGTCACAGTGACACTGACAGAATAACAAACGCATTTCCATGCGTGAAGCTATTTGTTTCTTTCTTTAAAATTGTGTAAATAGTTTTAAACCAAAATGAATCTGCTACCTAAAAGCCATAAGGAATTCAGTGAAAAAGACTACTGGAATAAATTCTTCAAGAAACGCGGAAACAAGGCGTTTGAATGGTAGGTTATGTTTTGTGAAGTACCCGCCTAATAAAATCATATTTTAATGACCGAAACTCGTACCAGTGATTCAATATACGTTTTTCAGGTATGGTGAATACTTAGAACTATGTGGACAGTTACATAAGTACATCAAGCAAAAGGATTCTATACTGATAACAGGTTGTGGTAACTCAAGCCTCAGTGCCGATCTGTATGATGTTGGCTATGAGAATATCACCAATATTGACGTATCAGAAGTAGCCATCAAGCAGATGAACTCCATAAATTCTCATAGAACAAATATGAAGTTCCTGTGTATGGATGCTTTGAACACAACTTTCTCTGATGAACAATTCAATGTAGTTTTAGATAAAGGAACTCTGGATGCCCTGATGCCAGATGATGCAGTAGAAACACAACAGACCATAGACAAATACTTTTCCGAAATCAAAAGAGTTTTGAAGCTTGGAGGTCGGTTTGTGTGTATATCTTTGCTTCAGAGTCACATTCTTAGTAAGCTATTGGACACATTTTGTGATAAGTCCTGGATGTTCAGAGTCGTGAGATGCCATGAGGCTGAAGAGAAGAACGCTGAGAACACTGATGGACCTACATTGCCTGTTTTTGTTGTTGTTGCTACAAAGTTTAAAGCAATGCCACAACTAGTGAGTTTCAATATTATTACACCTTTAAAACGAGCTTTGCTACCATGCCCTATCAAATAGAAACTGTTAATATTTCTGGGATAAACATAATAGCCTATGTAATCTGCAATGGTGTAACTTATTTCAACTACAACTGAAAGACTTTTTGTAATTTTGGTTATTAATATTTCTAGACATTACCTTATAAACATAAAAATGAGCTATTTCACCTCTTTTTATAACAATTTAGAAGTTATAATCTGTATTGGAAACCATTTTAAAGAAAACTACATAATCCTAATGCTCTCTTTTTTCAGATATTAGAAGTATGTATGGCTGGTGACAAGATGCAAAGACTTCAGACTCTTGAAGAGTTGAAAACTTATGTAAAGACAGCTCAAGACACAGCATTTGTCACGAATGGACTTGCCAAAACGAGCCTTGATGAAGACAATGAAGTAAGAACATAATCAGTTTCTTTGCAATACATACTCATATGCATAAAGTTCTACATTGTGCCTGTATCGGACTACAAGACGTACAGTGAACTGCCATTGGTACATGGTGGACATCCTACCTATACGCACTAAACATTTTGGAAATACTTTTACTGGACATACTGCTAAGGAGTGCAATGCCCTGCCAAAGTCTCTGTTTCCTAATACCTACAATCTTGGGGTCTTTAAGTCTTTAGTGAATAGATTACTTCTAGGCAGTTTGAGGCAAGTGTGCTTAGATGGCGATGATACAAAAAAAAAATGAGCCATCATAATGTTTATAATCAACCAATCAGCTGTCAGCTTCATCGTCGTTGTTCGTGAAGCTCGTATTATTATGAATTTTTTTCCAATTTCCTGTGACATGAACATAATACATCACAATTTTCTTGGTATAACATAAGTTAACAAGTGATATATTAATTGTGAGGTTGGAGACTACACTCGAAGTTTTGGACGACTATGTCTACCTGGGACAAACGATCCAGTTGTGTAGAGCCAACTTCGAGAGATCAACCGTCGAATCGGACTCGACTGGGCAGCGTTCGGGAAGTTGCGCGGTGTCTTCTCGTCCAACTTACCACAGTGTCTCAAGACAAAAGTCTATGACCAGTGTGTGTTGCCAGTGATGACATACAGAAAGCTTACAGTCACTCAAAGGGCAATGGAGAGGGCTATGCTCGTCATTTCCTTGCGTGATCGAATCAGAAATGTAGAGATCCGTAAGAGAACCAATGTTACCGACATAGCTCGAAGAATTGCCAAACTTAAGTGGCAGTGGGCACATTGCTCGCAGAACGGATGGCCGATGGGGTGGTGACCGCGAACCAGAAGACGTTGCGTTGGAAGGCCTCCCACCAGGTGGACCGATGACCTCGTGAAGGTTGCGGGGATCCGCTGGTTGCGAGACGCACGGGACCGGTCAATGTGGCGACGCCTGGGGGAGGCCTATGTCCAGCAGTGGACGTCTTTCGGCTGATATGATGATATTAATTGTTATAATATTTTTTACATCAGGTTTCTCTGGACCTAATGCAGCCAGGCGAGGATACTCCGCGGTATACCCTATACGTGGTAGACCAGAAACGGTCGCTGGCAATCAACAAATATGCAGTCTTCATTGTGCCACAGGGCAGGTAAGAATTACATCGAGAACATTTAACATGGCCTTTGATAAATAAATGATAAATGCCCAGCAATACAAAAAAATGTCTATAATCTTTGTGCTTTGGCATGGTGCGGGTGACAGTTTCAATAAAAAAAATTACGCATATACGTATGCGCATTTTTTGTAGTTTAACGTCATACCATAGTTATTCCATATACCATAGTTGCCTGTATGATGTAACTACAAAAAATGTGTATATGTATAAACGTTAACAATGTTATTGAAACTGTCACCAGCACCATGCTACAGCACAAAGAGTGTAGTAATAAAAATAATAGCTATTGCCTTTGAAGCAGTTCCTCATATGCTTTCCAAACATTTTTGGTTTTGTGAATTTGTGTGCATGTAAATGCACCCACGAGTGAAATTCATTTTAAAATTTTGTTTGAGGTCAGGTTCGTAATTATCCACTGTATGTTATTTACACAGTTTACAATTTTTAAGATTAAGTCTAGACACGCGGCAGTGTCAAGGTCAAGTTCAAGCAAAAAAGGAACTGGCTATGCAGAACCTGTGTGCAATATTACATGAACCATTTGGAGCAACTTTTGTCATCTTAATAACTCAAAATCTATTTAACATAAACTCATCCCTAAGACGAACTATAAACCAAAATTTCATAAATATAGCTCAAACGGTTATTTAGATGTTAACATCCACAAATCGTCATTTTTATCATCGTCTAGACCAAGTTTCAGATAATACGTAATGTATATGTTCACAGAGAACAATTCCTTGTTTGCTTAGCATATGCTATTACTATCCACAAATCACAAGGCCTTAGCCTTGACGCCGCTCTTCTCGACATAGGCTCCTCTATATTTAGTAAGGGGCAGGCTTACGTTCGACTCTCCAGTAAAAACCTTAGATGGCGAAAACCTTAGAAGCGACATGGTCAATTATAAACAAATCTAAATTCAACTTTCCCAAAGAGCCTATTACAGAAATACTTAAAGATAACATCAAGATTACAGATCCTAAATCTATAGTGAATAATTTTAACAACTTCTTTATTGACCAAGCTTCAGAATCAGACCAAACATGTAACTTAAGAAATTACAGTCAAAACAAAACCAGACCCTCAAATCATAGAATCAAAACTAAAATTAACTCAATCTTTCTTACTCCCACAACACCTATAGAGGTAGACAGGGAAATAAAGCTGCTGAAAAATACCCATAGTGTGGGCAACGATGGTATCTGCACCAAAGTCATAAAATATGTATCCCCGGATATTTCAGCTCATCTGTGCTACATAATTAACTTATGCATTTCTAACGGCATATACCCAGAAAAACTTAAAACATCTATTGTCATTCCGCTACATAAAAAAGATGACAAACGAAAAATGGGGAACTATAGACCCATAGCGTTGATACCCATTTTTTCAAAATTACTTGAAAAAATCGTATATAGCCGACTATACAGCTATTTAGAAAAATATAATATTTTGGTAGACGAACAGAAAGGCTTTCGCAAGGGGAAATCAATAAATATGGCAATCTATGACCTACTAAAAACTATTTTGGGCGCCATTGACAACAAAATACCAACATGTGCTATATTTATGGATATGAGTAAAGCCTTTGACCGAGTTGACCATAGGATACTAATGCAAAAATTAAGCATGTATGGCATAAGAGGTAAAGCGTTAGATCTCATCTATTCATACCTGCAGAATAGAAAACAAGTTGTAGAAATAACACAGATATGTCAGAAAACACGAACTGAGATTAAATATAGGTCAAACTCGAAAACTGTAAAAATGGGAGTACCACAAGGAAGTGTTCTAGGCCCTTTATTGTTCTTGATATATATCAATGATCTTCCTAACCATATCAATCAACCAATGGTACTATTTGCAGATGATAGCACAGTCATAATAAAAAGCGACAAACAAAATGATTATGAGCACGTAGTCAACCAAACATTAAATAGGATAATTCAATGGTTAACCGAAAATAATCTTAAAATAAATATGAACAAAACGAAAATAATACACTTTTACCAGAGAACCCAACTGAAAAATATAAAAGTTAGTTACCAAGGCGAAATTGTACATCCCGTGACAGATACAAAGTTTCTGGGCATTAATATTGATTATAGACTGACATGGAAAACACATTTAGAAAATGTCTGCAAAAGAATTAATAAATCCTCATTTGCTCTGTATAAACTTTCAAAAATTGTTAATCAAGAAGCCTTATTAGCTGCTTATCATGGACTTGTGGCACCTGTTCTAAGATATGGTATTATATCTTGGGCCAACTCAGTCGATAAGGAATCTGTATTTAAAGCTCAAAAGAAATGCATTAGAGCAATGTGTAATGTAGACAAAACTACCAGCTGTCAACCATATTTTAAAAGCTTAAACATTCTGACAATGCCTTCGTTATACATATATGAACTAAATGTTTTTGTGAAATCAAACCCAAATTATTATAAGACTGCTTTTAAAAGTTACTATAGGCAATTACGTGATAAAAAAAGATTAGACATTGAAATACCATATGGGAAAACAGCACTAATCAATAAAAGTATTCTTGTTATGTCATCATTGATTTACAACAAATTACCTGACGATGTCAAAAAGTTACCTGTACATCAATTTAAGTCGAAGCTGCACAAATTCCTAGTGAATAAATGTTATTATTGTATCAAGGACTACTTACAGGATCAAAATATAGATAAAGACCTATAGACATAGTAATTTATTGACATAGAATAATATGACATTAAAAATAGTGTGACATCCATTAATTTGACAGCCCTTTAATTTATATCATTGTTAATTTTATGACATGTAATTTAATTCATCTGACAATTTTATTTTTATTTTATTTCACTTTTGACATTTGTAGTATTTTGAATTTATTTTGTTTTTTTATTTTTTCAGTGTAATTATTTTGTATTGTTATTTTAATAATTATTTAGATGGATTTTTAATAATATAAATATTTGCACACCTTATTAGGTATGATACAGTGTACTTTATAAATATTTGTAACACCTGTTTGAATCTACCTGTATTAAGCAAATAAACAATTTTGATTTGATTTGATTTGATTTTGATGGAGTAAGTACATCTTATCAATTTAGATCCAAGTCAAATTAAGGCACAAGAGAGCTCTATTGTAGAGTACAACCGCCTATATATAACGTTATACCGCCCCGAATTGGCCAAATTAAGTACAAACAGAAAACGCCTAAAAAAAAATCCGGATACTGAATGGGCAATTCACTCGAACATTTCAAATGTACAAGAAACCAATCACATACACGGAAATCCATATCGCGTCTTTCATCGCGCATGTGATTGGTCGATTTATCAATCTCTGCCTTTTGCCTTGCCGATTTCATTACGCAATAAGTCTGCTGGTGTTTAGGATCCACTAGGTGGTATTCTTCGGTCCTTGCTCCTTTGACATGCGGCAGATGTGACTAGACCAGAGATTCTAGACAAGTGTCATTCGATGTCAAAGATGACGATAGTCGAAATGCCAAGTAAGGCATTTGTCTTCTTTTCGTGTCGATGGGAAATTCTTTATAAATTTTTGGCCCAGTTGCGTGCCACCCCGATTGAGAAGTCAGTGGCGAGCACAAGGTCTTCCAAAGTGCAGTGTATGTACTTGGGACACTCCAGCGTGTGTGCCATATTTTCAAAAGGGGCACCGCACTCACACTGGGTATCAGACGGGTCTATGAAAGAGGGGTGTTATAAGTTTGACGTGTGTTGCTGTGTATCTGTGTGTCTGTCTGTGTCATCATAGCTCATGAAAGAGGGGTGTTATAAGTTTGACGTGTGTTGCTGTGTATCTGTGTGTCTGTCTGTGTCATCATAGCTCATGAAAGAGGGGTGTTATAAGTTTGACGTGTGTTGCTGTGTATCTGTGTGTCTGTCTGTGTCATCATAGCTCCTAAACGGATAAACCGATTTTGATTTAGTTTTTTTTTTTGTTTGAAATGTGATATTTCGAGAGTGTTCTTAGCTATGTTTGAATAAAATCAGTTCAGCCGTTCAAAATTTATGGGCGTTTTACTGTTTGAATCGGGGTGTTTTCGAAAAATATCATGTCATAATTACGTGTTCAATAGATTGCCGATCGAAGCGTATCTATTATGTACTAGATAAATTATGTAGCAAAAAATAAAAATGTGTCGGGGGTTTTTTAAATTTTAAAATTTTTCTTGTGACAAATTGTGTTTGCAGCGGCCTACTTGGGTGCGCAAACGATTGAGTGCTTTCCATAGAGGCCACTGCAGTTCACGTCCAGGTGGTAGGTATTCGTAGGAAAGTCGGATGGTGGTAGGTGAGCTTCTCTCCACAACTTGCTTCTCACTATAGGCGGTGGGGTCTTGGATGGCCCGTGTGCATCAAAGAAAACTTTTCCGACTCTTAAGTCTACCCGGGGTTGTAGTGTGATCATAGAGATTGTGATAACTTGACATTTCGATTGCGTTTAATTTGCGATGATATTTTTGACATTTCTTCAATGGCTTCGCCTCGCTTTCGTTGGTAGAATGTCTCTTGTCTAGGGCCTCAGTTCCTCTTTAATCTCGCAGCTGTACAGTCGAGGAGCTCGTGGCTAAATAATTACAGCCGCACGGGTCGATCTTCAAGGTTAAGCAACGCTTGCCGAGGTCGGTTCGTGTATGGGTGATCATCATATTCATATTCTTTATTGTACACAAAATAAACATTTAAAAATACAAAAGGAAAACTTATGTACAAAGGCGAGCTTCATCTTTATATAGAGAGTTTCCTCCGTGCCGTAAAGCCGTTGGTCCCGGCTGTCATTTGTAGATCTTTGACAGTCGTTACGGGTAGTCAGAAGCCTGAGATCTGACTTCAGTCTTGCCAAAGGGTATCGTGTTATTTATTATTATTTATTTATTTATTATATACTTTATTGTACACCAAGATAAAAAAACAATAACACATATGGAAACCTTAAAATAAAAACAAACATACAACAGGCGGCCTTATCGCGTTCTGCGATCTCTTCCAGTTACTGGGCTGTGAAGGTCAGATAGGCAGTCGCTCCATGTAAAACACTGGTGCTCAGCTGAATCCGGTAAGACTGTAAGCCGACTCCAACATGGTACATAGATTGTTTGTAAACAGTCGATGAAGTAGCGTTGGAAGGCCTCCCTCTAGGTGGAGCGATGACCTGGTCAAGGTTGTGGGAGTCCTGTGGATGCGAAACGCACAGGACCGATCAGTGTGGCGACGCTTGGGTGAGGCCTATGTCCAGCAGTGAACTTCTTTCGGCTGATATGATGATGATGATGAAACAGTCGAGAACTTCAGAAACTTTCAGTGTTTGTATAATAATATTCATATATTTATTATTGAACTAAATAATGCTGAAAACATAAATTAACTGCGTAAATAGAGTAGAAAGGCAAACGTAAACAACTCCAGGTATGTTTATTTCAGTAAGGAAAAACCGAGAATATATAAAACAGTATATAGGTAGCTATTCCAACAACATAGGTAGTGAGGTACTCTGCTGAATGGCTGTCAGAAATAGCAGCGACGCGTAAACAGCGCCCACGGGCGGTTTTATTGAGAAAGAGGATCTTTTTGTATATGGAGAGAAAAATATATGTTTGTCCGCTGCAAGAGGATTTTTAGGTATTTTTAAAGCCTGTTCAAACTACTGTTTATCACTAAGTTCCTGAATACCCATTTAATTGTTCTACCTCTAGTGTCTATGGGACTATTTTTTTGTTCAGGTTTCTCCCCTTTTACAGGCGATTTAATCTAAAGCCTGGCGACAGCCCAAGATTATGGTCCCAGAACTCACTAGCTATGGGAATTCTACAGCTTTATTGCGTAAGTGAGTTTGGGGGGGTAAAAGAAACAACTGCATGAAAGAGTATGACACATTTTCGGTATTGCGTAAAAAAATAGAAAGGGTATGTCCTCCAGCTCGTGGCTAAATAATAACAGCCGCACTGGTCGATCATCAAGGTTAAGCAACGTTTGACGAGGTTTTCTCCGTGAGTTTCCTCCGTGCCTCGGAAAGCACGTTAAGCCGTTGGTCCTGGCTGTCAATTGAAGATCTTTGACAGACGTTACGAGTAGTCAGAAGCTTGAGATCTGACACCAGTCTTGCCAAGGAGTACCGTGTTACCCAGTTACTGGGTTGTGGAGGTCAGATAGGCAGTCGCTCCATATAAAACACTGGTACTTAGCTGAATCCGGTAAGACTGGAAGCCGACCCCAATATAGTTGGGAAAAGGCTTGGCAGATTGATTGTCCTCCACCGTATGAGTTGAATTCACATATCCTTTCCATGACCGATCCCCTTTCGAGTGTATTACGCAATACGAAAATCGTTATATTAAAGGTGTCGTCACCCTTGCCTATACGTGTTCTTTGCCGAATTCCCTTACGCAATTGGGCCGCTGGTACAACCTAGACCCACAAATTTAACACCGTTTCAAGAACCTTTTGCATAATTGTGATTTTCGATTGCACCTAACTTTTGTAATCCCATGAAACCATCGACACGACAAAAGTGAGATCCCAAATAAGGCAATCACTCTGCCTACCCTTCTACCGACAGAGTATCTGCCCCCTGGTCACGAACGGCAGTATCCTATCTGGAAATACCTAAATCGATTGCGGGCTCGGGTTGGTCGCCGTAGAAAAAGTTGTCCAAATGGAGTTTCATAGATCCATCTCAAACACAGTGCCAGTATGTACCTCCTTATCTTGCCTTCGTGTCCTGCCGCCTGCATCTTTCGGGATCTAAACCAGGGTTGTTGCGAACATCAGCATCAGCATCCGCGGTACTTCAGCATCAAAAAAATATGATGTAGGTGAATCCACAGCATATGCCTTGTGTTGTAAAAAATATGCTCGTATAAAAAGCGCGAGAGAATCTGACGCACCGGCCGGTGTGAACTTTTTGGTAACTGTGCTGGATGAACGGACGTGCAACCAACAGTGCATTAATATTTTAAAAAAAATATATCTGAATAAGAGGCTTTTTCTCAACAAGTTTAGAATAAAAGTTTTGAAGGATTTGCCATAATTTTAGGTAGGTATTATATTTTTTTTAATTATTTTATTGATGCTTATTTATTATTTTCAGAAAATTTTCTGTAAGCTTCAGAGAATTATAAAGGCCGTTATTAAATGCCCAGTTCTTAACAAATCTACATGTTCTCTATTATAAAAACACTATACAAAAATGCAGTATCATTTACCAGAATGCTGAAAGTGGCTTAATAAGCTATTGTGGTGTTAGTGGCTATATTGTTAAATTAAATATTATGAGGTCACTCATTCCCGCGATATGATAAGTCTTTGATGATCTTACATAGGATAAGGTGGCCTAATTGAAGAGGAATTCACAAAATAAATTAAACTTACCTGCTTCTTTGTATAAATAATTTATTAAACATTTTGTTGACAGTAATTTATCTTTTAGAACTATTTTCTGGCTTTGAGAAATATCATAGAATAATATACTAACAACATTTCTGGTTTTCTTATCTTCAAAACGTACATCTCCACATCTCCAGAACGTTCTATTTCCCGAATTATAGCAGGTAGCACATGACATAAAACGGTAATTTCTAGACTGCGTTATTTCTGACAAAGATCAGTGTTTACAACAGATTTCGGTGCTGCCTCCCACACCATGCTAAACAACTGGAACGTCTGGATAATAGACTGCGGGTCGATTTTACAATAGTATGATACTTTTAACTGAGGAATAAAAATGGCCGTTTGACTGAACTCCAAATTATACCAAAACAAATTAGACCAAATAATAGTTATGCTAAGCGTTGCATTATGCCAAAACATTATTATGCGGTTAAGAGTTATACGAAGACGTTATGCCAACCAATATTAGGCCTAAAAAAATTATGCCAAAGGGGATTCCCCAGGAAGTGGACCACAGGAGTCGTATAGTTCCGCTGGTGCAACTAAAAAAGAGATCGACTTTATTATGCAAATGTTCAATGATGTCTCTACGATCAATTCGGTGTAAACCGGCAGCCTAATTGTGTAAGTAAATTCGGCAACGGAAACAATATCAAATAAGATTGTTTCCGTTGCCGAATTAACTTACACAATTAGGCGGCGGGTGCAATCATCGCATGGTCGAAGATTGCACATTAAGATCAAGCTTGAAAGGTCTGGACTGATGAAGTCTACGCTCCATCCAGCACAGATCCAAACCCCAAGAGTTTTTAGCTCGAACTCCAGAATCATTACGAGAGCCTAGGGAGCTCCGTGGACGACGAATACAGCGATGGGTTCGTGCAGCTGTCCATACGGTCGAGTCTAAGTATTTCAAGACCCGGCTCAGTATCAGTACAGATTGAAACAAAAAAGCTCTCTGATCCTACTCTCAAGCTCATGATAGACAGTTACTTTAAAAAAATATATATTATAGGCTAGCGCTTGATCACAATCTCACCTGATGGTAAGCGATGATGTGGTCGACGGTGAAGCACGCTTGCCTAGAAGTAACCTATTCACTCTTGACTTAAAGACCCCTAGATTGTAGATATCGGGAAACACAGACTCCGGCAGGGAATGCCATTCCTTAGCTGCATCATATACTGTTCTATATATCTATGTATCTTTATCGGTTTATAATGGAAGCTGACACCAACATAGCTGGTGTGTGCGCACCATCCACACACACCATTCGCATTAGAAGACAATATCAATGTAAAACGATGTAATGGAGGGCTTCAATCTCTAAGTAGTCTGTGGAGGGCTTGCAGTTCTGAAATACAGGCCTAGGCTTAGTTTAGACTTTCATAAATTACGATGCTTTTCGACAGAGATTTTTTCGGTAGGAGGCAAGTTCGTTCCTATATCTTCGACTTGGTGTGAATTTAAACTATTTATTGAATGGGCTCCAATCATTGAATCTTTTACTGATTGTCTAACATGCGACAGACATGTTTGACTGCTTATACACATTATTAATTATGAAGTATTAATCAGTATAATTATTGTTCTTCATTACGGTCATCTTCATGTTAAGCTTTTTATGTATGGGTTATCCAAAAATCCTCTTCGATTATTTAAAACTGCCATTCTGGGTTTGCTAAGTTTTTTAAATACGGTTTCGTTTCGTAAGTTCGAGTTTGAAATCACACCAACAACCTATATTTCAAACCTGTGTGTAATATGCGCTAATATATAATACTAAGTGACGTCGACTTATCTCTGCCACTAGATTAGTCATATAATATTATTATATGAAGCCGGCCATGTCTCCCCAGCAGCCGGTCATACATCATCGTTGTTCAGAAATAGAGGCTGGAGCGAATATTAATTGCGCAAACTACAGTTGATATAATCGTGCTGGAATTAGGGTTGCCTGGTACAAAAACTAGAACGTCGAATAGGGGAACCAGTTGAGCCGGACTGTAGGGTAAAAAGGCCGGACATGGGTCTTAGTTTTATTTAAAAGTATACGTAAACTGTATTTTACGCAGAAATAGTTTTCTCTGTTCCTTTAAGTAATCGCCTTAACTTTTAATGAAATACCTAACAAAAAAAAATCTGTTTAAAGCCTAAAAAAGCCGGAGAGACTGGACACGCACCCAAGAAGCCTATGACCGACATCCGGCATTTGCCGGATCTTTGCCGAACCTAGCTAGAATAACTAAAAATCCTTTTCAGTATTTAGAACCATCTTTGGACTCCGAGCGTGATCTTTATCTGTATTCATCCGGTTTTGAACTTTTAGAAATTGGCATTTAATTTTGATTATCACTAAATAGTATAAAACTAAGTCGCTTCCCCCTATCTGCCTGTCCCTATGCATGCTTAGATCGTATTTTTATTAGATAAAGTGATTCAAGAAGTTTATATGTATAAATCATGCATGATATAGCAGAGAAACACTGATAATTTTCGCCTTTCACGCGGGCTAAGCCGCTCACAGTTACTATAACTCAATTGTCTTATAATGTCTAATAATCTACAATGAATTGTTACAGTATTTGACTTGACTAAAATTACTGCTATCATTATTTTAAGTCTTTTTCCGAGGTCTCTTGTTGCCTAACCCACAGGATCATGCATGATTCTGGGATAAAAGTAGCCTATGATCCTCAGCGATAGTCTACCGTTTCTATCAGTCTAAAGATTTCTCTAAATCGGATCAGCACTTCTACATGATCGAACCAAGATTTTGTCAGGACTTTAAAAGAGACTGTGACCTCTGAGTTTGTTTCGGCCTTTCTTCTCAGAGTAGTCAGATAGGAAACGCCGACCACAACTAGTTTTTTAAAAAAATATGTTAAGACATGTAAAAGCGTTTGTATAAACCAACTTACAGAAATAAAATCATTTATCATTTACAGATTACCTTTTACAAACAAACAATGATGCCTGAAGACTTTCCCAACAAAAACTTGTTATTAAAGCTCAATCCTGGCATGAACCTAATAACGTACAAAATACACATTTAAATCAGCACGGACGGACACACCCACATTGTTCGTGCAGAACGGGTAAAAATAGAAGTGTTGATCAACAAGCTGACGCATGAGGCGCTGAACTCCCAATGATATCTAGTATTTACGTCAAATATTGTTTTTAGTGAACTTTTACATGTACTTGGATGGACAGTTTTTATTGGCAGTTATTCGTGACTCGTGGCACGGTGGCATCTACCTACCATGCTAGATGACTTTTTAATTTTATACTTTGCTGCCGCCCGCGTGGAATTAGTAACATTATCCCAGACCTGAATAGAGAATGTCAAAGAAAAATAAAATTGAGGGTAAAATGGGCTCTACGAGACCAGTATTAAGAGGAAATGCGGGCAGAGAGCTCCGACTTACTTAGTAAAACGTCATAATTCGAGGTTTGGCTGCCGCTTATTTCATCCTCGAGTATTGGACAAATTAAAAAAAAAACCGCCTAAGTGCGAGTCGGAGTCGCGCACGAAGTGTTCCGTACCATTATCGCAAAAAAACGGCAAAAAAATCTGTTTGTTGTATGGGAGACCGACTTAAATATTTATTTTATTCTGTTTTTAGTATTTGTTGTTATAGCCAATAGAAATACATCACCTGTGAAAATTTTAACTGTCTAGCTATCACGGTTCATAAAATACAGCCAGGTGACAGACGGACAGACAGGCAGACAGACAGACCGCGGAATCTTAGTAATAGGGTCCCGTTTTTACCCTTTGGGTACGGAAACCTAAAAAGGAAATGTTGCAGAGTCTACTCAAGCCTGGATAGACCATGACAAAGACAATGGGAGACCTCATGAGACCGGTATTAATATAAGTTTCCCAAGATTGTTTAATTCTAATAGGTACTTGGTTTATTCTTTAATACATTATTTTATTAGGCACTGAATGCAGGTCCCTAGGAAAGGATAGATATTGTCCCTTCGAAAAAAAAAATATGGTGTTTTTGGAAAGCTCTTTCTCAATATTAATATACCTCCACGATATGGGTACCAAATGAAAGGGTTTGTTGAGAGGAGTACCAAACAGATTTTATTTAAAGTATTTTTTACTAAAAAAGTTTTCAAATTTTCTTTTCTCGAATCTTCCAGGGAATCCGAGTGGTTATTCGGCACCCCGGCTGGTCGCCGTCAGCTGCAGGACTCGGCTCGCTTCGGAAGGCTGGTGGTGGCGGTGCTGCGGAGAGGACATAAGTTTGAGTCTTTGGACGCCGTCAAGGAGGAGCTGGAGCACGCCGCCAAGATGCTTATACCGTATGGATTGACTGGAAAGGTAATTATTTAAAAACATAAATGACATCACGCCTGTATAAAGGATGGCGTAGAAAAGAAAAAAAAAATAGCACAATCTTAGAGGCGCACAAAAAAAAATCTGGACAAAAGAAAAAACAGGCCAGAGCCTGCAGTCTCGACATAGCTAACGATCGTTACGTTAAGTAACATTCATTAACTCTTACCACAAAATAGTAAGTATACAGAAGGGCCACTCCCGCCGTTTGGAAAATTGACAGCTAAACTTGACAGATTCACTAGGGTTGCTACTATATTGATTCCGAATTAAAAAAAAAAGGGTAGGTTGCCCAAGTTACAAACATAAATACATAGATTCGTCTAAACATACATCATATCATGCTTACATGCCTTAGAGGGTAGACAGGGCATCAAATATCCATTTAATATCACGAACACTACAACCCTAGTGAATCTGTCAAGTTTAGCTGTCAATTTTCCAAACGGCGGGAGTGGCCCTTCTGTATACTTACTATTTTGTGGTAAGAGTTAACGAATGTTACTTAACGTAACGATCGTTAGCTATGTCGAGACTGCAGGCCCAGGTGAGTAGTTTTTGCGTGAAAGAGTAACAAAGACACTCATAAACTTGTCCTTTTCGGTTTTATAAATTAATTTTCCATGTTTCCAGATCCCCTTCCTCTCGCTGGGCAGCGACGTGGGTCGAAGAGTGAAGGTGTTCGAAGGTTCCTCGAAGTTCTCCGGAGACTTCGTGGTCGAGGATGTGGACGTAGAGGGCGCCACTCATCGCCGGCTCGTGTTCTTGAACAACCAGTTCCTGGTGCAGTCTGAGGCTAAGTTGAAGACTGGTAAGAAAGACACCTAATATATTTTGTCGACTATAGAGTTATGATGATGAATCATAATAACATACATACATAAACTCACACCCTTTTCCAATGGGGGTAAGTAGAAAATACAGAACGCCACCTATCGTAACAGGTGGCGTTCTGTATTTTCCCTTCATGCTTCTTTGGGTTACTCACGTTCATACACGCACGCCGGTTATGAATACTGTGCACTTGGCCTTTCTAAAGAATATCACCTTACAAGATCCGCATATGTCCTTTTAGGGCGTTTCCACTCACGTCACTATTGTTAGTCTCCTCTCATAAAAATAAGAATCAGGAAGCTCTTAATAAAATCAAGTTGCTGACAGCATGATCAGCTTACAATGTACCAACGGGCCGTAAACCACCACGCGGGCTATGTGCAGGTTGGTAAATTACTTTGGCATGCAGGTTTCCTTAAATTGACCTGTGGATATTGAAATACAAAGAAATTTTTATTTCATAGAATGTAATAAATGCTACAGATGTTGTGTCCAACGTTATTATTGAAAGAAAGAAAGATAAATATTTATTTGTGACCCGCACAGGAGACACGAGATACGCATACAATTAAACAATAATAAAATAAAAACCCCGTGCGAGACCAAAAAGGCTGAGTGAATAGGTTACTTCTAGGCAAGCGTGCTTTACCGTCGACCACATCATCGCTTACCATCGGTTGAGATAGTGGTCAAACGCAAGCCTATTACATATATAAAAAAAAAAATAAGGCTCCTATCTCAGCATGTGCAGCGATATCCAAAAAAGGTAATAACGCTGCGCTGATACTCTGATAGGGCCCACTGTTGATGCCACGCATGACACACTTACGGAAACGGGACTTATATAATAAAAAATAAAATAGAAGAATATATAAATAACAAACAAAATAGAATAAAACACTTATTATTTGTATAAATGCATTTAATAAGTGCTATTTGATAAAGAAGCAGCCCAGCTGTGATGTAACTAAGACACACAAACAATCTTCCTGGTAATGTATCTTGTTACTCTATTTTTTAAGACGGTTGATATATACGTCAATTTAACCTCTACAAGGTTCCAGGCTCTTACTAAAACTAATATCTCTCTCTTTCCAGTAAAAAGAAAAAACAAAACCAAACTCGTAGTGGATTTTGGCCACATTTCTCTGTACCATTCCTTCATGTGCGTTGGGGTGCAGCTCTCCAAGACATCCTCAACCAACGTGGCCGTCCTAGGTCTTGGCGGAGGCAGCCTGTGTATGTTCCTGAGGAAGTGTTGCGATAACCTGAAGGTCACAGCCGTTGACCTGGACCCTGCGATGCTGGAGGTCGCGAAGAACCATTTTGAACTACAAACTGATGCTAATTTGGAGGTCCAGATCAAAGATGGCTTGGATTTTTTGACAGATGAAGTTAAGAAAGGTTGGTTGTGTTTTTAGGGTTCCGTAGCCAAATGGCAAAAAACGGAACCCTTATAGATTCGTCATGTCTCCGTATGTCACAGCCACTTTTTTATTAGCAATTTACCAAGTGCGGAACCCTTCGTGCGGGAGTCCGACTCGCACTTGGCCGGTTTTTTTGTTCTTGTTTAGTGCAAATGTGCGTAAAAGCAACTACAACTAGTTGCTTTTACGCACATTTGTTGACTAAGCTAGGCTTAGATTGTAAAGACCCAAGTCATTTTATCCATTTATGCCGACTTACCCATGTCAAGTAAATATAATATCTCAAGTGAGCAACTAACTTAGCTTAGGTCTTGATCTACAATATACTTGAAACAGACCATGAGTTTTAAATTTGTTTTATTTCATAGATACTGCCTTTCTGACTAATACATTTCCTAAATATGTAAAATAATGTTTACATGTTCTCTGTTGATTTTTGTATAACTATTTGTAAAAAAAAGATATTTAAAGTGGAATTTGAACTTTGTCCTGTACTACAAAGAGTTGATTGTTCCAAAACACATTGCTTATTCACAACTGTATCTTCAACTTCTAGGTAATCACTACGAAGCAGTGATGTTTGACATGGACAGCAAAGACCGGACGGTGGGGCTCTCCTGTCCGCCGCAGCAGTTCATAGACAACCAGGTGCTGGATGACGTCAAGAATATACTTACGGAAGATGGTGAGGACTCTTGCTATATCTTTGAAAATCTTTGCCTACCCTCCTTTTGGGTTGATTTAATACTATCTTGTCGGTCTGTCTCGTCTTTATAAGCCCTACTGCAATGTGTATGTTTGTAAGTTCGGTCCCTAAATAGTGCAGTATTGTGTGATACTTTCAATTAAAAATTCTCAAAAGATCGCATGCAACCCGAATCTCTTCAAAGTTAGAGTGAACAAACAGGCTTCTTCTGGGTAAGCTCACTCCATCGTCGACTCCGTCTCTGTCACCTATGACCTAGACTAGAGTAAAAAAAAAAAAACTAATTGTAAAACTCTCGAGATTGATTCTCGAGTCACGCATTTTTTTATTGAGTTGTTCTTGTGGGCTAAATTGCCAACAGCAGATAAGACTATGTGCTCTTATCTGCTATTGGAAATTTAGTGGCAATTGGATTGCCTCTAGTGCTCCTTAATGTACTTGGTGAAACGTGGACGCAATAAACACTTCTACCCACCTATTCGATAAATACATCAGAGGGCCTAATGCGAGTTCTTGTTTGATTTAACGTAAACGTTCGGCAATGTCAAATTGTATAGAAAAAAGGCGCTTTCCATTATTGTCACCAAATGGCCCGTTTGTTTTAGTATTAAGGGTGAACTAGTCGACGGCACGAACTATTCTATTCGCGAGGTTAAAATGCATGCTATCTCATCCGGCAACACGTGCGAAAGAAGTATATGCTGTAATGAGAAAGAAGAAGCTAGTTCGTGTACGAATTAGCACTTTTGCAAGTTTGTAGCGAAATGGATGATGATTAAGGACGAAAACGTGCGCGCGATTTTTTATAAACAGACCTTTGGGAGTCTAGATATCATGAAAAACTACTAAATGTATATTTTCAAAATAAAATTATTTGCATTGTTGCATTACTAATCTATCCCTTATGGAGGCCGTTTTGCAATTTTCGTTCTTCTTATGGTATTTATTTCCGCCCAAAGATACGTTAAAATTAGTGTTGAAATATGTAACTTTCGACGCTCATAACTTTGAAATATATTATTTATTTTACATTTTTGTTTCCATACAGGACTAGATAATGATGAGACGAATTGATATAATTTTTTATTTTGAACGTACATCGTCAAACAGTGGAGTAATCTCTAGACTACGTTTGTATGGGAGAATTTTCGACTAGTGTAACCTTAATTGAAGTTTACGTAACACGATCGAGTGTCACTATCTTGGACCTATGTCATATTAACACTTACAATCCCATCTTTTTCAGGCCACTTCATCCTAAACTTAGTCTGCCGCGACATAGAGCTTCAACAATCAATAATGGACACCCTCAAACGGCATTTCAAGCATTTAACTACAGTCAAACTATATGAAGAGGTCAACGAGATTGTGTTTGCAAGTAATAGTAATAAATTGTATAATACTGACGACTTTGAGAAAGCGATTAAAGAGTTGAACGCGGCCGCGCGGCAAAAGAGACTCGTTGATGTAAAATGTGTAGATATCAAGGATTTCTTACAGTCTGCTACTATTATTTCGTAGGTTAAGATCTTATTAAAATTTAGGTTTAAGAATATATTAAAGTTGAGTATGTAACATCGTTTATTTGCTCAGATTAGCTCAAACCAATATGTAGCACACTCAGAATAAGTGTCATAACTCAAAAAAAGCAATTTGTGGGTAATAAGAAAAAGTCTTCAAAAAGTAAAGTGCAGTACAGTTAGTACTGTTTTATGCAATTGATGTAAAATCATATTTCAATAAAACTTTACTTTAGTGTTGACTGTACTTTTTTGAACTCATAATTTGGGCTTATTTTATCCGACTACGGCGAAGACAAAAGGAAGGGTTACAATTTTAACAGTCTATGTATGTATGTATGTTTCTCCGTAGCGCCTAAATTATTTATCCGATTTTGATGAATAAGGTGTCAATCGATTTCTTATTATGGCCCGGGTAACATAGATTAAAAAAGCCGCAGTCGGATTAAAGTTTTCACCAAAGGGTTTTGGAGTAGGCTTTTTAATATCAGTTTATAGCTAAAACAGAAATTACTGGCATTTCGAATGAGGTCACTATCATTCAAATACAGAGTTCTGATTTGTAGTTTCTCAGCGGTGTCAACCAATCAGAACGCTGTATTTGCTTAAACTTCATCTTGCCATTTGTTTCATTGGTGAACTCGGCCCTAAGGGTGATTTTGTATCTTTGAATAATTTCGTAATCAAATTGATTTTCTAAACATTGCTCTGGAATAATGCTAAAAGTGCATCAGTCACTTCACCTCTTGTTAATAATAATTTCAATACAGATAAACAATTTTTTTTACTATTGCCTCTTCATGTCAGTGTACAACTTGATATTGTTTAAGTGAACATACCAATATTGACAATACAACAAGATAATTTTGTAATTGTTTGTAAGTATTGTAGTCACTAACATACTATAGGAGTTATGTTACAACATACGAAATATAATACGATAATTGTAACAGAGATGAACCACAAAGATGAAAATATCATTGTTTGTAAATAATCTGGTATAATTGGAACATTGACTGGTAAGATAATTCTATCACTAATATAAAAAAAAAATATGAATATGTTTTTCTGTGATAGTTCTAAGGGTTTTAGGCACATTGACGCAAAGTCGAAGCGAAAATACAAATAACCTTTATCTAGATAAAAAGACGAACGCATTCAGAAGAATGTGAGCGTGTAAATTTTTACATTTTTGCATCGACTCTGCATCAACCCTAATAAGTTTGTAAAATGAAACCACAGAATAAAATTAATGCATTTAATGCCGTTTCTTTGTTTACCGATCGCTCCCCACTCGAGACTAGCACTCGTCTTAACAATTTCGCATTATTGTCGCCATTCAATACATCAACAAGCAGACATCATCGCATAAAATTAAAATTTAACACGCTAAAAAGTAGGCTCCCTAATTTATCACAATTGGCACCTATGAGGTCTACTAACAACAAATATACAATAATTTAAACATTAATATTCGCAATGAAATAAATTACAATAGCGACGCGCTTAATACACTAAGCGGGATACACGACACTGTATTACTAAAAGTATGTCCCTCAAAACACTTTTTTGAGAATGTTCTTAAGACTTTTTTTCTTCTTCGTACCACTGTTTTCGTTTTCCTGTTGTCCGTTCTGTGATATTTCTGTGGATTCGGACCAAAGGCTTCCCGTCGGCGACTCAGAGGAAGCTTTCTTGTTCCCGTTGAACATAGGCTCTAATGTTCTGACGACAGGACTAGGAGTACTCCTGCTACTCTGTCTGCTCAGTGTTCTCAAGAAGGCTGGTGACGATAACCGCCGCGTTTTCATCGTTTTCGTCTTCAAGTTGTTGAAGAACGAGCCATTCGTTTTTGGTAATTCTTGCTTCGGCGGAGTCGACTCGCTTTCACTAAACTCTTTCGGTTCGGATACTGGCGCGTAGTATTCCTCCTCGTCCAGTGGTATGGGATTGTCTTGGAGTTGTCCAATACTGTCAGGTCGAACCCATTCTTTGGGTTCCGTCTCGCCAGTTCTGTGCACTATCGATGTTTTTCTTCTTCTGTTCTTGCGCGCCACTTGCCATTCGCCGTCGTCTTCCTCTCTGCTCACCTCTTCAGTGGACTGCCTGGCTATCTGCAGCGCTTCCTCACTGGGGCGTCGCTTCTTCGCCGAAGGGGTCTCATGTCCACTGACGCCTTCGACGGATTTTCTTCTAAACTTGTCTTGTTTCTTTTTATTTTTTTTCATTACTGGCATAATGATTGTTTCCGTTTTCCGTCTTTTGGAGAAGAAGTAGAAGGCGATGGCGAAGATGATTGACTGGAACACGACGAATTTGAAGAAGTTGATGTTGCCGAACCAGCTGTCTCGTTCTTCCATGAGGATGTGCATGGCGGCGGCCATCTGTCCCAGTTGTTCTTGCAGGCTGGTCATCTGCTCGAGGAACTTGTGTTCCCTCTCGTTGCTCTTCCGTCGCTCCTCCGTCATCTGCTGCACTGTTTTCTCGAAGGTCTTTTGCATTTCTTCCACTTGCTTCTTGTAACGCCTGCTCAGCTCCTCCAGGTATTGACCCGAAAGAGACATGTTGCGCTCCAGCGTCTGGAATTGAAAATTGAGAAATGTTACGATGGATATAAAGATTGTTTTGAGGCAGGGCAGGATGAGTTTAAATTTAAGAATACTGGACTGTTTGCATAACAATAGATTTGGTTTACAGACTATTATGTTGTCTATATAGTTTGTAGGTAGGTGAACTATCAACTATGTATCTTATATATAAAATTCTCGTGTCACAATGTTTGTCTGCAAACTCCTCTGAAACGGCTTCACCGATTCTTATGAAACTTTTTGTGCATATTTGTTTGTCTAATAATCGGTTGTAAACTATTTTTCCATACCAATATATTATATTTACCCATAGGTAGGATAGGGTAGTTAGGGCATGGTAGGTAGGATGAAAATACAATGAATTAAAAAAATGAATGATTGGTGTTTTATGGCAAAACAATGTTTGCCGGGGATATTAGAACAGTCGTGTTATGGGTATAGATAGAATAACAAATGATGTGTATATTGTCATGGAGTGAGTAAGTGATGCTTAGGAATGAGGAAGATGTCGTGAATTCATGATCCTATTTTTTAATATGGAAATAAGAGAAGGAACAGACCAAAGAAACGATTGGTGATTTGTGTGAAAAAGCTATGGCTAAAAAAGGGGTGAATACTGAGACGAAAACTAATAGTGAATTATGGAAGACGGCATGTTTCTTCGGCCAAAATAAATTGGAATAAGGGCTAGAGAATTATAATTTTAGAATACTGACCTTCACTCTATTAGAAAGCCGCAGAAACACAGATTCCTTCTGCAGCGTCGTCGATCCCTGGTTCTGGTTCTGCGAGGGCACCCCTGCGGGGGTCGGGTCTACCGCCATCTGATCGAAATCCGTCAAAAAGTTCTCAGTATCCATGATTATCGGATCAATAGCTTCTTCAACAATGTTGTTTTCTTTTAATTTCTCAGTGTTCACTTCGATTTTACCATTTTTAGGTTCAGACTTCTGAACTACATCTTTATTTTCATCTATTACAACTTCAGTAATCTTATCAATATCTGGTACAACTTCTAGTACTTCTTGTACTGGTTTCTCCTCAATAGAGGGCGTTTCTTCGATCTTTTCCACAACCGTCTCATGTTGCTCTTTCGGCAACTCAACAGGAACAGTAGTGCCTTCAGGTACAGCTTCCGGCGTTCTCTCTTCTGATTGAGCTGTTTCATTCCCTTTCTCTTCATCAGACGCTGTATTTTTATCTGGAACTAATTTGATTTCTAGTTCTGAATTCGTCTCACTATTTACAGTTTGCGGCGACTCATCAATAGTTACATTCATGGTAACATTCAGTTCTGTTTCAAAACTAGTGTTCAAAACAACTTTCTTTTCTTTAATAGCTAAGATATTACAGAGGGCGGCTAAATATTTTCGAGGAAACAAAGCATTCATATAAGCGACGCGTTCATCACTAAACTCTATTGTCTTTGTACTTTTAAAATCTAGTCCGTACGGCTGGCAAATGCCGGTACACTTCAAAGTCTCGCGGAGGAACACCTGGCGCACTAAACTCACTAACTTGTCCGAGTTACAGCTAATTAGTTCGTACACTTCACTGTAAAGCGTCTCACTGCAATTATCACACACTATAATATGGCTGGGCGAACAACACCGTTTGTACGTTTTGTCTGTCGACGTATCGTTGTGTTCGGAGGATACGTTTTTAGGAACTTCAGTTTTTACCAGCACTTGTGCCGCCTTCTTCATGATGGACATCACTGCGTCTCTCGCTGAACCGAACAGGTTCTTGGAGGGTTCTGTCTCGGCTGCGGGTATGTCTGGCACGTCTATTATGTCATCATCCTCATCCTCGTCAATATGAGTGGGATGCTGCGAGTTCTCTTTTTCTAAGACTTCAAATTCTGATGTGCCGTACACTTTAAACAGGGATACCGGGCAGTAGTGCTCGGATCCATGGTGAGATAGCATCTCAACTTTGATAAATTTTCCAAATAAATGCGGATACAGATCAAAACTTTGCACGTCTCTCATGTCTTGCGCCGTGAACTGTCCGACGCTGGCCCAGTCCCTGGTAGGGAACCGGTCGCTGAAATAAACAGCGATATCTTTGGGGGTTGATGAGAATAGCTCAAAATTGGCTATTTCAATTTTCTGCGCTTGCACCGCCTCGCAGAGCTCGACGACGAACCAGATGCGGCTGGTGCACGTGTTGAGCATGTACTCGTCTCTGTTGGGCGACAGGATGGAGCTGGCCGAGCCCGACTCCGGGTTGACGGCCACGATCTTGGCGCCGCACGCGAGCGAAGCGTAGTTCTTCGATCGTTTCGTGCTTTTACTACTAAAGTTCGTATTACTATGACTAGGTTGACTCGAGTGGTTCAGTACTGTGTCTTTTTTCTCGGCTTCGGCCAGCTGTTTTTGTGCCCATTCTGAGAACGAGGGGATGTCTTCCTGCGGAGTTTCTGGTTTGACTGGAATGTTTTCTGTTTCTTGTTCTTTTGGTTCTTCAACTTGAGATTCTGTGGTGGCTTCTGTGTCCACCGTGGGCGTTTGAAATGCTTCTTCTACCTGCCTGGTCTCGTGCATGGGCTTGGCTTTGACGACGACGCGTGGTTCTGTGCTTTCCTTCTCCACGTCTTCCGGTTGTTTCTCTGCGTCATCTTCAACGGCTTCACCGTCAATGATGGAGAAGATCTTGGTGTCATTGTGTTCCTCCGAGTCGTTGACGAACAGTAGCTCGTCTGGATGCCTCAATTCCAATTTGGCGTTGTCTGCTAGCGATATGAGCACTGGAGGCTGCCCCGTGTCAGGTAACCTGGAAAAGAACAGAAAACCAAACGTTAGAAACTTTTATAAAATGCGATTAGTGGTTTGTTTGTCTATCAAATGAAGTCATAACACAGTAAATCAACGAAATAACCGTTATTTTATGTTGCATAAAACATTATAGCTTGGAGTTATCTCATAAAATTTACATTACGTTTTTAATCAATCTCTGTTAATGTTAATATCCATAAATCGTGAATATTAAACGGAGAAAATGCATTACGTACGTATAAGAGATTGAATTGTTTATATACTAATCATTCTTTAGCTTTAACATTTCATTCGAAACACTGTATTACCAGGTTTTCCAGCAAACATTCTCCCAATCTCTAGTTGCCATTATATAAACTAGATACCCAATAAAAAATCAGCCGCATTCCTTTTACCGGGCAGCAAGGCGCGCCCATACCGCATTACCGGCCACACAACTGACAATAGGACACAATGTATGTATCGTTAAGACTTCTCGCGATTTATGATCATTGATCCCATTGCAAGCAATTGAAACAATCAGTGTAGTTGATGTTATGTTGGTAGAACTTATGATGTTAAGTAATTTGTGGGGGGTCGTTGGAACCATGTTTTATGCAATTTGACATGCAAATTCAGGTTTCAGTACCTGGGCGAGCGAAAAATGAAACCTAGCTAGATCGATTTATCGCCCCCGAAACCACCTGCATAGTAAATTTCATGAAAATCGTTGGAGCCGTTTCCGAGATTCAGATTATATATATATACACAAGAATTGCTCGTATAAAGGTATTAAATTAGATAGATAGATAGGCGGTACCAACATTACAGTAGATATTTGGCGCAAGTTGTGTGCCGTTTGAAAGTCAAACATGGCCAGAGATCGCTGAGACAGGATTGGAAGGAGAAAGAGAAGCCCTTTGCCCAGCAGTGGGACACAAATTAAGTCAACAAAAAAAATAGGCACTTTTTGAAGTACAACTTGAGTTAAACGAAGCAGCTGTTTATGACGTAACAAGATTGCCAGACTTGGTATATGAGGACAAATAAATAAATAAAATCGGTGCGAGAATATAACATTCCTATTGTAATTTTACTTTGATAACTGGTTAAGAACCAATATTTAAGAATCCATCATAATCAGTTACCCACAGACATAAATCTAACTAGATGACGCGATTGTATGTACTTCGCGTGCCAAAAAACGGACTAAAGTTACGACAAATGATCGTAATCTGAGCTTTTCATTTAGCATTATCGGCACCAGAACTCCACCGAAATCTAGAAAAATGCCATTTTATGCCATATTGAGCTGTAAAGAATGTATAGAAAAGTTGGCCGAGGCATTGGAAATGTTCTCTTTCATTGGTAAGTAAATTTGTTTGTGAAAAAGTGGCACGCTTGGTTTTCATACAGAACAAACAATAAACAATATTTATTTGCTCAAGTCTTAAACCTAATTACAATGATTGTACCTTAAATTAGAATAATTAAGTTACTGGCAAGATACAAAATATGTGCAACTGGGCTTAAACTAGGAGGACTCATGTTATAATTACAAGTTTGGTGCGGTACTAAAGTAAGTATCAAAATTACACTAATTTATTTTATTACTTTTATGCGTAAGAGTGTGCATGGAGATAGTGTGTGTGTGGTATTCTGGTGTGTAGTGTGTTGTGTTTGTGTGCGTGTGGATGTGTATGTGTTAGCATACACATCCACACAGATGCAGGGACTTGCGTTATCTAGTTAGATTTATGTCTGTGCAGGTACCCAATTTAATAACTTTCTTGTCCAAAATAACCTAACGTTCTATAGTCAAAGCCTGTCCCTTTCTATCCTCATCAGTTAGGTTCAAGGTTCCAAGACGGTTCAATCGTGCGTAATTGAAGACAATTTTCATGATTACACCATTATATTTTCAGACGTTCCGAGCTTCTGTGTCAAGGAATATGTAGTTATGATGTTTTGTAATTTGTTACCAGCTTTAATTTTCTTAATTTTGGTGTAGCCTTGTACCACATAATATTTTTTTTGGGTTTAGTGCTAGTATTCGTGTACAAAATGTTGTTTTATATGAAAATAGAGCTGAAACAAAACTTAGTACATCCTAGTAGTATCTAATATGAAAACTAAATTAACCGCATCTCATCAGTATGATCTGATCATATAGAATATAAAAAGAACAAACCTGATACAAAAATATTATGCACTTCTGAAACAATCAATACGAATTTCGGAACAGAAGTCTATACTTGCAAAACTATGCTATCAAACTCCCCAAGTTCGTATAGTATTCAGAATTTGATCAGGTTTGACCAAGTTATGTCTTTTAAATTCACGCCTTTATCGAATATCTCTATAATCTGATACTCAAACCGCACAGATATTCCAGTTTCTCAATTTCCAACACTGTCGATATTCTCATTTAGTTTTCAGTATCAATAAGCGGTCTGCGAACTGCGAAATTAAATATTGGAAATTCGATCCTACAGTAACTACTTTTTTTACAAAGGCCTTTGAATGACTTAAATTTCTCTAGAAACGTTTTCTTGATATTGAAACACCAACGAAAAAAAACTAGGTTTATTACGATTCTGAATACGAGGTCAACGGTTGCTAGTTGTGTAGTTACTTGAAAGTATAACTAAGTTTGGGTTTTTGTGTTTTCCGATAGCTAATGTCAATTATCACTTTTTAGGGTTCCGTACCCAAAGGGTAAAAACGGGACCACTGTCCGTCTGTCTGTCACCCGGCTGTATCTCATGAACCGTTATAGCTAGACAGTTGAAATTTTCACAGATGATGTAATTATGTTGCCACTATAACAACAAATACTAAAAACAGAATAAAATAAATATTTAAGTGGGGGTCCCATACAACTAACGTGTTTTTTTGCGATAATGGTACGGAACCCTTCGTGCGCGAGTCCAACTAGCACCTGGCCGGTTTTTCCTGTAAATAATTAAGTATTACACAAAAATTTGCATATCTTCAATGGAGTGTATGACCCTAGTAGGGGGCAGCAAATCAACATACAACTTTTGAATTACTATAACACAAATAAGTAACTGAACTGCCCACCTTCCAGATGGCACGTCGTGTTTCGATTTTATCACACCGTTACGCGATTTTTACTAAATAATAATTAATGCGTTGCAATTTGACTGATTTGTACTTGAAATTATCTTAGCAAACATAAGCGCCATCGCCATCAAAATGGTCTCTAATTATTTAGTTTTATTATTTATATTGGTACTAGAAAGACATACATAGACCTTATAGGTGATGTTTTTCAGAAAGGCCAGGTGCGCAGTACCCATAACAGGCGTGTGTGTATGACTAGATGTATGAATGTGAGTGAAGCAAAAGAAGTATTTAAGGATCGTAGCAGGTGGCGTTCTGTAGTTTCTGCCTAACTCCATGGGAAAAAGGCGTGAGTTTATGTATGTATGTATGTACTACTTGGTGTCCTTTATTATGTACGTAAATGATATAAATCATAGATATTGGCTATCAAATCAATTTAATAGTCCAATGTATTTTTTATGGCGTCCTTCCTGCAACCATGGGTTACCTAACTACCGGGCGACACACTAGAATAGGTTGATGTGATATTAATTCGCTGCATAAATCATTATTGTTTTCAAAATCGGTCAAGGTTTTAGTGCATGAAAAATACAAGTTACCAAATAAGTAGGTATAAAATAGCTATTTCCCGTGGATCCTCTGCCGTAGCTTATTTCACTGGAACTGTGTAGTTTTGAGGACAAAAGGAAGAAGTGAAAAAATTTGGTAATCGGACTAATTGTTCCAAAATGATTGGAGAAAAAGAAGAAGTGAAAGAATTTTGGTAATCGGTCTAATAGTTCCAAAATTATTAGGTTGTTAGTTAAAGGTATTCTTAACCGACTTGTATGTTTACCGATTTCTCTGTCGTTTGCGGACCGATTTTATTACAAATATATTCAACAAACTAACACCATTTTCCCTCTTCATCAGTTTGGAAATGCACCTGATAGGGAAAATAATAAATGAAACTGTGTTTCGGTACATTGTTATGTTATCTATAATATTTTTAATAACATTGCAATACAGTTTAGTTTATCGCAGTTTCAAGGTTTTGATAAAACGTGGGAATTACCAGATGTCGTATCGTACGACATTAAAAAAAAACTATCTGTCACTATTTTTGGCACGCTATGTTCAAAAGGTTATCAAGAGCTAAAACTCATTCAGATTGAGAACCAGAAGAACATTCAACATGCATACCTATAATAATCTAATTTACAGCTAAAAAACTAATATTATCAGAGAGGACTGACCTATTATGAAAAAAAAAAGTTTTTACTGGCACAACACGTCACATTAGCATGTCGGTGACGCGAGCCCATAAGTTTTGCTCTTACCAAAAAACGCTCAACGCGGCTAAAGAAGTTTTCACTTAAAAATCTTTCACTGAAATGTAGCTACACTATAAAAATGTCTACTTTTTAACCCCCGACGGAAAACGAGGGATTTTATAATTTTGACGTGTGTTTGTGTATCTGTCTGTGGCATCATAGCTCCTAAACGGATGAACCGATATTGACATAGTTTTTTGTTTGAAAGATGACTATATCGAGAGTATTCTTAGCAATGTTTGATGAATATCGGTTGAGCCGTTCAAAAGTTATGGGCGTTTTACTGTTTGATTCGGGGTATTTTCGCAAGATATCGTATCATAATTACGTGTTCAATAGATTGTCGATCGAAGCGTGTCTACTAGGTACTAGATAAATGTAGTTAAAAATGTAGTTAAAAAGTTTAAATAAAAATGTGTCGGAAGTTTTCTTAAATTTTACTTGTAATCTCGAGAAATTGTACGTTTCCTGCTATAGCGGGTGAAAACCGCGAAAAAAAGTTTATTTAATTACGTTATACATGACAGACAACTCGCCACAATTATTTACCAAACATGTCATCATCATCCTTTTTATGTTCCCACTGCTGGGACACAGGCCTCCTCTCTGTGAGAGAGGGAATGGGCCGTACTCCACCACGCGGGCCCAGTGCGGGTTGGTGGATGTCACATATCTTCAAATTGCTCACTGCTCTCAAAGCGGTGAAGGAAAACATCGTGAGGAAACCGACATGTCCTAGAACCAAACATGTATCAGACAATATTGTCCTTAGATGCTGTAGAGATCTACCTTCTATGAAAGCTTTCCACATAAGTTTGTATGCGAACGGGACTGTGTACAACTTTAAGATATAGGTTTCCAGGAAGTATTTTTTAAGAACAATTCATTTTGTATCATCGATATCTAATATCCGTAAAAAATATAAAGTTTCAGAGTTTCAAATTACACCTTGTCAATATGTCATTCATAATGAAATTAAATACGAAGCAGTATTTTCAAACGGGCCTTCAAACCAAGGTGTGACAAGCCTTGGACTATTAAAATAGAGGTCACAGTGGCGAAGCATTGTGTGGTACCTATAGCTGTAAAAATGAATGAGCAGTTGACTGAAAAGCCCTGAAACGTGGCCGAGGAAAATTATGTGTTTCTAATTACTGTTATTTTTAACAACACGTGTGATCTTGAAAAAAAACGGTGTAAGATATGAATAGACTTATAAAATTACCTTCCAGTCTTGTGACAGATGACATGGACCGATTGCATGTCTGACCTTAGCAACCATGCGGTTGTGGAGGTCTGACGGGATATTGCATTATGATTTGGTATACAATGCCAATTGGTGTGACGGCTTCAAAAATTTCGGGCTACTGACTACCCCCAATGACTCCACCGGCAGGCTTATTACGTAAGAATCATTAGCTATCATCGCGCGATCAATCGCTTTATGTCATAAAAGTGGGCATTACCTACAGGTAATGCCCACATAAAGCGCCACTGCCATATACGCTACACTGTAGTGTAGCATATAAGGCAGTGTAGTATATATCAGTGTATGGTAGGACCTACACAATCGTTTGCTAATCGCTCGCTGTTTGTCAGAAGCACTTATTAAAAAAAAAGACAATATTTCTAAAAATGTTGTAAGAATTGCTATTATTGCGCAGAAATCGCTATCGATTTGCTCTTACAAGATACATAATAAGCCTGCGGAGTGCGGACCACTTAGCCACGAACTCGTTTATCTGAATAGGAAGACTTCTGCAGCGTGTAAATTGTCTGTTATATTTTAAATACGATTGCCAATCAATATTAAAAGTCTAGTCATGTGTGACAATGATTTCTTAGTTGTCTATGCATAAATTATTTTATGATGGATGTTGTCGCATTCCGGGCAGTCTGCAACTTCCTCAACTATTATGTAGAATGTCCTTCACAACCATAGCTTCCATTATTGAAAACTGCTACATCTTCGGCTGTGGTTGAAGTGACATTGTATCAGCGACTGCGATTGTCAGAAAGTCCAAAATGTATGAAGATTGATTGACTAGCGCTAGCGACTACTAGCTTAGCCTACTAGCTGAGCGTACCAGCTTAGCCTACTAGCTTAGCCTACCAGCTTAACCTACTAGCTCAGCCTACTAGCTTAGCCCACTAGCTTAGCCTACTAGCTTAGCCCACTAGCTTAGCCTACTAGTTTAGCCTAAATATATTGTACTTTTGATTATCGCTATCGCTGAAAGAATATCAATGTGTACAGGACTCTCTTATTCTTAAACCATTAGAGGCTCTAAAGTCTCAACAGAGGGGCTGCATTTGGACTACACGTTGACAGCATGCCGACTCCGCTGGACGGTATTTTCGATGCAGTTCGAATGCAGCCTGGCTGTTAGAGCCGTAGAAAATATAGTCTTTGGTTATAGAGCCTTTGTTTCTACATCAGTCACATCAGATAGTTGACCTACAGAGGTGTTGTGTTAGATAAAAACCATGCTTACGTGTAAAATATCTTGGTGAGTCCTTGGTGGCCACCGTACGACAGCAGTTGACATATCAGAAGGGCCGCCAGCAACGCCCGCGCCGGCGACATCCTGTATCCGCCGCCGGCGCATTGGCGACGCGCCGCTACACCTATCACGGCACCACACCACCGATGCGACACAAACGCGCGACACAACAATCTCACACCGAGAGTTCACACTTAGCCTGATGCTCCGATGAAAAGTTCGTCCGACAAAATCTTGGACGTGGACAGATCAGTTTCTTACGTTATTTCACCTTTTTTTTATTTTATAGTTCGGTTGTGCACTGTCTCCGTTGGTGACCATTCGGGTAAGACCTATTGGAAGAATCGATGTGTTACGAATGTTTGCAAAACAAAGATTGTGAGTTACGTAGACAATATGTTTGTTTGTAAAGTTGAAGGTGTTGGGAAAAAGATGCATGCATATGTGTTTATTAGATTACACACAATGATCAAATGCATATAATAAATTTATTATGATATTTTCGGAGTCTTGCAACACTTTGTCTTCTTCTATTCCGTCCTGTCAACCGTGATCAACCATCACCTTATCACTAAAATCCTTTTTTAGGGTGCCGTACCCAAAGGGTAAAAGCGGGACCCTATTCCTAAGACTCCACTGTCCGTCTGTCTGTCCGTCTGTCACCAGGCTGTATCTCATGAACCGTGGTAGATGACAGTTGAAATTTTCACAGATAATGTATTCCTATTACCACTATAACAACTGTAAACTGTGTTATTTTTAACCCAAAGGTTGACTGGTAGAGAATGCCTTGCTGCATTAAGTCCGCCTATGTATCACTGTTGTACATGAAGTTTAAATAAATAAATAACAACAAATATTTAAGTGAGGCTCCCGTACAACAAACGTGATTTTTTTGCCGTTAATTGCGATAATGGTACGGAACCCTTCGTGCTCGACTCCGACTCGCACTTGGCCGTTTTTTTTTCATATCATTTCTCACACAATCCATTCATCTTTTCTTTTTCTCCCACCATGATCCTAGGCAGATTTTGAGCAGATATTTGCTAATTCAGCCTACGTATCGGATTTATACTTCAAGAGGTTGTTAAGGTGGTCAAAAGACTTTGGTAGTGCGCCCACTACAGTATGGGATTTGAAACGCTCGTGACAAGTCTTTGAGCTAAATGTATTTTTTTAATTTATTCAACAGATGTCTTATGTATGACAACAGCGCTTTGTTTAGTACAAACAGAGTCTCCTTTCAATTAGTCTGGCGACGCGACTGTAGCAAATTTAAATGCTCTACGTAACGATTACAAATGTCTGCGGAAAGCCCATTGATAGATCCTACATTGTAAAATTCTAACTAATATTATAAACGTGTTTTTGTTTGTTAAGCTTTCACGCCTAAACCTCTGAACCAATTTTAACGATCTCATAATCCATAATCCATATTCAATTATATGTTGTCGGTCAGTTTAGATTCTAATTATTTATTCTTGTTAACAAATTCATAAACTTGAGGAGCTCGTGGCTAAATAATAACAGCCGCACGGGTCGATATTCAAGCTTAAGCAACGCTTGCCGAGGTCGGTCCGTGGATGGGTGACCATTTCAACATACCGAGTTTCCTCCGTGCCTCGGAAAGCACGTTAAGCCGTTAGTCCCGGCTGTCATTTGAAGATCTTTGACAGACGTTACGGGTAGTCAGAAGCCTGAGATCTGACACTAGTCTTACCAAGAGGTATCGTGTTACCCAGTAACTGGGTTGTGGAGGTCAGATAGGCAGTCGCTTCATGTATAACACTAGTACTCAGCTGAATCCGGTAAGATTGGAAGCCGACCCCAACAATAATTGGGGAAAAAGGCTAGGCAGATGATAAGCAAGGTCATAAACATCAAGCTACCATCTGCCCAGTAGGATCACGCAGTCAGAGCAATATTTGCTAAACACTGCATTCCCTTCTGCAGCCATCTAACAAATTGAACAATGATTCGACAATAACACACAGTTGTCGTCGTGCACAATCGAGCTAAAGTCATTGCATCAACAGTTTCTATTGAATGAATGAAATTCTTGTTCGGGATTGTAAGGCTACAATGTATTATCACTACCTATTATATAACAAAGTTCCCCGCCGCGTCAGTTCGCGATAAACTCAAAAAATACTGAACGGATTTTAATGCGGTTTCTACCAATAGAAAGAGTGAGAAACAAGGAAGGTTTGAGTATATAATTTGTCGCGGGTGGGTCGCTAGTCTTAATTAAAACGGTTCTTATTATGTTGAAAGACCCAATGGCTCTGATAGCGCGTATATACTGAAGAGTAAAAAGGTAAGACTTTGAAAAAAAAACACTTAAGGTAACTATTTTGTGCGCGGGGTTAAAATGCATGCTTTCTCATCCGACAACACGTGCGAAACAGATAGATGCTGTGATGAGCAGTAAGAATCTAATTCGCGTACGAATTAGCACTTTTGCAAATTTGTAGCGAACTGCGAAATGGATGATGATTTAGGACAGAGGAACAGACCTTTGGGAGTATGGATATCATGACAAAACGACTAAATGTATATTTTTAAAATAAAATTATTTGCATTGTTGAACTACTAATCTATACGTATGGTGGCTGTTTTGCAATTTTCCTTCTTCTTATGGTATTTATGACCGCTCAAAGATGCGTTAAAATTAGTGTTAAAATAATTATGGAACTTTCGACGCTCATAACTTTAAAATATAATTTTTTACCTTTTTATTTCCAAACAGGACTAGATTATGATTAGACAAATTTATAACATTTTTTTTTTTGAACGTACATTGTCAAACAGTGGAGTAATCGGCAGACTAAACAAGCACTCGGGGTACTATTAACTAAAATAAAACCTCCTACTATGTAGCTAATCTCCGCAAAAACTATAAATAAATCCACACATAACTAAGGTTGTCGTCTGACACCTAACCTAACCCTGAAGACCACGTGTAGACCGTGTAATCGAGTGAACAAAATAATACGCATTGATTACTATGAAGCATATCAGTTGACGTATAAAACACGCGTGGGAAAAATTGCGTAACACCTAATGACGTGCCGTCTCACGGACACTTCGGATAAATATCCGCGGATTCTATTATCTGTGCATCTTTGCGGTACGTGCGATGTTTGGTTTGTTTGCAGCGTTTTGTTATGCAAACATTGTTAGATTGTTCAGGAGTATGTTTATTGTCATTTTGTTGGCTTTAGCTAATAATACGGTACTCATGATGACAAGCGAGTCTATACTAGCTTGTGTGTGGAAAAGTTGTAAACTTCTACATACTTAAGACCGCTTGTGCACGCTAAGGAATTCACCCAGACTACGCAAGAATTCGTTTCGTAGACGACCAATTCAAGCGCAAGCGCAAGTTCGATCATGCATGGAGTACTGTTTTCATCTATGGGACTGATCTGCCAAATACCAGCTTGATGCACTCGAGTCGATCGAAAAGCGGGCCAAGAGACTCATCGGCAATGAGGCACTGGTCCAGTCAAAGCTCCAGAGCCTTGAACATCGTCGCCGAGTTGCTACTTGTCGGTTTTTATCGGTTGCATTTCGGGGAGTGTGCGATGGAATTGCATGATCTGATTCCGCCCCGCCCGTTCCATCATCAGACTACCAGACGTACGGCGATGCGCCATCGGTACATGGTGGATATCCCACCCATACGCACAAAACGTTTTGGGGACACTTTCATTATGCGTACAGCTAAGGAGTGGAATTCCCTGCCGGAGTCTGTGTTTCCCGATAGCTACAATCTTGTGGTCTTTAAGTCAAGAGTGAATAGGTATTTTCTAGGCAAGCGTGCTTCACCGTCGACCACATCATCGCTTACCATCAGGTGAGATAGTGGTCAAGCGCTAGCCTATAGATGATAAAAAAAAAACATCTTGAAAATTAGCTGAAGAATCTTGTCTGGCGCAGACAATTTTTTATTCTTGTTCAGCACCGTGGCAGTTTACTCAGTGCATGTGTACAAACGATACGAATTCATACGTAGGCCCAGTGACGTTACATGTTGAAGTTTGGAGAATTCTAAACGTGATTGTTTTATTGGAATGCCGGTAAGTTAATAAATTAGCACTAGGTAATTACTTAACGAAGATTATGTAGTTAAGTACTACGTAATACCAGTGCATGTCTTCTGAAAATGCATAATAACTGCAATAATGCAGCTAAGTTGATGTGATCAACTTCGGTATTAGTTGCATCGTTGCACGTCGTAATGAATGAATCACTATTAGGTGCCTACGCTCGACAAGGTATTTACATAACCATAACGTCACGCTACCACCAGGGCTACCGACATAGCCCGAAGAATTGCCAAACTTAAGTGGCAGTGGGCAGGGCACATTGCTCGCAGAACGGATGGCCGATGGGGCAGAAAGGTTCTGGAGTGGCGACTGAGAACCGGCAACATGGCGTTGGAATGCCTCACACCAGGTGGACCGATGACCTGGTGAAGGTTGCGGGGATCCACTGGATGCGAGACGCACGGGACTGATCAATGTGGCGACGCTTGGGGGAGGCCTATGTCCAGCAGTGGACGTGTTTCGACTGATATGTTGATGATGACTACATAAATAAAACAGTTATTTCTTTAGGGCAAGTATTAAGTAAGTAAGTAAGAAACAAAAACGACAATTTAGTCGTTCATCTTCTTTCTTTAGCTTGTCGTATAATATTTTAGAAGCGAACATTATACAATACACTCTACATACGTAGTACTAATGTTGAGTCAATAACTACTTTCTTGATAACCAACATAATAAATATTTACACAAAAGATACGACTGTTAGTACAAATATTATTAATAACAATGACGACATAATGTAAAGCATTAAATAACATTAATATTTCTCTGTATTTTTATAAGATTTAGATAGTAATATTTACCGCCGTGTTCCAATGCTTTCCGCGGTAGATATGAAAATCCAGCTGTAACTGCCGTTCGTTTTTACGTAGACTATACAGTTTTAATTTCTACGACTACAAAAGTAATATGATAAAGAAATAACACTGATGTATGTTATTGATTGTTAAAAGACAACCTGAAATTTCTGATGAAATTACAAAAAAATATTCACTGATATAAAGCTATCACTGAGTGTCATATGCTACTTTTATCCCTAAAAAGAGCTATGTCTAAAGCTGGGAACAAATTATCGGACGTGGCTGACGGACGCGACTTACAGCCGCGGCTGATATGTGTGCACAGTCGTATGGGACGCGGCTGCCAGATCTATCTATCAGACGTCCGAACGCCCAAGGTCACATCCGTGACTTACGTCCGATAGTTTGCACAATGTAATGTACATTCATTACCTAGATACTCTATAAGTCGCGGCTGTCAGTCGCGTCCGTAAGCCGCGTCCGATAATTTGTTCCCAGCTTTATACAACTTCTCGATTCACTTCTCTAAAACTGTGTACTTTCTTTACCCACGAGTAGGTACGTTAAATTCTAAATCAATACTTCATAAAAATAACTACAATTATCATAAATAAAAGCTGTCCAACCAACGTCGATTTATTGACCGATAAACATAAATAACAAGTGACTAAACAATTTTCAGAACAGCTGTACCGATTCCTATCTTTCGCATTCAATTCCGCTATCGATATCCGATAAAGCACAGATCCGAATACATAATAAACAAATCGACTCGACGTAAATAGCTTATACAGCTGAGCATGAGGTCCTGGCCACTCCTGGGTTGGGCAAAGTGTTTTTGGTTTTTCTATCTGGAATTTGTCTGTAACAGTCCTTCTGTCTGGATTTGTGCCAGGCTGATGGGAATAGGCTCGGCCCCTATTACATGGGACGGCGAAATATGGTTGTATTATAGGTGCACTGCTCAACTCTTCGGGAATAACAAGCGTGACGTTCATCATATCAGCCGAAAGACGTCCACGTCCACATAGGCCTCCCCCAAGCGTCACCACATTGATCGATCCCGTGCGTCTCGCATCCAGCGGATCCTCGCAACCTTCATCAGGTCAATTTTATTTAGATGGTAGGGTTGGGTTGTATTTATTTAGTATCCCATCTTAATGTTAGATGATTAATATACCTTTTCTTCCTTAACCTAAACAGAATTTATTCATTCAATTCAATTTCCTGTCTCAATCTAATCCGCCCAGGCGCCTTTAACAACATTACCAATTATTACACAAATCTAAATGAGAAATAATTAGCACCCTTTACGCAAGTACACAAAATTAATGTGAAAACAACATTGCAAATAACTGCTGAACACCAAACGCAATACACCGGCAACAAATCGGATATTTATCCGAAAACTAGCCACCTTAAATTCGCGTAACGACTGGTCCGAACGAAGTTTTATTACGCAAGTCCCAACACTATTCTATATTTAAGGCGCGGTTCCATTTAGTAAAATTTATTAAAATGACGAGTCATTTGTACATAATTTTATTTAAAAAAACGAGTTATTTATTTCAATCTCAATTTTACTTTTTAATTGCTTAGAACTTTCAGTGACATCTGACATCAAATAATTGTTTGCGTTTGCTAAAATTATTCAAATTAAATATTAAACATGAATTTGATTTTTTTTTACAAATACTTAATATTTAATCCTTTTCAAATACATAATTTGATACGTTATTTTCTCAAACAAAGTTGGTAACCCTAATATGTACTATGAAATATAGAATAGTATTTATTACCATATCGTTAGACTCACGCAGATTTTGTAAACCGATCGCGGTCGAAAGGAATTCAGTTAGTGGTTTTAGCGTAGTTAAATTAGAATTTGTTGTATCTGGGCTAATAAATAGAGGTTTGGAAACTACACGGTATCGGGGCGGCAAAAGGTCGCGAGTTCGAGACTTGCTCGTTGCAATGTGGAAGTGAATTTATTAGCATTGAGCTTAGGTATAAGGAAAATCAGAGAGCACTGGTGGCCCAGTGGTAACAGCCGACCGAGTTACGTATCGTAAGGTCGTGAGTTCGGACCCAGGCAGGCGCTTTATTTAAAAAATAAATATGTGAGAATACCTACTGATACGATATCAAAACTTCCTTTATTGATAGAACTTAACTGGCTGCCATCGCCAAGCGCCAGTGTATCTTTTACATTTAAACAAGAACAGAACATTTGAACAAGTCGAAGACACAAGCTAGTCGTAGATTCCAAGAACGCCTAGTAAGTATATAGAAAGAAAGTGGAACAAAGTGTATCGCCTGGTGGGTATCCACTATCCAGCTAGACGGGTCGACCTGGGAAATAGGTCACCTCATCTCGTTTGAGATGATAGTTTGAGAGTGACAAGCTCTTAGTGGTCTACATCTGATCTGTAGAAATGAAATGGTTTTCTTTCTTTGTTGTAATTTGATTCACGTTGCTGTTTTTGCGATTTCTGACCCCATTTTGCTTTTGAAACAAAACGATGTTTATCGTACGCAGCATAGGTAGACATCATGCTCCATTTTTTTTTGTACTCATTAACTTTCTAAATGATTAATACTTTTTTTTTCTCAAATCACAGTCTAAATACATCATGCTTATTTTTTGTCAAATCACAGTCTAAATACATAATGCTAAATTTTTCCCTCAAATCACAGTCTAAATACATAATGCTAAATTTTATCCTCAAATCACAGTCAAAATACATAATGCTTATTTTTTTTCTCAAATCACAGTCAAAATACATAATGCTTAATTTTTTTCTCAAATCACAGTCTAAATACATCAAGCTTAATTTTTTTCTCAAATCACAGTCTAAATACATCATGCTTAATTTTTCCCTCAAATCACAGTCTAAATACATAATGCTAAATTTTATCCTCAAATCACAGTCAAAATACATAATGCTTAATTTTTTCTCAAATCACAGTCTAAATACATCAAGCTTAATTTTTTTCCTACACGGTGGTCTGGTGCTAGGGTGTGCAGTAAGCCAAAAATAATGTGCACCAACACATTTATTGTCTATAATAAAAAAAACCGGCCAAGTACGAGTCGGACTCGCGCATGAAGGGTTCCCGTACCATTATCGCAAAAAACGGCAAAAAAAACACGTTTGTTGTATGGGAGCCCCAGTTAAATATTTAATTTATTCTAATTTTAGTATTTGTTGTTATAGCGGCAACAGAAATACATCAACTGTGAATTTCAATATGAGATACAGCCTGGTGATAGACAGACATACGGACAGTGGAGTCTTAGTAATAGGGTCCCGTTTTTACCCTTTGGGTACGGAACCCCAAAGTTTCATTTTGATACAAAGTCATACCAAAAAGTTATACGGTGTCCTCCATTATATCTAACCCATCCTATGGACACCAATGCCCACATGACATAAACAATCTTCCCCACAGATTAAACAGCGAACTAACGACGCATCGATCACGGACTTTCGTTTTCCATCAGATGTTGGCAGTTGGCGCAATATTCGCGGATCATTTAGCCGGTATCAATTTATAAGCTTATGCTATTCTATAGCTTTCGCTGCGGGGCCAATGGCCGATGTGGGCGGGACAGGTTGCATACTCGGCTAGCAAGGGTGCAGACTTATACCACGTTTGGAGATTGGTGTGTCCCCGATATATGTTGTTAATTTTTTTGTTTGCAACTTTGGTTTATAATGTGGTTTGGCACGTAAGTTTTTGCCAGCATTTTTTTTTCTTTGAATCTTTTTTTTTAACTTAGGCTTTTTAACTTTATAAATAGCCCGTTTTAACCTAACCTAAGTTATGGCTTGGCACGTAGGTATATTTGTCTGTATTTTTGCTTGTTATTATTACGTAAAAATAAAACAAGGAAAAAGGTCAACTGCAACTTTATCTTTAAGCTTCCATTTCCATATCTATAACATTTATCTATTTTATTTAAGATTCATTTTAGAGATGTCTTTTTATTTTTTTGTACGTATCGAATACTGAATTTGCATTTAATCGTAAATTATGTTTTTATTTTTAAAGTTTTAATATTATAAGAATAATAAAGTCAAAGAGCGACATTATTTTTAGAATCGAATATTCTTTTAATCTAAATAGATTTATCTGAACAGATAGATAAAAGGTTATCTTACAGATTAAGTTTCAATAACAATTTTGAAAACAAAAACACATTTACTTTGCATCATCCGGCTGTTGGAAGATGATACAGATTACACAATTGTGTTTATATTTTTTTATTTTGTACACCTACTACTATTGTGTCCTTTTTACCCAAAGGTTGACTGGTAGAGAATGCCTTGCTGCATTAAGTCTGCCTATGTATCACCATTGTACATGAAGTTTAAATAAATAAATATAATTGTTGTAATGAATACTATGTAATTAATATATGCAGGTCGTGGCTTTAATAGTTTGTGTCTACATCCTGTCACAATCATTTCTATAATAATACATCACGATTGCTAGCATCATCTCAGAAGAACTATCATCTATCACGGAATTAATATCAGTTATATTAAATGTATCTTTTATGTACCAATTATGACCATCGCTTTAAAATACCAGTCCAATGTTTCCAAAAAAAATATTTATTGCAATCCCAAATTTTTTTTTTTGTCTAGCCATTGCTCACCTACTGCAGGACTAAGGAACAAACCCAAATAAATTCAAAAAAAAAATATAATCATCTGCAAAAAATAAACACAAAGGTAATACCTTCCATAGAAACCCTCCACACAAAAAAAAAACAAAGAATCCAAAAATGAAAAAACTTTTTTTGCATTCTAAAATCGAGCAAGTAAAAAATACGAAACATATTTAACGACTGAACCCTCACAACGTCTGTTACTATTACTAGGTAGAGAGAGATATTATTAGCGAGCTCAGTCGTGCATCCGACGCCCTGCATCGTCGGAATGTCGCAAAAAACGCAAGCTATTTATTTCTACGGAATAAAACTTCTCATCCTGCAGCCTTGGTTTGCAAAAACTACAAATGGGTTAACGGAATACTGTACTAAGTCGGTTCCAGGTTGCCTGGAATATCGTGGTATGTGATAAGTCCGCCCGTTGTATGTATTTTAGTTTTAAGTTTAATTTTCTTTGTTTTAACCTGGTCTACAATAAATTATATATAAAATATATATAACAAAAAAATAAGACATTGTGTAGAAATACATACTAATGTTAAAAATGCAATAGTAACTCTAGTTTGTTTGTTACCTTTTCGCGACTAAACGACTGAACGGATTTAGATGAGATTTGGCATGGAAATAATAAGATACCCTGGGAAGGACATAGGATAGTTTTTATCTCGGTAGTGTGTTCCTTTGGCATGATAAAACACATTTTTCGCAGGCGAAGCCGCCGTCAAAAGCTAGTTTGTGATATGTAAAATTAAACAAATACCACTAAGACGGAAAAGAATAAATAAATAAAAAACATAATAATTTAATAGTAAAAACTTAATGTCAAAGATCACGAATATGATATGTGATAATAATACCACATAATAAAATAATAATAAAAAACGACGACGAGACACGAGAGCTTGATGCTCAATAAAACGAAGGAGTTTTATTTAAAACCTTGAATTTAATTTAGACAACAGTAGAAAACATTACACTTCGTTCTATTATGATTTGAAACAATTTTTAAATGAATAAATGTGCGGACAGATGTCCGTTCGTATTGGAGATTTTGACATAATATGTCAATATATAATATGTGATATGTATATACAAAAATAATATATTAAATGAATACTAGTCAATTAAAGATTCAAATACCTATGATAATGAAGTTGCTGTATTTAATAGTGAGTAACATTGATTGATTGCTGAGTGCAAGTAATTCAGATTTTCTAGAAACACACTTAATAAGCAATTAAGTACCTAAAGGAAGAAAGAAATTTAGCTAGTGATTGGATACGGAGCAATAAAATGAATTATATTGGCAATGGAACTCATCTTAAGTGCCACTTACGATGAGAAAACCAGAAATAAGTCTGCAGGTGGCAGCACTATAGGTTGATGTCCTTGAATGTAAAAGGATGTTTAATTTTAAACAAGCTTTAAAATACAAAATACTACTATGTCTAAGAGCCCCAGCAATATTATTTTTATAACTAGCTTCTACCAGTGGTTTGGCACGCATGAAAACTCTTTTATCATCCCAAGGGAATTAGGGCATTTTACCGGGATAAAAAAAACAAAGTCGAACATAGAACCTCTTCTTTTTTGATAAGTCGGTTAAAAATTAGTATATGAGCTATTCCAGACTATAATATCTCTGTGCCGAATTTTATCCAGATCCGTTGAGCCATTCTGGCGTAATTGAATAACATACATACATCACCACATCCAAACTTTCGCATTTATAATATTAGAAAGAGTAAGATTGACATGCTCGCGCTTGACCACTATCTCACCTGGTGGTAAGCGATGATGTGGTCGACGATGAAGCACGCTTGCTTAGAAGTATCTTATTCACTTTTTGACTTGAAGACTCCCAGGTTGTAGCAACTACAGACTTTTTATCGCCCGATAATTTGATCGGGCCTTTAATCAGTATAAGAAAGTATGCAAGTGCGCATATTATACCGATTCCGTAATGAATTATCATTTTCAACCCAACCAAACTATCGGAAAAAGAAGTCTGTAGTTTGCAGGGTCACCAAAACTGCCATGTTGCGACTAAAAAACAAAGAAAGAAGAAAAAGGAATTTTATCAAAAGGCACTAAAAATCATCGACATGCAACTGACCGCGGATACATTATACTCAAAACTTAGATAAACCAAACAACGAATAATAGTTTCTAAAAGAATGCAAATAAAGATCATTATCCTATCGGTGACTTTGAGGTTCCATAGACAAGAAATGGGGACCAAAGTCGTTTGCAATCATAAATCTTTGCCGCAGCCGAACAGTCAGGATAATTAATCAAAATCCACAAGCAATTTATTGGTACTAACAAATCAAATGGTGTAGAATGCAGTTTTGACGTGCAATCCTAGGTGATAACTATGAGAAAATGTGTTAGGAAGTTTGTTTCACAATCAGATGAATAATTATAGGAATTCTTCACGCTCAGCCGGAGGAAGATATAAATCAGGGATCTTTACGTCAAAGGTAAAATGAAAATTGATTTGTTGTCCGTGTCTTCGTACTCTTCGTCCACGTTGAACTCAAAAATAATGTTATATTTTTCAGGAAACCCTAATTCTTTTACTAAAATAAAAGTAGCATAAATTGCGCCATATAACGTCCGCTATATGTCAGTCAAAGACCCATCAAACCTGGTAAAAACATACAGACAGACAGACAAAAGGTACCGTATATACTTTCATATGCATTTACTAAAAAGCAGTTTTTTTATTACAAACAGACACTTCAATTTAATTCATTTGTATAGATATAGATGTCCAGATTTCTCAAGTTATGGTACACCTGTGATGAAACTAGTATCTCGCTGCACTATAGATGAGCGAATATATCGTGCGCTTGTTAACGATCTTGGGACCAGTTTGTTTGAGCAAGGCGGTTTCTGGTAGACGGCTGGGAAAAGCTAGACCGCAAATAATGATTTTCCGACTCTGAGAATTTCTAAGTTTTAAAGGTAACTAGAAGAAAGAGCTAGCAGTGGTGGCAAAGTGGTATCAGCCGCAACTTACAAGTTATAGACAAAAAGTTCTAATTCGAATTCCGACTGGTATTATATTTGTGTAAATTATTTCATAATAACTGGTTGACTTATAGAATTAAAAGCAAAGAAGGAGATTAGAGAGTCAAATATCCCATTAGAAGGTAAAAGAAATCAAGGGAGACAATGAAAAAGATCAGGAGACATATTTTGAACCGAACTAGACACAGACGGCGCACAAAAGGAACGTGTAAAGCGATTTAGGAAAGGTCTCCGGTTATTGATAAAACTTCTTGTGAAAGAAAGGAAAATAAAGAAGTTGTAGAATAGCTTGTAAGTAAAAGTACCCAATACTAGATACGTATAGGTACTAATATCATGCACATTATAATATAATAATCCAGCAGCATGTGTGGTGGTAAAGAGAGGTTTACTTGAAGATGAACTGAAGATTTCTCATAATGGTATGAGAAATCGCGTATGTTAAAAATGTGTGTTTTACATAATTAAGTTTTTTAAATGTTTCTAGTGAAAATAAAGAGTCTACCTACTATAGGTGCAATTCTGTCTAACCTCACGGGAAACACAGGCGTGACGTTTGTTATAATTCATTAAATAAAATAAAACAATAAAATAAATACTATAATCAATTTTTAAAACTAAAATATTTAAAGGCACTGCTCTCAATACGATGAAGGAATACACCGTAAGGAAACCTAGAGAACTAAAAATACGTGTGTCATTCACCAACCCGTTCTGAGCTGGCGTGGTGGATTATGGGCCACTTCCTCTCAAAGAGAGGAGAACTGTGTCCCAGCAGATAAAGATAAGGTAAGGAGAAAAAATTTAAAGGACTACGCTAAGAAGAAAGAACATGCAGGATCGAAGGACCATACAACAAAAATAGCTACAGCAGATTATTAATAACCACAAAAAGGATTCCGAAACGGAATTCGAACGGTGCTAAGTCAAATCCCACGTACGCCCACAAGTAGTGGGCGAGTCATTACCGACTGTCGCTGCAAATACTGCAATACTACTGTTTACTGCCCATTGTCTTAGCATGGCGAAATCTGCAGCCAGGTATAATGTTGACAGCCATTGTGGATGGCTGAGAGGGCCATGGGTCAATCTGGGTTGTTAATTAATATTTTGTTTATTGGTCCCTGGTTGCGGCTGACTAGATACGAAATTGTATACGTTTCAATGTTCCATAATTCAAACTTGCATAACTAGGTAGACCATGCAGTCCTAGTAGAAATGCTAAAGCACTTTTTGACACCAAAGTTCAAACGAACCTATGTCAAAATATGTATGTAAGGAGATTTTCTGTAAAATATTTCTAATAAAAACATTATATTAAATGTTTTCACCAAAAAACTAACAAACTCAAAAGTTAGGTTGCTAACACGTGGTTAAATGACATATATGTCATACATCATTGGCCGGTTTAACTCGAAGTTAGTAAGTTAACCCAGGGTGGCGCAAGCGGGCCTCAGAGAAGCAAAAGCATTTGAAAGGTAAATGCAACTAGTATAGTTTAATGGCATCACAACGAATGTAACGATAAAGTGTCAAACAAACAATTTACCAACTCTCAACTATTTGCGAAGGAAAACACACAATCATTTGTTGCAAGAGTCGAGTAGTTATTATTTGCAGTGCTTGGACAAATTCTCTCAAAATTTCATTGTAATCTTGACTTATTAAAGCAATATTGATTTACAGCCATCCTGCTATATTTGATTACTCTTCTGGGATACATTTTCAATATTGATCTGTAGCTTCATCATATTTACTATGTGCTTCATATGGCATCAATATATCATCACTTTCAATATTTTTTTCAGCAAACAAATGCAAAGGTTAAATTACTTCAAATTCTGCGTACTTGTCACACCGTGAAGCAAAACATACGGTGACATCATATCCTCAAATTCCTTACGCATACTCAACCCAATTCTAACTCGGTGCTTTTACGAGTCGCAGGCGCAGGAGCAGATGACCTACTGAACGAAGGAACGAATGAACCGTTGAATGGTTTGTGTAACAAGGCGGGAATGGTGTAATCATAATAAAATTTATATAAACAACAATTTTATTGGCTCGAGTGAAAATAATTGGCGTATTTATTTTGAATGATGATATTTAGAGCAATTTATTTATGTAAGAAGTTATGAATATAAATGAATAAAAAGATGGATGGATGGATTGAGTGAAGAGGAAAGAAAAGAGAATCAGTGATAGCCTAACTCGTGACATTACGGCATATACGAAAAAAAGTGTTGCGCGTCTCCCAAGTAACATGGGACAAAGGCAGGAAGATGATGATGAATACTAGGATGGTTACGTCTATCGACGTTTCTTTTTATGCATCGCATGCCTAATTACGTTAGCACAATTAGAAGTTCGATTAACAAAACCGGGTTAAAGATCGTCCGTCCGTAGATAGCACTGACAAATTAATAGGTTCCTTTCTAGACTTATGATGCGAGAAGATTGCATGTAGCTTGATTGACATTCATATCGTCTTTTACTGCGTGATATAATTATCATTCTCACGCATGTCTTATTCTTCGTATACATTGCTATCAATCGTCACTTAAGTGTACAATTTTGCTGGTTATATTATATCTGCTACAATCCATTCTTCGCTTCAGCCATTTCTTTAGCTGTTTAGTTGTTTCCTTTTCAGTCTTTATTTCTAAGCCCATGTTGCACCATGTTTCCTCAACCCATCAACGCTCAACATTTCCCATTCATGTTTCGATTCTCTATTACATTACTCTCTTAGTCTTAACATTACAGTTTTAAGGTGCGTTGCATGTTGTACGATACCCGTTACAGTATCGTAGTTAAGTGGAGTAAAGATAGCACTGTCATAAAGAGTGACAGCTTTGCTATTAAACCTACGAGGGAGTTTAGAAGAGGGGTTTAATTTACTATATAACAGTTTGCTGTACAGCTAGGCTGACATTGGTGTTCTGGGCACTAAACACAGAGAACACGCTTGGCTGAGCAAATGCATCGACTTAGTTGCAGTTATGCGCTGGTACATTTGACTTACAATGGACTTATTTGTCATGTTATTAGACGGGTCTTTTTATTGAACTGTTTTTGTTATGTTGCTAAAAGAGTCACGAATACAAATGCAGATGAATGGAGAGAGAGGGAACGGCCATAGAAAAGATGGATGGACTGTATGAGGAGCGATATGAACGAAAAGGTAGTTAGTGATAGCGTGACGGGGACAGCAAAGAAGAAAACGTGTTGCGCCGACCCCAATTAACATGGGACAAGGGCAAGCCAGATCAGGTTTTTTTTAACTGTTGAATTATTTATCTAAGAAAGAATAAAATGAAAAGGATAGATTATATATAGCGATAATAATAAATAATATAATTATCTTGTAAGTAATTCAGAATTTCATAACTTTAATTGTCATGATAAGAAGAAACGGTAAAAAAGTTCTAGTATTTTCTCCTAAAACGCGTACCATTTGCGTAATGACTGGCGCGGGTAAAAGGCGCCTCATTAGTCGGCGATAAGAGCATTGTTATAACGATTAATTGATAAATAAATCATATTAAAAGATACGTGCGCACGATTTACCTACTAGCGATAAGCTTGTCACTTTATACTACGAGTATTACCCAGTTTCAGACTGATTTAGCCTCATTCAGACTACACCATTGACCATATGTCTTCAGATCACGAGCTAGAAATCTCATAGCACACGATCTATTCAAAATCCAATCGCACTATTTGTCAATCATGACTCTCAAACGGTAACACCTCATATCGGTACCGTTGAAGCTATTCTCAATATGGATGAACGGAAACATTATTACGATGAAGAATTTTCGATATACAATACTGCATTCATGAATGAGTCATATAAACTTTAAATACGAAGTAATGGAACGTTTAAAGTTGATATTATGTATGTGAAATGTGATAGTTCTTTAGGAGCGTAGGTCCCGTCTGACAAAGATAAGATAATACATAATTGCTTTATAAATATGTAGGGACAAAAATGACAAAATTTTACATAATGTTAAAATGATTGCTGGAAATGTCGGGTCCGACAAAGACGAGGCTTTTTCAGCTTCAGCTTCTTTTAACGACAAAATAGACCATTCAGAATTAGATAATGGTACTCAAGAGTGTGAGGCAGATTTAAAAGCAAAAGTTAGTACAAATTAAAACATACTGCGACCATTACCCCTGATTATGGCAAAATATGAAATGGAAAGCTGAAATGGAACTTAAAAGCCGTTTTTTCTACGGTAGACACGGGGTTGCTGCAGATGTAAAGATCACATTTTGCATACGTATCAAAAATAAATAAGGTTTACAACACATAGTATAAAGGCATCTGTGATTTGGTTACCAGATGTTTATTAAAAGTGTTCGCTACTACTCTTCATATCATTTGTTTTTAATAGATTGACAGACACTGAAATCAATATTTACCTTGCGATCAACTATTGCGATACGGTGACGAAATTGTATATCGTTGTCAAATAAACTTAATGTGTGTGCTGAGAGCTAGAAGTAGAAATCATAATATATTTCGAAATTTTATGAAATGCAGTTTGCAGTCATAACATATTAGACAGGTATATGAATGAAGTATAAGATTTGTCCAGCATCGGTATATGAATGAAGTATAAGATTTGTCCAGCATCACGACGAACAGCTTGCGATTGAAGATGCCTTTGCTCAGCAGTCCTCTACTGCTGCTGCGCAATTCTTTGTTTTGATTGTACTTTTTCTTTAGTGTTCTTCTCTGTAATTTTTTTATTGTTGTGTTGGGCCTGTTTCGAATAAAATGGTTACCTATTCTATTCTTTCTTTGCTGTAGGCTGGTAATGATATCATCGAAGATGGAGTTTAGGACAACAATAAGAATCTCCCACGACCCTTGGTATTTGATATCGTTATAATAGACTATTCTAATGAAAACATGACTAGTAACCTACTTAAAATACCTCCAACTTTGACTACTCTACATAAACATAATTGCATTTATACTTATTATAGACTTAGTGTGATCTTGAACGTTGAGTCAATTAAGTAAAATCGATACATGCTCGTTGATTGGACTAGAAATGGTTATGACAAGTCATTAGTTAAGTATTATTGATATTAATGATTTCGAAGGTGATTAGTTTAGCCTTGTTAATAGACTTGTTATTACTTTATTAGACAAAGCCTTCTGTGCTCAAGGATGATCCGAAATAGTAAACAATTTAATTAGTGTTAGTCCAAATTGTGCGTCAAAAATATAACATACGGTTATACGAACATGCCAATGTCAAAATAATAGTATGCCAATTAACTATACCTAAACTTTCTGAAATAACATTCCCGTCTGCTTGTCTTTAGAGTAATACTGAATCGATTTGTGTGGGAATTTGCAAAGAGTTTACTTTGTGGTAAGACATTTTTTTTTTTTAATAACCTATAGGCTCGTGCTTGACCACAATCTCACCTGATGGTAAGCGATGATGTGGTCGACGGTGAAACACGCTTGCCTAGAAATAACCTATTCACTCTTGACTTAAAGTCCCCTAGATTGTGATCGAATCAGAAATGTAGAGTATAAGTTTTTAAGCTGACATGGTCACAATCATTAGAAATGTAGAGATCCGTAAGAGAACCAGGTTTACCGACATAGCCCGAAGAATTGCCAAACTTAAGTGGCAGTGGGCAGGGGACAGTGCTCGCAGAACGGATAGCCGATAGGGCAGAAAGGTTCTGGAGTGGCGAACGCGAAAGAAGACGTTGCGTTGGAAGGCCTCCCACCAGGTAGACCGATGACCTGGTAAAAGTTGCGGAGATCCGCTGGTTGCGAGACGCACGGGACCAGTCAATGTGGCGACGCTTGGGAGGAAGCCTATGTCCAGCAGTGGACGTCTTTCGGCTGATATGATGATGAGATGATGTACACGGGTAGACAGCTAGCATAAGGGCGTAAATACACATGCCTGTATATAAGTGTGGAAGTAACTTGTATGCCATTTTGATATTCACCAATTAGAAGTTAGTATGGCACAATGGTATGCAATTTGTAATTTCAAAACTGCATCTAAAAAGTCTGCATTCGCTACTGACTCAACTCACTAAGTCCTAAAACAGTGGCCAGCTAATCTTGCTATCAAGGTTTTCTAGCGCGCCTGACCCCGATTCCGACTGGTCCATATAACTTGAGTATTATGTAGGCGTATTGTATTAAATCTCTCTCGCTTTATGACTGTGTTAGAACAAATTGTGTGTGGTGATCGTTGTTTGTGGGGGCTGTAAGAGATTTCGTTCAAATTCAAAATGTGCAATGGTTTTAAAATGTCCAATTCCCAAAATGACCAACGGTTTCAAAATGTTTCGTTCTCTAAATGTCCAATTCCTAAAATTTCCTTTTCTCAAAATGTACTATTCCCACAATGTCCAATTCCCAAAACGTCCAATGGTTTTATAATTCCCAATTCTCAAATGTCCAATTCCCAAAATGACCAACGGTTTCAAAATGTTTCGTTCTCAAAATGTTCAATTCCTAAATTTTCCCATTCTCAAAATGTACAATTACCACAATGTCCAATTCTCGAAATGTACAATTTGGAGTAGGATTCTGTCATATAGTTGAAGGTAATAGTCGCAAAGCACTATGCCAAGTGAAAAGGTTCTGGTGTCAATTCTCAAGTGGTGAAAAATGACAATAAATATGGCATGAGTGCTCAGAAATTCAGGCACTTACTAAAGGGTAATATTTTTGTGTTCACCAAAAATCTAAAGGTACATCTAAAATACTGATCGTGCACCAAATATTAGTTGATCTACGAATAAATTATGGTCAAAGAATCAGTCCAAGAGCGAGCGAAGCGAGCTCGGGAACTTAGGGCACCCCGACACGGACAGGTTAGGTTCGAACGAGATGACTCTCGTTCGTGTTAGGTTACTTTTGACCCTGAAGACAGAAATAGGAGCCCCGCGCAGCGGGGCTACGTCGAATTATATGAACATATTTTGGTGCACATTCAGTATATTTGGTGGAACACAGGCAAAATTAGGTAAATGAAATGGGAATAAATTGAAGTACTTTTAAATACCATCCCTTACTAAAACCCTTTTCGCCATATAATTTCTTCTTCTCCCTCACATAATTATAACACTTTCAGAGATGTCTCGAGTGTTTTTTTACGCTCTAGATCACGGTCAGATGATGTCAGCTTTTGATAAGCAAAAAAATATTTCAAGGAAAGATCTACGCTGAAGTTTTCGTACCATCAAGAAGATTATAGTCCGACACTGTTAACACGGTTACAGACCAAAACTCAAACTAATTTAGTTTACAATCGGCTTAAGATTTCTTCTCAACACCCAATGGATGTTTGCGAAGACAAAAACAAAATAAAACCTGATTCATTGAAAGTAATAGTATTTCTCTATACTTTCACTCTCAATTAAGTCTACGATGAAAAAAGTTTAGGCAATGGTTACTATGCCTGCCTATTATGGCATAATAATGTAATTTGTTTGACAGCGTAATGGCTTTAATAATATGCAATGATATTATCTGTCATAATAAAAACTGTACAATATTCTTTATCTGTCGAAAAGTAGTGCCTAGAGCTTTCGGTTATGCAATATTCATTCGATAGTTCGAATCTAGTTGAAAATATGCCAAAATAAAATCAACTGTACTAGGTTTATTTTAGCGCAATGCGATTACTTCGTGTTAATGGACAATCCAAATAGAATATTGGTGGACAAAAACCCTGCATTGTGCTCTAGCAACAGAAGACTAAATAAAGACAGGAAAACTTCTTATCTCTCGTCTTTTCGTAATAGATGTACGCACCAAACAACCTTCTAATGGCAAGCTTCTTATAAGTTACCTATGGTACTAACGTAGATGATAAAAAGAGTCGAAGACTTTCTGTTGCCGTCAGACAAAAGCACAATCAGTCTGATCTCACTGCTAGAACACAGGACTCTTCTCCAAAAGAGGGAGTGGGGCCATAAGTGTGGGTTTGTGGATTCCACATGTCTTTGAAGTTTTGGTTCAGGGGCTTTCCTCACGATGTTTTCCTTTACCGTTTTAAGATCAGTGTTTGATGAAATAATTTACTCGCCAAGTGCTTGTTAGGTTTCAAACCGACTCCCTACATTGTAAGCTCTCCACCGGGCCACCACAGCTCTCATAGGAAAAAGCCAAATTTTCTATAAATTCCAAGAGTGTTACTACTAGCACCTGGCTAAGTTTTATCACATTAACGTTATCTCAACGAGTACTGTGTCATAATCAATTCAGCTCGGTCCGACATAACAAGTTGCGGTTACAGATAAGCTTAATGCAATGTTTCAGCAGCCATACTATACATTTTACTGGTCAACTCTAAGCTTGCTAGCCTTGAACATCGACGCCGAATTGACAGCCTGTCGGTTTTTTATCGGTTAAATTTCGGGGAGTGTGCGATGGAACTGCACAATTTGATTCCGCCTAGGTCTTTCCATCATCGGACTCGAAGACATACGGCAATGCACCATCGGTACATGGTAGACATTCCACCCATACGCACCAAACGTTTTAGGAATACTTTTATTATGCGTACAGCAAAGGAACGGAATTCCCTGCCGGTGTCTGTTTTTCTTATAGCTTCAATCTAGGGATCTTTAAGTGAAAGAGTGAATAGGTTACTTCTAGGCAAGCGTGCTTCACCGTCGACCACATCATCGCTTACCATGAGGAGAGATAGTCATCAAAGGCAAGGAAAAAAAGCCTATTAGCGTTGACGTGGGTATGGGTAATCAGGTGTTACCATGGCGAGTGGAAGTTGATGAGACCTACTTTAGAAGGATGTGGTGGCATATATTTTACATAACACCACGCCGTTGTTCCCTGAAGGGTTGGGCAGAAGTGTACATAGAACACCCACATTCTGCCAGTAATGTTTAAACCCCATGTAATATCGGGCGAGTCATCACTTACCATCAGGTGAGATACTGCTCAAAAGTCTATCATTACACTAATATTACAAAGGTGAAAGATTGTGAGTATTTTTGTTACTTCTTCACGCTCAAACGGCTGGAAGGATCTCGATGAAATTTAGCACAGATATAGATTATAGTCATAGGGATAGCGCTAGCAGAAGCTACTCAATTAAGCAGCTTGGTACCAAACTTTACAGGTTTCAACATAAGGATAGCTTTAGCTGTTAATGATGAAGGATTTTGTAATAGCTTTACTTCTTTTAGTGCTCTATGAAGTTATAGAACATTATTTCATCTATTAATTGATGAAAGCAATTTTGGCAAGCAATATTTTCAAGAGCAAGCGGCAAAACCAATAAAACTTGAACCATTACATAATACAGCCAGACATTTCAAAAGACAAGAAAACCGCCGAACTAGGCAATATCAATCTAGACCAAGTTATAGAAGTTGGAACAAGTCCAACACTTCTTGACCTTAATCTAACTCGTCCAAGAACAAATGGGGTGCTGAACAAAACCCATGATTGATGACAAAGCGATTAGAAGACGTGACATTACACGAACATTTCAAAGTAACGGCGATTGGAATTAGCTGGAAATGTCGTGTAAAGCACTTGGTTGACGTTTTATTACACATATTCTTGTGTAAATACTAAATAGTTATAACACGACATAATCGTCACGATTGCGATAGCGAAGGGTTTTACGGTGGAATAAACCTAGTTCTTCGACGGTTAAAGCTGAATGCTTTGTTAAATCTATTGGCAGACAGACTGGCTAAAGAATCATCAAAGATTATAACTGCTTATGAGAACGGTGGGAAAGGATTCCATCCTGAGGTTTTAAACCCTGTATGTAAGGGAGCTTACTGATGGTACGATGAAATTTAAAATGCGTCGATAGACGATATTCCTCACGTATTTTCTAACAAAATGTCAAGTGTAAATGGGTCGAATTGCGTGTGAATGTACTTGCAATTTCGCTTATCGGTGTGATTTAAATCGAATCGCTTCTAGCCATCAAAAGGGTTACTAAGTCAAGGGTAAGGGTCTTTAGAGAGTACTAAAGAACGGAAATCGAAGATACCTACAGGACCTGCAATCCTAGCTAGTCACACAAATCTTGTTGCCGTATATGAATAGCAAAAAAAAAGCAAAATCATTAGTCTGGTATTGTATTAAACTAAAGCCTACAAAGTCAAGCTGTGAGCACATTGCCACCGCCAGACTAATGACGCCTTTAATATGCTAAGTAGCCTTGCGTAAACAACTAGAAAAACTATTTCATGTATTTTTTCCTTTCGTTCATATTAACAACAATGTTAGACACTGTGTACACAATGATGCAACGAAAACAATACCAGTAGAAACAACAGTAGAAAGCATTGTAAATGCAACGCAGGAGTGAATGTATAATTAAGGAAAGGTGAGGGACATCAAAAGTAATGTTAATGATGAAATTGTTTGTGCGAAGGTTTGGTTTAATGCACGAAAAGATATTGTGAAAATTCTCTATATCGAATGTCAGACAGCTATTTTATGCAATGGTTATGATATTTCTGACATAGATTGTCTCTGTCATAGATTTCTGTGATTGATTGTGAGTGCAGCTGCATTCCATATACATGACAAACAAATAGTTTTGGAACATTCCGAAGTTAAGCGAGCAACTCAATCAGGCATACATACATACTTACCATACAATGCCGATAATCTCGTGCTACATAGATTTCTCTAGCAATAATTACGAAGCTATGTCCAACACCCACCACGGCTGCAGCCGACTCCGCGGTGGGTGCGAGCTATGTAAATCGTGCCATGGGGCCGACCGAACAAGTTTTCTATTTCAAGGAGAAAATACAGATTTACAGTGCCCGTGAAACGTCAATTAGGTGGCTTTCGCGCCTTCTACAACTATTTCGAGTATTGTATGATTGTCAATCTATTTTGCCTTAAGGGGTGAACAAAACTTCGAGCGGTATCGCGCGGAATTGGTTTGCTGAACCGTTCCTGGCCTGCCTGAAAGTTAGATGGGGGAAAATGTAGGTGCGATAATTCACAAGTAAATTTTATTCAGCAATATTCCCAGCTTTGCTCGAAGACACTTTCTGTGCTCATTAGAGCTTTGGCAGTTCTTTCATCTTTTATGTTGCGAGTTTCTGCCTCTACTAGGTCAATAGGCTTTTGACCTGTGCACTCTTTGACAAACCAAGTATATTTTTTCCTTTACCTTTTAGTTTAATTTTAGAGGTATTTTGAATCATCAACTTTGTTTTGTTTAAAAATTTGTATAGGTGTGACGATGTATTTGTACGTCGATGATTTTCCCCTTTCATAGACGACTCAATACTTATATATCCTTGCCAGTAATTACAACAGACTATATTCATTTATTTTACTGTCAATATACTATCAGAGACATCTGTCTAAACGGGTTCAGGTTGCCATTTACAACGGATTAGATTGCTGGTATGCCTTGAGTCTTGTTTAAAGATTATTATGCAAGCTGCAATACTTTACAAATTACAATGAGTGCAATACCAGTTCTTTCAGTGCAAGCTGGTTTTGGTAGTAGGGCGAATGGTGATAGTAAAACTGATAATAAATTAAATGATGCAAATAAAGAGGAAGTTAATATAAAGGGACACGTTACTGGCGATAAGAAATATGAGGCCAGATTTAACAAAGGAGATTCCCGAATTTTCAATGTAATCAACACTTGATGCAAGCCGTTAAAAATACGTAGCGTGGGAAGGTAATATGCATATTAGCACGTGTACAAATAACAGACCCGATTGACAATCAGAAGTACTAGACTGCGAGTTATTTCATCGCCATCACTGCCCAGGTCCTCCGCAGAATGCTTCCAGTCGATTCTGTAGACATGTCCCCATGATAACTTCGGTGAAGTGAGTTGACCAACCGATGCTAGGGATAGCTCACTTCGAGTTCACTTCGCCTAATTCACCAAGGTGAGTTTTTACAGATTAGCACTTCAGATCTATCTACGCGTTTTATAGCACTGTTAGATAGATACAATAATGACACAAAGTCGTATGTTGGAGGAAGTGGATTATTGTAGAGCTTGTGGGCGATGGTCCAAACGTCTCCAAACATTTTCAATTATGATCTTTATGTACGACGCACTGCAGTATATGAGTGTAATACTTTCGTTACAAGTTATATAGATCATACTTTCTTAGATTACCTTGAAATTATCTTTCTATAGATAATATTGAATCGTGCAGTTTGCATACAAGTGAAATGAAAATGCTCCGATGGCCAGGAGGAGTAACCCGTCTTGACAAAGTGCGAAACGAGTATGTCAAGAGTTCGTTCAAAGTAGCACCGATTAGCGAGAAGGTCAAAGAAAGCAGATTGCGTAGGTACGGCCAAATCCTGAGACGTGGAGATGACAACCCTATCAAAAAGGCCCTAAATATCCCCGATCGACCGCGAGGAAAGGGGGACGACTGCCTGCCACCTGGTGGTCAAACATGCAGAAAGATGTCCTGAAGGAGAACCTGAACACACAGACAACCCAGAACGGAGTTCTCTGAGACAAACGTACAAGGAGACCCGACCCCAGCTGAACTGGGAAGAGGTTTGGACCAAGAGAGAGAGATAATATTGAATCCTCAGAATCAATATGACAAACTTCTACTTATTTCCCATGATTGAAATTTGTCGTATGTAAATGATATCTGTAGTATCTCTGGTTTATGAAAGGCTGTGAGAGAAGTCAACTGGATCCAAAGATCGCGTGTGGTTGCGTCAGTTGAAAGATCATATCCATCACGACAGTTACATGAAAGGTGAACCAAATACTGTTAATTATAAATTATATTAACGTATTGTGTTTCTTCTCTTCGAAGAAAGTGAAACATATTACTTATTTTATTGCTTAGTGTAGTGTAACAGAATGACGTTGCATAAGCCGTGACAATCAGTTTCAGTGGAGTTTGAAATAATAATAGAATATTTATAAAATAATAGTGACTCAAAGCCCTGCTTTGGTGGGAGGTGTTATGATACGATATACTAAAACACGTGTGTCTCGATATCCACATTTGTTAATAGTGATAACCATTCCTACGTTCTTTGCGCTGTAGCAGTTTAACGTCATACCATAGTTATACCATGTACCATAGTTGCCTGTATGACGTTAAACTACAAAAAATGCGTATAACTATAGGGGAATTTTTAACTGCACCTCTATTTAGAAATTTAAGCAAACAAAATATCTCCACTAATAACCTACTGCAAAACAATATTACTCACCGTAAAACAAAAATACTGATTTGCACACAAATTATTCAATTAAATATAAAATAAATGTGAATTAGTCCAAGAGCGAGCGAAGCGAGCTCGGGAGCTTAGGGCACCCCGACACGGATAGGTTAGGTTCGAAGGAGATGACGGGAGCTGAAGTGAGCGAGCAAAGCGAGCGAACTCAGCTCCCGTCATCTCCTTCATGTTAGGTTACTTTAGACCCTGCAGACAGAAATAGGAGCCCTGCGCAGCGGGGCTCCGTCGACTTTGTTTCATTTCCCCCCCTCCCTTAAAACTTAAATATTTTGTTGCACTCGAAGAATTATTAGATTTACTTTTAGTTAACAGATAGTTATTCAGTAAAACAGTTAAGCTTTAAAGATCTAGCAGTATAGTATAATTCATTTATTTGATGAGCAAATTTAGTGTGCAATTCAGTATTTTTGGTAGTAATTTCGAATATTTTGATTGAAAAAAGGGGAATTACAGTTAAAGTATTAAATACCACCCATAACTATATACGTAAAAAATGTTATTGAAACTGTCACCCGCACCATGCTACAGCGCAAAGAGTATATTCAGAAATCTAAACTGCAGTTTGCACTTATCGGCTTGCTTAGCTATATCATCTTATTCCATGAAATTGCTGCCCAAACGGTGTTGATAAATCATAGAAAATCAATTTTAATTTTATTTGTTTTGAGGACCAGATTTTGTGCCTGTAATAAACAAATTATCTGAATCGTTTAACTCGTTTAGTACAATCTAATGATTCCACCGATTTGACAGCTAATGAGCACAGATTGGTCCAGCCATGACTGTCATTAAGTTTAAATTAAGATATGTCATTACATCTTAGATTTTCATTTAATTACACAGACCATTAGAAAAGCATGCCTGTAGATACTGCGTAGCGTCACAAAATACAACTTATAGTCTTAAAAGAAGATACAAACACTGTTATATTAAAAATTACATTGTCACGAGTAACAAACGTGTGGACAAAATTTCAGCTCAACCGAACACCGATAAGTGGGTCCTTTAACTTGCAAACTTTGACGAAAACCAGATGAAATTAAAAAATTGTAAACACCCTATAAATTAATCATACCGTTCAGGTATTTCAGGAAAGCAGGAAAAACCAGTGATTTGTCATAAGTATCATAATAAGCTATTAATGGATTATGATAAAGATAATATATGTATTATTCTGTGTCGGGTCGCGCATAGCTGTTGATAATAGGATATTGGTATCACCAATGAGAATGCTAAACGTGGTGGCATTAGAGGAATGTCAAGTCTTTCGATCAGGTATTAAAATAAATATCTTAGATAAGAGTTCAATATTTTTAATGATTTCTCTAGAACTTTTGTGGAAATGATATAACAATATTTTTTTCAAATTCAGGTTATGTTTTCCCGGTGTCAAATAATGAATGTAATGTTGCCTAGTATTTTACTTAATATGCTAACGAATCAATTCCTATTTTTCTCAAATACATCAGAATATCGAGGAACGTATAATTCCAGAGCTTCAGTTTTGAATACATTTTCTAAGTAACTCACTACAATTTTTTTTTTCAGGTGTAGATCAAAATAAATCGTTCAACAACATTGCTATTATTTCGAATAATTGAAGGTTAACTCTATCTCGTATTGAAACAAGATGTTTAGTCGTTTAAAGTAAATATTTTCAATCCAGAACTATTAATTTACTTCCAGACTAACTAAAAAACAAGGTTGGTAAAAAACAAAATAAACATGAGGCATATCAATTTAGCAGAACATAAATAGGATATAGATGAAAACTGTATGACATGAAAAGGAGTGAGACAGTGTGTAATAACTCACTGTAATGATTCACAGGGATTCAACTATAGGTTCAGTAAAAAGAAAGGTGTGGGTCGCAGCAGATGTTGTTCTGTAGTTTCAGTTTCTGCCTATCCCCATAGAAAAAAAACTGTCCCTCCCCATGACCCATAGGCAAAAAACCCAGGTAGCCAGAAACTGGGGTCAGTGTTTGTATGTGTGTGTAGTACGTTTTAAGTATTCTTAGTTTAAGTACAAAATATCAATGCAAAACTAAGAAAGGATCAGAATTTTAGAACTAATAAAAATCTATCCGAAACTATTTTATCGCACAAAGGCTAGCAACATAATATAATTTATGCAGAAAATAACTAGATGAACATTGTATGAATTGAAAAGCGTCTCAGCGCATAATTTCCTTTCTCAAAAGGTCCTTTTCTCCAAAAGTCCTTTCTTAGAATGTGCTTTTATCTAAATGTTCTTTTCTCTAAATGTTCCTATCTCAAAATATCCCTTTCTCAACATGTTCTTTTCTGGTAATGACCCTTCCTCAAATGAAAAAACATAAATGCATTGGATGAAATTAATTTGTACCTACATTTGTGTGAACATTTAGATAAATGGACATTTTGAGTAAGGGCATTTGGAGAAAAGGGCATTATGCGCTGAGACGTTGCAAATGTGTGTGTAAGGCCGTAGCAGATGGCTTTCTGTAGTTGCTGCCTGTCCCCATCGGACAAAAAAACACCCAGGTAGCCAGAAACTGGCATGATTTTATGTATGTAAGTATGTTTCGCTTGGCTTATGCTCAACGAACTAAGGATAAGTATTTTGGAACTAATAAAAATATAAACGAAACCAAATGAACGCACAAGCGTTAACTACCTATAAGTCTTAATAACGATGACAACATTAAACTGTATGAAAAATAAAAAAACAAACTTTATAAACCATAACAATATCAGGCAGTATTATCCATTACAAAATCGATGAAAGAAACTAGAGCATTGACACTGCACCCGATATGTAAAACCAACTCATAGACAATTTGCACTATATCGTTAATTTTTATTTGCTCAAGTTGCGAGTATGTTGGTTTTAACTGTCACGAGCGGTTCCTATCTCATAATAGTAAAATAAAAATGAAATATAAGTTATTTAGTTCGTGTACAAAGGATAGTAAAAAAACCCTAAATGACCAACAATCAATGTTTTGCAAACACGTAAAGGGAATACCCACGGGCAAACTCACGTTATAGCAGATATACCACAATCCAATATTTTCGATATTCCAAGCACTAACACTCTAAAATAGAAAGCTAAAACACGCTTTCGTTCAACGAAAAATTAAACTTCGCAAAATTCACGATCGCCGCGGATAATAAGATTTATTTTCCGTCCGAACGTAGTGCACACGTCCTTCATGTGCGCAGTCACGCGCCTTACTGAATTATTACTGAGTACTGCGCCGACTGTTGAGAGCGAAATTGGTTTTCGAACGACTAATCCTATCAATACAAAATGAGCCCTGATTCATTATATTTTAAAGTTCACTATTCTATGGGGGCAATCTATATTTTTTTCGCTGCAAAGTGCAAACAGGTTAGACACGAGAAATTCGCAGTCTGCCAGGAAACTGGCACGTAGGTCTTTAGCTTTTTGACCGATAGTGCTTCATAATCATTTAAGTTTAACTCGCCCGTAACTGTTAACACGCTGTTGCAATATATAGTTAACTAAACTGGGCGATTAGAATTTGTTAAGCATCCATTAAATCTGTGAATGGCTCTCTCTACGTGAATAGAAAGCTGTATATCCATCTCAATCTGGTGTCTCTATTTCGTCGTGACTTCAAATTCGGTGAAAATTATCTAATGCACGTTGTTATGACAATTTGGGTTATCACAATAATGTCTGGCGACGAAATAGAAGCTGCAAAAGCAGACCAGACCTTAAAATAACATGACCAATCTGACATAAGACCTTTTAATGAATTCAGACCTATACCTAACGTAATGGACAGCATTGCAGATATGTAATTCGCCAAGTATGTTCCATCGAAATTACTTTCTTCAGCAATGTAAGCAGAAATGAGACGAGGTTACAAATAATCGGTTCCCGTTAGAAAACTACTTACGGCAAACGCAACGAGTTTAAAGATGGAGTGGTGGGCAGTTGATTGTTTATTGGGTACCTTGTTATACACGGGAGAAGTAATTCCTTTCCGGTTCAACTTTGTGATCTGTTGCAACATCCACGATGATGTCACAGGCTTGTAGGCTGATAAACATGAATTATTTAGCCTTCTAGGCTTTGACTACGTTTGCATAATCAGTGCATAATGTTCTCACTGTCGGGACATATGCCAGGCCCTCTCTGTAATGAGTGGGCGTTAATACACCACGCGGGCTCAGAGCGGGTAGGCTTTGTCTACACTTTTTGGAGTAAAAATCTAGTCGAGACAAACTATCAATGTTACTTATATTATAAATATGAAAGTTTGGATAGATTTGTGTGTGCATATGTGGATGGATGTTTGTTATTCAATCACGCTAGAACGGCTAAACGGATCTGGATGAAATTTGGCACAGAGATACATTATAGTCTGGAATATCATACAGCTGGCAGAAGCTAGTAGACTATATAATCTACTAGCTCTCCCACGCGGCTTCTCTCCCGTCAACTGGCTACCTAACATAATCTACCTACCTACCTACCCTACCTTACCCTATCTACCTACTCTACGCTACATTCATGATTGTACGCAACGCACGCAACGGAAGCTCTTAAAAAGGGATTTTTGTCCCGTTTTTGCAACATTTTCCATTTATGCTTCGCTCATACAGGTCTTAGGTTATATAGCCTATAGCCTTCCTCGATAAATTGACTATCCAACACCAAAATAATTTTTCAATTCCAACCAGTAGTTCGTGAGATTAGCGCGTTCAAACAAACAAACTCTTCTGCTTTATTATAGATTACGTCGTTCTCATCAAAGTAATACTGCTTTATTGTGATAAATATAACTCGTTGACATATGTTATGTCATTGCTGCACCGCACGTTGTTCGAGCGCAAAAGGCCATGTCCCCATTATGTCACAGCAGCTGTTTTGCTGTCCCGTCTCAAGTGCCGGAAAGGTCTTTGTGATCCCGACGCTATTACAGAACCGTTTTGCTTTGGATAGGGCGGAATTATTTTCAGGTTCATCCAATTACTAGGACTGCTCTCTTGGTTCTGTCTACGCTTGGTCGACATTTATTTCAAGGTCAGTCTAATCGGGAGCTTTACTTGATCTTTCAGTCTGACCTTTTACCGTCTTTATTTCAGCTTCTATAAAAGCCTTAGCAGTTGTATTGTAATAGACAAAGGTTGGATTTTTAGTGTCTTAAGATATTTCGGGTCCTATCCAAGGACCAAGCCTGAAAAGTTATACATACAATTTTCTGGTCATTTAGTAGCTCCATTTCTAGCACAGCCAACATTTTTATTTAACCCAACATCTCCGAACGATGTAGGTTAAAAGCTTGCATGTGTCAACTCATGTTAACATACTCTTACATAAAATATAGTTAATGCAAAATTGTTGTTGTACGATAGATTGATGCTTGTTGACGGCTCTAACAACAATATGGCGGTCGATGAGAACGATAATAATAATATATTACGTGATGAAAACCATAAAGTAATTGATACTAAGGCTACTAGCTAATAAGTCGTATTGGGAATAGAAAAAATTAACAATAAACCATAGAAAGGCAGAAATACATAACCTCTTTGCCATGGAGTTAGGCAGAAACAACAGAATAAGGACAGAATTGACTAGAGATAATTTATAAAGAGCTTATAGGGTAAGTATAGTGAATTAATGCATTCAAGTAATTACTTTTATTGGACCTATATCAAAGACAAATAAATAACATGCCTAATGAAACACCTTCAGTAATGGTACGCAAATGACTGTAATTAAGTTTAAACCAAATATTTGTTGCAATTCTTTTGATTGAGACAGAATATTTTCCTATGAATTTCTCCATATAAGTGGAGATGGCTCATGATGGATTAAAAAAGCTTAATGAGAATGATGACAAATTGCTCTCAATTTCATATAGAAAATTCATAACGCATATCAACAAGAAATTATACAGCGATCTAATATGACGAATAAACTATTTGAAAGGGACGTCGACAGCGAGGCTGAAAGCCCGAAAATGGCAGCTATTAATAAAAAAAAAACAAATGGTTATTGACTTTCAAATTTAGAACTCTCCATACATTTGAAATTGAAAGTACACTCCAGTATGATTAACAATCTGAACCCAGACAGACATTAAATTAAGGTTTCATTACAAAGGCGACAGCGGCGAACAAATAAAACCTGCATTTACAGAGCAGATACTTCAAACAAAAAGCTGTTAGTTTTATTCTTCGAGTTTATTGTAAAGTACGCCGTATCATTGTCCGTACAGAACCCGCATATAATACTACCTGTGCCCAACGGTTTCGCCCGCTGTTCAATAAAAAAATTGGCAGTCATGGGGATGCCGACAGAAGTGAAAATTTTTAACTTTGTAATAACTGTGTTTATGTATGATAGACGGGCGACGCTGAACGACGTCAATCGTCAAATTAGCAAGTCGCTGACGCTGTCACATTAGCATGTCGCTGACGCGAACCCATAAGTTTTTCCCCAACCAAATATCGCTTAATGCGGCTTCCAGAGATGTGCGCGTTCGGCCAAAAGAACAAACCCTTAAGTTTTATTATATTAGTATATATTCAGTTACACAACGCAGGATATAACTAAACGAATTAATAAGGAAACGTCATATTGACGGCCGTAAAACCCCATAAGTTTATAGCTAATACAAATACACACGAGGTTGTCAATTTTAAAGATCACAATGCCAATTGCGTTTAACCTGAGGCAATAGTGATTTATGGGACTTTGCAGCGTATATATAGCTAATAGCTGTATATTTTCATTGTTTATTGGTTAGTACGGACGCTAAACTAACATTAACAGTGATTGATGAAAAGTAAAATAAACGGTAGGGGTTATTTTCAGGTGTTTGTAAGTTTTTCGATAGCAATCAAATTTGTGACACCCAAACTCAAGGCATTTATTTCAATTTAACCACGGATGCAACTGCACTTTTGAATTGTCAAGGAGTCGGTCAGTCAATAACATAAAGCTAATTTCACATTCCAAAGCGTGGATCTCTGTGGAGAAGAACATGCAAGAAATGCCAATGACACACACTTCTAATCCAATATGCTACGGAGAAGACCTGCACCCAGAATTTGATGAATACAGGAATCCAATTTGCTTGAAAATTTACCCTGAATTTTGACGTAATGACCTTTATCAGCAAAATTACGTCATTTTCCTTGTGCAGAACAAGTTGTAGAGAAAAACATTCAAATAAATCAGAAAACATCCTCATTTTTGACGTCATGTAATATTTAAACAAGTTTCAATCGACTGGGGGACGACTGTTGACGATAGCGCTAGACTATTTGCTTGATTAATGAAGTATTCATTGCAATAAATACAATTGAAGCTGTTGTTTAATGTGAAATGGAGGACATATGTGATATATAATATTTATATTACATCAGATATTGTGTTATTGTTAATACTCTTAATAGAACTGTCTTGAAAAGAAATATTCTAAACATATAAGCTCAGAGGTGGAATTGCTTTTTCAAAGGAGATAATCTATGGAAGCCCAACCTGCGCTGATACCGCGTGGTATATTAAAGGTTATACCCTCTATCGAAAAGAAGAGGTCTGTATCCCAGCAGTGGGAAAATTAAAAGGCAGATGATGATGAATCTCAGGAAATACTGATTACTATCCCGATTACAAAATTTTTTTCACAGATACAAAGTTACACCATAACTGAATGAGATAGGTTAATGATCGCCAAAAATTAAAAAGGTTTTGTGAGATACCGAAGGCACAGAAGCGAAGCCGCGGCAAAACCTAGTAATAAACAAAGACTCCAATCACAACAAATTACAATAACAGGCTGTGCCTGCTCTAACCCTCGAAACACGTAAGAATTAAGCCATGAAGAACCACATGAAAGTTGATCAGTAGTAAACACACGCATGTCTGGCTAGATAGTAGCTAAAAATATAATAAGAGCTAATTACCTAATTAACAAACTGAGGACAAAACACCTTGACATAAGACAAGGCTGAATTAAAGAACTTGGAAGGCTTCGATGTGACTAGACACTGCGTATGTAATGGCACAATGACACTAAAGCAATTATTCAAGTAGAAGCTGGCGGGATGAGCCCAGACGAAATTAAAAACCAGAGAGGGAACAAAAGAACAGGGAATAGAAAAGAGAAGGAAAAGAAAGAGAGCTAGAGGGGAATAGGTGTGTAACTTTTTTGGTGACAATAAAGTATATCCTATTCTATCCTAACCAATGGTCCACACTGATACTGGACCGAAAATAGAAGTCATAGGAGAGGTCTTTACCTCGGAGTAGGATGATACAGGCTGACAGTAACCAGTAAGCTTTTTGCAACCAAAATGAACAAATTAAAAATTCAAACACGAGCATTAATAAACTACACTCCAATGCTGATGATCCTTGTTTAACAAGTGGTACCTACTACACCAAAGATTTAACTATCAACACCGAACAACAATGAGACAACACACTATTATTTAGTACCATTGTTCATACTACAGTTTCAACATAGCAACAGTGACGTCAATGACGTCAAATAGACGATTTCGTCCAAACCGGTGATTCTGTGACGGCTAACGACGTCGGTGGGCGCGGTGTCTCGTAAATCTACGTAAATAGTGAAGGTAGAGATATTTTTAAATGACAACGTCAAGCTTAGAGAACGCGTGAGTAGTATAGACTGAGACATTTTTAGAGCAGTTCGGATCTATTGGAGATTAGACGAAAAACACGATTGCAAAGGCAATCATCGTGAATTAAATTTCCTTCAGAAGCTGTAACTAAATATTTATGGTTGAATCTGATAGTTCTGAAGAATATCTATGATTTAGAAGTAAATATTCAACATTAGATGAAACAGATCCAGTAAGAGCCAAAACTTTGTGATTTGACAAAAAGTATTTTAAAAGTATTTCAAGAGAATCATAATGAATATTTTTCTTAAATTACAAAATCTGGAACTGCATATTTATGGTTAAATCTGATAATTCAGAAGGATGTCTATAATTTAGAGATACAGATACAATATTAGATGGAACAGAACCAGTAAGAAGAGCCAGAACTATGTGATTTGACGAAAAGCATGTTAAAAGTGTCCAATGCTACAAAAATATGTCACTACAGAAATGAATGGGCTATATCAGGTGTTGTAAGAATATCTCGGACACCATTCCTCACTCCACAGTCAAAGCAGCACCACAAGCGCATAAAAATATAGCACTAAAACAATAACTTCATAACAGTTCATACATTTCCCACTGTGACGTCACAGGTCACAGTTCACACTGGCACCAGATCGTGACTCACGCGCCTGATAATCAAGACGTAAAAGGGGAATTAAACTATCTAACAGATGGGAGATGTGTACAGATTTGTTCCTATGGAGTTATGTGGTGTTAAAACTTGCACTTTCACTCTTCATTATCTAGGGAGTAGGGACTGTGGTTTTAGAGATAGATAAGTTACTGTAAAAGTCCGAACTATCGTACAACTTAGGAATGTACCGGTAATACCTAAGATTTACCAAGGCTTATAGGTAAAAGTCTGAAGGACATACAAATTGTTCAACATTTACAAGTCTGAGCGAAATCCTTAGGTTTAGCATGTGCATTGCTGGTAAAAACGCAAAATCTACGATTATCATAGGACATAGAGTAAGACTTGGTAAATCTTAAGTTTTACTGGTAAATTCCATGTACAACCCGTAGTTCGGGCTTTTACAGTAACTATATATACGGTTAGTCGTAAACGTAAAATTGACGTTACTTATGAGGGACAGGTATTGTTTCTAAATGAATTTTCAGCATAAAAGCTGACATTTACACATTTAGAATCTCATCAAGAGTTTGAAGAGGCAACTTAAATGATACCAGATGACTGATGAGATACGTGCGTAAATTAGTCTGTCTGAACAAAGCTATGTAGCACAAACTTTCACTGCTTATTATCGAGTAGGAATAAATCCTAGACGTCAAAGAGTAGACCAGAATAAAGGCCTTAGAATTAGATGTGGGTACTAGGTAATAAATAACAGCTTTATTGATTCAAAGCAGTAAAAGGTAATGTGTATAAGACTAGTGTATAGCAACAAGGGCCAGGATTACCGGGTCTAGTGCGACTTTATAACGACAGTTTAACAGAGTCCGATTTATAGAAAGACATTACGAACGAATAACACTACTTACTGTTGTACTAAAAAGGGCTATATTCTGTAGAATTTAAAACGGGTTGTGCTAGAACCTTTAGCTAGACAAGAATAGGGTCGTACTCTCTAAGTATTGAAGCTTATAATGACACTGAAGTCTTCGATTGATCATTTTACGCTTTCAAAGGAGTCAGGATCAGGAGTAAGTCAAACAGCACCCACGTTTGAACAGTCTCATATAACGAACATAATCCTCTTACAGCAAGCAGAATACGAAATGAAGTTACATTAAAGCAAAAGCCACAGGGTATCAAGTATTGAGTTCTCAAAGTCAAACACAACGAACAGTGGGAATGGCTTCCCACTAAACCCACGTGAAACCAGATGAACTTAATTATGAATCATGTACTGCTTTCTAAGACGTGAATATCTTTATAAGGCGCGTATTTAGAATTAATTGTGTGGAGACAATGGTTTACGTAAGTACGCGGTCAGAACCTGACCTTAGAGGCCTTAGGGCGTAGCACACGCCAGTCGTGTGATTTATTTATTTATTATAGTTTTTGTAGAACGTGAATTGGCAGAAATTCATTAGATGCGTCAAGAACGTGTTTCGAGAATTTCCGAGTGTTGCTATGTGGTTTCGGATTCTCTTCTGTATGCATATCTTTTTCTTCGGACTATTGTGTAGTCTTGTCAGCATCTTCTTGCTCTTAGCCCTTTTTCTAGACTATTGTAAATATTGCATTTGTCAATGTTCAATCAATGTCAATCCATTCACATGTAATACAATTTAGTGGTTTTGGATTCTCTTCTTTATGCATACCTTTTTCTTCGACATATTGTGTAGTCTTGTCAGCATCTCCTTGCTCTTAGCCCTTTTCCAGAATATTGTAAATATTGCCTTTGTCAATGTTCAATCATCGTCAATACATTCACATGAAATACTATGTAGTTGTTTTGGATTCTCTTCTTTATGCATACCTTTTTCTTCGGCATATCGTGTAGTCTTGTCAGCATCTTCTTGCTCTTAGTCCTTTTTGTAGACTATTGTAAATATTGCATTTGTCAATGTTCAATCAATGTCAATCCATTCACATTAAATACTATGTAATTGTTTTGGATTCTCTTCTTTATGCATACCTTTTTCTTCGGCATATTGTGTAGTCTTGTCAGCATCTTCCTGCTCTTAGCTCTTTTTCCAGACTATTGTAAATATTGCCTTTGTCTATGTTCAATCAATGTCAATCCATTCACATGTAATACAATTTAGTGGTTTTGGATTCTCTTCTTTATGCATACCTTTTTCTTCGGCATATTGTGTAGTCTTTTCAGCATCTTCCTGCTCTTAGCCCTTTTTCCAGACTATTGTAAATATTGCCTTTGTCAATGTTCAATCAATGTCAATCCATTCACATGAAATACTATGTAGTTGTTTTGGATTATCATCTTTATGCATACCTTTTTATTGGTACTATTGACCAGATTGATTTATAACATTAGAAAAGGCAATGAAAATGCGCCTTGACTGACATTCACATGAAATATCACTAATCGTAAGCTTTTATTTAAATGAAACTATAAATTTAACAACCAAGGTGCGCCTATCATTGATTAAATCATTCAAATGAAAACACATGATTTATTACATTATCAATACCAGAACATTATGGCCTATGAAAAGACTTATTATATGCAAATGCACAATCTCACGAATGCGTAGGCATATCATTGCGACTTGAAATATGCGAGTCGGATATTCGCGCACATCAAAGCGAAGAAAGTTGGAAAGCCAATGTTTGGAACACTTTGGTGCAAAGTTCCGCGCGCGAAAGTACGTAAAACAGTTTTGTACAAATGTTTGTAGCTGTTTCGACTCGAAGGTCTGTAATTGTGTACATGGTCGGGATTGTTCACATTTGCATATTGGTTGTAAAGCAAGTGCAAGCCCTAGGCAATGTGTCTTGGCTGCTGAACAGCAGAACGAAGGTTAAATAGCGCCATCTTGTGTCTCAGTATTTGATTAATATTGCTCACAAAGCTTTTAGTAATAAATACAGGGACACAAGCAAACTAACTCAATTTGTTACCCCTACAAGTAGTAATAGCTTCAAGCTATGTAAACCAACTTGGTATTCTGATTTAGTACTTCCCTCGGTCATAAAGGGGGAAATCGAGAGAAACAGACATAATTCACGAAACTAGGTTTGCTATAAATAAATATACTATATCAAACGGTGAAGGAAAACGTGACCTAACCCACGCCTTAATCTGGATATACATATGTTTATCTGTTAAGCCTACATTCGCTCAGAGTATTAGGCTTTTGGCCGCGCCTAAGTTTTTGGTCTTAACCGACATCGATTGCTGTTGAGCCGTCTTACAGACTAACAGCGAATTATCTGCTCGATGGGCGGAAAAGGCAGTAGTAAATAGAAATTTAAACGACTCTGAGATTTGGTCTCAATACCAGATAAAGCTGCCAGTAGTGTTTTCAATAAGGCACGGGTACAATAGCTTGTTATCAAGATTTGTCAATCATTTTGTAAAATAAACTTCAAAGCAGGAGGGGACAGGAATCTTCTAGGCTTGTTCTTTCTAACGTAGACCTCATCGCTTTCCACCAGACGAGATCGAAGTCATGAGCTGGCTCTTCACGAAATAAAAAACTTCTAAAGACACCGACTGCCGAAAATAAAGTTATTTTTCGCTTTGTAGTGTTTTGTTTTGGAAGTTGCTTTAATTTTTTGTTAAAATATTTTTCTCTTTTTAGTTTTGTGACCTTTTAACCATGAAAATACGCATTATTAGGGATAAACTTACAAACTACTCGTCAGATCTTGAACAAAATGTATTTAAATGGGACCACATGAAAAGCACCAGCTTTCAAATAAAAGAAAACATCAAAATAGGTTCAAAATTGGCGGAGTAATCGCGTAAGAAACATACAGTCGAATTGAGAACCTCCTCCTTTTTGAAGTTGGCTGATAAAATGGGATTCTGTTATCGGCCTTGCTTAAAACATCAACCCAAAAATACACAGTTTTAATATATAACTCTCTACTTGTATGTATGGGTATATACTACAAATGCGACTAATACATTTGCTAATCCCCCCATGATGCAAGCTGGATATCACGTATGAATCTTATCTGGGCTTGCATCTAGTATACTGCTCCCTCGTGTGGGAACCTGGTATTTGGTCCTCGCATCATATGTGTGCTTGTGACCTCACATAATACTTTAGAAGTTACTTCTTTAGCTGAAATTTTTACAGATGATGTATTTCTGTTGACGCTATAACAACAAATACTAAAAACAGAATAAAATAAATATTTAAGTGGGCTGCCATACAACAAACGTGATTTTTTGCCGTTTTTTTGCTCCTGGTACGGAACCATTCGTGCGCGAGTCCAACACGCACTTGGCCGATTTTTAATTTTTGTTTCTGCACTCCTGGTACTTTGTAAGTTACTCGGACGACATAATAAGAAGTTTCACACAAAATTTATCCCCCAAGAAGATAAGATACCCCACTCCCTCAATTTCTCCCCCTTTAAAAAAAGTAGTCTATAACCGTTTCCAGGGTCCCATCTATCTCTGTACCAAAATTCATCAAAATCGTTCATTTGATTTATGCGTCATTGGTGTAACAAAAAACCAAGTCACTTTCGCATATTTTTTAACCCCCGTCGGAAAAAGAGGGGTGTTATAAGTTTCACGTGTGTTGCTGTGTATCTGTGTGTCTGTCTGTGGCATCATAGCGCCTAAACGGATGAAACGATTTTGATTTAGTTTTTTTTTTGTTTGAAAGGTGATTTTGTCGACAGTGTTCTTAGCTATGTTTGAATGAAATCGGTTCAGCCGTTCAAAAGTTATGGGCGTTTTACTGTTTGAATCGGGTGTTTTCGCAAGATAAATGTGTCGGGGGAACTTAAATTTTGAAATTTTACTTGTTATAAATTAGGATATTTTGTTTCAGGTTATTACGCAAAATACGCGCTTGGTCGTGGAGTTGCGGAAACCAGCCCGTTTTAACCTAACCTAACCTTCAGGTTATGAATATTTATAAGAGTTATTAGAACAGGGCTATGAAGTATGTCCTGTCAACCATATAACTAATGGACCGACGCACAGTGTGTAATGTTGCGTTAGGATCTATTCGGGTTAGCGCATAACTGGGCGTTTTCAGAGCACATGAATTCTATGTTTTTGCTGCTTGCATGTATGTGCTTTACATAATTTTGCCAACATCCTATACCTATTGACTGCAAGTCTTGAGTATGAATGTGGTGGCTATATTTTTAATTTTTTTTAGTTACCCTTGACCACTCTTCTGATGGTAAGCGATGATGTGAAGACGGTGAAGCACGCTTGCATAGAAATATTTTTTAGCAGTCGGATTTTTTGTTTTTATAATAATTTGTTTTATTTCAGACTTCTTAGTTTTATTAATGAACGAGTTCTCCAAATAAGGTATGGGTGAAAGATTATTTATTTTTCTATCAATATTACGCTTATCTTACATTTGTGGCAAAATAATAAAATAAAAGTGTTATGTTATATATGTCGCAGGGATATGATGAAAACAGGGAATTGATCAAATCTCTAAGCGAATCTCCGTGATTTGATCAAATCACGGAGGATGTTAAAATAATAACACGTTTTTATCATTTCCCTAAACAAATCTGGTGATTTGACAAATCCCAATAAAGAAATCTAGTGATTTGAACAAATCTCAAAATTGGTTCAGTGAAATGACAAAAATAACTTTTCTGTAGTAATTTAAAGGTTTATTTTGTACTTTATTTTGTAACCCACCCCGGCTTCGCACACTTGATCTACGACTAAATTATGGTCAAAGAATCAGTCCAAGAGCGAGCGAAGCGAGCTCGGGAACTTAGGGCACCCCGACACGGACAGGTTAGGTTCGAACGAGATGACGGGAGCTGAAGTGAGCGAGCAAAGCGAGCGAACGCAGCTCCCGTCATCTCGTTCGTGTTAGGTTACTTTTGACCCTGCAGACAGAAATAGGAGCCCCGCGCAGCGGGGCTACGTCGTTTGTTCAAATCACTAGATTTTTTTTGTGAGATTTGTCAAATCACCAGATTTGCTTAGGGAAATGAAAAAAACGTGTTGTAATTTTAACATCCTCCGTGATTTGATGAAATCGCTTAGAGATTTGATCAATTCCCTGTTCTCATCATATCCCTGCGACATATATATTTTTGGAATGATCTATTTAGTAGCTTTTATTTGATACTCATATTGTTAAGATAACGAAAAAAAATTGTATCACTCCCTTTTTTTTAGGGTCGGCCACCATATTTAAAAATTATATAGCCTATGTCACTCCCACAATTGAGACAAATCCAACGATACTTCATAATATGTCAAATTCCGTCAAGCCGTTCAGGCTGTAGAGCGTTCTATAGAATTTGACATACCTACATACAAGCATACGCTCGAAAAACATTACCCTCCCTCCGCAGTCCGATAAAAATACGGTCTACATTTTCTCGACTATTCGAAAAACGCTTAATATGCATTAAACTGCCCTCATATGTCCACATGTAAACTTGTACAGTCGTTCACAAATTCCCATTTACATAAACGAGTCAACGTACGCGGCCCGTATACAGTCCACGGGTTAACTGGGTTACCGGAGCCGGCCGCTGCACCCGATTGTACCTACTGACTTTTTCATATTTCTAGGATTAATGTGTACGTGAAATGGGGGTTTTATATTGTTGTTGTCGACTGTCCCGGAGATTTTAATTTTCGTGATAGTTTATTTAACACATCCGATTCTTGCAACCCCCTAAATAAAGGAGCTCCGTGCCCTAAATGTCACCACACTGACCGATCCCGTACGTCTCGCATCCAGCGGCTTGCCGCAACCTTCACCAGGTCATCGGTCCACCTAGTGGGATGCCTTCTAACGCAACGTCTTCCGGTTCGCGGTCTCCATTCCAGAACTTTTCGACCCCATCGACCATACGTTCACCCTGCCCACTGCTAATTAAGTTTGGCAATTCTTCGGGCTATGTCGGTAACCCAGGTACTCTTGCGATCGGGGGACCAAGGGTGCCGTACACGGGGTCGTCTGGTGCTGGTTTGGTCCCTGGGGTGGTCACGGCGTACAGTGTGTTCTGGTGCGCCGGTGATGGGGGATACTCCCCCGAGGAGGGTCCGGTGACGGACAGCCGCGGCGGGTTCGCGGTGAGTGCTAACGCGTGCCCGTGTTCCCGCCATAAGTGGCACAGGAGGACACCGCGGAGTTTTAGTGGGTTAGAGTCCCACATAACTGCACTATCTCCCCGTGGTAGTGCAGTATGCATGAGCATTTCTCAACGCAAAAAAAAAAAAGTATCTCTTGCGATCTTCCTTTCTGATTCGATCACACAAGAAAACTCCGAGCACAGCCCTCTAATTACCCTTTGGGGAACTTTAAGCCTTCTGATGAGGCCCATTGTGAGCTACCACAGTTCGGTCCTGTATGTCATCCATCACTGGCAACACACACTGGTCTTAGCCTAAGTAAGGTAGCTTTTAGTATTAGTTTAAAACCATAGTGATATTGGGCTTACCCCAGTTGTAAACGTCCCTTTGTGCCTATTGGCCTGGCTCTGTTCTGTGTCCTGATTTATGAAGATGGGAGTGCAAATTATGGAACCCATCGAGCTTCATTAACTCGGTGGTTGCAGTGGGATTGGTAATAGAGTGGCTACCCTTTCATTCCAATGATGTAACTGAATAATCCTTTATAATTTTAACGGTACAGAACTGTCAGCACCAGACATGATGTCTTACAGCTGAGACAACTCGTGACAACCGGGGTCAACGACTAAACGTGCCTTCCTGACACTTCACACTATGCAATAATGAACTTAGACCTAGTTAACTAAGTACATACATACCCGTTCGGAACTTAGGACCGAAGTCCAAAAATAATGATGACATTAACTAATATCAATCTGTCATCATGTCTCTGTAGTGTGTCGCACTGTTTTGACATTTAAAGTTCAGATAGTATTCTGTTCACGGTATAATTAGTAGATAAATACGCTTAGCAGATCATTAGGAACTAATAATAACTAGAGATGGAGTAGATAACAATGGATGGTGTTATAATATGTCTATTTTTAAGCACCGGAAGAAATAAGAGGGGTGTTATAAGTTTGACGTGTGTTGCTGTGTATTTGTGTATCTGTCTGTGGCATCGTAGCTCCTAAACGGATGAAGTGATTTTGATATAGTTTTTTTTGTTTGTAAGGTGACTTGATCGAGAATGTTCTTATCTATATTTGACGAAAATCAGTTCAGTAATAGCCATACTTCGTTTGTATATTATATTCATTAATATACATATTCAGCTAGACAAAGGGATGAATGTCTAACTTATTTTTGGATGGAAGTTGATTTGAAAATGAACAAGTAAAATTTCAAAATTTATAAAACCCCCGACACATTTATCTTGCGAAAACACCCCGATTCAAACAGTAAAACGCCCATAACTTTTAAACGGCTGAACCGATTTTATTCAAACATAGCTAAGAACACTCTCGACAAAATTACCTGTCAAACAAAAAACAACTAAATCGAAATCGGTTCAGCCGTTTAGGCGCTATGATGCCACAGACAGATACACAGCAACACACGTGAAACTTATAACACCCCTTTTTTCCGGCGGGTGTTAATAAAGAGAGAGGCATTGCACTGTATTGTCACAGTGGCGATTAAAACTCAAGAGGACACTAAAACAATTGATCTATAATTCTTCTTCCACTAGTTGCACCGACGACGCCATGGAAGTGGTTAAATTTTGGGCCAAACAAATATGAACGACCACGAAGAAGAACACTTATTTACTTTAAACAAGGTTCCGCATCCAATCACTGCAAAAATCTACGCTACCAATCGTCAGCCCATAATCTCCACGAGTTCAGCATCGACGTAAATCATAATAGGATCAGGTGGACACGTGCTTCCGTCCTCGTGCATCGCCCCGTGGCAACCAGGGCCGTGGCCTATCCGCCAGTCACGTAGACCTAGGCCTGTTCTATAACTCGCGAACAGACGGCCAATTTCCGGGCTATCAGTATTGTTACAACAGATTAGGTGGTGTACCTATAGACTCTCTGTTTTCATGTTCGCCTGGTACCTCAGTTTCATGATTGATTATTTTGCTAGATAAAATACAGCTGTTTTTAACCGACTTACCAAAAACGAGGAGGTTCTATGTTCGACTTCTTGTATGTTGTTGTTATGAAATATCCCGTTTCTAATGTTAATGTTAGTATAATCTATCTCTGCGCCAAATTTCTTCCAGATTCATTCAGCTGTTCTAGCGTGATTGAGTAAAAAACACACACATCCGAACTTTCGCATTTACAATTTAAGTAAGATTAGTTTTGTAAAACTTTCACACATTTTATTAAACAAACGATTGACTTATCTTCACAAAGTGAAAATTCCCCTTTACCCAGTTTACCAATTTGGCATGCCAACCCACAAAGCGCACTTGGCACGGTCGCTAGACGCCACTACGCTAACGTTCGGAATTCGCCAGATATGCCAGCTAGATACCAGATAGCGATGTAAACAATGAACGATACATATTGTGTTCAGAAATGGCGCGGGAGCAAAGATTTTGTTTACAAAAATAAAATAGAGAAAGGTTTTTTGTAAATTCTTCTGTTGAAGCTGAAGGTAGATTGGGAGAACGCTTTAGCTGGTTTGATTTTTTACGTTAATTAAAACGTCACTTACCATTACTTTATAACTACAGCTAACAAGAAGATTGATGATTGGAACTTACCTGAAAAAGGAAACGACCATTATTAGATTTGATTAAAAATATAAGACAGTAGCATATTTAATTAAAGTTGGCGTTACGTAACTTTACCGCTCTGGAACCAGGCTTCAGGCCAGAACAGCGAGCAGCTGTTTTAGTATAAGACATACTACTGCGCAGTAATTTGCAACCAACTTCAGAGCGGTATAGTTATCTACAGCATTCATTATCATTACAATAAACAACATTGTAGAATTTACTGTCAAAATGATCAACTATGAACTAAAACAGATTAAATTAAATCCGTATCAAATTCACAGAGACCTAACTAGATTGAGACAACAATAGAAATGGCTGACTGGATGAATGGACTACAAATCAGATTATAATAAAGTAAAGGCAACAAAGGCAAAACGGAAACCAATTACCATACGGCAGTAAAGCTATAGTAGACTTCAAGCAGATTGTATTTAATTCAAATGTACACAAATGTGTGAGCAAATAAAACGCATGTAGGAGTCAATATTTTATGTTGTCTGGCTTGTGGATGACGCGGATGCACCAGACGTTTTAGGGGTTGCCAGTTTTAGTTTTCGCCTTTATTTTGTAAGTTGTTAATTCTGCAAATGACAATCGAAGCAGCCGTCACCTGGTCCACCTAGTGGGAACTGGGAAGTGTGGGAAGCAATCCACCGCAACGTCTTGCAGGACCGGTCGATCCGAGATGGACACGTGGGGAGGGGTCTATGTGACCTATGTCCAACAGTATAAGTCTTTAAAAGATGGTGATAATAATCACATAAGATTGATTTTAGTCATTACCTACTGGGTATGGAGTGTTACAGTCTGTAACACAGATTAAAAATTTATCCTTTTATCCTTTCACCTTTCTGTCAACTCTGGTCCAGCATGCCCATTCCTCACAATTCAAGGATATCTACATTCCTCGAACCCCAAGTGAACTGGATACTTAGTATCTGGAGAATTTCAAACCGGACCCAAACCAATAACGTGTCAACGGAGCACGATTTGATCAAACGCCTTGCTGAAGTTACTTGAGGTAGTCCTGTACATTCAAGTTAAGTACTTCTATAAATATTTGCGCTCTTAGTAGAGTAGCCAAATGTCCGGGTAAAACCAGATATAGTAAGGCTTTTGGATGCGTGCCCGGCCAAACTAGCTAGACTTTTGTTAGGCTTTAATACATTATAGTATTGAAGTCCTAAGTCCAATTATCTGTTCAGTAAGTTCGTCATTCCGTTTTCACGACTTGGCAACCCTAGCTTCGCAAGCACTTCCATAAATATTTGAATTTATGCGCCAAGAAAGTGTGACTACCCTCAGTTCTGAGGCGTTTGTAAATCCTTTAACTCCTGTGACTCATATCCGTAAGTGATACGTTTATAGCTTACATTTGTACGTCAAATGATTCCTCTTTGTTTAAGGGATGTTTCTGTTTCGTATCTAGCTAGTTTATTGTCTGTTTTGTTAAAATCTTTGTTTTAAAAATTGGCATTTACAGTAATTTTGTGTAGGTTAGTCTTACTACGTTTTTTTAAAGCATTAGTCTTATTTGTATTATAATAGTGAAAATTCTATGTTTGTGATACAATCACGCAAAAACGGCTGACCTGATTTGAACCTCTTTTAATGCATAATGTATAATGCTCACAACGGATCTTTGTGTCTCTGAATTGGCTGCAAGACCCAGCGCAGTAACTATTTTTGTTTCAATGTTGAAAGTGAAGATAGCATTGTATAACTGTCTCTTTTACTCGCTTACGTTTGTCGCATTGTCCTACATCGCTTACTCTATGCAGTATACTCGATGACAAGCTTTTTCTTGCGCAACGGTTGGCAGAGCCAACTTTAGAGACACAAAGATCCGCTGTGACTATTATACTTTCTATCCGAGTAGTAGGTTCCTTTGGGATAATTCGAAATTGAGCGGGCGGCGACACGGGTGGCAACTAATGCTGAATAAACATCCTAAAAATTGAATATAATGTAGTCCTACTAGACAAAATCTCGTTTTGAAAGCTCGCAAAAAGTATTATCCTTGGAATGACTTTGCTATTGTTTCAGATCTACCCATCTACCTACAAACAGATAATTTTCAATGCCGAGATTTTAATCAGTGTAGTACATACCAGATTATATTCTGATTCATACATGATCGGTGTCGTGCGTGATCGTGATAGGTCAAATTTGGATTAAGCATTTTATTTTGATAACTATTAATAGAGATTAGATTAAATATAAATAATCACCGGGAAAGTACTTTTTATTGTCATAACATGACCTTGAATTTATTTTCCTATCAAGGTTGGAAAAAACGTTTAAATGATCAAAATTTCTTAGTCGCCGCGATTCGAACAATTGTACGAGAATAGAGTGAAATTTGAAGAACGCGAACGCCTCACGGTTTATTTAGATACACTTTGTTACAAGATAGAAGAAAAACCACTTTCCATAGTAAGGAGTTGTGTAGTACTGTATGTTCAGGCATCCACGAACGGACCGCGGCAAGTGCAGCTTAAGGCGCTATATACGCCCCAATATTAAAGCAGTACTGGCCGTGCGCCCGCTCGATGCCAAAATATCAATATTGAACCTCCTTTTGAACAGTTTTGTTTGCAAAATATTATTTGATTTACATATGCTATGTTAGAAATGAAGAAATTCCAGCCATTATTTTTTCTCGGTAAAAATATTTTAAACATCCAACTCGTTTTGGAGGAGTTTCCAAAAGTTGCAAAAAAATATTGTGTTGTTAATTATTTTTTTAAAGCAAAACTATTAGTTACACGAAAAAACTATGTGTTCAAAATTATGTACATGAATCAATATTAAATATTTTTTTTTTTCAAACCTTTGAACCTAGCCCTTACTAAAGAGTATGCTTTAGAAAGTTACAGTTTTACGGCACTAAAGGGTATGTATGTATAGGCCCTTAACTTTCAAGATTCGAAAACGTAACGATTAATACCCAATTAATGTCCTCAGTATACTTCAATGACAGGCGCCACCGCACACAGGTCATTGCTCTTTTAGTGTATAAAATAACATTAAATTACCATTATCTATAGGTGCCTATTGACATTGACGAGTTGTAATTAGCAGCACCAGAGAACAGGTTACGACTTGAGGTACAAACACATGCCCGTATCTTTCTAGAAGCGATTAAATTAAAACTGTTCTAAGAGCACTTAGTCTATTGATAAATATTGAAAGGGTATATTGAGGTAAAATGTGAAGCTGCAGATATACAGTGAATTGCGAAGAGGATTCTGTTCATTGCTGGATACGCGAGGTGTTCTTCGAAGCGCACCAAAAGTATTCCTCGAAACGCACCAACAATGAAACATAAAGAAGAACATGAAGGATTCGTAATAAATGATATCGATAGACGTTTTAAAATTTAACTACTCTAATCTACACTAATATTATACATTTTCAAAGTATCTCTGTCTGTTACCTTTTCACGCCTAAACCACTGAACGGAATTCAATGAAATTTGTCAAGGATATCTGAGAAAGGACATAGGCTACTTTAAGTATGAAAAGTAAATAAATTTAGGTAATGTACACTTACGGTAGACGGTAGGGTAGGATAGAGTAGAGTAGGTAGTTTGGTAGGTATGTAGGGTAGGGTAGGGTAGGTAGTTAGGTATGTAGGGTAGGGTAGGTAGGGTAGGTGGGTAAGTAGGTAGAGTAGAGTAGGTAGGATAGTGTAGGTAGGTAGGGTAGAGAGGTAGGTAGGTAAGGTAGAGAGGTAGGTAGGTTGGTAGGTAGGGTATGGTTGGGTAGGTAGGTGGCCAGTTGACGGGAGCGAAGCCGCGGGGTACAGCTAGTCTATACCAATATTATAAAGTGGAAAAAATTTTTTGTTTGTTTGTTTGTACCGAATAGGGTCCGAAACTACTAGACCGATTTCAAAAATTCTCTCACCTATGTAAAGCTACATTATTCCCGAGTAACATAGGCTATAATTTTGACCGGAGCGAAGCCGCGGGGGTCAGCTAGTTGTTTATAAATTTAAAAGCAGTCTAGATTTATGCTGGTTTCAAAGAAAAAGACTCGCCCCTTTTACATGGGACATGAATATATCTGGCGAAATGTGGGTTCACTTCCGCCCAAACGTTCTGGTATACAAACCCGATGTATTATGCGGACGCTCACAATACCACAAAACACATACCTGACTAACAACCGACAATATTTACAAATATCTCCGTAACCATTTCATGATCTTTAGTAAACTAACGGTTCCTAGTATGTCTCAAGTTTAAACAATGCGTTAATTTCAAATAGTGACCCTAACTAATAATGTTAAGCTACCGTAGTTTACGCTATTGTTTTGTAAATAGCAAATAATACAACCATTGTACAAGTAAATATTTTGAGGGCATGTTGTAACTGAAATAAATGTTCTATGCAACAAGAATATGAGGAGCTCGTGGCTAAATAATAACAGCCGCACGGGTCGATCTTCAAGGTTAAGCAACGCTTGATGAGGACGGTCCGTGGACGATTTCAACATACCGAGTTTCCTCCGTGCCTCGGCAAGCACGTTAAGCCGTTGGTCCCGGCTGTCATTTGAAGATCTTTGACGGTTACGGGTAGTCAGAAGCTTGAGATCTGACACCAGTCTTGCCAAGGGGTATAGTGTTAACCAGTTACTGGGTTGTGGAGGTCAGATAGGCAGTCGCTCCATGTAAAACACTGGTACTCAGCTGAAGCCGGTAAGACTGAAAGCCGACCCCAACAACAATTGGGAAAAGGCTAGGCAGATGATGATGCAACAAGAATATAAAAGTACTGATCACATACATAAACTAGATGACGCGATTGCATGTACTTCGCGTGCGAAAAACGGAGTACCGGAAAGCCATCGAAATCTAGAAAAATGCCCTTTTATGCCATATAGAGCTGTAAAGAATGTATAGAAAAAGTTGGCCGAGGCATTGGAAATGTTTTCTTTCATTGGTAAGTAACGATTTATGTCTGTGGGACTGATCCTTTTATAAGTGTGCAATTTGTACGTTATAACTAAATTCATCAATTTCGTTTACCTTGCTTTTGTAATTAATATCCACGATGGGTTTTGAATTCAATATTCATTTTAAAAGGAAAAAGCAATTGGAATGTTTTCAGAAATTTCTGAAAAGATGAATGCGTAAACTTAATCACAATATAACAGAAGGACAGCAGAAATGTCACTATATATCTACAGGCTGTCATTTTAAAAAGAAGCAGTTTTTGGTGCTGTTTCCAAGGAATTCATAGACAAATCTCAAATAAAAAATCTTCCATACAAATTTTAGTCAACTGACGACAACTTTGTATGGAAGTGAAAAATTTTGAAAGTGTTAAAAATAATATGATGACAGCTTTCCATTACAGGATACAAATTATGTTCTCCTCAATGCCTTTCAGAAGTAAATATGTATGCCACACATCACTTGACTCATTTATCTGTCAAACTTACAGGTAACACATGCATACTCATCAAAGATCGACATGTCTAATTACTGCGTCATCCTAGACCCAATATCTCGGACTTCGGCACGCCTGTGCGCAGTGTACGATGAAAGCGTATTAATTTTTCGTCATTCATGCGTGTACTTCTGGCACAGCCCTGTTTGGCCGCGTGCCTGAATGTTAGGTGCCGTCTCAGTGTTGTTGGTTTGTTTAAAGTTAGGACATTTTATAAATTGACTATGATAAAATTATTAAAAACAAAACTTTTATGAAATACGCTTTTTCGTATTCTTCCCAGAAAACCCTGTCACATGATATCCATATCATGGGGTGCATGAAAATAATTTGTCCGCCATCTTCGGAAGTTCGCCATATTGGATTTAGATAGATATAGATAATTATTAGCTACCCGAGCATTGTCATCCAAACCAAACGTGTCATTCAAAATTTCAGCTCAATCAGTTAGAGGTAATTGTTTTACAATGCATGTCCTCGAAAAGAGTGGTTTTCCAAGCAGCCAAACTGTGCGGAAAGTGTCACTTTTTTTCACTAGTGCTTTTTACTTTCCTGTATTTTTTTTATTTTTAACTCCAACGTCAGTCCGACGCATAGTTTTTATTATTTGAGAAAAGTTTTACAAATTACTTATGTACAGATTATCATTCATATAAAAGGTAAAATAAAACTAATACTTCATTTTAGGCGTTTTAATTACTCTAGATTTAGATTTTGATCAATAAGTTAATTTTAAATATTCATTAAATATGTTTGGCAGAACGTATATATTTTGCTCGTGCCTTATTGCATTACGATGTGACAGCTATTTGCACATGCGCAGTAGATATGCCCGAGGAACTATTAGTTAATCTGTGGATATGCTGAACGCGCTTGAATACGCCCGCCATTTTATTAATTTCATTTTATTAATTTATTTATTTCCTCGCACAATGCATAGTAAAATGTTGTATGATACACGTACGTAAGATGATTTCCGACTCGTGTCGATTTATCCACTCACTCGCTACGCTCGCTCGTGAATAAAAATGCCACTCATCGGAAATCACCTACCTTCCGCACTTGTAGCATAAATAACTATTTAAATTCAGTAGCAAATTTCGACTCTTTCATAATAACAAACTAATTAGGCAAGTTAAATAAAAGCTTGTAAAATATGTTGGTAAGAATAGAGTTAGATATTTTATTAGACCATGAAATGGATGACGAAATGTGAGTAAATGATAGTGAGACGGTTGACAAGGGAGAAAAGGAAAACTTGGTGGGCCAACCCTAAGTAACAAGGGAACGCAAGGGAAGGAACAAGATGATGATATAAGGTTGGCAACTAAGTGGACAGATCATTTATTTATTTAGACTCCATGCACAAAAGGTACAAAGGCGGACTTAATGCCTTAGGCATTCTCTACCAGTCAAACCAAGGGTGGTGAAGAGATAACATTGAACGTGCATTGTTTCATTGATCGTCATAAACTCATATCAGATGGCGAAAACCTGATGGAAATCGTCACAACTCTCACTGCAGCGTTAGGAAGCATTTGAAAGGTTTAAAATTGAAAAGATGCCATAAAAGGAATACATCAATAAGATAATAAGACAGTTACATATTTCTATTGCTAACTAATAGGTAGACACTTCGGCGAAACAATTAGTTATGACAATTTGTATTTTTATAATATGTAATTGCTAACTTAAACAATTATAGAATATCTTATTGCGAAGTAAACGAAGCTTTTAGCTGAAACTGCGCTACCGGATGCAATTACAAGCAATAATGACAAATAAGTTTCTAATTATTATGCAAAATGCACAACGGCAGATGGGTTACAGTGCCCACAGTAGACACAAAGTGCAAGCCACAAAACGGCCGTCGTCGTCGCCGAAGAAACGCTGCACGCTGGCGTAACGACTTGGAAGCCATTACGGTAGAGTGGCCCAAGAAGGCAAAACAAATATCTTAGGCCAGAGTTGACACCAAGTGGGACCTACAAGGCAGGCGTCATCGCCGAGGAAACGCTGGCGTGACGACTTTGAAGCCCTTAGGTGAGATTGGCCCAAGAAGGCAAAACGCTGGTAAGAGTGGAAGGCTATGGAAGAGAGAGATATTTATCGATAGTTGCACACAAATCTTGCAGATAACTTCGTAGTTACTATAACCTCACATCGCAAATTATAATTAATATTTTTCATAAGAAAAGTTTTATTCTACAGATTGCAAATGTATAGACGATCTGGAAGTCATTAAGGCAGTGGCGTGAGAATGCAAAACAAATAGGTTAATATAGAATGCACAACGACGGATTGGCCAGAGTCGTCACAAAGTGGGAGCCACAAGGCAGGCGTCATCGCCGAGGAAACGCTGGCGTGATGTCCTTGAGGCCCTTACGTGAGATTGGCCCAAGAAGGCAAAACACTGGTAAGAGAGAAAGAGAGAGATATTTATCCATAATTGCACACAAATCTTGCAGATAACTTCATAATTACTATAACCTCACATGGCAAATTATAATTAACATTTTTCATAAGAAAAGGTAAAAATATTTTTTTTTATTCTACAGATTGCAAATCTATACTAACATAATAAAGAGGAAAGATTTGTATTTTTGTATGTAACGAATAAACTTAAAAACTACTGGACCAGTTTCAAAAATTCTGTCACCGTTGGGAAGCTACACTATCCTCGGGTGACATAGGCTACTTTTTATTCCTGTATTCCAACGGTAACGGACACTACGCGGGTGAAACCGCGAGGCGTCCGCTAGTGTCTAGTAAATTATACAAGTACATCAAGTATTTTGTTATAAACGAATATGAATATTTTCTGTTTTAAAAATGCAATTCGACTCAAGATTGCAGATATCAAAACTGGCATGTTTATAAATACGACAATACTGAATGTTGTGATAAACTTAATACAATTTAATAGTTCTAATTCGAGGCTATAATAAATTAAATATATTTGACAACATATAAGATAAACTGAGCCAAATACGTGATAAGGTGATAACCTCTTCTTGCAATGAAAGAATACATTTGTTTTCTCATCAAATATATTGTATTTTATTAAGTACAACTGCCTTGTTATCATGTTGATCTGTAAAGAAACACGAGTTTCAGCTCCGGTTCAAACTGTACAAATATACAATTGAATGTAACTCGGTAGGACAAATAAGAGACATTATATTTTCGCTATATTAGTCCGTTTTGTCCAATTGCTGTGCAAAGTCCTCTCTCGATTCCTTAAAACTGTTCAAAGCTGAGGTTTTTATCAAAAGTAAGATGTATAATACAAAATTCAAGAAAATAAATACCAAATTGAAATCGTTTGAATATTTACTTTCGATATTTGACAGCCGCTAGGGGTAATTGGAAACCCCAAAATTTGAAGAGTGAAAGACAATCAAAGCTATCAAGGGGTATCGCGTAATCAAGTTATTAGATTGGGAAGGCAGTCGCTTTATGTAAGCCTATTAGATATTAAGTGTATCCAGTAAGACGCCTTAAACATAGATGCTTACAAACACAGATCCAGAAAAAAACCAGACTTTTTTTAAATATCCCGATCCATCCCACTTCTGCTACAAAAAAAAATCTTATTTACATTCACTGACAGATAGCTCAAATGCTATCGTTTGAGCTTCTTATCATTTTGACGAGGATTTTGAGAACTTGTGATCACAATTAACTTACAAAAGAAATAGAAAAGAGAAAAAGAGTCAGGCATTTTCAAATTATCCCGATCCATCCCACTTCTGATGCAAATAATGTCTTGTTTACATTCACTGGCAGATGTCGCGAGTGCTATCGTTTGAGCTTCTTTTCATTTTGACGAGGAATTTGATTACTCGCGATCGCAATTAACTTACAAAAGAAATAGAAACCAGAAAAGAGTCAGACATTTTCAAAATATCCTGATCCATCCCACTTCTGCTGCAAAGAATGTCGTGTTTACATTCACTGACAGATAGCGCGAGTGCTATCGTGTAAGCTTATTATTAATTTGGCGAGGAATGCGATTACTTGCGATCGTAATTATCTTACAGATAAATACGCTACATGGTTACTGTGATTGTGTGATTCGAGATGTTTCTATAATATTCATACGTTATTTTTTACTGGTATTGCCTGTGCTCGATTTGCTAAGTAAATATATTAAGAATATTTTCTTGTTTGAGGAGGCACGAGAGAAGAATTCCAGGATGAATTTTAAGTAAGCCTTTGTAGTGGCAAATCAGTGGCACAGCGATGGTTAAATAAATAAAAACTTTTATGCAAAAAAATACTATCGACTTCCAAATGAAAAACTACAAAGTGAAAAATAACTAACTCTTGGAAGTCGGTGTCTTACGTAGGTACCATTTTTTTTTTATATGGACACCAACTTCCAAGAGTTAAGTTATTTTTCACTTTGTAGTTTTTCATTTGGAAGTCGGTAGTATTTTTTTGCAAAAAAGTTTTTATTTTTCCCTTTTTAGTTTTGCCTACCTAATAGATACGCAAGTTGTTTCCTAAGGTCCCTATAACGCCGAATAGATTACCCGAATAACATGAAACTTGAACATAACCGGTGAAATGAGAGATCTGCGTACCCGTTTAGAGCGTACTGGCGTGATGTTATGTTATGAAATGGTTTAAACAATAAACAGACATGCGATTGCAGCAATCCCGAGAGTGTTGCCGTTATTTGTTGAAGAGTTATGTTGTATATCTCCGAAGTTCTTGATCAGACCTTCACCAAATTAAAATGGGACCAATTTCAAAACATACTTTTCCAAACAAAAAAAGAATTTTCAAAATCGGTCCACAATTGACGGAGATATTGGTGAACATACACAAAAAAAAAAAAAAAACATAAAGTCGAACATAGAACCTCCTCCTTTTTGGAAAGTCGGTAAAAACACTATATAAACACAAGTCTTGTTAAAATGTGCATTGCAATAGGCATGTTTCCTGGGTGGAAAAAATTATAGCCCGTCAGTGAGATTATCCAATAATATTGGTCTCGTATTTTTTTGCTTTATAAAATAAATAAAAATTGACAAAGATAAAGCGCATCATAGTTCAGGAGTAGGGGCTTGTGACGTCACTTTGCCAGTGTAGCACACCGTGACGTCACTCATAATATATCAACACACTGAATCGGCGTAATATTTTGTTTACGTGGCAAAAGTAAAAATACATATCCAATATTTTTAGGTTATCTATCTGACGGACTAAATAGATATTTTTGGCAACTACCCTATTTTTTTTGTAAGGCAGTTATCAAGTAGGCTTACGTTGTAAAAACTATTGAAATCTACTTCAGTCTATATTGTTATCTCTAAGGTCAGTTCACGAAAAAAAAAGTTAAATCAAAAAACCCGACTGCTTCAAAAGCGAACTAAAAAGTCGTAAACAAGGACAAACTCATGCTGTGCAGTCGGAGGATACAAATTCGCGGGCTGGCTGACCAAAATCTGGTCAGCCAGAAAAAAAAACATTTGGGCCCCCACAATATGGCACCCAAAATCCGCCATTTTTCTAATGTCCAATTTTAATGTAGCCTATGACACTCGCAGGGTTACGAATCGATTGACGTATGAATCATCACAATCGGCCAACGCGTTTGGTCTCTGGAACGCCATATAGGAACAAACATACATACATACATAGACTGATAAACACATTACCCTCCTTCGGCAGTCGGGTAAAAACAAGTTCACCAGGTGCACACTACCAGATGACGTAACCAATCGAACGCAAGATGAATCAGGTATCAATCATACCTGAAAGCATTTGACACGGAATGTCGCCACGAACACATCATTCTCATCAGTTTAATGCTAAAACGATCAGACGTACGTTTGTTATGTACTTAGCGCCGGTCACAGATTTGGTCTGTACACCTGTTGGTTCAGTAGAAAGCTGTTTTAGTGGTGAATTGTAAATATTGTGAATAGATTGATGAATAATAATTTTATCGAGGTTTGCAATTAGTTAAAACACGCAACGTATAAATGCAAAGTCTTAAACTAATATTATAACGAAATAAAATCGTGATTTTTTGTATTCTTAATTTTTAGGGTTCCGTACTCAAAGGGTAAAAACGGGAACCTATTACTAAGACTCCGCGGTCCGTCTGTCTGTCTGTCACCAGGCTGTATCTCATGAACCGTGTCAGCTAGACTGTTGAAATTTTCACAGATTATGTATTTCTGTAGCCGCTATAACAACAAATACTAAAAACAGAATAAATAAAATATTTAAGTGGGGCTCCCATACAAAAAACGTGATTTTTTGCCGTTTTTTGCGGTAATGGTACGGAACCCTTCGTGCGCGAGTCCAGCTCGCACTTGGCCGGTTTTTTTTTCACTGGTGTTAAGGTAAACTATCGCTAAGCCGTATAGGCTTTTACTTCGGAACGAGTAAAATTTAAAATAAAACCGACATAAATACCTCTTTAAACAACATAATATACCGAGAAGTAAACACGCTTGAATCGGCAATCCATCAAAACACATAATATCTTGCGCAAATACCCCGATTCAATTAGTAAAATGCGCATAACTTTTGACCGGCTGAACAGATTTTCATCAAACATAGCTAAGAACACTCTCTATTAAGTCCCCTTTCAAACATAAAAAAAAAACTAAATCAAAACCCTGGTTCATCGGTTTAGGAGCTATGATAAACACAAACACTCAGATATACCCGTCAAACTTATAAAACCCCTCTTTTTCCGTCGGGGGTTAAAAATGCACAGTGTTAGGTGGGAGAGATGATCGGGATGAAGCTGAGGGTGAAAGGTCCTAGGTGAGGCAAGTTAGTTCCTAAATCAAATAATTTAATTTACAGTCAGTTTGAGCTAGATCAACACGGTACCTAAAGGTACTTCTGAAGAAGAAAACTTCGATCATAACAACAGAATAGTTAGCAAGATTTCAGCCAAACAAAAACAATAGGACAACTAAAGGAAATCTTCAAAAGATTACTAGTAAGTATTTTGTTTACAGATTTTAACGTCAGACAAATCTCACGACCATGACCAAGACACGACCAACATAGCGGACATGATAATAAACCTAAGATCTTTATGTAAATACCTATGTTTCACAAATAAATATTCTGATTCTGATTCTGACCAAGACCTTGGTTCATGGCTCCCTTGAATTGCAGCTTTTCCTTTTAAAAGCCATGAATGCTTGCTAATCCTGATGAGGTCATCAGCAACAAACATTTTTAAGTATTTCCTTGCAATTTCCCCGATTCAAATTCAAGGCACAGATTTCGGGTAAGTACGTTGGTTTTTTAAAAAGATGATGACACTAGGCGATTCTATTTCTCAAAACAAGACTTATATCTATGACAGTAACAACTCCTAAGTCATATTTACCATAACCCGAAAATTATGATTACAAAACTTATTTGTTCCAAAATAAGGACAAAATTCCCAATTCATTATCAATTACCGCCCATTGTACACTTGCTTTTATGATTGTTTATCCTCTGTATAAATTTTTGTGGTGTACAATAATGAATATAATGAATTAATTACTGACTAATTGATAATTTTGACTGAGTAATTAATTCATCATCTGCCTAGCCTTTTCCCAACTATGTTGGGGTCGGCTTCCAGTCTAACCGGATTTAGCTGAGTACCAGTGTTTTACACGGAGCGACTGCCTATCTGACCTCCACAACCCAGTAACTGGGTAACATGGTACCCCTTGGCTAGACTGGTGTCAGATCTCAAGCTTCTGACTACGCGTAACGACTGTCATAGATCTTCAAATGACAGCCGGGACCAACGGCTTAACGTGCCTTCCGAGGCACGGAGGAAACTCGGTATGTTGAAATGGTCACCCATCCACGGACCGACCTCGTCAAGCATTGCTTAACCTTGCAGATCGACCCGTGCGGCTGTTATTATTTAGCCACGAGCTAATTAATTGATTGACCTAAAATCTTCACATTGTCCAGGTCTAAAAACAAGAAAATATTTTAGGCTTTCAAATTGCGGGTAGGAAAATCAATAGCTGCCGACGGTTCGGACCATGAAGGTTATTGGAGGCTCGCCAAATTGTCTGTTTGTATCGATCTGCTGTTTTTGTACCAGACTTTATTACTTTAGGAAACCTTTGCAAGTAATAATACCAGCATGTAACTGTTTCACTGCAGGGCAAAGGCCTCTTCTCATACAGAGAAGACACGAGCGTTAATCACGGGTTTCCACAAGTTAAATTTCAAAATTGAAAACACCCCGATTCAAACAGTAAAACGCCCATAACTTTTAAACCGCTGAACCGATAGCTAAGAACACTCTCGATAAAATAACCTATCAAACCAAAAAAACTAAATCAAAATCGGTTCATCCATTTAAGCGCTATGATGCGACAGACAGACACAGATACACAGATACACAGCAACACACGTGAAACTTATAACACCCCTCTTTTTCCGGCGGGGGTTAAAAATAGGCACCTTGAGGTGAAATAAAATCGAAATGGAATAGGATTTGTAAAAACTATCTGTCAGATAATTTGTCTCATGTCCAAAGTGGCGCTAGAAACAGAAACGATGAAAGGAAACCGTTTGTCCTGGTACGGTCATGTGATGAGGAGGGATGAAACGCATGTTACTAAAAGAGTTATGAATATAAATGTGGATGGATGGAGAGGGTGAGGAAGGCCAAAGAATAGATGGATGGACTGTGTGAGGAGTGATATGAAAGAAAAATGGAGTCAGTGATAGCGTGACAGGGGACAGGACGGTATGGACGAAGAAAACGCGTTGCGCCGACCCCAAGTAACATGGGATAAGGTGGTGGTGGATGAAAGAAGATGGTGATGATGGAAGATGATGATGATAACGATGATGATATGGGACATTCTATGTCACATTCTACTATTTTGATATTCATTTCTCGTTTTTGTAACGGGTATTAAGAAGATACCAGTTTCGCCAAGGTCTCTCTCGGTACTTTGTTACTGGGTTGGTTCTAGAAGTCGGATAGATATTTTCTCTATGTAAAACAAGTAAAATTTCAAAATTTAAAAAACCCCCGACCCATTTATCTTGCGAAAACACCCCGATTCAAACAGTAAAATACCCATAACTTTTGAACGGCTGAACCGATTTTATTCATACATAGCTAAGAACACTCTCGACAAAATCATCTTTCAAACAAAAAAAACTAAATCAAAATCGGTTAAACCGTTTAGGCGCTATGATGCCACAGACAGACACACAGATACACAGCAACACAAGTGAAACTTATAACACCCCTCTTTTTCCGGCGGGGGTTAATAATGAAATTTAGCGCCATCCGGTTAGACTAGAAGCTGACCTCAACATAGGTGGAAAATTTTATATTGAAATATTTTATACTGAAAAATCTTATATTGGAAAATATTTATAGACTAGCTTCTGTCAGCAGCTTCGCCCACGTGAAAGTCAAAAAACTGCCTGTGGGAACATATTCCCGGGATAAAAAAAACAAACCGTCCAGCCGTTTGAGCGTGAAGAAGTAACAAAAATACAAACACATAGGCACACACGCACGCACTCACAAACTTTCGCCTTTATAATCTTAGTGTGATTGATTCCGTACCCAAAGGGTAAAAACGGGACCCTATTACTGAGACTTCGCGGTCCGTCTGTGTGTCTGTCTGTCACCAGGCTGTATCTCCTGAACCGTGATAGCTACACAGTTAAAATTTTCACAGATGATGTATTTCTGTTGCCGCTATAACAACATATACTAAAAACAGAATAAAATAAATATTTAAGTAGGGCTCCCATACAACAAACGTGTTTTTTCTGTCGTTTTTTTGCGATAATGGTACGGAACCCTTCGTGCGCGAGTCCAACTCGCACTTGGCCGGTTTTTTGATATTCTTGGTGTTCATCTAGTGGTAGAAATGCAACCGTAATTTTAACTTTCGGCACTAATTCTTCATATTAATTTTAACTTTGCTAGAGTTAATACTATAAAGTTTTCTCTTCTCGTATTCATATATTAAATTGATTAATTTACTTTCAAGTTGAATTTATCGTTAATTTTATGTATTTTCTTTGAACTAATATTAATGAAAATGAGATAGTCGACCATTTTGTTCTAGGTTATAATTCCACATAATGATAATGGATGATGTTTGCGTCGAGTTTCATTCTAGTGGCACTAACTACTCCTATTTATGTTTTAATAAGCTTTAAAGTACGAAGTAAACAGTGTTCTATGTGCAAACTTAATAAGTCCGAAGTTTTTAAATTCATAATTATAGTATCGCTTTATTTATTTTATTTATTCTTCTCATTTTGTTTAAAAAAAAATACTCGCACACTGTTCCGTTGTTGTTGAATTAGTTAATTTACCTATGTTTGAAATATTTGTAAGTATGTGAGAACCTTGTTCCTATTTATCAAGTGAAGGCATTTACATGTTAGTGCTTGTAATAGTTTAAACATATATGTAGTATAGTAAGAAAGAAAAAGTGTTTATTTGTCACAACACGACATACATACAATATAAGAACAAGTACTAAAATTATGTTAGTAAAGACGAGAAATAAATCAAACAATAATTACTTATACTACCTACATTTTTATGATATTAATATATATATTATGATATAAAAATGTAGGTATGTAATGTATAGTAGTGCTGGGTGCATCGCGCTCACGTATATGAATTTATTAATGTATGTACTTATGTAAATATTGTAAAACATATTTTTTTAAGGATTAGGTATGGAGTTTCTTGTGCGTTCTTCTCCATTACAAGCTACTTTTACGAATGCGCGGTAGAATAAATTTTTATTACTTGAAAATTTTAATTGTTAACGTTCACAAGTGCCGCTTAATGGCCTATTTGCAATAAATACATTTGCCTTTGCTATTAGAAGTTAAAACTAATTTCACTGAAGAATACTTAATCAATAGCCAAACTTAGTACAAAAAAAATATTAACGTCTGTTATTTACTTTGATGTCTTTGCTTATTTCTAATCCAGGCTAACCGTTTTATGCTTTTCTGAAGACATAATATAAAATCAGAGAGTTTGTCTACTTGCAATCCTGGCCCCAAACAAATATGTATTTTTTTAATGAGTCATGAAGACTTAATGGTCCTTCAACCAACCTTTGCAAATACAACAATGTCATACAAAACTGCCAAAAGTCACCTGAAAAAATACTTAAGAGGAAATATGGGCAGAGAGCGCTGACTGAATTGCCTAAGTAAAAAGTCATAATTCGAGGTTTGGCTCTCGTCTATTTCCTCCTCCAATATTGAACCAATTTAAAAGATATTCCATAAACTGTAAAAGTAAGTTATATACTATGTCCCTATATTTTCCTTTTTAATTTATATTTGTCAAATTTGTACACTAAGCCTCTGTTGACAGCGCAATTTTGAGCATTTTTTGAGGGTTCTAGTGCTTCTAAAGAAAACGTATCATCAAAAAGGAAAACATAGGGACATAGAATATATCTTTCATTTTCAGTTTAAGGAATATCTCTTAAATTGGTTCAATATTGGCGGAGAAAATAGACGAGAGCCAAACCTCGAATTATGACTTTTTACTTAGGAAATTCAGTCGGCGCTCTCTGCCCCCGTTTCTTCTTAACCTACAACCACTTTAGTGCAGTAAAACGGTAACTTTATAAAACATTATCCTAGTAACAGTTAGGTTAAAAGGTTTGAAAACAATATATATTTATTATTGTTTCATGTACATTATTTGTGAAACATGGTTTTTTCGATAACAGATAGTTTTGCTTTAAAAAAATAATTAATTAGGTACACGATATTTTTATTCGCTACTTTTGGATACTCCTCCAAAACGACTTAAATGTTTAAAAAAAATGTATACAAAAAAATTGATGGCTAGAATTTCTTCATAACTGAAATAGCATATGTAAATATAAAAATATTTTGCAAACAAAACTGTCCAAAGAGAGGTTCAAAATTGATATTCTGGTTCCGAGCGGGCGCACGGCCAGTACTGCGTTAAAATTGGGAACTTTTTCCGATCCATGGAAAGCTCACATCAACCTTACACAAGCCTCATGAGCAACGACAGTTCCCCGCGCCTCGCCACATTGACGTCTCACAGACCGCATAATATCTTTCAAGTGTGTGAAAGTACTAACACAAATACTTCACTGGCCTGCACTACAGCGTAGCGTGCAGACGTGTTTGTCTGCGGATCTTACGCATGACAATTTACAAGAAGCTGCTAATAAAATAAATAACTATTGGAAGTACTTTCGCTAGCAGATCGAATGCATGCATACTGCCTACTCGTAAATATCTAGCTGGTTTAACGGGAATACGATACCTCTTGATATTTGAAGTTTTGGTTACCCGTCTTCAGCATCATTCTTTTAATGTTCCCACTGCTGGGACACAGGCCTCTTCCCATAGAGGGTATGGGCTATAAATGTATCACGCGGGCCCAGTGCCGATTGGTATATCACATGTCTTTGAATTTTTGGTTCTAGGACATGCCGGTTTCCCCCCCGGTGGGGGGCTCAGTAGCCGTGGCTTGATCACCCGCGGTGATGCGAAGAGCAACTGGAGGAGGGGCCGCTCGACAGGGCTTTTACCAACTAGTAGGTTGCGGTGCCGCTTGGTAACAGGCGACATCGCAACTGAGGCGGGCCGCGATGTCTTATAGAGCGTCCCAGATCCCATACGATATTGCGACTGAGGGTCACGGCGGGAAAGGAGTGCCGGTATTGCGGTGCGCCGCTCTCCCTACCTTCCACGGCCTGAACGGAGTCATTACCATCTGATGGCGGACGCGGTGGGGCCGCAGGGTAGGAGAAATGTCGGTATAGCGTTAGCCGCTCTCCCTAACCCCTGCGGCCGAAAATTGGGAAGGACATGCCAGTTTCCGTACGATGTTTTCCTTCACCGTTTTGAGAGGAGTGGTAATGAAATAATTTACAAAAAGTAAAGCGCCTGTCTGGGTTCGAACCCACGACATACAAATTGTAAGTCGCGTCCGTTACCACTGGGCCACCACTGCTCTAAGTATGTATTCAGCTTGAAGAAAAAGGTCTCAATAAATCTCATACTCTTGAATAAAAAAACAACAACGCGCATTTTTATTTGCGGTAAGTAATAAACGCTGAGTACACTCAGAGGACGAGCCAACATACTTTTCACACAGAATTAATAACATCTGTCCAAACAAAACTGAAGAAAAATGTTTGGTGGTAAGAAAATAATCATATTACCTACGTAGTCTTTTGAGCTGGCAGGTTAGTAAAAATAAAAATATTTAACAATAAAATGCCTGGGTCAAGAAATGAATAAATTCACGAATAATAGTTCCAAAAACTTATTTATTTTCATTAAAGACATCAATTGGTAACCTTTGTAATGTTTGTTAAAAAATATTATATCAAACGTTTGAATTGCGTTGAAAACAATGGAAACGCCTCTGATCTTGCATCCTATATGTGGTTCAATTAATTAATTTAAGCACCACAGTACCTATAAAAATGTAGTAATGATTAAGCTCGTCGATAAATAAGTGATAAAAAGCGGCCAAGTGCGAGTCGGACTCGCACACGAAGGGTTCCGTTCCATTATGGCGAAAACAACAATAACACACGTTTGTTGTATGGGAGCCCCAATTAAATATTTATTTATTCTGTTTGTAGTAGTAATGTTATATCGGCAACAGAAATACATCATCTGTGAAAATATTAACTGCCTAGCTATCACGGTTCATGAGATACAGCCTGGTGCCAGACGGACAGACAGACGGACCGCGGGGTCTTAGTAAAAGGGTCCCGTTTTTATCCTATGGGTATTAGGTACGCCTAAAAACTGGGTAACCCTAAAAATCGACTTTACAGGTTAGGTTCAGAAGACCATCGTCGAATTGAATGAAGCTTAGACGATAGAAAAATATTACTTTTTGATATAAACGTTTCCATGGACGAGAGTAAAATAAATGGCAACTGTCTCGTCTTACAGCAAGCCAGTTACAAGGCTCGTTGAGTTCGACCTACACTCACCATTAACTGCCAGATAAACCTGCTGCATGTCCACTCCGAGGCTATTGACTGCCATGCAAATGTAGACACCGGTGTCGTTGTGGTACAGGGGCTCGATCACCAGAGAGCCGTCCGGCAGCATCACGTCGAAATTGTGCCTACAATAAACCCACATATCACCAGAGCTAGCTTTTTGCCATGAACCGGGCACAAATCTCCGGGATGTTACGAAGATACTGATGAAAAAACCTAATAACACATTACTAGACCCGGACATCAAACACAGGACTTCACTTCAGCAGTAACACCTACATTAGACCAACGAGGCAGACAAATTTAACTTGTCACAGATAACACGCTCGATATACCACGCGACTCAATATAATACGGGTCACCGGTTCAGAACAATATATCCCTGCAATATATACACGTAAAAAGATTTCAAGTAGAACATATTATAGTGCATGCCACCTGCTTTTGTATCGATAGGTTGTTGAATTGAAAGGTGTAGGTTTGTTCAAATCTTTTCTGTGCTGGGTACGTGATCAATGATTGATGATTGATGACAGAAACTTGCAGTATTTCAAATAACCGGGCAACTTTCAATTTTATCCCTAAGAACCTCATTCGGGCTATTCAAAACACCAAAAACTGAAATTGTTAAAGCGATTCTCACTTAAAATTTCTGTTTTATTTAAAGAAGCAATGAAAAATACTATAGAATAGTCATTTTTTTTTTTTTTGTGATGGGTTTGCTCTTGACTCTAGTCTAGGTCAGAAGTGACAAAGACAGAGTCTACGATGGAGTGAGCTTACTCAGAAGTAGCCTGTTCACTCTAACTTTGAAGAGATTCGGGTTGAATGCGTTCTGAAACACAGACGCAGGTAGTGAGTTCCATTCATTCGCTGTGCGCCACAGATTACCTGTGCGCATTATGAAGGATGTTTGGAAGCGCTTGGTGCGAATTGGTAGAATGGCGACAAGGTAAGGATGGTAACTTGCAGTGCGTCTAGATGTCCGATGGTAGAAGGGGGCTGGTGGGATGAGGTCGTGGAGCTCTTGAGCACACTCACCGAAGTACAGTCTGTAGAAGACCGACAAGCAGGCAACCTTGCGGCGATGAGCCAAGCTATTAAGCTTGGCATCCACCAGTTCAACGTCGCCGATGAGCCTCTTGGCTCTGCGTTCCACCGAGTCAAGCGCGGCAAGCTGATACTTTGCTGAGCCATCCCAAAGGTGGCTGCAATACTCCATGCAGTCATATAGTAAAGTACTTGACTGCACCTCATTAACAATTCAGAAGCTTACGAAACATTTAACACTGCAACTCCACATCAAACAAAATAAAACGCGACAATCGCTGCAGCCGTGAGAAAACACAAAATTAACAACAGTGCGGTGTCTTTTACAGTAACAATATAAACACAGCTACATTATATCGTCAATAAATATCCGTTTAATATCGTTTGCCAAGTGAAATTAACGAGGTGATAAAACCACTGACGGATTGAGGAAGATACGAACGCTTTCTAACTGCGTGCAGATTGATAAATGAACGAGCTTGTATAGATATAGAAGAAATGTTATGTAAGAACAAAAACGATGGTGTAAAGTATGGCTGTAGCACCTGCGCTTTCGTTGATTATGAAGATGAAGCCCTTGAAGTGAATAATGATGTAAGTGTTGATGTTAAGATGCTTTTTAATTTTATAACAACGGAACCTAGTGAAGAGTCTCTAAGTCATAAGAGCATCGAAAGTAATGGTTACGAAACTCTTTTCGGTCTAAGTAAACAGGGCCCTCAAAACAAAGCGGAAGGTCTTGACATAAGTTTCGCAGATGATAAGAGATCGATGAAAGAAAAAAATAAAATTGAAGTATTGGTTAGCAACGTCTAAACGATGTGGCAGATGTGACAACTTGGAATTTCGAGAATGTCAGTGTGCTTTATTTTGGTCTGTTTACGTATGATTAGGTACTTTTACGCCCACATTTTCTGTGAGCCGAGTAAACTATCGTATGCCAGTCATCACGTGATATACAGGTTAATGACCAGCCTAAATAGGAAAGACAATGAGCGACTAGTAACCTATTTTCTTTCCGAGAACTTTACAACTCATAAGACAAACATAAAAGTTTTAATAGTAGTTCCACGATTCTGGAAATTATTCATGTAATTGTTAATGAAACGAATTTTAAAACAAGTAATAAAATAAAGTCATCTAGTTCTGTTTTTACACCATGCACCTGCCTGCCTGTTTGCAGTCAACATAGAAATGGTCTTTCTGCAGTAAAAAATATCACAACTAATACCAACCAAAACAAAAAATGTCAAACAACTTATGTGGGAAAATACTCGTACATGCTTATTACTCATTCTTTGATTTAACTTAAATTGACACTACAAGTGCAGCCAAAATTAAAAATATTCAACTTCCTATTAACAATAAAATTAATATAAAGCCGTTAAGCTACATTGAACAATGTTGTTTATAAAGAAGTAATTCTTTTCACATGTGTTCTGCGCGTTCACCGTGAACTATCAATAACGTCATATGATATTAAATAACTCAATTCACTTCAGAGAAAGTAACTCGATATTACATAAATAGTAATTAATTACGAGTAGTGGCAGCTAATGAAGCAAGGAACACTGAATGGTTCGTAGAAATGCGAGCTAGTAAAATGAACAGTGAATTACACGAAGAATTATTGAGGTTCGTAGAGCACCAGCGGAGCGCTTATAAATAGATTTACCTGCACTCATTTCACAAGACAAGACCAGTCAATCAATCCGCCAAATACGGGAATGTTGGGGTCGGCTGCCAGCGAAAAGCAAACAAAACATCATAAACATCCTGCCAGCACAAACACTCGTACGGACAACAAGATTTAAGAATACTTTCATTGTTATTACAGCTAAGGATTAAAAATTCCCAACCAGAGAAAGTGTTTCCATCTGGAAAAGCTACAACATGGGGGTGTTTCAGTCAAGAGTGAATAGGGTTCTTCTAGGCAAACGTGCTCCTTCGTTCACCACATCATCGCTTAACATGAGGTGAGCTAGTGATAAAACGCCAGCCTATCAATTTGATGAGCAATTTTCGAGACAAGCATTTAGTGATATATCAGTGCTTTATATATTCCTAAAATTGCAATCCAATGGCAAGACAGCGACAAGTACAAACGAATGCAAGCCACGAGGAAAATTCAAGACTAATGATATTGGACATATTTTATTGGACACTATTGATATTTCGACCCTGGCATAAATAATGAATGGACACGCGCTTTCTAACGAACGCACCAGCTCAGGAGTTCAGGAGCCACGCAAAGATTAAGTTACTTTAGGCGTGTAGCCCTTAATCAAGAAATGTCTAATCTTATTAAGTGGTCGTGAGAACTTGGGTTGGGAAAAGGGGTTGGAATACAAAGAAAAGTTATGCTTTGTTTGGAAACGAAGCATAAAGATAAGTCATCATTAACTCCTGCATTAAAACTAGTACAAATAACGTATTACTTACTATAAAATTTGCTTTGTAAGCAAAGCAAAGCAACCTCATATCTTAATATTTGCATACTAACTTTTGTCAAAATGTGTCTTTGTGCTAATATTTTTTTATACCATCTTGTACTGTATTTGATGTAAATAAATCAAAGAACTTTGATGAAGAAAAAAACCAAGCCCGGTTTCTGCTATCTCAAATTATATTTGTGGCCAAGAATACATAAATGTCATAAGTTGTACGAAATCCGAAATCTGTTGTCGTCGATTTGTTTGTTTGAACAAGTGTATAATTACAGAGAAATCAAGACACGTCAGACAATCAACAAGCGAATTATTTATAGCATTTTGTAAAATGCAATGTTGAAGAAGAATATATAACTATGAAATAGGAAGGAGACAAAATAGTTTTAAAAAAAATCTTCACACACATACCGATACCAATGAAGGAAGAACCAACATTATAAACTACATCTTCGGACCAGACGCACTTAAACACTAAATATAACTGATTAGTGAAAACTCCAATATTTAATCACAACGACTAAGATCACAATGTTTCAATCACCAGACAAAATGCTGCAAATCCATCAACGCTCAATTCAAAATACACAACAATCTATATTATTGCAACGATCTTGTATAAAGAAAGAGAAAGTGGTCCGGACTCGGGTGCATCCACTGCTTCACGAAGATTGATGAATAGGAAGTAGCTGATTGAAGACCACACTTGATTATTGTATAAAACCAACATAATTACTTGCAAGGGAGAGTTTATAGTTATTATAATTACTGGTCTTAGTCTAGGAAAGTCTGATATTAGTTATTTGTATAAGAGAGAGTTTACAGACCTGTGTTTAAGCTGTATTTTTACGTTTTGACCGTGCTCCAGTTTCCCTCAGTTGACATTTACGTCTTCGAGATGATAGGATGCTGACACGTTATCATTTTCTTTCTTGTAGCTATCAATATGGTAATATTTATTACTGTTAAGCTTAGGTTAGACGACAGCCCTGAATCATTATTTAACGTTTCATTGATTTTATTTTAATTAGAGTCTTTGGATGTTAGCACACGTCAGTATAACGCGGATTCATAAATATGCAATTTAGAAATAGTACTGTATTTTTTTTCTCATTTTGCCCATTCCCTCTCTCACAGAGGGGAGGCCTAGGTCTCAGCAGTGGAAACGTTAAAAGGCTGATAATGATGGTGACTGTATTTTTATTACCACAATAAGCGAGCTTATAAAGGAAAGTCTAATCTATAGCCAATTCAATAGCAAATCTATTCGATTGGCGGGTACTTAAATAAAGCTGCCCTATAAATTGAAACGTCTATCAGACGGCTGTTGTTAATCTGGTCAGTAACCTACTCAATCGCACTATAAAATCAGTATTATTAGATCGTCCGTAGAACTTAATTGCGAGGTTTCAATGAAAATATCAAATCGAGGGCGTACCAGATTTATCAAACGTTTATGACCTAACAAAAGCTGTTAAAGTCACCCATTAAGATTCTAAGGCAATGGATTTAGACCCTTTCCCCATTTAATGCGATACATTGTTTATGGGACCATAACTATCGGAACCGATCAACCTATTGAGGAGCAAAATAAAACGGAATGTACTGTATTATGATGGTAATGCTCGAAACAATACAGCACGCGTTTCTATACTTTCTATTAATAATAATCAGAAGACTGTACTTCCACGGCTTTTCGCTAGCAAGTGCAAATTGTTGGCAGCATGGCTTCCTGTGTGAAAGTGTGCACTTTCTTCTTAAATCACCATATATCTGGTTGTATCATCAATGTAACATACTATTATGGTAAACGGCGAACGTTTAGGTACTGTTTAGGTTATACGACTTTCTGGGAGCGTCGTAAATGAGTTTAACTGTACTTAGATTAGTTTTAGCTTCCTTCTCTGTAATTAATATAAGTTACCATCTGACCGCCCCGGCTTAGCACGGGTGTACTATTGAAGAAAATGAAACTTATTTTTTACTTTTTTCTTTCGTACATATCTTATCCTTAACCTTTTTACCCGACTGCCGAAGGAGGGTAATGTGTTTATCAGTCTATGTATGTATGTATGTATGTATGTATGTAAGTAAGTAAGTATGTATGTATGTATGTTTGTTCCTATATGGCGTTCCAGAGACCAAACGCGTTGGTCGATTTTGATGATTCGTACGCCAATCGATTCGTCTTAACCCTGCGAGTGTCATACATTAAAATTGGTCAATAGAAAAATTGCGGATTTTGGGCGCCATATTGTGGGGGCCCAAATTTTTTTTTGCTTTTGAACTCGTCGTGTGGGGTATCAAAATAAAGGGTTTTAAGAGGAGATTTCAAAAACATATAACACTTATATGTTTAAATGTATGTAATTAGAAAAAAACTTAACTAAAAAGTCATAAATAAAAAAAGTTAAATCAAAAATTCAAAAAACCCGACTGCTTCAAAGCGAACTAAAAAGTCGTAAACAAAGAAAAAATCATGCTGTGCAGTCGGAGGATACATATTCGCAGGCTGGTTGACCAAAATCTGGTGTATCCTCCGCCTGCACAGCATGATTTTTTCTTTGTTTACGACTTTTTAGTTCGCTTTTGAAGCAGTCGGGTTTTTTGATTTTTTGATTTAACTTTTTTTGTTAGTGTTTTGCTTATCTCGTGTCTTCTGTGCGGGTCACAAATAAATATCTTTTCATTCTTTTATCCTGATAAAATTTACAAACACAACTAAATGAATTAGCCAAATATGTGCAGCTGTTCTGAAGTGATCTTCTTCTTCTTCATCGTGTCGATGATTCCATATTTTAGTTTTTAATTTAGATGTTGTGCTTCGACCAGAACTCAGCAACGTCGACAGCCCTAGCGCTGGCCTCGCACAGGTCCTTCATGGTGCAGGTGTTTGTGCACAGAGAGCACGACAACAGATGGGGCAACGTTTGCGGTGTGGTTCCACAGTCGCACTGTGGCTGATCGGAGTACCCCCATCTGACCAGGTTGTACCTACAGCGGCCCACTTGGCTTCGCAGCCTATTTAGGGTTTTCCATGTTGGCCATGGCAGTTTATGCCCAGCTGGGAGCTTTTCTGCAGGATCGATATAGTCAGTTGAAGGGGGGTATTTGAGGAGCCACAGCTTTCTGCGCGCTTCCCCAGGGCTGTCGTCGTAAGTTGTTTTAGCCGACTTTAGGAAGCTGTTCCGACTCTTTAGTCGCCCCCTTGATGGCTCCGTGTTGTACAGTAGGTGTCGGTTGTGTTGGTCTGAAGTGATGCGCGTACGACAGTTGATTTTAATTTATTTCGATCATATTTGTTTTTGCTTTTATCTATAATAAATATCTATCTGTCGTTTGGAGATATAGTGAGAGCCACTTTAAGTGTTACTGAATCAATTAATTCACTTGCTCTCTCAATATTTTGACAAATAAACGTGTATTCAACGTTTTACGATATAGTTAAAACGCAATTTAACCACATTAGTTTCTCATTAAATTCATCAACACAACTATCACATAAAGCTTCTAGCTTGTATTATTTTTCATAACCAATAAACATTTAGTGCAACTTCAGACAAAAAGAAATTTAACGAAAAGTTGAAAGCTGAGTGCGGCTTTCTGAGAGAACTCGGTTTTTTTTTCTGAAAAATTTCGGAGCCCAGTCAGTGGCCAGAGGTCCACTTTTAGATTTTCAAAGGATACTGAATGGCAGGGTCGTTCTTTTTAATTTCATCGGGTGCAGCTTGATGCAAAATGTCATAACAACAAATCGAACAAATTGTGGGCTTTCCCTAAATAAAGTTTCAATAAATCGAAGTATTCAAAGATTTCAGATTTCCCAAACTGACGACTGACAACGACCAACTCAACTATCAACCTTTCGCCCTAAACATGCTTGCTTAAAAACCCTGCCTCCTTTTGATTAAAACACAAAAAAAGGAAAAACATCATCTATATACACAAACAAGAACTTATAAAAAAAAAAATAACATGTTTTTATATTAAAAATTAGCTGACCCGGCAAACTTTGTTTCGCCATGAAACACCAAACATTCACCTACCCTTCCTACCCTACCCTACCTACCCGACCCTACCTACCTACCTACCCTACCTATGTATTATTACACCTATATATTATATATTTCAGCACAATCAAACATCGAGAACTGGGTCAAATTTAACTTACAAGTTTTGATTACAGACACCGAGAAAAGTTAAACTAAATAAACCCTTGTAAAAACTATAACAAAGAAACAGAGTTAGAATTTACCAACGAAACAAACTAAAGTGCAGTAAATAATAGAGATGCCACGAATAGTGAATTGGCCGAATACCGAATATTCGGCAGCGCTGTCGGCCGAAGCGCCGAATATTCGGCCGCCGAATATTCGGCGCGAAGTACATGCTTGGTGGGGGCGCGTTAGCTGCAATAAGACAAGTCACAACCTGTTTTTCTCGTTGCGTTCGCGCGGCAGGCGAAGACGGCGCGCGTGCGGGGCGGGGTGCAAGCAAACATTGTTTGTATTTGTTTCAATTGCGAGTAAATCGCGTCACGGTGCGCTTTGTTAGTATATAAATAATATATAAAGTAGTTTCATTACTATTTTGCTAAGAAGTTTGTTCCTTAGTTCATTTTCAATTGTTTTTTCGTCAAAAGGCTTATAAAATGACACCGGTTAGTAAAAAACCGGCTAAGTGCGAGTCGGACTCGCGCACGAAGGGTTCCGTACCATTTTCGTAAAAAACTGCAAAAAAATCACGTTTGTTGTATGGGAGCCCCCCTTAAATATTTATTTTATTTTGTTTTTAGTATTTGTTGTTGTAGCGGCAACAGATATACATCACCAGTGAAAATTTCAACTGTCTAGCTATCACGGTTCATGAGATACAGCCTGGTGACAGACAGACAGACAGACAGACAGACAGACAGACAGACAGACAGACAGACGGACCGCGGAGTCTCAGTAATAGGGTTCCGTTTTTACCCTTTGGGTACGGAACCCTAAAAATCGCTGCTACTTTTCTGGATCCTCGCTTTAAAACGAGTTTTCTAGGATTGGTTCAAGCAGAAAGGGCAAGACAAAAAATTCTTCTAGAAGCTCTAAAAAAAAGTTGTGATGAACCAAGTAGTACCGATGACGATTCTTCTCCAGCGCGTAAGAAAAGAAGCTTGAATGAAAATGATAGGACTGTTGAAATACACGACAGTTTCTGGAACTGCTTTGAAGAAGTCGCTACAGATAATATGGGAAATGCTAATGATGAGGAGGACGTGGAGAGAATGCTGTGGCAAACGTGTGTGTGCTAGGCAGGCCGATCCTTACAAGTGGTGGTCAGCAATCGAAAAACAATACCCGAACCTTTCGAAAGGAGAACGGCAGGCTTGTATGGGAGTTTCGTACCGCTAATAGAAATTTCGTGTTTTGGGATATTTTTTGTTTTATTTTGTAGTTAATATGATAGATAATCCCTTTTTAAATTCATAGATTTTTTAAACTTGGGACGTAAATGTTATAACCAGTTTTATTTTTTAAGGTTATGTACTAGTGTACCAATGTAGATTGTTACATATAGGTAAATGTTGCATTATGTGTTAAGTTAATTATTTGTTGCTATCTTTGTAGTGTTTTACTTACCATTAAGTAGGTAAATTGAGGTGCGGATCGTACCTACTCAGGACATTAGGATATACCTATATCCAGCAGCCAACTGCAACAGTTTGATAATTATGAGTTGGATTATATTTAATGTTATTTCTAAGTAATTAATTATCAATTCAATATTTGTGTTATTTTACGTAAGGCAATTTCTAATAACATAACTGCGTTTAGCGTACGATTTTATAACGTTTATATATTAAAATCTTTAGATTGATGTTATATCCGAAGTTTTAAAAATAGTAAACTTACATGCAAATAAATGGCTTAGTTGACATAATAAGTGGTACAAATTCTATAACCGAACAACAGAAAAAGTATGCGGTACAAAATCTGCCATTCACCTTTGCAAAAGTTTATCTTTCTTCGCCTGGAAGTAGCGTTTATAGTGAGAGGTTATTTTCTGAGGCTGGTCACGTTTACGATGAAAAGCGCAATTGTTTGCTACCAAAAAATGCTGAAACGCTCGTTTTTATCCATCACAACTTACCAATGATTAATTTTAACTACTAAAATGTTGTAATTTGGAAATAAATACATAATTTTGAGTAGAATAACGTGTTTTTTTACATGATTTGCTATTCGGTATTCGGCCGAATAGTACGTACTATTCGGCCGAATACCGAATAGCAAAAAAGTGGCCGAATAGGCCGAATACCGAATAGTTGCCGAATATTCGTGGCATCTCTAGTAAATAATGCTCGTAGAATCATTAAAACGCATCAAGCATGAGCACGCGCAGTATAGCGGCCATGTCGCCACTTCCTCCCTATATATGGTATGGCTGATAATAAGCCCGCTTCCTATCAACTGGCCACTAAGATTAACATTAGAAAGGTCCGGACTGATAGCATCGGAAATAAATTGATTTTCTATTACGTACTTGTTTTTTCTCTTAATGAGGTGTTGAGACTTTCGTCTGGTTTTGGTGAGAATTGAAACACTATTGGCAGGTTTCTCGGCATTTTCAAGTGCATTAAATTTCTAATACCTAGATTTCTAGGTATTAGAAATTTATATCAGCGCGAATTGTTTTAAGTGTTCTGATGTGGCAGAAAGAAAGGTAAAATATTTAATTATGTGACAATTCAACTAGAAATAAACCATGAACATGGAAAGGACGACTGCTGCAGGAGGACCAACATAGCACGAAAAATTGACAAACTTAAGTGGCCGTGAGCAGGGCACATTGCTCGGAGAACCAGATGGCTGATGGGACCGAAAAGTTATTTTTTTTTATAAATTATAGGCTCGCGCTTGACCACTATCTCACCTGATGGTAAGCGATGATGTGGTCGACAGTGGAGCACGCTTGCCTAGAAGTAACCTATTCACTCTTGACTTAAAGACCCCTAGATTGTAGCTATCGGGAAACACAGACTCCGGCAGGGAATTCCACTCCTTAGCTGTACGCATAATGAAAGTATTTCCAAAACGTTTAGTGCGTTTTCAAGTACTGGAAGACGCTACGTTAAAAGACCTTCCACTAGGTGGACCGATGACTTCGCTAAGGTTGTGGGAATCCGGTGAATGCGAGACGCAAGGATTGGTCGATGTGGCGACACTTGGACCTATGTTCAGCAGTGGACGTCTTTCTGCTGAAATGATGATAATGATGATGATTTAACTAAATCCTGTGGGTGACTGTTAAAATATGTTAATTTCGTCATTCATAGCGCATGCATTGCAAACAAACAAATCGATCAAAATCATGAACACATAAAAAAGTCGAGAGAAATATAAAACAGAGGACGCATAACACTTCATAAATTAAATAAATACAATATCAGAGACAGTAAAACAAGAGACAACCGAACAGTGCGTGCTGCGTGCCACACACAAATAAATCTTACGAGACAATCTGCCGCGCGCGCAATGCAAATTTTTGATGTAGTGCAATTTGCGCTTTTAAATCCCGAACCCGCAGCGCCAAAGGGATACACATTAAAAATATTCAAACAAGCTTTTTGAAAGGTACTAAATGTAATAGTAATATCACTTGTTGGGCTCATTGTATGTGTATTACATACAATGAGCCCAAACACGTTGGCGCTATCTTGTCTGATTGAGGTGTTAATATGGCCACCTGCCGGCTCCATCAAGAGACCAACTCCGTAGCATTGTTTCCAAAGTTCCAGACTTACACTAAGTTTCAGTTTAATCGGATGCCAGGAAGTGCTTCAAAAATGGATGACTAGTTGCCGGACACCTACGAAAGCAAGGCAATATAAAAACTTGTAAACAGAAGAAAAATAACACAATCGAAAGATCTAGAACCATTCAGTCATAACCCAGAACTAGTCGCAGTTGCAGAACAAAGGATTAACGGTTATTAGAAAGCGACATCATAAATATAGAAAATGATCAAGAATATTTTCAACGACCAATTAAAAGGCAAAACGTTAATGCTTTACTACGGAGCCATAAAGCAGAGTATAATGATTGTGTTGGTGATAAAACTGGAGATCAAGGTGTGGAAGTATCTCTCTAAATGTCTGGATAACTACGGAGATATCTGCCAGGTTTAACGACCCGAGTTACTGTTCTATACCCGCTAATGGCAGGTAATATAAATCAGAACATAATCACTTCTTGCAGAGATAAAATAATAATAAAATTTCAATATTGTCGTAACAGTCAAATAATTACAACTGCTGATCGATACGATATACAAGAAATAGGTTCTCGTTAAGATAGGGCTAAAATATATGCTATACTGGTCTAGTAAAGTAAAACTTATCGATCTAACAAAGCAGTTAGCCGACCCTAACATGGTTAAGAAAAGGCAGATGATGATAAAGATGATGTAGCACATCCCAGAGGCTTTGATAACGGACTAAGAATCTGAGGTTCTAGAGCAGGAGTTACTAAACGGCGGACCGCGGTCCCCGACCAATTTTTTGCGGACCTGAAGTAAACAGTACAATATAATTTAAAAACGATTGTTTGTGTGAATGAATAAATAAATTTACCTGTATTACTAGAGTAAGTTATTTAATTATTTATCTTGCATTTTCTTTTTACTGCCGTTGAATCGACAACAGGGCACATTGCTCGCAGAACGGATGGCCGATGGGGCAGAAAGGTTCTGGAGTGGCGACCGCGAACCGGAAGACGTTGCGTTGGAAGGCCTCCCACCAGGTAGACCGATTACCTGGTGAAGGTTGCGGCGATCCGCTGATTGCGAGACGCACGGGACCGGTCAATGTGGCGACGCTTGGGGGAGGCCTATGTCCAGCAGGGGACGTCTTTCGGCTGATATGATCGTTGCTGACTCGTAGTCACACCAGATTATCACACCAGTATGACAAACAGGAATATTTTTCTCGTTTGTCACACCACTGATTTTTCCACACCATTTATTCCTAACTAGTGCTGTCCTAGTTATACTAAAGGGTTTTTCAACCTTACCGATTATCACACCAGTATGACACACAGGATTGTTTTTCTTGTTTCGTTTTTTTTTCAATACCTGAGGGCGGTTAGATGTTGAAATGAAATAAAATAAGCTGTGTGTAAGGTATTAACAAAATTCTTGTTTATTTGAAAGGCTTACTTGTGCCATTAAGTGTGGAATATGATATGACATCGTTCAAATGCCTCGGCTAATTACAGTGGCACGGATCCGAGTGGTCCAATTTTCAATGACTCTTCTGCATAGATCCGGCTGAATTTGAGCAATGACCATGGCATCGGTCGATTGTGGTTTGTTTGCATAGACCTGCGATTTAAAAAAACCCTACAAGAAAAGGTCTAGCGATGTCAAATCGCATGACCTTGGTGGCCAATTCACATCAGCCCTGCGAGAGATTACCATACGCTCAAATCGCTCACGCAGATTTTTATCATTTGATCGTGTAACTTGCCATGGTGATTTGGCATTAGTAACTGAATAATAAATTCTTAACAGTATTATTCAATCAAAAGGAAATTGATATCGAAAACAAGAAGGGTTGACCAAGTTTTTTAATTCGCCTACGTCCCCCAAAAATCTACCCGCGCCAATTGAAAAACCCTTTACTTAGTTATAAAAAATGGTTTTTGGTTTGGTTTTTCAAATGGCGCGGATAGATTTTTGGGGGCGCGGGCGAATGAAAAACCTTCAAATTTCGTTTTTAACGCAATGTTTCAAGGAAATGTTCCAATGATATTTCACCATTAAAAAGTTTTTAATTGACAGGAAATGATAAAATTATCTTTATCATTTTGTTCGACCCTTCTTTGTTTTTCGATTTCAATTTCCATGTGATTGTATAATATTTAAGTACTAAAAAAAATAAAAATATTATACATACACCACTCAAACACACGCATACACACATACATGCACACACACATACGCACCATCCACACACACCATCACTCATTCGTATTAGTTGGTTCTGTGTACTCATTCGTATAATCTCTATTTAAATCGATGTAATGGGGTGCCTAGAGTTCTGAAATACAGGCCTAGGCTTAGTTTAGACTCCAGATCCCACAAATTCCAACTTTTTTTAAAATATCTGTTAACGTAAATAGGTATGCTAAAGATGTAATTTGTGGAGATGAATAAACGTGTTTTTTATTATTATTACTTACCACAAAATATGATATTTAATTCCATTTGTATTAGTTTTATTTGGGTTTTCCAAAGAAATGAAAACAGTTTGTACCTTATATGAAAAAGTTGGCAGAAATATAACTAAAAGTAGAAAATCTAAATGAAATACGCCGATCAGTAGATCGACTTTATTAGAATATATAGGTACTGCACTAGCAATTATCGTATACATGGTGTGGAAAAATCAGTGGTGTGACAAACGAGAAAAACATTCCTGTTTGTCATACTGCCCGGCGAGCATGGCCTACTGTGACATCGCTTAAGTCACACTTTTAATCACAGTTTGGGCGATAAACTCATTTTGTCTTAAATGCTAGCACGGCGGCGTGAGATATTTTCTTGACTTGTGGCATAACCTCTTGACGTTTATTTTTTTCCTTTTCGGAAATTTTCCAATTTTATTGTAGTTTCGGTTTAACCTTGGCCATAAAAACCATTTATGTTCTGAGAAAAAATTTAGCCCCCCCCCTTTGCTACCCCCATGTTAGCAGCACCCCCAACATGAATTACAAGTTTTTTTTTTTTTTACATTGCTTGGTTTTCGACTCGGTCATGACAAGTTATGATAAAATATGTCATGTCTTACAATTTGTCTTAAATGCTAGCACGGGACAACCATGTGACATAATTTACAGACGCGACTTGCTTTTCTTGTTGTTGACTTCATAGTGCGACATAATTTGAATATACGACCAAATAAAATAATACGTAAAAAAGTATGCCGTTCATACAGCTAAACAACTTTTTAATTTTGTTGGGAATAAATTAATATTTGACCCACGACCATAGACTTATGCACACTTTATTTTTCTTTGTTTGTTTGATTACATATTAAGTGTTTGTTAGAAAGATATATTTATTGTGAAAATATTAATAATTACTAAAAAATATAATAGCTTGGACCAATACCGGTGGGCCCCTATTTTTTATATTTTTAATGTTTTTTGGGGATTTTATTTAAGAAACATTTAAAAATGTAGAAAGCAAGAATAATATGGTATAAAAGAAAATAATTATAAAAAAAATAATCATAATTAAAATAAGAACAACAATAAAAAAAAATACAATTATGATATAAAGTAATAATATAAAATTAATTAATAATCTTGTAACATTTCAATTAATTAATAAGCATTGATAACCAATTCACCATACACACAAAATGAATTTATTGCCATTTGGTGCCGTAATTAGAAGGCAAATATGTTTTTTTCAACTATAAAATTTTATCACCACCTCCGAACGAAAGTGATACATTTTTCAAAATCATCTGTCAAAATGTGACATTTGTGACAAAATGGGTGCGCCCGTATTAGCAATTAAGACCCGATGAGTCCCAAACAAACGTCAGGAAATTTTTTCACGCCGCCGGTGCTATTATTTAGGACAAAATGGCGTTATCGCCCAAACTGCGATGAAATGTGTGACTCAAGCCATGTCACAGTAGGCCGTGCTCGCCGGGCAGCAACAAGAAAGGCATGTTGCGCCTTTAAAATATGTCACATGTATGACCCGTGCTAGCATTTAAGACAAATTGTAAGATATGACATAATTTATCATGTCATGTCACAAATGTCTTGGGTACGCCCATGCTCGCTAGGCTGGTGTGATAATCTGGTGTGACCACGAGTCAGCACTCGATATGATGATGATGATGAATCGACAACAGTAGAGCGCGGAAGGACAGAATTAGCTCCAAGACTTAATGACATTACAACCAACTTTAGTCCCAACTTCAGACGGATAGTTCAAGGCATTTTTATTTTAAATGAATTCAGTTTTAACAAAGAACATACACGTGTCGATGGCGATATAAAGGCGGGGAAGACTGGAACGCGACGGTCATACCATTTTTATGAAACGGACCCAAATGAAAGTAATTGGTGACCTCTGCTCTAGAGAAAGTATCATTCTATACCGATGGGCAACTATCCTGGTTATACCCTAGTGTACCTCCTGCCTCTGTCCATATTTTGTGCCTACCAAAAGGCAAATTCCTTATAGTGTACACACTACATATGCAAATCTTAGAACTAGTATTAGATTGCGTATGTCATCATAAACAGCATAATTTGGCATTCTGTTTTCGAGTTGAGTGACTCCTTGATTTAATATATATACTGGTGTATCCGGTTATTCTACGAACTATGTATTTTCTGGGTTTTGTTAAATCAAGTCTGCTAAAAACATGTTATGATCTTAGTGCTTCTGAACGCATGTAACTAAAAGAGTTATGAATATAAATGTGAATGGATGGAGAGGGAGGGGAAGGCTATAGAAAATATTGATGGTCTGTGTGAGGAGTGACATGAAAGAACAGGGAGTCAGAGATAGCGTGACGGGGGACAGGACGGTATGGAAGAAGAAAACGTGTTGCCCCGACCCAAAGTAACATGGGATAAGGGCAAGAAGAAGAAGAAGTGCTTCTGAACTCTAAAATCTGCTGCACTGATACCAGATCAAGCTACGCATAATAATCAGCAATCAATATAATGTTCCCACAGCTGGGACACAAGCCTCCTGTGAGAGGGCATGAATCATAATCTACGATCGATGTAAAATGCCTTCGATTTTTTTTTCTGGGGCATGACGGTGTCCTCACCAGGGTTTTTTCACCGTTTTGAGAGTAGTGGTGATGAAATAAATTACACAAAGTAATGCGCCTGCCTAGGTTCGAGAACCCACAACCTACGCCTCGAAAGTCGGGACCGTAAACACTGGGCCACCACTGCTCTCTACTAGCCACAAACAAATCAAAATCTGTTTTATTTTGCACAGGTCTATGTCTCCCAAGGTCAACTCTAGACTATTCGCTTTATCAAGTCTCCTAAAACTACGCCATAACAACCGGTCGTGTCTTCCGCGTGGCGTAATAATATCACACGTGTTGTGTTGATCAAAATCATTAACATCGAATGTTCACTTTACAATATTTAGTGAACTTCTACTGCCAATGTCGACCGGCCTTCACCTTGACCGTTAGCGAAATCACATTTACTTTTTTTAAGGTAATGAAGATGAGACACGCTGGCGTGACGACTTAGAAGCGTTTGCGGGAGATTTGCTGGAGAAGGCAAAACACCGAGCAGATTGAAAGGCAGACTTGCCCAGCAGGGGAACAAAATAGGATAATTGTAAAAAATATGACTATAGTATTATCCTTCCTAGAGCAGTCGGAATGTGTCAGATTTGAGGCATTACCAGTTTGAATTTGTTTGCAGCATATTCCACCACACTATTCCCAAACCACTGCAACTCCTGAAAGCCAGAATCAACAGTGGCGACCACTAGACAAGCGTCGAGACAATGAAGCTCGACGAAGTCCCGGAGAATGAAATTAACTGCCTTGGATACCGCAACGAAATTAATCAGAAAAGAATAACGGAGGAGTTTGCAGCAGTGTACTCGTACTTCTCATCTAGGATATAGAAATATCTGAACAAATCGTAAATACAGCTTCATCGTCATCTCAGCCGAAAGACGTGGTCCACAGCTGGATATATGTACTCCAAAGCATTGCCAGATTCCCGCAGCCTAAACCAGGTCATCAGATCCATCTTGTGGGAGGCCTTCAAACGCTGCGTCAAATACAGCATACTTATTATAAATACTCACACGGAATATATAACGAATTCTGGAAGTATTATAGTATAGTTGGACATTATTATCGATTTCTAAAAGCAAGAGGAAATCCATTACTTACTTAATCACACTTGGACGTTAAATCGATCGACCAAGGTCTGCCGGTGAAGACTGATGTCGTAATACAGTTTCGAAATTAAAAGTAATTTCACTTGAGTATAAAGTATTTAATATAGGATAAGTAGCACACTTGGGTCTTGATCTAGTAAAATATTCAGTTCAATTTCATACAGCAGTATTGATGGCAACCGGCTTACTCTCTTCATCACAGATATAAATCTAACTAGATAACGCAAGTCCCTCCATCTGTATAAAAAACCAAGCGTGCCACTTTTACACACACAATGTAACAAGTAAAATTACAAAATTTAAAAACCCCCGACACAATTATCTTGTGAAAACACCCCGATTCAAGCAGTAAATCGCCCATAACTTTTGAACGGCTGAACCGATTTTATTCAAACATAGCTAAGAACACTCTCGACAAAATCACCTTTCAAACAAAAAAAAATTAAATCAAAATCGGTTCATCCGTTTAGGCGCTATGATGCCACAGACAGACACACAGATACACAGCAACACACGTGAAACTTATAACAGCCCTCTACCGGCGGGGGTTAAAAACAAATTACAAGAAAACATTTACAATATTAGGCCAACTTTTTCTTTACAGTCTATGGTATAATTATGCATTTTTCTAGATTTCCGTGGATTTCCAATGTGCAGATAATGCTAAATGAAAAGCTCAAAGTACAATCATTGATCGTAATTTCTGTCCGTTTTTTGACACGCGACATACAATCACGTCATCTAGTTAGATTTATATCTGTGCTCTACATCGTATTTTAACAGAAGGACCATCTTAATAAAGCAATCAGATTAACCACACAAATCTTAACTTTGCATCTGTCGACCAGAAAGGCTTACTGGAAAGCTGGGACACAATAGCATCTTCAAGCTAGACTAGTAAATCAGCAAAAATTTCCATATTTTACGATCACATACAGCTTCAAAACCGATGCCTAATTTGCAACTGCCAGAGAGAGAAGTGCCATCGTCGTGCCAGTTATAAAACCATTCGTTTCTATTATGAACGGTATGTTCCCGCTATAAATCATTCAGTATTCACGATTAATTCTCAGTAATAAATTGTGCACATGATTCAAAAACTCATCGGTACACGTCCGGGATCAAAATGGCGATGTTGCTGTACACGAAGTTGTCAAACGGAATTCTGACATGCGTTTTTTCTACCCAAAGATATAATTTACCGAATTCATATAATTCTTCTTCGTGTCTATGGTTCTATGTTCTTAATTTAATATTTTTTTCATCATTACTTAGCTACATACTTCATGGAAGCAAGACCGATCAAAATAAACATTCACCCTTGCATAAATTCTAAAGAAGCTGAAAATTTACATGTACGTTATGGATACCATAATAATGAAATTGTAAAATGTCCTTATCGATATCGTGTGTACAATTTTTTTTTATTCAAGCTCATAGGGTCAAGAATCCGTCTTTTGCTTAATTTTCGGAAAGTATATTTTACTGCAATTTGTGCTAAGAACAAGTTTGTTCCTTGTTCAATTGTGCACAAAAAAGTCAGACTACCAGAAAAAGTCAACTTGAATGTTGAACGGCTCTCTTGAGCATAAAAATATATTTTAATTAGCCAAAATTACCATACGCACAGATTTAGTACAAAAATTAAACACAGAAAGCAAATATTTTGACTCATATCTCGAAAACTTACCTATTACCGATTATTGAATCTTATGTAGGACTTTTTTGTGCACAATTGAACAAGGAACAAACTTGCTCTGAGCTAAAATTTCAGTAAAATCATAACTTTCCGAAAATTAAGCAAAAAACTTATTTTTGCGCCCTTTGACATTGTTTTTTTTTGCGCGTTTAATATCGATGAGGACTTTTCAGAATTTCATTAAAATGGTATCCCTAACGTATTTGGAATATGAGCAGGGGGCAAATCCGCTACCTGCTTGGGGCCTTCATGGCACTTTGAAACCAACGACATGCTCATGAAGATGGGTCTAACCGCGACACCCATATGCAGATAGTGTAGGGAATATCCGGAACGCATGGAGCACCTTCTGTGCACATGCGATGCACTGGCTGGTAGGCGAATGAGTCTCCTAGGGGTTGGATATCCAAAACCAGAAGACTAAAGGCTCATATCTCCTAGTCTCGTTGTAAAACTCATGAAAAGAGTGTTCAACGCGATTGGGGAGGAGTAAGTTATCTAGGGGACCACAATCGATCTCAATGGGTCGAAGTGTCCTAGTTATTTCTCGGCCCCTCCACAAGATAAGATCGATTTGTATGTCGTTCTTTCTTTCTTTCCTTTCTCTAGATCCCTAACGTTCATGTAAATTTTCAGCTTCTTTGGAATTTATGCAAGGGTACAGTGGCACCCCTATTTTTCGGGCTAACTTGACAGGAGTACGAATCGGTAAATTAATCGAATTTGGTAAATGATGAACATTGTCATGAGGAGTTGATTGACAGCTTCACATTGCGATGGTATTGGTTATGTTTGTGGAGAAATCTCTTGTGGTAAGTATTTAATCAATCAATCAACTCAGCTCATAGCAGTTCAGAACTGAAGTTACATGTTACTCGATTAACACTAGCCCTTTTTACCCGACTGCCGAAGGAGGGTAATGTGTTTATCAATCTATGTATGTATGTTTGTTCCTATGTCGCGTTCTAGAGATCAAACGCGTTGGCCGATTTTGATGATTATTACGTGAAACAATTCGTTTTAACCTTGCGAGTGTCACTGACTACATTAAAATGGGAAAATAGAAAAATGGCGGGTTTTGGGTGCCATATTGTGGGGGTCCTATTTTCGTTCTTCCAAACCCATCGTGTGGCGTATCAAAATAAAGGGTTTTAAGCGGTGATTTGCAAAAATATAAAACTTATATGTTTGAAAGTAACAAAGCCGATAAAAAATAATACCGATATATAAATATATAATAATGATAGAGACGGTTATATGAAACATGTTAAAATTTATACACATTTATTTTAGCGGAGGAGCTCGTGGCAAAATAATAACAGCCGCACGGGTCGATCTTTAACGCTAAGCAACGCTTGACGAAATCGGTCCGTGGATGGGTGACCATTTCAACATAGCGAGTTTCCTCCCGTTGTCCAGCCGTTGCTCCCGGCTGTCATTTGAAGATCTTTGACAGTCGTTACGGGTAGTCAGAAGCCTGAGATCTGACGCCAGTCTTGCCACGGGGTATCGTGTTACCCAGTTACTGGGTTGTGGAAGGCTAGGCAGATGATGACTTTTAGCGGTGTTACCTGGGTGTCAGATTTCTAAAGCGTGATTTGTACTAAACTTTACACTACAATAAATTATTTTAGCATTGTATAAATAACTGTCTCGTATCCATTGTTACTATGCACAGGTCACCGTTATTTATGTGGGATTAAAGTTTAGTGGCGCGAATTTCAGTACCCCCACTATATGTGGAATACTGTTACTTAAGGTTACACTAGTCGATCATTCTTCTATACAAACGTAGTCTGGTGATTACTCCACTGTTTGACGCTTTACGTTCAAAATAAAAATGATATCAATTTGTCTCATCATTATCTAGTCCTGCATGGAAACAAAAATGTAGAAAAATAAAATATTTGAAAGTTATGAGCGTCGGAAGTTCCATATTTCAACGCATCTTTGGGAACAAATAAATACCATAAAGAAAGAAAAAAAAACTTAATTAAAAAAATCAAAAAACCCGACTGCTTCAAAAGCGAACTAAAAAGTCGTAAACAAGGAAAAAATCATGCTGTGCAGGCGGAGGATACACCAGATTTTGGTCAGCCAGCCGGCGAATATGTATCCTCCGACTGCACAGCATGATTTTTTCCTTGTTTACGACTTTTTAGTTCGCTTTTGAAGCAGTCGGGTTTTTTGATTTTTTTAATTAAGTTTTTTTATTTATAACTTTTTAGTTAGTTTTTTCGAATTAGATACATTTAAACATATAAGTGTTATATATTTTTGAAATCACCTTTTAAAACCCTTTATTTTGATACCCCACACGATGGGTTTGGAAGAAAAAAAAAAATTGGGCCCCCACAATATGGCACCCAAAATCCGCCATTTTTCTATTATCCAATTTTAATGTAGCCTATGACACTCGCAAGGTTAAGACGCATCGATTGACGTACGAATCATCAAAATCGGCCAACGCGTTTGGTCTCTGGAACGCCACATAGGAACAAACATACATACATACATACATACTTACATACATACATACATACATACTTACATACATACATACATACATACTTACATACATACATACATAGACTGATAAACACATTACCCTCCTTCGGCAGTCGGGTAAAAAACGTTTATTTACGCCAGGTACGACGCATACCATAAAAAAAAAACAAAGGAAAGCTTAAATACATATATATACAGAGTATGCGTCATTTTCCTTCTTCTAAAATCACCATACAGGGATAGATTAGTAATTCAACAATGCAAATAATTGCATTTTGAAAATATACATTTAGTCGTTTTTTCATGATATCTAGACTCCCAAAGGTCTGTTTATAAAATTTCGCGCGCTCGTTTTCGCCCTAAATCATCATCCATTTCAATACAAATTAGCAAAAGTGCTAATCCCTAAACTAGCTTCTTACGCTCATCAAAGCATCTATCTCTTTCGCATGTGTTGTCGGATGAGATAGCATGCATTTTAACGTCGCGCACAAAATAGTTCGTGCCGTCGCACAGACGAGTATTTGACTTAAAAAGTCGATCAAAATTATTTTGTGATAATTATCGATTGAATATAAAATAAAAAGTAGTTTAAGGTGATAATTTTGTATTTTAAACACCATAGACACGTACAATTTTCCATAAAAAGTTTTTACACAATAATCTTCTAATCAGAATCACCTTCACTAGATTCATCGTCCTCCTCATAGTCAGACTCTGTAGATGACACGTACGATGTCTCCGGGAGCAAGAGTTCTAAAGCCTCAACGGAAAATGGCTTACTTTTTTTCCGTGGCCTTTGCCTGGTACTGCTCAGAAAAGGATCCGAAGTTAGCAGAAGTCTGTTTAGGACATCTCTGTTACAGTCTTCGCGCGAAAATTTTCTAGAAAAATTCTGCCTATACATGCGAAAATGTTTATTTCTCGCCTCAGCCGCCTCTTCTGACAACTGGCCAATAGGCAAAATAGCGTGATCAATTACTGTGGCCCCATGTCTTAAAATTTTGTGCATTGTAGGCGACATGGGATGCCATGCATATAATTGTACATAAAGCTTAGCAGTTTGCTCTGCAAAGTTTTCAAATTTCTGCGTATCAATTTTTAGCCCACTTGACAAAGTCTCTAATATGACACTACATTTTTTTATTAAATTAATATCAATCCCAGTAATGCGGGAAGAAGTTTCGGGATTTGAGAAAAATCTCCTTGAAGTGTTCCCGTCATTGGTGTTCCCAAACCCTGCCTTTGGAATATCCACTAGCAGCCCCATTTCCTCTTTAAAAGCCTCTTGAATTATCTTCTTTCTTTCTGCCACTATACTTTTATGCTCTTGACTCCTTGCCTGCCATTTTTTTAATGGTATTTTATACGATAAATGAAGGATTGATTCAAAAAATCGAATTCTGGCATGTAGTGTCGATAGCCCAAATTTAAGAGTATCGGGATTCTCTATGTTTTTTTTAATTAAGTTGTTGAAGTCCTTTGATGTTTGCCCACATATATAGCACCTCATGGTAGACAACGTGTTTGTCGCAGCATTGCAAACCTTTGCATCGATCATGGTAAAGGCCAATGTGTGCTTAATTTTTATTAAATCTCCATTTGTTCTCGGTATTTCACTTTTTTTTAGGTTTTTAATCTGATTCTCTATGTAGGAGATTTCTTCATTTGTGATGTCTTTTGTTTCATGAACAAAACGGATTCGTATGGGTCGGCAGTATCTAGCAGAAGAAGGTACTGGGTTTTGCCAAATAATCTTATTTTGATTACCAGTATTACAAATCAATCGTAAGGGCACAAATGAACTCTGAAATATAGATGAATCACTATCTGTACTGTTACCAAATTTTTGTTTAAATTGTTGTTGTTGGGAACCATCACAACCCCATTTTGATAAAAGCTCTAAAGAGCTTATTTCTTCTTCATTTATATTTTCGAGTACTTCATTTAAGTACACAGATAATCGTGCAGATGTATGATCTAAAAGATCCTGCAAATTTATTTCAGCACATGTTTCTGTAACTCTCATCGACTCTTCACGCGGATAACAGTCTTTTTTGGCCTTTTTAACAAGTGAATAACACGGATAAATGTTCTTGTTTGCAGCATGAATAACTTCGTACTGTTTTCTTGTCAAATCAGCTTCCACGAAAATAGCTAATGCTTGTGATGGTGTATGCTTTTTGACTACTACGTTTTGTATTGAACTATACCGAGTTCTGTACTTTTTGGCTCTTGTTGGCGTTAAAGTCATATCTTTCATAACTTTAGCCGCGTCACCATGTCCCGCAGCACGTTGGCTCATTTGAGCTGCATATGTTAACTCTTCACAGGGTATTTGTTCCCTTAAATCCTTTGTTTTGCGCCTCTTTGCTTGATCGCTCAATTCCTTAAATTGTTTTGTTGGTCGGCCGGCCTTTTTTGTTGTCCACGCAGGTAGTGTAATAAAAGTATTGAGCCATTGTTCATTTTTTATTAAGAAACGTTCTTCCTTGTTACTGGCAGCTGTCCATTTTTGTTTAAATTGGTACTTAAATGACGTTAAGGCACTTCTCAATGAACCTTGTTTATTTTCAGGGCATTTCGTGATTATTTTAAGACGATATTCTAAAAACTTAAACTTTTGGTCAATTTTTCTGTCTGAACATTGTTTTATGAGTTCATAAAGTGATTTTCTAGTCATATCCATTGACGTCATTGGAGATTCTGGAATAGAAATATAAAAATAAAATATTTTTGTATTTAAGCTGATTTCGACTAATTCAGTAAAAAATAAAATAAAAAAAATGGCGGGTATATGCGGGACATTTTCCATTAAAAACCTTATCAAGAATAATGAAACTATATGTTACACCCAAAATCGTTACTTAATTAGGTTTAATTCATAAACAAAAACACTTTTAATTACAGAGTTTACTAAAAAATGGTAACATTTTTTATGGAGTACGTTTAAGGTGCAAAATGTCACATAAATCAAGTGTAATACCAAAATAAACATGCTTTTATAAAGTAACTACATACCTTCTTCAAAAATATCCATAATGGTTATCACACAATTTCACCAAACATATACTAAATGCAATTTAAAGATCACGTTTTAACTGTAGTGCCGAGAACAAAGACATACGTTTCACGCAATGGCTGGGTTCCGACTGCTACTACGGTTGGTGGAGAGGCGGTAGGTGGCTAATTGGGCCCTTTAGTGACGTAATATCTATTGGGCTCGCACGATACAATAGTTGTAAAGCAGTATAACAAAATTTGAGTTTTCGACTTTTGATCGGTTTTTTAGATCAAATACTCGTCTGTGCGTCGACTAGGCTAACCTTAAAAGGAAATAGGGTCGCAGAGCTCCGGCTGCATTTTAAAAGATATTCGATAAACTGAAAAAGAAAGATATTTACTGTGCCTCTATGTTTTACTTTTTGGTGCTACATTATCTTTAAAAGCACTAGAATGCTCAAAAAATTGCTCAAAATTGAGCTGTCAACATAGGCCTCGTGTAGAAATTATCAGTACTATAAAGAGGCAAGATTTTTTTCGTTTCTTTTTTTGTACCGAATAGGCTCCGAAACTGCTGGACCGATTATAAAAATTCTTTCACCTATGGAAAGCTATATTATTTCCGAGTAACATAGGCTATAATTTTGACGGGAGCGAAACCGCGGCGGTAAGCTAGTCAACTTTAAATGAAAAAGGAAAACATAGGGGCATTTTTATTAGGGGCGCTCAACCATCAATTAAATGTAAACTCAATAGTACACCGATTCCCGTAACATGACAAAGCGTCGAATCGACCGAAACTCCTGTCTCACATACCATCACGTTCCGCACAAAATTACCAACACAGCACAATTGGAAAACATACAAATCCAAACACCACCAAATCAATACAAAGTCCAGAACACGCCACATCGCGTGAAAACTGAGTCCAACCAAAAACGGTTACAGTCCAGCCTTTCCAAACGATCTTATGCCTTATAGATACGCAGCGTTCAAGCTGTCTGTAATTACATAGATTATTTATATTTATATGCATTTGTCACTAGATGTGTAGGCGGGGAGAAAGCAGCATTTATCTGACGGTTTATGGTACTGGTCCCAGTAATAATGCTTATAATTCACCCAATGCGTAATAGGTTTTCGCTCGACTCTGTGCACAATGCGATCTGTCACTGTTGTTATATGGCGGCAGTTACTGTACGGGATCAGAGATTTTGATGTGATAAAGTTTTATAGGTACGACCTACTAACCTAGCTGTAAAATCAAGGGTTGGGTTTCGAAAAGCGGTCCTTTTAGTAACTGCTTTTCTATAAACCTCGAGGAGCTGGTGGCTAGCTGCACGGGTGGATCTTCAAGAAAAAACAAGCTTGCCAAGTTTAGCGGCATCAACTCCGCCACCTAAGAACTAATGACATGACGTCACACAACTCCTGCATCGCGCAATCAAAGATTTCGGCGCGATTTGAACGTATACCACAGTCCGACATCAACCGTTGGGTAGATGCCCGGACCAGACACAACACCCTTCTGGTCGGAGGATCCTCCCTTTTCTATCGAGATTTGTGGGACTTTAAACCCTGTTCCGCTTACCTCCAAACGTGGATTGGAAACCATCTTTACATCACAAGATTCCTTCGTGCCTCAGAAAGCACGTTAAGCTGTTGGTGTCACTTGCAAATCTTAAGACAGTGGATACGGTAAATCAGACGCCTGAAATCACCAGTCTTGCTAAGAGGCATCGTGTTACCCAGTTACTGGGATGTGGAGGCAGGTGCTCTATATAAAATACTGGTGCTCGGCTGTATCCAGTTAAGACTGAAGTCGACCTCAATATAGTTCTTCTTCTTAGCGTGTCGATGGCAAATATAAAAAGTTAAATTATTGTGTTTGGCCCAGAATGCAGCCAACGGCAACACCAACACGGTCTATGTGATGGCAACTCCTCTTCGGCGAGGAAAACTCAAACCTCCTGACAATTTCATCGGGCCATCGGAGAGCCTTCCATCTGAACACACTCTGCCGTGGTCGACCTGGAAAACCCTAAATGGACTCAACATGGTTGAGAAAAGGTTAAACAGATCGATTTTTCCAGAGACCTTTCAGTCTATCAATATTCAAGTGACGTAATACTTCGGCCAACCTTTTCAACTAATGAAACGTATCTATCGTCGAATGGTTCACATCAATAATTCAGCATCAGGGTCGAATTGAAGGCTCGGCCTTTTGAATAACTGCCGGTATACACCCAAGGACTCCTATCTTCATTTAGTTTAATTAAACTAGACCCTGAAGTGCCCAGGGTTAGGTAGCTTTCGTCATGTTATAAAAAGTTGTTGAAGAGAACAATGTAATAAAACTTTTTCACAAAAAATTAAAGCGACTTCAAAAGCGAAACACTAAAAAGTGCAAAATAAGTTTCGTATCGGAAGTCGGTGTCGAAAAAAGATAATAAAAAACCGGCAAAGTGCGAGTCGGACTCGCGCACGAAGGATTCCACACCATTATCGCAAAAACACGAGGAGAAAAAACACGTTTATTGTATGGCCCCACTTAAATATTTATTTTATTCTGTTTTTAGTATTTGTTGTTATAGCGGCAATAGAAATACCAGGCCCCTCAGAAAGTATTGCGAAAAAAAGTTTTTATATATGGGAGACTGGCCAGTTATAATGTTTTTCGAAAATATGATTATTTATAAGTAAAAATAAGTAAGTTCCAATTTCAAAATTTCCCTCCACATTTTTTGCGAGTTAATTCAAAGTATTGTGTCTCACTGAAATATGGATCTGCGCCGGGAACATTTTAGAGCTATGATTTTATACGATTTCAAGTGTCGCCTGAAACCGCATGAATCGTACGATAGACTTCAAATGGCATTCATGGATGAAGGCCCTTCCAAGGCAACCGTGTATCGTTGGTATAACGAATTCAAGCGCGGTCGACCAACTTTGGGGGATGACGAAAGAAGCGGTCGCCCTTTGACGGCTGTTACCGAAGAAAACGTGCTAGCAGTAAAAAATTTAATCCAAGACAATAGGCGAATTACATATCAGGAGATTCAACACATATTGAAGATTGGATCGGGAAGCGTTCACGAGATTCTACACAGCCATCTTTGCGTGAGGAGGATAGTATCACGCTGGGTGCCGCACAACCTCACCGATGCTCAGAAGCAGGCCCGGGTGGAATGGTGCCGTGATATGCTTAACAAATTTGAAGCAGGCTCGTCTCGGCGTGTTTACGACATCGTTACAGGTGATGAGTCCTGGATTTATCAATACGACCCAGAAACCAAGCGCCAGTCGACTGTTTGGGTGTTTCAAAATGAGCCAACGCCTACCAAAGTGAAGCGATCTAGAAGCGGGGGTAAGATTTTGATCGCTAGCTTTTTTAATTTGACTGGCCACTTGGTATCAATTCCCTTACGGGATCAAAGAAGCATTAATGCCGAATGGTATACTACCAAATGTTTGCCAGAAGTTTTCTCTGTTATAAGCAACAAGCGACCAAACACAGGGCTCCGCGGGCTACTGCTCCACCACGACAATGCACCTGCGCACACCGCACTCAAAACGAGGGACTTCCTGGACAGCACGCCAGTCAAACTCCTGGGTCACCCTCCTTACAGCCCTGATCTAGCACCGTGTGACTTCTTTTTATTCCCAAAAATAAAAAATCAGCTCAAAGGGATACAATTTTCGTCGCCGGAAGATGCGCTGGCTGCGTTCGAGCAGGCTGTAAACGAGGTGTCTGCGGCGGACTGGAAAAAGTGTTTTGAAAACTGGTTTAGGCGCATGAATCTTTGTATAGAGGCTGGTGGAAAGTACTTTGAAAAGATTTAATAAAAATATATGTACGTATAGAACAATTTTTTTTAGTTTCGCAAAACTTTCTGAGTGTCCCACGTACATAATCTGTGAAGATTTCAACTGTCTAGCTATCACGTTTTATGAGATATAGTCTGGTGAACAGACGGACAGTGGAGTCTTAGTAATAGGGTCCCGTTTCTACCCTTCGGGTACGTAACTCTAAGACGACCAGAATTTGAATTGAATTGTAAAGGTTTTTTTTTTTTTTACTATATATAGTCTTGCGCTTGACCACTATCTCACCTGATGGAAAGCGAAAGTGTTTTTTAGAAGAATTTATCGATATTTTTTTTAATAAATGTAGGTACTTAATCTATAATATAAAAATGAATCGCAAAATGTGTTGGTAAGCGCATAACTCAACAACGCCTGGACCAATTTGGCCAATTCTTTTTTTAAAATGTTCGTTGAAGTTCAAAGATGGTTTTTACGGGGAGATAAATTCTAATAATTGTCGGGAAAAAATAAAAACAGCCCTTTTCTTTTTCCCATACAAAAGTTTTCTAAACTAAAACGTAGTCTATTTGTAATTTATTGCTAGGGTAGGGTAGTGTAGGGTAGGGTAGTGTAGGGTAGTGTAGGGTAGGGTAGGGTAGGGTAGGGTAGGGTAGGGTAGTGTAGGGTAGGGTAGTGTAGGGTAGGGTAGTGTAGGGTAGGGTAGTGTAGGGTAGGGAATTGTAGGGTAGGGTAGTGTAGTGTAGGGTAGGGTAGTGTAGGGTAGGGTAGTGTAGGGTAGGGTAGTGGAGGGTAGGGTAGTGTAGGGTAGGGTAGTGTAGGGTAGGGTAGTGTAGGGTAGGGTAGTGTAGGGTAGGGTAGTGTAGGGTAGGGTAGTGTAGGGTAGGGTAGTGTAGGGTAGGGTAGTGTAGGGTTGGGTAGTGTAGGGTAGGGTAGTGTAAGGTAGGGTAGTGTAGGGTAGGGTAGTGTAGGGTAGGGTAGTGTAGGGTAGGGTAGTGTAGGGTAGGGTATTGTAGGGTAGGGTAGTGTAGGGTAGGGTAGTGTAGGGTAGGGTAGTGTAGGGTAGGGTAGTGTAGGGTAGGGTAGTGTAGGGTAGGGTAGTGTAAGGTAGGGTAGTGTAGGGTAGGGTAGTGTAGGGTAGGGTAGTGTAGTGTAGGGTAGGGTAGGGTAGTGTAGGGTAGGTTAGTGTAGTGTAGGGTAGTGTAGTGTAGGGTAGGGTAGTGTAGTGTAGGGTAGGGTAGTGTTGTGTAGGGTAGGGTAGTGTAGTGTAGGGTAGGGTAGTGTAGTGTAGGGTAGGGTAGTGTAGTGTAGGGTAGGGTAGTGTAGTGTAGGGTAGGGTAGTGTAGTGTAGGGTAGGGTATTGTAGGGTAGGGTAGTGTAGTGTAGGGTAGGGTAGTGTAGTGTAGGGTAGGGTAGTGTAGTGTAGGGTAGGGTAGTGTAGGGTCGGGTAGGGTAGGGTAGGGTAGGTAGTGTAAGGTAGGGTAGGTAGGGTAGATAAATGTTCAGTGTTTTTATGGCAAAACAAAGTTTGCCGGGTCAGCTAGTCTATAATATAAAAATGAATCGCAAAATGTGTTAGTAAGCGCATAACTCAACAACGCCGGGACCAATTTGGGCTATTCTTTTTTTTAAATGTTCGTTGAAGATCAAAAATGGTTTATACGTATTTTTTTTTTGGGTTGGTTAGTGTAGAGATATAGTCTGGTGAACAGACGGACAGTGGAGTCTTAGTAATAGGGTCCCGTTTCTACCCTTCGGGTACGTAACTCTAAGACGACCAGAATTTGAATTGAATTGTAAAGGTTTTTTTTTTTTTTTACTATATATAGTCTTGCGCTTGACCACTATCTCACCTGATGGAAAGCGAAAGTGTTTTTTAGAAGAATTTATCGATATTTTTTTTAATAAATGTAGGTACTTAATCTATAATATAAAAATGAATCGCAAAATGTGTTAGTAAGCGCATAACTCAACAACGCCGGGACCAATTTGGGCTATTCTTTTTTTTAAATGTTCGTTGAAGATCAAAAATGGTTTATACGTATTTTTTTTTGGGTTGGTTAGTGTAGTGTAGGGTAGGGTAGTGTAGCGTAGGGTAGTGTAGCGTAGGGTATTGTAGCGTAGGGTAGTGTAGCGTAGGGTAGTGTAGCGTAGGGTAGTGTAGCGTAGGGTAGTGTAGCGTAGGGTAGTGTAGCGTAGGGTAGGGTAGTGTACCGTAGGGTAGTGTAGCGTAGGGTAGGGTAGGGTAATGTAGGGTAGTGCAGGATAGGGTAGGGTAGTGTAGCGTAGGGTAGGGAAGGTAGTGTAGGGTAGGGTAGTGTAAGGTAGGGTAGGGTAGTGTAAGGTAGGGTAGATAAATGTTTGGTGTTTTTATGGCAAAACAAAGTTTGCCGGGTCAGCTAGTTGTTTATAAATATCTCAAGAGCACCGCAGCCCGAACACAATCCTAACCACGCGACAGTTGTATCGGCAAGCCCGGGCCATTTCAGCATATCTTCCAGTTGGCACCGAACGAACGTGAGAATCAAACTAAACGCAATTACCTACTAAGAACTTCGAGATTTATTACTCGAAACACGCTCATTTCACTTTCGGAATCGTGTACGAGAAAACCGAACAACTGGTAGACGGCCCTGTCTGTAAGATTCAACATTAAGCCGATCGGCTTTCCCTACAACAATCGTAAATTACGAATTCATTATGAATAACATAACCGTTTAGCTGTTTTATTGTGGTGTACGAGAGATAAGGTTTTCATTGCCACTTTAAAGCTGAAATGCCCCGTAAAGCTAGGTTGTTCTAGTTAGCAGGGAAAGACTAGCATTTTATGATATTGCGTGTAATGGAACGTGTCACTTTAACATATAATTGTTTCGGTCAAACGGCAAATAGAAATCTAAAGTTAGAAGAAACAATTTGTAACCATATTTGGGCTTGGATATAGAACGCCGATGCGATCAAGTTTCTAAAACTGGCTGTGTACAGTAGCTTCAAACTGGCGGGCGAGCACGGCCTACTATGACAGGCTTGCGTCACACATATTTATCAATCACAGTTCGGGAGCAAATAAATGCGTGATAAAATGCGCGTCGCTTTAATATTGATAAAAATAAGTTTACAAACTAAAACCCGACTGTGAAAAAACCGCGATCTGAAAAGTATGAAACAAGAAAATATTAGTCGTGGTAGTACGCCTCCTTTTGGCATAGCCGTAGTCAGGTATAAATAATAACAGCCTCTAAATGAAAAACGAGTAGCCACAAAACCGCTTGATAAAACTACCAATCTTAGTCTTCAATAAAATGATAGGTATTAAAAGGAGCAAAAACCGCGGAACACATAACCAGCTCCCAACTAAAATTAAACTTCATGACTAACCAAATAAGAGTGATTGTCGAACGTGTGTCGCACACGGAGGTTCGTTCGCTAATGATGGCAAAAAGTCGGTGTTTGTATAACATTGAATTTATCACTTTCCCTGTATCGGACACCAGCTGAGCAGGACTAAAGGCTGTTCACCGTGCGTCTGACATAACGTTACTATGGCAACTAGAATGGAACTCGACGGTTAGAATAATCTCGCAATTTTATTCCAGGACCAAACAATTTAAAATACGGCTAAATCCGAATTTTTTGTTATACTTTCCGGGAGGACACCTTCAAAACGCACCTGAGTTTTGGAGTGGTTGTGGGATTTTTATCTCACTAAAACCACCCCAGTGATCACCATCAGCACTAGAAGGTGCCCGTTACCTGTTAAAACACCACTACAGAACCTGCAGAGGCACCGCACATCTGTATCTTAGTTGCAGAATTCACCAAATATACAGTCGATTTCACAGAAGCGTTCGGTTCTATAGCCATCGGTATAAATGCCTCGATATTGCTAAGCTTCTCTCCCACACCAAAAGCAATTGACAAATCGCAGTCACAAAATTATTAACCACTTCGCTTTAATGTGTCAAATAACTCGAATGGTACAAGCGAAGCAATTTCGCATAATTTCCAATTAAGTGCCTACTATGAACCAAGCGTAAGACGTCAATGAAACGGAGTGACATTAAAGAGCCTACACAGACCGATATTACGGTTATGCAAATCGTATGACCAAATAAGGCAACTGGTATTCTGTCCCAGCTAATTTATGGAGGACTGGCTTCTGACCGAAGTCTCACGAACGAAGAAAATGAAGAAGAGCTTCTGTCAGCGTCATCACCCCTTTGAAACAAGAAAATATTTCCAAAGGATCGTATTCCCGGGACAATAAATTTCCTTTGTCATTATCCAAGGTACAATTTATGTTCATACCAGAATTCAACCCAATTGGTTCAGAAGTTTAGGCTTAAAAACGTAACAGAATAACAGAGTTACTTTTGCATTTATAATATGTATTAGTATGTTAAAATAACGGTATCTGTTACTAGTTGGGGTGTCGCCAAGTTTGAGAGATTAGCATGTTATATCTGGATGATATATTATGATCATCATTTAGGTTGGTGCATTTCTGTTGATAGGTTAGTTGATTGTTACGAGTTTTTACTAAGTGTTCACTTTTGTGTTCTACTACTTCAAGTGCATTCATTTTTCATTAAGGTTACCCTAGCTAGTCGCTCATTCTTTCATACAAACGTAGTCTGGCGATTACTCCACTGTTTTTTTTGTTTGTCTCAACATTATCTAGCCCTGTATGGAAACTAAAAAATAAAAATAAAATATAGTTATGAGCGTTCCATCAACACAACACATCTTTAGGCGAAAATAAATACCATAAGAAGAAGGAAAATTGCAAAACAGTCACCACACAGGGATATATTAGTATTTCACCTATGCAATTAATTTTATTTTAAAAATATACATTTAGTAGTTTTTCACGATATCCAACTCCGAAAGGAATATTTATAAAATTTCTAGCGCTCGTTTTCGTCCTAAATCATCATCCATTTCGCTACAAATTTGCAAAAGTGCTAATTCGTACGCGAACTACCTTCTTACTGCTCATCACAGCATCTATCTCTTCCGCACGTGTTGTCAGATGAGATAGCATGCATTTTAACCCCGCGCACAAAATAGTTCGTGCCGCCGACTAGGGCAACCTTAAGGCTTCTATGATACCTCATTGGATAAAAAAATAAAGAAAGTAGAGAATCTACCACAGTTACTCTAACTTGTCGCATTAAGTTCTGTTTTGTGTTTTTCTCTGACAAATAGCCTTTTTATCGTTGGTGATATTTCACTTTGCTCTTATGGTCAGGTCCAGTGGTAACACCAACAGGCTCAGTTTCTTCAGCCACTAAGTAGCCTTCAACAGTAATAATCTTAACAGATAACCGCCCAGTAATAACAACTATTAAATTATTAGTACTAGAAGTTTATACGTTGGCTTTTTATCACTATAGAAAAGCCATTACTCTTAGTAATTGCGCTGGCAAATTACCATATGCCAAGCCATAATTTCAATTAATAGCACCTTATTATAAGGCTTCAGTTTCGTTGCAATGAAATATTGAAAATTAATGAGAAATTCGAAATTGATTTTCTTGATGAATTTGAATTTCTTGTAAAAACTTGATTAAATAAAATAACCTTCGAAGGTGGTAATGACAAGCAACAAAGTTCATGAATACAATACAATGTCACATTGTGCTAAACAGAAACTGTAAAGAGTTTGGAAAGAATTTGAAATTCTAATAGTCTCTCTTCACCGTTACAAAATAAATTAAATAGTATAAATCTTATACCTATCAATGCAAATTATGTATGTAACTTAGTGACCACTCCCTAGCGACAAAACGAAAATCAACGGGCGTAGACCAAAACCATTTTTGGGCGACACTTCAATACCCCGACTCGACGGAAACTCGAAAGTTAAACGCACCAATGGTAGCTTGTCTCGCCTCCCAGACAGTTGAACGACCGATTGCAACGTCCAAAGCAATACCTTTTACAAACTACGGAAAGCAACAAAACGCGGCGTACTTTCAAAACCTCTTTGTACGAGATACGTTAGAAGCTGGCATAACTGAAACATGGTTTCAAGAGACGATCGCCAGGATAAGATCGCGAGATACATATTGATATCAAGAGAAAACCAGATAGAAACTTTGAAAAATATGGCTGTTCAAGCTGGAGATATACGGACGAAATGCTGATCGGTATCTTGTACTATATGGCAGCGGTGCAACACCTTGAGAATTAGATGTTATTTGAAGACTGTGGGGACTGTTTTCGAGAGATTGTATCGGGTATATCTTTATTAATCCTTCGTTGATTGAGAATGCCAGCTGCTCATACTTCGGGACCAGTGTTGTTACGAAAGAATAAAACGATCTGGTAGATCTTTGTAGAGGGAGAGGCAGACCAAAGACAAGACGAAGGGATTGTTTGAGAAGTGATATGTAGGAAAATGGTGTCAGTGATATTGGTGCGGCTGACAAAACATGAGTAGAAATGGAAGAAGAAAACGTCGTGCACCGACCCCAAATAACATGGGACATAAAGTTCTTTTTTGACTCTGAGCATTTTTTAACACCAGACGGAAAAGTTTGACGTATGTGTGTTTGGGTATCTGTCTGTGGCATGATAGCTCCTAAACAGATGATATGTTTGATGAAAATCGGTTCAGCCGTTCAAAAGTTATTGCCATTTTACTGTTTGAATCGATCGGTTTTCGCAAGATATCGTGTCATAATTACGTGTTCAATAGATTGTCGATCGAAGCGTGTCTACTACTAGATAAATTATGTAGCATGAAATAAAAATATGTCGGGGGTTTTTTAAATTTTACTTGAAACTTTTTAGAGCTCGTGGCTAAATAATAACAACCGCACGGGTCGATCTTTAAGGTTAAGCAACGCTTGACGAGGTCGGTCCGTGGATGGGTGACCATTTCAACATACCGAGTTTCCTCCGTGCCTCGGAAAGCACGTTAAGCCGTTGGTCCCGGCTGTCATTTGAAGATCTTTGACAGTCGTTACGAATAGTCAGACGCTTGAGATCTGACAAGATCTGACACCAGTCTAGCCAAGAGGTATCGTGTTACCCAGTTACTGGGTTGTGGAGGTCAGATAGGCAGTCACTCCATGTAAAACACTGGTACTCAGCTAAATCCGGTTAGACTGGAAGCCGACCCCAACATAGTTGGGAAAAGGCTAGGCAGATGATGACTTGAAACTTTTTTGCAGTATTTTAAGATCAATGGTCAATCTCTCATAAAAGCAGTCAAGTTCACCTCAACTTCTCTCCAGGCCATTCCCATTGTCTTTCCCCGCTTTACCAATATTAACGATTATATTTTCTCCAATAAAGACTGCAGCATAGATTTTACGAGGGTACGTATAAGCATAAGCTTTCACATTTACCATGTTACTTATTTTTATTTTTATGGCGAAGTTAATACGAACATTTCATAGGCCATAATATCCCCTGAAGCGAGAAACAATTCATATTGTATTGGCAATTTCAATTTATGGTCAATTTTATACGGATATTTAAAATCTCGTAAATAAAATAGGTACTAACGAATGTCAATCTGGCTAATCCTCTTTAGGGTTCCGTACCCAAAGGGTAAAAACGGAACCCTATTACTGAGACTCCGCGGTCCGTCTGTCTGTCTGTCACCAGGCTGTATCTCATGAACCGTGATAGCTAGACAGTTCAATTTAGTTTATTAGAATTTTCACAGGTGATGTATATCTGTTGCCGCTACAACAAATACTAAAAACAAAATAAAAAAAATATTTAAGCCCCCTTATTCTCTTCAGATTAAGCTTCCATACAACAAGCGTCATTTTTTTGCCGTTTTATACGAAAATGGTACGGAACCCTTCGTGCGCGAGTCCGATTCGCACTTGGCCGGTTTTTTTTTTATTATTATTTATAATCTCGTGCTTGACCACTATCTCGCGATGTTGTGGTCGACGATGAAGCACGCTTGCCTAGAAGAAATGACTCCAGGCAGGTTGTAGCTATAAGGAAAAACAGACTCAGGCAGAGAATGCCACTCCTTTGCTGTCCGCTTAATAAAAGTATTCACAAAACGTTTGGTGCGTATGGGTGGGCTGTCCACCATGTTCCGATGACGCATCGCCGTACGTCTTCTAGTCCGATCATGGAACGGGCTAGGAGGAATTAGTTCATGCAATTCCAACGCACACTCCCCGAAATGTAACCGATAAAAACCGACAGGCTCGCAACTCAGCGCCAGTGTTCAAGACATCGGAGCCTAGACTCGACCAGTATCTTATTGCCGATGAGCCTCTTGGCCTGTTTTCCGATCGACATGGAGCAACTGCCAATCTGACCACCAGAAGTTTGATGAATATCGAATCGTACAAGATTCCATCATCTGCCTAGACTTTTGCCAACTGTGTTTGAAGTCGATTTACCGTAACCAACTGTATACCGGTATTTTACATTACGCGACTGTCTATCTTACCTCCACAACCCAGTAACTGGGTAACACGATAATCATCATCATTTCAGTCGAAAGACATCTGACTGCTGAATATAGGTCTCGCCCAAGTGCCACCCCGTCGACCATTCCCGTGCGTCTCGAAATTACCGGATTCCCGCAACCCTGACCAGCAGCTTATTGCGTAAGTGAGTTCGGCAGGGCAAAGGAAACAACTCCATGAAAGAGTATGACACATTTCCTTCAAATGTTTTCGGTATTTTGTAAATAATTTAAAAAGCGTGCAAGCACCCTATGTAAAAGTCTCGTCACCCTTACCTATACGTGTTCTTTGCCGAAATCACTTACGTAATTAGGCTGCAGGTCATCGGTCCACCTCACAGAACAGTCTTTTTCCGGCTTCTAACAACTCTTAGCATAGGAGACTGTATCGGTAAAACAACTGCGTGTACATAGAAAATGCGTCCATATAACCATTGACCCACATCTGCAATCAGTGAACCGCTACCATTTGCATTGCAAATGTAAGTGGTTACCAATTAGCGCGTATTTAGATTATGTTTATTTATGTACAATCAATCTGCCTAGCCTTTTCCCAACTATGTTGGGGTCGGCTTCCAGTCTAACCGGATTCAGCCGAGTACCAGTGTTTTACATGAAGCGACTGCCTATCTGACCTCCACAACCCAGTAACTGGGTAACAGCGGTACCCCTTGGCTAGACTGGTGTCAGATCTCAAGCCTCTGACTACTCGTAACGACTGTCAAAGATCCTCAAATGACAGCCGGGACCAACGGCTTAACGTGCTTTCCGAGGCACGGAGGAAACTCGGTATGTTAAAATGGTCACCCATCCACGGGCCGACCTTGGCAAGCGTTGCTTAACCTTGATGATCGACCTGTGCGGCTGTTATTATTTAGCCACGAGCTCCCTATGTACAGCTATTTTAAATTAAACATAGGTCCTTTAACTAATCTTTTATTCAATCAGCAAAGGCCGTCCGATATTTTTTAAGAATGTTTTTGCGCTTCGGGAATCCGCTGGATGATAGACGCACAGGATCGGTTGCAAGCATTGGATGTCTTTAGGCTGAAATGGTGTTTTTTTGCGTATAGACTAGTCATCCTACCTAGTTAGATAGGCCAAAGCCTGTCTTGCTAGAGAACCGACATGTGTACTCCTCTGTTTAGAACCCATTCCCACCGGCAAAAAAAAAAACAATATTTTCTTTCACACTAGAAATGTATCATATAAACGTAAACACTTCAAAACAAACCTGTTTTGCAAAAATGTAACAACTATGTTTCTAAAATTATCCGGACGGCCTCGTAGAGCGCAATGCCAAAGTCACTATAATAGCTTGTCATATATTTATGAAACTGCGTCTGCGCATATTTCGGTTACGCTAACTTACACCTAGCGACATTGAAACTGTATTTACGTTCGACCATCAGTCATTACTACGAAGTTTTTTTTTTTTTTTTTTTAATTTAATATACGCTCACGCTTGACCACTATCACACCTGTTGGTCAGCGATGATGTGGTCGTCGGTAAATCACGCTTGCCTAGAAGAAACCTATTCACTCTTCACTTAAAATACCCTTAAATTGTATACGTAGCTATCGGGAATCCGGCAGGGAATTCCACTCCTTAACTGTACGCATAATAAAAGTATTCCCAAAACGTTTAGTGCCTATGGGTGGGATATCCACCCTGTATCGAAGGCGCATCGTCGTACGTCTTGTAGTCCGACGATGAAATGGACTAGGCGGAATTAGATCATGCAATTCCATCGCACACTCCCCGAAATGCAACCATTCAAGCAACAATTAATATATTATTTCAATATTGTCAAAGTTACATAAGTACGCCAAAATCAGGTTAATCGGATACGAGGACATGCTTGAAAAATCGATTACTAGTTGCTGGACACACATACAAAAGCAAGACAATATAATAACTTGTAAAAATCCAATTAAGGCGGTACCCCAAGCAAAACGCCGCGCTAGCCGTTTTTCGTGCTGTTTAAGGAGCTATCTACTCGTTATTTAAAAATAAATATCAACTAATAAAAATACATTAAATTTCTACATATTATTGATTCTAAAATGGTCGTATACTTTTTTTTAAAGAGGTATATGTTTCACTAATCTCCTTCCAACAAAACCATAAAAATGAGAAATAATTATTGATAGCATGCATCTCCTCGTAGTGTTCATTAATTATTTTTTGTTATAACACTAATGGATAGACGATTTAATAACGATCATTTTTGTCGTTTTTTTTTTCAAATGACTAAAATTGATTTTATTCTAAAATCTGGGCGTATTCACTACTGTAATTCATGCGCCACCAGTGCCGCTAGGCCAATAGGAATGCTCATATCTCATGCCGATTTTTTGGTTAGGGTACCGCCTTAAAAAGTACAAAAATCAATTAAAGAACTATCATAGCTAATCAAAATAAGTTTCCTGACACTACAATATTCTAGCTGAACGTGCCATTATGTCAGCTGTAACTATGACGTAACCATTATATAACTACTTTTACAGACACCAATAATAATTGTTTCACTGTTCGGTAATTCATCGATCAAGAGCCCAAAGCTATTGAGTCGAGGATACGATTAAGAAGACCAGTTATCTAATCTGTTCAGCCATTGAACTTACATAAGTAGGCAACTTGGTTTGTTTGTACACTTAAATATTACCTACAATAGCACTTGTATATAAGTAAACAATGTTGTACAGGTAAAATGGTATGCTTTTCCAATGAACGATTCCAAAAGAGGAAAACCCAATCAAAACAGAAATAAAGTAATTATTCTTAAGTAAATACAGCGGGATCGGTCAATGAGGCGACGCCTGGGCGAAGCCTATGTCCAGCAGTGGACGTCTTTGGGCTGAAATGATGATGATGAAACCCAGCGTAGGGATTGGCACAAGAAAAGAGGTGGCCGACCAGAACCAGATGTATCCTCCGACTGCACAGCATCATTTTCTTCTTGTGTAGTTCTTTTTAGTTCGTTTCTTAAGCACTCGGGTTTTTTGATTTATTGCATTAACTTTTTTATATATAACTTTTAACTTGTTTTTTTTTCGAGTTAGTTAGTTTACTTTTAAACATATAGGTAGGTAAGTTATGTATATTTTTAAATCACCTCTTAACACCCTTTATTTTGATACCCCTACGATGGGTTTCGAAGAAAAAATAACCAAGCGCCCACAATATGGCGCCAAAAAGCCGCCATTTTTCTACTATCCAATTTTAATGTAGCCAGTGAACCTCACAATGTTAATCGATTGACGTAAGAATCATCAAAATCTGCCCATGCGTTTGGTCTCTAGAAAGCCATATAGGGACAAACATACATACATAGACTGATAAACACTCGGGAAATCAGGAAAAAAGGTTAACAACACTTTCATAAACCCCTTTCAACTTCTGACCAGCCAGTAATATCGTTGTCCAGTCATACGCAAACAGACCATTTGTTGGATTACAATCCAAGAGATCAAGAGTGCGAGGTATTGGCGACTTAGCAGGTGTAACGGTGCGAAGAATTAACTAAACGTAGCACATGGGATGTTGATAACAATTTTCTCCTCATGGCCGTTCATTGTACCATGAAGGCTATAATAAAATATATAGCGACAATGGAATTTTTTTCAACATTTACATGAGTTTCATGTCAATAAAAACTATTTTACTACATCACATTTTATTGGTACGTCACGTTCTTGTGTCAAGTAATGCGTCAATAGCATTACATTCCATGAATTACTATTCATACCTACCTACTATATATAATGATTCACAACTTCGATCAATAGTACCCTAGATGACCGGTAAGCGCTACAAAAACGGGCCGAAAACTAAGGCCACAAATACGGTTGTGGTCTTATTTGAAATTAGTATGGTCCAATCATAGCCAACATTGAGACGTCAAAAGGCATATGCGTTCAAAAATTTTGGGAGGAATGAGATTTTTCGGTAATTTTATATCCTTAAGTGTTTTTCATAAAGCAAAAACCGAATAAAGTTTACATATGAATCAATTACCAAATATAATGAGTTTGACCAACGTTTGGTCGACAACGCGCCAACTATTCAAACAAACATCGACTCTTCTGGAATTTTGTACTTTAGTGTAAGATTAAATATGTGTTGATGTATGTTGAGCAGCGAAGAAAGATCATATTTTTTTATTGTTTTTTGTACATAGCTTTGTGAATGCAACTTTAAGCATTGCTTTTCAGGTTGAATTTACATTAATATATCTTTATTTCAACTAAAATTCTTTGAATTACGTAGGAACACAATTAGCGACAGATTTAAAGACAAGTTTTGTATGGGATTGCGCATCTAGTGAATTATTGATCGAAGATTCACAAGCAAGTTTTTTCCTACACTTGAATATAAACTAACTAGCGGACACCTCGCGGTTTCACCCGCGTAGTTCCCGTTCCGATAAAAAGTAGCCTATGTCACCCGGGGATAGACTAGCTTCCCAACGGTGAAAGAATTTTTGAAATCAGTCCAGTAGTTTATTCGTTACATACAAAAATACAAATCTTTCCTCTTTATAATATTATTATGAGTATAAGTATAGATATAAAGATCTACAAGAATCTATAGGTTTTTAAGAAGTTCGACGCGTATAGTGAAAAGATTTCCCTAGGCTTTGCCAAACGTTAAGTTCGACTTCCACCATCCTAACCGAATGCATTTGAGTATCAATACTTTAAAAGGAGCGATCACCTATCTGACCACTTCCACATCCCAGTAACTGAGTAACACGGTACATCTTGGCAAAGCTGGTGCCGGTTTTCCTTGCATCTGACTTTCTGTATCGTCTGCTAGTACTTTGGAATGTATTATTACTTCCCTCAAAGGCCTAATCAAGTCGCACACTAAATATGCAGTATTAACGGAGTTTACATAAATACTCAAGAACTACCATAGATTAAAAATAGGCTTTCAGAAACCATGGTCTAATCTCCTTTGACAACATCAACACAAATCAGACGAAAGCCGGTGTTCTAATAGGCAGTATTAACGGAGTTTGTAGAAATAACACCAGCCAATCACAATACTCAAGAACTATCATAGATGAAAAATAGGCTTTCAGAAACCATGGTCTAATCTCCTTTGACAACATCAACACGACGAAAGCCGGTGTTCGAATCTCTGCCAACCAATCCAGCATAATTTGTTTACCAACGCTAAACTATCAATTAACGGTTTGTAACAAGCCTCATTCTGATAGCAATTAACAGCTCTAAATTGCAAAGCGATCATTTATCACCTCCCATTAACACTAGCTATTTAGCTAATTTACTTCGACTGCCAGTTTTGGCAATAATAACTTTGAATCGACAGTACAATATTTCAGTTGGTTGCGTTGCCTTAAAATGGTTTTGGACTAAGCATTTGTAACTGGTAATTTAGTGACAAGGTAATTGAGAAAGCACATATTTGGGCTTATTGTTAATCAACTTTCGACACTGTTATTATCAGCTCAATAAATTTTCGATCACTGCATAATTTGTCCTGACCTCTCCAAAAACTAAGGAGACCACTAAGCAATAAATAAAACAACAATAAATAAAGATATTTATGTAGCGTTTAAAGTAATATTCTCTGTCAATTGAACTCAATTGAAGTATATATTGTAACAAGTAAAAATCAAATGCTACATTAGGGACACAAATTTAAAAAGCATCGATTGGCTTGACGCTTCATTGATATTGATTTATGTAAGGCATTCGATTTCATACGCTTGGAAGGATCGAAGTTTAGAAATAGAATCAAATTGCGAACGTTATTTCGAAATACAAACATTTCGAATGCTAAGAAAGAACAAAGTACACTGCAATTATGTTACCCTAGTCTAGACATGGAATACATATTCATAAATGGTATGGCATAAATATGAGGCGAGTATTTAAAATATATAGGTACGATTTACGAATCACCACTTTGGTGATTGCCAGAGCGTAGTTCCCGATATTTCATGTCTGTCAAAGCATATAAGTAATATCGTGCAAACTGAAGGAGACTAAATACCTGGCCATGGGTTGTACTTGCTTTTGCCAAAATATCTAGCAGTACAAAACTACGCAATGACCAAATGATAGTGTAACATATTGCAATGATCGTTTTTTTGAAACAATCTTATACAAGAAAATGACGAGACCAGTGAACTTATATTAAATTTTTGAATGAAAAGGATGGATTTTGGCAAACTGCCTAATCACGCAATACTTTCAGATATTTATTCTATCTATTCACGTAAGTAAGAAAATTCTTGCAGAGATTAATTGATAAGCAACGTTTATGAAGTCATCATAATTATGTACCTACCGTATCACCGAGATTTTTGTAAATAGATATTTTATTATTAATTCAGTGACGATAAGAGCAAATATTAAATACCAGTTATGCTGAATCTACTTTAACTCTAGCTTAGGACTGCTAAAGAGTTGGGAAAGTCATCTTCCTGCTCATGTTCAATGTTATTTACTGTCGACGCAATACTTTTCCTTCTTTCATTCACTATCATACACTATCTTTTCATATAACTCCTGACAAAATAAAATTAATATACCTGAAATTCCCAGATAAATCTCGACTATCTTTGACTCCTATTTCTTTAGATACTATTACTTCCAGAGAAATTAAGTTGTCTCAGGTTATTAAATTACTAAATGAACTATAATCATAAACTATAGCTTATAGCATAATAACTATCAGAAGAAGTGGATCTAATCGCGGTAACTATCATATCGAGAAAATCTTAATTTCCGCTTATCCAATTAGTAATATATTTTCTATGAGACTATTAGCAGTTATTATATTATCAAAACCTTAATGATCGGCACGATGGACATTAAAATATTGATATTATGTGAAGAGAAAGCTGATATTTCTGATTGTATTATATTATTATATTACAGATAAAATTTTCTTCAAAGATGGGGAAATGGGAGCGATGGAAGGCCTTCCTCTAGATCTAGATCGATCGATGACCTGGCTAAGGATGCGAGACGCACAGGACCGAACAGTGTGGCGACGCTTGGGAGTGGCCTGCAGTGGACGTCTTGCCGTTGTAATGATGATTATAATGAGGAAATTGGTAAAATCTTTCACCATATTTCTTTGAGCTATGAATGTGCAATTCTGCATATTCATCCAACTGCTAAAGCAATTCGATAGCTTGCCAAGGTTGCCTTTATCATTTGTTCTTACTCAGCAAGAATATCGTTGTAGGAAAACATTCGAAAATGTAAAGAATGTAAATGCACAAAAACATGAGGAACACAAAGCACGTGCGGCAATGACCTCAGCACACTATCAAAGCTAACTTACTCTCCAAAAACGAAGGAAATCCGGAAGGTAAATCATTCACATTCAATCCACAAAGAATGAAAGCACGAGTCCGCATTACTCGTTACATTCGTAAGGTCATTGCTACTCTACTCCAACCATCATTGTCTCTCGACAATGCAAGGCACTCGAACGGCTATTTTAAGATTACACTCTCGATTTCTGTAAGTTTCTGACCGTTTAAGAACAGTTATCTTGACGAGTTGTTGATTAGTGTATTGGGCATATGAAGAGGAGAGTCGAACGGATGAGTGAGAGAGTGATGAATATATTTGTGGAGCAAGAAAAGATGGATGGATTGTGGGGAATGATGTGTCAAAGAAAGCGAAAGATAAAGTGAGCAGAGTCGGGAACCTTGCTCCACTTCCTATTGTACCACAAAGCAAGCAATCAAAGTGACCTATGCGATGCCATCGATGATGCCGTGGAAGAGGAAAAAAATTTGCCACCGAGTAAATTACTTTCGTGCCAGGAACACGAAGAAGAAGTAACGGCTGATAGAAATGCAAGAGAAAACAAAAGCGTACATGTAACCCCGGCTCCAAGTAACATAAGGATGGGACAAAAAAAAATAATTAAACAAGCTTTTTAGCTAACTTTGCATTTTCAATTTGTCATCCAAACCAAACTTGTAACCGTTTTAAAATTCTGTTGCAAGATTTGACCCATACTAACTAACAAACCAAATTAAAAAAAAAGCTGTAAAAACAGTGACGTCGGAAATATACAAAATCTATGTAGTGTCTTTCTTGTTCGTAGTATTTATACACAGAAGAGCAGATGATATTTTTAATGAGAACGTGAGTGGGACTAAAAACACATAATTTGTTGAAATCGCTGTATAAAAACGTTATAATAGAAATAATAGTCTGACGGAAAATTTACGGAGCTTCCAAATTGATTGTTATATAACGTAAATCGTATGTAAATTTTTGTTTTTAATGTTGTTTAGGTATTGGATATTAACAATCCAAGACTATATTTTTTCGTCAGACCAATATTTAAGAAAGGTCAATGAACTACAGACAGGGTAATTTATTATGTGCATTTTACGAAAATATTCTGCAAGTCTCGTAAAATATTTTCACAAGAAAAGTAGCTCTTAAGTTGAAAGGCGGGATGTCTTTCACATTAGGTTAATAGCCAAGACATGCGGCATAAAATTAACTTTAATATTATTTTGCGACGTTGTAAAATATCTCGTGAAACATTTATGACTAAGAAAACTCTCAAACAATCACTGAACTATATAAAACTGCTTCTATACTGTTTTCACTTAGGTATATGATGTGCAGGAATGAGGTATTAGTCATAAAGAAAATTTTACATTGTGTGTGTATGTAACAATTTTGGCTGTAAGTAAGACCAAAAAATCGATGAATGAATATCAATTGTGTAAAAAGATCTTATTGCTGGAAATGGGGGTGAAAACAGAAACAACAGCTGCCAATAGGAATGCATTAAACATGCTATTCTGATCCAAAACAAATTGAGTACGGGCGGCAACAGGGGGTAACGATGACAATGACATAGTTAAAATCTAACAAGATATGGTAACAACGAGTATTATGCCTATAAAACATTACAGAATCATTGAAACAGTAGAACCAGGTGTTATCAAGACACAGAACAAGGCTACTAAATACATCGTGTTTCATGTTATTATCATAAACAATATGAATGAAGTAATTGATCGCTATCGCAATAGTTATCTTGCATCAGAAGAGGAGCGGCCTTGCAAGATCATCAGACGATCCGCTCTAGAAGTTACAATTAGGAGGAAAGGCAGTCTTAATACCAAGGTTTATATTTGGAACTAAATGGAAACTCAAACTCATAAGTAGTAATTTATTGCAGTCGGTCGGTCCAAAACATAAGGCTTGATTGTTGCTCATTCGCAAGCGTAAATCTCTATGGAGAAGAACGTGCAAGAAATTACACGAACACTCTTTTCAATGGCTTCTTTAGTCCAGAACTCCAGACGGTACAAGCATATTAGCTACTAGCGGACGCCTCGCGGTTTCACTCTCATTGTTCCGGTTCCCGTGGGAATAGAGGGATAAAAAGTAGCCTATGTCACCCGGGGATAGTGTAGCTGCCCAATGGTGAAAGAATTTATGAAATCAGTCCAGTAGTTTTTATGTTTATTCGTTACATACAAATCTTTCCTAGATCTATATTAGTATAGATTGCCGTGCTAAAAACGAGATGGGACCATGGTGGAATGTGGTGACTAAGCAATTCAGCCACAAAATGTATCAAATCTACTAAGATGGAACATTATTAGTCGGAAGATATCCTGCTGGTTATAAGCCACTATAATACGACCAGTCCTGTGCTTCTTGCATCCAGGGGATCTCTGCAGGCTTCACCAGATTATCGGTTATACGGAAATTATAGAGATTTGACTCACAAGCAAGAGCCTAGTTTGGGGTCCTAAGTTATTAATCTATATATCGATGCCTTAGTTCACAATTGCACTAACTACAAAATTTTCATTTTTGAGGAGAGAGCTTTAAAGTTTTTTAAAGTTTAGACGAGAACAGTAGAAAATCCAAGTAAAACAACAAAAAAAATATGCATCTATTCATAAGACTAGTCCTTTTACTCCATCATATCTCAATATTGTAATATTAGTTTAAACGTTACCTTTTCAAAATGGCCAAATAAACATAAAACCCCCCATTTAATACATTTGTGCACTAAGATTGATTATGCTGACTGGCATTAAGTGAAAAACTCTATACTATTGCAAATGTATATAATACGTTTGTGTTTTGAAATTTCATGCAGTTGAGAAACTTAAAATCAGTTAAAGTATATCTTGATTGGTTTTACAAAAATAAAGACCATTAGTATAATACCACATTCATGGAACATTAAACGAACTCATTTAATACAATTGTGACCCACGGTTTTGGTAGATAGAGACGGAATAACGGTATTTCGATGCGCGGAAACGAAAGAGCATGACATTTAGTGTATTTGGCATTAAAAAAGTAAAAATTGAAAATTTTGTAGTTAGTGCAATTGTGAACTAAGGCATCGATATATAAAAGAAAGTCGTGTTAGTTACTTCACTTATAACTCAAGAACGGCTGAATCGATTTAGCTGAAAATTGGCAGGGAGGTAGCTTAGAACCAGGAGAAGGACATAGGGTAGGGTAGGGTAGGGTAGGGTAGTGTAGGGTAGTGTAGGGTAGTGTAGGGTAGTGTAGTGTAGGGTAGTGTAGTGTAGGGTAGGGTAGTGTAGGGTCGGGTAGGTTAGGGTAGGGTAGGGTAGGGTAGTGTAGGGTAGGGTAGGGTAGAGTAGGGTAGGGTAGTGTAGGGTAGGGTAGGGTAGGGTAGGGTAGGGTAGTGTAGGGTCGGGTAGGGTAGTGTAGGGTAGGGTAGGGTAGTGTAGGGTAGGGTAGGGTAGTGTAGGGTCGGGTAGGGTAGGGTAGTGTAGGGTCGGGTAGGTAGGGTAGATAAATGTTTGGTCTTTTTATGGCAAAACAAAGTTTGCTGGGTCAGCTAGTTGTTTAATAATTTTGATAGTGTTTATTTTGAAAACACCTTTAGTTTTAAGACGAAAATATAATAAATAAGCTGCGCAAGGCGAAGAAATCTGAATCATGTTGATATATATATTGTGATTCAACCGATAAATCCAATTTGAATCAATCTTCTCATGCGTAGCTTCTATTCGATTCGTTCTCTCAATTTATTTCAAGAAACCCATCGATGAATTTTAACAGAGCTTCTATTTCTAGTAGCTAGTGGAATATGCCTATCATTTATCGCATCATCAGATCGCCGTCAGTCACGCGCTGAACATAATATGTTGGACAAACACGTCGTACGTGATGGACTGAAAATTGTGTCTACAGTGTCAATTATTTGTGGATGAATTTAGAAACTGCCGAAGGAGGGTAATGTGTTTATCAGTCTATGTAGGCATATATGTATGTATGTTTGTTCCTATGTGGCGTTCTAGAGACCAAACGCTTTGGCCGATTTTGATGATTCTAACGTCAATCGATTCGTCTTAACCTTGCGAGTGTCACTGGTTACATCAAAATTGGAAAATAGAAAAATGGCGGTTTTTTTTTTATTTTTTTTCTTCCTAACCCATCGTGTGGGGTATCAAATTAAGGGTTTTAAGAGGTGATTTCAAAAATATATGATACTTATATGTTTTGTACATAATTCGAAAAGAACTAACTAAAAAGTTATAAATAAAAAAAGTTAAATCGAAAAATCAAAAACCAGACTGCTTTTAAAGCGAACTAAAAAGACGTAAACAAGGAGAAAATCAAGCTGTTCAGGGATACACAAGCTTTTGGTCAGCCAGCCCGCAAATATCTATCCTCCGACTGCACAGCATGGTTTTCTTCTTATTGACGTCTTTTTAGTTCTCTTCTTAAGCAGTCGGGTTTTTGATTTTCTGAATTAACTTTTTTTATGTAGCCCCTAGCAACATATGTTATAGAGCAGCTAAATACAAGCCCAATGCTACTACCTAAGAATTTTCAATTAAATTTAGAAGAAAAACTGCGCTGGCTTGGCTAACAACTGGGTTGACTGACGTTGACGCACAGAGTAGGTATCTGAATCGAGATTCTCAACATCTTAAAAAATATGTATATTGGTTCCTAAATATAGGAATTTGGTCGTCAAGGAAGTCGATTGAAACGGGAAGTTATCTGTTAACACCGAAGTGTTTTATCACACAAACAAAAATGTGTTCTTTTACGGCCTAAACTTCAAAGACCGGATATACGTTTTTCAGTGCACCGTCCATGACAAAAAAAAAAAAGGATTTTCATAAAAAGAAACGTAAGAATTAATGTGGACACGTGTTAGGCCGTTGATTGCGCATTTTACGCTTCGACTTAAACACAAATTTGTATCGAGTCACACTTTGACGCTTATCAGGGCTTCAAATACCATGATTATGATTACTTTGAGGGTGTTTCACAACACCTGATGTCTCGGAAAGCAGGTAAAGCTGGTGGTCTTACGTTTGATCTCTCACCAAGGGTCAGATTGCTGTCCCACCGGACTATGAGAGGCTTTGTTCATGAATCGAATCACGACGCGACAAAATGTGGCCACGATTCAGAGATCCATATATTTGTATGGACCGTTTGTAGATGTTTGATTTACAAACAGTTTTTCGGCTATGTAGTCGATGCCGCTATGTCGTCGCGACATTTTTGCAGTGACGACTTAGCAGCTGTACAAAACAAGTATGAGCTTGTTGACGACACGACAACCCGCACCGCACGGATCCGTGGTTCGTCACTCACTTATAGAACAATACAAGTACACTGCATTGTCGTTGCAGAATCGTGTCTAGAGAACAAAGAATGGACGAGAGCATTGATGTATTAAAAAGAGGAAGATACGGGACTGCTCACAGCGCTTGGTCCTACTAATCTAAGTGCATGCCCGTAGCGGGTACTCTGTCGCGCACACGGCACATTGTTGATCACACAGCTCATTAATTTCAGTGTTTTTATGTTTTTTGCAATAAATACGCACCAAAATGACATCTTGTGTAGCTAAAATGTGTTTAAATAATACCAGGAAGAAAAATAAGTCACACGGGATCACTTACCACTCGTAAGTACAGTTAAAAAGGTTAATTTGTTGAAAATTACAATAATATTTAATGTTTGCTTCGCCATATTTGTGAGAGCGAGATAGATATTACAAACATGCGTGAGAGACACGATACGCACATATTGCAATGTTATTTCATTCATAATAGTAATCATTCGGCCAACATTCGGCGGCTAACGCGATATCGCTCGCACTACAGCGGCGTCTCCTATCTATGTCCTTGTCTATCCGTAACTGTAGGGTTGGGACTGGTGATGACACTGAACACAGATGTGTGAGTTTCGGTGCACGTAGTTGTGCGCCGAGTCCAGGTTTTCTGATCGCAATGTTAGTGCGTAACGCATCTTCCTTTTTTAATACATCAATGGACGATACACATTTATTATGTGTTATTGTGTTCTACCTCATGAAGACAGCACAGTCGTGACTCAAATAATGTTCTCTTTGCGGTCATACTTATAATAAACCATCCGATCCGTTTGACTAATACATAAAAATGATCCACTGTTACCAAAAAAAAAAATATTATGATAGTATTGACGTATTTCACCAACATAACTTCGTAAAGTAATACATCTACTACTATTTTACTACGGACAGAAGATAAACAAGATCGGAATTCCGAGTCAAGAACTAGTTTTGATTGGCAGCTGCCCGAAAGCATACAAAATTGGCATGTTACATTCCCTGGCCTGTACAGAAACACGAGAAAAAATCTCCTCTTCTTTTCCCTGACCTAATTTCTCCACATAATTTTTCAAACTTTTTCCTTTCTACGCTCTATTCATATTTCAAGCAAAAATAATATCTGTATAACGGTTTTTGGCATACACGACTTCTCGACCTCGATAGGCGATTTAGCGACAAACTGTCTAGGCAAGGTCAACGCCCAATGATTACAATTTTCGTCTAAAACTATGCGGGTACCGGTACACGCCTTCCAATTGAAACGTCACTGGCGTTAAAATACTTGCACAGTTAGGTACTGTCTCTGTACTTATCATATTACGAAAATTATTTCACTGATAAAAAGGTACAACATATAACTGAGTACCTTAGGTTGCTTTACATCCAAACAAGCAAAAATTTAATATTTCCAAAATCCCCGACATTTTTTTTCATGCTTTTTAAACTATATAATTTATCTAGTACCAGACACGCTTCGATCAAAAACCTATCGAACAAGTAATTATAACGCGTTGTCTTGCGAAAATACCCCGATTCGAAGAGTAAAATGCGTACATAACTTTTGAATGGCTGAACCGATTTTCATCAAACATAGCTCAGAACACTCTCGGCAAAGTCATCTTAAGACTAAAACAAAAACGGTTAATCCGTTCAGGAGCTATGATGTCATACACACATACACACGTCAAACTTTTAACGCGCCTCTTTTTCCGTCGCGGGTTAAAAAGCAGATGTTCGAATGAGCGAATGAACTCATTGTATAATCTCTGGCAATACTGATTGAATTAAGAAAATTCATTCACTGATATAAGTTTTTAAGCTGACATGGTCACAATCATTGGAATTAATATTTGTTTCGGGATATTTACCATGTATATTTTGATTTTGGTTGAAATAACCAAGTGCAAAAATTTCAATAGGGACGACGGGTTTCAATTGTCGAGAGCCTGGAATCCAGTGGTTCAACTATGTAAAAGTCGTAAAACTACCTACTGAACGAGTGTCAAAAGAGAATACAGTGAGCATCGTCTATCGTGAACAATGTCGAGTGACTAGTGAGACGAGTTCTGGTGGTAGCGGCATCGTGCGTGAAAAACGAGTGAGTAAGAGGGTAGACAGATATGTCAGTTCATAAATAACACCCACCCGCAAAGACTTTAGTTCTCGTGATCATGGCGCTTGTAACGGTACCGAAATATCCAACTCTCAGCCAAAATCAAAATAAACATGGTAAATATCCCGAAACAAATATTAATTCTTTCACTGATCTGAGCTACACTATATCGCGAAGTATCATAGGTTATTTTATATCCCAAAAAACACTGTACCTGTATGGCCACGGAATTTAAGCCACGGGCAAAAGCTACATAGTCACTGAATAACATCGACCTTCTGAGGATCAAAAAGCAGATGTTCGGAAGGACGAATAAAGGCACTATAACTTGTATTGGCAATAATGAAATATGACACAACAAAGCATGTCTATAATAGGGCTGGTATCTACCAAAACGAATGGCAGCTGTCTCCAACAGACAATGGGTTTGTGTTATTTTCACATGCTCTGCTGTCACCCAGTCCTATAATGTGATACATTCTCGCAAGTAAAATGAACTATAGTGCGCGCGGAACTAGTTGACCGCGCCTTAGGTGGCGCGTCATCTCGCTATTGCAATATCATGTGCGTTTTGTCTAAACTATAGCCGGAACTTTCAACGCGTGTTGCCGTCGCGAAGTACGGCGCCGCACTAGTTTAGACAAAACGCACATGAGATTGCAATAGCGAGATGACGCTCCACCTAAGGCGCGGTCAACTAGTTCCGCGCGCACTATAATATATGATTCGTATGTCAGGAATTCAGTGGATGACATTGTATAATAAGTGATGCGGGAGGAATGATTTACTGTGTCTTTGCTCTTTTTCTTGCTGTTGAGTCCAAAATAAATTTTTTTTGGGAGTTTTTTCTCTTGACTCTAGTCTAGGTCAGAGGTGACAGAGACAGAGTCGATGATGGAGTGAGCTTACCCAGAAGAAGCCTGTTCACTCTTAACTTTGAAGAGATTCGGGTTGAATGCGTTCGGAAACACACGACGAGGTAGTGAGTTCTATTCATTCGCTGTGCGCATTATGAAGGATGTTTGGAAGCGCTTGGTGAGAATTGGTGGAATGGCAACAAGGTAAGGATGGTTACTTGCAGTGCGTCTAGAAGTCCGGTAGTAGAAGAGGGCTGGTGAGATGAGGTCGTGGAGTTCTTGAGCACACTCACCGAAGTACAGTCTGTAGAAGACCGACAAGCAGGCAACCTTGCGGCGATAAGCCAAGCTATTTTCTATTATATTCTAAGAACATGTCGTGAGGAAAGTTTTTCGTTCGAATGTTGATGGTTATCGGGGTAGAGAAGACCAAAGGAATAATGTTTTGGGTGGAAGATCATAAGGCCTGGATGGAGGTCCAAAATGACGGCGAATAGAGCTGTATCCGCTGACTCCAAATAATTGGAGCAAGGTCAGGAAAATGATGTTGATGCTAGGAACTTAGCATCGTCTGTGCAGAAAAACCGCTTCAAAGCCGGTTTTGGTAGGTTCACAATAATTGACACACATTATTATCGCTCTACTTCTCGTGGCAAGTGTCGCCTTTCTCTTTATTTTTATTTTTTGCGCATCTGATGTCTGTAGCTGCTGTGTTTAATGAATGAACAGTCTCACTTTTTGAACTCCGGTCGCGACTTTGACCTCACAAGACACGGCGAACAGAGTTCATTTCAAAGGTGAACAAGTTCAATAATTCGTGAAATTTCTAGACAGTTCGTGGTTTAAACACGAAGAGACGTAAGACTTAAAATCGCGTGTAAAGTTGGCGTGTTTGCACTATATGTATAAAACACGTGGTTGCAGCTACTGATAAGGAATAGATTGACAACAAAGATTAGTTTCCCAGTAACCAAAATGATAACCGATATCGTATCGGTGTTATCATCAAGTGATCATCCACATATTAGCCATATAAGATAATACATTGGATTATGGATGTTTCCCATAAAATGCAGGATATTGGGGGCTGTCCCAACAATCATGATAAATGGCTATTTGTAGCTCTAATGAATGCTTTATGCTTACAGATATTTCTTTCATAAATAGACCCTTTTAAAAATCATTTAGATCTCTATAAAGTGATGGATCCAGTGAAACGATCTGAAAAACTGGGCTTTACCAGTTTTTTGGCCAATTATTGACCTCTCACATCACATATAGTCTAATAAGTTGTAGAGTTATTAACTTGATCATTTGTTAGACGAACATTTGATAAATAAACGCGTTTTACTGAAATTAGAAACCATTGGTTAGCATATTTAACCATTAAGTTAAGACGGTACCCTGACCAAAAAATCGGCATGAGATATGAGCGTTCCTATTGGTCTAGCGGCACTGGCGGCGCATGAATTACAGTAGTGAATACGCCCAGATTTTAGAATAAAATCTTTATAAAATCGAATTTTGGTATTTTGAAAAAAATAATTCTACAAAAATGTTCGTTATTAAATTGTCTATGCATTAGTGTTAGTACAAAAAATAATCAATGAACACTTTACGAGGAGATGCATAATATCTATAATTATTTCTCATTTTTATGTTTTTTTGGAAGTAGATTAGTGAAATATATACAACATTTAAAAAAAAACGAAATCTACCATTTTAGAATCAATATTATGTAGAAATTTAATGTATTTTTATTAATTGATATTTCTTTTTAAATAACGAGTAGATAGCTCCTAAAAACAGCACTAAAAACGGCTTTCGCGGCGTTTTGCTCGGGGAACCGCCTTAACTAGCCACCATACCATATAGTTAACTCAACCAATGATTAAGTACCCTGAGACCTGAGTTGATCTTTAACACCCTAATTAATGCTATGCCATATTTCTGTTCTGTTGCCTGCTAGAAAGCCAGAGAAGACCCTGCAGAGAAGGCTAGATTTGGCAGCAATAATCTTAAACAACGTTGAGATGAATCAAAGAGACAAAAAAAAATATTGTCAATTTAATATCTCATCAAAAATAAACCTGGTTCTTATTGGATAAACTACATACTACATAATATTTTATAACTAAATGAAAAAGAGGTAAACATTATAATTGAAATAATACAGTGACATAATCATGAAAATGAGGTCACACCCACATCCAAGCTGAATAAAATAATATTAAGATTACCCTTATTGTTGTCATGGCCACTTCTGATATTGTAATTAAAAATAAATGCAGGTAGTAAAAGGAGTTTGTAAAAAAAAATGCAGGTTGCATTCTGTTGTTTCTGCCTACCCCCGTTAAAATAAAACAGAAAATAGTGTGGTGCCCTACAGTGGGATAGTAACAAGCTGGTAGATTCAATAACTTGACTGTTACTTTGATCTGTTTTGAAGTTACGGATGGATGGGCAGCACAGTATTTCTGTTCATGTGCATAAAAATAGTATGCTCTATTTCCTTTTACTTTTTGATTGAATAATACAACTGACTGCTTATTAGGGGTTTATGAAGCATATCAACTGAATATGTTAAAGGAATGAAATGAATTTCAGTCAAGTACTTGTTTTATATAAGTCTGATCCAATCAGCCTGCATTTTTTATTTTTTATTAATCAGAGGTACAGTTTATTAGCACTATTGTCAAGAAATTTAATTAGGAAATCTAATAATCTGTACTCAATTACCTAAATAATCATTAATTATCAACATCAGAATAGTATGTTTGAGATTAAAGTAGCAGAAGATGATGAAATATCTAAGTGACTTGCAACTTGACTTAGTGTAGTGATGTTCAAAATGTTACAAAGACATGCAACAGTTGGCTCAATTCTTAATTTCTTGGTTTTTTTTTTTATACTTACCCATAATTAAGTATACTTAAGGTGCAAAATACCTACCTAATTTTAATCTCTCAATAAATAAGTAAGTACCTACAACTTAAGTAAAAAAAAATATTTTTCCCCATATAAAACTAGTTTCCAAATAAATCAACAATAACAAATGAAATGATAATGAGTAAAAAAACTGAAGGCCAGTGGAAGCATTGAACAGAACCACTCACTTTCACTATAGTGCTATTGAAATGTAAAGTTTCACTTACCCCTCTGTTGTCACAGAGTTCAATGACAATGTCTCCGCGAATATCATCTCATGCTCTTGCTCCGTCTTCGGGTCTTCAGCCAGCTGCGCCTCAGGGGGCTCCTCAGGCCCTGGCACATCCTGCTCACCAACCTCCACTTTCTGACTGACATTATGCAGTCCTGACAAGTCAACTTCCGTATCCACGCCGCCCTCGCCTTGGAGAGCTTCCGAAACCACCAAAATGAAGAGAGCACAACTGTGGAATACCATATTTATGAGAATCAGCTGAATATATAAAATATGTCGGTATGACTATGAGAATATTCTTTTCTGTACCTGGATAGCACTGAAATTGTCAGCAAAGACGTGTAGATAACACATAAACCACCCTTCATCGTAATATCAGTGAAATATCCACAGTCCATATCATTTTGTGCGTAAAATTAACACATATTCGCGACGCCTTCTAACTCAACAATGAAAATCAAATATTATTATTGAACACACTTAACACAAGCACAATTAACACATTCTGAGGGGTTGAATAACATTAAAAAATTAGCTGCCGTCGCCAAACGGATAAAAATGTGGGCACAAACTTTTGCTCAATTTTACTAAAATCGAATCGTGTAATTTGACAATTGCCAAAAAATTTGTTCCCGTTGTCGCTGAAGTCTTACGTTGAATAAGGGAATCTTATTGGTAGAAACTTCGAACTGGAATCGATTGTTATTAATGGACCAATAAGAGTAAAACATTTAATGCTTAAGCTTCATTTTTATTGGCTCAGCAAAAATATCAGTCGTTTACGTTTCGTTACAGGCAGTGCAAATGATTACATTGATTCTGTTCTCCTTCCTATTCAGGTTGTTTTAGAGATAAATTGTTTTGAAATATTATGACTATTATTTATCATCTTACAACGATATATTGAATGAAATAAGCGTATCGTTTGAAGTTATAAATAGACATTTTGAAACGTTTCTAAATTAAGTAATATGGAGTGCTAGAACATCTGTGCTAGTGTTGTCCAAAACATAAATGCATGATAATCAACTAAATTGTGTAATATAATGATTTTATGGATACAAAATCATTTTTATGACTTTTGTTTATTGATTCGACTAATCCAGGTTTATACCAATAATAATATGAGTCGTTATACCTTTACGAGGCGTTCGCAATGATTTTTTAAAATATGAATCGACTACAATCTAGTGAGCCATAGTCGATTAGTTAAACCATAACTACCGTGTACAGAATAATGCTGTCCTGTCATGTCATCGACGTCAACAGGCGTTTTAGCAATTTGTCGGTTCTTGTTTTAATAAATTCGAAAAATGGAAGCTTTATTTGCAATACCTTTCACGGTTCTTGAAATTCCTAACATTAAGATTAAAAAGCCGACATGGCTCCAGGCACCGTCTGCCATGACAACGTTTTCTTTGGTGCTGCTTTCATACTTTTTAGTGACCGGAGGTTAGAAGATTGTTTTGTGAGATTACCAATTAATTTCTTGTTGGATTCGTTTCCAATTTGATCTAATACGTGTTTTTTATTGTAGGGATTATATACGACGTGATTGTGGAGCCGCCGAGCGTGGGTTCAACGACCGATGAGCATGGACACAGTAGGCCGGTCGCGTTTATGCCAAATCGTGTAAATGGACAGTACATTATGGAGGGATTGGCATCCAGCTTCCTGTTCTCTCTTGGTGGTCTTGGCTTCATCATCCTCGACCGCACACACAACCCATCAACACCTAAATTGAACAGAATCTTGTTAATCTCAGTAGCCTTCCTATGCATTCTTGTATCTTTCTTCACAACTTGGATATTCATGAGGATGAAGTTGCCAGGCTATCTACAGAACTGATTGTTTACTAAAGTAGAGTAAGCGAAGTCTTATACTGTTTTTGAATAAGTTTAATAAATATTTTTTTATATACCATTATATATTCTTTTATTTCTAGATTTGTTATTCACTCTTTGTTGTTATTACAACTGTTTTAATTTTGTATAGGTATTTTATATGTACACCATATACCCAACCATACTGCCAATATTCATTTAATTCTAACAACACTGTCACACTTCATTCTTTTCTTATCAGTAATGCTATGATTATGTTACATTTTGTCAGTAGGTACAGTCTTATCATGTAACATGTATATAATACATTTAGTAAAACTCAATTGTTAATTTTCTTTACAATGGACTATAAGTACATACTGTATCAAACGAGTCTAGTAAGAGAATAATGATTAATAAAATAAATTCAAAAACAAATTCCCAAAGAAATATAATTTAATACTTAAATATTTGGCATTTCATTACAAAATTGTTCTAATAAAAATTAAGAACAGCACAAAACATTAAAATTATTACATAACATCATGCTCAAAAACATTTTGATTGCAAATGAGAGATTCACAACACAAATTATTATAAAATTAATTAGTAGGGAAGACATAATAAATGCTAGATAATATTATTACTACATAAAAAAGGTTTCTTATTCGCTATAGCGGCTGCAACTGCCTCATTCATATTCTAGTGAACACTACTATTGTGACATTTTATCACAGTTTAGAACCACAAACTGTGACAAAAATGCGTGACTCAAGCCTATCATAGAGGCTGAGCTCACTCGCCTGGCTGCTGTAGGTAAAACTGTAATGCAGTCAATACAGGTGTCGCATTGTGAAGTATTTATTCCATTCCATTTTGCGGAGATTACATTTACACCAAATGTAACAAACACGTGGTCCTACCGAGACGTGTTGCCAATACTGGGTCAAACATAACATTTGAACGTTGTATTTGCCATCGACACACTAAGAAGTAGAAGATTCCAATTTGAAAATGAGATGGTGGTATTGGTCATAGACAGTTCCGTCTCTATCTTGATCTGGACTGCAATCATGATGACATTATGCTCCAGTAGATATATTACATTACACATACCTACCTACCTAACCATAATACCTACTATTGTGTACAATTTTTCTAGTTTTACTACTTTGTTTCATCAGATAATGTGTATTTCACAATTCACACTACAATACATAGCCATCAATGATAGCCCATTCATAACGAGGTTGGGCTTGGCTATACCGTGTTATCATAACCCATCCATTCACCATCATGATTTTGTTGTAGAAACAGAATATTAAGATTAATTTGAGACAAACACAAGTATTAATATTTGAGAATGTATGAGTATGTTGTGGCAGAATGTTGAGTATTTCACAGGTCCTCACTTCACAGTCTTATTCTAAATGCGCTGAAAAATAAAAAAAATGTTAATTAGGTCAGTGGATATTAGCCAGTTTCATTCTAATCATCATCATCATTTCAGTCGAAAGACATCCACTGCTGAACATAGGCCTGCACCTAAATTGACCGACTCTGTGCATTCCGCGTTAAGTGGTCTCCCTCAGCCCTAACCCAGGTCATTGTTCCATCTAGTGGGACCCATCGAGCATCTGTTTTGCATGCGATGTGCCCTGCCCACTGCCATGAATGATCTTACAGGAATGGGCACAGCAAAACTTATTTATACGGAAAGGAATGGGCCAAAATCACTGAGCGCGTTTCCACACCAATAAATCTATCATCGGTCAATTACATGCAAGTGACGTTGATCAATCAGGGTGGTAGCTTCCGCTTAAAGGTTTAGTAAGAATTGTCGATTGATGTTGACTTTATAGTAAATTAAATGCGAAAACATGTAATTGGTTACTAGTTGTTTAATCTGATGTTAAATTTGTTAGTTGTTAATACTGTTTGTTTTCCTATTACAATAAAATAAAATAAATAAATAAAATAATCCAATCTACAAAAAAATATTGGTTCAGTAACACCTTTACAGCTCATGGTGTCCAGTGTATCATGGTTAGAGCATTATAGTCATTGTTTACTTATTTGCAAATTGGAAAGGAACTATTTATTGAGTCATTCTGACAGCAATGCCCTATAGGTGCAAATTACTGATATATGGCTATGTCCCTTTTCAACATAATTCTTTTACCTGCTAGTGCAAAAATATAAGCAAAAAAGCAAACTTACTGGCAGAAATCAGAGCTCTTATCAATGATATGTTCAAACTCCGCAAATGATAATGCTCCGTCATCATCTAAGTCGGCTTCTTCTAAAACATTCTGGACTAGCTGCTGGATCTCTGAATCACCCAGCTTTAGCTCAGACCCAACCAGCCTTTCGATTACTTCTCGTAAGTCTGATACACCAATCATATCGTCGCCGTCGAAATCTGAAAGGGTAGGTAAAATATTGTTTATTTTTCTTTGGTTGGCATGTCAACGGGCTAAAATAGAATGAATGCTTGTTATATATACACCAAAAATTTTATCGTTTCATGAATTATACTGAATCATAATGCCCAGAAGACCAGAAATCAGTCCATTATGGTGTGATTTAGACTGATCAAAGCATAATGTACACTTAGTTCTTATTGGTATCTCAGCCTGCTACTGGCCTTTACAACCTTCTAACTAATCATTTCAATGCAGGGTAAAATCCTGCATCATATTTTATCGCTTTCAACTAATAGCTATAATATCTTACCAAATATTCTAAAAGCGTGCTCGGCTTTCACCGCCTTTGGTGCCATCTCGCTGAACACAGACATCATATCAAGGAAGTCTTCAAAAGTGCAGTCCCCATCATTGCTAGAGCTGAACACTTTGCATATCCGATCCCTGAACGGGTTCACACGTAACTCAGGATATTGCAGAATCTTTGTCATTGGGAGCTTTGCATTCTTGTTGTGACCTACTTTTTCTGGTGCTAGGGCTTTGAACTTTTGATGAGCACTGAAAATGTAAGATAGTTTTTGTTTAGGTAATTTGATTAATAATTTTTAGTAAATGTTGAGTATGCTACAGTATACTGGAGTTTGTGCCAAAAATAGAATATACATTGAAAAGGGTTTATTTCTTATTGAACTGCCTGCATGCTTCTATACTTATTCTAGTAACAAGGAAACCTATTGTTCGACCTATTGTTAACCGAACAATAGGTAGAGTACTTAATGCAGATATTCTGGGATAATTAGGTACCTATGTATTGTTGTAGTTATTTTTTTTAATAAATTGAAATAAAATGTTTTGAGCAAGCATTATCAGCAGACATAATTTGTGTGCCATCAGGAAGATAAAAAATATACTTATTGGAATATAGCTAGAGCACAGCACGTTGATCTAAAGACGAAAATCTAACATTATGTACTAGCCAGGCTGTAACTCATAACTTCAATGAAATAAACTTTTATTTCTACTTACTATAGCACTTCTTTCTTCGTAAAATATGTGAGATCCTGTAAATTATGACGAGTATATTAGTCATCTGTTCAAAACCATATTTTGTGGATCAAAAAACACAAGAAATGAATTAGTATTGTTACCTCGTAGTCTTGAAGTTCTTCCTCTGTGAACTGACTCTTTCCTTGGCCCATTATATATAGATAAACTTCAATATTTAGTTTAAAATTAATTTTAATATAATTTAAATTTTTTGTAAACAAAACACAAAGGTCTGAGATTCGGGGCGGGTTTTAGGTGAGGGGGAGGGAGGAAAAATCTGACAGTGACAGCGCATAGTCAATGTCAATGTGATTTAAACGTTTAGTTCAATTTATAAGTTCATCACAAAACTAAGAAATGTAAAGTAATCAAAGACCTTATATTGTACGTAAAAGTAATAAAATATGGGAAATTATATGTGCGGCAACAAAAGTTTTCTTTAGCACCTGCAACCTAGCGTCTTTTTTTATATGTGGGCGACGAGTTAATAGAACAGCTTCAATTATATTAATTCATCATCTTTACTACTCCAACAGAATATCAAAAAACCAGCGTCAATTTACGAGCGTAAATTAATATGACTCCGAGCTACCGATAAATATATTTACTTCTGATTTGATAACTCAGCGACTAATGTTGTAAGTGAGCTACTTTATATATTTTAGAGATTCAACATCTGTCTGCTAATAAAATCAAATTCCAGCCTCAAAATTAGCAATCAAAGTTTTTCATTCAACAACTAAATTAATAAATCATATTCTTTTTTCGTGAAAGTTTGCAACACACAAATTATTCAATCTATATATATAAAAGAAAGTCGTGTTAGTTACTTCACTTATAACTCAAGAACGGCTGAATCGATTTAGCTGAAAATTGGCAGGGAGGTAGCTTAGAACCAGGAGAAGGACATAGGGTAGGGTAGGGTAGGGTAGGGTAGGGTAGGGTAGGGTAGGGTAGGGTAGGGTAGGGTAGGGTAGGGTAGTGTAGGGTAGTGTAGGGTAGGGTAGTGTAGTGTAGTGTAGTGTAGGGTAGTGTAGTGTAGGGTAGGGTAGTGTAGGGTAGGGTAGTGTAGGGTAGTGTAGGGTCGGGTAGGGTAGGGTAGTGTAGGGTAGGGTAGTGTAGGGTAGCGTAGGGTAGTGTAGGGTAGCGTAGGGTAGTGTAGGGTCGGGTAGGTTAGGGTAGGGTAGGGTAGGGTAGTGTAGGGTAGGGTAGGGTAGAGTAGGGTAGGGTAGTGTAGGGTAGGGTAGGGTAGGGTAGGGTAGTGTAGGGTCGGGTAGGGTAGTGTAGGGTAGGGTAGGGTAGGGTAGGGTAGTGTAGGGTAGGGTAGGGTAGTGTAGGGTCGGGTAGGGTAGGGTAGTGTAGGGTCGGGTAGGTAGGGTAGATAAATGTTTGGTCTTTTTATGGCAAAACAAAGTTTGCTGGGTCAGCTAGTTAAATATAAAATAAATGTGAATTAGTCCAAGAGCGAGCGAAGCGAGCTCGGGAGCTTAGGGCACCCCGACACGGATAGGTTAGGTTCGAAGGAGATGACGGGAGCTGAAGTGAGCGAGCAAAGCGAGCGAACTCAGCTCCCGTCATCTCCTTCATGTTAGGTTACTTTAGACCCTGCAGACAGAAATAGGAGCCCTGCGCAGCGGGGCTCCGTCGACTTTGTTTCGTTTCCCCCCCTCCCTTAAAACTTAAATATTTTGTTGCACTCGAAGAATTATTAGATTTACTTTTAGTTAACAGATAGTTATTCAGTAAAACAGTTAAGCTTTAAAGATCTAGCAGTATAGTATAATTCATTTATTTGATGAGCAAATTTAGTGTGCAATTCAGTATTTTTGGTAGTAATTTCGAATATTTTGATTGAAAAAAGGGGAATTACAGTTAAAGTATTAAATACCACCCTATTTTTTGTATGTTCATTTGGGTAGGTATAATAGTCAATTACTTATGGTAACATTATAAATAGATAGGCGAATACATGAAATTATAGCTTTTATTGACCATTATTTGATGACAATAATAAGGAAATTTTATGTTCAAATATAGTAGATTCACTCATCAATTACTTATGCTAAAGTATAAAAATAAAGGTGACTCTATGAAATTAGAGTACGTTGATATTATTTTATAGATGAAGTTGATACACTTATTAGAAGCTAGCAATGAGTAGACATATCACAAATTTAGTTGCTTAATATTGGTTGAGCTTGCTTTCAATGAATATACGATATCATTGTAACACAGTGGTTTAATAAAATATAATACATTTTATTATAGCAAACATTAACTTCATGAGAAAAACACAAGATGACAGAAACATAACGGTTGCTAGGCAACAACTAAACTAAAAACTCTACTCTCATAGTGCATTATAACCTTCATGGTACAACACCCCCACTTAATCCACTATGCTGTGTACAGAACACATGTTTCTGCTTACCAACTCCCTTCGTCATCATATCAGCAGGCATAAGGGCAGTCTCACAATATTCAACACAAATTACCCTTTGCTCTGCTAACTCCCTAACGAAATGATATCTTATGTTTATATGTTTGGAACGTTTTCCAATAGCAGGAGTATAAACTAGTTTACTGGCACTTTGACTATCACTAAAAATAGTAACAGCAGTGTTATTCCGGCCAGTCAGTTCAGAATATAAACCATTTACTGATATCACCTCCTTAGCGACCTCACAGATTGCAATGTACTCAGCTTCAGCAGTACTTAACGCAACACAACGCTGCTTTATAGATTGCCAAGACACCGCAGCACCACCGAAAACTAGGGTATAACCAGAGAAAGATTTCCCATCAGGCCCATTGCCCCAATCTGCATCAGCATAGGCAACTAAAGGTTTATTACATTTTTTGTAACACAACGATAGTTCCGCTGTCCCCTTTAGATACCTGAGCACTCGTTTCAGCGCCGCCATGTGAGTAGAATCATTGCAGTTATTGAATTGACTTAGCATCGTAACTGCATACGATATATCAGGTCTTGTACAACATGCCAGGTACATTAGTGAACCGATAATTTCCTGATACCGCGTGTTGTTATTCTTTTCACCAGATTTCAGGCGAAGATTCATTTCAACTGGTGTACTAACTGATTTACAGTCCAGCATTCCATATTTCTCCAATACTTTTGAAATGTATTTCTTTTGAGACAAGTGGATTTCACTTACACTCTTCCTCTCAATCCGAACTCCCAGACATTCTCTTGCTTCGCCCAAATCCTTTATTTTGAAGGATCTTCCAATCTGATGTATCACCGTCCTGGATTCTACAGCTTTATTTGTGAATATATAAAAATCATCCACGTACAGAGCTATAACAGTGAAAACTTCTTCATAATTCCTTGTGTAGACACACTGATCATATTTAGACCGAGAAAAACCCATCTTCATTATATGGTCATGAATCTTTTGGTTCCAACACCTGGCAGCTTGTTTTAAGCCATAAATGGCTTTCTTCAACTTGCAAACCTTGCCTTCACTCCCCTCTTGAACAAAAGATTGCGGCTGTTCCATATAAATGTCTTCATACAGATCTCCATTGAGAAAAGCGGTGGTAACATCAATATGATGAACGCTCAGGTTCTTCTCAACTGTCAGTGCTAGTAGAAGACGAATTGACGACATTTTGACTACCGGTGCAAATGTTTCAAAATAGTCTTCTCCAGGTTTTTGCGAATAACCCTTAGCAACCAGCCTGGCCTTATAGCGCTGGGTGCTGCCATCAGCTCCAACCTTCAACTTGAAAACCCATTTTGTTTTGACAACATTAGCGTCTAATGGTCGATCAACCAATTCCCAGGTTCCATTTACCTTCAAGGAATTGAACTCATCCTTCATCGCTTCTACCCAAAACTTCTTGTCAGAACGCTCCATAGCATCTTTAACTGAAATAGGATCAGGATCATCTGATACATGGAAATTGTATACCATGTCTTTCTCCCGCTTCGGAACCCTATTTCGAGCAGGATAACGTCTCGAACTTTGCAAACTTTCTGCCACAGGACGCTCTAAGTCGACAGAAGCTGAACTTTGCAAATCTTCTGTCGTAGGATTATCAACGTCGACAGAGTCGTAAAAATTCTCTCCAGAATCCGATCTCGTCAGTGAACTAGCCCTCGTTGTACTAGATACACTTCCAGACTCTTCTTCATTAATATTTGAATTAGCCACCGGAACCCCCACTGCAACAGGACCAGCAATCCTTGGAACCTCTGGTTGAGTAGTGGAACGACTAACTCCAGCAATGTCATACTGTAAATCTATGACCACAGCATCCTTCTTTGAAACAGGAACAGCGGCTTTTTGTAACTCTTTAGTAGTCACTGAAACATTTTCCATAAATGTAGCATCTCGCGCGATGATAATCCTCGTTGGATCATCCTCCAAATTGATAAATCGGTACGCCTTCGAATTAGTCGAATACCCAGTCATTATCATTTGAACCGTCTTTGGATCAAACTTCTTGCGACTATGATCCTTTACCAGAACCTGAGCTCTACATCCGAATATTTTCAGATTCGATAGATCGACTCTCTCACCTGTAAAAACCTCCTCTGGAACTTTATCCTTGAGGGCCATTGTTGGAGATCGGTTCTTCAGGTACACGGCACAACCAACAGCTTCTCCCCAGAATCTCTTGTCCAAACCAGCCTCATGCACCATACATCTAGCCTTTTCAGTTATTGTGCGTATTGTTCGTTCTGCCACTCCATTCTGTTGAGGAGTGTAAGGGACTGATCTCTGGTGTTGGATCCCATGTTTCTTCAGGAAACCTTGAAATTCTCCGTTGGTATATTCAGTGCCATTATCGCTACGAAATTTCTTTATCTTCCTTCCCGTCTGATTTTCAACTAGAGCCTTGAATTCCATGAATTTAGCGAAAACTTCGGTCTTGGATTTTAGCAAATAGCCAAATGTTTTTCGGCTAAAATCATCCACAAAAATTAGGTAGTACCTATTACCGCCCCAGGATTTCACCTCCATAGGGCCCGCTAAATCTGAATGCACGAGTTCAAGAAAGTCTTTTGCTCTCTTACTTTTACCTTTTGGAAACATTTTGACGCACTCCTTCCCTTTACAGCAGCTTTCACATGGTTCCGTGCTCACCTCTCTAAAAGTCAGACCATCTGCCAAACTTTTCAGCTTCACCATCAGAGCTCCACTCAGGTGACCTAGTCTTCTGTGCCACAAATCAAAATTGGCACGAGAAGAATCTTCTGGAGGACACGTCAGAACCATCGCTGCTTCTTTATCTAAAACATATAACCCCTGTTTCAGTGGTGCTATCAATACTGGCTTTCCGATTACTTTTACTTTATAATCTTTTTGGTAAACCTTACAAGAAGTCTCATCGAAAACAACAGTGCAACCCTTACTACACATTTTACTTACCGACAGCAAGTTTGTCGTCAAACCTGGAAGCATAAGTACATCCTCAAACCTTACAGAGCGCCCCATGATATACACATCCCCTTGTTCACTAGACACAATTTTATCATTGTTCGCGGTCGTCACTAACTTAGAACTAATGTACTGTCTATCTTCAAGAATGTGCACGTTAGACGTCATGTGTGATGTAGCTCCGGAATCTACGACCCAATGGCGCTCACCAACCGTCATAGATAGAGCGGCCATTAGACCCGAGGTCTCCTTACTGTCTTTCTTCTTATTAAAAGATGTGTCTTTGTTGTCTTCAGATTTGTCTCCCGACTTACGACGTGGGCACTGCCACTTATAATGCCCCTTCTTTTTACACAAATGGCATATAACACCCTTCTTGGACTTTGACATCAATGCCGTTGCCGTGTCATCATCAGTTGTTTTGCTTTTCCTCAAGCTTTCTTTGAGCAACGCTGCCTGCACAGACTCTGTCGTAATCTTCATGCCTGAATGCTCTAATGTCATCACCAGAGGATCATACACGTCGGTTAAACCGGCCAACATAATAATCCCAACAAATTCATCATCTAGACCTGCCTTTATGCTAAGTAATGACTGGCTGGTTGACTGGATGTCATTGAGATATTCCTCCATTGATGAAAACATTGATAATTTGACGTTAAATAATTTCCGCAACAGATATAGCCGTCGCAGTAATCCGCCGTCAGCATATGATTTTTGCAACGCTTGCCAAGTATCTCTCGCTGTCTTGAGATTCATGATCATGGGATAAATATTTTCCATGCACATAAGGCAGATCTTACTGCGAGCTTTGGCATCCTTCCTTTTAGCCTCCGCAGAGTCTGCCACGAAATTCTCGCTCACACACTCCCACAGATCGAGGTCGATCAGGAACATTTCCATTGCAAAAGCCCATGTACCATAATTAGCTTGGCCTGCCAATCTCTCAATACCTTTAGTAACAGCTTGTTCCATATTTGAAAATGAGATCAGATACTTCTCTTCGCTTAGATATCTATTCTGGGCCCATAACCTATTGGTTGAGCTTGCTTTCAATGAATATACGATATCATTGTAACACAGTGGTTTAATAAAATATAATACATTTTATTATAGCAAACATTAACTTCATGAGAAAAACACAAGATGACAGAAACATAACGGTTGCTAGGCAACAACTAAACTAAAAACTCTACTCTCATAGTGCATTATAACCTTCATGGTACAACACTTAAGAATTATCACCATGTTGCGTCATATTAACAGTAGCTTGTTTTACAATATATGGTCGCTTATAAACCATTTATTAGACGCTAAAAGTTTGTCGCTGACCTATTAATTAATTAGACAACTAAATATATTTGCAGACGAGGATGACATTTTAAAGAAGCTGCCTTAATTAGCACCCATTACTGTTTTATTTCTATCTATAGGATCTTTTTATTATAATGGATGTCTATTTTATTTCTCGTCGTCGTCTTTATTTTCCGTTATAGTCTCTGCAAAGATATAAAATGCAGGTTAAAACAATCGTTGGTTTAGTTTTAGCAAACAATAGTCTCTTTAAATACCATAGTAAATACTAACCGTTAGCTTGTCTTCTAGAGGCAAACAAAGAACCCCTCTTGTAAGGGCCACCAGGGACCAACTCACACAGCATAGGGTAGTTCTTCTTACATGGCGTCGACACCCATGTCCTGGTCCTCGTGAGAACCACACAATCGAATTTTTTGCGGGCCCTTCTCGGACTGCCAGGTGCCCAAGCACGGTACGTGGTGCAGTCTAGGGCGTCACCTGCATGAACCAAAATTTGACCGGAAAATTATTTAGAAAGCAAAATCAAGCCGTTTGCCCTTTACGGCTAAAGATTATCAACAAACACTCGAATAGCTTAGACCTCCTGAGGTGGTCCGGTAAAAGGAAAATGAAATTCCATCATCATCATTTCAGCCCACTGCTGGGTGCAGAGAGGCTTGTTTTGTTACAGTGCACACAAGTCTTAACGATCAGCTAGGTAATCGTGACTGATGATCCTGATCTCTTTGGGAAATTAAGAACTAACCAGTAACAGTGATAAAGGCACTTCCATTCTTGCTCCTCATCCCCACAAACGCCATGTCTATGCTATTGCCAGCTAGGAGCTGAGCCAGCGCATCGGTTCGCTGCTCGCTTGTGACGTCAGCAGGCAAACTGCTCAGGTTCTTGCATTCACGGAACCCTAGTGTGTAGTTCAGCTTTTTCGTGATCATGAAGAACATGCCTAGAGCTGGGACGCAGGATGAGTTTACGTGAGCTGGAAATGCATAAAATACTATAATAATACATTATTGATCCATCACGACGAATGATATTGAAGCTTTGTTAAAAAAATATGTTGGTTTGTAGATGGTAATCCATGGAAGCACGGATCGAACTACGCCAATATTTTGCTGTAAAAATCTTAAAATATCGCGTTTAATGATCTCGATTTTATACCAGGAAAATGCACGGTTCCTGTGGTATAGGCATAGCAGCACAGACGGGAAATAGCTAGCGCAGCTTCTGCAGGGTCAAATTAAATTAAACGGCGAAACTTCAAAGATATGATGGAATCTGTTCTGTTACCTTCAGAAGTTCATAGGAAAAAAATATAAAGTAAAGGTTAACTCACGTATCGGCTTCGCATAAATACTATAATAATCATATCTGGCGTCATTCACCATAGACAGACCCCCATCTGCCTCAGCGCACTTCAAGACCTCACACGTATAATCCAAAGTCTCATTGCTTTCACCCCAGGCTTCAGGAGGGCTATAGTTTATAGCCAGGCCCTTCTTCTCAATACCAAGTCGTTGGCAGCTGGTCAGAGAGGTGAAGTTGGCCTTGGAAACCATGCCAAGTTTGGATCGGTAGCACTTCTCCATCAGATGATATTTTGGTGAACGTCCTTGAGTATCGACGGAGCATTTTGATTCCGCAAAGACTGTTGTGTAGGTAGTTGATAAAACTGCTATTAGAATAAACAACATAGTTTCTCACTGAATCTTTTCACTATATTCAATTAGGTAATGCTCCACCTCAAGTCTTGGCCTCTGTGCCCCAAAACGTGAAACCAGGGTGACCTATGCACTGGCACAGCCAACGGCGTGGAAGTGACTAATTTCTGGGCCAAACAGATATGAACTAGTGCCGTGCCAGCGACACGACGAAGAATAAGAAATAGGTAATTAATTAAGATTCAAATTTATTAATATTTACGGGTTGGATTGGACACATATCTATAGAGAACCACTGAGAGTTTGGTACACCACTGCTGTACTGGTTTGAGTTCGCAAACGCCTTTAAATTTAACATAGCAATACACGCACTGAAGAGCTTTTGCATTTTGTGACGCCATCAATCTTGATTCCTGAATAACATAACACGTTATTGCACAGCACCACGTTTCAAAAGAGCCTGCAAATCAGTACGTATGAAGTAACTGAGTTGAAATGAAAAATATTCAAGTTCATAGTCACATTTTATGTTACTCATAATACCAAAGGTACTTACTTAATTGATCCAATTAATGTCACTGCTGCCTTCACCAAGGCTGACAGAATGATAAATTAATGAGACAGGAAGGCATTGAATTTAAAAATGTTTCCTGTCCTCGTGTACACTCTTTGCATTGTAGCATGGTGCGGGTGACAGTTTCAATAACATTTTTTACGCATTATACGTATACGCATTTTTGTAGTATAACATACACTTGTACTATTATTTATTCTGTGGTCATACAGGCAACTATGTTATATGGTATAACTATTGTATGACGTTAAACTACAAAAAATGCGTATGCGTAAAAAATGTTACTGAAACTGTCAACCGCACCATGCTACAGCGCAAAGAGTATAGTTTACCGTTTTACGTTATGCCACAGAATATTAATTACTCTCTAGGGAGCGTTAGGCTCATAGGTTCGGCGCAATCGTGCCATCTGCAATACCAGAGATAATGCTGAAATGTTGCAAGTACTTGCCTGTTACCATTACTCCAGCATTCGTCATACAAAGCAAAACACGCCAATACAGCTTAGCGGCATTGCCTACGGCAGAACAGTGAATCAAATGGCTAGGTATGTATTTTTGAATCTACGACCCTGTGCTCAATAATTGACCTTCCTGTAGTAACGGGAATTACTCAATTAAGGTATGGTGACCTTATGTGACAAGTAAAATGGTCGTCGAGTGGGTCAGCGACACAATAAATTGGCAATTAAACAACCTCTTTGGTAGGTCTCAGCCAACAGGTTTTATTCCAAAATACTGCCTGAAAAAGTAAAGCTATTTCGAAAACCGTCAAAAATCTAGATGTCCCATTCAAACAACTGTCATTGATTTGGAAATGTCATTTTACTCCAATTTTATCAAGAATTATAATTTAATTAATTAATTTTACAAAGAAATAACCTCTCAGATAGTGCACGTGAATAATACAACATGGGATGTTTTAACTCTAAGAATACGGACGAGGTGAGTGCTAACAACATTGCGTGTTGTCAGGCTTGGTGGAGTGACGTAGGTAAACAGTTTGACAGTTGTGGAGGCCCTCAACTTCATAGTGGAAGGCGATCTAGAGTGCCTATTGCATTCATGTAGTCTACCCTGAAAAACTCTGAGATGCATTTTATTTGCACGACCTGAATAATCGCTAAAAATTGTTGAGGTATTCATAAAAATATATTGACAGAATGTAAACAAATCAAAATGACACATCAAATAAAATAGAAAACATATAAAGCCAGTACTATAGAGATTGGAGTTTGCTAAAACCTTTTCTAACATCCTCCCTTTTTGGAAAACTATAACGTTAACCCAATCAGCCCACAAGTAAATTCCAATCTAGGTTTGAAAACAGGCTTAGTCAGAATATCAGCACATTGGTATTCAGTAGGAACATATTTGACTAGTAATTCTTTATCAGTTACTAATTCTCTGAGATAGAAATGTCTAATCGCAATATGCTTCGTCCTTCTGTGCAATTCTGGGTTTTGCGCAAGCTTTATAACTGCATCATTATCAATCTGTAAAATTGGGATATCGTTCAGTGTCGTTATCTCATTGAAAAGTCTTCTCAGCCAAACTATCTTTTGTGCTGCTACGCTCGCTGCGACTATTTGGGCTTCTGTGCTCGAGATCGCTACAGATGTCTGTCTGCAACGTGATCAGAGTCGCTGTAGCATTCTAACTCTCCGGGTTTGTGTCCCTTTCTGTAAACAATCGCCGAATCTAATGTTCCTTTAAGGTAACGAAATATGCGTTTCACCTTACGAACATCTTCATTCGTTGGACTGTCAAGTGTTCTAGGTACCACGCTTACGGCATATGAAATGTCTGGTCTGGTTCCTGTCATTGGGTATGCAGGATGTACGCAGCCGTGTTAACAAGCTCTGACCAACAGGCAATTGGGAGTTCTTTGTGAGCGTGCATCATAGTGCGAGCGGCTTCTACGAGGGTTCCATTTTCTCGTTCACTGAACCCATTCTGCTCTGGTGTATATGGCATTGTAAATCGGTGCTGTATACCATGCGAGTGGAGTATCTTCTCAATTGTTTTTGAATTCTCCTCCATTGTCGCTGATTATTGTTTTAATAACATGACTAGCTGTCTTCGTTTTATTGATCATCTGCACGAGCTTGTCTTTGACTTCAGACTTATGCTTGATGAAGTAAACATGACGATAATTACTGTAGTCATCTTTAAACAATACGAAATACCGAAACTTCATGAATGAATTTGTAAAAGGACCACATACATCTGTGTGTATCGTCTCTCCTGGTTCTTTAGCTTTTTCTCTTCTTCTAAATTTATATCTGTGTGTCTTTCCATATACACATCCCGTACATAATTCAGAATCGAGTTTGACTTTGATACCAAGTTCCATTTCAATCAATTGTTTAACGTGTCTTTTGCTCTGATGAGCGAATCTTTCATGATAAAGTTGCAAAGTCTTTTCTGTTGACAAAGTGCTCACTTCTGGGGTTGGATTTCTAATAGTCTGAACTTTCAGCTTATAGAGACCTCCATTCTTGACACGTGTGCCAATCAAGTTCACTTTTCCATTGTTTTTCAGCTGACAGGATTTTCTCTTATATGTGAATATGTCGTCGTGATATGATGAAAACAGGGAATTGATCAAATCTCTAAGCGATTTGATCAAATCACGGAGGATGTTAAAATAATAACACGTTTTTATCATTTCCCTAAACAAATCTGGTGATTTGACAAATCCCAATAAAGAAATCTAGTGATTTGAACAAATCTCAAAATTGGTTCAGTGAAATGACAAAAATAACTTTTCTGTAGTAATTTAAAGGTTTATTTTGTACTTTGCTTTCCGAGGTAATCGGCTGCGTTATGTTATATGGTCAAAGAATCAGTCCAAGAGCGAGCGAAGCGAGCTCGGGAACTTAGGGCACCCCGACACGGACAGGTTAGGTTCGAACGAGATGACGGGAGCTGAAGTGAGCGAGCAAAGCGAGCGAACGCAGCTCCCGTCATCTCGTTCGTGTTAGGTTACTTTTGACCCTGCAGACAGAAATAGGAGCCCCGCGCAGCGGGGCTACGTCGACTTTGTTACATGTTTTATTATCTTTTCACTGAATCAATTTAGGGGTTTGTTCAAATCACTAGATTTTTTTTGTGAGATTTGTCAAATCACCAGATTTGCTTAGGGAAATGATAAAAACGTGTTGTAATTTTAACATCCTCCGTGATTTGATCAAATCGCTTAGAGATTTGATCAATTCCCTGTTTTCATCATATCACGACGACAAATACACTGTTTTGTAGCTTGTCTTGAGCAGCGAGTACAGAGAACAGGTTGCGTCTTATTGCGGGAACGTACCAAACATCGAATAGTGTGATATGCTCTTGTCGACCATTAACATCAGCAATCCAATAGTTGTTCCGGCTCTGGGTGTTGTGTATGTGAGTTTATATGTTTGTAAACGCACCCACGATACAGGAAGAAATTCCTAGTGTGGGGCAAAGTTTTTATTAAAAAAAAAAAAATATCGACTGTTCCTTTTCCAATGGCTTCAGTTGTAGATCAATTTGGAGGTTACCGTCTGATTCTTAGTGAAGTGTTTAAAATTGGAGAATATGTCAGGTTGACTGGTGATATGGCTTGTTGCGCCATTATCGATATACCAATTGTCAAGATCTTCAAAGTTTGTCCCTGCTTCATTGGTCTCAACTTGCATAAGAGTCAGGTTTAAGTTGATATTGTTAGCTTGTTTAGTAGATGCTTGTTGTTATTTGGAAGGTTTTCCATCAGCGATCCATTTTCGTCATTGCTTGTCGTTAATCCCAATAAGTTTGCAATACCCGCATTTCATCTTCGTTTTGCGAAAAGACTTCTGTATAAAGCGCTTGAGCCTCAGAATCTTCTTCTTTGTTAGTCAGAGATCTTTCGTAACTGCAAATTTGCGCTGCCAAATTTTCAATTTTACGGTCCTTTTTTGATATGAGCATCCAACTCGACTTGAACGGGAAGTAACTATCGTCTAGTAACGTTTCTAAAATCTTGCATATTAGTAGAATCTCAGGAAGATCAAATTTGGTTTCGTCCTTACGTAGCTCAACCTTTAATTCATGCCATATGTTTTTCAATTTGGACATATTCATTGACATGTCATGTAAGGGATTTGTCATTACCTTTTGCAAAGTGACATCTGACATATTTGCCATTAACATGAGCATCGCGCCACTATCTTTTTCATTATGGTCTTGTAGAGCTTTTTGATAACTAGCCTGGTCTGCCGATGTAGCTGATGCACCAGGTTGCATAAAAGGCTTTAGATTGCCGTTGATAGCATCTAATCCGCCAGGCGTTCCTCGAAGCAATACCAGTACCTTGCAGCGCCATGTTGACCAATTTTCTATACCTTCCAAACGACCAATATCAATTTTACAGCTCGTCGAAGGAGTTGACATTTTGACAGATCTTGTTCGATTTTGGTTTGAAAATCGTTGCTAATTTTTAATAAATACTTATTTTACACAATCACATAAAATATGATTCTTTGCTCATTTCAATTATAACGAAATATTTTTCAATATATTTTTCGATACTAACAAACCATGCTGTGCTACCATGTTGAGGTATTCATAAAAATATATTGACACAATGTAAACAAATCAAAATGACATCAAATAAAATAGAAAACATATAAAGCCAGTACTATAGAGTTTGGAGTTTGCTAAAACCTTTTCTAACAACAAGTAAAATTTCAAAATTTAAAAAACCCCCGACACATTTATCTTGCGAAAACACCCCGATTCAAACAGTAAAACGGCCCATAACTTTTGAACGGCTGAACCGATTTTATTCAAACATCTCTCGACAAAATTACCTTTCAAACACAAAAAACTAAATCGAAATCGGTTCATCCGTTTAGGCGCTATGATGCCACAGACAGACACACAGATACACAGCAACACACGTGAAACTTATAACACCCCTCTTTTTCCGGCGGGGGTTAAAAATCAGTTTATGAGGATGCTTATCGTACCTCAAACCAAACAAGTTTAAAATAAATAAATTTCATGAAGGTAACTATTTTTCAAGAGCTAGACTTTCTTCGATCTAGAATCAGTCGATATATTGCGCGACATCAACAAACGATCGCAATTTAGCTGCTATCACTGAACTTGAGGCAGCAAAAGTTACCTTATCCTCAAACCAACGCTTAAATTTTTGTTGACTTCTTTCGTTCGTAATTTTTTCAATTTCGTCATATTCAGGACATCATCTACGACATGACCCCTATTCGGCATTTGCCCGTGATCTTCGTGAACGGAGTACCAGGGGCCGGCAACCAAACCGTGGCACAGACCATCTCAAATATAACAGGCTATACGATGATCAGGCCAGGAGATCTGGTACGAGCTGAGGCAGAGAAAGACACGGCCAGAGGACGTTTGATTGCAGATAAGTTACAGGCACAGGAGGATATACCAGAGGTAGGTCAAATTCTCTTAAATATCCTTTGAAGGATTGATCGTTTTAACCACAGAGTTTTAACTGAAACGATCTTCGAGTTCCGATGGATCGATTGCGGTTCTACTTGTTATGGCTTTGGTATATCCTGGACAAGGAATGGTGGCCCAGTGGTATCGGCCGCGACTTACAAGTTGTGGGTCGTGGGTTCAAGCCCAGGCAGGCGCTTTACTTTGTGTAAATTATTTTTTCACCACTGCTCTCAAAACTGTGAAGGAAACACATCGTGAGGAAACCGGCATGTCCCAGAACCAAAAATTCAAAGACATGTGACACTCACCAACCCGCACTGGCCCCGCGTGGTGGATTACGGCCCATTCCCTCTCACAGAGAGGAGGCCTGTGTCCTAGCAGTGGGAACATTAATAGGCTGATGATGTGATGTGATGCGATATCCTGGAGAAATCTGAAGTCGGTTCTTTCAAAATCGTCACGGATCACAGCATCTTTGAAGTTTTGTGTAACCTTTTCCACCTACACAGAAGATAGCCAGTTGTAATACTGCACTCATACATCTGAACAATCTTAAACTGACCACTAGCAGCAACTGACTCTATTTACCCAACGCTACGAGATTAAAGATCATTATGATGCAAAATCGGCAGTAAACGGACTGTAGACTTTGATCTCCCTTTCAGCAATTGACAGTAGACTTGATAAAGGAGTCGATGCTACTGCAGCATGAGGCCAAGGGTTTCATTCTAGTCGGTTTCCCCAAGAACCCACGCATGTCCAGCATCTTCAACAGGCAGGTGAAGTGGCCTGAAAAGATTGTGGCACTAGAAGTTGACAATGAGGTAGGGACATATTTATCTCATATTGTAACTACGACAATCTAATGTACTTTATTGCACTACCTTGTATATTATGTAACACATTGCCTAAGAAATTCGTTTCGAAATATGAACGTATAGACACAAGATGCACTACCTTGTCAGAGCCCTAGAAATTCGTTTCGAAATATGAACATTTAGACACAAGATTATAAAATAAAAATTAAAAAAAAAACAAAATTACATAATAACAGTTACGAAATGACTTTTGTATGGGTCATTATGTAACTGGCAGAATGATACTCAACCTGTTACCTCTCGAAAAAGCGCGCGTTGATATAGTCTGTGGTTTTTAGTCTGAACGTTTCTAATAAATTGTTGTTGGAATTTATTTGCATTTAATTAAGTAAGCTCATCAGGTAGTGCAAAAAGAATCGTTCGTGTCTCGCATAAAAAGGCTTTATTTTAACGCACTAGCACTTTTTCACTCGCACGTAGCTTGCGATGTTAGCCTTCGGCTTACGTCGAAATTGGCCACATCGCTCGTGTTAAAATGTCGACTTTTTATGCTCGATACGAAATGTACTATTACCACCGGCCCGTAAAGAGGAAGAACTTGTTGAAAAGATTTCTTCTTTCTTTTCCTGAGTAGGTTTTGCTTGTAAAATCCAGCTATCATTACCATCATTGACCTTGTTCCACTCACTGCTGCGTATGGCCTCTTCCTTTTTATGCCACGTTTCTCTTGTCTGAGTCTTTAAATATCAGTTAGGTTTTACCCGCGATCTTGAAGATTCATTATTTTCAACGTCAAGGATGATGGATAAAAGCTGTTCTGTTCCTCCGATCCTCAGGTAGCAGCGTCGAGGCTACAGAGCAAACTATCGGAGTTGGGCAGACCAGAGTCGGAGATCAACCAAGCAAGACGGATCGTCAAAGAAGCTGCACACAAAGTCAAAAACGTTCACAAACGATTCGGAGGACATGTTGTAACAGTAAGCCTTATCATTTTGGGAGTGGTGCTTGTATGAGCATGAGATTTTGCCGAAAAACCGATGAAAGACTGTTATTTAAAATTAAAAAGGTATCATAACTGGAAATCAAATTTTCGTTAAATTTACTACGCATCCACACCTGAGCCCCAATCAAACCAATATTTAGCGCAGCCCCAGAAAATGCCGAATATTTCATACTGGTTTCCTATAATCTCCACAGCTGGACAGCAGCGGCAATCCAAAAGCCTTAGCGACCACACTCAAGGAGATTCTCTCAGATACGATCGAGAAGTGCCAGATGCGGGCGGAGTCTTCGGAGACCCGGCCCCCCACCGCCGTGTCCGCCCCCGCAGTCGCCCAAATCTCAATGGCACCGCCACAGACTCCAGAAACTGTCCCCATAGGAGCTGCTGACGGGGAAAAGTGATAGGGTTAATCGTTTAATTTTATTGTGACTTGTTTTAAATTTTGCTATATTACATGTAACTTTTCTTATTTTAGTGTTTTATTAGGACAAAATATATGGACAAGTACGTGGACCGATGACCTGGTTGGGCACTGACCTGATACAACACGATCATCGCGCGAACACGACACCGTCGCGTTCATTTGTATGGTGAAATCGTGAAGCGCCCTCTGTCGGCGCGACGACGCGTTTGGACGGGTTCTCATTAGTTCGGATCACCGCCACCGCAATAAAGCTGTCGGAAGCAAATTGGCATATATATTTCAAACGCGCTGTTCACATTCGACACATTTACTCAGCCGCGATTTCTGTCGGGTCGGATATAATAATATTGCCATACTGCTTTGTATAGCACTGTTCACACTTGTCGGCTTGTAGAGTCGAAGCCACCCGCCCGCCATTCACCCATCTGCTCTCGCCAGAAGTTTCGCCGACGTTCACGCAGGGAGGACACGTTTATAAACATGGAGGACGAAATAAATATAGAGCTTTTGATTACTCTTGTTGAAATCGTCCAAACATAGAAGTGAACTCACAACTGCTTTGTGGCAAGCCGGGCAGCGGTAAACGACGGAGGTGTTCACATTACGTCGGACCGGCAGCTTATAGTGTGAACACCATAACCCGATAGTCGGGCAACGGTTAAATTGTCGGTCCGACCTAATGTGAACCTGGCCTTCGTGTTTGCCATACAATGAACGCGAAGGTCGCATGTTCGCGCGAAGGTCACGTTGTATTAGGACAGCGCCTAAAGGTACGTCTACGCTAGACAAGCCGAGAACGAGATCTGTTTCTTTCCCAAAAACGACTTTTTGTATTGCGAAAAGTCGTTTTTTGGAAAGAAACAGATTGTTTCCTTTGCCGAATTCACTTACACAATTAGGCTGCGGTTCTGGGAGTCGACGTTTGTTTGAGCGTCAAGTGTGGACTTACACTATTACAGCGTAAACAACGATCTACAACCTACAACGATCCTACAACGATCACTGTCCTCAAACCTAGTTTGCAGCAGTGTGCTCGCGGTTCTTTACTAATATGGACGAGTTTGCTATTGCAGCAGCCGCTCTCATTATATTATATTTATTAAAATATTAATTATAACTTAAATGTGTCGACGCCCGAAGGGTCTATAAGAAAATTGCTAGCTATTTAACCATTTATATGTTCGACTTTTTTTTTGTTTTTTTTTGTGTATGCTCCTAATTCGGTCCCATATAAATTTGGTGAAAATCTTATAAAGAACTCTTCAATAAGTATCAGCAAATCTCTTAGGATTGCTGATATAGCATGTCTGTTTATCGTTTATAACATTTCATAACATAACATTACGCCAGAACGCTCTAAAGGGGTACGCAGATATGCACAATTCAAATCAAATCAAATCAAATCCATTTATTTGTCAATGTAGGTGTCGTTAATTACAGGTGTTAACAAGCTTAGGCCATATCTTTAAAGTATCACTACATTCTACCCACAGGGCGTACAAACAATACGTTACAATAATATTAATCATTAGATTAAATTATACAATAACAGATTAAATAAAATAAGATAAGTTATTACATTAAATTCAATATTTGTCTATCATGTCAAAATCATTATATTAAAATCCAAATCAGTCAAGTAGGTATGTCACAATGTAAAGAAGATTAATATAAAAACATCCTGATATTATCAATTAGTATTAAATAATTATATTAAAATTGTCGGATAGGAACTCGTCTATTGTATAATACGTTTTATCTACCAGTAGTTTAAAAAGAGCTTTTTTGAAATTACTTATGTCGTCCAGTACTTTTATTACTGTAGGCATCTTGTTATAGATCTTTGGTGCTATTCCCAAAAAACTTTTTGAGTACAGTGCAGTGTTATGTGGCGCAGCACATATATCGTTGTTGCGTCGTTTCGATCTTAATGTTTGAAATAAGTGAAGGTTACATTTCACAAATACTGCTGTCTCATATATATACAAACATGGCAGGGTAAGAAGCTTATATTTTTTAAATAACGGAGCACAACTATCAGTCTTTTTCAGTCTGAACATAACGAGTACACATTTCTTTTGCGCCCTAAATGCAATTAATTTATCAGTACTATTATCCCAGTATATTAGTCCGAAACGTAATGTTGATGTAACATAGGCTTTGTATGCTGTCAGAACTATGGACTCATTTACAATTTTAGATAAATTATACAGCGCATATGAGTACTGGTTTAGTTTCCTACAAACATTTTCAACATGACACTTCCAGTCAAGTTTACTGTCCAATTGGAGACCAAGAAATCTAGCAGTATTGGTTTCAGCTATTCTTTGGTTTTCATACAATATATTTAATTTAACCTGTCTTGTTCTTTGTTGAAATAGCATGATCTGTGTTTTGTCTAAGTTTATTTTTAGTTTATTTTTATGTAGCCATTTTATTATGCAATCTATTGAATAATTTATGTCATATTCGAATGATTCCAAATATTTACATGGGATAGTGAGTGTACTATCATCGGCAAATAAAACAGTTCGATACTCAATGCATCCTGGTAAATCATTAATGTAAATGAGAAATAACAAAGGTCCAAGGACACTTCCCTGGGGTACACCTCACACTGTATATCTTACTGTAGACTCATGAGCAACTTCTATCTTAGATGTAGAGGAAATCCTATTTATGATTGTGACTTGTCTTCTTCCACTTAAATAACTTTTTATTAGTTTTAATATATTTCCCCTAACACGGTACCGTTCCAACTTTCCCAGCAGTATTTCATGGTCCACGTGATCAAATGCTTTGGACATATCCATGAATACTGCTGCGATCGGGTTTTTTTGGTCAACATTATTGAGTATCACCTTGGTACATTCTCATTTCACCGACTAACTTTAAGTTTTATGATATTCGGGTAATCTATTCTGGCATTGTAGATACCCTACTATAGAACAGCATATAGCATATTTGGTGCCTCAAATTAAAAAGAAAAATAAAAGAACAAATTACAAAAAAATTCAACCGACTTCCAAATAAAAACACTACAAAAAGCAAAATAACTTCGTTTTTGGGAGTCGGTGTCATAAAACGAAGAAAAGAAAACAGAAGCACCGACTGCCGAAAAATAAATTATTTTTCACTTTGTAGTGTTATTATGGGTCGTTCCCGCTCATTAAGACCCCGTCGTTAACACTATTAATGGACTGGGAATGTTTTGTTCCACTCGTTAACTGTGTTGAAGACCCATGGATGGGGGGGAATCAAATTAAAGGGGAAAATCTATAAGCCCTTGATTAGAACTGTCATACTGTATGAATTAGGATGTTATGGGCTGTGAAAAAGATGGATAAAAAGAGAATGCATGTAGCAGAGATAAGAATGTTGAGATGGATTTGCGGAGTGACGAGAATGGATAAAGTGAGTTTTTTTTTTTGGCCTGTGTGGAAAAATCCCCTTTGGACGCCCCAAACTTCCCCGCCCAGAGCGGGCCAGCTTGGGCAGTGTCGGATTCACAACTGTGCCTACCGACTAAAAAACCACCACTGCCTCTAATATGTTATTACCGATTTTTAATCCAGCACTTATTCCTAAAATTTTAACTTTGGTTGGGCCACGTTGCATGGAGGACGCGACTCGTTTTGTCATCACATTTTGACATTACAAGCCGGGTCCCCCGTGCAAGTTGGGCCAGTAAATCTGGGGTTTATTTGTTAGTAATTTAATTTGTCAGTATGTTTTTTTTTGTTTTGGGAACTTCGTAGTTTCTTTTCATGTTCCCACAATATTACAATCTCAGTATATATTAAACTTACTATAAACTTTGTAAAATAAGGATAATTAAATTATAAGGTTATTAGACTAAAACTATATGACTACTGTTTACAACATATTTATCACGGTACTTACTATATATTATATTACTATACAGGTACACGGTACTGTTTACAACATACTTATCACTAAAACTTATCTACTATATAAAAATAAGTCGGGTTTCTTGCTGACGATATAACTCCAGAACGCGCAAACCGATTTCCAAGGTTTTGCATTCGTTGGAAAGGTCTCGGGCTCCGTGAGGTTTATAGGTAGGGTAGGGTAGGGTAGGGTAGGGTAGGGTAGGGTAGTGTAGGGTAGTGTAGGGTCGGGTAGGGTAGGGTAGGGTAGATAAATGTTTGGTCTTTTTATGGCAAAACAAAGTTTGCCGGGTCAGCTAGTAGTTTATACTAATGAGATATGAGATCACAGGACAAAATTAGACTACTATTGCAAGACAACTTACTACATTTTTAAGACTACTATTGACTTATAGCTACCACTTTATCTTAATATGGTAGTTATAAAGTGGCTGTAAAAATAAGGAAGCGTCGACCCATTTGCTTTGGCAGCCTTGGCCAGAACTCCCTCCGCGAAAGCAAAGAAATGGGTCCGGCAGTTGTCATCATCAACCATCTCCAGGAAGTTATCCACCGAGCGACCCAGCCTCTGCTCGCAGTCGAACCTTTCACGCACAAATCGGGGGCAGTCCACGAGGATATGCTTCACCGTCTCGACTGTTGAACCGTCACAAACACAGGCTGGGTCACTCGACAGCTTAAATCTAAATAGGTATTCGCGCACCCCACCATGTCCAGTGAAGAGCTGAGCTCTAAGGTTGTTAGGCGTGCCTATCTTCCCTAAAACACTATAAGCCCGTCTAGCGTCCCCGAAAAATTGTCAGATGCCTCTATCGTGATGTGTACCGGACATGAAGCGCTCCTGCCATATGTCCAGCGTAGTCTCCCTGATCGAGCGCTTTGCGAAAGACAGGGGGAAGTCATCATAGACGGGGCTGGTCTTCCTGTGGAGTGCTGCTTTCTTGGCAAGTTCATCTGCCCTCTCATTGCCGGGTATGCCGGCATGGGCTCTCACCCAGAACAGCTGGATGTCCCTGCCCCGGTGTTTCGCTTCAGCAATCGCTTGCTGCACCCCAATGGCGATAACATTTTGTGTTCTTGGGTCTGCAATGGCATCCAGTGAAGATCTCGAGTCTGAAATGATGTTTACGTAGATAGGTGGTTTTCTCTCCTCGGCATATTTTATCGCCCTGCTTATAGCGACCATTTCCGCCTGGAACACTGAGCAGCGGTCCCCATCCCAGCATGAGACTGCGGCTCCGACTTTAACCTCAATTTTACTCCCATCTGTGTAGAGTCGGAGGGAGTCGTTCCCGATTGTGGATAGATCTTCGGGAGAATATATGTACCTATCGGCACCCCAGCCTCACCCTGAGAGCGGGATGAGGCAACTCAGAGGGGTGTGCACGTTTCTCCAGGGCTCTGCTCGGAAGCTTATCCAGAAATGAGTATATTAGAGGAAGTTTGAAAGTGGCGCTAGTGATAGAAAAGTTGAAAGGAATCCGTTTGTCCTGGTATGGTCATGTGATGAGGAGGGATAAAACGCATGTTACTAAAATAGTTATGAATATAAATGTGGATGGATGGAGCGGGAAAGGAAGGCTAAAGAAAAGATGGATGGACTGTATGAGGAGTGATATGAAAGAAAAGGGAGTCAGTGATAACGTGACAGGGGGTAGGACGATGTAGAAGAAGAAAATGTGTTGCGGCAACCCCAAGTAACATGGGATCAGGGCAGGAAGATGATGATGGTATTAAGTGTTGAAGAAAGCGAAAACAATTCCCATTTGTTCACCCCTTTATCCGCGTCTAGTTTAAGAGTCAGGGTAAAGAAAAGTGAAATGAAACAAAAGGTAACGGTTATTGAAAGTGCTTTTATCACGTTTTTTGAGGCCCATTGTTAATAACGGTTTAATGTTCAATGTTTACATTTGGAATGCCTAAAACTTTAAATGTTTATGAAAATGAAGAACTTTTATTTTAATGACCTATTTAATCATCTAGTTTTATATCAATTGAGTAACTAATAATAATGATTAAATTTACAATATTTAAAAAATAGTAAAACAAAGTGGTTAAATAAATAGGTAATTAATTTAAGTTCTGATTGATATTTATTTGCTCAGTACATCATTTCAAATACTTAATTAAAAATAACTACCTATATATACACTTAAATAAAAATAAAATAAAACTACGAATAAAAGGGCGGCGGTCATAGGGCGTCATAAAATTCGTCCACATCGCTGTCAACGTGAAAAGTGCCCAGAACGCTGGCAGCATTGCCACGTTGGATGGCAATGCTGATTCTCTGGCCAAGGAAAAGCCCAGCCCTCTGGTCACGTGAAGAGTCGACTAACCGTTTGCTTACGTCTCGAAATACTCGAAGAGCACTCGGACCCCATGGACCTAATGTTTCAACCCCAAACGGCTCAAATATATAACTTCCAATAAGGTTGTTGTATTTGCGCCGTTTGAGGTTTTCTGCACCAGCAGCAGCTGCCCCAGCACAGCCCGCCGTGCTAAGAAGATGGGATGGCGCAAGGGTGTCGACACATGTTGCATCCCACACCAAAGGCCTACCCACCTTCCAAGGCATTATGGTCATCCCGTCTGGTCTCTTCCCATCGTCGCGCGCCAAGCCATTGGGTTCTAAAACAGCTGGCACCCCGGCGGTGACAAGAGCCCGACGTATGATGTCATTAATGCTGGCGTGCCGTGCTAACCGACCAGCGCTTCTACTGCAGGATAGGCCATGGTGTCCGAGGCGGTCGACTGCTTCACCACATTGACAACGATGTGGAGCTCCGCTGGGAGCACCCAAACGCAGACATGTAGCGATCCGGAAGGTGTTGTCACTCAACATAGTACCTATGTTGGGTGACGGTAGTGCCTGTAGCCAGAGGCCCGACTCCCATTCTCCCACAGCCAGCAGGCGGGCACGCTCAGCAGTATTGGTGGACGTATCTATAAGTTTATTCCGTACCAACCTGCAGAGCGGCTCATCCCACTGTCTCTGGGACAAAGGGCTGTCGGGCAACGCTGTATTCGGGCAAGCCACTTTCCAGGCATTCACTGCATCAGTCGAGAACGGCACTTCACAGTTAACCAGTGATGGCAACAAGATTTTTCTGGTTAACTTTTCAGTGCTGTGGACCGAAGACAGGAATGCCGGTAGGCTTAAACTAGAAATTTTGCGGATGCCGAGCCCACCGAAGCGAATGGGTAGAGTGGCTTGCAGCCACGCTCGGTCATCCAGGGCCACATTTAGTATAGATGATAGCGTGCAACGAATAATCTGGTCAATTTTGTCCAAGAGAATTTGTGAATGCTTCCATAATGGCGAAGCGCGAAGAAAGTACATGAAATTTGGACCAAAACAACAATAACGAATGAGGGTTATAGCCGAATGTACATTAATTTTAGAGAGTCTGTCCGAAATATCGTTGAAATGTGTTATCTTGGCGTCAATGAATGGAGAAAAACTATCTTCCAAAATTGGGGAACCTAGGAGGTGCAGTGAACTTCTATCTGTAATTTTGATCTCAGGTGCTATAGTGTTGAATTTTTGAAGGGTCAATTGTCTGTCCGTATTGTCACAGATGAAAATTTCGCATTTGGAGTGGTTAAGTTCTAGTCCAATGGACTGGAATTGCTGCTTTAGGAATTGAAAATCTTTCAAAACTGTATCTACGTCACCTCCTAGTGTGCCATCATCTAAATACCAGACGTTGAATTTTGAATTTAATTGTTTGATGATAGGATGAATAGTCAAACTGAAAATGACTGGCCCGAGAGGGTCACCTTGTTGGCATCCTACGGCAGATTCCAAAAGATTTTCTTTATATAATAATTTAGAAGGGTGCCTGTAGCACTGCCAAATAAAACCGAACATTTCAGGAAGTTCCTTTTTTACCTCCGCCAACAAAGTGTCCCTGTTAACAGAATTAAAAGCGTTCTTAACGTCAACCTTGAGGATGACCTCACCCTTGTCAGAATTTAAAAAAGTAGAAAGGGCATGTACAGCAGCCTCACAGCCTCCCCTAGAGCCAAAGCCAAGCTGTAGGGGCTGGAACTTATTGGTTAGTCTTTGGCCATACAGTTTACAACAAATTTTGGCTGCCATACGCCTGTAGGTACATCCGACGGCAATAGGACGAATGCCGCCGGAAGTTAGTAGATAAATAATAATAATAGATAGATAATAGATATATTTTGTTAGTTCTTCATTTTCAATTATAACTTTATAACATTTATTTTGATTATGTATGATAATTAAAATAATGGTCTGTTTGTGGTTTTATATGGTTGTATAAAGTGCCAGATTTATTTTATATTATTACACACCCACTAACTTTTTCCCGCGGCTTCGCCCGCTTGAAATTATTCAATTATCACATGGGAACATACAGCTGGGAAACAAGATAAGTATGTTTTGTCATGATTTCATTTTCATGGATTCCTGGACAGGCATCTAAGAAAACGTAAAAGTTTATAAATATTTCATCATGTACCCTAATTCCCAAGCATGCTTTCAACATTCTCCATTTTTATTACCCGACTGGGTTATGTGTTTCGCGCGTATCTTGTATGTATGTATGTTTGTATGTATGTTTGTATGTATGTTTGTATGTATGTTTGTATGTATGTTTGTATGTATGTTTGTATGTATCTTTGTATGTATGTATGTTTGTATGTATGTTTGTATGTATGTAATATTCTTTATTACCTCATATCTTTTAAACCACTGGACCGAATTATATAATTAAGACATCGATAGATAAGTCCTGACCGCCCAAGTGTTCTTAGATAAGTGAAGTTCTAAAAAAACAAACATGGCGGATTTTGGGCACCTTATTGTGCGGGTCCCAATATTTTTTTTCTTTCACACCCATCGAGTGGGGTATCAAAATGAAGGGTTTTAAGAGATGATTACAAAAATATATACCACTTATATGTTTAAAAGTAATTCGAAAAAGAATATAAAACTAAAAAGTTGTAAATAAAAAAGTTAATTTAAAATCAAAAACCCGACTGATTAAGAATCGAACTAAAAAGCTGTTAACAAGAAAAATCATGCTGTGCAGTCGGAGGAAACAAATTCGCGAACTAGCTGACCACCTGATCGATCCTCCGACTGCACAGCATGATTTTTCTTGTTAACAGCTTTTTAGTTCGATTCCTAATAATTCCTTTTTTTTGACGCTATAACTTGTAATTATGTGCATAACTCTAGCTTCATCATAAGTATGGTAGAATAATTCTATCTATGCCAATAAAGTCTTAATTTAGCTGCCACAAAAACTTCGTTAATATGAGTCGTTTAGTTTGTGTTAGCTGGAGTGACGTCATCCCAGCTTTCTTCATTCAATATAGGCAAACCAGTGAAATTAGGGTTTTGGACTATTGTCAGAAAAATAAGGCATAATAGCTGCCAAACGAAGCAACATTTTCAAATCTCTAGGCCTTGCACTTTGCACGTAAAAACAAAAAAATGTTTAAGCGCCATAAAATCAAAATATTGCTTCGGATGAAGTGAGGAGCGGCGTTACCATTCCGTGCGCTGTATTATCAGTTTGAATTAGTTTGAACTAGATTATATTGCCAACTACACACTTTAATCATAGGTACTATGTAATTAGAGAGGTTTTTTAAAGTCATATTGTGTTTAAACATAGAATGAAGGAAAATTAAAAAAAAATGCTACAATTTCGTATATTTTTAACATAAAACACATTTTTGGCGTAAGTTACAGTCTTTGTAATCAGATAAAACATGATCAGAATAAATCACAATTATTCTTCAGAATCTGAACTTAAGTGGCAGCTAAATTAAGACTGGGAACTTTGATTGTAGCTATTATGCCTTAAACATTGGCATAGGTAGAATTATTCTACCACTTATGAGGAAGCTGGAGTGATGCACATCTTATAATTCACTAAACGGACATCAAAATAACCAATGGATATTATTATTTTCAAAATTTTGTTTGAGTTTAAAATAAAATTATAAACTAAAACATACTTATTATATGTATACAAACTATAGGTACACAAACGCGTATAAAGGGAGAGAGGGAGGAGAAGATTCATTGGCCGTCAAAAATTTGTCCACACCGTTGACAACGGGAAACGTGACTAAAACGCTGGCATCATGGCCACGTTGGATAGCAATACTGATTCTCTGGCCGAAGAAAACCCCCACGTGGTGACGTGAAGAGTGGACTAACCGTTTGCTTATATCTCGAAACACGAGGACCCCATGGATATAATGATTCAACACCAAACATATTAATTCCAATAAGGTTGTTGTATTGCGCAGTTAAAGGTTTTCTGCACCAGCAGCAGACGCCCCAGCACAGCCCGCCGTGCTAAGAATATGGGATGACATAAGGGTGTCGACACATGTTGAATCCCACTTGAAAAGCCTACCCAACTTCCAAGGGATTATAGTCATCCCGTCTGGCCTCTTCCAACCGTCGCGTGCTAAGCCATTGGATTCTAAAAGAGATGGTAACTCAGCGGTTACAAGAGCCCGACGTATGATGTCATTAATGCTGGCGGGCCGTGCTATCCGACCAGCGCTCCTTCTGCAGGATAGGCCATGGTGTCCGAGGCAAACGTAGACATGGAGTGATCCGGAAAGCGATGTTACTCAATATAGTACCTGCCTATGTTGGGTGACGGTAGTGCCTGTAGCCAGAGGCCCGACTTCCACTCACCCAAAGCCAGAAAGCGCGCGCGCGCAGCTGTATTGGTGGACGTATTTATTAAGTTTATTCCATACCAACCTGCAAAGTGGGTCATCCCACTGTCTCTGGGCAAATGGGTTCTCGGGCAACGTCGTGTTCGGGTAAGTCACTTGCCAGGTATTCACGGCATAGGTCGAGCACGGCACTTCTCATTTAACCAGAGATGGGTATTATAAGATTTTTCTGGTTAACTTTTCGGTGTATAATATAACAGCTTACAATGTTAGGACCCATTAATTATTAATGCAAATTTTTACCCGTGGTGCTAGGCAACTGCTGGGCTTAACGACCCTTTGTGCCTATTGGTCTTGTTTGTTCTGTCTCCTGCTTGATATGGAGGGAAGTGGAAATTTGATTTTTTCTACTCCTCCATTATTCTTTTCTGATTAATTTCGTTGCAGGATCTAAGACAGGTTAATTCATTCTCCGGGACTTCGTCGAGCTTCATTGCCTCGGAGCTTTTCTGGTGGTCGCCACTGTTGATTTTGGCTTTCAGTTACCACTGCTGGGATACAGGCCTCCTCTCAGTGGGAATGGGCCGTAATCCACCACTCGGGCCTAGTGTGGGTCTACCTATGTACAGGTACATTATAAAGGTATAAAAAAATATGATCTTAACAAAAGCTTTATTACTATCTTTTATTTTGTACTTAATACAGTATACATGGATGCAAAGAAAAATTGATTCCCAAAAAAATTCATGGATTGATTCAATATCAATTATAACTATCTATTATAATTGATATTGAATCAATCTCAATTTCAATCACATTTCCTAGAGGATTGGAGAGTTTTATTTATTTTGTACCCATTTTTTTTTTTTAACCGTTCAAAAAGTTTCGTTTTTACGATAACATGGTCTTTATGATTTCAATGAATACAAAAAAGAGTTTCTACACCGCGAGAACTGGCCGCTTATAAATTCTTTTTTGCAAAATTTTCAAATGACAAGCGACAGTGCACGTCGTTGTCAATTGTCACAAAAGCGCATCGATTTTCAAAACAAAACATGAATAAAACGAATTCATTCCCTACATAGCGGTCTTTGCCTAATCATCTTTCAACCAATTTGTTTATTTCATCATTAATTTTCACCAGTTACTTTTGTGATGTCAATTGTAAATATCATAATTCATTGGCAGCTTATGTCAAAAGCGTGAAGTTTGGTGGCGGGAATTAAACTTTGTTGATTATTTGGTAAAGTCGCCACGCTGCCTAGGTCCGTGATCAAAGTTATGAAGATCAAACTGCGTAAGTATTGAAAACTCACTGTTTTACATACTTTGTATGACCCCTGTCTGTTACAAAAGTGTTCGAACATGTTGGGTCAGTAATATACTTTTACTCTGTTCATGAAAGAAAGCTGTTTATTCAGGTTATCTATTTATTTAACTTAGGTGCCTATTGAAACGGTTTCATGCGTGTTTTATAATATGTAATTCAGAATTTGTTTTGTTTTGCAAACAATACAATAAAATTGTGCTGTTTTTTCAAAAAAAATGTACCTAGATTCTGTTTTAGATAAAATTTTGTTAATAATGGTAACCTTCCTTTCTTTTGATTTAAAATTATAAACTAAGGGCGGTTACGCACTGCATCCGATCCGAATCCGAGAAATTTCGGTTCCGAACGACTTCTTGTAGGGAAGCATACGCACTACATCCGAACTCTGACCGTCATAATTCTGAATATTTTCAATTCGGATAGAACTTTGAACTCAAATCACGGACTCGGATCGGATGTAGTGCGTAACCCTAACAGCAGCCGCAAAAAAGCAATTCTGTATTAAATGGTAATCTGTAATAAACGTTTGTTAGGAAAATGAAACGAAAATAGCGATGTGGACGAATTTTTCGACGCTATAATATTTTAGTTTTTGTTTTTCTAGGCCTAGTAAAGAGTAGTGTACTTGTGTAATAATTTTTTTCATTGTTTATATTTTTACCCGACTGCCGAAGGAGGGTGTGTGAAATGTGTTTATTAGTCTATGTATGTATGTTTGTTCCTATATGGCGTTCTAGAGACCAAACGCGTTGGCTGATTTTGATTCTAACGTCAATCGATTCGTCTTAACCCTGCGAGTGTCACTGACTACATTAAAATTGCAAAATATAAAAATGGCGGATTTTGGGTGCCATAATTATTGTGGGGGCATTTTTTTTTTTCATCTTGGTTTGGTCAGCCAACTCGCGCATATGTATCCTCCGACTGCACAGCATGATTTTCTTCCTGTTTATGTCTTTTTAGTTGGCTTTTTAAGCAGTCGGGTTTTTTGTTATTATTAAAAAAAAAAAACAAAGTTTTGTGAAACTATAGTTAGGTTATGTTGGAAAATTGAAAAACAATAACTTTTCCTATGCGTTTATACTAGTACTTTTTTGTATTTAGTTACCTACTTACAACAAACTTAAAAAAACGATGTATTAATTGTTATTTTTTGTATTGTTCAGCGCGAGACCGTTTCCCGTCGACGTCCTCGACGGAGGATAACGAGAGCGGCACAGACTGGGATGCTGAGGGTCGCCACCCCGCCATGACGCGTCCCCGACACATCCTACCACCTCAGGTAAGTCGTACTTCCATAATCTGTAACTTTTCAATACAATTTTATTGTATCTACCATTGTTTTTAGAATAGAGACGTTAAGGTTACACTAGTCGATCATTCTTCCATACAAACGTAGTCTGGCGATTACTCTACTGTTTGACTTTTGATGTACGTTCAAAACAAAAAAATATATCAATTTGTCTTATCATAATTTAGCCCTGTATGGAAAAATAGTGTAAAAAATTATAATAGCGTCGAAAGTTCCATATGTCAACACTAATTTTAACGCATATTTGGGCTGAAATAAATACCATAAGAAGAAGGAAAATTGCAAAACGGCATCCATACAGGGATAGATTATTAATTAAAAAAATGCAAATAATTTTATTTATAAAATATACCTTTAGTCATTTTTTCATGATCTAGACTCCCAAAGATCTATTTATAAAATTTAGCGCGCTCGGTTTCGTCCTAAATCATCATCCATTTCGATACTTGCACAGGTGCATATTCGTACGCGAACTAGCTTCTTACTGCTCATCACAGCATCTATCTCTTTCGTACGTGTTGTCGGATGAGATAGCATGCATTTTAACCTCGCGCACAAAATATTTCGTGCCGTCGACTAGGGGAACCTTAATAAAAAAATTCACCTCATTGTGAGTTTGAGGTCAAAGAGAAAATCAGCAACGAAATTCAATTAACCAACAGTTGGTTTTTGATTGACGCATAAATATTCAATAACCTGTTTTCAGCTTTTCTAATTCATTTAGATTTCACAACTTTTGAAATATCAAAATGTTGATCGACTTTGGTTGCTGACCGTACAAAGTCATTTGTTTTAAATTTAGAGAAGCCTTTTGTAAGTGAAATATTTTATTCAACAGAGAATGGACAGTACGGACTGGAACACGGACGCCCGCCATCTCGCCATGACGCACCAGCGCCACCCCCCTCCGCCACCACAGGTAACATTAAAATTTTAATTGTATTTTTTTCTTCAATAACTTAAATTTGCTTGGAGTTAGAGATGTTACCTATCCTTCCTACAAATGTAAAAGATCTGTTTGAATCTGTACCTGTGGCTGCACGGATCTAGAACACGACTGTACCTAGATTAGGACATAATAGTTATTTATGCTACTAGTGCGGAAGGTAGGTGATTTCCGATGAGTGGATAAATCGACACCAGTCGGAAATCATCTTACGTACGTGTATCATACAACATTTTACTATGCATTGTGCGAGTAAATAAATAAAAAAAAAGTTAAATCAAAAAATAAAAAAAATCCAACTGCTTCAAAAGCGAACTAAGAAAACGAAATATGTTTAGAACGTATATTTTGCTCGTGCCTTATTGCGTTACGATGTGACAACTATTCGCACATGTGCAGTAGATATGCCCGAGGAACTATTAGTTAATCTGTGGATATGCTGAACGCGCTTGAATAAGCCCGCCATTTTATTAATTTATTTATTTCCTCGCACAGTGCATAGTAAAATGTTGTATGATACACGTACGTAAGATGATTTCCGATTTGTGGCGATTTATCCACTCACTCGCTTCGCTCGCTCGTTAATAAAAATGCCACTCATCGGAAATCACCTACCTTCCGCACTTGTAGCATAAATAACTATTTTTATCGCAATAGTACGTGCCCGTAGGATACATTTTGACTTACACGAAGACGAAGCCACTCGCTGCCAAAAAATATTAATAATCATATGTATACAATACAGATGAAAAAATACCACCTGGGACCTATTGATTATGGGTAGCCATTCTGCGTGGTGATGGATACAATCGGTACCTATATTTTGACACTAGCTGTCCCACGCGGTTTCACTCCCATCAACTGGCCATCACCTATCTACCCTACCTACCCTACCCTACATACATGATTGTAGCGTAACTTAAACCGTTTACGCAGCGCACGCAACGGAAGCTCTCAAAATGGAATAATTTTGCCCGTTTTTGCAACATTTTGTTATTTATGTGCCGCTCCTATTGCTCGTAGCGTGATGTTATATAGCCTATAACCTTCCTTGATAAATGGACTATCCAACACAAAATGATTTTTTCAATTCCAACCAGTAGTTCCTGAGATTAGCGCGTTCAAACAAACAAACAAACAAACAAGTATAGATTATACTATGACTGTTTCACAGCTGTGAAGTGTGGCGAGAACTATTTCTCGCCAAACTTCTGGGTCGCCCTGAAGTTGGCTTTCCGATGCGCAATACACGTATCGGTGCTGTTTTTGTATACTACTGCGCAGCCTTTGTAGACAACTTTAGGACAGCCAAGAAGTTTGGCGAGAACTACACCTAGTTTCACATCGAGAGTTTACCCATTCTTCTGTTACCGCCATCACCCAGGCGGTGATAGTTGGCTCGGTGCGCAAACGTCGCGGGAACCTACCCAAGCACTCGGTCAAGATCTTGAAGAGGTGGCTGTACGACCATCGGTACAACGCCTACCCGAGTGATGCTGAGAAACTGGCGCTCAGCCAGGAGGCTAACCTCACTGTGTTGCAGGTGAGAGGGAGAGGAATAACAATTATAGATAATATAACACTGCTAATGATTTAGACTTTGATGTGTATTTCGGTCTTCATACATCACCCTGTCTTCTTCGCCTCCTTCCTCCAAAATTAAAAAAAGAATATCGTATGATATAACTAATTTATTCAATTCAATTCAATCGTCAATTCAATTCATTTTCAATTTATTCGTCCCCTTTGCTTTGAATTAGGATTGAGGATTTGTAATTGGCTTTCTGTTGACTATGGTTTCCTTTTTTGTCTGTATTTATTAGCTGTAAGTCCTCCATGTACTAAAATAAATAAATTACACGGTTCCTAAAAATTACATTACAAATTTTGGTCATGCTTTGATCTGGAATTGTTAAATAATATGATATTTTTGAGACCCATTTTTAAGTGTATGTCATCCTATTTACTTTTGATTTGTAACTTCATAAATAACTTAAAATATTTAAATTTCTACAAGAATCATTTACTAATTGAATCTACGAAATGTATTTTGTGATGCCAGGTTTGCAACTGGTTCATAAACGCCCGCCGCCGCATTCTTCCCGAGATGATCAGGCGAGAGGGTCATGACCCCCTGCACTACACCATCTCTCGCCGGGGCCGCAAGCAGCCGGGGGCCATGGCAGGCGTCGGCCCCATGGTCGGGCTGGGTGGGGCTTCTACTTCGGGCTTAGGAGTGGCAGCAGGGGACGGTGTTAATGTTGCGTCCTGGGACGGTATTGTTGTAGAGGTTTGTAAAGAGCAGTTTTAAACTAACACTCCTTAGTTTACGACAAAGGAAATACTAGCTAACTGCAAACTAGGAATAGGATTAATTGCCCCTTAAATGAACCTTTCAAATAAAGGCCCAGTTTACAATGAAACATGGGCATTTTCCAAGCTGCGCCACAATACCCCGGTTCCCCTGCCTTCTGCAATCAGTCGTCTTAAAGTCGGTAGCAGATCAAATGTTAAGTAACTTTAAGGTTAGTTTGCTTAGCCGAGACAATTATTAATACTTGTGTAAATGTGTACAGACCGCATACTAAGTATTTAAACAAAACTGTGTAGGTATAAAAATTACATTCACTAAGCAAGATCACTCACTCTTGGTCTGCAACCGCGGTTAAGGTCGTCTGACTTGTCGAAGAAAGACGAAAGAACCAATAGGTGATGAAAGTAGTACCCACAGAACGGTCCGGACGGCCGTGCCCACGACTATGGTGACGGGCTGCTGGTCTACCGGAGCGACGGCGACGAGCTTGGAGACGGCGAGGAGGGCTACTCCAGCACCATCAGCGAGGAGGAGGTCAAGTACGACCCCTCCGTGTGGCAGTCCGTCATCCGGTACGGGCCTGAGGACCACGACCTGCATCCGGCTGCTAGGGAGTAAGTCAGACCCGTAACAACAGTATAGACTATAAACCATTTAGTGTTGTTCTATTAAGGGTTTCAACTATTACTTCGTTTCCTAAAGATTTCCTTCATTTTACAAAAGCAATTTGTCTTCTGTCTACAATAACAGAAAGCGGAAAGAGCAATAAAAAGTACTTTTGTTGCGAACTAGGGTATACCACAAGGTATACCCTAGTTCTCTTTGTACATTGCAACCAACTAGATTTGTTGAAAATACTTTTTGACACTCTAAGAACCAACAATTATAATTTATTTCGTAACCATCTCCTAATTCAAACCACCTAGCGTCGAAATTCACTGCGACGATTCCTTTTCCCTCCCACAGCAGAGCATCAACACAAGACATGATGGTAGAACAAATCTACGAGGCACAGGACACTAGTTCAGAGCAGTTCTGCTCCAGAGCCGCGCGGGCAATAGTCGAACGCTGGTACAATACAATATATCAATTATGTAAACATTGTCCAACGCCCCTCCTTCCTTATCTGCTTCCCTTCTGCAGTAAATACTCAGGGAATGAGGCACTTAGTCTGAATGTTGAAAGTCGAACATCCAGGCTTCCTCAATTATAAGTTTGCCCGCTCCATCAGCACGGGCTCGGTGGTGACCGTGACGACTTCAGAGGGCATGGCGGGGCAAGGCCCCGAGCCGGTGTCCAGCAGCGAGGACTGGCAGGCGCTGGCGCACCCACAGCTGGCGCACCTGCCGCAGCTGCCGCACCCGCTGCGCGCGCGCCGAATGCAGGTGAGCCCGCCGCCGCTGCCGCCGCCGCCGCCGCCCGTCGCCGTCGAGCTCGAAGTAGCCACCACCGACATGTGGTGCCACACCTAGACACCACCACTGTCCCACGGACGACAAATTAACCCATCATTGATATTTACAGTACCGTTTACTTACCCTGGCCACTTTGCCGAAGAGAAGTTTCATTTGTCAAAAATTGCCTTTCGAATTTCTTTGCCTCTTTGTTTAAAAATAAAATATGTTTGGAGTTTTTAACATATAATTTGGCTGCAAGAATGTTGTAGCACCAGTTTACCAAGTTTTTCTACATAACTGTAGGCGACGTCGGTGTTAAAACACTATACTAAGTTTCCTTTACAATCAAGTTTTCAATATATTAGAGAACTACAGTGTTTTTGTTTTGTTTTTAGCCTGGAGACGAGTTTATGTTTGTTGTGTAAATAAACTTTTATACTAAACTTATTGGTTTCATTCAAGTAGACAGATACAATCACGTTTTGGGCGCGGGGTGTTTTAATACCGGCATCACCTGACAGTTTCGAGAAGTTTCTTTTTCTGTGTTTTTGTTGCTTAGCATAATTTTATCATCTCTGCCAAAATTGGGAGCTCGAATTGGCTTAAGGTTGAATTATTTCTATCCAAAATTAACATGGGGTGATAACTGCAGGTGGTGCCGCGCCTGCGCAGGTCGGAGATCGAGCAGGACAAGTTCAAGTGCCTATACCTCCTGGTGGAGACTGCCGTAGCCGTCCGACAGAGGGAGAAGGAGCAAGAAGAAGCCATGCTACCTGTTTAGTTCACCGTGGTTTACGCTAACGAACTTTTTTCTTATCTAACTTTAAGGTTAAGTAATTCGTATTTCAAATATTCACCCGAAACTGATAGTAGACCATAAAGTGTTTATTAAGTTTTTGATTATTTTGTTCAGCAAAATGATCGGACATAATTTTTATATATATATGGAGTGATTTTTTAAAGCATAAAATCACATCAAAATAAGTTTCTAAAAGTTTGGGCTAATTAAAATTCAAAACCTAGGCTTTTTAGAAACCATGGGTCAGTCTTGCGTTGAATCATAAAACCTGGTTTTCTTCGTCATAAGAGATGTTTTTGTTTAAGCCTACATTTCTAGAAGTTAAGCATATTACGAGTGTTTGTTATTTGGAATATTAGACTAAGCCGCTTGTATACGCTAATAAAATTCACCCGGACTACGCAAGAATTCGTTTTGTTTCTACACACGAACTGTGTACCTACCTACACTGCGCAGTGCTGGAGAAGAAAAGTCTTGTCTATGCTAGAGAAGATTGGTCCCTAGGTCCGACATAATTCATGATGAATTGGTTGTGTACGACAGGAATACTTGCGTTAAGCCCAGTGAATTTTCTTAGCATATACAAGGGGCCTAAGGCCCCTCGAGGACTGAGCGACTGCGACCGCATCTATGGTAGCGTCTACCAAACTGCTACGCTTATATTAGTTTTAGTAAATCGTTGGTCACTGCTGCATTAGGCCGCTATCCCACTGGTGTTTTACGAGCGTTGGCGTTACTCCAACGTCTGTGCAGCGTAGTCGCGACGTTGACGTCGCAAGACTACTGGCAAGCGTAAACGCTGATACTTCGCAACGTTAACGACGCATCAACGCAACGTTGCTGTTTTTGGCAACAGGTACAATCGCGCCGTCCCGCCGTGTCCGTGCCGTGTGGGCGCGTTAAATTTAGTCTCAGCAATCGCAAATATTTATAAAATTCCTATTCATTATTTTTAATATTATTAGAGTACAGTGCGAAATATATTTACATTTTTGAAATCGATTGGACGATAACGGACTTTCCCAAAATTGACGATGAGACTTTCTTTTTCTTTTACGTAATTTTCGTCGACGGCCACGTAGCAAAGCCAACAGTAGTGTTTCCTCGTCGGAATCTATTGTCTCTGATTATACGCTTCAAATTGTAGCATGTGCGCGACGTTAACGTTGTGTTCAGCGGACGTAACGCTTGCCACTAAAGTCTCACGACATCAACGTCGCGTCTGCGCAGCGTCGTCGCTGTGCAGACGGTGGAGGAACGCCAACGCTCATAAAACGCCAGTGGGATAGCGGCGGTCGTGGTCGCACAGTACTTGTAAGGGCTTAATTATTCCCTTTAAGAGTAAGATCGCATGTTTTGTTAAAAGTTAAAATGGAATTAAATAAATTGAAATATTATAATAAATATTCCCTTTCCTTTACTCAGTTGAAAGCGCGGCAGCTTAACCCTGTGGCTTCCTTGCTAAAGTTTTAAAGTGTTACCGATTACCTAGTTATAATGGCAGAAATTGTCTAACTAAAAAAATCACGGTACTAAGGGTTAAAAACTTATTTATTTGGTTTTGGGTTGCTCAGGTGATCGACTTCCTGGCTTTGAAGGGGATCCTGGCTTTGAAGGAGATCCGGGTTTTGTAGAAGGAGATCCGGGTTTTGAAGAAGGAGTTCCTGGTCTTGAAGGACTTCTTGGCTGTGAAGGGGTTCCAGGCCGTGAATCTTTTTCTTGCCCAGCTGTTCTAGCTTTTGCTTTTGTTTTCGGCATAACATAAATAGCTCTTCTAGCTGCTTCATCTTGTTTAGCTTGTTCAGCTTGACGTGCTTCTAATGCTTTTTTGGCTTTAAGTTCATCGACGTGTTTCATAAATATATCCATCTCTTTCGTCACCTGTGCGGATATGTCTTCTAAGTTTCCGTTTCCGTTTATCTGGAATATAATTTTGGGTAGGTACAATGTAATATGAATAACCGCACTTGTGCTGAGGTCAATTTTGGCTACATAATTAGTTGTGGCTATGTATGCATACTTTTATATAGCCACAGTCAAGATTGTTATTGTTTTTATGGAAAATTTGAACAATTTAACCTAAAAATGTGATTAAAATCATGTTAAGAAGATTTTTACAAGGGAATCGGAGTAAATTGTGTTAGCATAAATCGACAAAGTACAAATGCTTTTTTACTTAGGAATAAGCATTTTTAAGGTGTGACAGCACTGCCAATTTAATATTTGTAACACCATTGGCCTTTTTAAACTAAGTATATTGAAAAATATTTACCCGACTGTACTTGTGGTGTTTCGGGAAAGTGACCATTCAGAAATGTGGCCTTTCGGGAAAGTGTCCTTTCGGAAACGAATGCCAGCAAATACGCGTAAGTATACGACTAAGTTTCAGAGCATCATCATCATGATCATATCGCAGATAGACGTCCACTGCTGAATATAGGCCTCCCCCGCTACATAGAACGGCCATGTGCGACATGTAACAGTAAAAATAAAAATAATTTTCAAACCTTTACAAGCCTGTCTCTGTAGACTTCGAAAACGGGATCACTGTGCTCCATAAAGGTTTCCAGGCGAAGTCTCATGGCGCATGGGGTCTCGTCTATACGGTCCAGTGCCTTTCTCCGATTTTTCATCCTATGGAACATCGTGTTTACCGTTGTCTCCAGGTATAAAATGAACTGCCAAAATAGTAAATCATTGAATTAAGCTGGAAACAAATTATCGGACGCGGCTTACGGACGCGACTGACAACCGCGACTTATAGATTATCTAGGTAATGCATGTACATTACATTGTGCAAACTATCGGACGTAAGTCGCGGACGTGACCTTGGGCGTTCGGACGTCTGATAGAGATCTTGCAGCCGCGTCCCATACGACTGTGCACACATATCAGCCGCGGCTGTAAGTTGCGTCCGTCAGCCGCGTCCGATAATTTTAGCGTCCGTTATTCTTTTCTGATTAATTTCGTTGCGGGATCCAAGACAGTTAAATTCATTCTCCGGGACTTCGTCGAGCTTTATTGCCTCAGCGCTTTTCTGGTGGTCGCCACTGTTGATTCTGGCTTTCAGGAGTTGCAGTGGTTTGGGAATAGTGCGGTGGGATTGTCAAAAGCCGCGTCCGATAATTTGTTCCCAGCTTTACTCCATATTTATTATTAAGGCCTGCGCAGACGAGGGAATTTTGTCCGCAGAGCTAAACTAATTCCTTCTGTTTCGTTTTTTTCATTGATTATTTAAATTGAATTTATTATGACACTAGCTTCTGCCAGCGGCTTCGCTCGTGTGAAAGTCGAACATTTTCTCGAGGAAAAATATTCCCTGGAAAAAGTATCCTATGTGCTATTTCTGACTATAGGTAACCTATCTCAGTGCCAAATTTCATCCAGATTCGGGCAGTCGTTTGAGCGTGAAGTAGTAACAAAAATACAAACACACACAAACTTTTGCCTTTTTAGGGTTCCGTAGCCAAATGGCAAAAAACGGAACCCTTATAGATTCGTCATGTCTGTCTGTCTGTCTGTCCGTCCGTATGTCACAGCCACTTTTTTTCCGAAACTATAAGAACTATGCTGTTGAAACTTGGTAAGTGGATGTATTCTGTGAACCTCATTAGCTGCTCACTATGAATCACTTATGAATCACTGTGAAACTAAAATTATTTGTTTCCATCAAACCCATACGTGTGGGGTATCTATGGATTGGTCTTCAAAAATGATATTGAGGTTTCTAGTATCATTTTTTTCTAAACTGAATAGTTTGCGCGAGAGACACTTCCAAAGTGGTAAAATGTGTGTCCCCCCCCCTGTAACTTCTAAAACAAGAGAATGATAAAACTAAAAAAAAAAATATGATCTACATTACCATGTAAACTATCACCGAAAATTGGTTTGAACGAGATCTAGTAAGTAGTTTTTTTTTAATACGTCATAAATCGTAAACCGCAAAATTACCAAGTACGGAACCCTTCGTGCGCGAGTTCGACTCGCACTTGGCCGGTTTTTTATATATTACTGCCGTGAAATTTTTCACATAGCCAAAAGCAACCATTTCGCTGGCAAGGGGACACACACACTTAACTTTGCAATTTGAAGCATACTTTTAGGAAAACGGATCTCTGATTCGAAAAATTGTTTTAACAGACCTACCACTTTGGAAGTGTCTCTCGCGCAAACTATTCAGTTTAGAAAAAAAATATATTAGAAAACTCAATATCATTTTGAAGACCTCTCCATAGATACCCCACACGTATGGGTTTGATGGAAAAAAAAAATAGTTTCAGTTTCAAGTATGTGGGGACCCCCAAAATTTATTGTTTTTTTTTCTATTTTTGAATGAAAAACAAGGTGTTGGTATAGCGTTGGACGCTCTCCCTATCCCCTGCGGCCGAAAAATGGTAGGTGGCGGGGCCATTGACCTTGACCCGTCACAAGGGGACCAAGGGTGCCATATACAGGGTCGTCTGGCACCCATGTGCGGTTTGGTCCCAGAGGTGGTCACGGCGCACAGTATGTTCTGGTGCGCCAGTGATGGGGGGTACTCCCCCGAGGAGGGTCCGGTGACGGACAGCCGCGGCGGGTTCGCGGTGAGTGCTAACGCGTGCCCGTGTTCCCGCCACAAGCGGCACAGCAGGACACCGTGGAGTTTTAGTGGGTTGGAGTCCCACATAACTGCGCTATCTCCCCGTGGTAACGCAGTATGCATGAGCATTTCTCCATGTAAAAAAAAAGCGATGGATAGGTATTTTTTATGTTTTCGTTTCGGTGTGGTGTTCTTGAGTGCTACTAGATAGCGCGCAGCAAATCTGTTCTTACTTTTTTGTATGAAGTCGACATTCTTCTACCCTAGAGTAAATATTATTATGTGCAGCGATCGCTCGATCTAGGTAGGTAGCAAGGTAAGTAGGTCTAGGTAAGTAGGGTAGATACAGGTACGTAGGTAAGTAGGGTAGGGTAGGCAGTTAACGGAAGCGAATCCGCGGACACAGCTAGTCAGAATCAGTTTTTGCGTAAGAATATTTTCTAAAACACAGAAAAGTAAAGAAAATTTGTATTATTACAAAAATATGCCGAACGAAACGTGGTGCAGTGCAACGACTTGTCGAAACTAATGCGCCCCTCGCGCTCATCCTAGCGGCCCATACACGGCCCCAAACGCCGCATCCCGTTTCGCACATATTTGCCATGCGCTAACTTACCTACAGCGCTCAGTTCCTCCGAATGACTCTACAAATACACCTATTTGTGTTAAGGTTAGATTAGGTTACACACTCACTGTACTTGCTTCGGCAGTACATATACTAAAATTGGAACGATACAGAGAAGATTAGCATGGCCCCTGCGCAAGGATGACACGCAAAATCGTGAAGCGTTCCACATTTTTTGAGCGGGGCCAGTTTCCCACTTTGTGGAAATCTGGTCGTCTGGTCCTGCTCAGGAAGGCGGGGCGCCCTGCGGACTCGCCGTCCGCGTACCGGCCCATAGTGCTACTAGACGAGGTGGGTAAGCTGTTCGAGCGGATTATCGCTGCCCGCCTCGTCAGCCACTTGTACAGAGAGGGGCCGGACCTGGACGAAAGCCAGTTCGGCTTTCGGCATGGGCGCTCCACCATCAACGCGATATCGCAGGTGAGAGTCCTGGCGGAGGAAGTGGTGTCCCGGAGTGGGGTGATGTTGGCGGTGTCCTTGGACATTTCCAACGCCTTCAACACCCTGCCCTGGAGTTGTGTTCGGGAGGCACTGCGGTATCATCGAGTGCCTCCCTACCTCCGCCGCATCGTCGGGGCTTATTTGGGGGAGAGGTGTGTCACCTACGTGGGACGTGATGGCGTCGAAAACCAGCACCGCATGTCGTGCGGTGTTCCACAGGGCTCGGTCTTGGGCCTGCCCCTGTGGAACATCGGGTACGACTGGGTGCTGAGGGGCGAACTCCAACCGGGCGTAGACCTGACGTGTTACGCGGACGATACGCTGGTCATCGCCCGGGGGAGTTCGTACAGGGAGGCAGCGTTGCTGGCGACGGCTGCGGTCTCACAGGTGGTGAGCCGCATACGGCGCCTTGGCCTGGAGGTGGCCCTTAACAAGTCGGAGGCCATGGTATTTCATGGCCCCCGGCGGGCGCCACCACCCGATGCCCACATCGTCGTCGGGGGGGCTCGAATCGCTGTCGAGTCAACCATGAAGTACCTGGGATTGGTGCTCGACAGCCGGTGAGATTTCGGCCCCCACTTCCGGCGGTTGGCGCCCAAGTTGTTGGGCGCGGCTGGGGCGCTGTCAACGCTGCTTCCCAATCTGGGGGGCCCGAGCGCCGCCTGTAGGCGGCTCTACGTGGGGATCGTGCGATCGATGGCCCTGTATGGGGCCCCAATCTGGGCGGCTGACCTGACGGCCGGTAGCATCGCTGTTCTGCGGAAGCCGCAGAGAGTGATGGCCGTCAGAGTCATCAGGGGGTATCGCACGATCTCCTACGAGGCGGCTTGTGCACTGGCCGGATCCCCGCCCTGGGACCTGGAGGCGAAGGTACTCGCGTCACTGTATCGGTGGCGCGAGGAAGCGCGGGCGCGGGGCGAAGGGCTGATGCAGCGACAGATAAAGTTGCGTCAGTCTCAGCTCCGCGAGGTCCTGGTGGCGGAATGGCGGGACAGGCTTTCACGCCCTACCGCCGGCCTCATTACCATCGAGGCGGTCCGGCCAGTGCTCGAGCACTGGCTCGGGAGGAGGCACGGCTCCCTGTCGTTTCGGGTGACGCAGGTGCTCTCGAGGCATGGTTGCTTTGGGAAGTACCTGTGTCGCACAAACAGGGAGCCGGACGCCCGGTGTCACCACTGCGTCGACTGCCGGGAGGACACGGCGCGGCATACGCTGGCAGAGTGTGCCGCTTGGGAGGAGCCACGCCGTGCCCTCGTCTCTGAAGTAGGCAGCGACCTGCCGCTGCCGGCTGTAGTCGAGTCTATGGCCGGCAGCGAGGAGTCCTGGGACGCGGTGGTATCCTTCTGCGAAACAGTCATCTCGCAGAAGGAGGCTGCGGAGAGGGAGAGGGAGATTTCATCCACTAACCCGATTCGCAGCAGACGCGCCGGGCGTCGGCGGAGGGCGGACAACGCCCTCTTCCAGCCCCCCTAAATGGGTCCAGGTGCGACGGACTCCGTCGCCCCCCAAATATCAGGACCCGAGGTGGCGGCGCGTAGTGTTCCACGCGCGCCTCTCTTAGACGTCGCGGGGGGAGTCCAACACCTCACTCCCCCCCAACCCAAGTTCGTGGCCTGCAGTGGCGGGCCGGCACTAGCCGGGGGTTGCGGAAGTATCGTTGTTCCCGTGATCCCCGGCTTAGGTGTGAGACGGAACACCGGGGTGGTTTTTAGTCAGTAAAAGTCTGACAGACCCCTCCATTCCCCCCAGGGCGGAGGACATCCAATGAGGAATTTCCAACCCGGAAAAAAAAAAAAAAAAAGGTTACACACTCACTAGTCTTCAACTCTCCTCAAAATCTTAGGCAACAAAAAAAATCTATAAGCCTGCCCATTATTTCAAATGTAAATTAGCTTACTGAAGCTGGTCCCACAAATCGCTCGAAGGATAGACCTTGGCTCTTTTCGCGAGGGAAGCCGTCTATGATGAAGCCTCGGGCCCCCTTCGCAGCACCCTTTTCTATCGCCTCCTTTAGTAATGACAACACTATGTCGTTGGGGACAAGCCCACCTGCAAAATTAAACTAATTAACTATTTACAACTCTGTACTCATTAAAGAGATTCTGAAGTGGAATTAATGTCTCAAGTGTCTGAAGTTACATGAACATCATTAAAACAAGAATGCAGTGCTGTTAAGTTGGTGGCAGTTATACTTATCTACTTTTCTTGAAGAGCACCCTTCACGAAAAGTTTACTAACAACAGTCTTAAGGTGGAAACTTACTTCCAAAACGCGACGCCACGCGATGCCATCCGATGCATTGCAGTATTAATCGATCCCATATATTTAATATGGTCAGATCGGAAACACATAGACAACACGCCATGTGATCACACGCACTCCCACGCGGTAACATCTAGTCGGTCTGGATCAGTCGTTTTGAAAGTATGTTTCCACCTTCAGTTAAGTAGTACTGATACCGATACTGTGTGGGTGTTTCAGTCCATCCATGCAACTTTAACTTAAGCTCAAATCAGGGTGCTGCATTTGAACTGCACGCCGACTGAAAATTGCAATGTCGAGCATTTGCAGTTGGCATGCAGTTTAAATCCAGCCTAGGAGGATGTGCGAAAGAGATAGACGTATTTAGGTAGAAGGAGAGGTAAAATTCAACGGGAAACAGTCGCGCCTCTGTCAATAGAAAAGCTATTAATAACGGCACTACTGTACCTCGTTCCATGACGGAAACGAAACACCTGACCCTCTCGGATCCCCTGGCCACCTCATCTCGTAACATGTGTCCGATGCTCAGGTGGGACAGTCCAAACGCCGCGGCGATCCGCTTGCTCAGCTCCGTCTTGCCACTGCCTGGACCACCCATCATCCACACAATGGGAATTATTTCGAAGTCGTATACAGGCTGGAGAGAAAAAATTATTAATGAAACGAGTTTTTTTTATAAATTGGTTTAAACCTAGCTGACTTCTCTCAGAACAAACAAATAGTCAAAGTGAGTTTAAAAATACTTTTAGGATTAAGAGTTGAATCAAAGAATTGGCTTCGCTGTTTCTTTGAAGTATTTGTTAGATTTTTTTATTTTTTTTTTATTATCGATAGGCTCGCGTTTGACCACTACCTCGCCTGATGGTAAGCGATGATGTGGCCTACGGTGAAGCACGCTTGCCTAGAAGAAACCTATTCACTCTTGACTTAAAGACCCCAAGGTTGTAGCTATCAGGAAACAAAGACTCCGGAAGGGAATTCCACTCCTTAGCTGTGCGCACAATGAAAGTATTAGCAAAACGCTTTGTGCGTATGGGTGGGATGTCCACCATGTACCGATGGCGCATGGCCGTACGTCTTGTAGTCCGATGATGGAAAGGGCTAGGCGGAATCAAATTGTGCAGTTCCGTCGCACACTCCCCGAAATGTAACCGATAAAAAACTGACAGGCTGGCAACTCGGCGTCGATGTTCGAGGCTCTGGAGCTTTGACGCGACCAGTGCATCATTGCCAATAAGCCTCTTGGCCCGTCTGTCAATCGACTCAAGTGCATCAAGCTGGTATTTGGCAGATCCATCCCAGAGGTGATAGCAGACTCCATGCACGATCGAACTTGCGCTTTATACAAGTTAAGCAGCTGTTCAGGTGTGAAGTACCGTCTCACCTTTGCAAGAATCCCCAACTTTTTTGCAGCCAACTGAGATTTCGCCTCTATGAATGGACCAAAATTAGATCGAATCTTAGTTTTAATATACGTAAAAAATGATAAAAAAGTTGTATGGGTTGCTGTGATAAATGAAATGAGAGTCACCGAGTCCCACTGGCCGTCGTAGTCCAACAGGTTTCGAATCCCAACACACCCTTTTGAAGCTTCACACCTTAGTTCCTAGATTTGAGAAGGCTGGCAAACCTAATTGATGCTGGTCCTATTATGTATGATGTCATAGTTTAGTAGGCATAGTTAAGTGGTTTATTAGTCATGAACGAAGTTTTCCAGGACGGGCACAATACTCTACCTGGCCTACCCCTGGCTCCTTTCCTGACCCGAAAATTAAATTGTGTCCTATTAAACTAACTGTAAACTGGAACAGCCCAAACTGATCTCGGCACTGCCACCGATGCTGCAAAAACTTGAAGTGGCAAAGTAACTGATCTCGGCGCTGCCACCGACGCTGCAAAAACTTGAAGTGGCAAAGTTTTGAGCCAAGAAAATTCAATCACTATCGAGCCAGCTACACGAAAAAGAAGAACAGGCACGACCTTCAAGAACGATGAATCAGGAATAAAAGAAAGAAATAAAACAATATTTAATAAGAAGAAAGAGCTACGTAACAGACCTTTTTCTTGAAAGCATTGCATTGTACAGTTCGGCATTGTAAAGGGCATCCTGGTATCTTATCTATAACGGGCTCTTCGCACCCTGGACAAAGTTTCTGATCCATTTTTATAATCTCCTTGGGAGTTTGGCGTGCAGGGTTTTATCTCAGTTGGAGGTGATAATGTTGAAGTATCGGCTTTGTTTTTAATGGGGCTTTTAATCTTCTGTAAGATGCTTCGTAGAAACGGAAAGGATCGAGGTGAAGACATTTAATTGCTGTTAGGAAGAGCTATATTAGTTTTTGTATTGTCTTTTAGTGTGGGTTTCATTCTTGTGATTTTATTCTTGGATTCGTCTTCAACTCTTCATATTGGTGGCTTTTGTGACAGAAAAGTGAAAGAGAATCTTGTTTGTGCAAAACAGACCATAAAAGGATATCGGCAACCCACAACAACGGTGTGTGAAAAATTGTCTGACAACTGTCAATTTCTTGTCGAACTTCTTCAACATTTTTTTTAATTTTAGTATACGTCTCCTTGGTGGATCTCACTGGTGATTTTTAACACGAATAAAACGGAGGTGCCCCGTATTTTTTATGCTATTGTAATTTAACTTCTATAATTAGAAGTTACAGAGAATAGCACTACTGGTCTAGAGTACTACTGGTCGATTTTGATTTCGTTTTGTTTGTTTAAAACGTAACTTAATCGAGAGTGTTCTTAGCTATGTTTGAATAAAACCGATTGATTGACGGTAGTCAGTGATAACATCTCTTGCGGGGCGGCTAGGCTCAGCCGCTAATGCTGTTGGAAAGATAGGACAGTTAACAGAAACTGCATGATTGGTATATTTACCCGAATGCCGAAGGACGGTAATGTGTTTATCAGCCTATGTATATATGTATGTTTGTTCCTATGTGGCATTCTTAAGACTAAACGCGTTGGCCGATTTTGTCAATCGCCTTGCGAGTGCCACTGGCTACATTAAAATTGGAAAATGGCGGATTTTGGGCACCATATTGTGGGGGCCCAATATTTTGTGGGGTATCAAAATAAAGGATTTTAAGAGATGATTTCAAAAATATATATAACACGTGCATGTTTAAATTTACCTAATCCGAAAAATAATCCGACTGCACAGTGCACAGCATGATTTTCATCTTGTAGGGTCAGGCTGCTGACAGTGAAGGAAATCTATGCAGGATGGACCAATCCGAAACTATGAGCAATATCGAAAAATACTAAAAGGTAAGTCTGCATCATTAAATTTTTAACTCGCGACGGAAAAAGAGGAGCGTTATAGGTAAGTCTCACGTGCGTAACCTGTGTGTTGTGTATCTATCTGTGGCATCATAACTCCTAAACGTATGAACTGATTTTGATTTCGTTTTCTTTTGTTTGGATGGTGATTTTATCGAGTATTCCTAGCTATGTTTCATGTTCAGCCGTGCAATAGTTATGGGCGTTTTAGTGTTTGAATCGGGGTGTTTTCGCAAGATATCGTGTCATAATTACGTGTTCAATAGATTGTTGATCGAAGCATGTAGCTAGAAGATAAATTATGTACCACCAGCGGACGCCTCGCGGTTTCACCCGCGTAGTTCCAGTTCCCGTGGGAATGACGAAATAAAAAGTAGCCTATGTTATTCGGGGATAGTGTAGCTTCCCAACGGTGAAAGAATTTTTGAAATCGGTCCAGTAGTTTTTAAGTTTATTCGTTACATACAAAAATACAAATCTTCCTTTTTATAATATTATATTATAGATGAAAAGATGTTCCATAGTGCCATCAAGGGAGCAGACCGGTACTTGCCCGTGGTCCCCCAGTCTGGTCCCCCTTGGGGAACTACGAACACATATTTTTTCCCGTGGAACCCCCTGAGTAACAATCTTCTTATCAAAACTGGGGCACCACGGGCAAGTACCGGAGCAGGCAAGGGGTGTCGGGAATTTTTAAAATTAAACTTGTGAAAAATTTATATTGCTTATTATTAATATTATATTCCTTATATTGTTAACGACACTCTTGGATGATGTAATAATACCACGGGTGTTTCTTTTCCAAAATCACCCTCAACATTCCGGGTCTGTCCCATTAGTCCCATTGGCCCAGTCCCATGGGACTACTGGTGTTTTTCGCTATTCCTCATAGTTGACCGGATTATACCATCCATGCCCACTTGAAAAACTCTTAAATAAAAAACACACAAAATAAAAACGTTGTTTAATCAACGATCTTTAAAATTAACGTAGAATAGAGGCATATGTACAGAGCGTATATAATGTTGTGTTGTGCGTTTAGTTGGCTACGGCGGGCGCGGCTACCAGAGGGTCCAGCACCGCCTGGACCTCGGCGAAGATGGCGTCCGCTGGGGTTTCAGCGTTTATCTGTAACAATACAAGACATGAATATTTGAACGAACTTTGGTAAAGCGGCTTGCGGTAGGTGTGATGCAAGAGAAAATGTAGGGTAGTATTTAAACTACACTCTTTTCGCTGTGGCATGGTGCGGGTGACAGTTTCAGTAACATGTTTCATTTATACGCATTTTTTAAAGTTTAACGTCATACCATAGTTATACCATACACCATAGTTGCCTATATGACGTTAAACTACATAAAATGCGTATACGTTTATGCGTAAAAAATGTTATTGAAACTGTCACCCGCACCACGCTACAGCGCAAAGAGTATAGTGACTGTAAATTAAAGTTTTACAGCGTGCGGTAGATTATAAACAGGCAACCCAGAATTGTTACCTAGAGTAACGGAGATTGAAGGTGAACGCGCACCTAGACGCACCGCACTCGCCGCACTCGCCGCACGCGCCGCAGTCATCGCATTTTCTCTTGGCCCCGCGCTATCCGCGCCGAACGCGCCGCACGCATTGTATCCACTTCTGTACATCTTGAACTATATTTTCATACGGATACGGATCATGTTGCCGCGCCGCCCGCATCGCCCGCCGAGTCTGATGACGTCATCCGCACGCGCTGGTGGAATCCGTATACCTATAGCATTTTGCTGAAATGCGGCGAGTGCGGCGAGTGCGGTGCGTCTAGGTGCGCGAGGCTGCATACGATTTCATATAAAGATTTATAAAATGCGATGACAGCGGCGCGTGCGGCGAGTGCGGTGCTTCTAGGTGCGCGTTCACCTTTAGGCGGTCGCCAGTTTGTGAGTCTGTGAGATGTAAGCTACCCGTGAGGGGGCTCCGAGCTTATATATGTTCGCGCGCTTTTTAACATAAGACCTCTGTGACACTACAATGTGAATTTGAAAACGTTGTATCTGTGTGATTAATGTGATTATAGTGTGATTCCCAAGCACCTGCGTTTCACTTACACCAGTTCCTAGGCTACAGTATAAAGTGACAAAAATAATTAATTTACGTTATAATATTGCTAAGTGAGCGACTGACTGCGAGTGACGAGAAATCCACAGAACAGCAACTTACAAACATTAATTTGAGGTACGTAAAATACAAAATGAGAAGCTTCATAATATTTTAGCGACCTAATATTTGATTGAGCGTCAACGTTACGCCCTGCATTTTTAATGTTTGGTGACTTGAAAATAAAAGTTTGTTGACGGGGCTCCTTTTTCTGTCTGCAGGGTCTAAAGTAACCTAACATCTTTAGATCTTTAGATGTTAGGTTACTTTAGACCCTAGGTAGATAACGGGAGCTAAGTTCGCTGGCTTTGCTCGCCCATTTCAGCTCCCATCATCACTCGTGTCGGGGTGCCTTAAGGTTACACTAGTCGATCATTCTTCCATGCAAACGTAGTCTGGCGATTACTCCACTGTTTGACGACGTACGTTCAAAATAAAAAATGATATTAATTTGTCTCATCATCTAGCCCTATATAGAAACAAAAAAGTAATAAAAAATATATTTGAAAGTTATGAGCGTCGAAAGTTCCATATTTAAGTAAATAATGGCGGAAATAAATACCATAAGAAGAAGAAAAGTTGCAAAACGGCCTCCATACAGGGATAGATTAGTAATTCAACAATGCAAATAATTTTATTTTAAAAATTTACATTTAGTAGTTTTTTCATGAAATCTAGACTCCCAAAGGGGTATTTATAAAATTTCGCTCGCACGTTTTCGTCCTAAATCATCATCCATTTCGATACAAATTTGCAAAAGTGCTCATTCGTCCACGAACTAGCTTTTTACTGCTCATCACAGCATCTATCTCTTTCGCACGTGTTGTCGGATGAGTTAGCATGTATTTTAACCCCGCGCACAAAATAGTTCGAGCCGTCGACTAGGGGAACCTTAAGTGCCCGAGCTCACTTCGCTCGCTCTTGGAAAAATCGTCTCTATCTTAATATTGAAGTCGCCCTCTCTGTATTTCTAGTCGCTCACTTAGTACTTTAGTCGCACGGCTAGAATTTTAATATTTGAAATGGAATCACACCCCACTTTTTGTAAGCTAGTTCTGGATTTTATTAGTAATCAATATTAATCGTTAGGTAATTTTTCGCTTACTCAAATTCATACCGCTCAAGTTATTAAAACAGTATCTCATCATCAGTCGCTAAGTTTTTTATAATTTGCTGAAAATGTATAAAGCTCATAGTGGATCTTAGAGTCTCTGAAGTTGGCTGCAAGACCTTGTGCAGTTGCTAGTTTTGTGTCAATTTTGAAGATAAAGATAGCATTGTATAACTGCCTCTTTCACTCGCTTACGTCTTGTCACATCGTTCTATCTCACTTACTCTATGCAGTATACTCGATGACAAATTGTTTCGCAGAGCCAACTTCAGAGACGCAAAGAGCCGCTGTGACTACTATAACGTCACGTAAGATACGCCTTTCTCTCATTGTTATATTTGTACCTACTTACTTAGGGTAGCGTTTAACTGGTGTCGGTAAATCGGTAGATGGAGAAAAGTAGAATGGTTCTATAATAATAGGACTGGGTAGGCTAGAAATGGAATCGACCGTCTGAGACAACGTTTGGGAATCCAAATGCCAAGTGGTTGTGAAGTGACGGTTGATTTCATCCAAGCCACCGTCTACTACCCTTCGTTTCTACCCCTCGTTTTCCTCCGTTATTCTTTTCTGATTAATTTCGTTGCGGGATCCAAGACAGTTAAATTCATTCTCCGGGACTTCGTCGAGCTTCATTGCCTCGGCACTTTTCTGGTGGTCGCCACTGTTGATTCTGGCTTTCAGGAGTTGTGTATGAATAGTGCCGTGGGATTGTCCCAAAAAAAAGGCTTGGGAAAATCCTCATGACGAGGTCTACCGATACCTACCGAGATTTCAGACGTATTCCCAGATATCGGCAGGAGAAGAAGACGGCATGTTTTCTTGAATATGGCGGCGTTTGGCTTTGCGTTTTCGTATCTTTATTTTTTGACACCGACTTTCGAATATGAATATATTTTTCACTTTGTAGTGTTTTTATTTGGAAGTCGGTTGTATTTTGTCGTAAGAAAATTGTTTAATGTTTGTAACGAACGATACAGGAGAAATGCCTAATGTTTCTCAACATTATTAAAGATTCCACCTACCCTACTAATCTTGTTGGGGTACTGGTCCAGCACGAGTTGGTTGTTTTCTAAGAAGGTCTTCAGCCGTAGCTTGATAGTCTCTTCGTTGTCATCAGCTCGGCCCGAGGTCGCCGCGCGCCCCTGTAACCTTCTGGTCAAGGTCGCTTCAGACGCCTCGAAGTAAAGGATAGCCTAGAATGGGAGAAGAGTTGGAGATCAGTTTTATTTTAAGTGAGGCTCGTTTTGGGTGAACAGTATTCAAATTCAAATAATAATAATACGGTTTTCTTTAATATAAAGAGCGATAAAAGAGGTTGGTTTGAATAATTATGTAATTGCCTCTTATTTTATACTAGCTACTAGTGTCTTGCGTAACTTAAACCGTTTACGCAGCGCACGCAACGGAAGCTCTCAAAAAGAAATATTTTGCCCGTTATTGCAACGTTTTTCATTTATGCTCCGCTCTTATTGGTCGAAACGTGATGTTATATAGCATATAACCTTCCTCGATAAATGGACTATCAAACACAAAAATATTTTTTCAATTCCAACCTAGTTCCTGAGATTACCGCGTTCAAACAACCAAACTCTTCAGTTTCATATTATTATTATTATTAGTATGGATGAGAAACTAAAAGTTCTTTCCTCCTAAGGAATTGTCATTTTTGATTGCCATAATAATACCTATATTTTATTAAAATCATTATTTTAGCAGTTAGTAAGGAAACAAGTTGAAGTAACATCCAGTTAAAAACTGAAAACCGACTTCGCAGAAAAAATCACGATTGATATTTAAAATTTTCGATTGAAATAGTGCTAAAGTTGTCAAAAAATAAAAGGCCCGTTTTGACAGTTAAAAAAATACTTAATAATAATCAAACTTGATGCTTGCGAATGATACTCCTTGTTATAATGTATGGGTAACATACAATGATATTCAAATAAACAGATATGTTATAAGCGCGCGCATTGTGAAGACTCGAATAGTAGACAATTGTATGATTTAGTCTTTAGTTTATGTCACGCATGGCGAAGAGCGATACGCTTTGTTGAAAAAAAACAAAATTAAAAAAATGCCATCGTGCGTATTTAGAAAGTGTACCAATTATAATACCAAATTACATAAAACAGAAGGGATCTCATACCATATGTAAATACGCAATACACCTCAATTTACAAATTTATTTCAATTTTTTTTCCTAATTTTCTGATATTTGGAGGTTACAAAAAGAAAAAACATTGGTTGTCAGATTAATGTTTGTTTACATTCACACGCAAGTGACAAACACTAGCTGTCTCTTTTTTTCTTGTTTGTTTTATCAAGCCATCCCTTTCGACATTGTAGTGAAATGTCAGATGAATGAAAAGTGTGTATGTGTGCTGCCGCTGCTGCGCGGAACACTTCTTTCAATTGTTTTGTGAGTGTATAACGTATCTGTTTATTTGAATATCATTGGAAACATAGTAATTAATTGTAATGTAACAACCAGTAAAATTTCAATATTTGAAAAACCCCCGACACATATATCTTGCAAAAACACTCCGATTCAAACAGTAAAACGCCCATAACTTTTGAACGGCTGAACCGATTTTATTCAAACATAGGAACACTCTCGACAAAATCACCTTTCAAAAACTAAATCAAAATCGGTTCATCCGTTTAGGCGCTATGATGCCACAGACAGACACACTGATACACAGACACAGCAACACACGTGAAACTTATAACACCCCTCTTTTTACGGCGGGGGTTACTGAGAAACGTCAACGGACTTCTTAGATGTGAAAGACTTTAGTAGTATTAATAAAAAGTGAAACATTGTTTTCTTTCGTCACCTTTTTTCAATTATATGCTGTTTTTGTCACGGCTCAACGACACTGCGAATTCTGGTGCCACCATGGTTGGGTTGTTAAGAGGGGACTCTAGTGAGACTTTCTTCATACAAACACATTCTGCTGTTTTCTTCGTGGATAATGCCTCTAGAGCAACGATTTTTTTCCATAAAATCTAGGTCTAATTAATACGTGCCTGTATCATTTCCTTTTTTCCAAAACATAATCACAAAAAGAAATATGACAATACAAAAATCCGAAAAAAATGCCCGTTTTTACCGCCATGATCAGAAGACTTTCAGACAAAATTTATAAGTTTTTAACAAAAAAGGAAATGATAGGACCATAGATATACTTTTCCTCTAAATTTTGATATAAGAATTTTTAGATCAGACCAGTTTTCATGAAGAAAACAGCAGAATACGAAACGTCTTTTAGTCAATGTTTTTGTAGGTAAAATCAGCCTGATCTGCAGTTGTCCCTTTCGTTCGCACTTTACGGGGTGTGGTTGGAGGTGACGCGACGGCAATAGTTTCTTCAAATACCTATTTTTCAAATTCCTGTTGACTAGAGTCCGCTCTTAAATACCGGAATGAAAACAATCCTATGCCCTAACTAAGAATAGTTCCCTTGGTCTTATATTCGAACACGTAGGTATGCCGCATGTCGAACGGTTCATGGGCAAAATTAACCACAAAGTATATGAAGGGTACAGGCAAATAACAGGGAATTTCACAAGTTTTAATTTTTCTATTTTTATGTCCAAGCAAATCTTTATCTATGGTAGTTTTATTCTAAGTAAACAAAAGGCGCCAGAAAGACGTTTTGTTTATGGCCGAAGCGAAAAGAACCGGGAATGTCCATGAAAAAAGAAAGAAAGAAGACTAGTTTATTTGGCACACACAGATACACAAAAGACTATGACATACCGGTACATACCGGTAAAGAAGAAGGGTAAAAAATACAAACTTCTAAATTTTTTACCGACACACCAAAAAGGAGGAGGTTCGACTTTAGGTTTTAGTTGTAGGTTTTTTTTTTTTCACCGATATCTTCGTCAATTGTGGACCAATTTTGAAAATTCTTTTTTTGTTTGAAAGAATATGTTTCGAAATTGGTCCCATTTTAAGTTGGTGAAGATTTGATGAAGAACTTCGGAGATATACAACAGAACTCTTCAATAAATAACGGCAAAACTCTCGGGAATGCTGCTATCGCATGTCTGTTTATTGTTTATATCATTTCATAACATAACATCACACCATTACGCTCCAAAGGGGTACGCAGATCTCTCATTTCACCGTTTATGTTCAAGTTTCATGTTATTCGGGTAATCTAATCTGGCGTTATAGGGACATTACTAAACAACTATTAGGTAGGTAAAACTAAAAAGGCAAAAATAAAAAACTTTTTTGCAAAACAATACCACCGACTTACAAATGAAAAACTACATAGTGAAAAATAACTTAATTTTAGGAAGTCGGTGTCCATATCGCAATAAAATGGTACCTACGAAAGACACCGACTTCCAAAAATTAAGTTATTTTTCACTTTGTAGTTTTTTATTTGTAAGTCGGTGGTATTGTTTTGCAAAAAAGTTTTCATTAACTGCGTTTTCTCAAAATCTATTAATTAGGACATCCCTTTTTTTGCCTGTACCCTTCATATGTTCAGCGATATTGCTACATACCCACAGGCGAAGATGGCGCGATGAGGTTGAAGTCTACAGGCAGGATTGGTCAACATAATACAGAAAATAAAGGTACTCACAGACGGAGGTGCAATGGCCTTTTCAAAAGCGATACCCTGGGACTTCTCGCGAGGGTAGCCGTCCACGAGGAACCCGTTGGAGCTAGCAGCCTTAGACTGCATGGCTTCTTTCAGCAGCTCCAGAACGACTTCATTGGGGACCAGACCACCTGGAAGTTAAACAAAACATGCTGATTCCTTTGAAACATTCTTCTTCGTGTTGCTGGGACGACAGTAGTAGATTTTGTTGGCCTAGAACTTCGCTTCCAGAGTATCGTGGGTGGCAGTGCAAAGGTCACTTTGGCTGTATGTTTTGGGACAAAAAGCTTTAGTTTTCAAACAATAACAAATCTCTACCACTTAAGGTTGAACTAGTCGACGGCACGAACTATTTTGTGCGCAGGGTTAAAATGCATGCTATCTTATCTGACAACACGTGCGAAAGAAATAGATGCTGTGATGAGCAGTAAGAAGCTAGTTCGCGTACGAATTAGCACCTTTGCAAATTTGTATCGAAATGGATGATGATTTAGGACGAAAACCAGCGCGCGAAATATTATAAACAGACCTGTGAGGGTCTACATATCATGAAAAAACAACTAAATGCATTGATGTATTAAAAAGAGGACTAAATGTTTATTTATAAAATAACATTATTTGCATTGTTGAATTACTAATCTATCCCTGTATGGAGGCCGTTTTGAAATTTTCCTTCTTCTTATGGTATTTATTTCGGCCCAAAGATGCGTTAAAATTAGGGTTGAAATATGGAACTTTCGACGCACATAACTTTAAAATATATATTTTTTTTACATTTTTGTTTCCATACAGGACTAGATAATGATGAGACAAATTGCTATACTTTATTATTTTGAACGTACATCGTCAACCAGTGGCGTAATCTCTAGACTACGTTTGTATTGAAGAATTTTCGACTAGTGTAACCTTAAGGCACAGATACCCCTCAGTAGCTGATTTTACAATGAGAATCACGTCTAAACGGCAAGTCATAATTTTTTGGAAAAAAATATACGCTATTAATATAGCGTTTATTTTTAGTAGCTTTTTTTAATTATTTGATCTCCAACATTTTTGAGGAGCTCGTGACTAAATAATAACAGCCGCACAGGTCGATCATCAAGGTTAAGCAACGCTTGGCGAGGTGGATGGGACCATTTCAACATACCGAGTTTCCTCCGTGCCTCGGCAAGCACATTAAGCCGTTGGTCCCGGCTGTCATTTGAAGATCTTTGACAGTCGTTACGAGTAGTCAGAAGCTTGAGATCTGACACCAGTCTTGCCAAGGGGTACCGTGTTACCCAGTTACTGGGTTGTGGAGGGCAGATAGGCAGTCGCTCCATGTAAAACACAGGTACTCAGCTGAATCCGGTAAGATTGTAAGCCGACCCCAACATAGTTGGGTTTTCCCAACTATGTTATTGCTTTTTATTTATGCTAGGGGGGCTAGGCAGATTGATTGATGTACAAACATTTTGAGCTTTATTCGTATAACATAGTGAAATTAATTTGTAAAGATCACACACGGACAAAAAACGACAATCGTACCAAAACCGCCGGGCGTATTTAAATGAAATTTTACCATCTCAAAGATAATTTAATTATCTACATTTTGATCTAAGGCTTTTTTTAAAGCAATAGAACTACTGAAGTTTGGGTCGCGCGGGTATGAAACTAGTGCGCGTTTTATTCGCTCAAGGTCATTCACATTCACATTTCACATTCTTCAGTTGAATACTAAACCCAGCAAAAACAAAATACGAAGACAATTTCAGCTCACCTTGTTCCATAACAGCAGAAAGAGACTTTGCCCTCTCAGACCCTGACTTCACCTCTTCCCTGAGCAGGTCTCCGGTGGACAGATGTGTGAACCCATACTTGGCGATGATCTTATCACACTGGGTTCCCTTGCCAGACCCTGGACCACCCAGCACCCACACGATGGGCGTCTTTGAAGTGTCGATAGGGGCCTGTGAAAGTAGGAATTGAATTAGGTAGAGAATTAAGGTGCAGTAGTTGTAGTGGGGGACTTCATTATCCGCAGCGTAGAGTGCCTTCGGTCCGTAGTGAGCAGAGGGGTTACTAATGATAAGCATAAAATATATTCCCATAATTTACATTGGCATAACGACATTCAGCATAATGATCATTACGCATAATGTAATTAGGCATAGATGCTTTGCCATAATGGATATTGCCATAAATACTGTTGGCATAATAATAATGATACATAATCATAGAAAGCATAATGTTAAACGCATAATGATATTTACACAATGTTATTTGGAATAAAACAAACAAGTTCGCGGCTCAAGGGCGGCATGGGCCATCCCGCTGCATCTTAACCTAATTAATTTGAAAACACTAAATTAATAAAATAAATTTAAAAATTAATATAAATAAAATTAATAAAATAAATTAAAAATTGAATATAAATTAAAAAATTTTTTTTTTTTTAAATTATATTATGAATTATTGTATATATTTTTTTAATTTAATTTATTTAATTTTTATTATTATTATTTTTTTTTTATATTTTTTGGTTTTTTGATACTATGTAATGCCTTGAAATGCTACTTAGCCCTCCTCCTCTCTCCTAATTTTTGCTTTGCCCGACGGGGTCCATATTGATCTTTTACCTTGTCTATACCATCTATGTAATATACGTGGGACACTCAGAAAGTTTTGCGAAACTAAAAAAAATTGTTCTATACGTACATATATTTTTATTAAATCTTTTCAAAGTACTTTCCACCAGCCTCTATACAAAGATTCATGCGCCTAAACCAGTTTTCAAAACACTTTTTCCAGTCCGCCGCAGACACCTCGTTTACAGCCTGCTCGAACGCAGCCAGCGCATCTTCCGGCGACGAAAATTGTATCCCTTTGAGCTGATTTTTTATTTTTGGGAATAAAAAGAAGTCACACGGTGCTAGATCAGGGCTGTAAGGAGGGTGACCCAGGAGTTTGACTGGCGTGCTGTCCAGGAAGTCCCTCGTTTTGAGTGCGGTGTGCGCAGGTGCATTGTCGTGGTGGAGCAGTAGCCCGCGGAGCCCTGTGTTTGGTCGCTTGTTGCTTATAACAGAGAAAACTTCTGGCAAACATTTGGTAGTATACCATTCGGCATTAATGCTTCTTTGATCCCGTAAGGGAATTGATACCAAGTGGCCAGTCAAATTAAAAAAGCTAGCGATCAAAATCTTACCCCCGCTTCTAGATCGCTTCACTTTGGTAGGCGTTGGCTCATTTTGAAACACCCAAACAGTCGACTGGCGCTTGGTTTCTGGGTCGTATTGATAAATCCAGGACTCATCACCTGTAACGATGTCGTAAACACGCCGAGACGAGCCTGCTTCAAATTTGTTAAGCATATCACGGCACCATTCCACCCGGGCCTGCTTCTGAGCATCGGTGAGGTTGTGCGGCACCCAGCGTGATACTATCCTCCTCACGCGAAGATGGCTGTGTAGAATCTCGTGAACGCTTCCCGATCCAATCTTCAATATGTGTTGAATCTCCTGATATGTAATTCGCCTATTGTCTTGGATTAAATTTTTCACTGCTAGCACGTTTTCTTCGGTAACAGCCGTCAAAGGGCGACCGCTTCTTTCGTCATCCCCCAAAGTTGGTCGACCGCGCTTGAATTCGTTATACCAACGATACACGGTTGCCTTGGAAGGGCCTTCATCCATTAATGCCATTTGAAGTCTATCGTACGATTCATCCGGTTTCAGGCGACACTTGAAATCGTATAAAATCATAGCTCTAAAATGTTCCCGGCGCAGATCCATATTTCAGTGAGACACAATACTTTGAATTAACTCGCAAAAAATGTGGAGGGAAATTTTGAAATTGGAACTTACTTATTTTTACTTATAAATAATCATATTTTCGAAAAACATTATAACTGGCCAGTCTCCCATATATAAAAACTTTTTTTCGCAATACTTTCTGAGGGGCCTGGTATATAGCGATTAAGTATTTATGTAAAGAGTCCTTCAGTGACACTGGAATACTACGATCACTTTTTCTCGTATCGTAAGCCACGCCAGTTTGCGCCATCGTGCGATGTTGACTTGTCGATGTTCGATAGAACTATTTTTATAAACATAACTTTTACTGATATAGTTAATTGTTTCACAGCTGGAAACAAAAGTTGTAAAGAAAATAATATTCCATACTAAAAAACTGCTTATTTGAAGAAAAGCCACATAGAACATAATATACGCAATTCTATTCCCCATCGTTCGATGATAAACTATAGCAATTACTAAAAGGAAGGACATAAAACAAGCTGATATTAGCTATTAATGATACTGCCCTTCAAAAAACAGGTTCGTACGAGTATATCTATAATAATACTTAGTACCAACTCGAGCCTAAAGTTTAACATGAACAGATATAATTCTGATCAAGGACGAAGTATGGATCTTAATACCACAAATGTAGTCTGGGAATGAAGGGTACCAGAGGGCGAGAAAGGTCCAAATAAAGATTGCTGTGAGCGGTCCCTTGTTCGAGTGCACCACGATTTCGGCAAATGATTGAAAGACGAAAAGAAAGGCGAAAGAGAAGATGTGATCGCTATAGAATTCACCACATCTTCCCCTTCGTCCGAAGGCGCTATGTCATGAACACGACCGCTCTGTTAAGATTGTCTCGAGTTCGAGACGACAAAGAAGTCTTTCTTTTGAGAAAAACGTAATTTTGCATATGTACCTCTTTCAAACTTAACGTCGTCACTTTATCTGCATGCCGTAGTGAGCTTCTTGCCAAGACTTAAGTGATATATGTTGAGGTCATACCTATGTTCATTGTACAGGTCAGGGTCAGATCCATTCACTCAACGTTTCATTACAACCAGAAAAGAAGACGCAGCAGCAAAAATACGGACTTACTGTATTAGAGATGGTTACTTCTATTGTGTTCAGCTAAAACAGACAAAAAGAAAAGTTGGTTTCTACGGAAAAGCGACTTTATTTGACCAACGAGTACCAACTTTTCTTCGTGTGGGGTTGGCGCGAACAAATTCGTCTATTGACGAATTTCGCCGCGCCAACCCCAATCTTTCGTCGCGCCGTCGATTGTGAAATACCTGTCTGTGAACCACGTTGTTCCAGTAAAATAAACTTTATTTATTTAAAAGCTAAGTAATAAATTCAAATAGCAAAGAAACAACAAAGAAATGTACGTCGCGCATCTTATTACTGGCTAAGCTGTCAGGGTGAGGTGGAAAATGACTCTGTGTGGAAACTTTGGCTAACCTTTTCTACAGTAACATGAAATGGACACATCGGTGCCTGGCAAAACGTATTAGGGCAGCCACCCGGGTTTCCTACAACTTGGGTACTTCTAGAAAGCTCTTTGTGGGGTTGGGACGCCATCCTTATCTTTTTCCACTACTCTGAACTCAGTAAAGAAGACAGAAATTTCACACTAGGTATATTTGCATTATTTGTTATTTTTAATAAGGCCGCCAGCTTTTTTGTCACATCACAGAGTCAAACAAGAGATTTGGTGATAATAAACTATGGTCTGAAAGAGGATTTTTTTACAGAGAATAGCTGCCAACGTTTAAGAACTTAATAGATAAAATAACTGCTTGCCTAAACCTTCTTATTTATACTGATAGTAATTTATTCAACCTAGAATGCGTTTATAAAGGTTTGATTGAAAGCATATGCAGTATTCATTCTTCTATTATAAGCCAATTACTGGGACTTACAGAATGAAAAATTATTGGATCAATAAGTATCTAGGTAAATGATAGTCGACCATTGTTTTCTAACTCTAGATGGTGATGTATATTGTGTTCAGCTAAAACAGACAAAGAGAAAAGTTGGTACCTACTCGTTGGTCAAAAAAGGGAACATTTTATGAGATTAATTTGTTCGCGCCAACAATACACGTCGCGCGGCTACCCAATACCTGTCCGGAAACCACGTTGTTACAGCAAAATACGGTCTATTTTTTTGACAACTAATCATAATACTCTACTTTACCGTTGAAAATTCTAGAATGGGGGAAGGGCCTACGTGTGGGTCCACTACCAGATAAACTGTGAACGAGTAACTGTAAACCTAAATCAATAGCGCACATAATCTTGCCTCAAAAAGATGGAGCGTTATTTACAATGTAAAAATTATATGAATGCATGTGGAAATAAATAGTTCTTTTTTTAAATAATATTTACGTGGAGTAGTTTTCGTGGAGACGGCGTGGTATCCGCACGGGCATTCGAAATAATGACTCATTGTGTGGAAACTCTATCGAACCTTTTTTAACGCTTCCAAATATGGGCACGTCTTGCACACCTTAGTACAGCTACCCGAGGGGTCTACAATTTGGGTACTTCTTTTGCTTAGCTCATTGGGAGGCTGGGAGGCCATTGTCTTCTTTCCCCACTACTGTAAATACAGCAAAGTAGATATAATCTAAAAACACTGGTTATATTTGCATGATTGCCCTTCCAGAGCACAGAGAAAGTAAAACTATGTACGAGAGCTGGCTTGTCAAACCACAGAGTCAAACAAGTCATAGGGTGAAAATCTATGGTACTAAAAGAGGTTTGTTTACAAAGAACTGCTGCCATCGCATATGACCTTATTAGATAAAATTACTGCTTTCCTAAACCTTCTCTAATATACTGATCATAATGTATTCAACGTAGAAAGCCTTTTTTTAAGGGCCTGATTCAAAACCATGCAGTATTGTTTCTCTTAAGCCAATTACGGTGACCTACTGAATGCAAAATTATCGAATCAATAAGTACTTGTTATAGTCGACCATTGTTTTCCATCTCCAGATAGTGATTTCTATTGTTTTCAGCTAATCAAACAAAGAAAAGAGTTGTTAGGTCAAACAAGGACGTGGTTTAGGAGACGAATTTGTTCGCGCCAACCCTAAAAGTTGGCCGCGCGGTCGACCGCGACAACGACCGGGTAAACCATGTTGTTACAGCAAAATATGCTCTATTTATTGAACAACTAAGTTTTGAATTAAAAGAGCAAAGAAACAACACATAACGAACCAATGCACGTCGCGCTCGCGCATCTTCAGACTGTCTTGAACAAGTGGGACGAGGTGGCATTCATATGCGGAGCAGTTTTCGTGGTGACTGCGTGGCATTGCGGGCACTCAGGCAAATGACTTATTGTGTGAAAACTTTGGCTAACCTTTTCATAATATGGGCAAATCTTTGGCGGGCATAACTTAGCACAGGTACACGGCGAGTCTTCGGACTGGGAACTTCTAGGACGCTCTTTGCATAGCTGTTGCCTGTACATCTTTAACTTGCCCCACTATTGTAAACTCAGCAAAGTTAAAAAAAACTAAGTTGAGGCATATTAACTACTCGTATAAACACTACTTATATTTGCATTATTTGTTTTAATAAGGCCCCCGTTTGAATTGCTAATTCAGCGGCCAACGCGTTTTGTGTTGCCGTCGCGTTTTTTCATGTAGACCACATGTAGACACTGACCATAGAGGCATAGAGGAAGACACCACTATGATATATTAGTCTATGGAAGACACTGCCGTTACGAGCTCTAGTCAAACGACAGAGTCAAGTAACCAAAAATAACGTTTTTTTTACAGAGGTGAGGTTTAAACATCGACCTTATTAGGTAAAAATAAAAACTGCTTTTACAGACCTTTATGGATGAACTGATCGTAATTTAGTCAAGCTTTTCTATTGGTTTGTATTAAAGCATCCGGAGTATTGATTCAGATTCTCCTAAGCGATTACGACAAAACAATGTCCATTTTAACAATCCCTAAAGTTCGAATCTTCTCGTGTTCGATACGCTAAAGTTATAATCAACACCAAAATTTAACAAGAAGAAACTCTGAATCACGAGCTTTCAGAGTGGTTTCGAGTCTCGTACAGTAGTCATAGTCACAGTGGATCTTTTTGCCTCTGAAGTTGGCTGCGAGACCCTGCGCTGTTGCTATTTTTGTGTCAATGTTGAAGTAGAAGATAGCATGGTATAACTGCCTCTCCCACTCGTCTACGTTTGTCGTATCGCCCTATCTCGCTTACTCTATGCAGTATACTCGATGACAAACTGTTTCTTGCGCAATGGTTCGAAGATCCTACTTCAGAGACACAAAGATCCGCTGTCAGTACTATATACTTTGGAAATGTGTAAACAACGTAATTTTATTCGAATTACAGGTAGAAAAATAGTTTCGTCCCATTTATTGGGCTAAAATGGAGATGCGCAGTAGTTCCACGCATGCCTTGGGAGGATGAGGGTTGGGAAGACCTGCCACACTAGGTGATGGGGCCTGTTAGGCATGGCAGGCTTATACCAGTGGAGGGTACGCGCTAAAATTCTCAGCTGTAGGAACTGTAAGGTATTAATTGGTAGGACTCTGACATAACCCTTGGCTTTTCCCAAACCATACTCTCCAGTATCCATGACACACAAAAAAGGCAGAAAAGGGCTAAATAAGAATGTACAAAGCAAGACAGGAGACTTAGAAAGAACAATATTTATTTGTGACCCGCACAGGAGACACGAGAGATAAGAAAAAAATAAACAATAATAAATAAAACCTCGTGCGAGACTAAAAGGCTCCTATCACAGCATTCTTCAAATCATAACGTTTCTTCAAATAGTTTGGGTGGATACCGCTAGCTACTTAAGATAATTGTTCTTTCTGTATTTCTACCAGGACTCCATCACAACCTGATGTCACTCTGATAAATTAAACACACAGTACATAATTCTTCCATCCTCAACGTAGAGCTGTTGGAGAAATGCCACGAGAGCCTGGTCGACCGCCAGATCAAGCGCCGCAAGTGGAGATGGATTGGCCACACGCTCCGAAGGGGTCCCGATCACATACCCAAGCAAGCTTTGAACTGGAATCCCCAAGGGAAAAGAAAGCGTGGCCGTCCCCGTCAAGCCTGGCGTCGCACAGTGTTGGCAGAAGCGACGAGCATCGGAATGACATGGAGCGAGGTGAAGCGTGAAGCTCAAGACCGATCGCGATGGAGGACATCTGTGGACCTCTGCTCCATCTAGGGGTTATGGGAAATTAAGTAGACATAATTCTAACCGATTGCGACTGCGTACATAAGTGCAGTATAGAAGTATTGGCATATACCAACTAAGTTGATTAGCCAACGCTTTGCTGTAGGGCTTGTTTGATTGATAATCTGATCTACATAGTCTGCAGCCTTTACCTAAGCATAAGTCCTCATCGACTGGAAAAGAAACGCATGGAAAGAGCAAGCTTAAAAAAAAAAATCCCGACTGCTTAAAAAGCGAACTAAAAAGACGTAAACAAGAAGAAAAACACATAACACAGTCGGGTAATTATGCTGTGCAGTCGGAGGATATATCTGGTTTTGTTCAGCCAGCCCGCGAATATTATCCTCCGACTGCACATCATGATTTTCTTCTTGTTTAAGTATTTTTAGTGCGCTTTTTAAGCAGTCGGGTTTTTTGTTATTTTTAATAAAAAAAAATATTTACAATTAGGTACATTTGAATTTTGTAATAACCTCTTAAAACTCTTCATTTTGAACAAACATACCTACATACATACATAGACTGATAAACACATTACCCTCCTTCGGCAGTTGTAAAAAGAAACCGAAGATCCCAACTAGATTAACTCTACATTATTTTTTCAAGGCCTAAAACACGGCCAAGGAAAATATCATGAGGAAATCTAAACTATAGTTATTAGTCTGGTACTAAACCTAAGGGACCTTACTGACGATGCGATACGCGATTGGCGATATCGTTCGGATCACGTGCATGTATTTTAATGAAGAACTAAATAGTTTATCAATCATTCATCATTCAGCAGAAAAAATAAATTTGGTCTGTCAATGACATTATCAAATAATATTGGACAAGTATGTTTTGCTTTATCAAATAAATAAAAATTTACAAAGATAAAGCGCATCAAAGTTCAGCACCTAGTTGGCAATCTATAATCGATAACGCTAGTAGAAAACGAATTAAATGTATGGGAATGACACATCTGAACGTTAAGTCACGTGGTCAGACTCAGACCATACAAATAGAACGCATTAACGATTGTAGAAAGAGATTCGATACGAAATGTTTGTAACTTGGCTAGGGCACAGATTACTAAATAGGGCACAGATTGCTAGGGAGGCTGGAGTGGAGGCTTGTGACGTCACTTCTCAGTATAAAGTCATATGGCATTTCAATGCACTGTATCGTCGTGATTTTTTGTTTACGTGTAGCAAAAGAAAAATACGCGTCCAATATTTTTAGGTAATCTAACTGACGGACTATATAGTTTTCTTTTGTCATGATCCCTAATTCATCATCATCATCATATCAGCGGAAAGGAAAGAAAAGAAAAAGGAAAGGCTGGACATAGGCCTCACCCAAGCGTCGCCACATTGACCGGACCCGTGCGTCTCGCATCCAGCGGATGCCCGAAACCTTCACCAGGTAAACCCTAATTGCGTTCATCCCTAATTGCGTCCATGTAAACGTACTTTCATTTTATATCACAGCAGTCTCTGTGATTTAAATCGAATCGCGTCGAGGCATCAAGCAGGACGCTCAGTATCAAAAATGGCCATTGTCCTAAAGTTAGGAAATTCATCAGCTTTCTGCCCTCATCACAATTTATTATTTATTACATCGCTGATAAAAATGCTTGGCTCAACGCTAGTCCAGCTCCACAGTCTCTAGGGCACAAAGCAAAAAAGTTCTGAAGTATTGTTGGACCTGCTGAAGAATGAATGAATGTATTTGTGTTGTATAAACTCAATTTATTTTTGTATTATATAACTGCACAGCACATATGTGAGTACTTTGTACCAACTGTAAATCTACCATTTGCTATACCTTTGTGTCGTTCGTTGTGTCATGCTCTCTCTAATGTCTCTAATGGTGGCACGTGTGTTGGATCATTCGGTTCCCTTCATGATGGTTGAGCTGAGTGGTGCCGATCCATGTGTCATGTTCGTGAACGGGCGCCATCTGTTGGGATTAGTCTGATTGATTTTACTGTAGAAGCTTGTAAGTGCGTTATTTTTTTTTACATCGTTCTCACATATATGAGTAATGGCCTAATTGAATAAATAAATTTTTGATTTTGATTTTATTTGGGACTGCCTGCCTAGCCTTTTCTCAACTATAATGGGGTCAGCTTCCAGTCTAACTGGATTCAGCTGAGTACCAGTGTTTTACACGGAGCGACTGCCTATCTGACCTCCACAACCCAGTAACTGGGTAACACGATACCTCTTGGCTAGACTGGTGTCAGATCTCAAGCTTCTGACTACTCGTAACGACTGTCAAAGATCTTCAAATGACAGCCGGGACCAACGGGTTAACGTGCTGTCCGAGGCACGGAGGAAACTCGGTATGTTGAAAAGGGGCACCCATCCACGGACCGACCTCGTCAAGCGTTGCTTAACCTTGATGATCGACCAGTGCGGCTGTTATTATTTAGCCATGAGCTCCGTTTTTGGGACTATAAATATATTACTTATTTATGTATACACAAAACAATTAAGAGAGAAAAGAAAGAATACAGATAGAAGAGTACAAAGTTACTGCTTATGCCAATAGAAACTTCTTCCAGCAGACCTGCGACAGGCAAGTTGGATGACAGACGAAGACACAGTGTGAAGAAAGAAATAAAGAAGCTATATATATAAGTCCGCATCTCAAAAGTCTTCTCGTTTCTTGCTACATCATCTTTCAAGCAGTTCATCAGTATTCCAGTAGCACAATTACTTGATGCTGATTTCTCCAGGCTAGCGAGCATGGGCGTACCCAAGACATTTGTGACAAGACATGATAAATTATGTCATGTCGCGCCTGTAAACTATGTCACATGGTTGACCCGTGCTAGCATTTAAGACAAATTGTAAGACATGACATATTTTATCATAACTTGTCATGACCGTAGTTCAAGTCGAAAGACAAGCAATGAAAAAATTAAAATAAAAAAACATGTTGGGATGCTGCTAACATGCGGGTAGAAAAGGGAGGGCTAAATTTTGGTTATTTTTTGCCTAGGACATACCGTTTTGGAAATATAGAGCTTTTTATGCAAAATAAAATAAGATACGGAGGCCCATAATTCGGAAACAATGCGTCTTAGGGCTATGCTTCTCAGAATCTTTGTGGTGAATGGTTTTTATGGCCAAGGTTAAACCGAAACTGCAATTAAATTGGAAAATTTCCGAAAAAGAAAAAAATAAACATCAAGAAGTTATGCCAAAAGTCAAGAAAATATCTCACGCCGCCGTGCTAGCATTTAAGACAAAATGAGTTTATCGCCCAAACTGTGATTAAAAGTGTGACTTAAGCGATGTCACAGTAGGCCGTGCTCGCCGGGCTGGGCTAGAAACCAGTTAGCTAAATTTTGAGGTTATTAAGTTTTCCAAAATTTTACACGTGATTTCAGATGAAAAAACCGTTTTTTTTTTTTTTTTTTCACCGTTCGCCGTGTAGACTCAGTGGGCGGTCGTCTGTGACGTCATCCTATTTTAATCCATCCCATCCACTGCCAAATCCTTGGTACTGAAGCGGAAACTATTATCTGAAGTGTCGTACTCAAATAGATGCTGGTATTTCCTGCTTTAGGGTGTTGGGATTTTTTTAGTGAAGGTTATCTTAAGTTCTAATTCAAATTCAAATTATGTATTTCAAATAAATCTTTTAAAGGTACGTTTGAATATCAAGCAAAAACTAAAATAATCTGGTTGCAAAATCGCAAGCGTCAGTAAGTCTACGGAGAAGAACTTGTAAGAAACGCCTCAAATATTATAAGGAGGTAAAAATGTTTCTTAGTAATAAAACTTTATAAAAAAACATTATAGTAACTAATCTCCGCTGATAGAAAGCTAAAGTATAGTTGAGTGTCATAAGCTACTTTTTATCCTGGAAATATGATTGGTTCCTGCTAGAGGATATGGCCACGGGAACGTACCACGGACAAAAGCTTGCAGGCCATATTTCTCAATCCCCCGATTTCTGAATAAAGCATTTGAAATTGAGTATTAAATCGCGTTTGACGAAAAAATAAATACACGTGATATCTTACTACATCCCCCTCCCCCCTTGTGATATTTCGTGATGTTTGCTAAACCCCCTCCCCCCCCCCCCCTTTCAAGCCTCACGTGATTAATGGACGGTCTTATTCTAAATTCACATGAAAGTATATACGGTAGGTACTCAAAAAAAAACATTTTATGAATTTTTGCTTTTTTGTCTGTTTGTTCCGGGAAAACGGCTGGAAGCGATGTATTTTGACGGGACTTTCACCGGCAGATAGCTGTTGTTATAAGGAGTAACTAAGGCTACTTTTTTTTTTTTTTAAGAATGAGGGTTCCGCGTAAAAAACCCTTATTTTCTTTAGTTTTACGAGTTTGACGCGAAAGAAGTAGCGTAGTAGTAGGTAGTTTATTCTATGAACCTATAAAATCTTCATAATAAAGAGCAAAGGTATCTCGTATCCCACTCATGCGAGAAGCGACCTGGAAAGTGCCATGCATGCTCACAGTGTGTTAACGATTTCTGATTTCTAAGTTGTTTCCAATTGGTTTGCTTTTACCTCACCTCTACTATATAGGCACTTACTCCCAAACCATTTTATCCTAAATATTTTTATTAACATACATACAATTGAAGATTCTAAAAACAAAAACAAACCTATATACAAATACAAAAGGGGAGACGTAAAAGACCTCATTGTGCATCAAAAAATTCGTCCACATCGATGTCAATGGGAAACGTGCCCAGAACGCTGGCAGCATTGCCACGTTGGATGGCAATTCTGATTCTCTGGCCGAAGAAAAGGCCAGCCCTCTGGTCACGTGAAGAGTCGACGAGCTTTGTACTAATTTCTCGAAAAACTCGATGCGCACTCGACCCCATGGACCTAATGTTTCAACCCCAAACGGCTCAAACATATAACTCCCAATAAGGTTGTTATATTTGCGCCGTTTGAGGTTTTCTACACCGGCAGCAGCCGCCCCAGCACAGCCCGCCGTGCTAAGAAGATGGGATGGCGCAAGGGTGTCGACACATGTTGCATCCCACACCAAAGGCCTACCCACCTTCCAAGGCATTATGGTCATCCCGTCTGGTCTCTTCCCATCGTCGCGTGCCAAGCCATTGGGTTCTAAAACAGCTGGCACCTCGGCGGTGACAAGAGCCCGACGTATGATGTCATTAATGCTGGCGTGCCGTGCTATCCGGCCAGCGCTCCTACTGCAGGATAAGTCATGGTGACCGAGGCGGTCGACTGCTTCACCACATTGACAACGATGTGGAGCTCCGCTAGGAGCACCCGAACGCAGACATGTAGCGATCCGGAAGGTGCCTGATGTCCGAGCCTGTAGCCAGAGGCCCGACTCCTACTCTCCCACAGCTAGCAGGCGGGCACGCTCAACAGTATTGGTGGACGTATTCATAAGTTTATTCCGTACCAACCTGCAGAGCGGCTCATCCCACTGTCTCTGGGAAGATGGGTTCTAAATATTCGTTTGAAGGTCATCTTCTTTAGTGAGTGTTGGCAGAGGGTCACTCTAAAAATAATTTGATCCGGCACTATTACTCACGAGGGGGACCAAAGTGATAGGTATGGTAGGTAGTAAAGACCCGAATATAATTTCAAATAGCTAGGAGTATATATATTGATACTCTATTATATCTATTCCTTACCCATTGAGGTAACAAAACTTTTGTCTAAATAAAATACCCTCTGTATACAAAATTCTATGGATAGAGCATAGAAGAGCATTAGTTGTTTTTGTCTTTTAATAATTTATCTTAAATATTTTCAAACCAATCATAATAAAACTATTTATACTCATCACTCAAAACTACTTCTAGCAACACAAATACGCAAGCTTCCTTATCGACAAAGCATCACCGTCCGTTCACAAGCCAGATCTATTTTCAACTTTAGCATTGACAATGACCGTTCAGCAGTTGCGTCAGGATTGGCACGCAGACCATGCCCCGTGTAACAAGCGGAACTGAGGCTAGTGTCATTACCGATGACAGCTCGTTACGCTAAAATTATTTACGTCTTCATTATAGTCTGTAATGCTCATATTTTCCGCTTGAATGAGGAGTAAGAATATTGTTAATCGCATTAGTTTTCGTCATTCAACGTAACTACGTCAATCAATCTGCGTGTGAAGCGTAAAAAAACGATTGTAAAATAAATGAATCTGAAGATAGAAACAAAAATAAGCGGGCAGTTAAAATATATCAAGATGTTTCTCACTGAGTAACTACATCTTTATTGAATGGATAATATCACTGTACTTAGTGTGATGAATAAGTCACAGGAAGAAGAGAGAATGGTGACCCATAACTACTAACTTGTGACAAGTGGAAGAAGAAGAAGACTAAAAGAAGATGGTTTTATATAGTGCAAATTAAGAGAGATTTATAGAAGTAAAAGCCATACTAATCCGACCTAACTTGGAATAAGGGTTTTAAAATAAAGAAAAAAGATTAAAATTAAATATACATACACTCAATATAAAAGCTTTACTTGGCATTAACACAGGCACTACAATTTACTGTGAGAAGACCTTTCTGCTTTACGCATTTACACATATTTTATATTCAATTGGAAAATTTGATATGTGTTTTCTTTAAAAGGCAAACGCAAATATCGTCTTATTTGCAAAATTGTATGAATATGGAAGTACGCATGCATTGTGGTCTTCTTAGAATAGCTTAGGCTTAGATTTTTAGTATAGCGAGACACGCGGCCCAAACAATTTGGCCACATTTGGGAGAGGCCTATGTTCAGCAGTGGACGTCTTTCGGCTGGAATGATGCTGTTGACGTTGATGAAAAAAGCTTAACAAGATAAGAGTCATGAAAACTGCAATGAAAATAAATCCAATACCTGAATTCCGATATTCAAGTCTTTCTCCTTAAAATCGAATCTCTTCACATCCATCCAAAGAGCGAACACCACTACAACCACAAATCGTAACTTCGAATCAAAACTTTCGTTCAAATGGACTTTCATTCCCAAGCTTCAGAATTTGTTTTCCACTTTTTCAATTTTCACTATTTCAATGTCCACTATTTCTATTCCAACTATTTTAATATCCACTATTTCAATTCCAACTATCGCACTACTAATTTACGTCTCCACTTTAACTATTTTGTTTATCAAACTTCTGTAAGAATGATGATATTCTACTATAGACTACGTATTAAAATCTCTCGGCCTTCAGATATACTGTCGTAAGACACTTTTCCGTTTTCTTTAAAATAAACAAGTTTTGTCGATGGTCTGCCAAATTCCCGCCACCCGGCATCGGCAACAGGTTTTCTCTCACTGGACTGGATTATTTGGAGAAATGCGTCTTACAGTGTTATAGTAATAGTCTGATGTTGAAGATGTGTTTTTACACCCACGTTTGGCTACAGACCTGAATCTTTCACGTGATGTGTGTATGTTTGTTCATTCGTATATATTGGTGATATTAAAAGCTATATGGATCGAATTTCTCTAAAGACTCTTTACCAGAAAACGGTTACCATCAGGTTTTGGTAGTATGAAATTTCAACTGTGTTCAGAACTTCAGACCCTAACTTAGATTTTAAGCCAAACTTATTCAAAGATATAGTTGGCCGTACCTATATTTTACAAAATAAATGATTGATTGACTGATTGACATAGTGGTCAAACGCGTGCCAATCAATAATAAAAATAAAAAATTGAATACCAAAGTCGACAAATCCCACAACATTCCGGAAGAAAATATAAGAAATGAATATTGAGATATCTACGTCAGTTGGCAAAAGATGCTTATGCAAAAAAAAGCTAATTATATCTGTGTATGCATAGCAATAAATATTTCTACACACAACTCTCATTTGCCTTGTTTATTTATGAACAATCTGTAGGATTTCTTCGTTATTTACTTATTTCAACGTTTTGAATCGACGATTTATCTCAGCTATTTATTTGTGTTTCTACACGTGCAGGTGAGATTTGTAACCTTGGTTATCTAAATAACTCGGTATCCGTATGTTTTGTTCTTTAAGTAACTGCTTTTAGCCTTGTAGAACACGGAAGATATTGATGTAGGTACCAAATTAGATTTTCGAATCTACGAACAATTTTCTGAGAGAGACTTTCTTTTTGATCTCTAAAATATCATCATCATCATCATTTCTGTACTAACATTATTATCATCATCTTTAAATTCTAAACTAACGAAATCAACTTTCAATTTATTTGTTTTATGCTAGTTACAATTACTCTGGGATCGGATTACCCAAAATTCTTTCACAGATAGAAAACTACACTATCGCCAGGTCTTTCGGTGTCTTCAGCCAGATGAGCCAGAGAATCAGCATTGTCATTCAACGTGACAATCCTGCAAGCGTTCTGGGCACTTTTCCTATTGACATCGATGTGGACGAATTTTTGTTACGCAATGAGCCCTTTTCCCTCTCCCCTTTGTATACTAGTATATAGGTTGGTTTTGTTATTAGTCGTATGTTTTAGAATATTCAATTGATGTTAATATATATTATGATGGTCTCATAATGATGTTCGAAACTCCATCGCCAGGTACCATATAATTTCTATATCGAAAAAAAAAATGTCTCTATAGAATAACGTCACAGAAGTGAAGTCGCGGCTAAAAGCTAGACTCATACAAAATCACTATTTGAATGTCCTCTTCCAATATCAAAGTCATTGAAACGTTGACCTCGACAGTGTCTGAGTGCTTGCCAAATTTCAAACAGGTATGCCATCGTGAACATCTGTCGAGTTGTTTGCTCTCTTGAGTTGATACACAATCGTCACTCGTTAAGACTATTAAGAGTAGAAGTAATGACCCGTGACGAATATAATTGAATTGTTATTGTTTATTGTTGTTGTGCTATTGTCATCATGGTTACTGCCTTGTATATTATTATTACACAGCGTCATCATTTTAACTGCTAGTTTATGTCTACCGCTATTGTTATCTATGGATTTCTTTTAGTACGTCGTCGTTGATCTTTGAGGTTAAGCAACGCTTACTAAGGTCAGTCTGTGGATGGGTGACCATTCTTAACGTAATTTTTAGTAGCCGTCATTTTTATATCTTACACAGTCGTTACGGATAGTCAGCAAATCTGACGTCAGCCTTACCAAATTGTATAGTGTTATCCAGCTTCTGGTTTGTGGAGGTATCGGCAATAACTCTATGTAAAAACTGGGATTCAGAGCCGGGACTAAAAGCAGACCCCAACTTAGTAGGGCAGTAAAGGCTGGGTTGATTTTCAGGCATCGTGTATAATGAATATATGATTAATATGCGACTTGGATAGAAGCTTAGACCGAGTTTACTATTTACCGTACCCGCTGTATTATTGATCATATGAACCACCTAGCTCTCTGCTAATAACTGCAGGTTTAAGTCACACGCTCCACTTTTGAATTGTAGACGGGACGGAAGTGGTAACGCTATCGCAGCAATATGCATTATTAAAACCACAGTATTGTCGGTCGCAATTTCAGTGCCCTTCTGTCTTGAATAAATTATAATTGTAACAGCTAAAATCCTTGAGTTTACAGTTCGAATTGATAAGTGTGTGTGTTGTTGTGTTGTGTGTTTATGTTGTGTTGTTGTTGTATTGTTGTTTTCTTTCTATATGATAATTTTGAAATTGTTTCCAATATATATTTAGTCATGTGCTTTTCGCTTATTCAATTGACTTATATAATACTCATACAAACCCTGAAAGTCTGTTCATCTGAAGTTACAATCTAAGTAGAAAACTAAATTTTGTAGTAATAGCCTTCAACATCCTTCTTGCCCTTATTTGCCCCGATAGGGTTTGGTTTATCTTCCTTTCTAGATATCAATTTAAATAATTGTTCAGTTAATCGATCCATCGTTTATTTCTTTCTTTGTAGCGATTTCCCTTATTAAGAGTTCAGTTACTACATAATATTTGGACTTTTATTTTAACTGTTCCTGGATGCAATAATCGCTTATGTTGCATTCTGAACACAATAGTATGCACCACACCACATTATGCCGCATTTGTTCTTGTTCAAGTTTATGTTGTTCTGCTCCAATTGTTGCATCGATCTTATCGTCATAAATATGCATGTCTACAGTATGTATGAATATAAACTAGCTTTTAATATGATAACAGCGATGGCGAATGAAGTAGGTAGACTTCAGCTTCTTTGCCCAGTGGAATCATTGATTTTTTATTCTGAGATAGGACTAGATATAAAGCGTCAGCTTTAGGCTTATCATATTTTTTTCTGCTTACCTTACCATTTATTGTTAGTAAAGATTAACAGAACTGATTTTTTGGACCAGTAAACTGTGAACCTATTAGTTTCGTTTTAGTACGGCCCTAATAAAAAATATGAGGTCTTTGTATACATTATGTTTTATGTTTTTAAAAAAAAAAACGTTGCCCCACACTAGGAATTTCTTCCTGTGTCGTGGGTGCGTTTACAAACATATAAACTCACATACACAAACACCCAGAAATTTTATAATGGCAACGAAGAAAGGTCGCATGACGAAGTCATATAACAACGAACGACAGAAAATACGTGTTTCAAGATAAAATAAAATCTATGATTAAGTAGAAAAGATTAACAGTTAGATGAACAACGTTAATAACATATTAAGTGATTTTTTCGATCTGTGAACCTATTTATTTCTATAGGTAAGTGTTGTTTTAGTACAGTGAAAATAGAAAATAATAGATAAAAACACTCAAAAAACCCGCTTTAATAGAAAACCAAACTAAAAAGTAGAAAATATTTATCAATAAATTTAAATTAAGAATTATGTGATTAACAAAAAAGTGAATTTTATTGTAAACAAGTAAAATTTCACAATTTAAAAACCCCCGACACATTTATCTTGCGAAAACACCCCGATTGAAACAGTAAAATCCCCATAACTTTTGAACGGCTAAACCGATTTTATTCAAACACAGCTAAGAACACTCTCGCAAAATTGCCTTTCAAACAAAAAAAAACTAAATCGAAATCGGTTCATCCGTTTAGGCACTATGATGCCACAGACAGACACACAGATACACAGCAACACACGTGAAACTTATAACACCCCTCTTTTTCCGGCGGGGGTTAAAAAGACTGGTTTGCTTGATGTCAATTGTTATAATATTTTATTGACAGATATTGATAAAAGTAGTAATGTGTTATTCACACTATTATTAATTTAAATTTATTGAAAATTATTTTCTACTTTTTAGTTTGGTTTTCTATTAAAGCATTTTTTTTAGTATTTTTAAACTATTATTTATTTTGCCCAACTTTTTTACGTAAACTGATACTAATTATAATTACCTACAGTTATATTAGCACTTGTGAGAACATATAATATAAATAAATTATAAATACCATCGTGCTTTTCTCCGAAACTAGCAATTTAAATTATCTATCTAACAATAACTTCAAAGGAAAGGTTTACCAGTGTTCTTGCTCCCATAAATCTTAAAAAAAAGCTGTGCAAAAATATTACAGCCGCACTTAAAATAATAACATGAAACAATTTCTTTCGCATAATTTTATTCAATTTTAAATGTCGCATGACTAGGTTGATATATTTATTTATGTAACACATTTCAATGCAGTAACACAATGCTGTATATTCAGGGTCTTACCGTGGTAACGTAGTTACCTACTACAGGGTAAAATGGAACCTTAACTGTTGTACCGCTTGTAGTTACACCGAAACCGGTCTTAGGAGACTGCCCAAAACTTTTTGATAAATTGCTAACTGAATTCACAGATAGCAAAAAGAAAAATTACCAACTGTCGGCAAGAAAATAGGGAATTTAACAAAAAAAACCGGCCAAGTGCTAGTCGGGCTCGCGCACGAAGGGCTCTGTAGGTACCATTATTGCACAAACGGCAAAAAAATCACGTTTGTTGTATGTGAGCCCCACTTAAATATTTATTTTATTCTGTTTTTAGTATTTGTTGTTTTAGCGGCAACAGATATACATCATCTGTGAAAATTTCAACTGTCTAGCTATCACGGTTCATGAGATACAGCCCGGTGAAAGACAGACATACAGACAGACAGACGGACCGCGGAGTCTTGGTAATAGGGTCTTTGGGTACGGAACCTCTAATACGTTTTATGGCCTTACTGTACAATAAAGGCTATTAATCACAAAACATATTTTGACAACAATCTGTATATCAGATTCCTTTACCCATTTGCTGTGCTCTAGTAACGAGGGTAATGAACTAGACTGCAGTTTATAGAAACCTACTTGTATACATCGTTATCAAATCGATAAGCCTAAAGACTATGCAACAATACTTATCTACTAGTAATCAAATTATTGTAACCATGTACAAAGCCAGATAACACTGATTAATAATTTCTAGATAAAAAACATAATTCACATTCTCTGATTGGTTTATTTTTTCCGCATAGATGAGTCAAAATGAATTGTCAATATTATATTTAGGTGTATAATTTACCTTTCCTTAAGTTATTCATGTTGCGGTGATGATTAAACAGACATAAATCTTAATTGTTCTCAATAAAGTTTGTATCAAAGTTATACCAGCCTAGATCGACTACATCTTCAGGTGCTATTTAAATATCTACCTACTCATCGTCACGAACTATTTCAGAAAACAAACATCTCGTGATAACCACTTTCTATTCTTACGACGATAGTGACGTAACAATCACTGAAAATCAGCTGAAATCTCTGAAAACCGGCCTCGGATTACACAATAGCAACCTCAACCACAAATTACCAATCCGTACACAAACAAAAACACCCATAAATGTCGCAACAATTATATTAATTACGACTTAAGTGATAAAACTCACCATTTTAATTTAAAAGCGGCGCGTAATCCTTAGGTTATGTAAATCGGAGCGCTGGCACGTCCGGACGCCGCGAGCAATGCGGACCAACTGCGGGCTCGCGTTCGGTCAAGGGCATCGATGGAAACTGTGCCAAGTGCCAAATGCTAATAATCGACCTCTGACAGCGCGGGAAACTTCAGCCGTGGCGGGAAACGATACGCTTTCAGTATGGCCGCCGTAACCTAGGAATGGCGGCCTTCTGAACTTGGATATTAATTATTTAGGCTTTTTTTCGTTTTTATTGATCGGTGGTACCAAGTTGTGTCGGTACTGTGTAGTTGTGTACTTTACAAATCAATATATTCATACTGTGTCCTTCAAGAGGTAGTATTTACAGCAGCATTGTGTATACTAAGAATATTTTTCCGTGAGCTTCGCAAGAGAACCAAACCGATATTCTTACAAAATTAAACATAATTTCTGTTTTCAATGTTAAGTTTTCGCTAGCAGGTATAGTGTGTGTAGCACATTGCTTTGCTACTAGGTAATTACAAATTACTTATGTGATTTATTTTTCAGCATTAACAGTTGTCTTGAAGAAGGAATTCATTTTAGTACTTACCTAGTTTTTTAAATTGAAATAAAACACGATTTTACAAAAGTGTGCTCATATATTTGTTGTTGGTAAATAATACCGCTACTAACACATAATATGATGTTCAGTTAATTAAATAAATTAATAAAAGTACATTTTCTTTTTATACTTAATATGGCAATGACAATAACCATTCATTTTGTGACCTACAAAAAAAAAAAAATGCTATGTATCAGAATGTTATTATTTCATATTATTTTTCTATAGGTATATTCATTAATGATAGTATAATTAACCCGTATATAAATAAAGATCATAAATAGTTGAAAAGGTCACATATTAATCTTGTTATATATGACTATTTTGATAAGAGTCAATTATTTAATCTTAAGAACATTCTGACTAATGACTGATAACATTGTTCGTCATTAAATATCATATTATCAGTGCCATATAGAATATCTTGAGCTTAGCATAATAAACCAAGCCCCAGAAATATTACAAATACTTAAACAAAAACTGTACGTTGATGTAGGCACTTACAAATATGGTAACTTCATAAAATTCAACTACAAAAGCAAGGTTATACGTATCATAATCAAAAATTGAATTATACACCACGTCGTATTAAAAAGTACCTACTTGATTTGAGAATTAAAAAATACCTTTAAAACTTTCGCGTTTCATAATTGAAAACAATATAATTATAACGGGAAATTTAACGCGATAATTTCAATTGTTTGTTTACCTATTTCGCCCGACGTTTCGGCCGTGTTGCAACGACCGTGGTCCCGGGTAGACTGGTGTCTCTGTCTCGGTGTACTGGCTCCGTTGGGGCAGAAAATTCTTCCTCTACCCTCACTTTTCTACGGCCGAAACGTCGGGCGAAATAGGTAAACACACAATCGAAATTATCGCGTTAAATTTCCCGTTATAATTATATTGTTTTCTAAAAAATACCTATTTGATAAGCGAACAAAAAAAAAATCGCTTCTTGTCCACATTTTTTCGGCTGATTATAATACATATATACATACATAAAGTCACGCTTTTTTCCCATGGGGGTAGGCAAAAACTACAGAACGCCACCAGCTACGATCCTTACAAACTTCTTTTGCTTCACACACATTCATACATCTAGTCATACACACACGCCGGTTATGAGTACTGCGCACCTGGCCTTTCCGAAGAACATCACCTATAAGGTCTATGTATGTCTTTCTAGGGAGTCCCCTCCCGCCGTTTCCACTCACATCTGCCTTGTAAATGCCTTTCGTTAGTCGCCTTTCATTCATCCTCTCAACATGGCCGAACCATCTTAACATACTCTTTTCAATTTTAGTCACTACAGCTTCTTTTAAACCACAACGTTGTCATATTACCTCATTCCTCAATCTATCATTTAAAGTTACAGCAAACATACTTCGCAATGAACGCATTTCTACTGCATTAATCCTACTTTCATGTCTTTTTTGCCATACCCAGCCTTCACTTCCATACATAAGTGTAGGCACCAACACGCTGTTGTGAACGGCGAGTCGAGCTTCCGGAGACATCGACCCTGATCACAACCGCATATATTCACTCACTTTATTCCCTGCATTCACATAATTTGTAAAGTTAACCGAAAGATTATGTTCAGTTCAGGTACACATTTTTTCTGTGTTTGTGACATGGGGCAAATGAACTCAAATATATATATATATATTTTAAATAAATAATGCTTTTTAGGTACCTATGTAAAGTATCATTATAACACAGCCATACACAATAATGAATAAAAAAAAGGTAGGAATTTCTCAAATTTACAAACCACTTAAAATATTTTTTCGGGCAATTTGCGAGGACTTTTAAATTTATGTTAATTTCATATAAAAGTGCATGGTGATTATGAGTGAAAATATTGACTATCTACAATAAATATTTCTATTCTAAATATTCGTCTAACTGACTATTCTAAATTGGCCCCTTTAGTGATACAACTACGTGACTTAGTCTAACTAAGTTAAAACTAAGTATAACTATTTTTGTACGTGTGTGTGAGATGCACGCTAAGTTAAAAAAAATAAGCAAACTTACTTCCGTTATCTTCAACACTTTCCGTATATTCCAATCCTCCAACCCGAATTCTCAAGTTATAGATAGTTATTTATAAAAAAATAGTGCCACTATTAACCACTATTTTAGCCACTATTTTTTTGGCTTTGCCAGGGTCATTATAATTTATAGCTTCTGGAATAATGTTCATTTTACATGGTGAAAGATTTTTTCAAATAGAGTTACCAGAGATTTACCATAAACTCACAAAATTCGGGCTCTCCATTTATAATATGCATTAATTAACCTCCGTCGCATTTTATGGCCCGAAGCAGGGCCATAAGAAAAGTAGTCGCGAAACCTGGTATGACCCTACACCGGGACATAATTTACAGGTCCGATTGGACGGTGGTTTTTGACGTAAAATCTTCACTTGCAACACTTTCCGGCTGAATATGTTGGAGGACTTACAAACTTGGAATATGGGCCTTCATCGAAACAAGTTTGATTTTATGTATGGTGTCCATCTACATCTATCAAATTCGATTCGATTCAAGACTCGAAAAATGTCGGGAATAAGCTTGCCGATTTTGAGATCAAAATATCTTAAAAATATAGTAGAGGATAAAACTAACATTTAAAATAAACTAAAACTGACATTATTATATCAAATTATATCTATGTCTATGTCTTTTTCGACTTCGATAATTGGTAGAACTAAAAAGTTACTTAAAAACTAAGTAATCAAATTATTTATAGTCTACAGTATGATTTTTTTAAATTGCTCTAAAAATAGCTACACGTCTTAAACTAAGGCACTTCTTACAATATTTGTGTGTGCGTCGTTTTTACAAAATATTGGATATAAAATATATTATAGTAAATGTGTTTTATACCTTACATTTGTGCCAACTACGACTAGGTTTGATTTGTCAATGACTTTTTATTTTAAGTTGCTGAAAATTTAAAATTGTCAGTTATCGGAAATTAGTCATTTGGCTAAAAGTATTAAATTTATTAGTTAATTCACTGATTCCATTGTATTTATATAGTCAATGACAAAGTTTTTATAAAATTGCAAATAATTTATTTATTTTTGTCTTGATTGTCGAACAAAATTAGTCTTTACAAAATTAGATTTTACAAAATTAGTCGGTCGACCAAATCAAATATAGTCGAGTCACTTTAATATTTATTTTAATTCGATTTTAATTTTGCTTATAATTATTTGTTTCTTAATTCTAAAAGGTAATATATAATTATATCCCAGCTTATTGTGGCACAATCACTGCTCTTAGAGAGTCCATCATTTTATTGATATTATATACCAATAATTAGCACTGTTTGCAGTAACTAGTTGTCGTTTTGGTACTTGGTCGGTGTTACTGTTCGTAGTTTTCACTAAACATACAACTAAATCTTACTCTTAATATCCGTAACTTTATATTATTTTGTTATTTAATAAATATTTTATTTAATGATTATTTAGTCCGTTTATAAACCTATTTGTGCTGCAGCTGTATTTCTTCTATAACTCATGAGCGCTGTTTTTGAAATTTACCTTCGTTGAAAATTTGGAAATAAATCTGACCCGCACAATGAAAAGCATAGAACTACAAAATTTTTGAATTTAAAATAATAAACAATTTTCATTTCTTTATATCGCTTCAAGCTGCCTAAATGGTGTTTGTTAGAGGCGTGCAATGAACATCACAGTAGCTTTTTATTTTCAATGACGTAATGAAAGCCATTGAAAGTGAGTAACATTGTAAGACGACTTGATTGATTTGGAATATGTTCAAGACTTCAAGTAATCAATGCAGGGCAGGAAGATGATGATGTTCAAGATGTAAATACTGTCAAAAAATCTTTTTCAAAAACAGCTCGCATTAGGATTTCCACCAAGTTATAAAAGCACAATTTTATTTTTAAAATTTAACAGTACGTGCCTGATTTCAGGCGCCATGATAAGTTTGTTTTGATAAGGAACGATTTATCATTTATGCTAGTCCGAGCTGGATCCGTAGCACCTACGAGACGCATCAAGCTAAACATTGCCAGTTTATGCTGACCTAGCAATAGAATAGTTCCCGTGAGTTGCGTCTTTGATTTCAGATGAGGCATAAGATGCCATGGCACCTTTTGCGGTCTGTCCAAGGCATTTGATTGCTTTAATACTTTCGTACGGTTCCTGATACTTGGGCATTATGGAGCAGGTAAACTAGAGCCAAGCTTTGTAAAACTATATTTGAATGTGGGTTGCAGCAAGGTCTAATAAAAGTTTTAAATTTAGCGGGCTTAAAAGGCAAAAATGGGTGTACCGCAGGGCTCACTATTGGGTCCACTTCTCTTTTACTGAAAAACCAAAAATAACGGTGTTTAAAATTTATGAGGCATAGGGTGTTCCCAATAGACGAGGTAGTATCCTCCATCCAGACTAGTATTGTGTCTCGTACGGGCAAATGCCTGATGATTGTTTACGGGCTTTATGTAGGCTAGCCTACTCGCGCGGATAACTTCACTTGCGCGATGCAGGATTTATATGACTTTAGGTCTGCTTATACAGTTTTTATTTTAGTGGCGGTGTTGATACCATCACCATTATTTGGTTTTTAAATAAACAGACATACAATGAGAGATCAGTTTACACTGGCAATGTCCTGCTGGATACGTGAGACAAACACTCGTCGCATCGCATGGTTGCTATAAGTAACATAGTATATCTCCCGGCACGGTCTAACATAAACGTTGAGTCTGTCCTAGATGTGCGTGTTCATCGTGATCTCCCCCGAGCTCTGCGCATAGAGGGCGCGCACGTCGTCGTGTGTCATCTGCGACACTGTCGGGACTTTTGTTACGTTGTTTAGCATTGGTTTTACCTGTGAAGAAAATATATGTATTAAGATCTAGATTTAAGTCTTTAGTCTTCTGTATTTTTTAGCCCAAGAGCAAATTCAAAAAAATCTTATCAGGCTCCTGACCTTAGTAAGAAGCCTGATAATGATTATCTCTTTGGGAAATCTGTTCTTATTTCGTAATATGTATTTTCAGAATGAAAATTAAATATTTTCGTCTTCAACCGAAAGCATCAGAGTTGTATACCACACTCTTGGCCTGTTTTATTCAACAAACTGCCGTTGAAAAGACAAACTGTGTCTAAAAAAACTACCATCGCTTTACAAAAAACAGTGCTACAACTTTTTTTTTTTTTTTTTATAACCTATAGGCTCGCGCTTGACCACAATCTCACCTGATGGTAAGCGATGATGTGGTCGACGGTGAAACACGCTTGCCTAGAAATAACCTATTCACTCTTGACTTAAAAACCCCTAGATTGTAGCTATCGGGAAACACAGACTCCGGCAGGGAATTCCACTCCTTAGCTGTACGCATAATAAAAGTGTTAAACTGAAACCTGGTTAAACTAAAACCTGGCTCATCATCAGCCTATAGCAGTCCACTGCTGGTCATAAGCCTCTACAATCGCACGCCATTGGTCTCGATTTTCGGCAGCTCTCATCCAACTGGTACCACCCACCCTGCGAAGATTGTCGCTCCACATAGACTGAGGGCGTCCCACGCTATGTTTACCCATTCGTGGTCTCCAATCAAGAACACGTATGTGTGCCCCAATATGGCTGCCCCATTGCCACTTCAGCTTGCTTATTCTCTGAGCTATATCGCCAACTTTGGTTCTCTGCCAGATCACCTCGTTCCGGATTCGATCCCTCCGAGAAACCCCAAGCATATCCCTTTCCATAGCTCGCTGAGCGATCTTAAGCTGATGGACCAGCCGTGCTGTGTGTGTCCACATCTCGGCCTCGTAAATCTTGAGCCTTTAAGACTCTTGTCATTAGGCTCTGTAGATTTCTCGACGAGAAGACTCGCCGAAGTTTCCCAAACGCCGCCCAGCCCAGACGTATTCTCCTGTTTTTACCAAACAGTAGAGTTTGCCCGAGGTAAACGTATTCTTAAACAACCTTGAGAGCACCACCATTGACGACAATCAGGGGGGTGACCACAAGCTCTTAGAGTAAGGTTATTTTGAGATCGAGTAAGGGACAGATGTATCTGACTTGTATACATCTGTCACTTACTCGATCTCAAAATAACCTTACTCTAAGAGCTTGTGGTTACCCCCCAGTCCTGGAATGGCTTATGTGTTGAACATAACCTCAGTTTTGTCCAAGTTCATCCGGAGACCGACGTGTGCAGAAGAGTCAGCCAGGCCGTTTCTGCTGCAACTAATGCAGCGAAAAAGAGACCGATGTATACAAGTCAAACACATCTGTCCCTTATGCACACTCAAAATAACCTTACTCTAAGAGCTTATGGTCAACCCCCTGTATACAATTGGTTTATTTATTTAAGCTACATGAACTGAGGACATGAGACGTGGTCGCTTACAATGGACCTTATCAGAAAGCTTACAGTCACTCAAAGGGCAATGAAGAAGACTATGCTCGGAGTTTCCTTGCGTGATCGAATCAGAAATGTAGAGATCCGCAAGAGAACCAGGGCTACCGATATATCCCGTAGAATTGCCAAACTTCAGTGGCAGTGGGCAGGGCACATTGCTCGCAGAACGGATGGCCGATGGGGCAGAAAGGTTCTGGAGTAGCGATTGCGAACCGGCAGATGTTGCGTTGGAAGGCCTCCCACCAGGTGGATCGATGAGCTGGTGAAGGTTGCGGGGATCCGCTGGTAGCGAGTCGCACGGGACCGGTAAATGTGGCGACGCTTGGGGAAGGCCTATGTCCAGCAGTGGACGTCTTTCGACTGATATGATGATGATGAACTGTAGTAGTTTGTAGGTGGACTTAATGCATTATCTAACAATCAATCTTTCGTTCTGTTAAGTTTAAAGCCTTCTCTAAACGAAAGTTTCCTTACTTTATTATTGGCCATGCCAATGAACCCGTTGCCGACACCGTTGTGAACGTTCCCGTTGGGCACGGAGCCGTTGGCGTGTCCGTTGGCGAGCCCGCCCGCCATGCGCGTCACGGCTGTCGCGAACTGCTGCATGCTGGGGTTGTCTGCAAGTACAGATGGACTTTTAGAAGGCTGCTACTTAGTGTAACCACAAGTTTTATCTACTAAATCTATACCAATATTATAAAGCTGAAGAGTATGTTTGTTTGTTTGAACGCTCTAATCTCAGGAACTACTGGTTGGAATTGAAAAAATCTTTTTGTGTTGGATAGTCCATTTATCGAGGAAGGTTATAGGCTATATAACATCACGCTACGACTAATAAGAGCGGAGCATAAATGAAAAATGTTGCAAAAACAGGCAAAATTATTCCTTTTTGAGAGCTTCCGTTGCGTGCGCTGCGTAAGCGGTTAAAGTTACGCAACATTCATGTATGTAGGGTAGATAGGGTAGATGGGTAGGTAGGTAGCCAGTTGACGGGAGCGAAGCCGCGTGGCACAGCTAGTAAGATATAAAACTAAAAACTACCCGAGGCTATTAACCCATGCTTTTTAGGGTTCCGTACCCAAAGGGTAAAAACGGGACCCTATTACTAAGACTCCGCGGTCTGTCTGTCTGTCTGTCTGTCACCAGGCTGTATCTCATGAACCGTGATAGCTAGATAGTTGAAATTTTCACAGATGATGTATTTCTGTTGCCGCTATACCAACAAATACTAAAAACAGAATAAAATTAATATTTAAGGGGGGCTCCCATACAACAAACGTGATTTTGTTGCCGTTTTTTGCGATAATGGTACGGAACCCTTCGTGCGCGAGTCCGACTCGCACTTGGCCGGTTTTAAACTACATAATTTATCTAGTAAGTAGTAGACACGCTTCGATCAAAAATCCATCGAACAACGACATGACACGATATCTTGCGAAAATACCCAGATTCGAAGTGTAAAATGCGCATAACTTTTGAACGGATTTTCATCAAACATACAAGGAATACTCTCGAAAAAGTCATCTTTCAAACACAGAAAACTAAATCAAAATCGGTTCATCCGTTTAGGAGCTTTGATGCCACAGACATATACAAAAATACACAGATATATAATACTAGCATACAGATGCCTCATCCCATACAAAGAAACCGTGCCGACGTAACTAGCGTTTTTCGTCTGATTAAGATGATTATTTTAATAAGTACTTGGTTCCGTTCTGCGGCTATAGATGGTGTTAGCAGCGACTTGCAAGTAAAAGGTTAGGAGGTTTCTCAGTTCGTGACTATTTTTTTCTTTAAATAAAGTGACGAGTTGTTTTATAGTATGTTTTTGCACTTTTTACAGTTTCATTGTACCAAAATGAGTTACAATACAAATTTAAAAAATCAACTGGCATGCCTAAGAAATTTAAAACAGCGCCATCTATTGGCATCAATATTAAATGATCCATTGAACTAAGAGCCGCCAATATTCCATAATTTTGTGCTGAGTTGATTCAAAAGGAACATACAATTGTTATGATCAATTCTAGAAAATGTTAACTTTACACACAATCAATATCAAATCAATGCATATTGCGCCATCTAGTGACATTTATTTGAAACAAATTTTCCTTGTTAGCGCTGGGACCCCGTGCTCAAACTTATTATAACGCTCTCTTTTTCCGTCGGGGTTTAATAATCACTTTCAGGGTGCTTATTTACGAGAAAAGGAAAATTCAATACATTATTTTATACGTAGACTACACGTTTGGCAGCGAACATCTAGCCAGACGTTACCTTTGCGAGCTGGTAGTTGGTGTTGCTGTGGCATGGCGGCTAAGGCTTCTGCTTTGTCCATCTCCTCCAGTAGCACGCGAGTGAACTCCGTCTGCACTTCAATAGTGTCCGTGTCGCCATCAACCTGACAAAATGTTAATCACTCATTTATTGATAATTACTTCTTCGGGCCTCTTCAACCACTGTTTTTTGAGCCAACTTAAAAAAAAGGAGGGTCTCGGTTTGACTTGTATGTTTATATGTATGTATGTTTGTTCGCGATTTTCTCTCGTTGTTTTTGAAGTTGGTTATTTTTTTTGCGAAGATGTTTTATTTTTTTCATCTTCTTCTCGAATGGGTGACTACATAATAATATTAAATTTTATCCCTCCCGTATCTAACGAACTGGATGGCTCTTTAGTTAGTCTCTTTTACATTTTTTCATATAGAGCCATATTTCGGGCGGTTCTAAAGACTTCAATATTTCTTCCTTTATTAAAAACGCCAGCACAATCAGGTAAATGTTTATTATACTGGCGAAGATACCGTATCTGCTGGCTTATCTGGTAAACCTGACAAGTCCACTTAGAATTTGGACAAGGCCTAGAAGCAGCTCATACCCCAAAATCTTGGCAAAAGAATTTCTAATATCATTTAAACACTTTCAAGGAACGGATAAGAGGTAGGCCATACGAAGGTAATTTTGTGAGTTGTGAGTCGTGTAAAATGAGTCGCAGAATTTACGCTGCATTCGGTTTCATATTATAAAGTCCTGTTTGTGGCACACGGTGACGCAAAATGAGTTGTCTGCTGAGTCACGCACATTATTTTAACCGAATTGCGCTCAAGGTGAGGGACCGAGCGAAAGCGTCAACGCCCCGTACAAACCTAGAATGGCAACTGACATTACGTCTGTCCATCTGGCAGCCTAACCGAATTTCAGTTGAAAGTAAATTTCGCGACTCATTTTACGCGACTGGCATTTCACTAAATTACGTTCGTTTGGTCTCATCCTTATTTCGAACAATCAGATTTCTTCTAGAAGAAAAAAATGGTGAAGTGAAATTAATCAACTTACAATAACCAGACGATGGTCCTGGTCCAAGACCTTGAGCATGGGCAGACTGAGCTCGCGGAAGACCTCGAGTCTCCGGCGGAAAGCGGCCACGGAGTCATCTCGTCTGCCGCGCCCCAGCTGCAGCTTGGAGCAGTCCAGGAGGACCATACGAGGAGATATACGGAACTGGAAAAAAGGCGATAAATTTTTAGCTAGGTTTCTTAGGTGGTAAATAACAATAAATTATAAGTTTGTTCGAAGCTATGGTCAGATTAAACCTGAATATTGTCTACGAGCTAGGCTAGACTGCAGACAAACTGACCATTTCAGGAGGGGACATAAATTACAGCAAACGAGATTTACTACATATAGGCACAGATAATATAATACTAGCATACAGATGCCTCATCCCATACAAAGAAACCGTGCCGACGTAACTAGTGTTTTTCGTCTTATTAAGGTGATTATTTTAAGTACTTCGATCGCGTTCGGTTCCATTCCGCGGCTATAGATGGTGTTAGCAGCGACTTGCAAGTAAAAGCGTTTTCTCGATTTGTAACATTTTTTCTTAAAATACAGTGACGATTTGTTTTTTTGCTTGTTTTTACAGTTTCATTGTACCAAAATGTGTTTTTTTTTATTAGTCTCACAATACAAATTAAAAAAATCGAGTGTTTTGCCTCAGAAATTTAAAACCGCGCCATCTATTGGAATAAATTTTAAATGATCCGTTCAAATAATCTTTGAAATGTGAATTAAGATCCCAATATTCTATAATTGTATGCTTAGGAAAGTTAAATAAAAAACAACATACAATTTTTATGATCAATTTTAGAAAATGTAAATTTTACACGCAATTCAATAACGAATCGATGCATGTTGCGCCATCGAGTGACAATTATTTGAACGAAATTTTCATTGTTAGCGCTGCGCTGAGACACATTTTGCCTATTTGACTAAGTACATCACCTTCACCTTCACCTTTTTGAATATTTTGATGTACAATAAAGTATATTCTATTTAACTTATCTCAAAAATTTATAAAGACTGAATTATTGTTTATTCTACCCAGATAAAGCGCACATTATACAGATTCAATACAATAATCATCATCATCAGATTATTAAATGTCTGCTGGGACACAGGCCTCCTCTCTGTGAGAGAGGGAATGGGCCGTAATCCACCACGCGGGCCCAGTGCCGGTTGGTGGATGTCACAACTCGTCACAAGTCATGCTGGTTTCCTCACGATTTTTTCATTCACCGTTTTGAGAGCAGTGGTGATGAAATAATTTACTCAAAATAAAGCGTCTGCCTAGGTTCAAACCCAAGACCTACAACTTATAAGTCGCGACCGATACCAGCCGGCAGCCAGGGCCAGCACTGCTCTATATCAATACTGTATTGTATTGTATGTACCTATATAGATGTGTGTCGTAAATGTTTAAGTTTTTTTGAGAAGATGGATGAAATTTAGATTAGTGACTAATTGTATTATGTATTCTTTGTACATTATTTTTTTACTTTTGTAAGTTTTTTCTTTTTTGTATTTTTCTTCATGTTTTTTTGTTATATCGTATTTTTTATTTGTATATAGATATATTTAATTAAGCTTATATCTTCTCTGATCCATTATCTAAAGTGATATCTCATTGTGTAACGCCTTAGGTGTGACCTATAATGTTACACATATATACTTAAATAAATACTATATTACTGAGCCCCTAGCACAAGTTTCTGACGTTTTCGTATCGTCATCGTGACATTTTACCAGACGAAAACGTACTCGATGCTGCGACAAGTTAATTTGGCAGCACGAGTTCAAAAAAACGTCTTGCGACAATTCGGAAGTAGTTATTGAACTATGGTTAATTAAGGCCGAGAATCCAATAGCGTTTGGATTTGTTTGTAGTGAATTGTGCGTTCTGAAAATAGAAGACAAAAACGGGTAACTTTGTCTTAAATAATTTAGAGACTAAAACTGAAAAAATGATTGTTATAAATAGATGTTAAAACATATTTAAAAAAATTATTAATTCTATTTTTTTATAAGTTATTGAAAATTTCAGTTTATAGGCGTTTTAATTTATGATAAATTGTTCGGTTTTGAACGGTCCCGTACATGACGTTTGACAATTGTCACTTAGTGTTTGACGGTTTCCTTCAAATTACAAAAATATAAAACCGTTAGCACACTGATGCAAACGCGTGTAGATGCGAAATTCACCCGACCTGCGAACTCAGTTATTAGTAAAAGTAGGTATTTTGCACGTCCACACCGAAACTTTCAATATACGTAATTATTAATGGCAACAGGGCCCACCTAAATACATATTATATTCATAGTAGGTATTACAAACAATATAAACTTAACAAAATCAAAATACTTTATTTCAACTAAACCATTTAATTAAATTTTTGAATAGTCAAACAAAAGATGAATCTAGTTGCACATTCGCAAGCCTCAGTAGGTCTCTATGGAGAAGAACGTGCAAGAAACTCCACGGACACTCTTTGCCATCAATAAAGTTCAATTATATATAGGTATTTTGTTACAAGAAAAATACATAGATATGTGAGAACGATGTAAAAAAACTTATACCTATATTAGTATCACAATAACAACAGTTAGTAACACATTTAAACAAACAAAGATTTAACAATTACACACAGGCAACCATCATTGCTTCAGTATTCCAGCAGAATTCGTCAGCAATCATGCCCAGAATGCTAGATATAATAAATATACCTACCTAACTTATTGTTCACCATGACTTTCTACATGTTGGCGACTGGCTGGAAAGCCACCTTTTTTTAAGAGTTTATATTTTGAAAGGTTTTGATGTTTGTGTTTTTGTGACGCTTTAGATTAGGTTGTCAAGTGTCAGCGTTTTTCCATTTGCTTTGTACATAGTTTGTTCTATTAATAAATAGTAATTAATATTATACTAACAGTGTTTCTACCATCTCCAACCCATCCTAATAATTACAGTCCACATTGCTCACCAACACTACATAATCGTTCACATTTTACGCATAATAATATTATGTATAATAATATAATTAAATTAATATATGAATAAATAGATTACAAACATGTATTAATCGGTTGGAGGATTTGATCACTTTATAATCAATTGTAAATGCCGTTTATGCGGTTTATGTGTAGAACCGCATTCAGTGCTGCCAACTTAGCGCTTTTAGCGCCAGATCTAGCGATATTTTTTAATCAATAGCGCGTTCTAGCTCCTAGCGCAAAATCTAGCGCTTTTTGAAACTCTGTACTTTCTTTAAAAAATTGTAATTGCGCAAACTATCAACATCCCAACGACGTGTTGAGGAAAATTTCATCCACAGATAAACATAAATTCAAGTCCAAAACCAACCATAATTCGGCTGCAGAAGCAATTGTAGTAGAATCAGACGATGATGAATTAATTTAATCCCTTTATTTTATAAAATAATAACATTAACACATTCATACTTTATTTTATGATTACTAAACAAGTAGTATTATATAGGTTACTCTTTTATAAAACATATTTTAATTAAATAAAAAAATAAAAAATGCGTTTATACATTTCTAGTCTCAAATTATTGGGCGTTTTGTTTGAATGTGGCGTCGAAATTGACCGATTTTTGGAGTGATTTTTTGACAGCGACCATTTAGCGCGTTCTAGCGCTTTTTTAAAGAGCTAAAAGCGCGTTTTTGCTTAAACGAGTTGGCAGCACTGACCGCATTGCTTCTCGGTGTGAGCAGACCCTAAGGTGTAAACGTCTATTGTTGTTTATTGTCATTTCAAATAATTAATTTAATTTACCAGTTTTTAGATTAAAATCTGTTACGTACGACGGTTCTGTGATTTAAGAATTAACAAATCCCAAAAGAAATTTTTCACTCGGTTTATCATCATGGTGAACTTCATAAAGAAGCAAACAAGTAAGTTTATTGCACAGATTAATACAATTATGCAAAATGCGCTTCATCCGCTCAATCCCATGAGGTCTCCTGTAGTAAGAGGCGGGCCGATTGCCGTGAACAGCACACAGAGTGAGACTCCGTGTTGCCACTAAGAAATTCCTAATGGAAAGGTCCAATAACACTGCACGACCAACAATGTTGTATTTAGTTTCAGAATCTTTATATTTTGTTCTAAATCAACTTCTTTTACCAACAGGAGATGACAAGTAAAATATTCCTGGTACTAGCCAAAAGCCTTTCTCGAAACCGCAACAATATAAGCCAGCATTGCCACTAAGAGAAGACAAGCCATGCCGATCGCTTGCACCACCGTCTACAAGACTGCAGCCGTGATGTCTTCAAAGCCTGCAAGCTATACGTCTCTTTGTGCAATAGTGACATCCAACGAAGGAATTGGGGGATTATTTTATAAATTACGACGTTAAACAGTATCTACATTTTTACAACCGTTTTGGTACAAATGCTCTTCATGCTATTTCAAGCGTTTGGAGCAGCCATGAGCTATGGTTGGAATCTTACATACTCTACCAATTCATTATGATTAATACAAAATTACAAGAACATTATATAATACAAAGTTTTGTTAATTCCTGTGTGTTTTGTTGTTCCTGTTGTATATTTGTTTTAATTTTAATGTTTATTTTTGTATTGTTTTATCTTGGTGTACAATAAAGTATATATATATTTTATTTAATCAATGCATTATGTAGATTCATGATCAGCCCATAAAGTTTTTACTGCTACACCTACCTAGCGGTAGGAACGGCAGGCGTTTCCTTTCAGAGATCATCTTGTACAAATATATAGCAAAAAAAATGTTTAGAATAGGAAGTACCTATGTGTTATGTAATTTTGAATGATAGATTGAAGAACGATGATGAGATAGAGAAAGATGTAATAAGACAACGTTGTGGTTTAAACAAAGAATCGTAGGTATGCTGAGATGGTTTGACCATCTTGAGAAGATAAATAGAGAGAAATAGATACCTAGAGATAAAGATAGTATTTAGAAGTGTACCAAACCGGAATTTTTAACCCCCACCGGAAAAAGAAGGGTGTTATAAGTTTCACGTGTGTTGGTGTGTACCTGTGTATCTGTATATCTGTGTGTCTGTCTGTGGTATCATAGCGCCTAAACGGATGAACGGATTTAGTTTTTTTTTTTTCGTTTGTTAGGTGATTTTGTCAATAGTGTTCTTAGCTATGTTTGAATAAAATCGGTTCAGCCGTTTACAAGTTATGGTCGTTTTACTGCTTGAATCGGGGTGATTACGCAAGATAAATGTGTCGGGGGTGTTTTAAATTTTACTTGTTGATGTTATTATTCTACGAACTTTTTAATTGTTATAAAATGTGTAATTATTATTGTCGATGTCAATAAGGGTTGTGTATACTAAGTAAACAATCAATTCAATGGTATTAAATAATGTATGATTAAAAATTTTATTAAATAAGGCTCTAAAGATTTCAGCTAAGTAAAGACGAACATAAAAATGCCCTAAAACATATGCAACAAGATTTTTCAAGAAAAAGCCCGCGGTTTATTACTTTGGTCAAAACGTGGCTCTTGTATGTGGGTCGTCCTCGTAATACCTACGAATCATTCGGGGTGCGTGGTGGCGTGTGCCACAAGCAGAGTCGCCGGACTCAGAGCATGGAAAGCACGTCAAACAACAGTGGGATACTATCCCACGGCGACCGCGGGTACTTACACCACCCGGCCAGGATACCGTACGCAACAGATCTTATTGTGATGTTCTTCAGAAAGGCCAGCGCGTGCATGTAATAACCAGCGTGCGTGTAGCTGTATGAACGTGAATATTACGTAGCATGTGGCATTCTGTAGTTTCTACCTACTTACCCCTATCCGAAAAAAGCGTTAGTTTATATAAGTATGTTTGGATTAGGAAAATTAGGAAAACCATATATTTTCTGTTTATTTAGGTATTTATTATCACATTTATAGCTTAGTTAGTTACCTAGTCAATTCACGGATACTTATATACATGTTAGAAATATAATAAATTCAATTAATATCAACAAGAAGTAGGATTTTTTAATAAAAACAGGCTGAGTGAGCCAACTAGGCTTTCCATGTACGCATACGGAACGATATGACTTAGGATTCTATTATATAGTTTTGAAAGAGTCCTATCACAGTCCATTCTCTGCATCGATTTCTCGTCCATAAGGATTACTCTGGATTCTTGAACATTGGCTGGCAGGTGGCAATTACGATGGAAGGTATTTATACTAGACCGTTCGTCACGCTGCGAAGGGATTATATTTCATTTTAGTCCTAGTTTTCTCTTTCGTTGTACATCTGTCTGTGTTTATCATCGACAGACTAGCTAGACTTGTAGAACGCATTACGGTTTTTGCTACATAAAATACTGCAAACTGCAACCATTGCCACAAGATCTGCTGAAGAAGATGTTATATTAATACATTTTAGGTTTGTATTGTTGTTAATAGGGAAGTCAAGAACATTTTAGCCGTCAATGTTGTATATCCCAAATTCTAACCCATATTCCCAAATTATCTTTTTATACCGGTATAAACCGGTTGCATAATATATAGGCATACGTGCATACTAGTATTATATAAGGGGTAATCTCTAATTTATAAAGCATATCGCCGTTTTCTTCAATTCATGAATCTTCAAATGAGTCATGATAATTATTGAGCACCGCGAGAAAAACGTAGAGATGCGGCGAAAAACGCGCAAGAGATCATACTCCACCACGGCAGGAAGGCCGCTCTATGTGTGGTTAGCATCAATAACTTATAGAAATGGTTTATTATAAGAAACTATTACTGTTTGTTCACAAAGAAAATGAAAATGTTACCTACCTCGTTTAACATCTTCTCCTAGCCTATTTATTAAAAAAGGACGTTAGATAATCAATAGACAGCATGCCTTCCCCTTTTCTTCATGATTAAATGGCATAATCAGGCATAATATTGTAAAAATACCGAAATAAATACGAAAAATTATTTGACGTGAAATGTCTCACCAAGAAAATGTCAGTAAGATAGTTTTCGACGTGCTTTCGTCACACCTTGCGTAAAACTCGATACTACATGTCAAAATGAAAACTTGTGCTACCGATTCCCATACATTTGGAGCGTTAACGCTACGTAAATACGTAAACTCGATACGAAGGCAATTGTCAAAAACTTGTGCTACCGATTTGTTAGTTCCAAATACGGACACATGGCGCTGATTCATTTTGCATACAAAAATTGTCGGAGGCGATACGTTAACGTAGTCGATCCAATTACGCAGAAACTCGTGCTAGGGCCTCTGAAGCCAAAAACCCAATAATCGTATAAAAAGCTAATTTGTAGTTAAAAACGGACTCTAATATAAAATCGATGTTAAGACATTGCCGATCGCTGAATCCAAAAAACAAACTCGTTGTTACCAAAACAATCCTATAGTTAAATCATTTATATCCTTACCTCAGTCTGAAACTGCTCCATCTGCTCCATATCCCTGGGATACCCATCTAGTACGAGTCCCCCGCCCGTCCTGCTGGCCTCCAGCACAGCTCCCCTTACCAGCTTGGTGACGAGCTCTTTGGGAGCCAGTTCCCCCCCACTGATGGCCGTGCGGGCGAGGGCACCGTCTGATGCTGGACGTCCTCCTGCGTCTGCGAGGCTGCGGAGACGCTGGCCTAGGCTGGAGATGGGAATAGAAAGATTGAATAAGATATAAATTGGGTCATTAGACCACTAATTACAACTGGTCCGAAATCAATCAGTGATTCCTGAAACTGCCTTCGGTATTGTCAGACTAATGTCGGTCTCAGTTCTTACCTATAGATAAATAAACGCCTTTTTTCCCATGGGGGTAGGCAGAAACTACAGAACGCCACCTGCTACGATCCTTACATACTTCTTTTGCTTCACACACATTCATACATCTAGTCATACACACACGCCGGTTATGAGTACTGCGCACTTGGCCTTTCTGAAGAACATCACCTATAAGGTCTATATATGTCTTTCTAGGCCGTCCCCTCCCGGCGTTTCCATTCACGTGGTAGAAGTTGTTCTGTTAATTATCTTTCTACCTGGCTTTTATTGTATTAACTTCAACAAGAAGGCATAGGACTCTTTTAAGTACTAAAATTGGCCTTAAGGGCTGTTATCAGCCAATGGGGCTCTTATGAAAATACTAGTTACCTGTAATGCGTCCAGCCCGGTCTCTGTGCTACTGCTCGTTGACAAAGCGTAGCTTTATTGCTGCCGGGACCACCCACTACCCACAGTAACGCTGGCGTTGTCGTCTCTCCGCGTACTCTGATCAATTCAGGCTGAGGAAACAGAAAATGAACACTCATGACGCATCTTATGAACTTCTTCTAACGCCTATACTAGGTGTTTATTTTTGATATCCCATAACTCTAGGGTATGAAAGAGACCATAATTATCAAAGAATCAACTGGCATATGAATTATTTTGCAATTATCATTATTTTTTTCATTTTTTGTACAGAATTTTGGGAATAATCACAGTATCCAAAAGGACGCATTGAAACTATGCATTTATGGACCACATATTCTAGGACATTTTGTATTATTTTTACAGAATATAACCCTAGAGTTATGAGTTAAAAAAACATTGTATCAAATTGTATGTACTTGGAATGTAACATCAGACCGTTATCATTTCACCCTAAAAACATCCACTGCAGGACGGACGACGGTTGGGGGAGACCCTAATGGAAAAAAAGAGGCCATTTCGAACAGTCCTATGGATCGTGCATCTAGCGGATTACGACAACTTTAACCAGGTCATTAGTAAACCTTATAGAAAAATATATAAATTTCCACTTCCCTCCATACCAAGCAGGAGACAAAACAAACAAGGCCAATAGACACAAAGGGACACAAGGCAGAAAGGTACTCCTCCGTTATTCTTTTCTGATTAATTTTGTTGCGGAATCCAAGACAGTTAAATTCATTCGCCGGGACTTCGGCGAGCTTTATTGCCGCGGCGCTTTTCTGGTTGTCGCCACTGTTGATTCTGGCTTTCAGGAGTTGCAGTGGTTTGGGAATAGTGCCGTGAGATTGGCACAAAAGAAACCTTATAGAAGAGTACATCAAATACTCAAGCAATATCTGAAATATCTTCAACATTATTTTGATGCGTTCAGAGAAAGTGAGATAAAATATTAACTTCTGTCTGCTAGTACTGCTTTGAGCATTTTTGGACTCTTCTAAAATCAATTTTCATCGAATTCTAAATCAATACTAGAAATTGTTTTGAACTAGTTTAATAGACTTCATTCTACATAATTATACCCCTTGGTGGGAAGTGACACCTGCTACTCCAAATCATACAAAAGAAAGTAGTCTAAAGAAAAATCTACAAAACTCCTCGTTAGGTCAAGGCGGTGCCGTTCGTTTTGACCTCTTCCATTCAATAAAATTCTTGATAGATTCACAAAACAATATTTTTCGTCTAGTCACTGCCCTTAAAGCATGTGTCTGCGGCGCGATTATTTTTTTGTGAGCGTTGAAACTTTAGTAGTCGCTGTTCTTATCAATCGTTACTTTCTTATAAGACTACTTTGAGTATTACTCTTCCTCCCAGTGTTTAAACGAGATCCTATACAAGAGATGTTTCCTTGTTTTCTAAAATGTGAAAATCCTCATGATGGCCTCCCCTGGATGAGCAAGGGTGTCTGTCTCGCTCTAATTGACTAAAGCCACACGGTGTTCTGCAGCTACCTTCTGTCGGGGTGCTGGAGTGCTTGAGAATTATGCCACGCTTTCCCGACCAGGTATTGGCCCGCAAGAATTTATGTGGACCCCGTCACACTCTATAGCAGTATACAACCGCTATTCCTCTAGAGAGGAGCACATGGAACACGGTGCGCCGCTGTCTCGGGCCTTTGACTGTTCAGACAAGACCTGCAGGCCGGAGATCATTCCCTCATGCTCTAGTATATACCCATGATCAAAGTTGACAATATACACAAAAAGGGCTTACTCTAAGAAAGCTAGTTAGAAATAAAACAAACCTGCGGCGTCGCAACCCTCTCCATCCCAGTCTCTTTAAATGCGGGCGCTAACGGCATCGCCACCGGCGGCAGCGGCATTGCTACCGGCAAAGGTATTGCCACTGGTACTGGCATTGCTGGTACAACTCTGTCTTCTCTCCTCTCTCTTACATCCTGGACCGGCGCTGGTTCCACTCCTACGATCTCCCCTGGTATACCACCAGCGCCGACCCCAACGCCACTGACGCCGTTCATGGTGGATTGGTCTTCTGTTGTCCCTAGGATTTGCAGGACTGCAGCTCTGAAGTCTTTGTAGACCTCGTCTGGATTGCGTTCGCCGTTGACCTGTGAAAGAAGGGTTATTTTTTAAATACGTCGCTGATAGCTTCTCCAAATTGTAATGTATCCGAAGTATGGTCAATCTGGAAGAAGTGCATGTCCACATGATTAATGTTAAGTTAAACAGTGAAGAAAATAAGCAGTGGTTTGTTTGACTGAGACAAGACAAAAATTATTTATTTCAACTAGACCATTAAGTGGCACTTTTGAACGTCAAAATTTTAAACTTAAAAGTAATAATAATTGATTCTACCGTCCATTCGGAAAAGAAGCTTGATGGAGAAGAACAGACAAAAAACGCCACACATACCCTTTCGATGCACCCAGCACTACTACACTACATCTAGGTATAAAGTATTAAAAGCACTAACAGGTAAATTCATTAATTTGATAAATAGGAATTTGATAAGTATGTGAGTACCATGTACTCACATACTTACAAAAATTGCAAACAAAGATAAATTACCTAATTCAGCAACAATGGAGCAGTGTGCGAGTCAATTCAACGAAAAGAGAAGAAAAAGTAAATTATAGCATTGCTCTAATTATGAATATAAAATAAATACTGCTCCTGAAGTTAGGCAGTAAATTTTTTTGGCTAGGTAAAGGGATACCTCGTATCTCCTGAGGATACAAACAGATGGCAAACTATAGCGAAATCGACGCCATGGACAACAATGCGACATCAATAAAACCTGGGAAGGAACTTGGCTCCCAGTTCACGAATTCTGATCCCAGAGATTCTTTGGCATCTTCATCGCCTGAATCAATAGTCTTATGAGAAACGACATACATTATATGCCTCACAAACATAATTCCATAACAAAACTCCCGAAGTACTCGTATTAACCAATAAATACTTGATAGCTCAAGAACCCCACGGTATTAGTTACCTATCTGTAATTAAAGACCCATCAGAATTGCACGCCCATTGACACAGATATTCCGGCCGAGGAGTTATGCATCATAAATGTGACCCAGTCATTGACATATCAAGATACTAATTGGGTAATATGCCATAATACCACGCCTCTTTGCCCAGAAAAGTTACATTATTGAAACCCTTTTTTTATTGTTGCCACTAGGGATTTTTTTTTATTGTTCTCCTGTATCGTGGGTGCATTTACAAACATTAACACACATACACAAACAACCAGACCAGAACAAGTATCTGTAGGCCTTATAAATATTTGTTCCGTGCGGGAGTCGAACCCGCGAGTCCGCGACACGTCGCGCAAAGATTAGTGCTGGCCAGTGGCCTGGCTCTTGTACTAGGATATCATATAACACAAGAGCCAGTACGCCAGACGTTTCTGTAGTAAAACATAAATTTGACAGGTAAATTTATTTGTATTAATCCAGTTTTGATTGACAAGGAATCGAAAGATGAAGCACCTGAGACCATAAAAGTCCATGGTGAAAATGCCCCCGACGGAAAAAAAAACGTTTTATGAGTTTGACGTGTGTATCTATCAGTGGCGTCATAGCTCGTAAACGGATGAACCGATTTGTGTATTTTTTTGTTTGAAAAGTGACTTTATCGAGAGTGTTCTAGCTAAGAAGATTTTCATCAAACATAGCTACAAGCTAAGTTTGATGTTTCAACCATCACAAGCTAGGTTCAGTCGTTCAAAAGTTATGGGCGTTCTTCTGTTTGAATCTCGCTGTTTTCACAAGATATCGTGTCATAATTGCATGGTCAATAGATCGTCGGTCGAATCGTGTCTACTACTAGATAAATTATGTACCTAGTATGAAATCAACTTGCAGCCTAGCCGGATTTAGCTGGCAACAAATATTTTACATGGAGCAACCTTAGGGAGCAACTGCCTTAGCGACCTCCACAACCCAGTAGCTTGGTAACACGATACCTCTTTGCCAGACTGGTGTCAGATTCTATGCCTTCTGTCTTCAGTAATGACTGTACTGTCTCAGTTTTTAGAGTTCCGTACCCGAAGTGTCCAAACGGAGCATTATTGCTTTCGCTAAGTAGTAATTTGCTTAAGCACCTGGTTCCAGTTCATTTCTGCTTGCCTGATAGTTTTAATAAATAAAGAATAAGGACAGTCGAATTTTAAAACGTCTATCGATATCATTTATTACGAATCATTCAAGCTCTTCTCTGTTTTATCGTTGGTGCGTTCCGAGGAATACTTTTGGTGCGCTTCGAGGCATACCTCCGTAAAATACTCGATACATTTCCTTTATAACAAACAAACAAACCATGTCATAACCAGCTCTTGTTCACAAAAAATTCATAAACCCTTCACGGAAACAACGTTGTTAGCCATCACCTTTCTATTTATTAAAAACTTGATTAGTACCCTCGGTCGTTATGATGAAACATATCAACATATTATTACACTTTACAAGGCTGCTGTCAAATGCAAACTGCCCAGTTTTATAAGTATCGTAAAAACGGTGTTAGAATTATTATTTTATTTCAATTTTCAATGGAAAAATCTAGGTTTTTCTTGGTAAATTCTTTGCTAGATTTAAGGTTCCAAACCCCAAGGGTCCAAACGGAGCCCTATTGCTGTACCCCACGTGTCCGTCTGTCTGTCACACAATTTTGTTCCGAAGAATTTTTTAACTTCCCATTGACCTTTGAACTTGTAATTTGGTGATAATGTTTATTATTACGTATAATTTACTAACAAATAGATAATATATTGATAAATCAGATCGTTTTTAGGGTTCCGTAGCCAAATGGCAAAAAACAGAACCCTTATAGATTCGTCATGTCTGTCTGTCTGTCCGTCCGTATGTCACAGCCACTTTTTTCCGAAAATATAAGAACTATGCTGTTGAAACTTGGTAAGTAGATGTATTCTGTGAACCGCATTAAGATTTTCAGACAAAAATAGAAAAAAAACAATACATTTTGGGGGTCCCATACTTGAAACAGAAACAAAAAAAAAATATTTTTCATCAAACGTACGTGTATCGTTGGTTTTTTTTTTTTCTAGCGTGGAGAAATGCTCATGCATACTGCACTACCACGGGGAGATAGCGCAGTTATGTGGGACTCTAACCCACTACAACACCACGGTGTCCTCCTGTGCCGCTTATGGCGGGAACACGGGCACGCGTTAGCACTCACCGCGAACCCGCCGCGGCTGTCTGTCACCGGACCCTCCTCTGGGGAGTACCCCCCATCTACGGCGCACCAGAACACACTGTGCGCCGTGACCACCCTAGGGACCAAACCAGCGCATGGGTGCCAGACGACCCCGTGTAAGGCACCCTCGGTCCTCCTGTGACGGGTCAGGACAGTGGCCCCGCAACCTAACACTTTTCGGCCGCAGGGGATAGAGCGAGCGGTCAACACTATACCGACACTCCTCATACCCTGTGGCCCCACTGCGTCCGCCATCAGACGGTGGTGAAAAATGCATTGCATATCGCAAAAAATGGGAAAAAAGAAAGACACCGACTTCCAAAATTAAGTTATTTTTCACTTTGTAGTTTTTTGTTTGTAAGTCGGTAGTATTTTTTTGCAAAAAATTTTTTTTTTACTAAAATATTTATAATATATAAGAAGCTTAAGCCCTTATTTCAAGTCAGTTTGAAGAACCTCCACTCGATGTAGTCGCCATGGTAACGGAAAAAGCCCCTCCATTAACAATAAATAAGCTATATTAAGAAATGTCAATTTGAGATGGAGTTGTATTTGAGGATATGACTTGGGATATGGATTATTACAAAAAAAATACAACCGACTTGGAAATAAAAGGACTACAAAGTGTTTTTTTTTTTTTTAAACAAGCTTTTTTTTGTATTTTTCTCGGCAAACCCTTTCATTTGATACCCATATTATGGCAGTGCATAAAAAATAGCTAGTCCACCATCTTGGGCCGTCCGCCATATTGGATTTAGAGTGACGTCACGTATCTATGCATGGTGCATTGTCATCCAAACTAAACGTGCATGCAAAATTTCATTTGCATGCACGTTATGTTTGTACGTTTTACGTTATGCTTTAAAATTCATACATTGCAAGTTAATTAAAACCTTGTAAAATAACTTCAATTACGGCAGTTCTTGTGTTTGTTTCTTCGTTTTTCATCCCGACTGAAATTATTTTTTATTTCACTTTTTAATTGTGGTACATAATGCGCAAGTTCCAATGCCCAAAGTTATGTCAGAATAAATTACCCGAATAGCATGAAACTTAAACATAACCAGTGAAATGAGAGTTTACCAGGGTGTACTATACCCATCTGAGTACCCCTTCAGAGTGATCCGTCGTGATGTTATGTTATGAAATGGTGTAAACAATAAACAGAAAATAAATGGAACCAATTCGGGCACATAAATAATCTTTCAAACAAAAAAAAAACATTAACAAAATCGATCTACAATTGACGGAAAAATCGGTGGACATACATTAAAAGAAAACACTTACATCCGAATATAGAACCTCCTCCTATCTGGAAAGTCGGTTTAAAACTAGCCTGCAAGGACTTTGGTTAAATGAGAATGAATGAGACAAAGTCATTTTCATGATGTTTTTTATGATTTTTTGCGTCTCAACGTCGTCACAGAACCGATCGGTGTGGCGAGACTTGGAGGCTTATGTCCAGCAGAGGACATCTTTCGGTTGAAATGATGATGATGATAAAATTAGTCATTTTAACCACAAACATGAATACTCCATAAACTCTCATAAATACCTGCCTTTGCGGCCTTGTTTGTTCTGTCTCCTGCTTGATACGGAGGGCAGTGGAAATTTGTGTTTTTTCCTACTCCTCCGTTATTCTTTTCTGGTAATTTTTTTTGCAGGATCCAAGACAGTTAAATTCATTCTCCGAGACTTTGTCGAGCTTCATTGTCTCGGCGCTATTCCGGTGGTCGCCACTATTGATTCTAGCTTTCAGGAGTTGCAGTGGTTTGGGCATAGTGCGGTGGGATTGTCCCAACAACCCAAATACCTACATTAAAAACGAAACAGTAATCGAAGCCACCAACCTACCATTTCCAAGTAAATCAATGGCAAACCGTATTCCTACTGCTTCGCAAACAATACGGACATATATCAATATTGAATCATGCATACTACTACGTATTACTTTCAACCCCTGCATCAAAATGCCCTCAAGTCATCAAAGTGCCAGTGTTTATATGGAAAAGTATATAACTTTCAGTGTCCTATCAGACACACGCGGTCTCTCCCACGGTAGAACGCTGTTCTGCATTACTTATGCATAAGGACACACAACAAAATATGGTATTTTGTAGACGCTGTAAAGTATAGCGTAGATTAAAGTGTTTCATATGAGTGGTTAAATGTTATTGAACGAGCGAGCATAAAAGGCGAGTGAAGCGTCTCCGTTTCAGCTTGGACAAAAATGCTTTCGTATATCTGGATATCTCGTGAAATATTGTGAGCAGTTTCACTAATTATATAAAATGTTTAAATGGCGGAACCATATCGAAAAATGCCAAAAACTGAATCGACAAAAATACTAAAAAGACCGACTCGCAGTCGCGAGGTCTACAGCTCACAAAGCCTCTTACGGTTATTAAAGTCTATTACGGTTTTTTGCCGAGCAAGCACGAAGCGCGAGCAAAGCGTCTCCGTTTAAACTTGGTCAAAAAATGTTTTCATATATCCGGATGTCTGGCTATTCTCTTTTACAGGTCGAATTTATTTCTCAACCGATTCTCCTGAAACTTTGTGAGCAGAAAACTTGTTTCGATAATAATTACATGGATTTTTTATCGATTCAGTATTCGGATACTTTTTTAAATGGCGGAGCCATTTTGAAAATATGCCAAAAACCAATAAGACTTTCTCGAGAGGTCTACAGCTCACAGAGCCATTAGTAATAAATGTTTTGGTAATTGCAACAATTTAATTATGCTATCAGTCTTCTTTCGTTAAACCAGCCTTCACTATGGACGAGATAAAGTTCTTCAAGAAAACGGTTTCTAGCAAAATAATGGTACTTATTCCTAAAAATTTCGCAAAAACTATATAATCTTTGTTCTTTATTATCCTTTTACCATTGTGATTAAAGCATCCTCTTTAGCAAGGCTTTTTACGCGGTCCTGTTTCCTTTATCTTCCTATGCATTATTTCCATCATCTGAAGTCCAGATTGTTCTTCAAATTTCACCTTTACGACCACCTTTTTTTAACCGAACTAGCAGACTGCCTAAATCCCCTAACAGCCTAACTTCTACATGTCGTCGACCTACCTCCACGGCACGCTCAACACCCACGCGTCTTCTACGCAGTACCGATAGATTTAAAGTCAATATTCCTCACACTAAGGGCTAAAACACATTCACGCACCAGCCTATGCGAGCCGATGACACGTCGTCGAATTATAAGTCATGCATCGTAAAAAATCACAGCATCGTGAAAACTGACGATGTAATAATGAACATTGATTTATCATATAAAATAATCGGTTAGTCCCGCTATGCTCTAGTCCCGCTATGGTCGACTCGAAAAATACCTACTAAAAAGTACCGCTATGTACGAAATTCTTCGATTCTACGTTAACAATGGAAGGTACAATTGCAAAGTGTTTGAATTCAATTAAATTGAGCAGGAAGCTGAAAAATTAAACTAAAAGATCGAAATATTAGTTCGAAATATTTTAGGTTAAGTTTCTCTTTTACGGAAAGACGTTTCGTTTTTCACAGTTCTATGGAATTGATGGACACTTTGTTTTTAAAATGAATGACGCGACGTATTGAGTGGCGGCGAGGCAAGTGTGCGTTAGTATCTATGATGAAACGGAACTTTTTTTTCCCGAATGTAACGGTATTTACATACCAAGTTTTCTAAATTTACTTTTTAAATGGTTAAATAAAATATTACATTGTAACACTTTTCTTCATTACTGCCCACGAATGTGATTCCGTGCATAGCGGCACTTTTTAGTAGGTGTTTTTCGAGTCGAGCATAGCGGGACTAGAGCATAGCGGGACTAACCGAAAATATGACCACTGCTGAACATAGGCCCCTAGCCGGCACACATCAACCGGTTTTCTGCGCCTTGCATCCAACGGATTCCCCAGACCTGCCGAAGCTGCGTCTTTCGGTACATGGTCATCAATCCAGAACTGTTGGTCCCAATCCGATCAATATCAATTATTAAACCTAGTGGAAGAACGTCTTGTGTAGTGGACGAAACAGGAAAGAATGAAAGAGATAAATTTGAAAACAGCAGCATGGCAACGACCGCCGATGATGCGTCATCGTATGATGATGATACGACGCACATCGTAGATAATGACGACAAGACGTTCTGATATAGTATTCGTCATTTCGTCGACCCTAAGACCCTGTACACGTAAAATCAATGGAAACACTTAAAACTTGGTGACTCACCTATTAATTGTTCAAAGTATAGTGAGAGAACCAGCTGCAGGTTCCCAGGGTCGCTATCATCAAAGTTTTAAGGTTCTAGAGAAGGCCTGTGACGAATATTTCTTTTATAAGTAGGTTATGTCGTACATATTTGATGGAACGTGTCTGTTAATAAATAAGTAATCTAGGCTGCGACAAAATTTTTAGGTGGACTATGAGGCTTTTATTTTTGTGTCATGTTTTTATCTGTTATTAAATGGATGTCTTACAATATTATTCGGTGGCTGGAACTACCCACGAAGCATGTAGTAACGAATGTCGCTCTTCTAATGCAAGAAGATAGGACAGCCTTCCATATCGCTGCTGAGATGGCACCGGGTTTTTCAATAGGGACGCGCGAACTTTGACAGCGCATAGCGGCCATCTTGGTAATGCTGATAGCTGTCAAATTTGGCATGAACACATATTTAGTCGTGACATTTCGCCATGGAACGCTACACGCTTCAACAACGCGTAGAAATTGCTATACAGCACGGGAAACAATAGATTTATTGGATGAGAAATTCGAAGGCTTCGTCGTCTCGCGTGGTGACGACATCAACTGGCCACCGAGATCGTGTGACTTACCCCCAGTTTCCCAGCTCAAAATTATCGGAGAATTATTGTGATAAATTGTCAAGCACGCGTTATCTGCTGTGATTGGTTTAAAGAATTTTCAACAGCCAATCACAGCAGATAACGCGTGCTTGACAATTTGTCACATTAATTCTCCGATAATTTTGAGCTGGGAAACTGGGGGTTAACACCGCTCGACTACTTTCTGTGGGGTTACGTGAAGTCTCTAGTCTATGCAGACAAACCACAGTCAATTGCCGCCTTGAAGGCCAACATAACTCGCGCTCTTCGTGAATTTGAGCCCCATTTATGCGAAATTGTCATCCAAATTGGTCCACCAGGATACACCACCTACAGCGGAGTCGCGGCTGCTATTTGGCTGAAATTATATTCCACACATAGTGTCTGCGAATATCCTTTAAAATAAAATAAAAATGTGGCAATATCACTTAAACAGGTTTGTTTTGAAAAACCCTTTAGTAATGCTTGTATTAGGTGGTTCTGCTCCTCCCTAGCAATATCGCAATATACATACATATTTTTAGGTAACTAGTTAACTAAACGCGTTGTCCCCCCATCTAAGTACTGCTGTAACATGGAAACATTGTAAAACCAAACAATTTTTTTAAAAGAGTAACCATGGTGTTTCTTGCCGGTTCTTCTCCATAGGAATCGACCAACCCGAACCGTGCACATTGTCGACGTTTTATAAGTGCCCATGTAGGCCTATGTGAAATAAAAATTATTGAATTTGAATTTTTGAATTTGATACTGTTTTAAGTAAATTTTACAAACAAGAACCCGATGAACGTAAAGGTAAAGATATTGGAATGACTCTTTGTGATAGTTAGAACATACTATCTTTCTTTAAGTCTGTGTGAATTATGCTCCTATTGGGAGATTTCTAGCCCTACGATGTAATATCTTGGAATCGGGCAATACCACTAGAAATCATGAGTATTGTTTAGAGTTCGTATTTAAATAATAAGTTCTCTGTATCACAGTATCCAAGCGGCTCGAGTTCTTGGACAATTGTTTTTTTACTTTCAGGGAATCGAAGATTTGTTGTGAAACTTATTATAAACTTCTACTAGTTGTTGCTTGAGGTTCAACCTGCTTCCCTACAGGCAAAAATGTGTTCTTTAAAAAAAGAATATATAATATTTTAATGAAAGATTGGATGTTTGTTAATCAATGATGCCTCAACCGCTGAAAGAATTTGATCGAAATTTGGAGCACGGGTAGATCATGATCAGGACATAGGATACTGGGCTGAACTGTTCTTTCATACAGCATTGTTCTGGCAGACATGTTGCTGTACCTCTCATCATCATCATCAGCCTTTTTTTAATGTGCCCGCTGCTGGGACACAGGCCTCAGGCTGTACCAATGCCGGCAAATAAATTTAAAAATCGATTTGTGTTGAATTTAATTTATTTTATTTGTATTTTTTAATGTTGTTTGCTTTGATGTAGTTTTATTGTTTGATTTATGTCATTTTATTTTTATATTTATGAGTTTGATTATTTTAATTGTAAGTCTAATTTAATGGCTATGAGGTTAAAATTATCAGATTTAACGAATTTACTATTTTACCGTGAGTACGTTTCCGATAAGCTAGTTTATTATAACACTAGCTGACCCCCGCGGCTTCGTTCCCGTAAACTGCCTATCTATCTACCTACCCTACTTACCCTACTAACAATCAAACAAACAAACTCTTCAGCTTTATAATATTAAGACGACGACTAACGCCAACGACCTTGAGGGAACAAAACGCGCACTCGTTTCACACCCGCGCGACCCAAAATTTGGTAGTTTTTTGTACTTTCCTTATCATTCTTTGACTTTAAAAAAAAAAGCTTCAGATCAAAATGTAGATAATTAAATTGTCTTTGATATGGTGTCAATTTCATTAAAATACGCCCAGCGGTTTTGGTGTGATTGTCGTGTTTTTGTCCGTTTTAGACATAACTTTACAAATTAATTACACTATGTTATACGAATAAAACTCAAAATTTGCTCAGATGAAATTATTAAGGCAATGGTCTACTATAACATATATTTTTTCCAATAAATTACGACTAGCCGTTTAGACGTGATTATCATTTTAAAATCAGCTACTCAAGGGAATCGGCGCCTTAAGTATGGATGTTGATAAAACTCCTTCGCAAATGAACAAATTTGATTACTATAAAAAAAGGTTATAATGAGTCAATCTTAAAAGATAGACATATGCTGTGCCGGACTGTTTTTTAGAACTTTTAAAGATGAAAAATTCTATGATACATGATATTTATGTAACTTAAACGGTTTACGCAGCGCACGTAACGGAAGCTCTCAAAAAGGAATATTTTTTGCCGTTTTTGCAACATTTTTCATTTATGCTCCGCTCCTATTGGTCGTAGCGTGATGTTATAACCTTATAACCTTCCTCGATAAATGGACTATCCAACACAAAAAGAATTTTTCAATTCTAACAAACAAACAAACTCTTCATCTTTATAATACTATATAAGTATAGGATTAATGAAACAAATTTTCGAGTCACCAGTTTTTTGACCTGAACTTAATGTTATATTCAAATTTGAAAAATTTATTGCAGGCGATTAGTAAAATATAACCCTTCAAGATAATGCTCAAGGCGTTTGGTCATTATAAGTCATTGCCCAACGTGATTGTTTTCAATTTTAATGTTGTACTCGCCCTTTTGGTAATGCACCATATTTGTCATTCTGAGACTAAGTTGTAAAGTGTCAGGGGGGTGTATTTCTCCGACCTACCCTTTCAAGCAGAAGCAGTTAAGTAAGAAATAATGATAAAGCCTTTGTTGTCACAGAAATTATGCGACGACGGACGATAGTCGCCAACGACCTTGAAAGAACAACGCGCATTCGTTTCACACCCACGCGACCCAAAATTCAGTATTTTTTGTACTTTCCTTATTATTGTATGACTTTTTTTTTCTTTTTTTTTTAATATTCTACCGCGGACATGTGTGGTCCGCGCTCTTTTTTACCTTGTTATATTTAGTTTGATTTTTTTTTTTCATAAAAAATTGCAATTGTTTGACTCCTACGTCGAACATTATTTTTAGGCTTACTTAACTAACTTAAGACTACGTGAGATCCCTCACTAAATACTATATCTATTACACACTGGCATTACAATTTTATGTTTCTATTTGCTACTTATCTTTATGTTATTAAATATTTTGTTTACTTATTTCTATTGATGTATGACTTTAAAAAAGCCTTTATGAATAAAACTCAAAATTTTCTGAGATCAAATTATTAAGAAAATGGTATAAAATATCATATATTTTTTTCCAAAAAATACAACTAGCAGTTTAGACTTGATTCTCATTTTAAATTCTTTTGTTTTTATTCTATGGGCTCGCGCTTGACCTCTATGACGACGATGACGACTCACCTGATGACGGTGAAACACGCATGCCTAGAAATAACCTATTCACTCTTGACTTAAAGATCCCCAGATTGTAACTATCGGGAAACACAGACTCCGGCAGGGAATTCCACTCCTTAGCTGTACGCATAATAAAAGTGTTCCCAAAACGATTTGTGCGTATGGGTAGGATGTCCACCATGTATCGATGGCGCATCGCCGTACGTCTTGTAGTCCGATGATGAAACGGGCTAGGTGGAATTAGATCATGCAATTCCATCGCACACTCCCCAAAATGTAACCGATAAAAACCGACAAGCTGCAACTAGGCGACGTTTACGATAGTGTACCATTACTTTAAATGGAGCAACGGTATATTTCTACAGAATTCAGTAACTGTGTAACACGGTAATCGTTGGCAAGGCGTGGGTGACAGATCTGACCATCCGTAATAACTATTAAAGATCTACAAATGACAGCCGTGACCGTGAGGAGTCGTATACAATGGATGGTCACCCATCTTCATAAAGCGTAGCTAAACCTCAAAGATCAAACCGTGCGGCTGATACCGTAATTTTTTAATTGTAATTCACAAAACTGATGTACAATCACACGAGCAACAAGTAAAATTTCAAAATTTAAAAATCCCCGACACATTCCAATCTTGCGAAAACACCCCGATTCAAACAGTAAAATGCTCATATCTTTTGAACGGCTGAACCGATTTTATTCAAACATAGCTAAGAACACTCTCGACAAAGTCACCTTTCAAACAAAAATAACTAAATCAACATCGGTTCATCCATTTAGGCGCTATGATGCCACAGACAGACACACAGATACACAGCAACACACGTGAAACTTATAACACCCCTCTTTTTCCGACGGGGGTTAAAAATGGTCCAACAGAAAAGTTAGATGTGAATCTTACATGCATCATCACATCTCAAAAAATAGGAAATACACTTAAAATTTATGAAATGTACAAAAAAGTAAAATTAAACCTATATCAAAATTAAATTAAAAACAATTAAAACTAAAACAAATCACGAATAAAAATAAATCAAATCAAGTTAACATTAAATTATTCACAACGAAACTAAAATTAAATCAATATATATTTATATCAGAACACAAGTTAAATAAATCACAATAAAATGAAAACAACGAAATGAAAAATTTAATGAAATTAAATCAAATCAAAAAGCCACGATCTTCGAGATTTATTGGTTACTACTAGCTTATGCCAGCGGCATCGCCCGCGTAGAACTTATCCCAAAGGAACTTTATACCGGGATGAAATATAGCCAATGTGCACTATAATCTATCTCTGTGCCAAATTTCATCCAGATCCGTTCAGCCGTTCTGACGTATTTGAGTAAGAAACATACATCCTTCCAAACTTTCGCATTTATGATTAGTACGATATGATTGAAGAATAAATAATTGGTAGCTCAGGAAAATAACGCAACAACTACAATAACAACATATTCTATCGAATCCTTAATAGAATAACATTAGGAGCTGTCAGCAGTCATCAATCATTGAATTTTATCAACAATCTTGCTTAACGGGTGTTAGCATGGTCAAGCTTTTCCTATGATTTAAAAACGTCGATATTATTGATATAACTTTATGTACCTAGACTTAGGTTATCCAAAAGGTTAACACAAAAGAGACATATAAATCGGTGGCATCTTGGTTGACGAGTGTCCAGAAGAACATAAAAAAACTTAATTCAAAAATCAAAAAACCCGACTGCTTCAAAAGCGAACTAAAAAGTCGTAAACAAGGAAAAAATCATGCTGTGCAGGCGGAGGATACATATTCGCGGGCTGGCTGACCAAAATCTGGTGTATCCTCCGCCTGCACAGCATGGTTTTTCCTTGTTTACGACTTTTTAGTTCGCTTTTGAAGCAGTCGGGTTTTTTGATTTTTGCATTAAGTTTTTTTATTTATAACTTTTTAATTAGTTTTTTTTTCGAATTAGATACATTTAAACATATAAGTGTTATATATATTTTTGAAATCACCTCTTAAAATCCTTTATTTTGATACCCCACACGATGGGTTTGGAAGAAAAAAAATTTGGGCCCCCACAATATGGCACCCAAAATCTATTTTTTCTATTGTCCAATTTTAATGTAGCCTATGACAATCGCAGGGTTAAGACGAATAGATTGACGTATGAATCATCAAAATCGGCCTACGCGTTTGGTCTCTGGAACGCCATATAGGAACAAACATACATACATACATAGACTGATAAACACATTACCCTCCTTCGACAGTGGGGTAAAAAAGGAAGAACGGAAACTAGAAGAAGTGCAGTCTATCTACTGACGGTGACGGTCTACTGCTCGTGATCAGGAAAGCCGACCCCGAGTAACGGGATGTGGCGAGGTGGAAGAAAAATAGGACCTAGTTACTTATGTTCATCATCATCATGAGCCTTTTATCGTCCCCATTGCTGGGACACAGGCCTCCTCTCTATGAGAGAGAGAATGGGCCATAATCCACCACGCGGGCCCATTACGGGTTGGTGAATGTCACATGTCTTCGAGTTTCTGATACTAGGACTAAGTTAGGTGTTAAGAGCACTGATGATGAAATAATTTTACACAAAGTAAAGCCCCTGCCTGCGTTCGAACCCACGACCTACGACACGTAAGTCAGGGCCGCTAACAGGCCACCACTGCTCACAACACACACGGTCACTCTGCGTTAAAAAGTCCGCGTTCATGGTCTCTCGTGCGGAATAGTACATTGCAGCACGTCGCTGCACTTCAAGATCGACCGCAAGTACGCAAGCAAATACCGGTAAGGCCTCAGTACTAACCGTCCTGTAAGCTTTGCTTAAGAATATCGAAGGTAAAGGCTGACTTTGAAGTAAATTACGTCGTGCGGACCCTATGGTGGCCCAAACAGGTGCCCCGACATACAACCCAAGTAAGTAGCCCCATAAATAGTTTTTAAAGTTAATAAAATAGATATACGAGTACCCCACGTAGATTTAGATGTTCTCGTTAAGGCATAGAAGTTCTTTTTTTTGCTTTTTCACCAAAAACTTTATTATACTCTATAATTGCAAAATTCCTCTCTAACACCGGACCAAGATAGCACACGAACTGCTTCCTTATTTTTACGGTAACGTTACTTAATTTAATCGTAGGACACGATTTGAGATTTACTTTCAGAATGGTGTTTCCGTGTATTGCCCATGGTCCACCCGCCTAGTTCACCTAGGTGGACTATGGGAAATTATTTTTGCCCATAGTTCACCAGAATGTCCATATGTTTTTGTCGTAGTATTGCGAAAGAATAATAGTGATAATAAATGTTAAAGCCAGCGTGAAAATTTTGTAATCTATAAAGCTGTACCGCATTATACGTTACACATAAATAAAATAACTTGATTATATAAATAGGCTTGCCATTTATTTATTTAATAACAATTGCTTGCTTTACTAACAGTTTGCACCAAAGCGTACAGCAAGCCAACAACATAAACACTTCTAAACTAAAGAACCGCCGCCGTCAAACATTGTTTTTTTACCGGACTGCCGAAGGAGGGTAATGTGTTTATCAGTCTATGTATGTATGTATGTGTTCCTATGTGGCGTTCTAGAGACCAAACGCGTTGGCCAATTTTGATGATTCTTACGTCAATCGATTTGTCTTAACCTTGCAAAAGTCACTGGCTACATTAAAATTGGAAAACGGCGGATTTTGGGCGCCATATTGCGGGGGCCCAATTTTTTTACGGACGCTTCACGAATGACCTTACCCTGGTCTTCTTGGCTAACGAGAACTGGCGCAAAGCTATCGTATTAGATACTAATTACCGCAGGGAGGTATACCAGAGTATGGAGCTTCACGGACGCTTCTACCGGGTCCTACATGGTCCGGATGTAGATCTTTTAGCGTCCGTCGCTTGGCTGCGATTTCGTGACCTTTTCGGGGCAACCAAAGGTTTTGTCTTTGCGATTATGGACGAAGTTAGGATGACGAACAACTACCGGAAATACATTGTGAAGGACGGCACGGTTGACATCTTTCGGGCATGTCACCGGCTGGGAGAAACCATCGGTCAAAAATTATCTCCGGTTGTTCTAGTCTAGCTAACGGAGACTACTTGCATAGACACAACCTTGTAGCCAGGATTATCCAGCAGCAACTTGCTCTTAAATACAATCTTGTGGAATCGGAAGTGCCTTACTATAAATAGGTGCCCGACCCAGTACTCGAAAATGGCAATGTCACATTGTATTGGGATCTTTCTATCATCACTGACAGTATTATTGTTGCCAATAAGCCTGATATAGTGGTGATAGACCAACTAGAGCGTCCCCCATGACAAGAACTTCGTGAAGGCTGCGTGAAAAGAAAAGTAAGTATCTTGATCTAGCTTGCGAGGTTGTCGACATGTGGGAGGTGAATACAGCAGTCATTGTGCCGATAGTCGTGACGGCCAATGGCATAATAGCCAAGAGCCTCGACGAACATTTGAGGAGGCTCTCGTTGGGCAGATGGATCAAGGGCTTGATCCAGAAAATGGTACTCCTGGACACGGCGCGTATCGTTAGGAGGTTCCTCTCTTAGGAGCCCTGATCAGGAGGAGCACTGACACACTATATTTTAAAATTATTTTATCTTTTTTGTATGTGTTTTATAAAAATATTTAAAAATGTAAATCTACTTACATAAACATAACAAAACATAAGAAAAAATAAAAATAAAGGATGATTATCTTCAGTAGCTCCTTCTTGAATTTTCTTCTTCTTCGTCATATCGAATTATATAAGTTTAGACCAGAATGCACCCAGGTGAACCATGGGCAAAAATATTTCCCATGGTCCACCCAGGTGAACCATGGGCAAAAATATTTCCCATGGTCCACCCAGGTGAACCATGGGCAAAAATATTTCCCATGGTCCACCCAGGTGAACCATGGGCAAAAATAATTACCCGTGGTACACCCAGGTGAACTATGGGCAAAAATAATTTCCCACAGTCCACCTAGGTGGACTAGGCGGGTGGACCATGGGCAACACACGTGTGTTTCAACAATTTCGATGGCCCCACAAGATAGATGGATTGTGTGAGGAATTATACCAATGGCAGAAAAGAGAATGATAGCATAATGGTTAGAGTTTTTTTTTACATCTGATACTTTTAATTACTTTACATTGCATTTTTTAACCGACTTACCAAAAAGGAGGAGGTTCTATGTTCGACTTCTTGTATGTTTTTTTTTATTTTTATTTATTTTTATTTTGTATGTATGTTCACCGATATCTCCGTCAATTGTAGACCGATTTTGAAAATTATTTTTTTGTTTGAAAGAGTATATTTCGAAATTGGTCCCATTTTAATTTGGTGAAGATCTGATGAAGAACTTCAGAGATATACAACAGAACTCTTCAATAAATAACGGCAAATCATTCGGGATTGCTGTAATTGCATGTCTGTTTATTGTTTATACCATTTCATAACATAACATCACGCCAGTACACTATAAAGGGGTACGCTGATCTCTCATTTCACCGGTTATGTTCAAGTTTCATGTTATTCGGACAATCAATTCTGGCGTTATATGTACCTTACTAAACAACTTGCCTATTTTAGGAAAGTACAACTAAAAAGGGAAAAATAAAAAAAAATTTTTGCAAAAGAGTTTTTTTATATAACTTACATAATAATTATTAAATGGTCTATCAATATTTTATAGCTTTTTCTAACAATGCAGTTTTAATGGCAGCTTTAACTGCTTTAATGGAACACAGTCATAACGAATATTATTTCTTGTATACTATATTAAATGATGGACAAGAAAAAAGGTAAACAAACAATAATAATGAGGACAAGAGGAAAGATTAGATATCCATACTAATATTATAAATACGAAAATGTGTCTGCCTGTTCTGTTTGTCTGTTACGTTTCAGCACCCGTATTGCGTAAGTGCGCAAAAAGTTTAAACTCTATCCAACCAATAAAATCGACCAATAGACATGCGAGATGAATGACGCGATATGGATTTCCGTTCTGTGTGATTGGCCGATTTGGTCGATTGGATAGAGTATAATAATAATAAATAATTTATTTCACCAAAAAGCCTGTCTACAAAAATTCATGGTAGTTAAACATATAAAAGGCCTTAAACATTAGGTCATTTTTAGATACTCTGACTCCTAAACTAGGTGTATGTTCCTGTGACTTAGGAGTCAGTGATCCTCCGTAGCAACAAAGCCATAACACGTGTATAAAACAGTCATTTTATCATTTTAAATTAAATAATACAAAAGAGAGAAAATAATTATGAAATCAAAGAATTTAAAACATCATTACAATAATAATTCATATAGTCAGTCATAATATTTTTTATAATTAAGAAACTAATAATAATATGTAATTTAACTCTTTGCGCACTTACGCAATACGGCTGCTGTCAACCGCTGAATGGATTTGGCACACGCATAGACTATATGATACTTATTATCTCGGTAGTATGATCTCATGGGATAACAAAACACATTTTCAGAAGCTAGGACCTACTTGATAAAACTACTGTAAAGTTTGTAGGCATTTCAACCAAGAGTGGAACTCGAGCTTTATTTTGTGATAGGGAGAACGAGACCAACGACAGAGCTATCCAGGGCCTGCAGTCTCGACATAGCTAACGATCGTTACGTTAAGTAACATTCGTTAACTCTTACCACAAAATAGTAAGTATACAGAAGGGCCACTCCCGCCGTTTGGAAAATTGACAGCTAAACTTGACAGATTCACTAGGGTTGTACTAGCGTTGTCTCTGACTTAAAAAAGCAAAAGATCAAAATGTAGATAGTTAAATTGTCTTTGAGATGGTGACAATTTCATTAAAATACGCCCGGCGTGTTTGTTGTGTATTATACTTGTAAATAATACTATGATAAACGAATGAAACTCAAAATTTCCATAGATCAAATTATTAAGAAAATTGTATAATGTAACATATATGTTTTCCAAAAAAATACGACTAGCCGTTTAGACGTGATTCTCATTTTAAAATCAGCTACAGAGGGGTATATGCGCCTTAATATTTAATCAGACTAGGTGGAAGAATATTCTCCTTTTTTGTAGCGACTTCTAAATATTTTACATCGAACTTTTTATAACAAATTATCCGACCAGGCGCGTAAAAAAAACCGGCCAAGTGCGAGTCGGACTCATAGTTTGTTGTATGGGAGCCCCACTTAAATATTTAATTTATTCTGATTTTACCCGACTAAGTTATGTGTTTCGCTCGTATCTTGTATGTATGTATGTTTGTATGTATGTAATATTCTTTATTAACTCATATCTTTTAAACCACTTGGCCGAATTATATAATTAAGACATCGATAGATAACTCTTGACCGCCCAAGTGTTCTTAGATAGGTGAAGTTCTAAAAAAAATACATGGCGGCTTTTGGGCGCCATATTGTGCGAGTCTTTTTTTCTTCCAAACCCATCGAGTGGGGTATCAAAATGAAGGGTTTTAAGAGGTGATTACAAAAATATATACCACTTATATGTTTAAAAGTAATTCGAAAAATAAAAATATAACGATTAACAATTGCGAAATCATCGCGTTAAATTGCCCGTTTTAATTATATTGTTTTCAATTATGAAACGCGAAAGTTTTAAAGTTAATAAAAAAAGTTAATTTAAAAATCAAAAACCCGACTGATTAAGAATCGAACTAAAAGGATCAGGTGGTCAGCCAGTTCGCGAATATGTTTCCTCCAACTGCACAGCATGATTTTTTCTAGTTAACAGCTTTTTAGTTCGTATCAGTCGGGTTCTGGATTTTAAATTAACTTTTTAGTATTTGTTGTTATAGCGGCAACAGAAATACATCATCAGTGAAAATTTCAACTGCCTAGCTATCACGGTTCATGATATACAGCCTGGTGACAGACAGACAGACGGATCGCGGAGTCTTAGTTATAGGGTCCCGTTTTTATCTTTAGGTACGGACCCCAAAAAAACTCCGCAATCCAAATTTTCATGGAATACAATACAACAGACATGCTAACTATTCTATCTAGCTGCAGAACACGCAGAGAATGACCATGACCATAGACACTAACCGCACATAGACAACCTACCAACAACATGAAAAAAAAATACAAAAAGGCATTTCAGTCCATCTATCGATAATGTCGTCATACTTAGTCCTAGAAACATTTAAATATGCATGAAGGTAGTCTGTAATTGGACAAACGAGTTTAATCACCTGACATTCGACCTTAAACTCTTACTTTAAGAGTCAATATTGAACGTTTAACTGCACGGTGATACGACCTTTTGTAAACAGTTGGTCTAATAGGTAAATTCATTTGGTGGTTTTGTATGGGTATGGGAAGGACACAATTTGTTAGATGCTCTTGGTCTATTGTCATTGAAAACTGGTTTGTGATTGAAAATCTTTCCGTAAACGAGTCTAGAACGAGTCTAGGAAAGTAGGTATCTTTGCATTTTTAACCGACTTGCCAAAAAGGAGGAGGTTCTATGTTCGACTTTTTTTTTTGTGTGTTGTTTACCGATTTCTTCGTCAATTGTGGACCGATTTTGAAAATTATTTTTTGCTTTGAATGGGTATGTGCCGGTCCCATTTTAATTTGGTGTAGATCTGATGAAGAACTTCGAAGATATACAACAGAACTCTTCAATAAATAACGGCAAATCTCTCGGGATTGCTGCAATCGCATGTCTGTTTATTGTTTATACCATTTCATAACATAACATCACGACAGTACGCTCTAAAGGGGTACGCAGACCTTTCATTTCACCGATTATGTTCAAGTTTCATGATATTCGAGTAATCTATTCTGGCGTTATAGGTACCTTACTAAACCACTTACCTACCAGGTACAACTAAAAAGTGAAAAACTAAAAAACTTTTTACAAAAAAACGACGTGCAATTAAACTAACTAACTAATAATATAGCCTCATCTTTCATGGGGTACTGTACAAAATGTTACAATAAAATTCCTCCCCATATTCTAGAACTGAATGAGACGAAATTTAAAAATTGTATAAAACGCACACTATGCAGGCAGGCATATTATAAGTTGGGGGATTATATCACTGATAAAAATGCTTGGCTCAATGCTAGTCCTGCTCCACAACCACTAGGGCGCAAAAACAAATGATATGTTTATGTTTGTGTTGTATAGACTCGATTTCTTTTAGTATTGTATAGCTGCACAGCACGTGTGTGGGTACTATGTACCCAACTGTAAATCTTCCATTTGCTATACCTATGTGTCGTTCGTTGACTTGTGTGTGCCCTGGCAGTTGAGTGTGTCATGCTCTCTCAAATGTCTCTCTGATGGTGGCGCGTGTGTTGGATCATTCGGTTCCCTTCATGATGGTTGAGCTGGGTGGTGCCGATTCATGCGTCATGTTCGTGAACGGGCGCCGTCAGTTGGGATTGGTCATAACTCAACTGCTTCGGATGTTGATGTTTTTCTAGTACCTATTGTATAACTGCACAGACATGTGTGAGTACTTTTAATACTTTATACCTTTACATAGTGTAGTGTGTAGTGCTATTCTGGGTGCATTGTCCTCACATATGTGAATTTATTAATGTATATGTACTCATGTACCTAAATATTGTAAAAATCTTTTTTTTTTTAAAAGATTAAGTATGGAGTTTCTTGTGCATTCTTCTCCATAACAAGCTACTTTCCGAATGCACGGTAGAATCATTTTTTTTTATTTTTAAAAGAGTAAGTATGGAGTTTCTTGTGCATTCTTCTCCATAACAAGCTACTTTCCGAATGCACGGTAGAATCAACTTTTATTCCATGTAAATTTAAAAAGTATGGAGTTTCTTGTGCATTCTTCTCCATAACTAGCTACTTTCCAAATGCACGGTAGAATCAACTTGTATTCCATTTAAATTTAAATTGTGACATTCAAAAGTGCCGCTTGGTGGCCCAGTTGAAATAAATATCTTTTGTCTTTTGTCTTTTTGTCTTTACTTAACTACTTACTTTTTTACTTACTTAACTTACTAACTTTATATTAACTTTTAATTATTGTTCATTTTTTATTTTTATTTTGGACTCCTACCACTGTTGTGTTCTTTTTAACCCAAAGGTTGACACTGGTAGAGAATGCCTTGCTGCATTAAGTCCGCCTATGTATCACCATTGTACATGAAGTTTAAATAAAAAAATAAATAAATAAAAAAGTACAAAGTGAAAATAACTTTCTTTTTGGAAGTTGGTGGAAATAATGCAAAAAATTGTTACATACGAAAAACTTCCAAAAAGAAAGTTATTTTTCACTTTTTAGTTTTTTATTTGGAAGTCGGTAGTATATTTTTGAAACATTTCTTTTTTGTACAGAAATCTACTAATTCCCTGAATTCTTTCATGAGTGCGAGAGGCTTTTACCTTGCTGTGGGACATATAAAACACACACAAGTAATATAAGTCCTGCTCTGCACTTTTTGTGTCAATCAGTCATCATATACATTAATATCAAAAGTTACTTTTCCCAAATATGCAGTGGTCTTTTTGAGAAGCGCAACCAGCCATATTAGATTATATAGCATTAATAATACGATCATTCAAATTACTATTGAATCCAAACAGTTAAATTCTGGCACCAACAAACTCCACACTTTCTATTCCTATCAGTTACAATAACATTGCTGTATCATAGAAAAATCGACCTTAACAAAAACTTTGTATCATTGTATTGTCCCTGCACTATGAACAATGATTGAAGCTACAGGTAGTATCGTGCGGAGGTGAAAGATCACACCATGCATAAGTAAACAGCATGGGTGACGGTGGAATGTCACTGACATGGCTTTCTGAAGGTGAAGAAACTTGCAGAGGGGTGAGAAAGGTGATCAGAAGTTAAGAGGGAAAATCTGAAGTCTTTACATACATACATACATAAACTCACGCCTTTTTCCCATGGGGGTAGGCAGAAACTACAGAACGCCACCTGCTACGATCCTTACATACTTATTTTGCTTCACATACATTCATACATCTAGTCATACACACACGCCGGTTATGGGTACTGCGCACTTGGCCTTTCTGAAGAACATCACCTATAAGGTCTATGTATGTCTTTCTAGGGCGTCCCCTCCCGGCGTTTCCATTCACGTCTGCCTTGTAAATACCTTTCGTAAGTCGACTTTCATTCATCCTCTCAACATGGCCAAACCATCTTAACATATCCTTTTCAATTTTAGTCACTACATCTTCTTTTAAACCACAACGTTGTCTTATTACCTCATTCCTCAATCTATCAGTTAAAGTTACACCACACATTCGCAAGGAGCGCATTTAAACAATCCAAACAATTTATTATTATTATTTATTTATTATTTATTTCTACTGCATTAATCCTACTACTAGTCTTCAGTGCTTGTGCAGCATATCTCCGCAGACCATGGCCCACCTTAAGGAGTGCGCAGCATGCCCTGTCACCTGTACTTGCGAAGACCTTATGACTGCGTCACCGAATGGTGTTGCCGTGGCTGAATTCTGGGCCAACCACAATATTTAAATTTTTATATTTGCCATCGACACGCTAAGAAGAAGATGTCTTTTTTGCCATACCCAGCCTTCACTTCCATACATAAGTGTAGGCACCAGCACGCTGTTGTGAACGGCGAGTCGAGCTTCCGGAGACATCGACTTGCTGGTCACAACTGCATGCATAGCACCATTCACTTTATTCCCTGCATTCACTCTCCTTTCCACATCCTCTCCAATCTTTCCATCCCTTGTGAACATACTTCCCAGATATACAAACTCGTTCACTTGCTCCACACTCTTATCATTTATTTTCACTTCACACTTCGATACATCTTCTTCTCTTTCAAACACCATTACCTTAGTCTTGTTCACATTTATACTCATCCCTTTTAACTTAAAACTTTTAACTTACTTTAAAGTCTTTACATACACATAACTTATCGGTGATGTTCTTGAAAAAAGTCGGGTGCGTATTACTCATAGCCGTCAACGTAAACGAAGTAAAAGAAGTAAGAAAGGATCGCAGCAGGTGGTGTTTTGAAGTTACTTCGCCCCCATTAGAAAAGGCGTGAGTTTCTATATGTGAAAAAACTGGCTTATCTATTCTTGACAGTAAGCCAGGCAGCTTAAAAAAGATGAAGTTATAGGTTTGATGAACAAAAACATTCCTAGAAATCACATCACACTAATAATTAAAAATAAGGGCGAAAGTTTGTTAGTGTGTGTGTGTGTTTGTTACTTCTTCAACAGCTGGACGGAGCTGGATGAAAGAACAATGGCGAAACCTTAGCTGGCTGGTGGGCAACGGGCTGGTTCAAAATGGATATGAAAAATCATAATAAATAAAAAGTTATTTGACTTTTTAGTTAATTTATTTAGCTTAGTGTTGCCATTATATATTTTATATCTGCTAGTGACAAATAGTAACTATATTTAGTAGTAATATCATTATTGTATTTATTACAGTAAATGAGTTAACAATACAGTTTATGTCTAAATGTAGAAGTTCCTTGCAGGTAGGTAAAAATATTGTAGTGCAGTAGGAATAAATGAATTACTTTCAATTAATGATTGGCAAAAAGACAAGTATCCAAGTCAAAAAAAATAGCTTGGTTGTTGACGACGACCTTTTGATACACGTCAAAGCCGCTTGGTTTAAATTCATGCTGAAATAACTACTTAAGGGAAATACTAAATTTATTCCATGTAAATTTAAAAAGTATGGAGTTTCTTGTGCATTCTTCTCCATAACTAGCTACTTTCCGAATGCACGGTAGAATCAACTTGTATTCCATTTAAATTTAAATTGTGACATTCAAAAGTGCCGCTTGGTGGTGCGATATTGCCCTTTTACTTATATGAAATTGAATACTATTACCTATTAAACACATTATTAAAATTTACCCAGACATAACCTACAAGAGTTTATGAATGAATATCTATTATTCTCGACATTCTCGAACAAAAATTCTTGCGCCAACTAATTCAGAACATCACCCTGAGTTAAACCAAATATTTTTCATTTAATGACGTAGTAATTTTATCTCTGCTAAAACAATGTATGGGCACCTGCCATTGTTCTTTGGCGCGGATATAGATTATAGTCTGGAATAGCACATCGGTTACTTTTTATCCCGGTATAATATTCCCTTGGGATAATAAAACATATTTCACGCGGGCGAAGCCGCTGACAGAAGCTAGTCGTAAATAAATAAAGTAAGAAGAACAAACTTAATAATCAGCCAAAATTTTACAATTTGTTTTAATAAAAAACTCAAACCAAACAAAATGTTTGAGTTTTTTTGTTTGGTTCTCCGGAATCGATTTAGCAAACATGAGCACAGTATCCAGTCTAGATCCCAACTTTTATATTTGTTGATGATGTGTATTCAACGTCCCTACAACAGAATTAACCAGACCAAAATGTTCGCAGTGAGTGCTTACGCGTGCCCGTGGTCCCGCCATAAGTGGCACAGGAGGACACCGTGGAGTTTTAGTGGGTTGGAGTCCCACATAACTGCACTATCTCCCCGTAGTGGCAGAGTATGCAAGAGCATTACTCCACGCTTAAAAAGAAGGCCAGAATTTTAATTATCCAGCCAAACCGCCCGTACTTCTAACTCTACTGACGCCTCTACCACAACCGTCGTGAGCATGAAATCATGTCCAGCGACTGACATTGTACATTGACCGTCAGGCGCGGATCGATCGCCGGCAAGCGACACAACGCCGTGTGTTTTATTCAATATCATTGATTGTCAATGTTCCGGTAATGAGTCTAATGATGGCCCTTTATCTTTAGACAGTGGACTTATATTGAAGGTTAAGTTTATCGAAGCGAAGAAGGTACAGGATCTTTTCAAGTTTCAGGGTCAAGTTTTAGGGTTACTTGAGAATATAAGGAGTGAGATGAGAGAAATGGGAGTCAGTGATAGCGTGACCGTGCACAGGACGGTATGGAAGAATAAAACGTGGCCTTTTATCTTTAGACAGTGGACGTATATAGAAGGTACAGGATCTTTTCGCGAGCGTTCGGGAAGTTGCGCAGTATTTTCTCGTCCAATTTACCGCAGTGTCTCAAGACAAAAGTCTATGACCAGTGTGTATTGCCAGTAATTACTTATGTGACCGAGACGTAGTCGTTCACAATGGGCCTTATCAGAAAGCTTATAGTCACCAAAGGGTAATTAATGGAGAGGGCTATGCTCGGAGTTTCCTTGCGTGATCGCATGATACCCGCAGGAGAACCAAAGTTACCGACATAGCCCGAAAAATTGCGAAACTTAAGTGGCAGTGGGCAGGGCACATTGCTCTTAGAACGGATGGCCGATGGGGCCGAAAAGATCTGGAATGGCGGCCGCGAACGGTAAGATGATGCGTTGGAAGGCGTCCCACTGACCAATGACCGATGACCTGCTTAAGGTTGCGAGAATGTGCTGGATGAGAGACGCACGGGTTCGGTTAATGTGGCGACGCCCGGGGGAGGCCTATGTCTAGCAGTGGACGACTTTCGGCTGAAATGATAATGATGATCACAGGATCTTTTCAAGTTACAGCGTCAATGTACTTGAGGATATGAGGAGTGAGATGACAGAAAAGGGAGCCAGTGATTGCGTGACGGTGGACAGGACGGTATGGAAGAACAAAACGTGTTGCGCCAATCCTTAGAACAAGGGCAGGAAGATGATGGAGGTCAATGTAATATAGGACATGCACGTAAAGCTTTCGTGCGGTCATATTTAGCCCTTAGTCCAAGTCATTTTGAATCTTCCACTCCAATCGACACAGCTGCCATGATTACGGAAAAAACCCGATTAATTTCAACAAACAACCAGATATGATTTCATTGAGACGAGTGAATAATTTCTAAAGAGAGGATTATGCCGTTGTCTGAGAAATCCTTGCGTAGAAGTTCTAATAAGATATCTTGGAGATTGAAGTGTCGATAAACTTCTGAGGACTTGCCAGTATTTAAGGATATAAAAGCGAAGGACACAGCTGTCTAGGTATTTTTTTTGGTTATAGGACCTAGAAGAGTCGCTTTTACATGGAAAAGAGAGGCAGTATCCACGCAACCAGCACCGTTCAGTCAGCCAATATGCTCAATACCTTAGGTGTCTAGCAAAAATACCCTTTCGATAAGAGCACGCGGCCCGCACGGGTCGATCTTTAAGGTTAAGCAACGCTTGACGAGGTCGGTCCGTGGATGGGTGACCATTTCAACATACCGAGTTTCTTCCGTGCCTCGGAAAGCACGCTAAGCCGTTGGTCCCGGCTGTCATTTGAAGATCTTTGACAGTCGTTACGAATGGTCAGAAGCTTGAGATCTGACACCAGTCTAGCCAAGGGATACCATATTACCCAGTTACTGGGTTGTGGAGGTCAGATAGGCAGTCGCTCCATGTAAAACACTGGTACTCAGCTGAATCCGGTTAGACTAGAAGCCGACCCCAACATAGTTGGGCAAAGGCTAGGCAGATGATGTATGTCTTTATTTATTTTCTAAACGTTGAAGGTCAAAATGTTTATTTTTCAAATATACCTTTAATAAAAATATAATAATACCTTTAAAAGAGAAATTCTGGTATATTTCTATGTTAATATTATAAAGCCGAAGAGTTTGTTTGTTTGTTTGATTGCGCTAATCTCAGGAACTGGTTGGAATTTAAACATTCTTTTTGTGTTAAATAGTAAATTTATCGAGGAAGGTTATAAGCTATATAACATCACGCTAAAAACAATAGGAGCGGAGCATAAATGAAAAATGTTGCAAAACCGGGTTTTTTTTTTCTTTTTGAGAGCTTCCGTTGCGTGCGCTGCGTAAACGGTTTAAGTTTCGCAACAATCATGTATGTAGGGTAACAATTATGGGATATTATAACAACATAAACTTTATAGGTAAAGGAAAACGTTTTCTAGGTGACTTTCCTTAACCTTTGGCGTATTTGCTAACTGCATTCACAGATTTAGAAAAATAAAATACTATCAGCAGGAAAAAGGCCACTTAATAAAAAAAAAATTGACGCCATTCAGTATTGTAAATTACAAAATAAAATTTTCAGTCGTCTTATGCCCTTTTTTCATCTCAAAAACCCAACCCGTTCTGCCCATATAATCTGTCACTAAAACCTTTCCCCAATGGACTTTTTAATAAATTTTAAAAGGAGTAAATTCAATGGCGCGTGTTTGTGAAAATATTTTATAAGCACGGAATGACTTGCATAAAATAACCATTGATCATAGAATCATGCATGCCGTTTGATGCATAACTTATTCACTAGTCGTTTAGAGACTTTTACTTCAGGTCCAAAAACCGCATACATGCGTCATCGTCATTTTCATGTCAGCTGTATGACAGTTAAGTACTGCTGGAGTAAGGCCTCTCCTATTGATTTTCATCCATTGACGAATGTCGATTTTCACCAGAAGGTCAAAACAAAATTTCATTCTTTAATTGTAATATTTAAAGTCATAATAAAATATGAGTAATTTTTTTCTGGACATAAAGAAAAGAAAGAATAGAAAAAAAGAAAGAAGATAAAGAAAAGAAAGAAAAGAAAGGAAAAATAGAAAAGAAAAAAAAGAAGGAAAAGAAAAAAAAAAACCGGCCAAGTGCGAGTCGGACTCGCGCACGAAGGGTTCCGTACTTGGTAAATTGCGGTTTACGATTTATGACGTATTAAAAAAAAAACTACAGACTAGTTCTCGTTCAAACCAATTTTCGCTGGCAGTTTACATAGTAATGTACATTATATATTTTTTTCAGTTTTATCATTCTCTTATTTTAGAAGTTACAGGGGGGGGGGGGGACACATTTTACCACTTTGGAAGAGTCTCTCGCGAAAACTATTCAGTTTAGAAAAAAATGATATTAGAAACCTCTATATCATTTTTGAAGACCTATCCATAGATACCCCACACGTATGGGTTTGATGAAAAAATATATTTTTAGTTTTAGTTTCAAGTATGGGAACCCCCAAAATTTATTGTTTTATTTATATTTTTCTGTGAAAATCCTAATGCGGTTCACAGAATACATCTACTTACCAAGTTTCAACAGCATAGTTCTTATAGTTTCGGAAAAAAGTGGCTGTGACATACGGACGGATAGACAGACAGACAGACGGACAAACAGACATGACGAATCTATAAGGGTTCCGTTTTTTGCCATTTGGCTACGCAACCCTAAAAAGACAGAAAAGAAAGAAAATACATTTATTTGTCACAAGCCACTAGAGCACACAATATAAAAAAAGAAAATCAAAAAGAAAACTTAAAACAATAAAAAAAAGAAAAACCAATATACCTAAATACGACATTGTGTGTCCCACGGCTGCGCCAAATAGGACCAGTTCAACAAAAATTCCAGCAACTAGTTCCCGACGCTGTTTTTGATTTGGCTGTTTTTATTGTTTTATAGAATACCAGGCCCCTCAGAAAGTATTGCGAAAAAAAGTTTTTATATATGGGAGACTGGCCAGTTATAATGTTTTTCGAAAATATGATTATTTATAAGTAAAAATAAGTAAGTTCCAATTTCAAAATTTCCCTCCACATTTTTTGCGAGTTAATTCAAAGTATTGTGTCTCACTGAAATATGGATCTGCGCCGGGAACATTTTAGAGCTATGATTTTATACGATTTCAAGTGTCGCCTGAAACCGGATGAATCGTACGATAGACTTCAAATGGCATTCATGGATGAAGGCCCTTCCAAGGCAACCGTGTATCGTTGGTATAACGAATTCAAGCGCGGTCGACCAACTTTGGGGGATGACGAAAGAAGCGGTCGCCCTTTGACGGCTGTTACCGAAGAAAACGTGCTAGCAGTGAAAAATTTAATCCAAGACAATAGGCGAATTACATATCAGGAGATTCAACACATATTGAAGATTGGATCGGGAAGCGTTCACGAGATTCTACACAGCCATCTTCGCGTGAGGAGGATAGTATCACGCTGGGTGCCGCACAACCTCACCGATGCTCAGAAGCAGGCCCGGGTGGAATGGTGCCGTGATATGCTTAACAAATTTGAAGCAGGCTCGTCTCGGCGTGTTTACGACATCGTTACAGGTGATGAGTCCTGGATTTATCAATACGACCCAGAAACCAAGCGCCAGTCGACTGTTTGGGTGTTTCAAAATGAGCCAACGCCTACCAAAGTGAAGCGATCTAGAAGCGGGGGTAAGATTTTGATCGCTAGCTTTTTTAATTTGACTGGCCACTTGGTATCAATTCCCTTACGGGATCAAAGAAGCATTAATGCCGAATGGTATACTACCAAATGTTTGCCAGAAGTTTTCTCTGTTATAAGCAACAAGCGACCAAACACAGGGCTCCGCGGGCTACTGCTCCACCACGACAATGCACCTGCGCACACCGCACTCAAAACGAGGGACTTCCTGGACAGCACGCCAGTCAAACTCCTGGGTCACCCTCCTTACAGCCCTGATCTAGCACCGTGTGACTTCTTTTTATTCCCAAAAATAAAAAATCAGCTCAAAGGGATACAATTTTCGTCGCCGGAAGATGCGCTGGCTGCGTTCGAGCAGGCTGTAAACGAGGTGTCTGCGGCGGACTGGAAAAAGTGTTTTGAAAACTGGTTTAGGCGCATGAATCTTTGTATAGAGGCTGGTGGAAAGTACTTTGAAAAGATTTAATAAAAATATATGTACGTATAGAACAATTTTTTTTAGTTTCGCAAAACTTTCTGAGTGTCCCACGTACTTTTCAAAGTTCATTAAATATGCAGCTAAAGGGAGTGCACCACTGACGACGCCGGGTAAAGTGGCGAAGATTTGGTCCAACAAATTCTACTATACAATGCCGTGCCATCGACATTAAGAACAAGAAGTCTAATTCCACCTATTCCGTTTCATCATCGGACTACCAGATGCGCCATCGATACACGGTGGATATCCCACCCATACGCACAAAACGTTTTGAGATCACTTTTATTATGCGTACAGCTAAGGAGTGGAATTCCCTGCCGGAGTCTGTGTTTCCCGACAGCTACAATCTGGGGGTCTTTAAGTCAAAAGTGAATGGGTTATTTCTAGGCAAGCGTGTTTCACCGTCGACCACATCATCGCTTACCTTCAGGTGAGATAGTGGTCAAGCGCGAGCATCATCATCTGCCTAGCCTTTTCCCAACCATGTTGGGGTCGGCTTCCAGTCTAACCAGATTCAGCTGAGTACCAGTGTTTTATATGGAGCGACTGCCTATCTGACCTCCACAACCCAGTAACTGGGTAACACGGTACCCCTTGGCTAGAATGCTGTCAGATCTCAAGCTTCTGACTACTCGTAACGGCTGACAAAGATCTTCAAATGACAGCTGGGTCCAACAGCTTAACCTGCTTTTCCGAGACACGGAGGCAACTCGGTATGTTGAAAATGGTCACCCATCCACGGACCGACCTCGTCAAGCGTTGCTTAACCTTGATGATTGACCAGTGCGGCTGTTATTATTTAGCCACGAGCTAATTTATTTAAAGTCATACAAGATTCTTTTTTTTTGGGAATGTTTTTTTTATTTTTTATGTAATACTTTTAAAATTTCCATAAATATGCATCTAAATTCGTCAAAACAAATCGTCAATGGTGACTTGCACCATAGACGATGCCGGGTCAAGTGGCGAAGATTTGGTCCAACAAAATCTACTATATACTGCCGTGCCAGCGTCGAAATTAAGAACAATAAGTTCCATACTAAATAAAAAAAATAACAATAAACCCGACTGCTTAAAAAGCCAACTAAAAAGACGTAATCACGTAAACAAGAAGAAAATCATGCTGTGCAGTCGGAGGACATACCTACCTGGTTTTCCTCAGCCAGCTCGCGCAAATGTATCATGTCTTTTTAGTTGGCTTTTTAAGCAGTCGGGTTTTTTTTTTTTTTTTTACAACTTTTTAGTTATAAGTAAATTTAACATATAAGTATTATATATTTTTGTAATCACCTCTTAAAACCCTTAATTTTGATACCCCACACGATGGGTTTGGAAGAAAAAAACCGGCCAAGTGCGAGTCGGACTCGCGCACGATTGCTGTATGGGAGCCCCACTTAAATATTTATTTTACAATGCATGTCCTCGAAAAGAGCGGTTTTCCAAGCAGCCAAACTGTGCGGAAAGTGTCACTTTTTTTCACTAGTGCTTTTTACTTTCCTGTATTTTTTTAATTTTTAACTCCAACGTCAGCCCGACGCATAGAGTTTTTATTATTTGAGAAAAGTTTTAAAATTAGTTATGTACAGATTATCATTCATATAAAAGGTAAAATAAAACTAATACTTTATTTTAGGCGTTTTTAATTACTCTAGATTTAGATTTTAATCAAATTTTAAATATTCATTAAATATGTTTGGCAGAACGTATATTTTGCTCGTGCCTTATTGCGTTACGATGTGACAGCTATTCGCACATGCGCAGTAGATATGCCCGAGGAACTATTAGTTAATCTGTGGATAGGCTGAACGCGCTTGAATAAGCCCGCCATTTTATTAATTTCATTTTATTAATTTATTTATTTCCTCGCACAATGCATAGTAAAATATTGTATGATACACGTACGTAAGATGATTGCCGACTCGTGTCGATTTATCCACTCACTCGCTTCGCTCGCTCGTGAATAAAAATGCCACTCATCGGAAATCACCTACCTTCCGCACTTGTAGCATAAATAACTATTATTCTGTTTTTAGTATTTGTTGTTATAGCGGCAATAGAAATACATCATCTGTGAAAATTTCAACTGTCTAGCTATCACGGTTCATGAGATACAGCCTGGTGACAGACAGACAGACAGACAGACGGACCGCGGAGTCTTAGTAATAGGGTCCCGTTTTTACCCTTTGGGTACGGAACCCTAAAAAACTATGTGGTCTCTGGTTTTAAAATTTAAATAAATATTGACGTTGTAATACACAAAGTCACAAACTACCCACCTCTATTTAACTTCCTAATACCGATAACTCTTCACCCTATTAAAAAGATAGTTTGAGTCACAAGGGGCAGGTAACCGGTGGTTTTCTCATAACTAATGCAAATAGTCGCTTGTATAATAACCTACAATTTAGATAATACCCGCCTTGTAAGGCTAGCGTAGAGTCCTTCGATGTAGAAGCATTTTGTTAATAAAACGAGTAGTTTGAAATATTGACAACTAGTTTCTGCCAGCGGCTTCCCCCGCGTGAAAGTCGCAAAATTAGCCCGAGGGAACATATTACCGGGATAAAAAGTATCCTATGTGCTGTTCCTGTCTATAATCTATCTCTATGCCAAATTTCATCTAGATCTGTCGAGCCATTTGAGGGTGAAGAAGTAACAAACATACAAATACACACACACACTCACAAACATTCACCTTTTATAATATTAGTGTGATGATATACGTATAAATATATAATATAATAAGTGTGCAGTTTGATAAGATAGTGACAAAAATTGAACATTGTATGCTAAAATGGTTTGGCCACGTTGTCAGGATGTATGAAAAGCGACTAACAAAAGGTATATACAAGGTCGCGGGGTCTCATTGCTAAGAAAGAAAATTTGGTTCAAATAAATCTCAAGAGATGGCGCGTGTTCTTGTTTAACCAACTCTCCTACGTACAAAATTATGGAATAGTCACAGTCACAGAATAGTCACAGAATAGTCACAGAATAGTCACAGAATAGTCTTAGTTCACATTTCAAAGATTATTTGAACGGATCATTTCAAATTGATGCCAGTAGATGGCGCATTTTTAAATTTCTGAGGCATTCCACTCGATTGTTAAAAAAAAAATACTATCAAACGAATCTTCACCGTTTTTAACAAAAAAAATATTCACGAAACTAGTAAACCCTTTTACTTGCAAGTGACTGCTAACAACATCTATTGCCGTGAAACGGGATCGAACGCGATTGATGTACTTACAAAAATAACAAGATTAATCAGATGAAAAACGCTAGTTACGTTGGCACGGTTTCTTTGTATGGGATGAGGCATCTGTATGCTAGTATTATATTATCTGTGACAAGGTGAATGGAAACGCCGGGAGGGGACGCCCTAGATAGGCCAGATGCGCAGTACTCATAACCCGCGTGTGTATGACTAGATGTATGAACGTGAGTAAAGCACAAGACTCAATTTTCATACAGTGACGTCACAGTTTCTAAACGAAAAGTAAAACGTAAAAGTTCATCGTTAAGGTTGGGTAATACAAAAACAAAAATTTAAAAAACCCCCGACACATTTATCTTGCGAAAACACCCCGATTCAAACAGTAAAACACCCGTAACTTTTGAACAGCTGAACCGATTTTATTCTAACATAGCTAAAAACACTCTCAAAACAAACTAAATCAAAATCGGTTCATCCGCTTAGGAGTTATGATGCCACAGACAGACACACAGATACACAGCAACACACGTCATACTTATAACACCCCTCTTTTTCGGTGGGGGTTAAAAATAAGTAGGTATAAAGGATCGTAGCAGATGGCATTCTGTATTTACTGCCTACCCCCCTGGGAAAAAGTCGTGAGTGAAAGTTATGTATGTATATGAAATAATACAGACTTGTTTCCTAGAAAACGTGTGCACTTCGATTAAATACTTTGCAGTTTTTTCAATTAGGATATGGATTACCTATTTTGTGATTATTGAAAAGGAGATTGCCCATACACGGGCCCCTTATGAGGTATCGTGTCTGCGATTTCAATATTATCCAAATATAGGATTTATATTTTGTTTTTTATTTTTTCCATCCGTGTCCTTTACTTTATATGTACAGACAACAAGTTAAATTTCATAATTTAAAAATCCCCCGACACATTTTTATTTCATGTTAGGTACATAATTTATCTAGTACATAGTAGATACGCTTCGATCGGCAATCTATTGAACACATAATTATGACACGATATCTTGCGAAAACACCCCGATTCAAACAGTAAAACGCCCACAACTTTTAAACGGCTGAACCGATTTTATTCAAACATGCTAGGAACACTCTCGATTAAGTCACCTTTTAAACAAAAGAACTAAATCAAAATCGGTTCACCCGTTTGGACGCTATGATGCCACAGACAGACAGACACCCAGATACACAGCAACACACGTGAAACTTACAACACCCCTCTTTTGCCGGCGGGGGTTAAAAACAGATCAGGTGCCTTCACTTGGACAATTGTATGCACCTTATTGCATTGTAATAAGGGTTCATTTCATAAACAGAAACATTGTTATATCTTGCGAACCCCGTTAAAAATAAATAAAAAATGTTTTCTAATTATGAATATAACGTGTTTTTCCTACAATATATACGTACAACGAAATTCATAAAAATACAACCATTTTTTCAAACTTGGGCCAAGTTCCCTTACAAAATGGGCATTCTCCTTTATCTGATCGATGTATTTCTTATGAAGTTTATTTATTTGGCTGGGACTGTGCTAGCCCATCCATCCACCCATCCTATCGCATTTAAAACGAATAGTATTTATATATTCGTTTATCCCCGAACTGGAACTTACGAGCTAAATATAGCATATCTACAATGAAAAATGTCTGGCAACATCGCGGCAGACCCGGGCGAAGATGGCTGTTCGAACTCGACACCGGAATTAATGAAAAGAATGAGGGATGCCTTTGCCCTTAGTGGAACAACACAGGGAGGTTATATTTAAAAAATGGCCAAACACGTTTGTTGTATGGGAGCCCCACTTAAATATTTATTTTATTCTGTTTTTAGTATTTGTTGTTATAGCGGGAACAGAAATACATCATCTGTGAAAATTTCAACTGTCTAGCTATCACGGTTCATGAGATACAGCCTGGTGACAGACGGACCCCAGAGTCTTAGTAATAGGGTTCCGTTTTTACCCTTTGGGTACGGAACCCTAAAAACATACTTTTTTAATATGCGATAAAAAACTCCACTTGCACGTTAAACTGACAAAGCAGTCAAATCATTGATAACTTTTTTTAAAACATTCGAAATTTTACAAAAAAAAAGTACAATTTGTGAAAAAGCAAAAAGAAATTTATGGCCCATGAGGGGATCGAACCCGCGACCTTCGCGTTATTAGCACGACGCTCTAACCAACTGAGCTAATGGGCCGTTGTGAAAGCCGTCGAAATATCTATTCTGTTGCCAAATACTACATAATCATACATGCAGTTTGCATAATCTGTGTGATGACGTCATTCATTTATTATTATAGAAGATACGCGTTGAAGATATCGTTGGAATTAACCCAATTTACATTTATCCAGTAGTACGGATGGTCGATGGGACCGAAAAATTCTGGAGTGGCGACCGCGAACCAGAAGACGCTGCGTTGGAAGGCCGCCCACTAGGTGGACAGATGACCTGGTAAGGGTGGCGGGCATCCGCTGGATGCGACACGCACGGGACCGGTCAATGTGGCGACGCTTGGGGAGGCCTATGTCCAGCAGTGGACGTCTTTCGGCTGATATGATGATGATGACATATATCCATCATGCTTTAGTTGCTCATATTCATACAGAGATTAACTAAGCTAGGCATTTGGATTCTAGTAGGTACTTAAACACTTATTTATATTACTACAGAAGATGTTGATTTGGCTCAGAATTGATTATAATATGACGTAAGAACGGTCAAAGTATTAGTAGATAAGTTTCTACCTACTAATGATAGTGCAAGAGAACGAAAGATCTAAAGATAAATGTTAGGTATTCTAAGATAATCTTGAAGATTCACTAGCTTATGTAACTCTCGATAAATAAGATATTTTAAGATTAGTGTGTAGATTATCGCCTACCGTGTTGTGGACGATGCCATATCGTAGCGTTTATCTACCAATCATAAAACTTTACATCGGTATGTTACTGAATTAGATTTTGAAGGAATAATTTGATATGAATAAAGTGAGAAATATATAGTATATTAGAGGAAGTTTGATAGTGGCGCCAGTGACAGAAAAATTGAAAGGAAATTGTTTGTCCTGGTATGGTCATGTGATGAGGAGTGATGAAACGCATGATACTACAAGCTACATATTTCATGCTACATAATTTATCTAGTACATAGTAGATACACCCGGATTCAAGCAGTAAAACGCCCATAACTTTTGAACGGCTAAACCGATTTAATTTAAACATAGCTAAGAACACTCTCGACAAAATCACCTTTCAAACAAAAAAAACTAAATCAAAATCGGTTCATCCGTTTAAGAGCTATGATGCCACAGACAGACACACAGATACACAGCAACACACGTCATACTTATAACACCCCTCTTTTTTCGGCGGGGGTTAATAAAGAGTTATGAATATAAATGTGGATGGTTGGGGAGGGAGGGGACGGCCAAAGAAATGATGGATGGACTGTGTAAGGAGTGATACGAAAGAAAAGGGAGTCAGTGATAGCGTGACGGGGGACAGGACGGTATGGACGAAGAAAACGTGTTGCGCCGACCACAAGTAACATGGGAGGCAGGAAGATGATGATGAATCTCCACTATCTAAGTAGTAAAAATATTGCTATATTAAATGTTTATTATAATTTTAGCATTGTTGAGATAGACTTGATTTAATAAACAGCATGGATTCTCCTTGCGTTATAATAACGGCTAGGGGAGTTGATCTATATTATACTATCTACACTACTGTATACTATCTATAATAATATTATAAAGAGGAAATTTGTGTGTAACGAATAAACTTAAAAACTACTGGACCGATTTCAAAATTTTTTTTCACCGTTGGGAAGCCACACTATCCCCGGGTGACATAGGCTACTTTTTATCCCTGTATTCCCACGGGAAAGGGAACTACGCGGGTGAAACCGTGAGGCATCCGGTAGTCAGAAATAAAATTATTCATTTTTTTTTTTTTTAGAACAAGCTTTTTCGTATTCTTCTCAGCAGACCCTTTCATTTGATACCCATACATGGCAGTGCACAATAAAGAACTAGTTCGCCATCTTGGACCGTCCGCCATATTGGATTTAGAATGACGTGACTTAGTTATCCATGCATTGTCATCCAAACTAATACTATATAACTATAAAACGTATATGCAATTTGTAAGGTTTGACCCGAACCACACCCGAACACACTTACATACATACATACATACATAAATTGCAAGTTAAATAAAAGCTTGTAACATAGTCATCTTGATAACGAATATGCATAATGTTATAAGCAGAAGAATTAAGTATATCGATTTTACGGCCAATAATTCAACACGATTTTCAATCACTTCGCTGTGACTCAACAAGAATGTTTTTAAAGAATTCATCATAATCATCATAATTGCCCATATAAATAAAAAAAAAACATAATATATCGCTTGGTAAATTGATGATCTCAATTAGTTGAAATATATCAACACATACATAATATCAACTCCAACGAAGTATACTGCATTTGAAATAACATAAAAAATTCAAACAATCTCATTTTATTTACAATCCGATCAACCGATTATGAATATTCTTTAGTCAGTTGAAAAGTCGTTTCAGTAATTTTTATTTTGGGCCTTAGAAAATACTTAAAAAAATAACTTTTTCGCAAAAAAAAAAACCGACTTCAATAACAAAACACTGAAAAGGGAAAATTACTTTCGTTTCGGAAGTCGGTTTCATTTGTAACTCATGTTTTTATCGTTTTGCGTCACCGACTTCCGAAACGAAAGTTATTTTGCACTTTTTAGTGTTTTGTTTTTGAAGTCAGTAATTTTTTTTTTTCTTCTGTCTTTTTAGTTTTGGTTCACCATCACTACAAATTGAGCAAGTGCCATAGTAAGGTACCTAAAGAATTGACAAAATACCCTTAAAACTCAATTTACACATTCGTGCTGTTTGTCGCTGAAGAGTTCGGTTGTATGCTCCTTATATCTTAAAAACTACTTAACCAATTTTGCTGAAACTTTCACTATGACCTAAGATGAGAGATACTTAATCCAATAAGAAAAGAGTGATCATGATCCGATTACTATTTTCGGAGAAATGCGTGGATACATACATACACATAACATCCAAATCCGAATACATACGTACGACGTCACCATGGATACGTTTGTTGTATACCAAAACCTTCTCCAGAATGTAACAAATACTTTTCTTAAATCCGCATCTAAATCGTTTTAGTCAAACGCGAGAAAATCGAGGACAACCATACATAAGTACGAGTCAAACTGAGAACCTCCTTATTTTTTGAAGTTGGTTAAAAGAGATTGAATCTTGTGAACTTTTTCCTGACACTCAATAAAACTAGTTTTGTTATTAGTAAGGAATAGGTTTGCCAGATCCAATTTTATATATTTCTATATAATATTTATTTCAGTGTACTTATGCAGTATGCTACTTTTATAACATCAACGACCAGCGAAATTGTAGCTTAGCGGAAATGTGACACAGCACAGTGCAACGACGGAATGCACGATAATCTGTGCCAGACATACCTATTTATTTTAGGCATTGGCATCTGCAAAACATGCGTGGAACAGAAGGAGATTGCCCATTTTGTAAGGGAACTTGGATCCCTTTAAAAAATTTGTTATGGCCTGATGATTTTTGACCAACCTTCCAAAAAGTAGTCGACTTTATGTTCGACACCTGTTTCTCCGTCAATTGTGGACCGAATTTGAAAATATTTCCCCCATCCCAAACTGGTCTCATTGAAATTTGGTGAAGATCTGAGGAAGAAAGTCGGAGATATACAACAGAACTCTTCAATAAATGACGGCAAAAATCTCGGGGTTGCTACAATCGCATGTCCGTTTAATTTTTATACCATTTCATAACATAACAACACGCCAGTACGCTCTAAAGGGGTGGACAGATGTGTACAGTTCACCTTGGTCACAGATAATATAATTAGCATACCTTGGTACACTCTCATAACTCATTTCACCGGTTTTGTTCAAGTTTCATGAGATTAATCTATTCTGGCATTATAGGTACCTAGAACTTGCATATAGGTACCACAATAAAAACAGAAGAATAAAAAACGTTTTAAAAAAATACAACATTCTTCCAAACTTAGATTATACAGTAAACATTCTTCCAAACTAAATAGAAGTTTAAAAAAAAAAACAAAGCTTCAAAGTACGATATTTAGATTGGACATATTTCAGATAATATTTAAATCGGACCCCCGATACTTCATAAGAAATCTTCAGCCTTAAAGCGTAAGCGAGTTCGGCAGGGCAAAGTGAACAACTCCATGAAAGAGTATGGCACATATCCTTTAAATATTTTCGGTATTGCGTAAATAATTTAGAAAGGGTACGTCCTTCACCCTATGAGTTGAATTCACATATCCTTTCCATGACCTATCCCTTTTCGAGTGCATTACGCAATACGAAAGTCGTTATTTTAAAGGTGTCGTCACCCTTACCTACACGTGTTCTTTGCCGGTTTCACTTAAGCAAGTAGGCTGCTGTATTTGGGCAATAGACTTTTCATACAGATAATCGCGCTTAAACTAGTCAAAATTTCCGATTGCTAAGGCTTTTATGTATTAGTATTTTTGTTTGAGAAAATCCCACCGCACTATTCCCAAACCACTGCAACTCCTGAAAGCCAGAATCAACAGTGGCGACCAACAGAAAAGCGCCGAGGCAATGAAGCTCGACGAAGTCCCGGAGAATGAAGTTAACTATCTTGGATCCCGCAACGAAATTAATCAGAAAAGAATAACGGAGGAGTAGGAAAAATACAAATTTCCACTTCCCTCCATATCAAGCAGGAGACAGAACAAACATGGCCAATAGGCACAAAGGGTCGTTTACAACTGGGATAAGCCCAGTTGCCTAGCACCACGGATAAAAAAAATGGATTAATATTAATGGTTCCTAACATTGTGAGCTGTAATAGTATATTACCAGATCAACTGCGGACATGGTATATGTATCTTCGTCTTCAGCCTCTAAAGCTAAACCTTCAAAAAACCCTTCAAGCCTTGACCGATAAACGATCTAATAGATGTAAATAAGACAATCGTTCTGGTCAAGGATAAGGAACATTCGAAGGTTAAGGCACCATGAGGCAACGGAATTTATCAGAAACGGAATAGAACAGCAGTATTTATATCCTATAGCAGAGCTAGGTCGCAACTAGCAGGTACTTTTTAGGGTTCTGTACCTGAAGGGTCCAAACGGGGTCACTTAAGTGTCTGTCCGACGTCCGTCCCATACAGCTAAAGGGGAGCCCGAAAAAATAGTTCGACCTAACTCATCAAGTAATACTGTATTTTTGTTTTAAAAATACTGTATTTTTTGTTTTAAAAAACATTGTAAAACAAACGAATGTGAAGCCATCAAAGTCACCAATTTTGTTCCGAAGTACTTTTTAACTTCCCATTGACCTATATTAACACTTCAAATTTGGTGATAATGTTTAATCTCGAAGAGCTCGTGGCCAAATAATAACAGCCGCACGGATCGTTCTTCTCGGAAAGCACGTAAAGCCGTTGGTCCCGGCTGCCATTTGAAGATCTTTGACAGTCGTTACGGGTAGTCAGAAGCTTGAGATCTGACACCAATGTTACTGGGTTGTGGAGGTCAGATAGGCAGTCGCTCCATGTAAAACACTGGTACTCAGTTGAATCCGGTAAGACTGGAAGCCGACCCCATCAACAATTGGGAAAAGGCTGGGCAGTGGTGGTTTAATCTACGTATATTTTACTAAAAAATACCAATATGTTGATAAATCACATTTTTTCTTTGAAATTCCCTCATTATTCCTATTACAAACAACTCAATTTGCGGTAAGGTACGGAACCGTAAATGTGCGAAGTCCAGCACGCACTTGGCCGGTTTTTTATTATTCGCGTGGACGATGGAGCACACTTGCCTCGTTCAGGATATGGCTATCAGTATACGCGGACTCCGTCTGAGAATTGTGGTATGTCCACAATACACAAACTTTTATCAACTTGTATAGAAGCTTGTTACCAAACGGGATAAGCATTACTGCAGATGTGTAGGTACTGTGAAGAACTGAACACAGTGACGGAGAAACTCACACGTCTCCAACCAGCTTTGATCAATCGCTCGTCTCCGCTGCTCCTGCACGACAACGCGCTACCTCATACTGCACAGCAGACGGTCTCCAAGTTACAATAAGAGCTGGGGTTGGAAGCTCTCCGTCATCCGCCATACTCACCAGACCTAGCGCCTAGCAGACTTCTACTTTTGCCAGACATCTTGGCGTGAAAAAAATCAATACCCGAGAGGCAGTACAAAATGCCTTTAAAGAATTTGTTGCCTCCCGTCCAGCTGATTTCTTCAAGAAGGGCATGAATAAACTGCCACTGCGTTGGCAAAGATGCATCGATTGTATGGGTGATTACTTTGATTAATAGATATAAAAAATATAGAAATAATACGTACTTATTTCATAAAACGGCAACTTCATACAAAATTGCCGCTTCGTACTGCTTTCCGTTGTTGTTGAATTAGGTAATTTACCTATGTTTGCAATATTTGTAAGTATGTGAGAACCATGTTCCTATTTATCAAGTTCAGGAATTTACCTGTTAGTGCTTGTAATACTTTATACCTACATGTAGTATAGTAGTGCTGTGTGCATCGTCCTCACGTATATGAATTTGTTAATGTATGTGATTTCATTTTTAATTGCCATTTACATATGTAAACCCCTATATTATCCTGTATGCTTACATATAATATGAAAAAGAGTCCTTAAACAAAGAAATAGACTTAAGTAAAACAATAATGGCCAAATTCCACTTACCGCAATCAGCATATTGGTCTGATCGAAGTAGTCAGCGACCGGCATGACGTTCTTGTAGAAGTTGTTGAGCTCCATCTTGGCGAGGTTCAACACCACGTGGCCCAGGCGAGCTCCGTACTCGATCTGACGCTCTAGTACCCGCTGGCGCCAGGACACCAGCACCACGCCGTTTATGGTCTGGATCTAGGAGGATAAAGAAGATAGGATTGATTAGTTGGTTAGTAAGTTTGGGTCAGTAAAGATGGCGAAGGTGTGGCTAATGTATATGAAAATAATTAATGTGATAATGAAACAAACGGTCAAGGGTTTGAAACTGCTTTGCCGGATAGTGGCAAAGTTGAATCTTCTCCTATTACGCTCAAAACTCCCAAAATAGTAGGTACGCAGAAATGTTGTGAAAGTGAAATATTGATTTAGCTTCAGGTATTAAACAAGAAAATGTTGTAGGCTTTGCTAGATTGATAACAAAATAGGGTAGTTGACAAAAAACCCCCTCATCCCAAAAGCCCTTTCCCTTTCAATCATCGAACTATAACACGTACGGCAATGCACCATCGTTACATGGTGGACATCCCACCCATACGCACAAAGCGGTTTGCTAATACTTTCATTGTGCGCACAGCTAAGGAGTGGAATGCCCTTCCGGAGTCTTTGTTCCCTGATAGCTACAACCTTGGGGACTTTAAGTCAAGAGTGAATAGGTTACTTCTAGGCAAGCGTGCTTCACCGTAGGCCACATCATCGCTTAACATCAGGCGAGGTAGTGGTCAAACGCGAGCCTATCGACAAGAAAAAAAATGCTATTCCTTAAATAACCTACAATATCGGACTAGTCTTTTGCCACGTAAACAACAAATTACGACGTTACAGTGCTTTGAAATATCGTGTGACGTCACGGTGTGCTACAATTTATACTGACAAAGTGACGTCACAAGCCCCCACTCCTGAACTTTGATGCGCTTTATCTTTGTCAATTTTTAGGGTTCCGTAGCCAAATGGCAAAAAACGGAACCCTTATAGATTCGTCATGTCTGTCTGTCTGTCTGTCCGTCCGTATGTCACAGCCACTTTATTCCGAAACTATAAGAACTATGCTGTTGAAACTTGGTAAGTTTATGTATTCTGTGAACCGCATTAAGATTTTCACACAAAAATAAAAATAAAACAATAAGTTTTGGGGGTTCCCATACTTGAAACTAAAACTAAAAATATTTTTTTTCATCAGACCCATACGTGTGGGTATCTATGGATAGGTCTTCAAAAATGATATTGAGGTTTCTAATATCATTTTTTTCTAAACTGAATATTTTGCGCGAGAGACTCTGCCAAAGTGGTAAAATGTGTCCCCCCCCCCTGTAACTTCTAAAATAAGAGAATGATAAAACTAAAAAAAATATATGATGTACATTACTATGTAAACTACCAGCGAAAATTGGTTTGAACGAGATCTAGCAAGTAGTTTTTTTTTAATACGTCATAAATCGTAAACCGTAATTTACCGAGTACGGAACCCTTCGTGCGCGAGTCCGACTCGCACTTGGCCGGTTTTATTTATTTGATAAAGCAAAAAATACGGGTCCAATATTGTTTGATTAATTCACTGACGGACTTAATAGAATTATCATTTTTCTACCCAGGAAACATGCGTCGATGCATTAACCAAAAGAAGTGCGTAGGAAGGGTCATTGCTGGTGTCGTGTGTAGTTTCTGCCTATACCCATGGAAGAAAAGCGTGACTTTATGTATATATGTAACATCGACGTTTTCACCACGTATAGTCTCAAAGGGTTTCTTGATCCCTCATACTAGACCAGACTCATGACATCAGAAGACAAATTAGGTGCTTCTAACAAAAGGCAAGGAAACTATTTATAGATTTAAGCAATACCCTTTCATACAAAGCCAAAGTCAACTTTTTCACACTGTCATGTTTCGCAGTATAATTATAAAATACAGGTCTCATTCCTATATGACTCATCATTACATTTACCAGTCATAGCCAATATTGGCATTGACTCCGTACTTAAAAATCAGTTTTGCGGTAAAGTCTCTGCTGAAAATATGTAGTTCTGATATGATCTCTGGTCTGGATTGCTAGAGACTGAATCAGTCCACAATATCATCATCAGCCTTTTTTAATGCTCCCACTGCTGGGACACAGGCCTCCTCTCTGTTAGAGGGAATGGGGCGTAATCCACCACGCGGGCCCAGTGCGGGTTGGTGGATGTCACATGTCTTCGAATTTTTGTTTCTAAGACATTTCGGTTTCCTCACGATGTTTACTTTCACCGTTTTGAGAGCAGTGGTGATGAAATAAATTACACAAAAAAAAGCGCCAGCCTGGGTTCGAACCCACGACCAACAAATTGGACCACCACTGCTGACACACAATATACCGACAGCCAATTTGAAAGGGAGGGCATAATATCTTCAGTTTACCTGTGCAGCATCTGTTGTGCTCTGATATTTGAAATTGGACTTAAGATACCACGATATATGCTTCTATAGAACAATATCTTGCGTGATGAGTGATATGAAAATAAAGGAGTTAATGGTAAAGTAAAAGTCAAATTCTTTATTTCAAGCGGCACTTTTGAACGTCAAAAATTTAAATTCAAAAATGTCTACTAACTAGCTGTGCCCAGGGTTTCACTCTCGACAATTGACCCTACTTTTACCCTACCCTACCTTGATACCCTAACCTACCTACCTATCCAGCTTACCATGCTACCTACCTCACCTATTTACCGTTTTTTTTCTAGGGTAATTGTTTGCGGTGAATCTTAACACCGCCATTCAGAAAATGACGTCAAATGCACAACGCCATCTATCGAATATGGAGTCCAACACTGTCCGAGTATCTGAATTGCGTGTGTTGTGATATTTTACTTCTTCAACACTTTAAATTCATCTAACTTTTTATAGAGTGTACCGATTGCGATGAAACAAAAACTAAGTATTTTTTTCAAGTTACGCACAATTTTTATGTATAAAAGTTATCTACATTGGTTTCGTACATTTTACGTAATGCGTGCACAACTAAACAGACAAACAAAAATGCTAGAAATGGGTTCTGTTGGTTATCCTTTAACACCCTGGCTAATTTATTCGGAAATACAGATTGTATCGAATTGATTGATGATGATGATAATAATTGATTCTACCGTCCATTCGGCAAAGGAGCTTGATATGGAGAAGAACGGACAAGAAACTCTACTTCAACACACAGGTAGCATAGCATAACGATGGACAGTACGGCATCGAAGAAGAAACCGTTTGATCCTCAATTACAGGTATACTCCATTTGCGATTTTTAAATTAGCCTATTTTACAGCCCGTTCAAACGATTTTGACTTCTATTGCGTTGGTGATAAGACAAATGGTAGCTGTAGTAAAAATTTGGTTTTGGTAACAGGTTTATGCTTTTTATGTCATCCTTATGTTTACAGGACAGAACTCAAAATCGGTTGATCGGACTGTAAAAAGATTTGGCAACATGTCCAATGTTATTTCAAATGGAGTTTGTCCTTAAGGCTAGGTTTTAGTTAATTTAAATCATATTCAAACTTTTAAACACGTACAACACCACGGCTTTTCCCCCCAGAGGGTTAGGCAGTGTATGCCTATATTAGATTCCATTTCGGAAACTTTCCTATAGGTAAAAATTTCTTCCACTCGCCACATACATGAGTATATGTAAATAAATACATCGGACACGTCATTACAGGGTATTTATCAGTCGATAACTATTACGTGTGAATCACGGCGACCATCACGCTACGATGAAACTAGGGGTGACAAATTAATATATAATTAGGGGTTGCGTTCCACCGCCGTTTTACGTGCGAAACCGTTCAGGTTTCAATTTAATAGCTGATAAGCGGTTGCCTTAAAGCTGATTATAATTCATGTTTTCTGCCTCCGGACAGGACCCGGTTACCTGGCTTTACTTATAGTTGGCAGGCTCATTCTCCTGCACGTATCTTAATTTATTTAGGGCTGGTGCAGCATGTTTTCTTTTTCAATACGTCTCTCTATTTCATCATCATCATATCAGCCGAAAGACGTCCACTGCTTAAAATAGGCCTCCCCCAAGCGTCGTCATTGACCGGTCCCATGCGTACCACATCCAGCGGATCCCCGCAACCTTCACCAGGTTATCGGTCCACCTGGTGGTAGGCCTTCCAACACAACGCGTGCCAGTTCGCGGTCGCCACTCCAGAACTGATCTGCCTCATCAGCCATCCGTTCTGTGAGCAATGTGACTTGCCCACTGCCACTTAAGGTTGCCAATTCTTGGGACTATGTCGGTAAACCTGGTTCTCTTGCGGATCTCTACATTTCTGATTCGATCACGCAAGGAAACTCCGAGCATAGCCCTCACCATTGCCGTTTGGGTGACTGTAAGCTTTCTGATGAGGCCCATTGTGAGCGACCACGTCTCAGAGCCATAGTTCATCACTGGAAACACACGCTGGTCATAGACTTTCGTCTCTCTCTATTTGCGTCATCTCAATTGTCAAGTCCTTTCACACAACCCATCCATTGTTCCTGTAATAACAGACTATTTCATAGAAATACTGTTGCGTAGATATCCGGGCAATACACGGTTCTATCAAGACTAGTTCTAGTATCATTCAAGAAATCTTTTAACGGATCTCACGTCGGCTGCTGCTGTAATTTGTTCAAATATTTGTATGCATAATCTATCATAACTAATAAGCAATTTCATATCGTTCTTTTCTTTAAACATCATAACAAAATCGGGGCAGACTTTGCGGTAATCTTTCAATTGCTTCAGGCACACTCCATCATCAGACTACCATAACGAATTTGTTGTGTTGTGTTTTTCGACAGTATTCAAAGTGGATTTCTCCTTCGTCTTCGAAAACGTTACCGTGTCAAATTCGCAATATTATTTCACATTATAAGAACTCACAGCAGTCCTTGACATTAAAAGCAGCGGGTATCAGACAAGCAGCCATATTTGCACCAGTTATTAACTAAGTGACATCACAATGATATACGAACACATTTGAAAAATATCTATGAAATATTTCAAATGGAACGCAAAACAATTCTGACGGGCAGTTGTTGTTAAAACAGTGTTATTATTCTTTTAAGATATTCCTCACCTCTCTCATGGCAATAATATCATACTTTATCATGATCTTCCTCACCTTGTCCTATGTTACTTGGGGTGAGTGCTATACGTTTCCTTCTTCTCCCCTGCCTACCATTAAGCTATCATTCAGCCCTCTTTCATTCATATCGTTCCATCAATTCAACCATTTTTCATTTAGCCTTCCTCTCCCTCTCCACTCATTAATATATTAGCAAATAACTTAATTCTTATTTTATAAAACCCGCTACAGCATAAGCGTTAGGTACTATAGCCTCTGCAACTCCTGCAAAGCCAGATTAATCAGTGGTGACAACCAGAAATGCGACGAGACAGTGAAGTTTCACGAGTCCCGGGAAAATGAATCAGCTGTTGATCAAAAAAGAACCGCAGAAGAGTCAGAATAAAACCCAATTTGCAATTTCCTCAATATCAAGAAGGAGACAAAACAAAGCTAGACCAAAAGGCACGTTTACAATTGGGATAAGATCAATTACCTACATTCTTCCGTTTCCGATAACTTGCGTAACACACAAGCAACAGACAACCGGTGACTCACAATACCAATTCACCTAATAACCCGCAACACAACACCGTATAGCAAGGCTTGCAACACCCTCTATCAGTAAGGACTTTGACCTTTCAGTGGCCACCCGTATTGTAGTACAATTGTCACTATAACTCTGAATGAAGTTGTTGTAAGTTAAGCCTGCAGGGGAGCGGTTTCATTAGGTGATAGGATCTAATGTTGCTGCATGGTGAAATGGCACTTATGTAGTGATAATTAGGATCGATATTGTATTAATTAGGTTATGAATAAAGGGTAGATTAATCTGAGATATAATTATAGGGTCAATATCGATTTATTTACAGGATAAACGAACAAATATGGCAAATTAATTATGAAATGCCCTCGATGTACGTAACCGCTCCCTTATTGGGTCTCTTAGGCATTTAACATTTCACTATAACCTGATGACATCAAAACTGTATTCCCCATGGAGGCAAGGCGTGGGCAAGGTATAATAGTTGTATCACCAAGCCCTTATTTAGCCAGTTCTTGATGTCTCACGTAGGTAAAAGGAGGCGAGCCTATTAAAAATCTAAATATCTTTATTTTCTACAAAACCTTGTATAGGTACTTTTGAATTATCAAACAAAATATGAATCTAGATGCACATTCCCAAGCGTCAGTAGGTCGTCTATGGAGAAGAATGTGCAGGAAATACTATTGCCCATCAGTTTTAATTACAATTATTTGGTTTATTTGTAGGAAAAATACATATATGAAAAGGATGTAAAAAAAAAGATGTGCACGTAAAAGCGTCTAGAGTAAAATAAACAATTCAAAAATACAATAAGTACTTAATGAAAGCAGTTATGAACAATCCCAGCTGATGGCGCCCGTTCACGAGCATGACGCATGGACTGGCACCACTCAGCTCAGCCATCATATAGGGAACCGAATGAACCAATACATTTGGCACTATCAGGGAGACATTAGAGGGAGCATGACACACTCTCAACTGCCAGGGCACACACGAGACAACGAACGACACATAGGTACAGTAAATGGTAGATTAACAGTTGGTACATAGTACACACATATGTGCTACCATGCATATTGGCACAAATTAGTTATAAGTTAAGACTCCGGGTCGCTTCGCTAGTGAGATTGTTCTGATTGATATAGGAATCGCTGAGCTTTGATTGTTTTACTTAGTAAAGACTACTGTAGTAGAAATGTTCGATATCATTATTTTTGATTCGTCGATATTTTTCGATTCGATATCGATATTTTTATTTTTGTTTCGATTTAAAAAATCTAAAAACTTCGAGTACACCACAGTAATTAAAAGAATATTTAATGAGAAGAACAATTCCGTTTTCAAAAGAAATATTACGAACAAAACTTGGACTAATATGGGCATAAATCAGTTTCTAAGCAACTTCAACAAAATATTCCAAAATTATTATCCCAAAAAATCAATTAGAATAAAGTCTAAAAATAACCATACAATAAAGTGGATTACAAAAGGTATTAAAGTATCAAGTAAAATGAAAAGAGTCCTGTGCTCTGGATCATTAAATAATGCCAGCATCATAAATTACAAAATCAACTACGTTCGAATTCATAGAAGAGTTATTAAGCAAGCCAAAAAGCAAGCTATATCACGTTATTTAAACAGTGCAAAAAATATAGTTAAAGAAACATGGAAAATGGTAAACGAACACACTAAAAAGAAGAAAAATAAGCACCGTAAAAATCTTATCTTAAATGCAGACAATAAAGTAATCACGAATCCTCAGGATATTGCAAATATATTTGCCGACAGTTTTGTACTCAAATCATCTATAGTGAATAAAGATAAAGATAGAGCAATATCTTTTCTGATGGATTCGACGAAAAGAGTTGAAAAGGATATTACTTTCAAACCAACTACACCAAATAAAATTGCAAAATTGGTTAGTAAAATGGCAAATAAACATTCTTGCGGCTTCGACGACGTACCGATATCAATTATAAAGGAAAATATAGAAATATTAGCGTCTCCTCTTTCTGATTTCTTCAATAAATGCATCGAAGAGTCAATCTTTCCTGACCAGCTGAAATTAGCCAAGGTGATTCCGATATACAAAAAGGGCTCAAAGACCGATCCCAAAAATTATCGTCCCATATCCTTATTACCCACCTTATCAAAACTCTTTGAAAAAATTATTAAAACTAGACTACTGGTACATTTAGGTATAAACAAAATTATTAATCTAAGACAATTTGGATATCAGAAAGGCGTTGGTACCTCGGATGCAATAGACACACATAGTTAGTAAACTAAATGTAAAAATGAAAGTAGCTGGACTATTTGTTGACCTCAGTTCCGCTTTTGACACTATAGATTATGAACTACTACTTACTAAACTCGAACATTATGGTATAAGAGGAAAGACATTACAACTTATGAAATCGTACTTACAAAATAGACGAATATATGTAGAAATTAAAAGTATAGACGAGAATAATCACGAAGCGATATACAAGTCAAAAATGACGTATGTAAAACGTGGTGTGCCTCAAGGCTCAATTTTAGGACCTATTCTCTATATTATTTTTACAAATGACTTACTCAACTTCATGAGTAAAACTCAGCAAAACGAGAAACTTGTTGTTTTCGCAGATGATACAAACATAATAATTGGGGCAAAAGACATAGAACAATTGACATTAAATACAAATATAATTATACAAAAAATTTGCGATTGGTTTACAGCCAATAACTTATTGCTAAATACAAGTAAAACTAACCTCTCATAATGATAACTTAGAAATACAAATAAATGGAGACAAGATTAAATTAGTGGATAAGGTCAAATTTTTAGGGATTAACATAGATTTGCACTTAAATTGGAAACCGGAGCTGGCTGTTATTGAATCTTCCATATCGTCAGCATGTTACGCACTCAGGAGCCTTAGGGATGAATTAAACATAGAACAGTTAAAGACTGTATATTATGCGCTGGTGGAGTCGAAGATAAGGTATAGCATCGCGCTCTGGGGAAATAGTTACAGTTATAACTGGCAGAGAGCGTTCATCTTGCAGAAACGTGCCATAAGGACAATAGTCGGAATTGCACAACGTGTTTCATGCAGAGATTACTTTAAGAAATTGGGAATATTAACAGTACCTAACCTGTATATATTGGTCCTCCTAAGTCATTTTTCTAAATATCTATATGAGTTTGAATCACAAGAAGAACGTGAGATTAGAGAAAGCACGCGGAGAAAATTTTTTAAGCAACTAGTAGTACCAAAATTTAATATAGTAGAGCATTGTTCGAATTACCAAGCTGTAGAGATATTTAATAAGTTGCCTACTGAGCTAAAGATCCTGCTTTATAACACCCACTTGTTTAAAGCAAAATTAAAGGCCTTTTTACTAGAAAAATGTATGTATAATATATCGGAACTAATGTCACACAATACCTGAATTACATTTTTATTTTTGATTTATTGACATTACCTAATTTTAGGACCTATTGACATTATATTTAAAACTGTTTGGACATATTATTTAAATGTTTGACTTTGTATTGAAAACTTTTTGACATATTATTTAAAAATATTTGAAAATTAATTGAAAGCTGTTTGACATATTATTTAAAACTGTCTGACATAATATTTGAAACTGGTTGATGTTACATTTAAAATTGTTTGACATTATATACAAAACGGTTAGACTTTATATTTGAAACTGATTGGCACTATATTTTAATTTTATCTTGAAATGTTAATTAATAATGTATTGTATTTTTATGTAAATTGCATGTCTAGGTATATATTCAACACAATGTAAATTGTTTTATGAATAAATGAAATGAATCAGATATTATAATAATTTCAGCTTCATCCTAAGTTTTTAGGATGAAGAAAATCTTCACACAAGAACCCGATCTTTATAAAGTTACGTAGAGATAACATCCTCCTCCTTGCCCCATTTTCCCAAAATCTTTCGCCGTGATTTCCAACAAATATGAAAGCCAAAAGCCATCAAACGGTCGACGAAATAATTATCGACACAAAACATTATGTATAGCGGCTGTCGATTTTATAAATTGTTACTTTGGCCGTTGGCTCGCCCTTGACACAAATATACGTTGATTTTTATCCTAGCTGTCTTCACTCCATCGATCGCCTATAGTTTAAATAAGGCCTTTTATCAAGATGGTGAACTAAAATGTGATTTCTGATAATGTTAAGTAATTAAAAAGTTTTTAGTTTCGATATGCTTCGCGATTTGGGACTGGTTTTGAATAACATGAAAAGGAATACCATTGCCCAGGTGATTTTCGCAAGTTTGACATATTATGATGTTCTTCTCTTTGATTTATTGATTTTTGAGATTTCTTACACCTCGTTTATGGGCCCATATTCCAAGTGAGTTAGAAGGAGAGGTCCTTCAAACTCGAACTTCAAGTGAAAAGCTCAAATGACAAAAAAAAATCCTCGTGTAAATTTGATGGTGGAGGTGGTGTCGAGATGGAGGACATAACTTCGAATATAAGGGTAATTTATAATTTTTGTGGAAGTTTGCAGCATTAATTTGGATTAAGCAAAGCCCTTCTGTTGCTCTATTTTTGCATTCGAGTTGTATTTTTTATTTATATCCAAGTAGCTGTCCCACGCGGCTTCGCTTTCGTGAACTGGCTACCTACCTACCCTACATACATGATTGTTGAGTAACTTTAACCGTTTACGCAGCGCACGCAACGGAAGCTCTCAAAAAGAATATATTTTCCCCGTTTTCAGAACATTTTTCATTGATGCACCGCTCCTATTGGTCGTAGCGTGATGTTATATAGCCTATAACCTTCCGCGATAAATGGACTATCCGACACAAATATATTTTTTCAATTACAACCAGTAGAACTGAAGGCTGGGTATGGCAAAAAAGACATGAAAGTAGGATTAATGCAGTAGAAATGCGCTCCTTGCGGAGTATGTGTGGTGTAACTTTAACTGATAGATTGAGGAATGAGGTAATAAGACAACGTTGTGGTTTAAAAGAAGATGTAGTGACTAAAATTGAAAAGGGTATGTTAAGATGGTTTGGCCATGTTGAGAGGATGAATGAAAGTCGACTTACGAAAGGTATTTACAAGGCAGACGTGAATGGAAACGCCGGGAGGGGACGCCCTAGAAAGACATACATAGACCTTATAGGTGATGTTCTTCAGAAAGGCCAAGTGCGCAGTACCCATAACCGGCGTGTGTGTATGACTAGATGTATGAATGTGTGTGAAGCAAAAGAAGTATGTAAGGATCGTAGCAGGTGGCGTTCTGTAGTTTCTGCCTACCCCCATGGGAAAAAGGCGTGAGTTTATGTATGTGTCTAATATTTCATAGTGCATAAGTTTACCTGACGCTTCCCTAGATGGTGTTAGGATCAAAATAGATCGCGCTATCGTTATGTTACCGAGGAAACCATATATAGTTTTAGATTATTTTTGTACGAAGTCTGGATAATTAAATAGTCCTAATTAAAACAGTGCGTTTGTTTTATTGGGTGTTCTCGCCTTCGGACCTTGAAAACCTGTTCATGGTCCTTCGAGCCGGATTGGCGTGAAGGTGTTTTTTGGTAGTCATCTGTGGTGGTGGTGATTATCACCCCGCAACGTCAGTACTGGGCAGTGGATTGCTGTCCAGAGCATCCCTACAGCGAGGCGTCAGCGGTGACGTCATCGAAGCAGAGGATCCGGCTGGATGTCGGCGGAGTGACGTTGCGTGGAGGAGCCAGGCAGAGGAGTTCGTGGAGCAGCCACCAGGGGGCGCTGCAGTGCGGTGCAAGTGCAGCGTGAAACGTCGAGTATCAGTGTCAGTGAGTGTATTGTGGATAAATCGTGAGTACATTTTCGACCTTATCAATAAGAAGAATTTAACTTCAACAATTCAAGAAAGTGCATTGAAATTTGAACTTTAAATTCACTAGATAATTTACTTAGTCTTTGGTAATAGTAGTTTGGACTTGTATTATTTTTAAGCAAAAAGTGGTTCAGACGGGGAACCTATGTCCGATTTTACTCAGAAATACAAGTTTAAAACACTTGTAAAATTTTAAGCGTTATCTGAGACTTAGAAAAATATCGAAGTGAGTCAAAGAAACTTAGAACTTTTTTGTGGTAGTATTCATGTGTTTACTGGACAGTAAGTTTATTTATAGTGTTATAGGTATCTAGGCAAGAAATTTGTGTATTTTAGATTTGTGACATAATTTACTTGTGTTTTTCATTAAAAATGGAGTCACTTAACGACATTCAGGAAGACATTAACGCTAAAATGCTCAAAGCAAAATCTAACTTAAAAAAATGTCCTAAAGAGCGCCTAACTGTTTCTTATGTAGAAACTAGGATTGAAAACTTAGAACAGCAATGGCAGTTATTCTACAAAACACATGTAAAAATAATTAGCGAAGTAAAAAAGTCAGAATTGTCTAGTTCAAATTATCATAAGAAGGGCTTATATGATGAGGTCGAAGAGTTTTATATACATTTTAAAAGTGAGCTGAAAGAAATATTAAACAATATGAAAATGTCTAGTGAAACGTGTAATGTTAGTCCAGGAGCTAGCTGTAGTACAGGATTTAGAAACTTTAAGTTACCTGAGGTTAAGATACCTGTGTTCTCGGGAAATTATAATGAGTGGCAGACGTTTAGGGATTTATTTTTAGGGTTAATACACAATAATAAAACTCTAGACGATGCGCAGAAATTATATTACCTTAAAGGATACTTAACCGGAGATGCAGAGAACCTATTAAGAAACATTAATGTAACATCAGATAATTATACGGCTAGTTGGGAAAAATTAGAGGCAATGTACAACAATAAAAGATTTTTAGCGAATGGAATTTTAAAACGTTTGTTTAATCAAAAGAGTTTAACAGTAGAATCAGCCACTGATATAAAAAGATTACTTAGCACCACATCTGATTGTTTGGGTTCAATAAAAAATTTAGGGATAGATGTTACTTCTTGGGACATCCTGATAATACACGTTGTTAGTGCCAAATTGGATAAGGATACCAGGAAAGCCTGGGAATTAAAGGTAGCTTCGGATGCAACGGATGATTTGCCTACTTTTACTCAATTTGCTGACTTTTTAACTAGCCGCTTTCGAGGTCTAGAAAATTTGGAGAATAAACCTCATGTTCAAAAGAGTTCGCAATCGTTCCATGTGGTAGGTAAAGAAAAACCGGAGTTGTCTTGTCCTTTTTGTTCTGCCGCTCATAAGGTAACTGCTTGTAAAGGGTTTGCTAAAGAAAGTAACGATACTCGACGTGATTTCGTACAGAAAAATGGGCTATGTTTCATTTGTTTGGGTAGTAACCACTCTGCCAGATTTTGTAGAAACACCGTCAAATGCCATTTATGTAAAAGACGCCACCATACTTTGCTCCACCCTAGCGGTGGTTCTGGGTCTGTGGGTGAGGTCACAGGTGTTGTTCAGAAGGAAGCAGCGGCAGCTGCTACTAGGAATAGTACCTCAATGGAGGAAACTCAAAAGACCGCTGTCCAAGCGGAGGGATCTACTAAGCCAATAGTTTCATGCCTTTCGACAGGAAATTGTAAGGATACGGTTTTAATACCTACGGCTTTAGTAAAGGCCAAGTCAAAGGATGGAACATATCGTGTGGTTCGCGCATTAGTAGATCAAGGGTCACAAGGATCCTTTATAACTGAGTCAATGGCTCAATATTTAGGGTTAAAGAAAACTTTAACAAAACACCGGGTTACAGGTGTAGGTAGTAATAAAACAGTTATGTCTAATTCTTCAGTAGTTGTTGATATACGTTCTCGAGTGAATCCAGATTACAGCGTTCAAGTAAATGCATACGTTTTGAAGTCCATCACATCCCTTCTCCCAGTTGTAACAGCAACCAGGGTAGAATGGGTAAGGTTGAGTGAAGATGATTTGGCAGATCCTGAGTATCACAGGCCTAATAAAATTGACGTTTTGTTAGGTGCTGAGATATTCAGCCAAATTATCCAAGGTGGCATCAAAAAGAGTACCAGTGGATCGTTGGTAGCACAACAAACAGAATTCGGGTGGATTCTGTCGGGTGTTGTCGGTAAAGAAAATTCCTCCGACATCAATTCATATCCTTGTATCACTGTCATGCATTCCAATGTTCAGGCTGATGAAAGTGTAGAGGAAGGATATAAAATTCATACAGAAATAAAAAATATTCTAGCTAAAGGGGGATTTCCATTACAAAAATGGATAAGAAACAGCGAAGAATTATTACATAAAATAACAGAAAGCAAAAGCGGTAAGGCTGAAGAAGTAAAAATAAAAATTGATGATATTACAAAAATACTTGGACTTACCTGGGATCCTCGCGCTGATGTTTTTCAGTACTCTGTAGAACTGCCTGTCCCGACGGAACCTTTAAGTAAAAGGAAAATTATATCGGATATTTCTAGGCTTTTCGACCCGCTAGGCTGGTTATCACCTAGTATCATTTTAGCTAAAATTTTGATACAAAAGCTATGGTTAGCAGGTATAGGTTGGGACGAAGATGTGCCCAAAAGTTTATTAAAAGAATGGATTGCTTACCGTAAAGACTTATCTTCTTTAGTGAATGTTAAAATCCCACGTTGGCTTAACACTAAATCCAACAATGTAAAGACGGAGCTGCATGGTTTTTCGGATGCCTCAAAAATGGCCTACGCTGCAGTGGTATACGTCAGAGTTATAGATGCAGAAGGTAACGTAAAGGTTGTGTTAGTTACCTCGAAAACTAAAGTGTCTCCCATCAAACAGGTGTCAATACCTAGGTTAGAACTATGTGGAGCCGTTCTATTAGCTAAGTTGATGGTGGACGTGACTAAAACTCTGGAAGTAAATGTATCAGATGTGCACGCTTGGACAGATTCCGAAGTTGTTCTCGCATGGCTTAGTAGTCATCCAAGCCGTTGGAAAACGTTTGTGGCTAATCGCGTAGCAGAAATCTTAAACACATTGGATACACAATATTGGTCATACGTTCCATCCAAACAAAATCCAGCGGATTGTGCCTCGCGCGGCGTGGCTCCAGGAGAACTCGGCAATACTGCGATATGGTTCAATGGACCCGAGTTCTTAAGGCAACTAGTGATAGAATATAAAAAACCTAAACACTTGATTACTAAATTGGAGGAAGTGAAAGTCAATTCAGGTGTCCTTGATATTTCCTTTTGGGACAGATTTTCATCGCTTTCAAGGATGATCAGAGTAGTAGCCTACTGTAGAAAGTTCTTGCGCTTAAGAATCAATTGCGCTAACACGGAAAGAAATAAACAGTTGTCTACGACAGACCTCGACGAGGCGATGGAAATATGTATTATTAAAGCTCAAGAAGAAGAGTTACAAGAAGAAGTACAAGAACTTAAGAAGACGGGATCTTTAGATAAGAAGGGAAGAAAGTATAAATCATTAAACTTGTTTTTAGACTCAAAGGGAGTAATTAGAGTGGGAGGTAGACTAGAGATGTCTCAGTTGAGTTATGATCGCAAACATCCAATACTAATACCTAGAGATTCCTTCCTCACGAAGCTTCTCATAAGCGAGGAGCATCAAAAAACGATGCATGGGGGCCCACAAGCTATGATCGCTTACTTGAAATCTCGGTATTGGGTTGTAGGGATTAAACCTTTAGTAAAGGCCTATTTTAGAAAATGCGTTACTTGCATTAGGTATACAAATAAAACAAGAAGCCAACTAATGGGGCAGTTACCATCTCCTCGTGTTACACCAAATAAGGCTTTTCTGTACAGTGGCGTCGATTACGCAGGCCCGATAAACGTCAGGGTGTCTAAAGGACGTGGTAATAAGTCGTACAAGGGGTATATTGCGCTTTTCATCTGTCTGTCTACGCGAGCGATTCATATCGAAGCAGTTAGTGACATGACGTCCAAAGGTTTCTTGGCTGCTTTTAAGAGGTTCGTAGCGAGGCGTGGACATTGTGCAGAACTGCACAGTGACAACGGCACAAATTTTGTTGGTGCTGCGCGAGAGCTGCAGGAATTATTAAATGAAGAAAATTCTAATTTCATTCCCGAATTGGTTGAGTGCTTGGCAAATAATGGTACAAAGTGGAACTTTATTCCTCCTCATGCTCCAAACTTCGGCGGTCTATGGGAAGCAGGAATAAAGTCCACCAAATACCATCTCAGAAGAGTTATAGGGAACTCTACATTAACTTTCGAGGAACTAACGACGGTATTGACACAAATTGAGGCGTGCCTCAATTCGAGACCGCTTTCCTGTGTAGATCAAAATGAGTTAACGGTGTTAACTCCGGGACATTTTCTGGTTGGGGAACCACTCGTCCTAGTACCTGATTCGAATTTCGAAAGGGCTAACATTTCCAGTCTCAGACGGTGGCAACTTACCCAAAGAATGTTACAGGACTATTGGCGGCGGTGGTCACAAGATTATTTAAATCAATTCTTACAACGCCATAAGTGGGCTCACATAAATCCAGAACCAGCCATAGGCGGCATAGTTCTGATAAAAGAGGATGATTTACCTCCTGGTAAGTGGTTGCTGGGGAAGATCGAGTTAAAACATCCTGGGCCCGACGGAATCACTCGAGTCGTTACTGTTAAAACTAAAAATTCCCTGATAAAGAGACCTATTACGAAATTAGCTATTCTTCCTGTAGCAACCTAAACTTTGTGTTTGTAAGATATAATTTAAGAATATGTATAGTTCATAATGTTTTTTTGTCTTTTCTATAGTATGTTACTGTTATATTAAAATTTTGTATCTGTGCACCTCATATTATTAGACATGTTGCATGGTGGGCGGTTTAGATTAAGAGAAGGACATTCTGCAATATGTCCTTGGTGGGCGGTATGTCTAATATTTCATAGTGCATAAGTTTACCTGACGCTTCCCTAGATGGTGTTAGGATCAAAATAGATCGCGCTATCGTTATGTTACCGAGGAAACCATATATAGTTTTAGATTATTTTTGTACGAAGTCTGGATAATTAAATAGTCCTAATTAAAACAGTGCGTTTGTTTTATTGGGTGTTCTCGCCTTCGGACCTTGAAAACCTGTTCAGTATGTATGTATGTATGTACAACCAGTAGTTCCTGAGATTAGCGCGTTCAAACAAACAAACTCTTCAGCTTTATAATATTAGTCAATCAATCTGCCTAGCCTTTTCCCAACTGTATTGGGGTCGTCTTCCAGTCTAAACGGATTCAGCTGAGTACCAGTGTTTTAAATGGAGCGACTGCCTATCTGACCTCCACAACACAGCAACTGGGTAACACGGTACCCCTTAGCAAGACTGGTGTCAGATCTCAAGCTTCTGACTACTCGTAACGACTGTCAAAGATCTTCTAATGACAGCCGGGACCAACGGCTTAACGTGCTTTCCGAGGCACGGAGGAAACTCGGTATGTTGAAATGGTCACCCATCCACGGACCGACCTCGTCAAGTGTTGCTTAACCTTGAAGATCGACCCGTGCGGCTGAAATTATTTAGCCACGAGCCCCTTTATAATATTAGTATAGATATAAAATAGTTTAAAATTCTACATCGAAAACATTTTACCGATAGAAATTATATCTGCTATACCGGAATACCAATTGGAAAATACACATATTACAGTAGTTATCTCGAATCACATCATTTTCACTGTGCGTTTAATGATAATTGACATGACACTACATGACAAATGATTTATTTTAGAGCTTAAAAGAAATCGAGAGTTATTCGACTATTGATTGATTGAATTATTGAAAAGAATCAAATTGCTCTTGATTCTTTTCTAATAGTTTGTCGCGCTTGTTTTGACGTCGAACAATATGTGGTAAAGGTAAAATACCAAACTTATCTATTCCTTCCGACATAAGGATCACACTTGTTCCAATTTTAAAGTCAAAGCTTAAGCCATATCAACGCTGTGTTAATTTATAAAAAAAAAAACAGTAACTTGATTTTAAGAGTTTACAAAAAACTTAATTAAAAAAATCAATTAATTCGACTAAAAAGAAGTGAACTAGAAGAAAATATGCTGCGCAGTCGGTGGATAAATATTCGCGTGCTAGCTGACCAAAACCAGATCGCTTCTTAAGCAGTCGGGTGAATTGATTTTTTGGATTAAGTTTTTTTATTTATTACTTTTTAGTTAACATTTAAACATATAAGAGTTACATAAGTTTGAAATCACTTCTTAAAGCACTTTATTTTAATACCACAAAAAGGGTGCGGAAAAAAAAATGGCGCCCAAAATACGCCATTTTTCTATTTTCCAATTTTAGAATAGAATAGAATAGAATAGAATATATTTATTTGCTTAAAACATGGTATAAAAGGATGGTACAGAAAAGAAATGACAAGAGCATACATGTTTTGCTTAACAGTAAGCATGCAAATTTTGGCATTTAACTTATGATTTGTAATCAAAGAAATCCTTAACGCTATAAAAACTATTTACTGATAGCCATTCATGCAATTTAATTTTAAACAATCTTGTATTTAAGACTTTAAAGTCACTAGGTATTTTGTTAAAAATTCTTACACACAAACAGATACAGCTTTTATTATACTTAGCTAGTCTTGGGCATGAATCGAAAACGAGCTTGTGGGGGTCACGCCGGGATCTACAGCTCACATCACTCTCTTTAGTGAAAAGTTCCTTGTGATTCCATACAAACATGCAAGTTTCGTAAATATAAAGAGACGGTAGCGGCAACAAACCAAGTCTTTTAAATATCGGCCTGCAGGATTCGTCAGATCGAAGACCGTATATGGCCCTAAGGCATTTTTTTTGCGCAACAAACGCTCTGTTATGGTCAGTACTATTACCCCATACAATCAGGCCGTAGCGTAATACAGATTCCACATATGCGTGATATGAAGTGACTGCAGTTTTAATGTCTGTTACATTTCTAATTTGTTTAAGTGCATAAACAAACTTATTTACTCGTTTGGAGACAGTATCAACGTGTATTTTCCAGTTTAGATCATGATCTAATGTTACGCCTAGAAATTTAGTTTGCGTTACTTCATCAATTTTATGTATATTCATTTTATCTAAATTGTATCTAGTATTATTTGAACGATTAAATTGTAAATAAACGGATTTTTTTAGATTAATTGATAAATTATTTATGTTTAACCAATCAATCAGTCTTTCAATTGTGTTATTAATATCAGTCTCATGGTCAGTGATTGTGTTATTCTTTTTATCAGTGGTCACAATAATTGAAATGTCATCGGCAAATAATATACATTTATGAATAGTCATGTCAATTATAGAATTTATATATAATAAGAATAGAATTGGACCCAAAACACTTCCTTGAGGCACGCCATATTTGATGCATTTTGGTTCGGATAAGTGTAATACCAAGTCGTTATTTTTATCCACTTTTGCAATGGCAACACGCTGTTGTCTGTTATTTAAATACGACGATATCCATTGAAGGGCGATTCCTCTAATTCCAATTGCCTCCAACTTCTGTAGTAATATTTCATGAGAAACTAGGTCAAAGGCTTTAGTTAGGTCAAAGAACAATCCAGTAGTAAGACAGTTCTGATTAAGGTTAGTCAATATAGTTTTTATCACAGTAAAAATAGCTAGTGTAGTGGACTTGTTTTTTTGGAAACCGAACTGTTCTTTCTTAATGATATTAAATCTGTTGCAGAAGTCAATTATTCTCTTGTACATACACTTTTCGAATATCTTTGACATAATTGGTATTAAGGTAATAGGTCGATAATTATTTAAGTCAGATTTATCTCCTTTTTTATAAAGAGGTTTAACAATCGATACTTTTAATGCTTCGGGAAAAATACCGGTTGAAAACGACAAATTAATCAAATGCGTCATAGTTGCAGCCAGTTCGTTGGCGCAGGCTTTTATAATTTTGGTATTAATTTCATCATAACCTTCAGAGTTTGTGTTTTTCAACGCCATGATCACCGTTTTGACTTCGCTTTCAGACACTGGTCTGAGAAATAATGAATGTGCTTCTGAAATTACGTGCAAGTTAGCGGTTGCATGAGTACCACAAGGGTGTGCCATATTAATATAGTGGTTGTTGAATGCGTTTGCTATTTTTACTGGGTCTGTAAGCACTGCATTTGCAATTTTAATGTTTTCTATATTGTCTCTAAAGTTATTGTTCAATATTTCATTTTTAATTACTTTCCATACGGCTTTGCATTTGTTTTCATTATTATTAATAAATTTGATATTCACGTTCTTTTTTGATGTATAAATACATTTTTGTAGAATTTTAGAATATTTGACATATTTAGCTTTATTTCTTGAATTTTTATTCTTGTAATATTGGTAGCGCAAATACCGTTTTGTTTTGCAGCTTTGTTTCAGCCCTTTGCTGACCCAGTTTTGTTTTTTTTTATTACCGTTGCTTACTTTAATTTTTATTTTAGGGAAGCATAGATTATAAAACAGGCAAAACAATTCATGAAAAGAGTCGAATGCTGGATTCATATGTTTCTCTGCATACATCTCCGTCCAAGACATACCTTGCAATAAATCCTTAAACCTCAGAATGTTATTCAAACCGTAATCCCTTCTGTACAAATAGTATGTTCCCTGTTTTTGTGTCTCGTGCTTTATAGGAAAGCTCAACATTTGAGCAGTGTTGTGGTCGGATAGATGGAGTGGCAATAGAGTAGCAATAGCATCGGGAATATTGCTGAGGATATGATCTATACAAGATAACTTACGAGTTGGTTCATTAATGTGTAATACTAGATTGTAGTTGTATGATAGATCTTTTAATTGATTAGTAATATTGCCTTTTTTGAGAGTGTTTATGTTGAAGTCTCCTACCACTACTATGTTTATTTTTGATTTATATTTCAGAAATACTTGGTACAAAAGACCGCTCAACTTATTTAGGAATTGAACGGGATCGGATTTAGGTGTTCGATAGACACAGATGATGACCAGCTTATGATAGGTTATTTCTATGCCACAAACTTCAAATACATTTTGTATAGCATGGGTTTTTATAAAAGGTATCTCCTTGAAGATAAGGTCTTGTTTTGCTAAAATACATGTGCCGCCTCTTTGTTTCTCCCTGCAGAAGTTAGCAACCATCTCATAGCCGTGGATTTTAATATAATTTTCGCAGTCCTTTTTTACAAATGTTTCGGAGAGGCATATTATATCTGGGTCATTTTGTTCTTCGCGTAGTTCTTCTAAGGTTAGTTCGAGTAGTTCTTTTTTAGATAAGAGACTAGCAATATTTTGATGTAGTATTTTAAAGTTATGCGTTAAACGAGGCGCATTTTGAGGTTCGAAAAAACGTATTTTTGTTTGCCATTTTCGAAAAATAATACGGAATAGTTCCTTTTTGTGGTTTATCGCTAGGATTGGTTTGTGGACCTATCACGGTATTGTCCGTATTATGTAACTGTAGCGTGTTTTGCTTATTAAAATAAAAAGGAATTGTTCCTTTTTTGAGTGCATTAGATTTGTCTGTATTTGCATTATATTTGTCAATTAGTTTAAGACTTGATCTGTAGCCTGCTAGACGCTTCATTAGTTCTCTAGGGTTTACGTAGTTCTCGTTATAGTCATTACAATCAATGTAGTAATTAATTTTAGTACATAATTCGGATATTGTAAATGTTTCGCTTTCTAGGAATTTACATTTTTTATACTGGTTACATACATTTTGAATACGATAATTAAGCTTCTTAACGTCTAGATATTCATTATTAAACACATTTAAAACAATGATCATATTATTATAAAATGTTTCTAATACAATTTGTAGTTGTGACAAGATATATTTTAAATTGAAATCATTTTCTCCTACGCAAATCACAAGTTTGTCATTACAGTTCAACTTAGCATGACGACAACTCTTTATTATTTCACTACATAGTGCATTTGGTTTAGTAACCGCCATGATTCTATATTTTTCGTATCTTGTATTTTGTCTAGACTGTATCATGGCAGCTGCCAGACCGACGCATTGTTGGGAGCCGAAGATAAGTACTTTATTCGACGGTTGCTGTATGTGCTCTTCAATAAATGTAGGCGCTTGCGTGATAATTTTTGATACCGGCGTCTGTTTTTTGGACATTGTGTTATCATGCTTCAATATGTCTATCATTTTCTTGCAAGCTAGAATCTGCTGTTGCGCGTCTTCTAATTGTTTTTGTAGATCAGTGATCTTTTGTTGTAAGCATAATATTTCAATACTTTTCTCATAATCAATATTCGCATTCGACGATGATTTTGTCAATGGAGTAGAAGGTGTGGAGAATGCGCTTTGATGAAGCAACGAATGTCTTTTCTTTTTATGATTGGTGACTGGACTGTTTCCGATGGCATGTGAAGAATGACAGAGTGATTTTAATATATTTATTTCAGCAGTCAACTTATCCAATTGTTGGCGTAGACTATTGTTCTCTAGAATTGTGTTTTCCAGCTCATTTTCAGTACTTAGTAGTTTATTCGAGATTTCCTTTATGGTGTCTTTCATTTCTAGAACTGTCAGTGTGTCGGATATTGTGCCGTCTACACTCTTGGACAGTTTGTTGGGCGAGTTAAAAGATTCGTCGGAAGTTTCGTATTCAGACAGGATGTTGGAATCCGCGATGTCAGAAGTGCTTTGAAAGGAGTCCTTCACAGCCTCTCGTGGTTTGCTTTCTATGACATTTCCACTTTGTCCCGGAGGAGAGCAGCTAAAATGAGAGTTAGCCTTTCTCCTCATAGTAATGTTGGATGAATTGCTAGTATTTGAGACTAAATTACTATTTTTTTTGCATGTCTTACATCTCCATTTTTTTTTAGACTCTTGGTCCATAAGACGGTAGGTTCCTTCCGGATACCCGTCACAATCCAATTCATAGCGATTGTTACAGGTTGAACACAAGGCTGTTTTTCTTATATCAACTAACTTCTTGCATTTAAAGCATACAACTTTATCTGGTATCCTGCGGTCGCTTCTTGTACCGCTTTTAGACGACATTTTTAGTTATTTTTTTTTATTAATTAAAGTTTCACAAAAAAGCAAAAGTCAATAAAAAGTCAATAAATTGCACAGGAAAGCAAAGTCAATAATTTACAAATGTCAATAAAAAATACAAAAAGTGAAAACTGAAACTCGGATTCGATCCGCCGGCACTAAAGTACGATATCAGTGAGAGTCGCTCTTTAACTAATTGCGCTATTTGAACACAAGTTACAGTGCCCAAATTGTGGCATATATTTTACGCAGTTAGCAAAATTTAAAAAGTTCGTTATTCAACATAGGTTCAAAGTCCAAGTCCTTTGTTTTGTTGAAGTCAACTGTTTTTTTTCACTTTTGTTTCTCCTTATCACTTTTCATTGCACTTATGTCTTCATTATATAATTGTTGGTCACACACAGGTTGGGTTAACGTCCTTCTCTATAATGTGTTAACACTGTTTAAATGTTTTGATAAGTTTTTTACAACTGTTCACTTGTTTACTGACTTAGCAACAGAAAATCGTCAGTTTAAACGTTAACACTTGTAACTGAGATTTGATTACACTTGTACTAATGGTATGCACTTTTGACTATCAAATGGTACTAATCACAATAAGAAATAGGTGAGATAAATATTTTTAAACATCGGATAATACGGAGCAAAATGTTACCGTGACGCGCGCGTGGCGGTAGTTTTTTTCATTTGGCGGTAGTTTTTTAATGTAGCCAGTGACACTCGCAATGTTAAGACGAATCGATTGACATAAGAGTCATCAAAATCGGCCAACGCTTTTGGTCTCTAGAACGCCACATAGGAACAAACATACATACATAGACTGTTAAACAACAAACAAGCTATTCGAATTCGGCCACAGTTACCAATCTCAATGGCAGATGACGAAACTTATGCTTACCTTATCAGAGTATTCAGCGACATCCCTCATGGAACGAGGGTAGCCGGAGACCAGGTAGGTCTTAGCAGTCGGCGCCATCTTCATCTCCAGCATCAGCACTTCTGTCACCGTCGTGCTGGATAGTGTGCCGAAGTCTTGCATGTCTGTTGAAGAGATGGCTTGTTAGAATTTGTAGAAGATGAGGCAGGAATTTAGTTGGAGAAACAGTAAGAAGGCGGCTTTTATTAGCAAGGTATCCAGGCTAATTCTTATAAGTCAAGAGAATCACAGTGACAACGTAGGCTTTTGTAATAGAGTACAGTAAAACTATTTTCTTAATACCCCTCGGCAAACTTCGTGTTTCATCAGTCATCGGATATCTATCAATTGCCCTTTGCATTTAGTGCAGACTGGACGCTCTCAATCAACTTGAAAGTAGTAACACTTTTAACATAATGTAATTTATTTAAAAAAAATGGGAGGCAAGCTGCTAAAGCTGCTCTTTTTAGAGCTCTATATATTTCACAAGGAAATCAAAACAAAACAACATTAAAGTACTTAGTTTTGAATTCAAATTATTATTCACGATAAATCTAATAATTGATGTACATGGAAAGTAGCATTCGTTTGTATTCGGAAATGCGATGATTGCCGAGGGACATTAAGAAAATAGTTGTACTGTACACTCCATTTGAAATAACATTAACAAACAATCCCTATTTACAGCCTGTTAAACCAATTATGAGTTCTATTGCGTTGGTGAAATGACAAATGGCAGCTGTAGTAAACAGTTTGGGTTTTAGTAACAGGTTTATGCCATACTTATGTTTACGGAATAGAACTAAAAATCGGTTAAACGAACTATAGAAAAGGTTTGTTTAAATTTCTAATGTTATTTCAAAAGGAGTATAAGAATTTATGGTTGAAATACATATGTGAAGTTCAAGGTATTTTCAACTAATATTGTGCAATAAGTGAAATATACTACGGGTACAATTAATTCTACTCTACCTTGGTAAAACAGCATCAAAATATTTCAAAGATTCGCAAACAAACACAATTAGATCATAAGCCATAACTACCTGAATAAACCAAATACCTGAACCCCTTAGTTTGGTTGATACCAACTGCCAATCCCAATAAGCTTTGACAATTCAACAATATCCATTGAGTTGTCAATAAGTAATTCAGATTTTCATAACAATCGGCGCAAACAGTGCATTATTGACTTGTCAAAATGTAGGACTACTGTGATTTCGCGATTGTGATCAGGTCACGGTTTTGTTGATATATTTAGTTTAGTAAACTTTATTCCAAGGAGCTCTAAATAATTCCATACGTTGTAAGGCCTCAATAACACCTTGTTCTAACATCACGAACTGTTTAATTAACTATGTCATTTTACAGAAGAATACAAAATATAGATATAGGCAACGATTAGGACTCTTTCTTAACTTCAAAGTGATTCCAAAGACAATGAAACGGGTCCGTGCCCACTCAATCCCCTTACGACTCGACCCGAAGAATAAAACCTGCATATTTCTGTTTTGTCTTTTTTGCCATACCCAACCTTCACTTCCATACATAAGTGTAGGCACCAGCACGCTGTTGTGAACGGCGAGTCGAACTTCCGCAGACATCGACTTGCTGGTCACAACTGCATGTATAGCACCATTCACTTTATTCCCTGCATTCACTCTCCTTTTACACATCCTCTTTAAGTAGGATTAATGCAGTAGAAATGCGCTCCTTGCGAAGTATGTTTGGTGTAACTTTAAATGATAGATTGAGGAATGAGGTAATAAGAAAACGTTGTGGTTTAAAAGAAGATGTAGTGACTAAAATTGAAAAGAGTATGTTAAGATGGTTTGGCCACGTTGTGAGGATGAATAAAAGGCGACTAACGAAAGGTACGTGGCAGACGTGAATGGAAACGCCGGGAGGGGACGCCCTAGAAAGACATACATAGACCTCATAGGTGATGTTCTTCAGAAAGGCCAAGTGCGTATGACTAGATGTATGAATGTGTGTGAAGCAAAAGAAGTATGGGAGTAGGGATCGTAGCAGGTGGCGTTCTGTAGTTTCTGCCTACCCCCATGGGAAAAAGACGTGAGTTTATGTATGTAGGTATTTCTGTTTTGATAGTCGTAAAAACGTCGATGTATAGTCAGACAGAAAAGTGTCGATTTAACGCTTGGACCACAGAGATTGTAAAATTTAAATAATGTTTGGATAAATAAATCGATAATTAAACAAGTAAGTACTTATCCTTTTCAACGAGTATAAGCGGGTTGAGTGGGCACGGGCCCAAAAAATCACTAGGTCACTAAGTCACTTAGGTCAGTACACTTAAGTCACTAGGTGCAGCATGTGCACCTAGTGACTTAACGGTGACTTTTAATAGACACTAGGTTCAGCGAAGCATATAGTTGTTTTATTGTGCAAGTTGAGAAAAGTAACCATCTGCGCAATTCAACTTTCTTTTAATTTTTTTTTATTTATCGATATCGATCGCGTTTGATCACTATCTCACCTGATGGTAAGTGATGATGTGGTCGAAGGTGAATCACGCTTAACTAGAAGTAACCTATTCACTCTTGACTTAAAGACCCCAAGGTTGTAGCTATCAGGAAACAAATACTCCGGCAGGGAATTCCACTCGTTAGCTGTGCGCACAATGAAAGTATTCGCAAAACGCTTTGTACGTATGGGTGGGAAAATTACCACAAACAATAGAAATGCAGTATTTCAGCTACAATAACAAAAAAAAAAACCGAAAACAGCTGACCAATTAACGAATGCATCGTATTTTTTTCCAAAAAACACAATACAGTCGGAGTTAATAGCTGGTGGAATATGAATAAATGATCACGAAGACTTCATACAAACACGCGGCATAGGTAACGTTAATATGTGTTTGATTACAACCTGACTCATTTTACAAACAAAATAATCGTATCGTTTCTCAGAAAAAAAAAATTTCATTATTTACAACTCTGTAGGTATCGAATAAAAACAATGTATAAATTATTCATTAAAAAAAACTTTTTTTAAAACAAGCTTTTTTTTATTATTCTCAGCAAACCCTTTCATTTTATACCCTTACCATGGCAGTTCACAAAAAATAACTAGACCGCCATCTTGTGCCGTCCGCCATATTGGATTTAGAATGACGTCACTTAGCTAACCATGCATTGTCATCTAAACTAAACGTGTATGCAAAATTACATCCTTAATCAGTGGAGAATATGCTTTAAAATTCAGTTGCAAGATTTGACCCGAACATACATACATTACAATTTGAATAAAAGCTTGTAAAAAAGTTAAGTTTTTAAGCTATTCCATAGGTTTATAACAGGGACGTTATGGATATGAAATTTCGGATCTGGATACGGATATAGAAATAATGTTGAGTATACCGGTTTCGGATACAGTTACGAATACAACGTTATTTCGGATTATCCGTTAGTTTCGGATAATATCTTTGACGTATATTTAATTTTTATAAATACATACATACAATAAACTCACGCCTTTTTCCTATGGGGGTAGGCAGAAACTACAGAACGCCACCTGATACGATCCTATTTTTTATCAATTTTAGAAGTAAAACACAAAGACTAGTAAAGTTATGACTAAGGAATATAAATAATAAACAAATATGCATGTGACGCGCGCGGCTAGTGTGTCGGCTCGGCCGGGCAGAGAAACCCATCATAACGTGTCTCATTTAGACTCACCCCTATCCGAAATTAATATTATCTGCCTAGCCTTTTCCCAATTGTTGTTGGGGTCGGCTTCCAGTCTTACCGGATTCAGCTAAGTACCAGTATTTTACATGGAGCGACTGCCTATCTGACCTCCACAACCCAGTAACTGGGTTACACTGTACCCCTTGGCAAGACTGGTGTCACCCTATCAGAAAATAACGAAAATTTTAAATTGGATTCGGTTACGGTTAGGTTTTCATTTCGGATATTCGATAGTTTCGGAGCTCCTTAACATCCCTGGTTTTTAATACCGCTATTGTTTCTGGGTTCTTTGAATGAATTTATTTTCAACCGATAACACATAGGTACAATAACATCAAGCCTACATCCACAATTCACCCTGATAAGCTTAAGTCCCATTGCATGTATGGGGCCGAGCCTATTGCCATCAACCGGTTGCAAGTCCAGACTCCAGACTACCTATCTATACCATACCAATATTATAAAGAGGAAATATTTTTTTGTTTGATAGTATGTTTGTACCAAATAGGCTCCGAGACTACTGGACCGATTTTAAAAATTCTTTCACCTTTCTTTGGGACAAACCCACCGCACGATTCCCAAACCACTGCAACTCCTGAAAGCCAGAATCAACAGTGGCGACCACCAGAAAACCGCCGAGGCAATGAAGCTCGACGAAGTCCCGGAGAATGAATTTAACTGTCTTGGATCCCGCAACGAAATTAATCAGAAAATAATAACGGAGGAGTAGGAAAAATGTAAATTTCCACTTTCCTCCATATCAAGCAGGAGACAGAACAAACAAGGCCAATAGGCACAAAGGGTCATATACAACTGGGATGAGCCCAGTTGCCTAGCACCACGGATAAAAAAATTGCATTCATTATTCCAGAGTAACATAGGATATAATTAGTTCCCAAAAATAAAATAGAAATCCTTATGAAAATTACAATAAACTATCCCCAAAAGACGATTTAGGTGGATCTACTGAACCGATAAAGACGAAATTGGGCATGGACATAGTTTGAGATCCCAGGAAAGACATATGATAGTTTGTATTCCCTTGGGATGATAAAACACTTTTTACGCGGGCGAAGCCGCGGGCGGAAGCTAGTATATATATAAAAGAGAAAGTATGTATGTATGTTCCTTAAGAGGAAACGGGGGTGGTCTTTTCTCCATACAAAAACTCTCGTCTGTTTTCTCTCTGGTTTATGAACTTAAAGCAATGATTTTTTACAGTAAAATAAATATCAACTTCTTCTATGTCCCTATGTTTTCCTTTTTGGTGATATATTATCCGTATAAGAACTAGAACCCTCTTAAAATGCTCAAAATTGTCTGTATTGAGTCGCTGTCTTCAGAGCCTTAGTGTACAAATTTGATAACTATTAATGAAAAAAGGAAAACATAGGGACATAGTAAATATCCTTCTTATTCAGTTTATGAAATATCTTCTAAATCGGTCCAATATTGGAGGAGAAAACAGACGAGAGCCAAACCTCGAATTATGACTTTTTACTTAAGAAAATTTGTCGAATCTGCGGTTGTCCTTATCGCACGAATTTGTGGGCGGGGTTTGACGCAAGGGGTCTGCATAATACGTACACAGACGAAAAGGTGATGCGTAGTAGTTGAAAATAATATCGATATACTAGTGTTGTAAACAGTTATCGATAAACACATTTATATTGTTTGCATGTGCTGTTTAGTGGGAATTACAAATAGAAGTATTAAAAAGTAATGGATACAAAATAAAATTAAGTGCATGTCTTTATTTATTTATTTATTTATATATATACACTTTATTGTACACCATAACAAACAAGAAAAAGAAACTTAATACTAAAAATATACAATGGGCGGCCTTATCGCATACCGCGAAATGTTTATTACAAAAAGTTTTCAATACAAAACAGTAAATTATATATCGGATAGGTATCCGCAGTCTCTAGATCGCCTACTAGGTACATCAGCGAAATTAAACTTATTTCAACGTCAGCCGCACGGGTCAATCCACAGAACAGATAAAAGAGGTTTTATCTGTTCTGTGGGTATGCTTGCCGTGGTTGTTCCGTGGATGGGTGACCATCTTTACATACCAAGACCCGTCCGTGTCTCGCCAAGCACGTTAAGCCTTTGGTCCCGGCTGTTATTTTCGGCTTTGACATCCTGAAAGTCTGACTCGTTTTACCAAGGGGTTTCATATTACCCAGTAACTGGTTGTGGAGGTCAGATAGGCAGTCGATCTATCAAAATACTGGTATTCAGCTGCATCTGACTCCAACGTAGATGGGAAAAGGCTAGGCAGACGTGCTTTCTCTCACTGGTTTATTCTTTGGTATCCGATCGTCAATGATTTCTGGTGAAAGGCTAATGCCTTAGGCTTGCCACTAATGTGGTAGAACTTTTCTATTAATGGTTCCATTTTTTGCCATAATGCATTGTCCCTCTTAATATTTTGAAAAATAAAAGCTTTTGGGACTCCATAAAATAAAATAACAGAAATTTCGACGAGTTATGTGTAATTGGCCTTGTACTTAGTAGAAGTAATTTTGATTCTGTTTTAATTGTAACATTTTGCCTTTAAACGTACATAAATCTATAACATCATCATCATCGTCATCATATCAGCCGAAAGACGTCCACTGCTGGTCACAGGCCTCCCCCAAACGTCACCACATTGATCGGTTCCGTGCGTCTCGCATCCAGTGGATCCCCGGCACCTTCACCAAGTCATCGGTCCACCTGGTGGGAGGCCTTCCAACGCAACGTCTTCCGATTCGCGGTCGCCACTCCAGAACCTTTCTGCCCTATTGGTCATACGTTCTGCGAGCAATGTGCCTTGCCCACTGCTACTTAAGTTTGGTAATTCTTCGGGCTATGTCGGTAACCCTGGTTCTCTTGCGGATCTCTACATTTGTGATTCGACCACGCAAGGAAACTCCATGCATATCCCTCTCCATTGCCCTTTGGGTGACTGTAAGCTTTCTGATGAGGCCCATTGTAAGCGACCATGTCTCAGAACCATATGTCTGGCAACACACACTGGTCTGGTCACTGTGTCTCAAGTCTATACTTGTGACACTGTGGTAAGTTGGACGAGAATATACCGCAACTTCTCGAACACTGCCCAGCCAAGTCGAATTCGACGGTTGACCTCTTTCTCGAAGTTGGCCCTACCCAACTGGATCGTTTGTCGCAGGTAGACATAGTCGCCCACAACTTCGAGTGAAGAGTATCCGACTTTGATTGGAGTGAGTGTAAAATGGGCATTCAACATCACCTTGGTTTTGTCCATGTTCATCCTAAGACCCACTCTTTAGGTAGCTCTACTGAGGTCATCGAGCATTGTACTGAGGTCCTCCATGGTCTTCGCCATGACCACTATATCGTCGGCAAACTGAAGGTGATTGATGTATTCGCCATTGAAATTTATGCCTAGCCCTTTCCAGTTCAGAAATCTGAAGACATCCTCCAGTGCAGCGGTGAACAGTTTCGGAGATATGACGTCTCCCTGTCTCACACCTCGCTGCAGAAGGACGGGTTCCGAGGTCTGATCCTGAAGTCGAACTGACATGGTGGCCTTTTTATACACACTTTTCAACACTTCGATGTACTGGTAGTCAATTTGGTACCGTTGGAGAGACTGCAGTACAGCCCAAGTGTCGATCAAATCGAAGGCTTTCTGGTATTCCACAAACGCTAAACAGAGAGGCAGGTTGTACTCTTCGGTCTTCTGTATAACCTGCCGCAGCGTATGTACCTATGTGGTCTACGGAGACGATTAGTGATGATCCTTGAAAACAGTTCTAAATCTATTTATTTTTGTTCAATTCCGTCTTCAGGTGACATTCTTGCAATTTCGTAAGGACAGTTTACCTCTATTATCGAGTCTTGACCTATCAGACCATCCAGGCTTGCCGCGAAAAAGGGTTTCTTTTCATCGATAAACATTCCACACTCTAATACCTGTAGGCCCGTGTGCTTGATAAATTGATCGATCGCTTTAGATTCAGTTTCCTTGCCATAATTGGTAGCCACAGTTCCTTTAAATTTCTTATATAATAACGTTTCTCAAATTTTGCGAACCAATGTTTTCGGTCGCATCTTACATATTCGCCCAACATTCGATGCCGTAAGCCTCTTTAGTCTTTCAATTTCCCATAAGCTATTATCGCTTTGGCCCCCACTATTTTCCTTTGAACATCCTTAGTTGAGAGCAATCTTTCAAGAAATATTTTTTCTTTTAATTTATATAAATCCAAAGGCATATCTTCTTCTATCTTCTTCCAACTCTAAGCGACCGTAGTTTTTAACAGGTTCTGTAGTTCTTTTTATTTTGCTCGTGCCGTCTTTGGGATATGTCAGTTTTCTTTTTCGGAAAATCTCTGTGATTTTTTTCGAACAAGAAATATTTTTTCTTTTAATTTATATAAATCCAAAGGCATATCTTCTTCTATCTTCTTCCAACTCTAAGCGACCGTAGTTTTTAACAGGTTCTGTAGTTTTTTTTATTTTGCTCGTTCCGTCTTTGGGATATGTCAGTTTTCTTTTTCGGAAAATCTCTGTGATTTTTTTCGACCGCTGCTTTTGATCTATTTTTTTTTATTTGCCCGGACTGCAGCCCTGTATTATTTTTTGGATGCGTGAATGAATAGGCCTTCGATATTTCATGAAGTTACTGCTCCACTTGTCTGATATGATATGAGCCTGCAAAGTTAACTCTTTTTCCGCCAATAAATTTGGCAATTACATAATTAAATTGCTCCACAGTATTATTAGTCACGTCCAAAAAAAAAGATTTTCTGCATTTGCTGTTAAGAATAACAGATATTCTTGGATATCAGTCCACAATCCACAACAACAAAAGTTACGAGTGACTGGGGCGATTACAAGAAATGCGCGAGCCGCGGCCGGGAGCGTTTCGGAGGCACGCACACACCGTCAACTTACACACACATGGATAGGGCGGCCGGGCGCCACGCGCTCGCAGTTCGCAGAGCGACAGCGATAGTTTTTTCAAATACCTATTTTTCAAAAGTCTCTCCGCCCGTATTTCCTCTTAAAGACCCCGAAACAGCTGGACCGATTTCAAAAATTCTTTCAACGTTGCGATGCTACACTATCCCCGGGTGACATAGGCTACTTTTTATCCCTGTATTCCCACGGGAACGGGAACTACGCGGGTGAAACCGCGAGACGTCCGCTAGTCTATACTTCTATACGAATATACGTACTAATAATAATAATATTATAAACAGGAAAGATTTGTATGTAACGAATAAACTTAAAAACTACTGGACCGATTTTAAAAATTCTTTCACCGTTGGGAAGGTATACTATCCCCGGGTGACATAGGCTACTTTTTATCCCTGTATTCCCACGGGAATGGGAACCACGCGGGTGATACCGCGAGGCGTCCGCTAGTTACTGATAAATTTCAAATTGAAAAACCAATAATACTTTGATTGACCGGCAACCTAATTGAATAAGTGAATCCGGCAAGGCACAAGAGTTTGACCGCCATCAGTCAACCAATGACATAGACGAAAATCCACATCGCGTCTTTCATCTCGCACTTTCAAAGGGTGTGAGATGAAAGACGCGATGTGGTTTTTTTTATCGATTTTGATTGTTGTTACAATGTGATAAGATATGTTTTTGTGTGAGGTGTAAATTGAAACTCATTAGCGCTTCTTTTAACAGATAAATTATTGTACTCTTTCGAAAAGACTATCTTCACCAATTAAATCGTCCATTAATTTTTGGCAATACCTAATTATTTAAAGAGTATTTGTCATACTCTTTCATAAGGTCATCAAACCCTTTGCCTTGCCTAATTCACTTACGCAATTAAGCTGCAGTTGAGAATATCAACCTGTGCATATATTTTATATTTTGACTAACTGGTTTTATGAAAGCTTTACCTTAGGCCAAGTCGATAAATTTAATTAGCCTCAAAAACCAAAGATGGCATAGACATAATTATATTTTTCTTCTTTCGTGTCGATAAACTCAAACCATTCAGATTTTGTCTGACCAGTAAGTAGCTACTCTGTCATTTGCTATGTACAAATGTGTGCAGGTGTGCAGGTGGTCGGACATGAAGGCCAGACAAGGAGGTGGAACATATCTTGAGAAGGAGCCCCACACAAGGGGTCTACGATACTCCATTTGGCCAGGTTGTTTCTACAGCGGCCAACCTGGGTCCGCATTCGGTTTAGGGATTTCCAGAATGGCCACTGTACTTCGTTTCCAGGAGGCAGATGCTCTGCCGGAGTGATGAAGTGTGGAGGAGTAGGGTGTGTATGTTTCCATAATTCACACCTCTCGGCAGTTGCGCTGGCTTTCGAGGATGTCATATGTCTCACGAAGCTCTTACGACTTTTGGGGGTAAGTGGAACAGGGTGTAAAGTCCCACAATCCTCCATAGAAAAGGGAGGATCCTCCGACCAGACGGTTGTTGTGTCTGGTCCGGGCAACTGCCCAACGGTTGTTGTCGGACTGTTGTATATGTTCTAATCGCGCCGAAAACTTTACTTGCGCGATGCAGGATTTGTGTGACGTCATGTCATTAGTTCGTAAGTGGCGGCGTCGGTGCCGCTACAGACTCTTCAGGCGCACAGGTTGGAGTTGATGCTCATATAGTGACCACGATGACTCAAACTTTAGTATGATATTTCACGATATTATAATAAGTATCCTGCCGCGTAGGCCCTTTCTACGCGCCGTAGGATAAGGCCTACGCGGCGTAGCACGAAGCCTATACGGCGTAGCACTTTCGTAGAGGAGACTTTCGTAGCATAAAAGGAACTCAATATTAAATTCTATTTATTTATATATTTGTTTATTAATAATAAATAAAGTAGGTAATACCATCTACTTACCAATATGTAGCTATTTCATACAACAATACACAAAAAAGGTTGCAAAAATGTAACACTGCAGACCGTGTCTAACTATAATTTAATTTTAGACATTAAAATATTTTTGCGCTTTTTCCACGTGTATTTAATTAGTGGAAACATAAGGCACATGCAGTTAATTTACATAGAGTGAATGTCGAAGGCGTTTTCCTTTGTTAAACATTGTAGGGGCTAAAATACACCTAATACCTACTGCAGGAAAGTTTAATATTTTATGTTTTTTAGGTATAATAGTTATTGAAAGAGAGTTACCGCGGCCCTGGCACAAGCAACTGAAGGAACACGGGTGGGTTTTAGTTAGTAAAAGTCTGTCACGCCCTCCCGCTTCACCCAGAGCGGGAGAAGTTATAGGATGAGGGAATTCATCCTATAAATACACCCGCTTCTTAAAAAAAAGAAAAAAAACCTTCTTCAAATATTAGTAGTGTCTATGTGTACCCAGTTTTTTTTTTATTAGTGATAGTTTTGCTCTTGACTCTAGTATAGGTCGGAGGTGACAGAGACAATTCATTGATGGAGTGAGCTTACCCAGAAGAAGCCTGTTCACTCTAACTTTGAAGAGATTCGGGTTGAATGCGTTCGGAAACACAGACGCAGGTAGTGAGTTCCACTCATTCGCTGTGCGCATTATGAAGGATGTATGGAAGCGCTTGGTGCGAATCGCTGTTGGAACAATGTAGAATTGTACATGTATGTAATTCCCATTTAAAATTGGACCTAAATTAAGACCTATGTTAGCCAAGAAAGTCTGATTTTATCAACTTTATAAAATTTTCAACATAACTCTAATAGTACTCACGAGTAAAACAGCCAACAAAACCTAGTATCCATCAACAGTTAATTTAACACACAATTAAACAACGTTACATATCAGTTCATAATAGTTATTAAGTTAAACTGCATTATGCTTTTATAATAAATGTGTACAGTCACGATATCCATGAACTTGCATAGCATTCTAAATATTTATATGGACAAAAAAGCGACATAAAAAAAGAAAAAGGAAAATCAAAAAAAGCGACATAAAAAAAATATGGTACACATATGATATCCAAACTCATAAACTACTGAACGGATTTTCATGCGTTTTCACCAATAGAAAGAGTGAGAAACGAGGAAGGTTTTGGTATGTAATTAGTCACGGGCGAAGCCGGGGCGTGTCGCTAGTAATATTATAGTTGCGAAAGTAACTCTGTCTGTTATCTTTCACGCTTGAACCGCTTAACCGATTTAAATGCAATTTGGTATGGAGATAGTTTGAGACCTTGGGAAGGACATAGGATAGTTTTGGTCCCGGCAATCATCCCTAAGAGGGTGCAAAGGGGAGTGAAAGGTATATGGTGAATTTACATTCATACATACATAAATTAAACTCACGCCTTTTTCCCATGGGGGTAGACAGAAACTACAGAATGCCACCTGCCACGATCCTTACATACTTCTTTTGCTTTGGTGAATTTAAATTACAAAAATTACATTAGTCATTATTTTCCTATTGCTAACAATTATTTAGAATATTTAGTACAAATAGGTAGGAAGGCTCTGAAGTCTGCAAAACTACTCTAAGCTCATTCGTTGAGAGAGATGCAACGACGCAGATTATTATTGAATAGTTACAAAGTTTTTTTTTTTCTCACATTCTGAGATAGGAGCCTTTTTGGTCTCGCACAGGGTTTTTATTTTTAACCGACTTACCAAAAAGGAGGAGGTTCTATGTTCGACATCTTGTGTTTTTTTTTTTTTTTTTATATGTATGTTCACCAATATCTCCGTCAATTGTGGACCGATTTTAAAAATTATTTTTTTGGTTGAAAGAGTATATTTCGAAATTGGTGCCATTTTAATTTGGTAAAGATCTGATGAAGAACTTCGGAGATATACAACAGAACTCTTCAATAAATAACGGCAAATCTCTCGAGATTGCTGCATTTGCATGTTTGTTCATTGTTTATACCATTTCATAACATAACATCACGCCAGTATGCTCTAAAGGGGTACGCAGTTCTGTACAGTTCACCTTGGTACACTTTCATTTCACCGGTTATGTTCAGTTCAATGATATTCGGGTAATCTATTCTGGCATTATAGGTACCTTACGTAACTACTTGCCTATTAAGGAGATACAACTAAAAAGTGAAAAAAAAACTTTTTTACAAAAAAATACTACCGACTTCCAAATAACAAAACTACAAAGTGAAAAATAACTTAATTTTTGGAAGTCGGTGTCCATAACGCAATAAAACTGGTACCCACCAAAGACACCGACTTCCAAAAATTAAGTTATTTTTCACTTTGTAGTTTTGTTATTTGGAAGTCGGCAGTATTTTTTTGTAAAAAAGTTTTTTTAATTATTGGTTAATTGTATGCTTATTTCGTGAGCGTCAAAATGGAGGGACCAAAACCTCAAATGTCTGTCATACATATATAAACAAATAATACCATTAATCTACTATTTCCTACCTTTGCTATAATTTTAGCTACCTCATCATATACATAATATTTCAACAAAATGCTTGGTCCCTCCATCATGATATCAAGATGGAAGGACCAAACTGACAGACTACTCCCTGGAATGTTCTACCTACTTAGTGTTATAATACCTTAATTCTACCTTAATATTATTGATTTTGGCTGCCCGAAACATAAATCGTTTTAAAGATATCGATTATATAAGTTGGTCCCTCCAAATTGACGATTTAATTGTTTAGTGTAACAGGTAAATGGGCGGTTTATTTTCGATCTTCGAAGGATAAGTATTTAGTACCTATTTACTACCTTCTAATCGTGCAAAATTTCTTACTTTAAAGTTTATTTTAACGAGCCAAAAAAAAATAGAAATAATTAGGTACAACGTACAATTTTTTATAGTAGTAGGGGCATGCACCCGGTTCGACCCGGTTCCGGAAGAACCGGGTATACGCGGTTCTATTAAGTTATTTTCAGATATTTTTTTGCTATTCTTATTTAAAAAAAAAAAACTTTTATTAATGCTACTGGGCATGCAGAACCGCATCCGGTTCCAGGTTTTTCAGAAACAGGTCTGACAAGCAGTTAGAACCGGGTGAACCAGTTCCCCCGGTGCCGGCTGTTTTTTTTTGTTTTTATTTACTTTTGGAATAAATCATAGATGATTTGACAGGATAAGCAATTATCACTAGGAATATGGCATAAAATAGTTTAGACTGTCCCGGATGTCAGCCTCACGAGATTAGGATGGCTCTGAAAGAACTTAACAAGGCGCCCGGCTAAAGACGAAATTACGGCCGAATTCCAGAAGGCGGGTGGAAAACCGGTACTTATGGCCCTTCAGAAGCTGTTTAATTCCGTCATGCTTGAAATGAAAACGCCACAGAAATGGTGCAGGGGTAAAAAAATAAAAGATAAAAAAGTTCACATTCAGTAGGCATGCAGGATGCATCCATTTTTATTTTTTGTGCTGACATGTTTTGCCTAGTGAGGCGTACAAATATAATCTAAAATATTTAGAAAACAAAACATGAAAAGGTAAAAAAAAAAAATACAAAAAAATTATCTAATTTAGCTTAAAAGGAAAAAAACCAGATTACTATATTAAAATAATGTCAAAACGAACAAAAATAAATTCTGGGGGGTGACCATAAGCTCTTAGAGTAAGGTTATTTTGAGTGTGTGTAAGGGACGGATGTATATGACATGTATACATCTGTCACTTACTCGATCTCAAAATAACCTTACTCTAAGAGCTTATGGTCACCCCCCAGGAATCATAAAATGTCAGGTAAGTAAAAAAACAAATGTCAGATATGAAACTTAAATCATAAAATATCATATCAAATTAATAAAATAAACCAATGTCAAGAGTGTGGTGGTACTCTTCTTCACGAAGGTCGACAATTCCCGATTGAGGGATTATAGGCCCATCTCACTTCTTAGTCATGCCTACATGATGTTTTCAAGAGTCATCACGAATCGCCTTGCGTGCTGTTTTAACGATTGCCAGCCTTCCGAACAAGCCAGTTTCCGAAAAGGCTTGAGCACCGTAGACCACATTATATACGCTACGGCAGGTGATACAGGAGACCGAAGAGTATAACCTGTTTCTTTGTTTAGCGTTTGTGGACTACGAGAAAACCTTCGATTCGATCGAGACTTGGGCTGTACTGCTTTTCAACGGTGCCAAATCATAAACTACCGGTACGTCGAGGTGCTGAAGTGTTTGTATAAAAACCGGCCAAGTGCGACTCGGACTCGCGCACGAAGGTTTCCGTACTTGGTAAATTGCGGTTTACGATTTATGACGTATTAAAAAAAAACTACTGACTAGATCTTGTTCAAACCAATTTTCGCTGGCAGTTTACATAATAATGTACATCATATATTTTTTTTCAGTTTTATCATTCTCTTATTTTAGAAGTTACAGAGGGGGGGGACACACATTTTACCACTTTGGAAGAGTCTCTCGCGCAACCTATTCAGTTTAGAAAAAAATGATATTAGAAACCTCTATATCATTTTTGAAGACCTATCCATAGATACCCCACACGTATGGGTTTGATGAAAAAAAAAATTTTTTGTTTTAGTTTCAAATAAGGGAACCCCCAAAATTTATTGTTTTATTTTTATTTTTGTGTGAAAATCTTAATGCGGTTCACAGAATACATCTACTTACCAAGTTTCAAGAGCATAGTTCTTATAGTTTCGGAAAAAAGTGGCTGTGACATACGGACGGACAGACAGACAGACAGACAGACAGACATGACGAACCTATAAGGGTGCCGTTTTTTGCCATTTGGCTACGGAACCCTAAAAACACCACTTTGACAGTCCGACTTCAGGATCCGACTTCGGAGCCTATCCTTCTGCAGCGAGGTGTGAGACAGGGAGACGTAATATCTCCGAAACTGTTCTCTGCTGCACTGGAGGGTGTCTTCAAGGTTCTGGACTGGAGATCAACGTTAATGGCGAGAACATCTCTCACCTTCGGTATGCCGACGATATAATGGTCATGGCTGAGCCCATTGAGGACCTCAGTACAATGTTCGAGGACCTCAGTAGAGCTTCCGAAAGAGTGGGTCTAAAAATTAACATGGACAAAACCAAGGTGATGTTGAATGCCCATGTTGCACCCACTCCTATCAAAGTTGGAGACTACACTCGTGGTTGTGGACGATTATGTCCACCTGGGACAAACGGCGCAGTTAGGTAGGTCCAACTTCGAGAAAGAGATCAACCATCGAATCCGACTCGGCTGGGCAGCGTTCGGGAAGTTGCGCGGTGTCTCCTCGTCCAACTTACTACAATATCTCAAGACGGAATTCTATGACCAGTGTGTGTTGCCAGTGATTACTTACGGGACAGAGACGTTTGCTCACAATGGGTCTCATCAGAAGGCTTAAAGTCACACAAAGTGTAAATGGAGCGGGCTATGCTCAGAGTTGCCTTGCGTGATCGAATTAGAAATGAAGTCATCTGCAAAAGAACCAAGGTTACCGACATAGCCCGAATAATGGTCATATTTAAGTGACAGTGGGCAGAGCACATTGCTCGCTGAACAGATGGCAGTTGGGGCCGAAAAGTGAGTGGCGGCCGCGTACTGGCAGACGCAGCGTTGGAAGGCCTAGCCTATCCCTAGGTGGAGCGACGACCTGATCAAGGCTGCGGGCGTCCGCTGGATGCAAAACGCACAGGACCGGTCAGTGTGGTGACTCTTGGGGGAGGCCTATGTCCAGCAGTGTACGTCTTTAGGCTGAAATTATGATATACTTTTCACTATAATTTTGTTTGGCTTATATATCGAAAATCAAAGAGTATAAGCGAATCTTAGGTAGGACTCTTTTGTGCACAATTGTACAAGGAATAAACTTGCTCTGAGCACAAATAGCAGTAAAATTAAAACCATGGAAATTAAGCAAAACTGATTTTTGTGCTCTTTGACAGCCTATTTTTCGCTCCTTTGTGAATTTTATGAACTTTTCAGGCAACGTTACTGCTACCATAATGAACATAATTCCGGTGAAAGTACTTAACTAGGATTTTTCCGCAGCAAATGTCTTTAATTAATGGACTATAACGCGTATTTTGATTCAATGAAATAATGTGAACCATTTTCGTTTTTTTTAAAAAACCGGGTGAACCGGGTTTACTCCATCCGGAACCGATTCTGAAAATAACTTAATAGAACTGCGTATATCTCCGGTTCTTCCGGAACCGGGTGCATGCCCCTACTACTATTAAAAATTGTACGTTGTACCTACTTATTTCTTTATTTTTTTTTTGGCTCGTTAAAATAAACTTTAAAGTAAGAAATTTTGCACGATTAGAAGGTAGTAAATAGGTACTAAATACTTATCCTTCGAAGATCGAAAATAAACCGCCCATTTACCTGTTACACTAAACAATTAAATCGTCAATTTGGAGGGACCAACTTATATAATCGATATCTTTAAAACGATTTATGTTTTGGGCAGCCAAAATCAATAATATTAAGGTAGAATTAAGGTATTATAACACTAAATAGGTAGAACATTCCAGGGAGTAGTCTGTCAGTTTGGTCCCTCCATCTTGATATCATGATGGAGGGACCAAGCATTTTGTTGAAATATTATGTATATGATGAGGTAGCTAAAATTATAACAAAGGTAGGAAATAGTAGATTAATGGTATTATTTGTTTATATATGTATGACAGACATTTGAGGTTTGGTCCCTCCATTTTGACGCTCACCTTATTTCTCGTGTCTCCTGTGCGGGTCACAGACAAATAATTTTCTTTCTTTCTTTCTTAATGAAATGTAAGTTTATTTTGTGCTTATTAAATATATATGTAATTGTTTACGTGAACACGCAACAGATAAAAAGTTTTATTTAATTCATATTCATTCCTTCTTTCTTTGTTTATCTTCTACTGTCCCACTGCTGGGCGAAAGTACAAACGTCACCTAATCGTAACAGATTATATCCTCATAAAAATAAAGGTAAAATAGTTACGTATACTGCAATAAACATAAAAACTTTCGTAAGTCGGTGTCGAAGAATGATAAAAACAAGATGTACCAAAGACACTGACTTCCGAAACGAAAGTTGTTTTGCACTTTTTAGTATTTTGCTTTTGAAGTCGGTTTGTTACTGCTTTCGCTAAAGAGTTCGGTTTTATGCTCCATATCTTGAAAACTACAGGACTGATTTTGTTTAAACTTGCACTATTTCCTAAGTTGAGAGATACTCAATCCAACACAGTATGATAACGATCCGATTTGTAGTTTCGGCAAAATGCGTGGACAAGCAACACACTCACACACAACTCCTCTTATACACTTCACAAGAGTTTTCAAATATTAGATATTTTTTGTTGTTCTAGGTTTCTGTTGCAATTTTATTTGTAAAGTTAATAAATTGTAAATCCGTAATTGGCTGTAATAGTGGAACAATAAGTGTGTTAATGTATTTTTAAGAGCCTTGGATTTTGTGATTAATAAATAAATAAACAAGCATAAATACATACAAACATACATAAATGAAATTTGGCACACGTGTTTACAAGCCCACATAGGGTAACATATGTGAATATTGTGCAGTACCAACAATATAACATACATACGTGTCGAATTTATTTAGTCCTTTTATTAAAGTCGGTAAAAATACTGCGAAATTGATGACAAAGTTAAGCTGGGTTTAAAGAACTGTTTACCTTTCTGATTACAGTTAAGAAGAAGCAGTCAAGTTCGCGGCCAAATCAATAATGCACGTCATAATAGCTTAATTGTTTTAAACAACGGACGGACAGACTAACTGACAATCAATAATCGAAGAACTCGTTTGTACCCCGTATGTTTAAGGCGCAGATCCGCGACTGATCATTCTCGCATTAGCATTTAAATTGGCACCACGTCTCTTGTCACCATGGCTGGAAAATACCTCTCTAATCTAATCTCTTTTTTCAAAAAACGAGTAGGTTTTCAATTCGACTGTTGTTTTTTTTTTGTATTTTTTTGTAATAGTCATACATATAGCGATTTTGGTATTTTCATCTATATTGCAAGCATTTGCATTCAGAAAGTATCATTTGGTGAAGTGAGTCTACTAAAGATGACCACAGATGTCCACTGGAGCTTATCAATAATAATTATGTTTTGGGTACAGGATATCACGAATAGTTAAATGACATACAAAACACTACAAAGCGATAAATAACTTTATTTTAGGAAGTCGGTGTTAAAAACGAAAATATAGGTACCTAAAAAAGTGAGTTAAAAATCGACGATCGATTGCATCGATTGTATGCGCACCTCAATCGACTAAATGGTTTAGTTGCGTGGAATTCACGAGAAGTACACAACTCGACTGAACAGTTTGGTTGATGCAATAGTTGTGAGTATGCGCTAGGCCTTATTCTTGAGGCTCTTAAGCCATAGACAAGTGACATTCTCTCATCGAAAGCGTGGCGATGGCGATTGGAAAAGGACAAAAATATATGGGAATGGCAAACACTATTGAAATGTCACGTGAACAATGCCTTCAATTTTGACAATTAGACCGTCGCCATTGTCGACACCGAATGACACTTGTCTAGAACCTATATTTACCCTAGGGCTTAAAAAAGGGCCATGGCTTTAGTGACTAGTCTTTGAGCTTGCTGCCCTATAACTTCTAAATAAAGGTATGAATGGTTAAAAAATAGGTAAAGGCATGAACGCATCAGCACGACGCATCTTGCCACCATCTTTCCGCAACTCTAATCAGCAAGAATTACAACTAGTCTACCAAATACTAGATCTAACTACAGTGCAATCTAATCTAATTCTATACTACATAAAGTGCAAACCGGGGTTGGCAGTACCGTTGCCGATGGCATACTGCTGCAGGAGATCTGTCATGTTTATGTGCACCACGCCGCGTCGCTCCTGCATCAAGTTGTCGCAGTGGGTCACCTTGCCGCTGCCTGGACCACCTGGTAATGAAGAAAATGGATTAGCAGTGTGACTAACCATCTCCGAATAACTTTTTTGCTATCACAGAGGAGAATATACGTCTGAAATCGCAAACCGGCCTTGAGCAAGCGACGTGATTACTGCTCGTGCCTTCTCTGTAAGAGAAGAGAGGTCTTTGCCCTGCAATGGAACATTAATGGGATGGACTGGTACTAAAGGCGCGCAGACTTCTATGGTTCCCTACCTACCATTTCTTTGCAGGGTCATTCTTCCGCCCAGAATCTTAACATCGCCATTCAGAAAATGACGTCAAATGCACAACGCCATCTATCGAATATGAAGTACAACTGTCCGAGTATCAGAATTGCGTGTGTTGTGATATTTAACTTCTTGAGCACTTTAACTGCATAATTATATCTTTTGATAGAGTGTACCGATTGCAATGAAACAAAAGCTAAATAATACTTCAAGTTACGAACAATTTTTATGTTTAAAAGTTATCTAAATTGGTTTCGTACATTTTACGTGATGCGTGCACAACTAAACAGATAATTAAAAAAAAAACCGGCCAAGTGCGAGTCGGACTCGCGCACGAAGGGTTCCGTACCAATATCGCAAAAAAACGGCACAAAATTCACGTTTGTTGTATGGGAGCCCTACTTAAATATTTATTTTATTCTGTTTTTAGTATTTGTTGTTATAGCGGCAACATAAATACATCATCTGTGAAAATTTCAGCTGTCTAGCTATCACGGTTCATGAGATACAGCCTGGTGACAGACAGACAGACAGACAGACAGACAGACAGACAGACAGACAGACGGACCGCGGAGTCTTAGTAATAGGGTTCCGTTTTTACCCTTTGGGTACGCAACCCTAAAAAATCAAAAATCCCGACTGCTTCAAAAGCGAACTAAAAAGTCTTAAACAAGGAAAAAATCATGCTGTGCAGTCGGAGGATACATATTCGCGGGCTGGCTGACCAAAATCTGGTGTATCCTCCGACTGCACAGCATGATTTTTTCCTTGTTTACGACTTTTTAGTTCGCTTTTGAAGCAGTCGGGTTTTTTGATTTTTTGAATTAAGTTTTTTTATTTATAACTTTATAGTTAGTTTTTTTTCGCATTTTTTATACCTTTGAACATATAAGTGTTATATATTTTTGAAATCACCTCTTAAAACCCATTATTTTGATACCCCACACGATGGGTTTGGAAGAAAAAAAATATTTGGCCCCCCACAATATTGCACCCAAAATCCGCCATTTTTTTATTGTCCAATTTTAACGTAGCCTATGACACTCGCAGAGTTAAGACGCATCGATTGACGTATGAATCATCAAAATCGGCCAACGCGTTTGGTCTCTGGAACGCCATATAGGAACAAACATAGATACATACATCCTTACATACATACATATATACATACATAGACTGATAAACACATTACCCTCCTTCGGCAGTCGGGTAATAAACAGTCAAAAATTCAAAAAAATGCTGGAAATGGGTTCTGTTGGTTATCCTTTAACACCATGGCTATTTTTTCACGACTTTTCTACAGATTTCTATACCAATATTATAAATAGGAAAGATTTTTTTGTTTGTTTGTTTGTTTGTACCGAATGGGCATCGAAACTACTGGACCGATTTTAAAAAATCTTTCACCAATGGAAAGCTAAATTATTTCTGAGTGACATTGGCTATTTTTTAATCCCGAAAACGGGTTCTGTGGGGTGGCCCATGGGAGCGAAGTAATAATATTATAAAGTGGAAAAATTTGTATTTTTGTATGTAACGAAAAACCTAAAAACTATTGGACCGATTTCAAAAATTCTTTCACCGTTGGGAAGCTACATTATTCCCGGGTGACATAGGCTACTTTTAATTACCTGTCCCACGGGCACGGGCACCACACGGGTGAAACCGCGAGGCGTCTGCTAGTATTTTATAAATTGATGATTGATAGGCTCACGTTGACCATTTTATTTCATTTTCTTCGCCTTTGGATTCCTAGTTGTTCCCTACTTAACAGGAAACAAGAACAAGTCATGAAACAATATACTGGTATTAGGTGACCTTACAAGTTGTAGGTCGTGGGTTCGAGCCCAGGCAGGCGCTTTACTTTGTGTAAATTATTTCTTCACCGCTGCTCTCAAAACGGTGAAGGAAAACATCGTGAGGAAACCGGCATGTCCTAGAACCAAAAATTCGAAGACATGTGACATCCACCAACCCGTACTGGGCCCACGTGGTGGATTACGGCCCATTCCCTCTCACAGAAAGAAGGCATGTGTCCCAGTAGAGGGAAAGTTAATAGGCTCTAATGATGTGAGGTTACTCTTCTGCCCTTAGCTGCGGCACACGTCTATGTCAGAATTATGTCGGAATCTGATAAACTAGTTACTAGACTAACAAACATTTCAATTTTATTTTGGTAAGGAAGGTATGTAGGTATGTATTAGTTAAATGTTTACATAATTATTAGGCCTATTAGTGCAAGTAAGTCTTGTTTGTTTAATGTTATTGTATTAAAAACTATCCATACGGCGTAGTGGACGTTTCCGATCATAATATTTATTTAGTGTAATAAATTAAAAACGTTACTACAATTAGAAGTTTACTCCGCCCGCAGTTGGTTTAACGGGTCTAACATTTATGGCATAATGTGAATATTGTGCATTATATAGTCTGAATGAATTGTTTTTAACTATGTCGCTATTATCGGGGTTAAGACGGTACCCTGACCAAAAAATCGGCATGAGATATGAGCGTTCCTATTGGTCTAGCGGCACTGGTGGCGCATGAATTACAGTAGTGAATACGCCCAGATTTTAGAAAAAAAACTTTATAAAATCGAATTTTGGTCTTTTGAAAAAAATAATTCTACAAAAATGTTCGTTATTAAATTGTCTATCCATTAGTGTTAGTACAAAAAATAATCAATGAACACTTTACGAGGAGATGCATAATATCAATAATTATTTCTCATTTTTATGTTTTTAGGGTTCCGTAGCCAAATGGCAAAAACGGAACCCTTATAGATTCGTCATGTCTGTCTGTCTGTCTGTCTGTCTGTCCGTCCGTATGTCACAGCCACTTTATTCCGAAACTATAAGAACTATGCTGTTGAAACTTGGTAAGTAGATGTATTCTGTGAACCGCATTAAAATTTTCACTCAAAAATAAAAATAAAGCAATAAATTTTGGGGGTTCCCATACTTGAAACTAAAACTAAAAATAATTTTTTTCATCAGACCCATACGTGTGGGGTATCTATGGATAGGTCTTCAAAAATGATATTGAGGTTTCTAATATCATTTTTTTCTAAACTGAATAGTTTGCGTGAGAGACTCTGCCAAAGTGGTAAAATGTGTGTCCCCCCCCCTGTAACTTCTAAAATAAGAGAATGATAAAACTAAAAAAAATACATGATGTACATTATTATGTAAACTACCAGCGAAAATTGGTTTGAACGAGATCTAGTAAGTAGTTTTTTTTTAATACTTCATAAATCGTAAACCGCAATTTACCAAGTACGGAACCCTTCGTGCGCGAGTCCGACTCGCACTTGGCCGGTTTTTTGGAAGTAGATTAGTGAAATATATACAACATTAAAAAAAAAAACTAAATCTATCATTTTAGAATCAATATTATGTAAAAATTTAATGTATTTTTATTAATTGATATTTCTTTTTAAATAACGAGTAGATAGCTCCTAAAAACAGCACAAAAAACGGCTTGCGCGGCGTTTTGCTCGGGGTACCGCCTTAAGTCAATACCTAGTACTGCATTCAGTACTGTGCAATTTTTTTTAAATAGCCGTTGCTCTACTTGTTGCTTTATATTTTGTATCGGAGTTAAGTTGTGCTTGTGTTGCGTCAACTGCACCCGCCCGCTTAGGGTGCCTGCTATTCGCTCGTCTACCGGCACGTGTTTGGAAAGCTTGCGAAAGGCGATACGGCGCATACGCAACGAGAGGCTGCGATTGACTGATTATCTACGGTACAATGGACCGAATGGCACTCACATAGACTTTGGCTCACGAAATTTCAGTGTCTGTTTTGGTTGCTGTAAACTGGGTACAAAAACAGACTGCGAGCTAATGTCCACCCAATAACATTGCCTGGCCTGTGGGTCGAACCTAGGATTATATGCTGGCCATAATTGACACTAGTGGTGGTCACACAGACAGTAGCCGCGCTTGCAACAGCTAAGACATACGAGACTTAGGGCAGCTACTAATAAATTCCCAAAGGAAAAACTCATGCTGCCCAATCTTGGGATCGAAACCAGAGGAGTTAAGTATCAGGACTTGACACCACGAGGCTTTGGAAGCACTCGTGTGACTGACCTATAAATTATAATCCTTGCTTTTTGTTATTGCGATTAAATGGACACAAAACCAGGTTCTGGGCTGCTCTTGCTCCGAAGTCGGGCTTGCGACTACGAGGACTTTACCCAAAAGGCATGTTTAGATATGTATTTGAATGTCTTCTACTCACCCAATACGAATATAACAGGCACATTCGGAGGCTCGAACTTGACGTGGCTGGAGTTCTGCATGGGGAAGGCGGCGGCAGGAGGCGTCGCCCGGCCGGCCCATGCGCTTTCAGTCCGGCTTCGCTCCCCACCCGTCGTCTCCAACTCTTCATTTTTTTGTTCTGGTGGTTGGGTAACCAGTAAGGTGTTTGTTATTCGAAGATAGGGTTAATCTAAATACTACAGAGCACTAATATGCTTCGGCAGTCACTGCTAGCGTCGCCGTCTTCTAAAACTCTTAATATTTATGTCCTGCATATTGGGGAACCAGTCAGGAGTTTAGTTTTTCGAAGATAGGCTTAATCTAAATTCAACAGAGCATCGTGCAGCTCCGGCGGTAACTATTCACAGAATATAAATACCCTTTCACTGATACGGCATTGTCAAAACTTATCATGCAAACTAAGTGTGCCAGTGTCCCCATACCTTTTAGATAGTCATTGAAATTGACAGACCGTGTCAATCCGATCATGGCAATCGCAGCTGAATATTGCTGCAATAAGGGTTTTCAGGCAAATTTACGCGACTGGCCACGATATTATTGTATTGTAATGAGTCTTTAGTTGAAGTCGACGCATGGCGTTCCATGCTCCGTGGTAAATTATTATCTTTGAAACAAACTTCTGACAGGTTCTAACTAACTCTTAACTACGAGAGACAACTACTAAGAAAGTGTCGCTGAATTTGTAATAACTATGCTTTAAAATAAGATACACACTGGGAGCTGAATTTTTTTCTTAATTGATACTTTAGTACTAGGTAGTAGTAAGTATTTTAAAACATCTTGACTTCTCGAGGCTAAAAAACTACCTACAACTCATTTTTGTAGATAGTCGCCACAAATGCTACGAACAGCGATTACAATAGACCTACAATTGATCTATCAAATCTTAAGATAAACTGTAAATGCCTCTATAATAGCTGTTAATCATACTATAAAAAATAAATAAGACAGTGACAGATTCCCCTTTCCCTACAAGACCCGTGTTGGGCGCCATTAGCAACTCAAGTCACATAAAAAGTGACAATGATAATATTTTGAAAACTTCTTCTGTAATCAAGGTGCGTGAGTACTTAGGTGGTAAAGTGCGTGAGAATTTTGTTGATCAGAACATTACGCAGTAGCGAGTAAAGCTGATAGGTTAACTACACTGAGGACTCAGTCAGCCATATTGATTAATTGGCTAATTCTAATTCTAAAAATACCAATCCGTGAAGAAACATACGCGCTATACAGTATGCTTATCTTATTACAGCAAATAGGCCCGGTATCCACCAAAGCGGAGAGATGTGTTTGAATAAACCAATACGATTTCGTTATTGCCACATCTCTTTTCCTCTCCGCATTGGTGGATACCGGGCCATAACCTTTTGTATGGCCTGCTTACCTACTCAGAACTATTCGATTTCATCCCGACACGAATAGGTGTAGTTTTGGATGGTTCGTTTAGGGAGCTTTAAAGTGGTTAAAAAATTATGCTTAAATGATTGCTTAGGTAATTTACGTGCAGCATTCTCCCGAGACGAATTTGACAAAACCACAAGCATTTAATCGAATGGTGATGAATAGTTATACTGGAACTTCTAATACTATTAGTCGCTATATCAGGGACTGCCTCGATGAATTTACACTGATTATGAACTAGTTTTTGCCCGCGACTTCGTCTGCGTAGCGTTATAACATGCGTTTCTCATTTTACATGCCGCGATAACTTTGTACCTACGTGAGAAATTGAAAAATAATCTAATAAATTACTATGTTACCATTCGTAAGCATCAAGTTTAATTATTATTAAGTATTTTTATAGCTGTTTTTTTTCTTTAGTTCACCATAAAAACTTCCACCCCCTTAAGGATGATTGCCGCGATAGAAACTATTCTGTCTTTCTTAGGGTCTCAAACTATCTCTATACCAAATTTCATCTAAATCGAATCAGCGGTTTAAGCGTGAAAAGGTAAGAGACAGACAGAATTACTTAGTATGGATATGTCAGACTAAAGTTCCTCTTTATTTACCTGAGTGCTTGAAGTCGATCGCATTACTTTCTACATAAACCAATTCTACCGGTCAGGTAAACAAAGTTTCATTTTAAAATGACTGGTGAAACTACTCCTAAGAAGTGCAGTTGTTTTTTTTTTTTTTTTTTGTTTTTTTTTAAATAGTAAGTATGGAGTTTCTTGTGCATTCTTCTCCATAACTAGCTACTTTCCGAATGCACGGTAGACTCAACTTGTATTCCATTTAAATTTAAATTGTGACATTAAAAAGTGCCGCTTGGTGGCCCAGTTGAAATAAATATATTTTGTCTTTTGTCTTTTAATGAAAATTAAATGAGACTGCAAATGTTCTGGTGTTTTTCGTGAAGGCACTTTTTGTGGGTGGTTCTGTCTGTCATTTATATTTTCGAATAGATTTTTTGAATTGGTGGGTATGATGCCAAAATAAACTTTAGAACCTTCGCAACTTGCGTTGACATTTTGTTATAGAATCGACAATATTTTTGAGATGTCAGATTTACGCAAGCGCATTTTTTTTGTAATAAGAAAATACAAACATTCGGTTAAAAATTCTTCTAAATACTGATTCGTCAGTTATAGGCAACTAACTTCGTGATTATGTCAACTGATTAAGGTAGGCAGCAATGTTGCTTTTAAAAACAAACCTTTTCCAATTCCTTTCATATCTAGCTGCGTGCTTATATTATATAATATAGTTTATGTACTTTTAGTACGAAGGTATCTGCAATTAAAAGAAATGGGAAGCACTAAACATATGCTTGACCAATGTTTACGATGGCGCCCGACAGGGCCAGGGCCCCTTGTGTTGATCAACAAATATCAAAAATAATGACGCACCATAATATCTGTCTGCGTACATTATGATGATTAAAATGGCTTGCTACTTTATTTGTCATGCATTTTGATCTTATCACTGTCATAGTAAGTCGCTATTGGCGCCCAACATGGCACACGTGCACGTGTAGTCGTGTACATCTATCTACCTTCTTCGACGGCCATTAGTAATTAACACTAATATTAAAAATAAACTTAGGTACTCACCAGTGTCTAAACAGATGCCCATATTCCATGAAGATGCGAATTAAATTCAAAGTCTTTCCATCAACAAACTTTACGACACAGGGTCCGGTATAAAAAAATATACTTAACTAATGTTTTTAATTGGCACTTTACAAATAAAATATACATCCAAAACACGCGTGTAGTTCCGTTGTCTACCGGCCACGGGCAATCACACGCGGCAATTAATAGTTTATCGATTGAAGGACGCGACCTTCGTGGACGAACCTCAAAACGAAACTAAACATAAAACTTTTTAACTTGAAAATTATCTCATCTTACAAAACTTTTAACTGATCGACTTCGTTTGACTTATTCGGAAGTTGTGCCTTCGTGATAGCATTTCTGCGAGCGGTTTGAATCTTAATGGCATCGCGGGCCAACCGCTCCGTCGCAGCTCTCACACACGACTGAAAGGAACTCCTTCGCTCGCCGACGCTGCTAACGGAACGCTGTCTGTCTCGTTCTATCACGTCATAATACCCGAGTGGGACGGGGACAGGTCTTCAGCTGAATAATTAAAACTGCGTCCCCCTCAACGAAACAAAATAATTATAGTATAAACTGCAAGACTTGCTCTTGCAGGTGACTGATGACGATGTTTGCTAAGAAAAGCGTTCGATTAGGGTCAAGATAATTTTTCAGATCGACAGCCCCAAGGTGATGCTATTTTATTCATGACCGTTACATTTACGATAAATTGTCACGTTCAAAACTTTTGAATTCTATGAAAAGTATGTTCCCAATTACTGGGTACGATCGGTAAATATTCGATACAGTGGAAGTTTGTGCTGGTCTGTAATTACCTTATTAAATTTTTATTTGATATGAATCATCGACGGGGTTACGGCTTCCAGTTTATTAGGAAAAGTTTTCATGGAGTTTTTTTTTTCATGTTTATTCGGTGTGTCAGGCGGTGTGCCTGTCTTTTTTAGGGTTCCGTACCCAAAGGGTAAAAACGGGACCCTATTACTAAGACTCCGCGGTCCGTCTGTCTGTCTGTCTGTCACCAGGCTGTATCTCATGAACCGTGATAGCTAGACAGTTGAAATTTTCACAGATGATGTATTTCTGTTGCCGCTATAACAACAAATACTTAAAATTAATAATTAAGGGGGGCTCCCATACAACAAACGTGATTTTTGTGCTGATTTCTGCGATAATGGTACGGAACCCTTCGTGCGCGAGTCCGACTCACACTTGGCCGGATTTTTCATTGCATATTTTATTCATGTTATAGGGAACACATTTTTTGAAAACATTTCAAATGAAAGTATTATTGAAATAACTCCTTTTTTGTCACATAATGTGAAGCATCTTTCCTATATATTTTTTTGTTTTTTTCAAGGTGGGACTGAAATATATGTATAAATTAAAGTAAAAAAAAACATATTTTTATGAAACATTAAGTTTATATTTCGTTTGAAAAACCTTTGCACGGTAAACTAGTGAGTGCAGAGATTCGGAACAGTATGAAATTAAAAATAACAGATTCTATAATCACATTTCTTTATAAATTATATAAATATCAACCTTAAAATTAAGTGGTTAGGGTCTAAAGTTGTGTGATTGCTTTGACAAATTAAGTACAACTTTGTACGATGAAGTATTAACATTTTGTGAAGTATTTTGTTCAGTATATTATTGATATAATATAAATATATTATTTATTTACAGTTTTTGAAGTAAATCTTAATGAGTCACGTTTGGAAATCTTACAAAATCTTTAGTTACCTTTATTTTTCTATACTTTAGTCGATAGTTCTTCTGCGTGTTCTACCTTGTTCTTAATATTAGACTTTAAATGTAAGAACATAGAAGCTATTTTTGACTGACCAGATTTTACCATAGAGTTTGTGGTAAAACCAGTTTGTTTTTTTGTTTTATTACTCGTGTTTTTTTACCTGCAGGGTGTATTTGATATATTTACCTAAGAAAAGTTGTATCATTAAAGTATTGTAAAACTCGAAAGTAAAATTAGTATTTATTTAAAATAAAATTTACTAAATTAAAAAACAGGAAACATCCGGTCATTTAATATTGCATTAATAAAACATAATAAACAATATACACGAAAAATTCATATATCAAAATTCTATGTCGAATTTGATGATACTTTACGCTTTCTGTAAATAAATAATGTCAAAATAAAAATATTACTTGTTTCAGCTATATTCAAGAAAAATTCAAGAAGCACGAAACAAAAACCTCAAAATAATTCACAGGGCCCTTATGATATCAATAGAGTTCCTAATACATAAAACATATTACATAAAGGATTATGGATTATGTACACCAGAGATTAGCTAACTAAGATAACACGAATGGAAGAACATGTTTACTTACACTAAATAAATGCGCATTTTTATATACAATAATTATAATATACTACTGTGTGAGTATATAGCTTCTTATAGTATTGTCTAATTCATATTAATAATAACATCGCTTATTTGACATATATTTTTTAATAAAGACGTAGTCATCTACGTCTTTAATAAAAATAAACGATGTTTACGTCAAATAAGCGATGTTATTTTTAATAAAATAATAATTATAAAAAGGAATAAATTGTTAGAAAAATAATTGTTAAAAATGTTTGCCAAAAATAATAAATTGTTACAAAAATAATTGTTAAAAAATAAAGTTGCCGAAATGGATTACATTTAAATAGGTTTTTCGATAAATTACATTCATGGAACAGTCATAGAAAGTTTCTTATGTCTCAAAGTACGTACAGTTTTGAAAATAGAACAACACAACCGTTCAAAAAACGAAAATCAGAACGATTTGAATGTATCTTTATACAGTTGCCAAATTATATAAAATTGTACCACTCGACCGTTAAAAACTGGGAAAGCACAACGATTTGAATGTAGAACTCTCAATTATTGATGCTGACCTCTTCAGCTGCCAGCTAACAATTTACCCTGGCCCAGTGTCACCACATTAGCTCAACGAGGTGACATGTCACTCGCGACCGAGACCTCGCGGTTAACGACATAACCATGGCACGAGCATAAGCGATTAATAATCGTTCTGGTTATAACTCGTTATTGAATTTGAAAGTGCAGCTTTAGCAAACATTGTTAGGTCGTGGTCATATAATCGAAAAATAAATTATTTATTAAAAAATAAAATATTTATGTTTGTTTTTATTTGTATATAAAATAGTGATGTCCAGGAGATGGAGCATCGTTTTTATATCAAGTCCTGCTAATTATGCAACAACAGTCTGTACCATGCGAAACCTTAGCGAGGCCAGCGCTAATAGTCCAGGAATATTAGGGGTTTCACCTCGGTATGAAAGATAGTCAACTATAAACTTGTATAAACCTTTATTTTGACACCCTAAAACTTATCTCAAAACCTACTAGTCGTAGGGTGTCCGCGATTACAGATATTCCAAGGTCAAAGGTCAAAAATCGATTTTTAACACATTTATTTCAAATATCTCATTTCCCATGGTTTTTATGCTGTTTGTATTAGTTATAATTATTGTAGAGCATTAAATTCTCTATAACTTTCGTTGAAACATGTTCTAAATCTTTAACCATTTTCGAGATAGAGGGCAGAGCGCGCGGTGTTTAACTATTTAGACTATCATTCGAGGTCAACCTGTTGTCCCGATTAAAAACACGCCGTATAAAGTTTATAAATAATTGATAAATATATAATTCTGAATAATTTGCATTTTTTATATATCTCGATTTTTGACCTTTGACCTTGGAACATCTGTAGTAGCTCATTCCGAGATACTTGCTCTCATTTGACTAATATTCCTGGACTATAAGGCTATTGCAGTATTGCTAGTATTGGCAGTTGGGTAGGGCCAACTTCGAGAAAGATGTCAACCATCGAATCCGACTCGACTGGGCAGCGTTCGGGAAGTTGCGCGGTATCTTCTCGTCCAACTTACCACAATGGCTCTTAGACGTGGTCACTTACAATGGTCCTCATCAGAAAGCTTACAGTCACTCAAAGGGCAATGGAGAGGGCTATGCTCGGCGTTTCCTTGCGTGATCGAATCAGAAATGTAGAGATCCGCACGAGAACCAGGGTTACCGACATAGCCCGTAGAATTGCCAAACTTAAGTGGCAGTGGGCAGGGCACATTGCTCGCAGAACGGATGGACGATGGGGCAGAAAGGTTCTGGAGTGGCGAGTGTCCGCGAACCGCAAGACGTTGCGTTGGAAGGCCTCCCACCAGATGGACCGATTACCTGGTGAAGGTTGCGGGGATCCGCTGGTTGCGGGACGCACGGAACCGGTCAATGTGGTGACGCTTGGGGCAGGCCAATTTCCAGCAGTGGACGTCTTTCGGCTGATATGATGATGATGATGATAAGGCAATCGACGGGGCTGAGTATTGGTCGGAGAAAATTTAAATTAAGAACAACGAATCACGGACATGGAAGAATATAAAAAAAACAAATGTTAGCTTAGTTCGAGAAATAAAAAATAGAGAGAAACTTTTAACTGTCTTTTAAGCAAATACAATTCAAAGCATTGGATATTTTAATACCGTTGAATTAATAATATATATGATTGCAGAATCTAGAGTTTTAATTAATTTGCCTACTACAACTATTTTATCATGACTAACACAAACATTATAATTGATATGGTTACAAAAATGCTATAGCACTGAAATAAAATGTATTAAACATGAATAAAAAAGGTACGGGCTTCAAAAAAAAATTTATAAAAAAATATTAGTTGACAGTAACTCATTCTAGGTTCTGACACCATAACAGAACGAAAAAATAAGCAGATTAAGAAAGTTTCAAGCAAAAATAACAATTTATAACTTGTTCTAGATATACTGTTGTGCTATCTGGTAGACAGATTCATACTTATAATTTTGGTCACCTGCCTTTTCGCCGAAAATTGTATGGCAGATTATCGCTTGCCAACCAACGTTTCGCCGATGTTTCACTTTGACAACTAACGATTAGCAAATTTTTGTATGACAACGTTTCATTTGGTAGAATTAATGTTAAGCTGATTATTATAATGACACAAAACGTTTGGAACATTTCATTAGGCCACACAACTATTAGACGAATGACGTTTAGAAAAATGGCAATTAACGCGCGAAGGCGAACGAGTGAAACGAGCATGCTGCGGGAGTGGCGTGACAGAAACGAATCGCTGCAAAACCGACTCCACGTAGTCTTGTCTGCCCTATCCTTAGTGTTATTTAAAATTGCATGGGCGCATGGGACCGCCGAAGCCCCGCAGTCCCGGAGCCGTCACGGAAACCTGCTGCATATTGCATGCTTGCTTGCATGCTGCATGTATGTTGTATGCTTGTTTGCATGTCTTCTGCATGCCATGTTCTTTGCCGTATTCTATTATTAGTTCAAACATAACATATGTGTGTTTGTTTTTGCGCTTTCCCACATAACATTCAATAATTATTAAACGAAACCCTACTAGATTTGGTAAACAATAAACAACTAAATGTTAATATTACGCAAAAAACATTCTGCTACTTATAAGTTGGCATTTTAAAAAGTGTCAATATGAAAAGCAGATCACCAAACGTACAGTTGGTAACTGTAAGTTTGGGAAATAAAACAAAATTATATGATAAGTTGGCAAATGATTATTCGGCGAAATAAAATTCTGCGAAACGTGAAAATCTGCCAAACAATTTTCGGCGAAAAGGCAGAGAACCTATAATTGTATTATTCCAAGTTATCAGAGTATCAGAAACATTTCTACCATATTCTATAATTATCATGTACACAAGTACTTACTTATATTGGTCCAAGGATCAGTAGCGTCACCTAGCGGACAAAAACTGCAACATCTGCTTCAAAGATTAAACACACAATACAATAACAAATAAAACAATTGCGCATAATGAATAACATTAAAAATTATACCATTAAATTGAGATAACAAAGTCGTTGGATGGACTTAAAAATATCACAATGTTTATTAAGTAATTAATAATTATGAAATATTAGGAGCTAATTTTGTTACTTACTGATAGAAACAAAATATCGATTAAAAAATTATACATTCTTGTGTTGCAAGTGACGAAATTAGCTCAAAAATATTGAATACAGAAGTAAAAACACGAATATTATAGTGAAAATAATATCCAGATTATATTTTGTGCAGCAATGGTGTTATGCCATTTACTTTGTTCTTATTATATTACATTTTTAAATATTTCTTAAAAGACACTATATAAAAAAAAACAATTAAAATTATAAAAAATAGAGGCCCACCGGTATCGGGAACAGGTTCCAAGTTACCGGCGGTCAGGGCTCCAGAGAGAGGAACCTCCTAACAATACGAGCCGAGTCCAGCAGTACTGCTTTCTGGATCAGGCCCTTGACTCAGCCGCCTAACGAGAGCCTCCTAAGGTGTTGGTCGAGGCTCGTGGCTATTAAGCCATTTAGCAATGGTGTTTATTATTTACTCTCTTGCAACATGGAAACCCTGCTGTACTACTCGGTGAAGAATCTGTGCACCACGCTGGATTGCGATCCCACTCTGGGGCGTGGGGTCGTATTCCAGCGAGGGCTACCGCTACCCGCAGCGCGGTGCGGTAGTAGGCTACCCGCGCGGCGCCCCGCGTACGCCTCGTGCGCCAATAGCGAGAGTCGAACGTCAAAGTGACGTCAGAGCACCAGCTGTACAGTTATTTTGACGTAGTAGAACTGTAATAAGTGTGTTATTTTATTTAATATTGTGTTTTCACTTGTGTGTTTGTCTGTACAGTTGATTGCAGTTTAGTTTTACAGGTAACTTATATGTTAAACAAAAATAAACAATATTAAAATTCATCTGTGTAAAATAAATGTGGATATTATAATTAATAATATATATTACACAATGAAACATTTACAATCGTCAATTTATTTACATAAATTATTATTATTATCTACGGGGTTTTCACTCACTGTATTAAGTTTTTCGTTCGAATCGTTTCTTTTTTTCTTCAAAATTACAAGATTTAAATATAATTGCAATACAACGCAAAAAATATTTAAAAAAAAAATGTCTTTTCGTAACATAATTTTAGTGTGAGCAATATCATAAACAGTGTCATTGGAAATTAAACCTAAATTCGATTAATTAAGGAACTAAATTCTATAATTGTCTATTAAGTATTAAGGCCTACTTTTTCTACTTACTAAATATTAATTTCGTTATCCAATTTATTAGAAGGCCTAAGTTTTAAGTACCTAATAATATTATCTAACTAGAACATAACGTTGATTGCCGCTTTTGAGCGTGGTCAAAACTTTGGGGCATATTACATAGTTGTATATATATAATTCACATGTCGCAGTGGTGTCTCATCCCATACAAAGAAACCGCACCGACGTTCTATACTGATTATTTTTTGTACATCGATCGCGTTCAGTTCCGTTCCGTTCCTTTCCACGGATAAAGATGGTGATCTATCTATCGCCGTGGAACGGAACCGAACACGATCGATTTAATCGAAAAATAATCGGTATAATCAGATGAAAAACGCTAGTTACGTCGGCACGGTTTCTTTGTATGGGATGAGGCATCCGTATGCTAGTATTATATTATCTGTGCTTGTGGCAAGTTTGTTAGCAAAAAAACCTTTTTTAGGGTTCCGTACCCAAAGGGTATAAACGGGACCCTATTACTAATACTCCGCGGTCCGTCTGTCTGTCTGTCTGTCTGTCTGTCACCAGGCTGTATTTCATGAACCGTGATATCTAGACAGTTGAATTTTTCACAGATTATGTATTTCTATTGCCGCTATAACAACAAATACTAAAAACATAATAAAATAAATATTTAAGTGGGGCTTCCATACAACAAAAGTGATTTTTTTGCCGTTTTTTGCGATAATGGTACGGAACCCTTCGTGCGCGAGTCCGACTCGCACTTGGCCGGTTTTTCATAGAACTAAACTTGTATGGAGGGTCTATCTTTTAACTAATAAAATAATAGGTCGCTAATTTCAATAAAATTTAGTTTCATAACAAAAATATTATCTCATTGTATTATTTTTTACTGATAGGCTAGCATTTGCAACGCCATCACACCTGCTGGTAAACTATGCTGAAGCCATCACGAAGCACAGAGTAAGACATTGGGGCCCTACTATGACGTCTTAAAACCCATCATGATTCCGGTGTGAGATAGAGATGGAGATATACAGACGAATATCGCTATCCCTTTTCTACAGCGGAATCTTGGTGACATTAGAACATCGTATTACAGCCAGTATAATACTCACAACGGATCTTTGTGCCTGTAGGTGACTGCAAGACCCTGCGCAGTAGCAATTTTTGTGTCAATGTTGAAGATGAAGATAGCATTGTATAACTGTCTCTTTCTCTCGCTTACGTTTGTCGCATCGTCCTATCTCGCTTACTCTATGCAGTATAATCTAGGACAAACTGTTTCTTGCGCAATGATTCGCAGAGCTAACTTCAGAGACACAAATATCCGCTGTGACTACTATACAGCCCTTGAGCTGTAAATAATTGGGTCGTCCACATAGCACAGTTTTGTTCAAAATTGTTCTAACTCACTAATTAGTTATGCCACGCTCAAATACAGCCACTAATTACTAATTGTCCTAAATTCCCTGTTCACACATCATCAGAACCAATGTCTTTACATATATACTCTAACTCTGGAATGATCATTCTTAACATAATTTTGTAAGAAGAGTACGGACTTAATATCGTCAGAAAACTTATTTAATAATTAACAAAAAAAAAAATTATACTCTTTGCGCTGTAGCATGGCGCGGGTGACAGTTTCAATAACATTTTTTACACATACACGTATACGAATTTTTTGTAGTTTAACGTCATACAGGCAACTATGGTATATGTATAACTATGGTGTGCGTAAAAAATGTTATTGAAACTGTCACCTGCACCATGCTAAAGCGCAAAGAGTGTAGTACACAATAAAAAAATAAATATTTAAGTAGACACAATCTTGCAAAATGGAACATAATAATTAAGTCAACCTCAAAAAGGTTTATAGTGTGTCCATACCCTAAAAACAACAATACTGCCTTCCTTTAACTAAAGTGTCACTATATGAGATTTTGCCGATTTTGAGATTTTAATACATCCGTAATCTGCAAAAAATCATCTATATATCTTTCTAAGCTGTAGTCTACTATCAATAGATTCCGGATAAAAAAGAAAAACATCCTAAATAGGGTCGTTTTCTTGGATAGAAAAATGATAATTCTATTTAGTCCGTCAGTGAGATTATCAAATAATATTAGACCCGCAGCAACGCAAAGAGTTTAACCGCTATCCAATCGACTAAATCGACAAATCACATGCTAGATGAATGATGCAATGTGTATTTTTTGCTTCAGCAAAAAAATAAAAATTGACAAAGATAAAGCGCATCAAAGTTCAGGAATGGGGGCTTGTGACGTCACTTTGTCAGTATAAAGTGTAGCACACCGTGACGTCACACGATATTTCAACGCACTGTATCGTCGTAATTTTTTGTTTACGTGGCAAAAGAAAAATACGTGTCCAATATTTTTAGGTTATCTAATTGACGTATTAAATAGATATTTTTTGTCAACTACCCTATTACTATGTTTACTAACCTATTTATGATAATAGTAAGTAATTGATTTAAACTAACAATGTGACTATTCGAAAGTTCACAATTACATCTACTTTTTGACACCGGAAACTCTCGCAAATGACTTACAGTTGATAAACAGCATATTTTTTTTATTATTTCGCTGTTTTTTTCGTCTATAACTCAAAATGTGTTTTTTTTCAGATAGTGACACTTTAGCTACAGGACGGCAGAATAATAAAATTTACTCTAAAGCTCATTTAGGCCGTATTTTCTCATAGAAATATATTTGTGCGACATTATTAGCTTCTTTTGCCAATAATTTTCTTTTAACAAAATTAAAATGTTCTAGTGCGAACTCGTACAGTTCGTTCTCCATTTTCCAGACAGGGGACTGTTGGATTTTGTCTATAGTTAAGAGGTTAGGTTCTATTTTAGAGCTAGTTTGTCTAAGATGTGACTTGTTGCTGCTGATGTAGTACTCTGTGGCTCCTTTGAAGAAGCGAGGTAGTGTAGCCTCTAGAACAGTTATGAAATCAAGCATTTGTTCCGTAACACCCACTAAAAGGTAGTGGTTGACTAGATTGTGTTTCGCTTGTTCTAAGGCCCATTGGTTTCCGGGTTTCCTAAAATAGAATGTGAAGTGTCAGTGTTTTTTTTTATGTGGGTAGGTTGTCATGCAGTTTTGGAGAGGAATTGGATTAATTATCTCAAATGTTTCTTTTTTAAATGAAGGATTTTTCTTCCCGTGTGACACAATAATTGCCGTCATTTGTCAAGATCCGTGAATAAGACTAGATATAAAGATCAACTAATTAAAAAGATTGCACTGCACTAAGTCTCCAGCATAATAATAATAGGACGGGTTATATTTTAGCGATATAAAGCGTTGTCGTCTAATGTTTTGTGGTACCGACTGTTAAGACGGTACCCTGACCAAAAAATCGGCATGAGATATGAGCGTTCCTATTGGTCTAGCGGCACTGGTGGCGCATGAATTACAGTAGTGAATACGCCCAGATTCTAGAATAAAATCTTTATAAAATCGAATTTTGGTCATTTGAAAAAAAAAATTCTACAAAAATTTTCGTTATTAAATTGTCTATCCATTAGTGTTAGTACCAAAAATAATCAATGAACACTTTACGAGGAGATGCATAATATCAATAATTATTTCTCATTTTCATGTTTTTTTGGCAGTAGATTAGTGAAATATATACAACATTTAAAAAAAAACTAAATCTACCATTTTAGAATCAATATTATGTAGAAATTTAATGTATTTTTATTAATTGATATTTCTTTTTAAATAACGAGTAGATAGCTCCTAAAAACAGCACAAAAAACGGCTTGCGCGGCGTTTTGCTCGGGGTACCGCCTTAAGGAGAACGCGCATCTATCCGCGCCGCACGAGCCGCATTTCAGCAAAATGCTGTAGGTATACGGATTCCACCAGCGCGTGCGGATGACGTCATCAGACTCGGCGGGCGATGCGGGCGGCGCGGCAACATGATCCGTATCCGTATGAAAATATAGTTCAAGATATACAGAAGTGGATAAAATGCGTGCGTGCGATGACTGCGGCGCGTGCGGCGAGTGCGGTGCGTCTAGGTGCGCGTTCACCTTTACATTCCAAGAGTCAGATGCGTTCCTGTCACACTGTCACACAACTGTTTAACCATTTTCCAAAATGGAGTAAGGTTTACTAAACTGTCACACAACTGTTTAACCATGTGCAAAACAGAGTAAGGTTTACTAAACTGTCACACAACTGTTTAACCATGTGCAAAACAGAGTAAGGTTTACTAAACTGTCACACAACTGTTTAACAATGTGCAAAACAGAGTAAGGTTTACTAAACTGTCACACAACTGTTTAACCATGTGCAAAACAGAGTGAGGTTTACTAAACTGTCACACAACTGTTTAACCATGTGCAAAACAGAGTAAGGTTTACTAAACTGTCACACAACTGTTTAACCATGTGCAAAACAGAGTAAGGTTTACTAAACTGTCACACAACTGTTTAACCATGTGCAAAACAGAGTAAGGTTTACTAAACTGTCACACAACTATTTTACCATGTGCAAAACAGAGTAAGGTTTACTAAACTGTCACACAACTATTTTACCATGTGCAAAACAGAGTAAGGTTTACTAAACTGTCACACAACTGTTTAACAATGTGCAAAACAGAGTAAGGTTTATTAAACTGTCACACAACTGTTTAACAATGTGCAAAACAGAGTAAGGTTTATTAAACTGTCACACAACTGTTTAACAATGTGCAAAACAGAGTAAGGTTTACTAAACTGTCACACAACTGTTTAACAATGTGCAAAACAGAGTAAAGTTTACTAAACTGTCACACAACTGTTTAATCATTTTTAAAACAGAGTAAGGTTTACTAAACTGTCACACAACTGTTTAACCATGTGCAAAACAGAGTAAGGTTTACTAAACTGTGACACAACTGTTTAACTATGTGCAAAACAGAGTAAGGTTTACTAAACTGTCACACAACTGTTTGACCAGGTGCAAAAAAGAGTAAGGTTTACTAAACTGTCACACAACTGTTTAACCATGTGCAAAACAGAGTAAGGTTTACTAAACTGTCACACAACTGTTTAACCATGTGCAAAACAGAGTCAGGTTTACTAAACAGTCACACAACCGTTTGACCATGTGCAAAACACAGTAAGGTTTACTAAACTGTCACACAACTGTTTAACAATGTGCAAAACAGAGTAAGGTTTATTAAACTGTCACACAACTGTTTAACAATGTGCAAAACAGAGTAAGGTTTACTAAACTGTCACACAACTGTTTGACCATGTGCAAAACACAGTAAGGTTTACTAAACTGTCACACAACCGTTTGACCATGTGCAAAACACAGTAAGGTTTACTAAACTGTCACACAACTGTTTAACAATGTGCAAAACAGAGTAAGGTTTATTAAACTGTCACACAACTGTTTAACAATGTGCAAAACAGAGTAAGGTTTACTAAACTGTCACACAACTGTTTAACAATGTGCAAAACAGAGTAAGGTTTACTAAACTGTCACACAACTGTTTAATCATTTTTAAAACAGAGTAAGGTTTACTAAACTGTCACACAACTGTTTAACCATGTGCAAAACAGAGTAAGGTTTACCAAACTCGGCGTCAGTGTGGACGCACCTTTAGGATTAGGGTTGTAAGATTAATAAAAAAAATACTTTTAGGAATTACAGTACATACCAGCACTCGGCAGCGTGTCCACAGAAGAAGGGCACTTGCAGCCACATATTGTTGGGGTCGCAGTCCGCCTGACCCCTCTCCACGCATTCGTCGAACGTCTGCGGATTGATAACAGAACATTATCAACATTATCTATCCTTCCTAGCTAGGTACTATATGAGGTCATTGCGGAGATAACTGATAAAGAATTATTTAAGGAATGTAGGTTATGCTCCATGGCTAAATAGATGTAATCTAGGATATTAATATTTTATTGGAGTAGCATTTCAGATAATTTTACCAAAAAACTTTGGTTCTTGAATAATTTGAATTGAACTGAATTTGTCCTGGGTTATACATAGAGCAAATAAAACACAAAGTTGGTATCCAAGAGGTCATAAACAGGTGAGTTTTTTAAGTGGGCGTGGATGACCAAATCCGGAACTATGAGCAATAGCGAAAAACACTCAAAGGAGATTCGATTTTAAGGAAAACTAAAACTGCGTCATTGGCTACAAGCACACAAGCTGTATATTAATACACCATTCAATTGTGTCGCTAATAAGGATCAAATTCTCATTTTCAACAAAATATAGATTATACCTTTTTATAAAAAGATTCGGATAATTAATAATTCAGATTTCGTGCGGGTATTATAACAGCCGCACGGGTCGATCTTCAAGGTTAAGCAACGCTTGACGAGGTCGGTCCGTGGATGGGTGACCATTTCAACATACCGTGTTTCCTCCGTGCCTCGGAAAGCACGTTAAGCCGTTGGTCCCGGCTGTCATTTGAAGATCTTTGACAGTCGTTACGAGTAGTCAGAAGCTTGAGATCTGACACCAGTCTAGCCAAGACGTACCGTGTTACCCAGTTACTAGGTTGTGGAGGTCAGATAGGCAGTCGCTCCATGTAAAACACTAGAACTTAGCTGAATCCGGTTAGACTGGAAGCCGACCCCAATATATTTGGGAAAAGGCTAAGCAGATGATGATGATTGATTGAGCCCGCAACCATAGTTCAGAAAGTTATCGCTCAATAATTGTTCAATAGTTGATTATTACCGGCCTCTAATTTATTCTGGATAAAGTTTTAGATTAGATTTTAATTAGTCATCTCATTAGGCTCAAGGCTGAAGTTATAGTAAAATTATAAAGATAAAAACTTTGATACCAGCACTCATTAATAATAACAATCAACTTACCATTTTATCACCATGTTTTTTCCGCACCAAGTGCGGTCTATAATTGTCTCCGTTTCTTAAGAAATAATAGTAAGACACTAGTCTGTCGAGGGGTTTCCTTACTAAGTTAATAAATATAGGCTTTGACGTGGCTCCCAAACTGGAATAAAAGAGATAAAATAACATTTTAGTTTTTATTCGCCCTGGAACCTGGAAGAATTTGGGGGAGGAAAAAAAACATACCCCCTCTACAATAAAGCATATTATATAGTCGCACCCTCAGAATGTAAGTCATCATCATCATCATATCAGCCGAAAGACGTCCACTGCTGGACATAGGCCGCCCCCAAGCGTAGCCACATTGACCGGCCCCGTGCTTCTCGCATCCAGCGGATCCCCGTAACTTATACCAGGTCATCGGTCCACCTGGTGGGAGGCCTTCCAACGCAACGTCTTCCGGTTCGCGGAACACCAGAACCTTTCTGCTCCATCGGTTATCCGTTCTGCGAGCAATGTGCCCTACCCACAGCCACTTAAGTTTGGCAATTCTTCGGGCTATGTCGGTAATGAAAGTGACCTAACTAAAAAAATGCAATTTGTGGGAAATGGACAAAAAGTTTTCATAAAAGCTGTGTCATACCATAAGTATTTTTGTTTAAATAAAAACTTCACCAAGACGAAGTTATTGGAAAAAGCTTGTGCTAATAAACTAAGAATGTCTTATATAATAATAAAGGGAGGGACAGACCAAGTAAGCCAAGACAACACCCAGTGGAAAACATTAAACCAGCTGTAAATGAAAAATTTGTAGGAAACAGAACAAGCTAATTCATCTAGCCAATGAGTCAATTATTGCACACTGTGCTAATGATAATATGGACTTAGGTACATGATGATATGGCCTTAGAACTTACACAGAATTATAAACATTGAGTTATACATCTTCATGTTTAACCCTTATATGGAAACAGTAAGAATGTGATGTTGAATATAAATTACCTATTTCTACGTTACTATCTATACTAATATTATAAAGCTGAAGAGTTTGTGTGTTTGTTTGAACGCGCTAATCTTAGGAACCACTGGTTGGAATTGAAAAATTATTTTTGTGTTGGATAGTTCATTAATTGAGGAAGGTTTTAGCCTATATAACATCATGCTACGACCTATAGGAGCGAAACGCGAAAAAATATTCCTTTTTGAGAGCTTCCGTTGCGTGCGCTGCGTAAGCAGTTTAAGTTACGCAACAATCATGTATGTAGGGTAGGGTAGGTAGGGTAGCTGGGTAAGTAGGTAGCCAGTTGACGGGGACCCGTATGGGACAGCTAGTATATAATAAATGTTATAAAGAGGAAAGAATTGATTGTTTGTAAGTTTCTTTGTTTGTAATGTATAAACTCAAAAACTGAATAGGTTACTTCGCAAGCATGCTTCACTGTCGACCACATCATGCCTTACCACCAGGCGAGATAGTGGTCAAAGCGAGAACTACCGTTATATAAAAAAAATACTACAAAACTGATTTTGAAAATTCTTGCATCAGTAGAAATCTACATTATTCCTGAGTGACACGAGCAATTTTTTTCCCGAAAATGGGTTCTATGGGGTGGACCACAGGAGCAAAGCCGCAGAGAAAAGCTAGTGTTACTCATAGCACGTCGCGCGTCGCGTCGTTAGCTAGTGTTGAGTTGTGTGTGTTAGTGTTAGCTAGTGTTGTGTTGTGTGTGTTAGTGTTAGCTAGTGTTGTGTTGTGTGTGTTAGTGTTAGCTAGTGTTGTGTTGTGTGTGTTAGCTAGTGTTGTTCATTCGCTACCATGTTGCTGAAGTTTTGACACAAGCTTTACCGTCGGCCTCCAGCCTGACACCAAACCTCATTTACTACTGAGAAGACAACTAACAGAGAAGTAAAAGATGTTTGTTAAAGGGGTTACGGGCCATAACCCCCTTAAGAAACACAGCCCGCTATGCACGGACTGCCTTGCCCTGAGGAATTTGCCGCCCACGTCATCCCGGAATGCGAGGCCGTGGCTTCTCCAATGTGAAGAAATCCTCAGACAATAAGATCGCTCCGTGAACCCTGTAAAGCCCCCAGGAAGCTTCTGTGCTTTTGGGCAGAACTAGGCTGGCTGTTAGCCAGAACTCCCACACACAACAGACCGAATGTGGATATCTTAGTGCGGAAAAGGGAATCCCCATCATAACCCCAAATACCTTGGTATAAAAGCTAGGAAGCATTGGCAGACTACAAGATATCTAGGAGATAAGTCAATTTATAATAAACTGGCACAACTACAACAACTACTAAGTGACAATCGAAACCAGAACCTAGCAATGTACGTGCAACACCTCGATGCTAAACCTGCGACAGATTATCGTTATGGAAGGCAACACAAATCCTTAAACGCCCGACAGTTTATCAATCACCCCTGATTAAAGCAGATAACACCTGGGCTAACAATGATACTGAGAAAACTCATGTGTTTATGGAACAACTAAAGGAAGTTTTTAAACCAAATCCCGATACTGGTTCCTCAAAGACTGAAACAGTCCTAAAAACACTGGGCCAAACACACCAACTAGAGCTGCCAATCGAGAAATTCAGTACAGCTAATAGCAGGTCTGCAATCCAGCAACTGGACGTAGAGAACGCACCAGGCTATGATCTAATCACTGCAACTATCCTTAGACAACTACTGGAAGTAGGCACAAAATACCTAACACAACTCTATAATGCTGCAAAAATTATAATGATTCACAAACCAGGCAAAAGCCCAGAAGAAGCTAACTGTTATCATCCAATTAGCATACTCCCAATCACCCCTAAGTTAAAGGAGATATTGATTCTTAGTAGATTCAATATTATAATAAATGAGTCTAAACTAATACCCAACCATCAATTTGGATTCAGATGAAAGCACATTACAGTTGAACAGATTCACAGACCTGTTTGAGGTATCACTACAACATTTGAACTGAAAGGATACTGCACAGCATCCTTCCTTCCTAATTGGAAGACACTTTTTTGTCAGTGAAGGAAAAGCAACAACAGAGCTTAAAAAATCCAAGCAAGGGCTCCGCAAGGTAGTGTCATTACCACTATATCTCTTGTACACCACGGACTTAACAATATCTGGTGATGTTGTAATGGGAACATTTGCTGATCATTCAGCTATTACGGCTTCTGATGCTATGCCAAATCAAGCTTCTTATAAGCTGCAAGCCAGCTTAGACAAAATCACAACATAACTGAATAAAACAACTAATAAAATTTTGCATGCTTGTTGTCCACAAGTGTGCAAAATGTATTGGCAAATTCATAAAAAAATCTACTCTCAATGGAAAATAAACTCCAGCTATACAAATGAATAATAAAACAAATATGGTTATATGGGATACAATTATGGGTACAGCTGCCAATTCAAATATAGAACCCCTACATAGACTTCACCATGACCTCAGTATTAAAACTGTGAAAGAAGAAATAAAAGAAAAATCAAAAAATACAAAGACAGATTGCAGTTACATCCAAAAAAACTGCCACACCACCATAGGAATGATATATTGCCAAGCTTTCGGAGACTTAAAAAAAAGAGTACTGCAAGATCTGCTCTGATGCATAAATTATGAGGACTTTTCATTGGACATGTACCTCGCACAACTTATATTTAAAGAAAACAAATATTGCTGAATTTCTATTATATATATATATATAGATAGATTGCAATAGAAGAGAAGAAAGAAAAAATAAACAGGGAATGGTGATCTACCAAAAACTGCCTATTAGTTTCTGGTATGAAAAAGATTTTTAAAACAACATTGTGAAATCATAAAAGATAAAAAACAAAGTTATAGAATTCCAGAATTCCATAATGAATTATGATATCATACAGATGGTACAGTACCACATATGTACAATATTATGTATATGGTTTACTGAGGAGGTATTGAATAGTAGATTTTTCCTTATTCATGACTGACTTAGGTAGAATCTTGTTGCAATGATTTGCTGTGGGCCTTACTGTTTTATTAAACCTACTGATTATAAGAAATGGGAGAGAGTAGAATAAAACATGATCACTATTACGGGGCTTCTAGAAAAATTGGTAATATTGAATTGGTACTCACCGATCAAAGTTAAGGAATGCCATATGACCGTGGTAAAGCGCTGGCTTCACCTCATCCCACTTGGAGACGTTCTGAGCAAACTTATACTGATTGTTCAGCGACATGATATGTCTGTTGGCAGTAATGTTGATATGTAACACCTTGAAGTTGTTCTTCTTACACAAATCGTACGCAACGCCCACGAAACTCGTCGATCCCGTCTTCGGGACCCTGTTGTATATCACCACCGTATCATCGTCACTTCTTTCAACACTTTTCGGGAAAAACTGGCGAGATTCCGAATGACTTTGCACCAACCTAAATTCTGAAAATTAAACACAAATTCATACATCAAAATCTACTACGGTCCTAATAAACACATCACAGATATCCCAGCTCACCTAGTTTTCGATAATTATCCTCTAAACGGGCGATTTCTGACTGAAAATACAGGACAATAACAACAATAGTGCAGAGGCAAGAAAACAGACATAGTTTGTTTACGTTAAACATATCGGCATGCGCCCCGGACCGTGCAACTTCACGCCGAAATCAGCACTGGCTTAATTAACTCGCGTACATTATAAATAAACATTATTTGGGACACATAGAAATGAAAATAATTCCTCCGACGACAAACGCCATGTAATAACATTCCATAACTCGATTAGAAATTTGTTAATTTTGAACATGCCTAACACAGTTCTCTTTCATTATCTAATATGATAGACAAGGACAACACTATAGTAGATGCTATTTATTGTGTGTGCGAGGCAACGCCACTCAGACGTATTATGTCAACATTGGAATGTCACCTATACAAATTTTAGTTTACAGTTGTAAAAAATATTATGTCATAAAAATAGCCCGCATTTTTTCCTTTACCAAACGCAATAAAAAATTGGTGGAATTTTAAGCCATTCGACATTGACAGGAGAAACGTTTTATTTCATGTCGTAAAAACGTGTAAAAACGTTATCCATCGTGTGAAATATGATTACTTAATTACAATGCTCGATATTTAACATTTTTAGTTGAATTTCGTAAAATTAAATTTGGAATTTTGTGTAAATTATCATTATTGACGAGAAGTTGACGCAGTAATTATATGGCCATAATGTAAAATAAATAAATGAAGAAGAAGAGCAACGTTTCTTACCACCACAGAGTACTTTTATGGTTCCGTACCCAACAAAAAACAGGGATTATTACTAAAACTCTACGATCCGTCTGTCTGTATGTCCGTCTATCACCAGGCTGTATCTCATGAACCGTGATAGCTAGGCAGTTGAAATTCACAGATGATGTATTTCTGTTGCCGCTTTAACAATAAATACTAAAAGCAGAATAAAATAAAATATTATTATTATTTTCTTAATCTTCAATTGGTTTTCTCTGTGCGGTGAAAGTGTAAAATTAGCCAAATAATGATAATTATTATTTAGTTATGAACTACATGGATTCCTAGGTAATGTTACAGATAAATACATTAAGCGCCATAATTATTATAACAAATTTTGTACAACTTAAAATGGTTGTGTAAATAACTGTGATATGATATTTCCACATATTTTATCTGTTAAACTATATTTTACAATAATGTTGTACCTGATTTGGCAAATACATTTATCAACCAATAAATACTCTATACTCTAATATTATAAAGCTGAAGAGTTTGTTTGTTTGTTTGAACGCGCTAATCTCAGGAACTACGGGTTGGAATTGAAAAATTATTTTTGTGTTGGATAGTCCATTTATCGAGGAAGGTTATAGGCTATATAACATCACGCTACGACCAATAGGAGCCGAGCATAAATGAAAAATATTGCAAAAACGGGCAAAGATATTCCTTTTTGAGAGCTTCCATTGCGAAGTTCTACAAAAAAGTCCGCGACAGCATATGTCTATCTTTTAAGATTGACTCACAATAGCAACTTTTATGTTCTAAATTTTAATTAGATCGCCGCTGCCGGTAGAAACAAAAGTTGGTTACATTCGTATAGTAGTATTTTATTTCTTATTCAAATAAATAGTTCAACGAGTTGGTAGGTAGGTAGGGTAGGGTAGGGTAGGGTAGGGTAGTGTAGGGTAGTGTAGGGTAGTGTAGGGTATTGTAGGGTAGTGTAGGGTAGTGTAGGGTAGTGTAGGGTAGTGTAGGGTAGTGTAGGGTAGTGTAGGGTAGTGTAGGGTAGTGTAGGGTAGTGTAGGGTAGTGTAGGGTAGTGTAGGGTAGTGTAGGGTAGTGTAGGGTAGTGTAGGGTAGTGTAGGGTAGTGTAGGGTAGGGTAGTGTAGGGTAGTGTAGGGTCGGGTAGTGTAGGGTCGGGTAGGGTAGGGTAGGGTAGGGTAGGGTAGTGTAGGGTCGGGTAGGGTAGGGTAGGGTAGGTAGTGTAAGGTAGGGTAGGTAGGGTAGGATAGTGTAGGGTAGGGTAGGGTAGGTAGGGTAGATAAATGTTTGGTCTTTTTATGGCAAAACAAAGTTTGCTAGGTCAGCTAGTAATATTAATTATTAATATTATAAAGCTGAAGAGTTAGTTTGTTTGTTTGAACGCGCTAATCTCATGAACTTCTAGTTGGAATTGAACCATTCTTTTTGTGTTGGATAGTCCATTTATGGAGCAAGGTTATAGGCTATATAACATCACGCTACGACGAATAGGAGCGGAACATAAATGAAAAATGCAAAACTATTCCTTTTTGAGAGCTTCAGTTGCGTGCGCTGCGTAAACGGTTTAAGTTACGCAACAATAATGTATGTAGGGTAGGTAGGGTAGATGGGTAGGTGGATGGGCAGTAGTTGACGAGAGTGAAGTCGCGTGGGACAGCTAGTTCTTTTATATTTGTTTAACAATCTCGGGACTTTGGGGTCCCGGACTTTTAAAAGGCGTAACAGGGGGGTAACCACAAGCTCTTAGAGTAAGGTTATTTTGAGATCGAGTAAGTGACAGATGTATACAAGTCAGATACATCTGTCCCTTACTCGATCTCAAAATAACCTTACTCTAAGAGCTTGTGGTCATCCCCCAGGAGCCGAAACCAACTCGCAGAGGCGTTGTTAGACATGTAGGATGAAATGTGACACCAATGTGGTTATCCCTGTATGCACTAGTCACTACGCAAGAGCACCCAAGGACAGTCTCCGGATGGACCAGGAATTATGAGAATGGTCCAGAATATGGAGACAAAACACATTGAGCTATGGGTTTGGGAGGTTTTGTAGATCGATTACCTAAAACTATAGAAGGCCTTGTGGCCCCTGCCTGTCCACTTTATTATTATTTATTATTAAAAGCCGGTATTGTCCCAGTGCAGGGCAAATGCTTCTCTTCCGTCTTTCCACTTCTGCCGGCGATCGCAGGGCAATCTTTTTAAATATGAGTCCAGCATCCGAATTGTGCAAGTGAATTCGGCAAGGCGAAGGGTTTGACCGCTATCAAATCGACCAATCAGATGCGAGACGAATGATGCGATGTGGATTTCCGTCTGTGTGATTGGTCGAGTGATAGCGGTCAAACCCTTTGCGTTTCCGTGTTTACTTACGCAGTAATGCTGCAGGTCCAACTTACCACAGTGTCTCAAGACGAAGGTCTATGACCAGTGTGTGTTGCCAGTGATGACCTATGGCTCTGAGACGTGGTCGCTCACAATGGGCCTCATCAGAAAGCTTACAGTCACGCAAAGGGCAATGGAGAGGGCTATGCTCGGAGTATCCTTGAGTGATCGAATCAGAAATGTAGAGATCCGCAAGAGAACCAGGGTTACCGACATAGCTCGAAGAATTGCCAAACTTAAGTGGCAGTGGGCAGGGCACATTGCTCGCAGAACGGATGGCCGATGGGGCAGAAAAGTTCTGGAGTGGCGACCGCGAACCGGAAGACGGTGCGTTGGAAGGCCTCCCACCAGGTGGACCGATGACCTGGTGAAGGTTGCGGGGATTCGCTGGATGCGGGACGCACGGGACCGGTCAATGTGGCGACGCTTGGGGGTGGCCTAAGTCCAGCAGTGGACGTCTTTCGGCTGATATGATGAATGCTGCAGGTCGTCCCGTTATTCTTGTTGCTCCCCTTATCCTATCCCAGATCCCATGTTACAAAGGGTCGGCAACACGTTTTCTTCTTCCATACCGTCTTTTACTCCGTCACGCTATCACTGACTCCCTTTTCTATCTTATCACTCCTCACACAGTCCATCCATCTTTTCTCTGGCCGTCCCCTCCCTCTCCATTCATCCACATTTATATTCATAATAACTCTTTTAGTATCAACTGTATAACCTGTAACCTAATTGGTAATTACAGTTTTGAGCCGTTTGGGGTCGAAACGGTCACGCCGAGTGCACGTCTCCTTTTTAAGGAGATCTCTCGCCGACTAATAAACCTACTCTGTGTCGCCGACTGATCGACACTGTGCGTGACCAGAGGGCTGGTTCGTCCTTTGCGCAAAGAATCAGCATTGCCATTCAACGTGACAATTCTGACAGTCTTCTGGGCACGTTCCCGGATGACAGCGATGTGGAGGAGTACTTCGACGCCTAAATGTAGTACCTTTATTTTGTATATATTGTAAGTAGTTAGGTTTAGTATAATTTTGTATAGTTTAGTGTTTAGTTATGTACATGTTTAGTAACATGTGTTTTTTTATCACATGACCATACCAGCAGCTTTATTGCGTAATACATTCGGCAAGAGCAAAGAGTATGATAAGTATGCAGCAAAATCGACCAATCACATAGACGGAAAGCCACATCGCGTCATTCATCGCGCATGTGATTGGTCGATTTTGCATACTCTTTGCCCTTTGCTCTTTCCAAATTCACTACGCAATAAGGCTGCAGGACAAACGGTTTCCTTTCAACTTTTCTGTCACTGGCGCCACTTTCAAACTTCCTCTAATATATCTACTCATTAGTCACTTTATCCATTCTCGTCACTCCGCACATTCATCTCAACATTCTCATCTCTGCTACATGCAATCTCTTTATCTCATTCTGAAACATGCAGTACGAGTGAGTACCTACGACAGGTCTAATCCAGCCCAGCTTATATCCGTTACAAATTTATAATATAGGTATCTCTTTGTGTACAAACCCTGGAACCCCCTCTGTCACGGAGCCCTACGTGCTGATGCTGATTACCAGGGTGGTTTTAGTGAGGTAAAAATCCCACAATTCCTGCTCTTTTCTCCAAAGTCCAGGCGCCTTTTGAAGGTTTCCGGCGATAACAAAAAAAAAGGTATTACTGTGTCCGACGACAGTAGGTGGCAAACTAACTCATCATCATCCTCAGCCTATTAATGTTCCCACTGCTGGGACACAGGTCTCCTCTCTGTGAGAGGGAATGGGCCGTAGGTACTCCACCAAGCGGGCCCAGTGCGGGTTGGTGGATGTCACATGTCTTCGATATTTTTGGTTCTAGGATGTAACGGTTTCTTCACAATGTTTTCCTTCACCGTTTTGAGAGCAGTGGTGAAGAAAAATGTACACTTGAAAAAGTAAAGCGCCTGCCTGGGCTCGAACCCACGACCTACAACATGTAAGTCGCGACCGATATCACTGGGCCACCACTGCTCTGATAACAATTATAATAGTTACAAATTGAAGGTAACCATTTAACTACCCGGTTATAATAATGGTAAATCATCAAAAACTAAACGATTCCAAGCGTACCGTGCTTTATTTATTGGTATTGGCGTAAACCGAAGTTCCGTGCGAGTTTTCAGAACCCAACTAATAATGCAGACGTCGGCCTACCGCACCACAATCAATGTGACATGGCTGGCGAGGCGAATTAAAATTGAGTCAATATTGTAGTTAACACCAACATGATGTGCGGTTTCTAGGAAGGAAGGTAGGTAGGTTAGGTAGCTAGCTCTTTCATGGGTGGCGTCAGGTGACCGAGTCCATTAAACACCAGCCCACGTACAATATCTTTTTAACATACATACATACATACATAAACTCACGCCTTTTTCCCATGGGGGTAGGCAGAAACTACAGAACGCCACCTGCTACGATCCCTACATACTTCTTTTGCTTCGCTGTGTTCATACATCTAGTCATACACACACGCCGGTTATGGGTACTGCGCACTTGGCCTTTCTGAAGAACATCACCTATAAGGTATATGTATGTCTTTCTAGGACGTCCCGTCCCGGCGTTTCCATTCACGTCTACCTTGTAAATAGCTTTCGTTAATCGACTTTCATTCATCCTCTCAACATGGCCAAACCATCTTAACATACTCTTTTCAATTTTAGTCACTACATCTTCTTTTAAACCACAACGTTGTCTTATTACCTCATTCCTCAATCTATAATATCTTTTTAAGTGCCCATCATATTGTGGGGTCCACTCAACAGGTTCGGAAAAGATCTCAAATTCTGCCGGGATCATAAGTACTATAGTGCTATTCACTATTATAATCCACCAGAGTGACGGAATCTAGATTCGTTGAGTTAAAAGGGTTTGTACGCTTGGTTAGTATCTTCAGTGGGCATTGGCCTATATGGAAAGCACTCAATCAATTGCGTACCCAGGCCGCTGCAAACCTAATTTGGCAAAATGGAGTTTTGCAGACCCTTCTGATACCCAATGTGAGTGTGGTGCCCCTGTGGCGAATATGACACAACTGCTGCAGCCGTATTGCGTAAGTGCGCAAAGAGTTTAAACTCTATCCAACCTACCAAATCGACCAATCATGTGAGATGAATGACGCGATGAGGATTGCCGTTTTGCGTGATTGGCTGATTTGGTCGCTTGGATAGAGTTTAAACCATGTTTAAACGCTTTGCGCACTTACGCAATACGGCTGCTGGAATGCCCCAAGTGTCCATACCTGCACTTTAGTGGACCAACTGACGCTGCGATTGGTTTGGCCTTTCTACTGGGCCCAAACCATTTAAGGAGTTTCCAATTCTATCGACTCGAAAAGAAGAAGTATCTTAGTAATACCTTCTACCTAGGTATCTAAAACAAAAACGAGCAATTCTTGTATATAAATATAATCTGAATATCGGAAACGGTTCCAACGATTTTTATGAAATTTAGTATGCAGGGCGTTTCGGGGGCGACAAATCTAACTACCCAGGTTTCATTTTAAAAAAAAACTTTATTTTCTATATTTTCACCCGAGCAGAGCTCTGTCGCCCAGGTACTATACGTAACTATTAAGTAATCTGTGACTATACTATTAAACAAGCAATATTTGTTTACGTATACCTATATATATTTGTAATCACGATCTCGAAAACAGCTCTAACGATTTCTATAAAATTTGCAATATACGGGGGCGAAAATTCTATGTAGCTGGGTCTCATCTGGAAAATTCGGTTTCTCGAATAAATGTTTTCTCTATTTTCACCCGAGAAGAGCTCGGTCACCCACTGTTTATGAAAGGTAATCTCTGGAACTGATGATTCGTTTACCAAAATTGTATAAAAAAAAAAAAACGTTTCCTGCGGGCAATGGGAGCCGATGCCGCAGTATCAGCCGAAGCATGCATGATAGAAGCGTATCAATTGTGTGATCAATTGTCAATTTTATGCCACAGGAAATACGGACAGTACTCCAAGGTGAAGCCTCCATTACAACACCTCACCTCAGTCAGTTCAGTGTCCAATGGCGCTTCGCCCCACGCAGCCGGGTGCGCGTGCAAAATAGCGCTGACATTAGTTTTGCCGCCAAATGTGGGTCGCCGAACGGTCGCGTTCCAATTATTGCGCAAAATAATGATAACGTTCAGTATTTTATTAAACTGTTTGTTAATCTTATTTTAATGTATTCTGCGATGTCACATCTTTGGTAATTTACGATTTGTTAATTCTTATTTTTTTTTACAAATGTAAACCAAACCAAGGCCGCTCAAGGGATAAAAAAAAATATGATAAAAACATGATAATCTTTCATCTAGACCTTTAATCACATTTTTCTTTACATTCAATGCGAATTTTAGTAATAATCTAATAGATATTGATCAGTTTTCGCAATCAAACAAATCTGGATCTCAATTTGCTTATATAAGTTTAATTGAATTAGGCCGGAAAGGGGCCAACCAGTATCCTCAATGAAAACTGGACCTTGCATCATCCTAATAAGGTTTTATGTTCCAAAAATAGTGTTAAGAGCGGACTCTAGTCAACGGGAATTTGAAAAATAGGTATTTGAAGAAACTATTGCCGTCGCGTCACCTCCAACCTCACCCCGTAAAGTGCGAAAGGGACAACTGCAGCTCAGGCTGATTTTCCCTACAAAAACTTTGACTGACAGACGTTTCGTATTCTGCTGTTTTCTTCATGAAAACTGGTCTGATCTAAAAAAATCTTATATCAAAATTTAGAGGAAAAGTATATTTATGCTCCTATCATTTCCTTTTTTTGTTAAAAACATATAAATTTTGTCTGAAAGTCTTCTGAACATGGCGGTAAAAACGGGCATCTTTTTCGGATTTTTGGATTGTCATATTTCTTTTTGTGATTATGTTTTGGAAAAAAGGAAATGATACAGGCACGTATTAATTAGACCTATATTTTATGGAAAAAAAAACATTGCTCTAGAGGCATTATCCACGAAGAAAACAGCAGAATGTGTTTGTATGGAGAAAGTCTCACTGGAGTCCCCTTAAGTGTGTATTTGGTCATACAAATGAACAGTTTATTGGTTCCTTTTCCGGTCATAATACTCATAATGGGATCTCGATTGAGTTTGCACGTGCTATAAGCAATATCGATTGGTGCTATAAATGATTCGGTGTTGCATTACGATAATAAACTCGATGTGGAGCTGAACGATTGAGTTGAAAGGGGTTGAGTATTAATTTTAATATGTAATTTACTTTGAATTTGTAGATTAGCAGTTAGGGCTTGTTGGAGTGGTCGGATTACTGATTTGCTTTCTGCTGGACGTACACAATCCTTGTTGTATTTCAAACTAGCTTTTTTGCGCCTATCTCAAAGAAAGCTTGCATTTTCCTGAAAAGGAACAAAACAGATATGTACACTCAGCGATTCTGTAACTTTCTAACAGTGAAAGAATTTGTGAAATCGGATGACGAGTATCGGCGATTACCTCATCATCATCATTTAAGCCAAAAGACGTCCACTGCTGGACATAGGCCTCCTCGAAGCTTCGCCACACTGATCGGTCCTGTGAGTTTCGCATCCACGGAAATAACACAGCCTTGACCAGCCCCGGTACCATGACGTATCAAAAGTATTATGGTTCGACTGTGAAAGTGACAGATGTATACAAAACAAGTCAGATACATTTGTCACTTTCGCACACTAAAATAACCTTGCTCTAAGAGCTTATAGCCAGTCCCCAGGTCATCACTCCACCTAGTGGGAGGCCTTCCAACGTTACGTCTTCTGGTTCGCGGTCTCCACTCCAGAACTTTTCGACCCCATCGACCATCCCTTCTGCGAGCATTATATTTGCCCTGTCTACTGCCACTTAAGTTTGGCAAATCTTCGGGCTATGTCGGTAAACCTGGTTCTCTCGTTGCCCTGTGCAAACTTACAAACATGACCTCTTTAATATTAGTGCAACATCTACACTGCACTGCACACGAAGGGTTCGGAAATAAAAAAAATTGGCCCCCACAATATGGCGCCCAAAAGACGGCATTTTTTTATTTTCAAATTTGATTGTTGTAATATGAATCGATTGACGTGAGAATCATCAAAATCGGGCAACACGTTTGGTCACATAGACTGATAAACTCATTACCCTCCTTCGGCAGTTGGTTAAAAAGAATTAAAAGCCCGTCCATGGCAGCCTGCCCTCACTGCCGTCACATTTGAATCTACCTAATTATCATCCTAACTTTATCCCAATTTATTTGGAGTCACCGCTTCATAGCTACACTCATAACTAAATAATTCGTCTTCTGCTGCAGCTATCTATTCACCAACTATAGTCCAACTGACAACCCCCTTTCTACTATCAGTTAAGTGACCTATAGCCAAACATCATATTAAATTTAATCTATGAAACCACATACTCGTAAAAATCAATCAAACAGCAAAGGAAATGAGAAATGGCAGGGGTGGTTGAACAGAAATAACTTTTTGTTACGAGTCTCATCCCTCAACGAGGAAATTAGACGAGACATGCATCACGCGTGATTGCAACTGCCAGTTATGAAAGGAAGCCAAGGGTATTATTTGAACTAATTATAGAATTCGGTAAATGAAGGATGATATTGAAAGCAAGTAATTTAGGTTTGGATGTTACTGTAGCGAGACGAGAGCTCTGGGATGGATTTTTACCAATAGACTACATGTCCGGCCACTCCTAAGTCCGCAAAAAATATGCCCATATGTACTTGAGTTCTTTTCCCTCGAAATATAGGACGCTAGTGGAGACATACTTAATCCAATGTATAGTAGTCCGTACAGTATATAGTCGAAAAAAAAGTTAGGTAATTAAGTTTTTTTACTTATAACATTTTAGTTATTTTTTTTTAGAGTTAGGTTCATTTAAACGTATATGTGTTATATATTTTTGAAATCACCTCCTTAAACCCTTTATTTTTATTCCCAAACAGATGGGATAGGAAAAAAATTTGGTTCTCCACAATATGGCGCCCAGAATCCACCATTTTTAAATTTTCCAATTTTGATGTAGCCAGTGACACTCGCAGGATTAAGACGAATCGATTGATGTAAGAATCATAAAAATCGGCCAAAGCGTTTGGTCTCTAGAACGCCACATAGGAACATACATACATAGACTGATAAATACATTATGCTCCTTCGGCAGTCGGGTAAAGAAGGACAAGGGACTCCAATAAGATGAGCATGTTTAAGAAGTAGCTAGATTGTTATAGATAAGTACACGTCGTTTACGATTATAAACACACTAAAATATATAAGCTTAGGTATTCCCAGGATAAGAGTCTACAGATGCAAGCTGCATTCTGCAATAATTTGCACTTATTATTGCCAAAAAATCCTAAAAGCAACTACGCTTCGTGGCCCTAATCCTAATAGAAGGCTAATCGGCAATACATTGAAGACTTTGTTAGCTAATCAGCCAGGACATTAGTGCAGAGCAAGGATTAGAAGCCAGCATGCGCCTGAGCCAGTCGGATAACGCACGTCTTGCCGGGCGCACGTTTATTTATACCAACGCCCTTCACGTTCGGGACGCTTTCGAAATATAGATCAAGTTTACAATCACTGTTATTTTAATACAAACCTTAGAGAAAACAATCCTAGAAACAGATGGTGGTTTGATTTCTGAATTAACGTTCTTTTAAAAAAAAGTCGCGTTCAAATAAGAAAAATAAAATTTTGAAAATGGAAGTGGACCGTATTCTTTACATTTTCGGCAGCTTTACGCGCAAGAAGCAAGATAAAAGAAAGTCTTTGGAGCAGCTCTCTCTGAGTGCTGGGAACAGTCCTCTGCATGCCAAGGGTACCCGTCGTCCCGTCAGCCAGAACCTCAATGTGGCCCCAAGAACTTCAGCGTACAGCGATGGGAGAAAGAGTAAGGTGAAGGAGTGGGACTGCGGGATTTGTAAGAAGGAACTAGTGGAACCGAGGCTTTTGGGCTGTCTCCATAACTTCTGTACAAGATGTCTTCAGGGCTTGCATCAGGAAGGTGAATCAGAGGTGTGGAGCGAAGTTGATGGTGGTAAGTTTATTTCACTTTTTCATTAATAATAATAATAATAAAATAATAATAATAAATCTTTATTCAAACTTCAAATTGGTAAACTATACTAATAGGTCTTAAATATAAAGTAGTTCATTGGTTCCTTGTAACTTTTTATAGGTAGTTTACTTTTTAAACTGGTGATAGATATTGCATGCAACTTAATGCCTTCCTTCTTCGTGACTATTGTTAGGTCATAGCAGACGCACTGGTAATCTAGATTGCCTTGCTTGTCGCCAAGGTTGTCAGCAGGCTTAAATGTCCAAGGTGTGACAGAACTAGTTCTGATATAGATGGGTACTGTTCTCATTTGTAGAATTTATTATGTGGTTTCAATTATATAAGTTGGAGGAGCTCGTGGCTAAATAAAAACAGCCGCACGGGTCGATCTTTAAGGTTAAGCAACGCTTGACGAGGTCGGTCCGTGGATGGGTGACCATTTCAACATACCGAGTTTCCTCCGTGCCTCGGAAAGCACGTTAAGCCGTTGGTCCCGGCTGTCATTTGAAGATTTTTGACAGTCGTTACGAATAGTCAGACGCTTGAGATCTGGCACCAGTCTAGCCAAGGGGTACCGCTGTTACCCAGTTACTGGGTTGTGGAGGTCAGATAGGCAGTCGCTCCATGTAAAACACTGGTACTCAGCTAAATCCGGTTAGACTGGAAGCCGACCCCAACATAGTTGGGAAAAGGCTAGGCAGATGATGAATTATATAAGTTGGAGTAATTGCCTTACCGTTGATATATCTAGAATCTAGACATATGTAATCACCTCTATCTAAACTCTAGATAGAGGTGATTACAAAAAGTAATATACATAGAATTAAGACGTGCTGTTAACCCCGAATAAATGAATATGCATATGTCAAAAGAATGGATGACTCATTGCCTGATAAAACATTATCTTTAGAAGCACTAGAACCCTCAAAAGATGCTCAAAATTGCGCTGTCAACAGAGGCCTAGTGTACAAATTTGACAGCTGCAAATGAAAAAAGGAAAACATAGAGCCATAGTATATATTTTTCTTTTGCAGTTTATGGAATATCTTTTAAATTGGTCCAATATTGGAGGAGGAAATAGGCGAGAGCCAAACCTCGAATTATGACGTTTTACTAAGGAAATTCAGTCGGATGCCTGCAACCGCATTTCCTCTTAAGACCCTCTGAGTTTTGACTCTCCTTTAACGATCCAAGAGCCAGGATCATCAACCACAGTGCATTACTTCAATTCACACGTTTGGCTCATGCCAAAACTGTTTGCAAACTTGTTTGATCTTCATATAGGTAACTAGGCAGTATGCGAGCAATGCCTTTGCTATGTAGACACAGGTTCTCAACCTCTCACCTAATTAACATCAAAACAGATACCAATAAATGTCATCCTGAAATAGAATTGTACGATGTTTGATCCATTTTACAGAGTTCATATGATTTGCAAATTGCTGTGCTCTATTTAATTTTGGAACATTAACCATGATAAAGTCGGTACGGGAAAAGTGCCAGGGCCGCAGCTAGGGATGTAGGGCGGGTGCAAAACTTATAGGTAGGTGGGATTTGTAATAGGTGTAGTGGCCCGCCCTGGCTTTGCCTTGGTTTTGATAATTTATAGCCTATAACCATCTGGAATAATGCTCATTTCAAATGGTAACAGAAATTTTCAAATAGATGTAGTGGTCCCAGAGATTACCATATGCATCTGAACACGCTCACAAAATTCGGGTTCTGTCTTTATAATATTAGTTAAAAAAGGACCATCAGAAAGCTGATAGTGTCTGTCAAAATAAGTATATTCTAAATTCTAAGTGTTGGTTCCTGAATTGAGTATGAGTTAAGAACGTGACAAACCCTACTTAAATGCCAAAGTTTGACAGGTTTTCAGGCTAGTAGAGTTGACAAATAATCGGCTTTAAGTTTTTAATCAGAAATCGATAGATTAGATTTCTTTATTCGGTACAACAAGAAAAGAAAATACTACACACACAAATTGGGGGTAAATCTGTATGAAAAACATAAGTACCAATCTAATAACTGCAGACATTCAAAGTTTTCAACGGACTTCAGCTATCACAATCGTGTATCTAATTTTGTTTTTCAGATGCCAGATCATTATAGTTTGTTCGTCATAAAAAGGCAAGGTTGATCTATTTCTCAATAATTTTATTTCTAAACAGTTGATTCTTAATTCATTGGTTATAAAAAGGTTTGTTATTGTCTTTATAATTTTATCTTTTCATAAACAAAGATGGCCGTTAAATTCTTTACCTACCAACAATGATATTCAAATAAACAGATACGTTATACACTCACAAAACAATTGAAAAAGTGTTCCGCGCAGCAGCGGCAGCACACATACACACTTTTCATTCATCTGACATTTCACTACAATTTCGAAAGGGATGGCTTGATAAAACAAACAAGAAAAAAAGAGACAGCTAGTGTTTGTCATTTGCGTGTGAATTTAAACAAACATTATTCTGACAACCAATGTTTTTTCTTTTTGTAACCTCCAAATATCAGAAAATCAGGAAAAAAAATTGAAATAAATTAGTAAATTGAGGTGTATTGCGTATTTACATATGGTATGAGATCCCTTCTGTTTTATGTAATTTGGTATTATAATTGGTACACTTTCTAAATATACACGATGGCATTTTTTTAATTTTGTTTTTTTTTCAACAAAGCGTATCGCTCTTCGCCATGCGTGACATAAACTAAAGACTAAATCATACAATTGTCTACTATTCGAGTCTTCACAATGCGCGCGCTTATAACATATCTGTTTATTTGAATATCATTGCCTACCAACTAATAAAATATTTCGAAGAAGTATTCTTTTAGACTACCACATCATTTTTATCTCATATAATTGTTGATCGTTAAATAACCATTATTTTAAGGACGTCTGATTCACTGACCACTTTGAAAAAAAACCTTAGCAATAAGGTCTCTCCTTAAAAAAGTTCCCTGCGTATATTTTTGGGAGGCCATTTTGTATTGGTCGAAGTATTTACGTTAATAAAACGATCTTTTAACGGTTTTCCTCTCAGTAAAGTGCGTTTGGTGCATCTGAAGAAGCTATCAAAGTGATGTTATGGGCCATTAATGGATCAATACGAATAGGTCGGTCTATTTGCTAGTAAATACCTATTTGTATTCTATTTGGCGCGTTATGAGCTTGATAAATAGGTTTATAACGTTTGTGCTCTGCCAACAAAGAGAATGTAGGTACCTCTTGTTTAAATAACTAGACATGAAAGAGGAAAAGGTACAGAAACGAATTGAAGGTTTCTCAACAATCAATGTCCAGGTGCCTACAAAGAGTAAAGTCAACACACGGAAGACCTTAGATCTTTTATAATTATTTGGAAGCAAGAAGAAAACTGGACTCGTCACTGCCCATACTTTAACATATCCCGAAAATAGCACTAAATATACGAGTAATACCTAGTACCAAGGTACTTCAGCCTAAAAATAACACCCACATGATGACTAGGTACACTCCACAGACATAAATCTAAATAGATAACCCGTCCCGCCATCTGTTTGAAAACCAAGCGTGCCACTTTTTCACAAACAATTTGAAAACAAATTTGCTTACCAATGAAAGAAAACATTTCGAATGCCTCGGCCAACTTTATCTATACATTCTTTACAGATCAATTAGGCATAAAAACGCATTTTTCTTGATTTCGGTGGATTTCCGGTGCCGATAATGCTAAATGAAAAGCTTAGATTACGATCATTGATTGTAACTTTACTCCATTTTTTGGTACGCGAAGTAGATACAACCGCGTCATCTAGTTAGATTTATATATGTGGTACATTCCTTTATTGCAAAACCACGGTAAAAAAATCCCATTCAACTTTTTACGTACCATGTCAAAATTCCATATTGTTGCCACATTTTACACACCATATAAATGTGACAATGTATCTATACACAATGTATTAAATACCACTCATGCTTGAAGTACGTTCGGGCGATGGGAAGCCGTACAATGGTCAGACTTCTGACCTAGCTACGTAATCCCATCATTGTGATCGAACGGAAGGCTTTGTGTCAAGTAGAATATGCCAGTTTGTATGTACTTTTAGGCAGCCAGTGATATTTATTAAGACGGTACCCTGACCAAAAAATCGGCATGAGATATGAGCATTCCTATTGGCCTAGCGGCACTGGTGGCGCATGAATTACACTATTGAATACGCCCAGATTTTAGAATAAAATCTTTATAAAATCGAATTTTGATATTTGAAAAAAAAAAACTACAAAAATGTTCGTTATTAAATTGTCTATCCATTAGTGTTAGTACAAAAAATAATTAATGAACACTTTACGAGGAGATGCATAATATCAATAATTATTTCTCATTTTTATGTTTTTTCGGAAGGAGATTAGTGAAATATGTGTAAACAACATTAAAAAAAAAAAACTAAATCTACCATTCTAGAATCTTATTAAGAAATTTAATGTATTTTTATTCATTGATATTTCTTTTTAATCATCGAATAGATAGCTCCTAAAAACAGCACAAAAAACGGCTTGCGCGGCATTTTGCTCGGGGTACCGCCTTAACGCCTGCTTGATGTAGCATGAAGACCCTCTAACCTCCGGGTTTTAATTTGATCAAAACGTTGTATTTTTTTTATGAAATTAGAACCCGGATCACCACCGAATCACCGTATTACCTTGGTATCTCCAGTTCATTGTCTGGGACCGTGTTGCTATTCTGAAACAATTCATAGCAATACATTTGTCGTAGACCTAGTGATTATTCAGGGCACTTATGTATACTGCCGGGCAATATGAATATAGTCCAGTCAAATCGGGCAATGTAATGAATACTGATTTAAACTTCTATATTTATCACATTGTCTGGTCATTATGAATATTGCTACGTTACCATTGGGCAATTCGATAATTATTATGGCCAATGAATTAGTCCAACAGCAAGCTAAGCGAGCTCGGGAGCTTAGGGCACCCCGACACGGATAGGTTAGGTTCGAAGGATATGATGGGAGCTGAAGTGAGCGAGCAAAGAGAGCGAACTCAGTTCCCGTCGTATTTAGACCCTGTAGACAGAAATAAGCTACATAAATAGTAATCGTACTTACCAATTCTATAGTAAAATCAATGTCAACATTAAAATAATTTAATAAAATACATCTTTTGACTACCCTGCCTTATAAGTGATGGGCATTATCAAAAAGCCTGGTCAATTTAATTATTTCAATAGTTTTTATCATATTAACTACTCATATTCGGCATTTTTTAAATTGCCCGGGCATTATGAATACTGCCGTTTTAATCACTTGGTCCATAACACATTCACTAGACACAATGGGACTTGACGTGACTTTAAACATTACTAACGAAATGTAAGGGTACCTGTGCCTGAACCTTCGCATCTTCAGGAGATAGGTAGGTACAAGCTTAATCTTTTAAGGTAACCCGAAAAACCAATATGCAAATTAATAATGAAGCTTCACAATTCAGAAATAAATCAGATTAAACAAGTTTAAAAACATCATAAAAACAAAAGCAATATTGGTTTAAACAACATAGGTAAAACAAGCAAACAACACGGGAACAAGTAACCATAATGTATCTTGGCTATGTCTCATTGATTCAAACAGGAACTAAGCTAATGTGTTTCTAAATATAGGGCTGCCACCCGGCGCGGTGCGCTATGACAGGACTCACAAACAAACATACAGATACTACTACAATAGTTGCGTTATATCTACTTATAGGCGATATCCTATGTCTACACTCATGTTTTTAGCTTAGGAAGCCTTAAAAAAATGTATAAAGAAAATGTACCTAGCGAATAGTTAAATTATTTGATGATTTGGTTGGTTCAGTGATCGCTTACAATGGGCCTCATCAGAAAGCTTACAGTCGCCCAAAAGGCAATGGAGAGGGCTATGCTCGGCGTTTCCTTGCGTAATCCAATCAGAAATGTAGAGATCCGCAAGAGAACCAGGGTTACCGATATAGCCCGAAGAATTGCCAAACTTAAGTGGCAGTCGGCAGGGCATATTGACAGGGAAGACGTTGCGTTTGAAAGCCTCCCACCAGGTGGACCGATGACCTGGTGAAGGTTGCGGGGATCCGCTGGATGCGAGACGCACGGGACCGATCAATGTGGCAACGCTTGTGAGAGGCCTTTGACTAGCTGTGGACGTCTTTCGCCTGATATGATGAGTGGTAAGGTTATTAGCTTCGCCTTGGAGCATGGTTTCGAATGTTTCGACTACCGCATCGACTAAATAGTTTCCTATTTTGTCGAAGCGAATTTACGTGACTTTCTTTGCTATAAGAATCCTAGGAATCATATTTATTTAAATCGTGTGATATCATTCCTTCTCCAAAAGCTCATCGTAAAACCATCTGCCCCAAAATCTCTCTCATCACCTGAATTACCATTACCGTCATACATAACAGATTCAAGAAGATCTACTTCAAAAGATGACGAATTGTTACACACGCACAACTCAAGAGAGTTCGCCGAATCATTATACTTATTATTATACAACTGCCACAAATCCTCTTGACTTATCAAACGTTTGAACCTCAATGTTTCAGCTTGAAGTCTTAACCATAACAATACGAAATTAAACAGACGCCCCAAATTAATAAATAGTGGGTTTATTAGTGCTATCATTCATGGAATCATCTTTTATTAAGGCAGAGTATAAAATCAAAGTTGTGGTTTATGTTTTTACGACCCAGATACACTGTTTTAGGTTTTGAAAGGTGATGCTTAATGTTTTTCTTCGGCGCTTGTTTGGGTGAATATTTAAGAGTCGGTTATGTAATAAAAGCAAAAGGGGAGTGTTTGGTTTACATATTCTGTAATTATTATACTAGTCTCGCAGCTGAACTGAAAAGTTAGGTGACTTACAAATTACAGAACCGTCATAATAAAAAGCTAGGTCGACGGGAACTACCATTTAGGTTTTCGACCCAAAACCTATAGGGTTGAACAGTAATGGGATAATTCCGAAATATAAAAAAGTTGAAAATTAAGCTAAATTTTGGCACTTATAAGTTTTCGCGAAATCTAAATTTGCTTATATCTTTTTATCGTGTTGGTTTTCATACACCTAATATGGACTATAGACCTCAGTATACGGTATAAATTTCAACTTGCTAGGTCCACCCGTTCCTGAGAAAATCGGTGGTGACACACAGACAAACGGACAAGAAAGTGATCTTATAACAGTTCCTTTTTTTACCTCTTGAAGTATGGAACCCTTTTTTTTTTTTTAGCGTGGAGAAATGCTCATGCATACTGCGCTACCACGGGGAGATAGCGCAGTTATGTGGGACTCTAACCCACTAAAACTCCACGGTGTCCTCCTGTGCCGCTTATGGCGGGAACACGGGTACGCGTTAGCACTCACCGCGAACCCGCCGCGGCTGTCCGTCACCGGACCCTCCTCTGGGGAGTACCCCCCATCACCGGCGCACCAGAACACACTGTGCGCCGTGACCACCCCAGGGACCAAACTAGCACGTGGGTGCCAGACGACCCCGTGTATGGCACCCTTGGTCCCCTTGTGACGGGTCAGGGTCAATGGCCCCGCCACCTACCATTTTTTGGCCGCAGGGGATAGGGAGAGCGGCCAACGCTATACCGGCACTCCTCTTCCCCTGCGGCCCCACCGCGTCCGCCATCAGACGGTGGCGACCCCGTCTAGGCCGCGGAAGGTAGGGAGAGCGGCGCACCGTAATACCGGCACTCCTCTCCTGCCGCGGCCTCCAACCCTCAGCCGCGATATCGTATGGGTATGGGAGACCCCATACGACATCGCGGCCCGCCTCAGTTGCGATGTCGCCTAGGCAACACCGCAACCTACATGTTGGCCGCTACGTCGTCGGCTTAACGGCAAAAGCCCTGACGAGCGGCCCCTCCTGGGGTTCCTCTTCGCTTCACCGTGGGTGACTAAGCCACGGTTACTGAGCCCCCCGCATCGGCAAAGCGGGAACCCACCGGGGGGGGTTTTTTTTTAATTTATGAACCCTAAAAACATGTTAATCACAACATTAAGTGTACCCACCGCTGAGCATGTGGTCTAAGGTTTAATGCCTGGTTAGAGCAAAGTGTTATTGGGGTTTTTGCCAATGACATTTCTATGTAGCAGCCCGGAGTCTGTTTGTTTGTCGGTTGGTGGCAATAGGCTCACACATATAAAGCGCACGAGGCTTGAACATAACTGACAAAATGTGGGAGTACATTATAATAGGGATAATAATAATAATAATGTGAAGGATGGCACGGTTGACATCTGTCGGGCATGTCACCGGCCGGGTGAATCGATCCGCCACATTATCTCTGCCTAGCGAGCATGGGCGTACCCAAGACATTTGTGACAAGACATGATAAATTATGTCATGTCTTACAATTTGTCTTAAATGCTAGCACGGGTCAAACATGTGACATATTTTAAAGGCGCAACATGCTTTTCTTGTTGCTTCCCGGCGAGCACGGCCTACTGTGACATGGCTTGAGTCACACATTTCATCGCAGTTTGGGCGATAACGCCATTTTGTCCTAAATAATAGCACCGGCGACGTGAGAAAATTTCCTGACGTTTGTTTGGGTCTCATCGGGTCTTAATTGCTAATACGTGCGCACCCATTTTGTCACAAATGTCACATTTTCACAGATGATTTAGAAAAATTTATCACTTTCGTTCGGAGGTGGTGCTAAAATTTTACATTTGAAAATAAATATATTTGCCTTCTAATTACTGCACCAAATGGCAATAAATTCATTTTGTGTGTATGGTGATCAATGCTTATTAATTAATTGAAATGTTTCAGGATTATTAATTAATTGTATATTATAACTTTTTCATAATTGTATTTTTTTTTTATATTTTGATTAATTATTTTTTTTTATTATTATTTTCTTTTATACCATATTCTTCTTACTTTCTACATTTTTAAATGTTTCTTAAATAAAAGCCCCAAAAAACATTTAAAATATAAAAAATAGAGGCCCATCGGTATTGGTCCAAGCTATTATATTTTTTAGTAAATCTTTCTAACAAACACTTAATATGTTATCAAACAAACAAAGAAAAATAAAGTGTGCATAAGTCTATGGTCGTGGGTAAAATATTAATTTATTCCCAACAAAATTAAAAAGTTGTTTGGCTGTATAAACGGCATACATTTTTACCCGACTGCCGAACGAGGGTAATGTGTTTATTACGTATTATTTTATTTGATTGTCTATTCAAATTATGTCGCACTATGAAGTCAACAACAAGAAAAGCAAGTCGCGACTGCACACTATGTCACATGGTTGTCCCGTGCTAGCATTTAAGACAAATTGTAAGACATGACATATTCTATCATAACTTGTCATGACCGTAGTTCAAGTCGAAAAACAAGCAATGAAAAAAAAAAAAAAAAACTTATAATTCATGTTGGGATGCTGCTAACGGGGGTAGCAAAGGGGGGGACTAAATTTTGGTTATTTTTTGCCTAGGACATACCGTTTTCGAGATATCATTTTAGAAATATAGAGCGTTTTATGCAAAATAAAATAAGATACGGAGGCCCATAATTCGGAAACAGTGCGTCGTAGGGCTATGCTTCTCATAACATAAATGGTTTTTATGGCCAAGGTTAAACCGAAATTGCAATAAAATTTGAAAATTGCCGGAAAGGAAAATAAACGTCAAGAAGTTATGCCACAAGTCAAGAAAATATCTCACGCCGCCATGCATTTAAGACAAAATGAGTTTATCGCCCAAACTGTGAATTTAAAATTAAAAGTGTGACTTAAGCGATGTCACAGTAGGCCATGCTCGCCGGGCAGGTTGTTCTCGTCTAGCTAACGAAGAGTACTTGCATAGGCACAACCTTGTAGCCAGGATTATCCATCAGCAACTTGCTCTGAAATACACTCTTGTGGCATCGGAGGTGCCGTACTACAGGTATGTGCCCGACCCAGTTCTCGAGAATGTCAATAGCGGTCCATCATCACTGACAGGACTATTGTAGCCAATAAACCTGATATAGTGGTGGTGGACCGAATCGAGAGGCGTGCAATGATGGTTGACATTACCGTCCCTCATGACGGGAACCTCGTGAAAGCCGAGAAAGATAAGCAAATCAAGTATCTTGACTTGGCTCGCGAGGTTGTCGACATGTGGGATGTGGACTCAGCGATCATTGTACCGATTGTCGTGTCGGCCAATGGCTTAATAGCCACGAGCCTCGACCAACATCTAAGGAGGCTCTCGTTAGGCGGCTGGGTCAAGGGCCTGATCCAGAAAGCAGTATTGCTGGACACGGCTCGTATTGTTAGGAGGTTCCTCTCTCTGGAGCTCTGACCGCCGGTAGCTTGGACCCTGTTCCCGATACCGGTGGGCCTCTATTTTTTATATTTTTTAAAATATTTTAAAATGTAAACAATAAGAAAAGAGATTGAATAAAGGACATAATAATAATAAATGATAATAGGTGATGTGTATTATTATAATAGGGTAGTTGACAAACAAAAGCGAACTAAAAAGTCGTAAACAAGGAAAAAATCATGCTGTGCAGTCGGAGGATACATATTCGCGGGCTGGTTGACCAAAATCTGGTGTATCCTCCGCCTGCCCAGCATGATTGTTTCCTTTTTTACGACTTTTTAGTTCGCTTTTGAAGCAGTCGGGTTTTCTGATTTAACTTTTTTTATTTATAACTTTTGAGTTAAGTTTTTTTCGAATTAGATACATTTAAACATATTTGTGATATATATTTGTGAAATCACCTCTTAAAACCCTTTATTTTGATACTACGATGGGTTTGGAAGCAAAAAAAAAATATTTTTCTATTGTCCAATTTTAATGTAGCCTATGACACTCGCAGGGTTAAGACGAATCGATTGACGTATAATCATCAAAAACGGCCAACGCGTTTGGTCTCTAGAACGCCATATAGGATCAAACAGACATACATACATACAAACATAGACTGATAAACACATTACCCTCCTTCGGCAGTCGGATAAAAATATCTATTTACTCCGTCAATTAGATAACCTAAAAATATTGCATACGTATTTTTCTTTTGCAACTTAAACAAAAAAATACGACAATACAGTGCGTTGAAATATCGTGTGACGTCACGGTGTGCTACACTTTATACTGACAGAGTGACGTCACAAGCCCCCACTCCTGAACTTTGATGCGCTTTATCTTTGTCAATTTTTATTTATTTGATAAATCATTCATCATTTTTCAACCCAGGAAACATCCCTATTTAGGCATTTTCGCAAGACTGTGTATTCATCCATAACCAAACCCAATATTAAGAATACGGGGCCCCGTTTATCAATGCACCCATTTCACCTTCCCCAGGGCCGAATCCGTCCCTGGAAAACTAGTTCATCGACACATTCGCCCCACATTATCTAAATTAATAATAGTAAATGAATCACGCTACTCAATGTCATAAGCTTTACACCATCTTCCGGCAAAGAGAATAGAGAATAATTTCTTTGCCAAAAACTTTGACTCATCGAGCATTGAAATTGTAATTTCTCAAGTCGACTGTTTGTCTCGCAAATCGTAGAATTTTGTGTTTACGCGGCGGTAAAATGTTATTTCACCTGAGACAAATTGTTTTATATTTTTCTTTTTAATTTCATTGTTATGTATTTTCGGCTTTTAGTAGATTAGCTGTGTCCGTGGATCCGGCAGCAATAGTTTTTCGCTTGTAAATGTTCATTGCTGAATTTTCTTTACCTAAAAAGTTGGCGGCAATATTTTACAAATTAAATTAAATAATAGTAGTTTATGCAATGGTCATATAATACGGGTTATTAAAACACGAGCGTGGGTTTATCACATGAGGCGAAGCCGAATGTGATAATATTAACACGCGAGTGTTTTAATACCTAATTATATGCCTTTACGTATACTCAACTACTTTATCTTCACTCATACAGTTGAAATAAAATAAAAGTGGAAAAGAAAAAAAATATGCAGTATGGCCGGCTAGGGCAATTTAGATTCTCATTGCACCATGACTGTCAATGTCAATGAGCCCAGTGCCAATAAATTAAAAAGTAAAAGTGTGCTATAAAAATTAAAAAGTTATTTTATGATGCAGTTTTTTGAAAATCGAAGGAAAATGTTGAACTGTAATGGTTTTTTTTGAAATTTTACCTATCCACGAATATAAAGTACGTCTTTATGCAATATTTTTTGAATTCATATTTGGAACATTACGTTGTGAGTGTAGATAAAGATCGTTTATTAACATCAAATATAGTAGTTCCAATAGATCATAAATTCAGAGCAAAGACAAATGCCGCCATTTAGAGATGGCATGCAAATATTTATTAGTTGGTTTCGGTTTAGTAATATAAATTAACAATAAGATACAAACCATTTATATACAAATTACTAACAATTTTCAAGAATTAAATTCGGCGAACTAAGAATCACTTGCGGCAAAACTTAGCTCCGAGTTAGTTGCTAACACGAGGTTTAATTAAAATTAGCTTCTAACTCGGAGTTAGTAAGTTATCCTAGCGGGCCTAAGAAAATAAAATAGTCAAATCAATACCTAAAATAATTGACCTAAATAAGTCCATCATAATGTCCGGACAATTTGAAAAATGCCCGATATGAGTAGGCAATATGATAAAAACTATTGAAATAAATAAATTGACCGGGCGTTCTGAATAATGCCCATCACTTATTGGGCAGGGTAATAAAAATATGTGTTTTTACAAGCTTTTATTTAACTTGCAATCTATGTATGTGTGTATGTAAGTGTGTCGGGTGAAATCTTGTACCTGAATTTTATAGCAGTTATGTTCTACAGATTAAGATGAAATTTTGCATACACGTTTAGTTTGGATGACAGTGCATGGTTAGCTAAGTGACGTCATTCTAAATCCAATATGGCGGACGGCCCAAGATGGCGGACTAGTTACTTTTTGTGTACGAATACGAAAAAAGCTTGTTTTTTTAATGAATAATTTTATTTTTTAATTAATTTTTTGTTAGCATTGATTTTTGTATTGTCGACGGAGCCTATTTCTGTCTCCAGGGTCTTTTATAACCTAACATGAAGGAGATGACGGGTAATTGAGTGAGCAAAGCGAGCGAACCTAACCTATCCGTGTCGGTAAACCCTAAGCGCCCGAGTTCGCTACGCTCGCTCTTGGACTAATTCATTGTCCATAATCAAATTGCCCAACCGTTACGTAGCAATATTCATAATGACCAGACATTGTGATAAATATAGAAGTTTAATCAGTATTCATTACATTGCCCGATTTGACTTGACTAGATTCATAATGCACGGGCATTGTACATAGTGCCCTGATTAATCAATTGGTTCATGTCATACACATTACCTGCGGCAGACGATTTGGAGGTTAATTGTTACTTGTATCAAGCCGAAGTTCGATCATGCATGGAGTCCTGTTCTCACCTCTGGGAGGGATCTGCCAAATACCAGCTTGATGCACTAGAGGTGATCGAAAAGCGGGCCAAGAGACTCATCGGCGACGAGGCACTGGTCAAGTCAAAGCTCCAAGGCCTTGAACTTCGTCGCAGAGTTGCCAGCTTGTTTTTATCTTTATTTTATCTTGTTTTTATCTTGGTTTTTTATCGGTTGCATTTCGGGGGGTGTGCCAAGGAATTGCATGAATTAATTCCGCCCAGCCCGTTCCATCAGCGGACTACCAGACGTACGGCGATGCGTCATCGGTACATGGTGGATATCCCACCCATACGCACAAAACGTTTTGGGGACACTTTCATTATGCGTACAGCTAAGGAGTGGAATTCCCTGCCGGAGTCTGTGTTTCCCGATAGCTACAATCTTGGGGTCTTTAATCAGTCAAGAGTGAATAGGTTTTTTCTAGGCAAGTGTGCTTCACCGTCGACCACATCATTGCTTACTATTAGGTCAGATCGTGGTCAAACGCAAGCCTATAGACGATAAAAACAAAAAAAAGTTACTCCAAGACCTGACTGTCCCTTACCCTGAATACTGCGTAATAGACCTTTCATCAACATAAGTATGTCTTTCCTTGTTCCAGGTTCAATCCAGCTGGACCCAGGTGGGTCACGGTCAGGTTCCGGTGCGGGTTCTGCAGGCTCAGGTTATGAGAGCGACCTTCGCCACTCAGGATCTGAGGGTAGTTGGGAGCAGAAACAACAGCAGCATAAATATGGAATATTGACTAGGAAGGTGAGGATCCACTGCATTTGGAGACGAGGCGACGGCGGTGTGATGATCAGTCAGTAAAGACGAGTTACTTCGAGGATGGATACGATTTTGGTTTTGTATTGCACTTATCCAAAGACGAATATTAAAAGACAAGAAGACTGTTAAGCTAAAAAAAACTTTGGTCTTTTGTGATACAGTCACCGCCATTTTTATAGGCGTATAATGCCGCAATGTTAATGCAGTACTAGCCGTGTGCCCGCTCGGAGCCAGATTATCAATATTGAACCTCGTTTTGGACAGTTTTGTTTAAAAAATATTCTTTGATTTACAATTTACATGAGTGGCATTTTTATTCACGAGCGAGCGAAGCGAGTGAGTGGATAAATCGACACAAGTCGGAAATCATCTTACGTACGTGTATCATACAACATTTTACTATGCATTGTGCGAGGAAATGAATAAATTTATAAAATTAAATTAATAAAATGGCGGGCTTATTCAAGCGCGTTCAGCATATCCATAGATTAACTAATAGTTCCTCGGGCATATCTACTGCGCATGTGCGAATAGCTGTCACATCGTAACGCAATAAGGCACGAGCAAAATATACGTTCTGCCAAACATATTGAATAAATATTTAAAATTAATTTATTGATCAAAATCTTAATCTAGAGTAATTAAAAACGCCTAAAATGAAGTATTAGTTTTATTTTACCTTTTATATGATTGATAATCTGTACATAACTAATTTTTAAAACATTTCTTAAATAATAAAAACTCTATGCGTCGGGCTGACGTTGGAGTTAAAAATTAAAAAAGTAACTACAGGAAAGTAAAAAGCACTAGTGAAAAAAAGTGTACAATGCATGTCCTCGAAAAGAGCGGTTTTCCAAAAATAAAAATGCCACTCATCGGCAATCACCTACCTTCCGCACTTGTAGCATAAATAACTATTAAACGTCCAAGTCGTTTTAGAAGAGTTAGATCTAAAAGTAGCGAAAAATATCGTGTTGTTAATTACGTTTTTAAAGCAAAACTATTAGTTACACGAAAAAAACCATGTTTCAAAAATAATGTGCATGAATCCTTCGATCAATAATTGATCGAAGCATGAATCAATTTTTATTATTTTTTCAAACCTATTAACCTAGCCGTTACTACGGAGTATGCTTTAGAAAGTAAACGTTTTACGGCACTAAAGCGGCCAGAGCTACTCTTATTGTTGGTCTGATAAAAACCTGTAACAGAAAATCTTTCTTCTTTGGTTTTATCCTTTTCCCCTCTACGTCATCTTTAGCTCGTTTCAAACCACCATCCTTATTCCAGGTATCAGGCAAAAGCGTGCAGTTCCTCCTCTGCCCGACCTGTGGCCATGAGACTCAGCTGCCCCTCGGAGGAATAGCAGCGCTGCCTCTCAACTATGTACTGCTTCGCAAGATGGCCGCTGCGCAGGACAGCGAGGGGGTCAACGTGCTCTGTGATCTTTGTAGCAGTGATAATAAGGTAGGAATTAGTGTGGCAACAGCAAAATTATCTAACTAAACAAGCAGATGGGTGGTGATCCTCATTCCTCACGGACTTCAACTCAGCTGCTGATGTTGATTTTTAGGGTTCCGTACCCAAAGGGTAAAAACGGGACCCTATTACTAAGACTCCGCGGTCCGTCTGTCTGTCTGTCTGTCTGTCTGTCACCAGGCTATATCTCATGAACCGTGATAGCTTGAAATTTTCACAGGTGGTGTATATCTGTTGCCGCTACAACAACAAATACTAAAAACAAAATAAAATAAATATTTAAGGGGGGTCCCATACAAAAAACGTGATTATTTTGCCGTTTTTAGGGTTCCGTACCCAAAGGGTAAAAACGGGACCCTATTACTGAGACTCCGCGGTCCGTCTGTCTGTCTGTCTGTCTGTCCGTCTGTCTGTCTGTCTGTCTGTCTGTCACCAGGCTGTATCTCCTGAACCGTGATAGCTAGACAGTTGAAATTTTCACAGGTGATGTATATCTGTTGCCGCTACAACAACAAATACTAAAAACAAAATAAAATAAAAATTTAAGGGGTCTCCCATACAAAAAACGTGTTTTTTTTGCCGTTTTTTACGAAAATGGTACGGAACCCTTCGTGCGCGAGTCCGACTCGCACTTAGCCGGTTTTTTTACGAAAATGGTACGGAACCCTTCGTGCGCGAGTCCGACTCGCACTTGGCCGGTTTTTTTAATAATTACTAGCTTCTATCAGCGGTTTCACCCGCGTTAATATCCAGAAGGAACATATTCCTGGGATAAAAATCCTGTGTTATATACTCACAACGGATCTTTAAGTGTCTCTGAATTAGCTGCAACACCCTGCGCAGTAGCTATTTTATTTGTCAATGTTGAAAGTGAAGATAGCATTGTATAACTGTCTCTTTCACTCCCTTACGTTTGTCGCACCGTCCTACCTCGCTTATTCTATGCAGTATTCTCGATGACAAACTGTTTCTTGCGCAATGGTTGGCAGCGCCAACTTCAGATACACTAAGATCCGCTGTGACTATTATAATGCAGAGTGTTTGCTACCTCCGTACCAAATTTCATCAACATTAGTCCAGCCGTTTGAGCGTGAAGCAGTAAGAAACATACAAACACACACACTCACAATCTTTCGCCTTTATAATATGGTGTGATGATGATTTATAGGCTTGCGTTTGACCACTAGTCACCTGATAGTAAACAATGCATGTCATTTCGTCGACGATTCCCAGGTTGTAGCTATCAGGAAACACAGACTCCGGCAGAGAATTCCACTCCTTCGCAGTACCCACAATAAAAGTAGATATTCCCAAAATGTTTTGTGCGTATGGTTGGTATAAAGATGAACGCGCACCTAGACGCACCGCACTCGCCGCACGCGCCGCAGTCATCGCATTTTATAAATCTTTATATGAAATCGTAGGCAGCCTCGCGCACCTATCCGCGCCGCACGAGCCGCATTTCAGCAAAATGCTGTAGGTATACGGAATCCACCAGCGCGTGCGGATGACGTCATCAGACTCGGCGGGCGATGCGGGCGGCGCGGGAACATGATCCGTATCCGTATGAAAATATAGTTCAAGATGTACAGAAGTGGATACAATGCGTGCGGCGCGTTCGGCGCGGATAGCGCGGGGCCAAGAGAAAATGCGATGACTGCGGCGCGTGCGGCGAGTGCGGTGCGTCTAGGTGCGCGTTCACCTTAAAACAGCGGCGCATCGCGTTCTTGTTTTCCGATGATAAAACAGGCTGGTTTGCTAACTTTACGTGAATTGACTGTTTCTTTATTTGGTCTTTAGTCGCAAGCTCCTAGGAACTACCACCGCACCCTTATTGCGTAATGAATTCTGCAAGGCAAAGGGGAAAAAGTATGAAAAATCGACCAATCACAGGCGAGATGAAAGACGCGATGTTGATTTTCATCTATGTGATTGGTCGATTTTCATACTCTTTGCCTTTTACCTTGACGAATTCATTACGCTAAAAGGCTACTGCTGCTGTTCTATGCAATGTTACACAGGACTCTAAACGTTAATCCCTATTGAGACCGGTTAAACTATGGTTAATTTCTCCATCATCATCATCAACACACATTTATCATGATGTTTTTTTTTTTTTTTATAACCTATAGGCTCGCGCTTGACCATAATCTCACCTGATGGTAAGCGATGATGTGTTCGAAATGCCAGAATGCTGTTTTTAAAATTACACCTGCAGCCTAATTGCGTAAATGAATTCGTCAAGGCGAAGGATTTGATCCCACCAATCGACCAATCACATAGAATAGACGGAAATTCACAAAAAGACTTTCATCACGCACGTGAGTGGTCGATTGATGGGATCAAATCCTTCGCCTTGCCGTATTCACTAAGTTGCCCAATTTTACATTTTGACTATTTGTTTTTAGATATATTTTATTCTGCCTTATTCCTGTAAGTTAAGTTTTAGATTTTCTACTAGTGTTATTTGCTCCATATAACGCCTTAAGTGTGAGACTTAGGTGTGACCTGTAAAGTTATACATTTATACGTATAATTTAACCAATAATAGTAGATTAGTAGCCAAGCCGAGATATTTAGCCCGCCTATAGTTCGAGGGTGCAATTGTTGCTTACACCCGAGCTAACTATTCTGCTTTACATCTCGATTGTGAGGTAAGTAGAAAAAACCGGCATTACAAGAATAAAACATTTTTAAAAATATATTTTTTTCAAGAATGAAATTGAGCTTCACCGTTCGATATTTAAAATTGATGACTGTTATACTCACACGAAGACAAGGCTGAATAGCAAAGCGACCTCTTTGGTCATTGGGCTGAATGCATGATGTCTATTGCCAGTATGATGGTTAGATGTACGCGAACTTTTTAAAAGAAAGAAGTTTTTTTTTATTACTTACCGCCCTAGGGCTTTTCTAGCTACATTATTACCCTAGAGCGCTAATTAGTCACCTACAAGCCCCATTTGGAGGTAATAAGAACCTACTTACCGAACATGAGAGATGTAAATGAATACATTATTGCAGAGTTTATTGTTTTTCGGTTTCCACGTGCCGCATGCCGTCTAATTCTTATTGTTTTTCGGCTTCCACGTGCCGTCTAATTCCTTGAGCTAGTAACAGTATGGTTTCTCTGAATTGTTAATACTCATAGGTGCGAATATTATTGGTTCTGGCTGAGAATGTGGAAATATCTACGTAATGGCTTCGTGTTTACGAGCTCCAGACTTTTGTGACCAATCTATACTATATATAATATTATAAAGCTGAAGAGTTTGTTTGTTTGTTTGTTTGAACGCGCTAATCTCAGGAACTACTGGTTGGAATTGAAAAATTCTTTTTGTGTTGGATAGTCCATTTATCGAGGAAGGTTATAGGCTATATAACATCACGCTACGACCAATATGAGCCGAGCAAAAATGAAAAATATTGCAAAAACGGGCAAAGATATTCCTTTTTGAGAGCTTCCATTGCGTGCGCTGCGTAAACGGTTTAAGTTACGCAAACTATATATAATATTATAAAGCTGAAGAGTTTGTTTGTTTGTTTGTTTGAACGCGCTAATCTCAGGAACTACTGGTTGGAATTGAAAAATTCTTTTTGTGTTGGATAGTCCATTTATCGAGGAAGGTTATAGGCTATATAACATCACGCTACGACCAATATGAGCCGAGCAAAAATGAAAAATATTGCAAAAACGGGCAAAGATATTCCTTTTTGAGAGCTTCCATTGCGTGCGCTGCGTAAACGGTTTAAGTTACGCAAATATCGTGTATGATGGAAATGTTCCTCTTTAAAAGTTCTACAAAAAAGTCCGCGACAGCATATGTCTATCTTTTAAGATTGACTCACAATACCAACTTTTATGTTCTAAATTTTAATTAGATCGCCGCTGCCGGTAGAAACAAAAGTTGGTTACATTCGTAGAGTAGTATTTTATTTCATATTCAAATAAATAGTTCAACGAGTTGGTAGGTAGGTAGAGTAGGGTAGGGTAGGGTAGGGTAGATAGGGTAGGGTAGGTAGGGTAGGGTAGGTAGGGTAGGGTAGGTAGGGTAGGGAAGGTAGGGTAGGGTAGGTAGGGTAGGGTAGGTAGGGTAGGGTAGGTAGGTAGCAGTGGCGTAGCGTGCCTTGGCGGGGCCCCGTATAAAAATTTGTTTGGGAGCCCTTATGAAGGGTAAAGATTTCTCACAAAAGAAAAAAAAAAATTATTGATCTGTCAATTTTCCAAAATTTTTACAAGCATTTCAAATTAAATTTACACTCTCCTTGCCTTTTTTCCGGCAAACTGATTTATTAAATCATTTATAGCTGATGATGACTTTAGTTTTTCTAAAGTTTCTGCCCCTATGGATAATAGTGACAAGTCTGATAGGCGAAAACAAAAATAGGAGGTTTTTATTAATTTTTGCTTACGCACGTCGGGGGCCCCCGTAGCCCGGGGCCCCGTATAATTGATACGGCAGATACGGCGGTAGCTACGCCCCTGGTAGGTAGCCATGCAGTTGACGGGAGCGAAGCCGCGGGGGTCAGCTAGTAGTCAATATAAATATACCAAATTAGCGTTATACTCGTGTCCTCGCTCCTGTGGCCAACACACAGGATCCGTAGGCAATAGTGTAGGTTTCTAACAGTAATATATTTTTCCCAATCAGATCAATAGGTACTTCTATTAGATATGTCATCATCATCATCAGCATTTTAATGTTCCCACTGCTGGAACACGAGCTTGCTTCCTCTCTGTGAGTGAGGGAATGGGCCGTAATCCACCACGCGGGCCCACTGCGAGTTGGTGGATGTCACAATGTCTTCGAAGTTTTAGTTCTAGGACATGCCGGTTTCCTCACGATGTTTTCCTTCACCGTTAGAGAGCAGTAGTGTTGATATAATTCACATAAAGTAAAGCGACCCAGGCAGGGTTCGTACCCACGACCTACAACTTGTAAATTGCAGCAGTTACCACCACTGCACCACCACTGGTCTCTTTTCACTTTCAGGAATTACCGAATAGGTACAAACAAAAGGCGACTAACGTAATGTATTAACAAGGCAGACGTGAATGGAAACGCCGGGAAGGGACGTCCTAGAAAGACATACATAGACCTTATAGGTGATGTTCTTTAGAAAGGCCAAGTGCGCATTACCCATAACCGGCATGTGTGTATGACTAGATGTTTGAATGTGTGTGAAGCAAAAGAAGTATGTAAGGATCGTAGCAGGTGGCGTTCTGTAGTTTCTGCCTATGCCCATGGGAAAAAGGCGTGAGTTTATGTATGTACAAACAAACTAAAAGTTTACCTCTCTCGTAATATGAGTTAAGCTTACTTTCTTCTTTAAAAAGCCTTTCTATTGTTTTATTTGACTGTTCCAAGAAATAATAATGGCCAAATCTTAGTTCGGTAAGGTTACCGAACTAAGATTTGGCCATTATTATTTCTTTAAAAAGTATTTTCGAACGACATACCTTCAGACAAATGAAGCAATAAGCGAATGAGAAATTCGAAAAGTTTTTAGTGAGACTTCGGCAATTAAGATATTGTAACACACGTGAAGGATCTCAAGCGTGAGGCGAACGCTTCAAATGTGGGATTTCAACAAATTACCATTCGTTCCGTTCAGCTACATTTGACGCACAGAATGCTGGTGTATGATTGTATTTGAACTTACGGTGGGGAGTTTAGATGGTTTTTCATGTCATTAACTTGATTGCATTTCATGGAATAGACAAAGGACGTTTGGCTATTTTTGTAGACAGACTAAAACACATTAGGAACAAACACGCTCCATTAGCAACCTTCCTACTTTTCTTTAAGTTATTTATTTATACATAAAAGTACATAAGCGGACTTAATGCCTGAGGCATTCTCTACCAGTCAACCAAGGGCGGTGAAGAGATAGCATGGCAGATGCATAAAAAATGAAATAATAATATTATAAACATAAAATTTGTACAAAAGCAAATAGTTAAAATAATACCTATAATAAATACAATATAAAAAATAATATAAAAATAGAAAGGCGCATATTGAGACGATTCTGCTATTAGTTTAGAAAATAATGCCGCAACTTCCGCTTAAATGCATACTGACTGGTGGCCGTCCTGATATCGAGAGGGAGCACATTTCAGAGAAAAATGGATTGAATATGAAAGGAAGAATGAACAAAATCAGAAGTATGAGAATGACAGAGCACGAGAAGATTGTTAGATGAACGCAGATTCCTAGCGTATGAAGTACATAACTAGGTAGGTATTGAAAGTGAGTTATGAGATAAGAAGGAGGTGTGGGAGTGTTGAGTAGAGAGAAAAGCGCAGTCAAGGCGCGCAAATTTCTTCCTTTGCCGAATGGGCATCCATTTGAGTTCAGTTCTGCAGCTCGACATATGGTCATATTTCCGGAAGTTGTATATGAACCGGATGCAGTTGTTTAAGAGCCTATCCAACTTATTCAAGAATACCGCGTCCAGGTCAAAGTAGCAGACGTCCCCATAGTAGATTCAAGGGAAAATTAAAGTAACGCAAGCACAGTCTTCGTTTTTGCAGATAGAAAGTTTCTCATACCATACAGGCATCGCAAGGTACCGTTGACTTTTTGACTGACACTAGAAACCTGACTTTGCCAGCTTACCATCGAATCAAGATGTAGACCGAGATCTTTTACACTAGGGCTGATGGGGATGACAGTACCATTAAAAGTATAAGAGGAAGAGAGCTAATCCCCAATTGACCCATCATGCGCGAGTTTCCAATCACAATGGCGTGATATCTCAGTTCTTGTTCAGCTTAGGTGAACCACATCTTCCTTTTGCTGATCTAGGCTATAACTTATAAGAAAGAACTTATCTTACCCAAGCCAGTGGGGTTTCATCCCATACAAAGAAACTTTCCTGACAAACGGTAATGATTATACTGATTGTTTTTTGTACATCGATCGCGTTCGCCGTGGACGGGAACCGAACCCGAACGATTTCCAAAAAATAATCGGTATAATCTGATGAAAAACGCTAGTTACGTCGGCACGGTTTCTTTGTATGGGGTGAGGCATCTTTATGCTAGTATTATATTATCTGTACCCAAGCTGAGGGACATAGATTATTTGGATGACGGCGACGGATCACTAATTCGGTTATTTGCTTTTTCTTCTTAGCAATTAAAGTTTTCAGGACGCCCGGAGCCGTTACTTGGGATTGGGACTGGTCAATCATGGACGTGAGTAGGTGTGTGATCAGTTTCACGGGGCGTCTTGACTACTTTCGTTACCTTGGGTTCTACCTGTAAAAACAATTGTATGTGTAAATGAATAAATAAATAAAACAGTGACACGATACTAGGGAGAAAAAATTTAATGAATGTTGTTGGTGTTCAATTACTAACTAGATACAAGTATTTCCCAATTGGGTAATACCAGTGTTAATAAACCTCCTCGTTTAACTACGAGAGTAAAAACCGTTCCGGAACTTTTCTCGCAGGCAGAAACCCGCTGCAGTCAATGCCTGGTTAGCATCTGCACTTCCTGCGGGGAGGCACACGGCAGACAGAAGGCGACTGCTCGACACTCGCTGCATCCCTTGGACCCTGCACCTGTGAAGTACTGCAGCCAGCATCCTAAGGCTGATCTTAGTGTTTACTGCGCTACTTGTCAGCAGGTGTGTTATTTTAGTTAAGCAGAAAGCGTGTATTTTGTCGGTTTTCTTTACAGATGACTGGGGGCTGAGAGTGTAACACAGACACTTAGGATCCAAATGTGGATTGGCTGAATCATACTTACAATATGATGTGCTTAATTTTATTGGTTTCTGCATGCCGGGAAGGTCGTGTACTGACGTAGAGCCTTCGTTTCGATTTCTCATCCAGGTGGTTCCTATAACAAATTTCTCGTTCATTCTTCCTGATGCTTCCTGGAAGAATTAATGAGCAAGCTCCCTGGTTAGTGAGATTGTTCTTCTTCAGATTTTGCTGACTTGGCTAGAACTTATTAGCACGCCATTTAAGTTTTTCACACCATTTTACCAACTTAAAAGAGGACGAAGAAAGAGCAAACTAAGTATTTCCATCAGGTGGTCTGCCGCGACTGCTGCCTCGTCTCCCACAGCGGGCACGCGCTCGCCAACGCGTCGCGTGCGGCCGCTGAGCGTGCCCGTCTGCTGCGCGACGCGGCTGAGCGCGCCAAGCTCGTGCCGGAGAATGTGGAGCGAGCCACCAGGAACCTCAGCGCGCATGCCTATGAGATCGATGTGAGTAGACCAGGGTTTCAAATTATTTCAGTTAAACTTTCATGTGTACTTATGAGACGTCAGAAGCTAGGTGCACGGTTCCGATTGGCCGTTTCCATTTAGAGCATGAATAAGAATAATGTGGTATTAAAGCCAAATTATTGTCAGACGTAAAGCAAGGACACGTACGACCTAAGTCTGGTGCAACTTGACAGGCATCCGTCAGATTACTATTACTTTTATCTTCACCATAGGTTATTCTTGTAATTAGCTGATGCAAACACGAGAAAATTACCAATTTAAGTCTCCCTTTCCAACTTTCAGTGCCAAGCAGCCCGCGTAGAAAGCGAGGTCCAAGAATGGGCAGCCCAGTACCGCCGCGCGGTCGAGACACACACCCACACTCTGTGCGCAAGCGCCGCGCGTGCGAGGGAGAGGCATCAGCAGCGGCTGGATCAGAAGAGTCGGGCGTTGGATGACAGGGCCAGGCATGCTGTTGATGCTGTGAGGTTTGCTGAAGAGGTAAGTGTGACTAGAAGATCTAACGAATCTAGCAAAACAGGGTTGCTCAGAGCGGTGAGTACGAGGTAGAAGCATCAACAGCGACTGGATCAAAAGAACAGGGCGCTAGATGACAGGTCCAGTCAAGCTGTTGATGCTGTGAGGTTTGCTAACGAGGTAAGTGCTAATGAATCTATGACAGGGTTTCTCAACGTCCCAGAAGGGAGGGAGAGGTATCAGTAGCTCCAGGATCAGAAGATTCGAGCATTGAATCATTGGATGACAGAAACTAGCGGGAACATTCGGTCGGTGCTTTGAGATTTGTTGAGAAGAATTTACAGGGTTGTTTGGAACAACAGAATGTTCATCAATTGTCAACTGGGGCTTTTTTAAAGTTGTTGTAGGTATCTACTATTAAATTTTTTCGGTAACGAGGGGAAACCTTTAATAGGCGCCTGGACATTTGCGGGAAATACCAAGGAGTGTGGGGTTTTTTACCTCAGCAAAATCACCCCGGCTATCACCATCAGCTCCTAGAACCCTGTGACCTCTAAAAAGTAAAAGACCACCCTGGACCCACCACCGCACCGCCTGTTAGACCTAGCAGGCTGGGGAGACTAAAAAACGCCTCCCTCTAAACTCGCTGAGCACGGCAGCACGTGATCACTATGCCACCGTCTTTCCTGGAGTCACTTGGTGGACGGACAGAGTCCCCGACCCCAATCTGAGCGCCCGCGACCCCGGAGACCTTACCCTCCCCGGGGTTATGATGCAAGCGGGGTTTTGGCGTTTTAGGCATAGGGACGGTTGCCTCCGAGTCGACGCCTTTTTCTCCGAGTAGGATCGGCTCTCTATCTCGATCCCGCTCGGCGGCTTCCTTCTGGACCATCATGGTCTCACAGAAGGAGGTAAGTAAATTACCTACTCCAGTTTTCTGACTCTTCTAGCATGGCCCTCACAACTGCTGGCAAAGACAGGTTTCAACCGATCTTCGGGACCAAGACACAGAGCGCCCGAAGGGCACTCCTCGAGCGTGTGCTGTGCAGAGTCAAGGTTGCCTCCGCAGTGATGCCAATTTGCCGTGGACACTCGCGTGTCGCCGTTCCCGCCGCCTCAGCCTTACTAAAGCTCTTCCGGCTGCCTTACTAAAGCGATTTCTGGCACAAAGTTGTAGTACCCACACTCAAAATTCAGTTGCAAAAAAAGTGCTGTATGCCATCTCCATCCTGTAAACTTTATATCTGTCTTTCTGGCTCCAACAGTTCATAGTTTGACGGACCCCTTGGTTCCTAAGAACCAGAAACCTAGGGGAACTTTGTGACTTCTACAAAACTTGGCATAGGTAACAAAATGATAGCTTGATCAGGACTCTAGTACCCTTATCACTTCGTTTACCTATCTTACATTTCTTCCCTGTTTTCAATGCTCTCACACAATTTTAACATGTGTTCACAAAATAAATTGATTGATTTGGCGTAGTTGTAGATAAAAAAGATTGAGAAAACCTCTGTATTTTGTCCCCAGCTCCTAACTGAAGGCAAAGAAGACGAGCTCCTGTCCCTCTCCGGGCCGGTGCTGCGGCGCCTGGAGCGCGTGACGGAGCTGCAGCCGCTGTCGGAGGCGCCGCGCCTCGAGCTGCGCTTCGCCCCGCGCGCGCCCGCTACGCACGACCCCACGATATTCGGCAGACTGCTGGCGCACGCGCCGGACCCGGAAATGTGTGTGGTTAATACTGAAGGTGAGTGGTTTAGCAAAAAGTTTATTTTATCTGGGCATTTCTTAAGTGAGATCAAAGTGATAGCCGATCTTCTTACCTTCAAAATAAAGTTGAAATCACGTGATTCTACTACTTATCTCTTCCAAAATCCTTCTTAGTTAGTGGGATTTTTAGCCAATAGACGACAACTACCAGACTTCATCATCAACAGCCTTTTAATGTTCCCACTGCTGGGACACAGTCCTCCTTTCTGTGAGAGCCGGAATTGGCCATAATCCACCACGCAGATCCTCACGAAGATTTCCTTCACCGTTTTTAAGTACACAAAGTAAACCGCCTGTTTTGGTTCAAATCTACGACGCGTCGTCGGGGGCAGACTTATATACTCGTACCCACATTGAATGCAAGCAAACACCTGATGGAAAACCAACCCAGAGGGTGATGATTTTAGAATCTGAGGTACTGAGGATACCCACAGGGATTAACTTGCCATCTTTATATTTGTAGGTCTACAAGATCTTCGAGTGGACTGTGAGCATGAAGTAACATTGGAACTGCGAGACTGCAATGGTGAACGTATCTGGTGTGGCGGCGAGCAGGTAAGATTATATATTATTGGATAAAGTAGTTAAGAATATTTCAGACTCTTATAGTCTCAGGATCTAGATCATTTCAATAGACTTCAATGTTTTTTTTTAGTAATAATAGGCTTGTGCTTGACAGTATCTCACCTGATGGTAAGCGACGATGTGGTGGACGATGAAACACGCTTGCCTAGAAGAAACCTATTCACTCTTGACTTAAAGACTTCCAGGTTGTAGCTATCAGGAAATACAGACGCCGGCAGGGAATTCCACTCTTTTGCTGTACGCATAATAAAAGTATTTCAAAAATGTTTTGTGCGTATGGATGGCATGTCCACGTAAAGATGCCGCAAAAAGAGAGGCAAACAAGTTCGCTTTCTTCTCAGCGGAGCGGGCCAGTGACCCGTCGGGTTTCAGCAGTGGTGGTAGTGGGACGGCAGAAGTTCGATTTAACCGACTTAGCCAGAGACCAAAACGCTTAACTACTAGCTGGGTAAGAGGAACATTTGGTCCCAATACGGCTTATGTGGTCAAACCGAGCCCTAGGGATCATGTTCTTGCAGGACTTGGCAGCAATATTGTAGACTCTCTTCCGCTGACTCACGTCGCTTGCTTTGCGCGTCCGAGCTTCGACCCATGCTAAGTACGTCTCATGTTTAAGCGAGTCGGTGCGTTTGCACTCGGCGCCAAACCACGTCCGGTCAACGCTAGACATTCCTTGACGCAACACATCCGTCACGGCGTCCGCGCACAACGAAGCATCAGCCGAAGTAAGCAAGTAGGCTGCCAAGGATAAGATGCAAAGAAAGAACGCATCCCATCAAATTCTACTAACTTGTACAGCCAAACCCGCCGAGTGCCTCTTGGGCTGGGATGGGGTGTGGAATGGACGTATATGGAAGGATACAGACTTTACCAGACAATGGTCGGAAATACTCAAAGGTGAAAATACCGACAACGAGTAGCAATCTGGATCTGTTTTCAGCGTAAGGTCCAAGCAATTGGCTGTGTGCGAATGAACATCCAGCACCCTCGTTGCCCCCTGGACCAGCTGGGCGAGATTTAACGCAAGCGCAAGCTTTCTCATCTCTCGCCCAGTATGACCAGTGCACTTGTATGGGAAGAGCCAGTCCTGGTGGTGGGCATTGAAGTCCACCCCACAAGTAACACTAATTGGACGGAAGCAGCGGTACCCTGCTGCACCATATCAGCCGTAAGGTCTAAGGTCGTCTAAGGTACTCTGTGAGCCTGGTTGTCTCCTGTCTCTGCTGTGCGAACGGTAGACACAAGCCTAGATAATTTTATCCAGGCCGGTGTCCACCATAGCCCACAGCACAGATGTCGTCTCAGGCGTACATGCATACATCAGCGCGTGGCTTAAAATTGTGCTCCAGGGTAAACCCTGGGTATGTAAGGTACCATACGTCTGACGGATCTGCGTCTCCGAGAGAAAAAATAGAACAGATTCAAGAAATCGAAACCAGAAGTAGGTACTTTGGAATCCCGTAACCCGAGTAACGGAAAGCTATGTCTTGGCCGGGAGACCGTCTAACCCAATCAAAGTTGGATACTTAATTGGAAAGTGATTCCACAACGTCATTTTTATGTTTCCCAGGTGGCTGGCTACTTCAGACGTCGCGACTCCAGCGCGCGGCCCGCCCTGGCGCGCGTGGAGGACAGTACTGACGGCAGCTACACGCTCTGTGTGACTCCTCGCTCCCCGGGGGGCTATCTACTGGCCGTCACTATCAACAACAAACCGATCAAGGTCAGTTTTTAAATAATCTTTAATACTAAAATATAAGTTCACCATCACATATGTGCAACTGCAACAGTCTGCGCTGAATTTGAAGAAAAAATTGTTCTATTTTTCGAATCTCATCACAGTTTAGTCCACCTCGACTGACTGCCTCGTGGGTTTTTAGTGGTCGTTGATCGTTTAGTAGTGGACGCTACTGTTTGGCATGAGGTTCTGAATTCGATTCCCAGTTCGGGCAAAGTGATATTGGGTTTTTCCATCTGGAATTTCTCAGTAGCTGCCCAAAGTCTGGACTGGTGACCGATTGATGGCAAGAGGCTCGGCTCGCCACTTATTACATGTGGGTGTCCTATATGCGCACCTCTGCCTAACCCTTTGAGGAATATCGGCGTAATCTTATTTTAACATAGTTAAGCTATTTGACAAAAGAAATGTCGTGAGCCAGAGGTCAACCTACTGCTCCGAACTTCAGATCAATGGTTTGGACATCTGATTTGGACACGAATTCTACCTATAAATTGTTTCGCATCTATTTCACAGGGCAGTCCGTTCGCGTGTTGCGCTCGCGCAGGTGCGGCTCACTGGGGCACGTTCCACTGCTGCGCGTTCTGCTCGTCCGGCGGCCGGCGGGACGCCCTCTGCGGCTGTGGCGCGCGCATGCCGGGAGGGTATAAAGGTATGCTGGCTTTCTTATGAGATGTTGAGGAAACACGGAACTTATAGGTGATGTTCTTCAGAAAGGCCAGGTGAGCAGTTCTCATAACTGGCATAACCAGACATGAAGAAACCAATCTCTTCAGAAGTCTTCGCTGACTGTATGTGCTTGCTTCCCATACACGTAAAATGAGAAAATTCAGTTTCAACGATCGCTTCGGAACACACAACCGATTTTGATGAGGATACAAACGGATCTGAAGGCAGACTACACATGTAGAATTATATAATCAGTTTCTCCTTGTCTACCGCATGTCAGATCAGGTATCGGCTAAAACAAACACTTATTAGACCCCAATATTAATAGTCGACATCGCGGTAAATCAAGACAAAGGTGGAGAGATGCGCTTACTCTTAACGGAAGAACTGATCAAATTAAAAGCGAGACGGAGGTCTTTCCCTATCTCTACCACGTACCTACCTAATTCACACATTCCTATCAAGAGATACAAAATCAAAAGCAGCATTTGATCAAATAAGGTCTTTAAGTCAAGAGTGAATAGGTTTTTTCTAGGCAAGCGTGCTTCACCGTCGACCACATCATCGCTTACCATCAGGTGAGTTAGTGGTCTAGCGCAAGCCTATTGACGATAAAAAAAAAAAATAAAAAAAAATTCAAACCGACTTTTAGTTGCGGAGATCTAAGTCAATATGCTATGTACGTTTTTCGCGTCATCGCTTCGACTCTGTCTCAAAGTGCTTTGATCATAATTATCGCCCCTCCCCCAGGTTGCGGGCACGGGCACGCGGGCTGGCCGGGCACGCGCCACTGGTCGTGCTGCGGCGCCGCGCGACGGGACGCCGCCTGCACCAAGCCGCGCAGGCCACACACACAACTGTACCAGTTCTCCTTGTAATGAGGACTTGATGAACTAAGATTTCTAAGGGATAAATCACCATCTGTGGGGCCACACGACGTGATGCCTGCACCAAGCCACACACAACTGTACCAGTCCTGTTTGTAATGTTGGTGGAATTATATTGTATGTTGAAGTGTAATAGTGTATACTCTGGTTTTATTTTTCCCAAGTATCCTTTCATCATCATTTCCATCCATCAGCCTTTTTAATGTTCCCTCTGCTGGGACGCAGGCCTCCTCTCTGTGAGAGAGGGCATGGACCTTAAACCACCACGCGGGTCCAGTGCGGATTGGTGTATGTCACATCACGTCTTAGAATTTTTGGTTCTAGGACATGCAGGTATCCTCACGATGTTTTCCTTCACCATTTTTAGAGCAGAGGTGATAAAATAATTTACACAAAGTAAATTCGAACCTACGACACGTAAGTCGGGGCCGTTACCACTGCGCCACCACTGCTCATCCTTCATATGACAGAATGTTGGGCTGTGAGAAAGATGGTTGAAAAGAGATTGCATGTAGCAGAGATGAGAATGTTGAGATGGATGTGCAGAGTGACGAGAATGGATAAAGTAAGAAATGAGTATATTAGAGGATATCTGAAAGTGGCACCAGTGACAGAAAAGTTGAAAACGAACCGTTTGTCCTGCACATATAGGTAAGGGTGACGCCTTTAAAATAATGACTTTCGTATTAAGTAATACACTCGAAAGGGGATAAGGTTATGGAAAGGATATGGGAATTTAACTCATAGGGCGTACCCTTTCTAAATTAGTTACGAATACCGAAAAGATTTAAAGGAAATGTATCAGACGCTGCAATTTGGTAGTTTACTAAAAATTTGTTTTTTGTCACGTAGATTAATTAAAAATATTGGACATATTTTTTTTTTTTATTGCGTTGAATTATCGTGAAACGTCATGCCGCTAGTACACTTTATACTGCCTAAGTGACGTCACAAGCCCCCACTCCTGAACTTTATTGTGTTTTAACATTGTAAATTTTGATTGATATGGTAAAGCAAAAAATACGTGTCCAATATTATTTGATAATCTCACTGACGGACTAAATATAATTATTATTTTTCTACACAGGAAAACATCCCTATTGGCATGGCCTAACTACTAGGCTCATTAAATTTAAAGTTTTCCATAGACTCGGTAGAAGTCTTCCATAGACTAAGTTAGTTTTGAGTTATTTCACATACCTAAAGTACCTGTACTATTACGTATTCTTAAGGTGATATGCTTGTGTACCGCTATATACATAACCAACCTAAATATATGCCCAGGGCGTCTCCGGCACATTCTTCAAAATTAGCGCCCCTCCCCTCCCTACGAGTTTAATAGGAAGTTTTACGGGTAACTCGCAATTTGCTCACTGGACCAATCTTTGTATTTCAAAAGATAGAAATTTAAACTGGACGCACACGACGCCGCAAGAGTGTCCTTTGGTGCAACAACAGTAATTTTAATAGCCACCTGCATCGCAATTATAGATTTTCAGAAAAAGATGTAAGTAATTGAAAATAAACTAAAAATACAATTAAATTACATTTTATTTAAAATTACAAACAAGAAAATTATTGCTTATCTCATTACACTTTTACAACAACTATATCGATAAAATTCCACCAAAAAGGGACCTCCGTGACAAAATATAAAAATATTAATATTTCTAGCCTGCATCACACGCTCCGGATAAGTTCCGGTTAGTTTATCCCACAGATAATATCATAAAAAACACTGATCTATTTTCTTTATAAGGCGCAGGCCACAGAGAAATGGCGTCGGGCGTCTTCATATTCCATTCGAATTTCATACAAAATGCATGGTAATAAAGCGCAATTTAGGACACACGGTATGTCGTTGCTCGGACGAAGTTATGACGCGCCATTTCGGCGCCCGCGCCTGATCCAATTGAGCTTTATTTCCATGCATTTTGTATGAAATTTGAATGAAATAGGAAGCCGCCCGACGCCATTTCTATGTGGCCTGCGCCTAAGCTGACTTTCTAAGAGATCAAAGTTCACTTTATATTAGTTCATAGCTCTCAATAGAACCGCACACACAATTCTGAACTATGTTCTCGTAATTTTTTGAACTTAATACATCTTCTTTGTTTGGTTATCTGGTAGATAGTACTTATCCGAAGATTGTGAAGCAGACCCCTTACTTCTATGTGTTGAATTTTTTATTTAATTATGATAAAAATTGATCCCATATCTTTTGAGAACCTTGGAAGAATGTTTAGGTAACATAGGGAACAAGTTGTATTGTCTTATAAATTTATTTATTTCAGTTTCGTTGGAAATAGAGAATTAATTGTGTTAATAAAATTAAGGTTTTAAAAAGTTTATGCTTATTCAATTTAAAATATTTTGGCAACAACAAATTAAGGGTAATATTCAAGTAACTGAGTAAATGAATTTTATTTTTTTAATCAGATTGCCTTTTTTTAAAGGATGTTAAACGAATACAGTTTAAGACAACAATATATTAAATAATCTAAGTAATTTAGTAGTATTTATGTACTACGTTATTTACTTAGCCTGGGTACATACTTGTAACTGTATTGTTTCAAATTATCACAGATAAATATCACATCTGCAAAATATCATAATTTTTGTTTTTAAAATTAGAAGATCCCTCGTTTACATATAAGTTAAATTATTCTTAATACTATTTCACACATAAATAATATTTAAAAGAAACGGATTAACAGTAAAAACGTTCATACAATATTGGACCTTATTCTGACTGAACACAGTTCACAATACAATCATTTTGAAAGATAACAAATTGTAATCATCATAAGTTTAAAAATGGACTACAAGTCAAAAGACATAAGGTAAAATTTTGTATGAATAGCCATGATCATATTTAGTGATCGTTTCGTTAAAAGAAAAGAATACATTCGATAACAAAATAAAATATAATTTTAGTCTTGGCCGATATCTCAACCGTCAGATATTTTTTATATAGGAACGTCCTCACTCAGAGCATTCACGTGTAATGAGCATTCGACGTCGAATATTCGAGTGGTGTGGATGTTGAGCCGAGCGTTACAAAGCTGGCCACTTCCTTCTTGGTCAATTGTATTATCGAATGAATGTCATTTAACGAGATCGTAAAGTACTCGAATGCTCCAAGCTCGCAAGGGAATGTTCGACTCGAACGTTCATAGTTTTGCTCGAAAGTGAATGCTGGGCTCGCTGGGAAGCATTTGTTGCTCGCCTATGATTGCTTGTTTACAAATGCTCACGCAAGAATGTTCCCAGTGAGGACGCTCCAAAAGAATAATAAATATGTCGGTTTGACTTAATTTTACAGCTGTCAAACGACCATTTTGAATCCTTAGACAAAAGTTATCTGACGGTTGAAAAATCGGTCCTTAGCTAATCCATGCACCCATAGTCAAAAAATCTCGACGATGGCAATTGATCAAGAGATTCAAAAATTAAAATATTGTATAGAAAATTGAATTAAACATCGCCCATGCAATGCTAAATACCATCGAGATTTTTTTAAATAAGGTCAATTAAGAAAACTTTTGTTATTCAATATATTAAAGAAAACCTCATAATTTTGGAAGATTTGTGTCACACTCCAACTTAACGTAGGAACTACATATTTTAAATGTTTAGGAACCAAATGATGTGAGGTTGATGCATGCAATTCAGACCATCTTAGCAACCTATTCTGATAGCTAGACGCAATTAGATTATATCATTGATTAAAATTGAAATTGCGAAATTGCTAGTACGTTCACATGACCGCAATGCGAGCGATTCAATCTTCTTCTCGAATGATTCAAGATTCAATTTCTTCGCGAAATTGCGCAATATTGCCTGTCGATGCAATTTAAATTGTGTCGCGCTATCTGGTAGGTTCTTACTCTAAATAATGAATACGCAAAATGAGAAAAAAAAAGATGCCAGACTCTCATAATTATATCAATTTGATTCATGATTATAATGTCTTTTCTTAGCATGTTTTTGCTTAATAATAACCGTGGTTCACTTTTTAGCAACTCAATTTTGTCTACGGGCTGATTTTCCCAACGTTAGTTCACAACTTTTATCCAAAGAATAAAATTGATATCCAACATATTTGGATCTAAAAAAAAACAAAAAAGGAACGAAATTATTTCTCGATAAATATATCTGGCGTTGGAAAAAGCAGTCCTATATGCCATTTGTAATAGTAATAGAAATTTAAACAATCCCTTTTTACAGCCTGTTCAACCAATTTTGAGTTCTATTGCGTTGGTAACATGACAAATGGCAGCTGCAGTAAACAGTTGGTATTGGTAACAGATTTATACTTTTTATGCCATCCTTATGTCTACGGAATAGAACTCAAAATCGATGGAACGGGCTGTAAAAAAGGATTATTTAAATATCTAATGTTATTATTTCAAATGGAGTAGAAGGCCTACTTGCACGAACAACTTAAATCTGAGTCAGTTGCTAACACAAGGTTGAATTAACAGTTTGTCATAAATTAATTGTCAATTTAATCTCGTGTTTGCAATTAACTCTGAGTTAAGAGTTGTGCGCAAGTGGGCCTAAGAAATTAATTTGCATGCACTGTACAATTTCTCTCTTCATTTTAGTTAGGAACTCCAATTGTTCACTCGTCATATACTTATTCGGTAATAATAACAATTATATAGTGTTACTTGTAAGGGTAGTTTACAAGCCTAGTGCGGGTACCGGTGTGTATGTGACCGGTGTGGGGGCACAAGCTTGTCTTACACTCATCTCCCACGCGTCCAGGAGTTGGCCCACTGAGCAGCTTTTTGGTAACCTGTAAATGATAAGAAAGAAAATCCGTTACTCATAAGTTCGTAAACGACTCTAAGGTCTAAGCCTAAGGCACGGGGTCTCATTGCTAAGAAATAATATTTGGTTTAAATAAATCTCACTAGATGGCGCGACATGTACACACAATTCAATAGAATTGTCTATAAAATTATCATTTACTGGAATTGAACATAAAACTTGTATGTTCTTGTTTAATCAACTCTTCTAAGTACAAATTTATGGAATATTGGGCTCTTAATTCACATTACAAAGATTATTTGAACGGATCATTTAAAATTGATGCCAATAGTTTAGATTGCTAAAATTTGCATGGTAACACATTTTGGTGCAAAGAAAACTGTAAAAACGTGCAAAAATATACTATAAAACGATGCTTCACTGTATTTAAAGAAAAAAATATTCACGAACCTAGTAAACCCTTTTACTTGCAAGTCGCTAACACCATCTATTGCCGTGAAACGGGATCGAACGCGATTGATGTACTTACAAAAATCACAAGATTAATCAGTTGAAAAACGCTAGTTACGTCGTTCTTTGTATGGGATGAGGCATCTGTATGCTAGTATTATATTATCTGTGCTTAAGGTAAGGTAAAGGTCGTAGTTCACTTACGCTTATACTTAGTTGACTTACGTTTACTTCGCCTTTAACGGAGATAACTGCTCGCTGTCCACGGGCTTATAGCTAGCAGTCACCTAGCTGTCCCCGTGCTGATCGCTTTGGAACTTTTTCGCCAAGCTAGCAACATACTTCAAGCGAGCAATCAGCGTTCGTACAGCGCGCGGGCCGCCCGCTTGAAGCGCGTGGTAAGCATGCGGTAAGCGAAACGTCAGATGTACGGTACGATGGCGGTAAGTTCGCATACAGCAAGCTGTCTGCTAATTTGTGTTGTCAATGTAAAGTATGTCTACAGAGGACGCCCTGGAGCTCACAATTCAATGAACATTATTTTGCCGGGTAGGAGCGGTGTTTTATAAGTCAGCTACGACCTTAAGTCTGGATATATGCCCGGATGATGGCAATAAGCATTGGGGACTTAAACATTTCTGACAAAATGTTGGTGTATTTCGTGCATCTGTCTAACTTTTCGGGGAATGCTTTGATTTTAAGGCATCCGGCGCGTGTTGCTTGGCGGAGCGCGGCTTCAGCCTCACAGGCGGCCTGTTGGGGTAGTCTCTGAGACACCACGCTAGTAATATTGGTCTCACCTGGCACACCTAGCATCCATAGCCCTCTCCAGCCTGGCGAGGAAGGAGTCCGGCGCGTGTTGCTTGGCGGAGCGCGGCTTCAGCCTCACAGGCGGCCTGTTGGGGTAGTCTCTGAGACACCACGCTAGTAATATTGGTCTCACCTGGCACACCTAGCATCCATAGCCCTCTCCAGCCTGGCGAGGAAGGAGTCCGGCGCGTGTTGCTTGGCGGAGCGCGGCTTCAGCCTCACAGGCGGCCTGTTGGGGTAGTCTCTGAGACACCACGCTAGTAATATTGGTCTCACCTGGCACACCTAGCATCCATAGCCCTCTCCAGCCTGGCGAGGAAGGAGTCCGGCGCGTGTTGCTTGGCGGAGCGCGGCTTCAGCCTCACAGGCGGCCTGTTGGGGTAGTCTCTGAGACACCACGCTAGTAATATTGGTCTCACCTGGCACACCTAGCATCCATAGCCCTCTCCAGCCTGGCGAGGAAGGAGTCCGGCGCGTGTTGCTTGGCGGAGCGCGGCTTCAGCCTCACAGGCGGCCTGTTGGGGTAGTCTCTGAGACACCACGCTAGTAATATTGGTCTCACCTGGCACACCTAGCATCCATAGCCCTCTCCAGCCTGGCGAGGAAGGAGTCCGGCGCGTGTTGCTTGGCGGAGCGCGGCTTCAGCCTCACAGGCGGCCTGTTGGGGTAGTCTCTGAGACACCACGCTAGTAATATTGGTCTCACCTGGCACACCTAGCATCCATAGCCCTCTCCAGCCTGGCGAGGAAGGAGTCCGGCGCGTGTTGCTTGGCGGAGCGCGGCTTCAGCCTCACAGGCGGCCTGTTGGGGTAGTCTCTGAGACACCACGCTAGTAATATTGGTCTCACCTGGCACACCTAGCATCCATAGCCCTCTCCAGCCTGGCGAGGAAGGAGTCCGGCGCGTGTTGCTTGGCGGAGCGCGGCTTCAGCCTCACAGGCGGCCTGTTGGGGTAGTCTCTGAGACACCACGCTAGTAATATTGGTCTCACCTGGCACACCTAGCATCCATAGCCCTCTCCAGCCTGGCGAGGAAGGAGTCCGGCGCGTGTTGCTTGGCGGAGCGCGGCTTCAGCCTCACAGGCGGCCTGTTGGGGTAGTCTCTGAGACACCACGCTAGTAATATTGGTCTCACCTGGCACACCTAGCATCCATAGCCCTCTCCAGCCTGGCGAGGAAGGAGTCCGGCGCGTGTTGCTTGGCGGAGCGCGGCTTCAGCCTCACAGGCGGCCTGTTGGGGTAGTCTCTGAGACACCACGCTAGTAATATTGGTCTCACCTGGCACACCTAGCATCCATAGCCCTCTCCAGCCTGGCGAGGAAGGAGTCCGGCGCGTGTTGCTTGGCGGAGCGCGGCTTCAGCCTCACAGGCGGCCTGTTGGGGTAGTCTCTGAGACACCACGCTAGTAATATTGGTCTCACCTGGCACACCTAGCATCCATAGCCCTCTCCAGCCTGGCGAGGAAGGAGTCCGGCGCGTGTTGCTTGGCGGAGCGCGGCTTCAGCCTCACAGGCGGCCTGTTGGGGTAGTCTCTGAGACACCACGCTAGTAATATTGGTCTCACCTGGCACACCTAGCATCCATAGCCCTCTCCAGCCTGGCGAGGAAGGAGTCCGGCGCGTGTTGCTTGGCGGAGCGCGGCTTCAGCCTCACAGGCGGCCTGTTGGGGTAGTCTCTGAGACACCACGCTAGTAATATTGGTCTCACCTGGCACACCTAGCATCCATAGCCCTCTCCAGCCTGGCGAGGAAGGAGTCCGGCGCGTGTTGCTTGGCGGAGCGCGGCTTCAGCCTCACAGGCGGCCTGTTGGGGTAGTCTCTGAGACACCACGCTAGTAATATTGGTCTCACCTGGCACACCTAGCATCCATAGCCCTCTCCAGCCTGGCGAGGAAGGAGTCCGGCGCGTGTTGCTTGGCGGAGCGCGGCTTCAGCCTCACAGGCGGCCTGTTGGGGTAGTCTCTGAGACACCACGCTAGTAATATTGGTCTCACCTGGCACACCTAGCATCCATAGCCCTCTCCAGCCTGGCGAGGAAGGAGTCCGGCGCGTGTTGCTTGGCGGAGCGCGGCTTCAGCCTCACAGGCGGCCTGTTGGGGTAGTCTCTGAGACACCACGCTAGTAATATTGGTCTCACCTGGCACACCTAGCATCCATAGCCCTCTCCAGCCTGGCGAGGAAGGAGTCCGGCGCGTGTTGCTTGGCGGAGCGCGGCTTCAGCCTCACAGGCGGCCTGTTGGGGTAGTCTCTGAGACACCACGCTAGTAATATTGGTCTCACCTGGCACACCTAGCATCCATAGCCCTCTCCAGCCTGGCGAGGAAGGAGTCCGGCGCGTGTTGCTTGGCGGAGCGCGGCTTCAGCCTCACAGGCGGCCTGTTGGGGTAGTCTCTGAGACACCACGCTAGTAATATTGGTCTCACCTGGCACACCTAGCATCCATAGCCCTCTCCAGCCTGGCGAGGAAGGAGTCCGGCGCGTGTTGCTTGGCGGAGCGCGGCTTCAGCCTCACAGGCGGCCTGTTGGGGTAGTCTCTGAGACACCACGCTAGTAATATTGGTCTCACCTGGCACACCTAGCATCCATAGCCCTCTCCAGCCTGGCGAGGAAGGAGTCCGGCGCGTGTTGCTTGGCGGAGCGCGGCTTCAGCCTCACAGGCGGCCTGTTGGGGTAGTCTCTGAGACACCACGCTAGTAATATTGGTCTCACCTGGCACACCTAGCATCCATAGCCCTCTCCAGCCTGGCGAGGAAGGAGTCCGGCGCGTGTTGCTTGGCGGAGCGCGGCTTCAGCCTCACAGGCGGCCTGTTGGGGTAGTCTCTGAGACACCACGCTAGTAATATTGGTCTCACCTGGCACACCTAGCATCCATAGCCCTCTCCAGCCTGGCGAGGAAGGAGTCCGGCGCGTGTTGCTTGGCGGAGCGCGGCTTCAGCCTCACAGGCGGCCTGTTGGGGTAGTCTCTGAGACACCACGCTAGTAATATTGGTCTCACCTGGCACACCTAGCATCCATAGCCCTCTCCAGCCTGGCGAGGAAGGAGTCCGGCGCGTGTTGCTTGGCGGAGCGCGGCTTCAGCCTCACAGGCGGCCTGTTGGGGTAGTCTCTGAGACACCACGCTAGTAATATTGGTCTCACCTGGCACACCTAGCATCCATAGCCCTCTCCAGCCTGGCGAGGAAGGAGTCCGGCGCGTGTTGCTTGGCGGAGCGCGGCTTCAGCCTCACAGGCGGCCTGTTGGGGTAGTCTCTGAGACACCACGCTAGTAATATTGGTCTCACCTGGCACACCTAGCATCCATAGCCCTCTCCAGCCTGGCGAGGAAGGAGTCCGGCGCGTGTTGCTTGGCGGAGCGCGGCTTCAGCCTCACAGGCGGCCTGTTGGGGTAGTCTCTGAGACACCACGCTAGTAATATTGGTCTCACCTGGCACACCTAGCATCCATAGCCCTCTCCAGCCTGGCGAGGAAGGAGTCCGGCGCGTGTTGCTTGGCGGAGCGCGGCTTCAGCCTCACAGGCGGCCTGTTGGGGTAGTCGCGCGGCACGGCCACGTGCACGCCGGCCACGCACGGCAGGCGCGGCTCGTCCAGCGCGGCCACGAGGGTGATGGCGCCGGCGCCGCCGCCGCACCACGACATGGGCTCCAAAGACACCTGGAAATTAGTAAGATGGTTGAATATCGGTGCTTTGAAATAAATAAAGATATTGGGCCTGCAGAGCCATACACATAATAGAAGTGAAATATCTTAAAAAATAAAAAATAAAAGTGATTAAGTCTGAAAGAATCTTTTCTTTTCCTCTATGTTTTGCACAGAGGCGTACAAATATATTAGAAAGGCGTACAAATTTAGTAGAAAGAGATCTTCATTCTTTCTCATGTAACGAAATGTGCGTAAACGTGACGCGTCTTCGAAATTTCACTCTCAATTCTCGTCCTATTATAGAATGGCCGCATAAGAAGTTTCACTTCGAAAGATACTAATAATAGCTCTCAACTTGAAATAGAAATTGTGTCTCAATCACATTGTTGTGAGTGTTGTATTAAGGTTCCGACGAATGGAGGTAAATAAAGTTCGGTTGAAATATACTAATTAATTGAGTTCTACAAATTTGAAGGTTATTACCAAACTACACGATATAGAACTAGAAATATATAGACGTGGCCAGGCGGAGGTATTGTAAGCGACGGGCGTGCCTCCCGCTGGCGATCGGTTACCGTATTGTAAAATGCAATTCAGCAGTCGCCTAAGGGTAGCTATAACATAATGCCAAAAACAGTATCACATGTAAAAAATATTTTAATATCTTACCTTAAACCTTGAATCTAGTCTGGCAATTTCGCCTTGCAGAACATCTGGGATTTCCAATGGTGGCTCTTCCAATTTTGGCATCTTTTGTGGTGTCGGTAGATTTCTGAGAAGAGATATAAATTATATACTGACACGACATGACTACAATTTATTACAACTCGACAGTCTATAAGCTTCCACGTCCACTTATAGTTATGGGTGTTGCACAACTGACTGACTGTCACCCTAATAAAGAACTGAGGAATCTTTTCAACCTCTCGATGGCGTTCGATTGCGTTAACCATGAGACACTATTGTTGAAGCTTGAACACTATGGAATTAGACATACAGCCTGTTAGCTCGTGGGTGAAATGAGTGGACTGTATTTTTAGGCGAATGGTTTACTACCGTTACTATTACAATTTCAACTGTCCCGGACAAACAATTAAAGTTTAGGAAGAGAGGTGTCGACTGGCGCGGTGGAGTCCGTGGTAGCGAGTGTCCGCCGAGCCGCGCCGCGTCGCCGCCGCGCTGTGCACCCACACACCGATGCCGTGTGTCTCACGCAGATGTGTGTGCAGCGTAGACGGCGCGCTTCAGCCGCCCGATGTGTTGGGATGAATTCCCAACACAGCCCTTGAGTTACTTAGGTCATATTTAAAAGCCAGACAGGTTAATGGTAAACGGCGTAAACGCACTAGGGTCTGTAATGGCAATGGGTGTTGCTCAATGCTGGATATTGGGTCCATTCCTCTTTTTAGTTTAAATTCACGATTGGCGCAATTACTACTATCGGCAAATAACACTATCTGCGGTTGATTTAACCGGAGATAGTGTTATTTGCCGATGATGTCTCTGACATATCTTTGATATTTAAAACAGTTCGGCGGTCACAAAATCTTGATGATGAGAATAACTCTACTCAGCAGGTCCAAAATTGGTTCACGGCAAACAATTTCAAGGTGTTCAAAATTATGTACATGAATCAATAATAAATTTTTAAAAAATCCAACCTTTTAACCTAGCCGCTAAGGCCCTATCGTCTACACACGATGTCTACATCTCTTTTTTTCATCTTTCCATTCGCAGGTATGCTGGAAGAGATTTCATTAGAAAAAAGCATCATCTATGTGCCTATTTTTCTGTTCCTCCTTCTTTTCTGTATATATGTGTGTGCGTAAATGGTAAAATAAATAAGGAGTATGCTTTAAAAAGTTACCGTTTTATTGCACTAAAGGGTATGTAGGCCCTTAAAGGATGTAGAAAGCGCGCGTTTGGTCTATTTCAGTTACTTTCACAGCATTATGTCATACGGTATTTTGCTGTGGGGTCGAGCGGCTGACATTAAATCCATATTTATATTGCAAAAGAGATCTGTCAGAGCCATATATAAGTTAATTCACCGAGAATCTCTAAGGGAACTATTTAAAAATATTATGACAGTTTCTTTCCAATTAATTTATGAAAATATTATGTATGTAAGGAAACATATACATCTCTTAGGTAAAGTCAGTGATAGACACAATAGTAATACCAGAAATAAAGATCTTTAGACTAGCTAAATTACACTTATCTTTCATGTGTTAAATTCTATAACAAAATAACTTGTGATATATTATAACTAAATAAAAGTAAATTTAAAACTTTAGTTAAAAGCACACTTTGTAAACAAGCATATTACAAAGTAGTAGTATTATATTCAAGATAAGAATGATTGTAAACATTCTGGTCCTGCTCCATAGGGCAATCTTTAGTGTAGACATCATCAAATTTGTTAATTTATATTCCTATTCACAGTAATCGTAAAAAAAAACATTAAATTTACTCACATACTGTTCCGTTGTTGTTGAATTAAGTATTTTACCTATTTTTATAATATTTGTAACTATATGAGAACCATGTTCCTATTTATCAAAGCAATGAATTTACCTATACCTATTTTATCAAGTTACTGCTTTTAATACTTTATATCTATACGTAGTAAAGTATATAGTGCTATTCTGGGTGCATCGTCCTCACATATATGAATTTATTAATGTATACACTTATGTAAATATTGTAAACCACATTTTTCTTTTAAAGAGTAAGTATGGAGTTTCTTGTCCGTTCTTCCCCATAACAAGCTACTTTTCCGAATGAACGGTAGAATCAGATATCTTGTACATTTTTAGGGTTCCGTACCCAAAGGGTAAAAACGGGACCCTATTACTAAGACTCCGCGGTCCGTCTGTCTGTCTGTCTGTCTGTCTGTCTGTCTGTCACCAGGCTGTATCTCATGAACCGTGATAGCTAGGCAGTTGAAATTTTTGTTTTTGTTGTTGTTTGTATTTTTTTTTTCTGTTGCCGCTGTAACAACAAATACTATAAACAGAATAAAATTAATATTTAAGGTGGGCTCCCATAGAACAAACGTGTTTTTTTTGCGTTTTTTGCGATAATTGTACGGAACCCTTCGTGCGCAACTCCGACTCGCAGTTGGCCGGTTTTTTTATTGTTGACGTTCAAAAGTGCCGCTTAGTGGCTTAGTTGAAATAAATATTTTTGACTTTTGTTTAATGAACACTTTAGACACAAATACCAGATAGATTCTAGACAAGACATTAGAGTTGCATTATTAAATAAATGATATTCCCACCTCATTTCTGGTCCATTGAGCTGGTCGAGTGCAGATCCGAATGTGCGCTTGAGTGTATGGTTAGCCAGCGGTGATTGTAAGCAGTTGTTCACTACTTCCAGAAGAGGATTGAAGATTTGTTCCTGAAAAAAAACAAAAGATTATTTAATGCTAAGCCAATCATGTCAGAATAACAAGTAGTCGCAAGGTTTAAGGTCTTTTGCGATCTATTTTAATAAAGTTACATTGCAAATGAAAAAACAAAACAATTTTATTTTAAGCTAATATTAATAGAGATTTTTAAAACAGATAGGTTGAAAACTGTTTAATATTATACCAGCAGGTAGCTTAGTAGGCTTCCGTTTGGACCGTTCGGGTACGGAACCCTAAAAATTGAGACCGGCTTGAAGTATGCTGCTGTAGACAAAGCCTGGTCAGATGGCGGGTGCTCCAATTAGCCACAATGCGACTGCGGAACTACCCCACAAAAGATGCCCCATCTCCTGTCCGGCTTTAAAACTTGCACCATGCTGACCTTTACGAGACCAGTGCTAAGGCTATCGAATGACTGAGTAGGTACTGGCCGAAGAAAATTTAAACTAAGAACAAGGAATCATTGACAAGAACAAGATGGCGCTTGAATGATTTATTTAAATTTTGAAAATGAAAAGGGTAAGCCTGTTGAGTAATTTAATTGGTCAGCTATTGAGATTCAATTTTTATTACCTTCCCAGTGCTAGGAACGACGACGCCCTCGCTTCTCTTAAAGTCCAGCTTCTCCAGTACCACCTCGCATTTGATGAGCGTCTCCAACGGCATGCGTTTGTTGGGGTTCGACAGAATATCCAGTAGGTTCTTCATTTTTGTTAGCTTTTCAACGTCTGTGGAATGATTAGAGGAGTGTAAGAAACTACGAGGACTTAACTAAAAAATGTGATCAATGTCATAACATCGCGCTCATGTTTATTTCCCGAAGGGTTAGACAGGACCTCATCATCAGCCATTTTAATGTTCCCACTGCTGGGACACATGCCTCCTCTCTGTGAGAGGACATGGGTCTTACGGCGCAGATACCCCTCAGTAGCAGATTTTAAAATGAGAATCGCGTCTAAACGGCTAGCCATAATTTTTTGGAAATAATATATGTTACATAAGACCATTTTCTTAATAATTTGATCTAAGAAAATTGTGGGTTTTATTCTTATAACATAGCGTAATTAATTTGTAAAATTATGTCTAACAAGTACAAAAAACGACAATCGCCGACAAACGCACCAAATCCGCCGGGCGTATTTTAATGAAATTGTCACTATCTCAAAGACAATTTCAGTATCTACATTTTGATCTTAGGCTTTTTTTTTAAAGTCATAGTTTAATAAGGAAATTACAAAAAAAAATACTAAATTTTGGGTCGCACGGGTGTGAAAATAGTGCTCGTTTTGTTTCCACAAGGTAGTTGTCGACAGTCGTCGCCTTAATCCACCACGCGGGCCCAGTGTTGGTTGGTGAACACTACATCACATGCCTCAGAATACTAACATATAGACAGGACCTATATAATTTTATGGGCGCACGGTTGGCGCAGTGGTTGAGCGATTGACTGCTGTGCTGCGTGTCGCGGGTTCGATTCCCGCACGGAACTAATATTTGTATGACCTACAGATAGTTGTTACGGCTCTGGGTGTTGTGTATGCGAGTTTATATGTTTGTAAACGCACCCACGATACAGTAAGAAATTCCTAGTGTGGGGCAAAGTTTAAAAAAAAAAAAAAATATATATATATACCAACATTTGCCCAGTTCTGATTAAGTTCCTATGCGATTGCTATCAACCGGACACAAATTCAGACATCAGGGTGCTTCGCTAAATTGGCAAATCCAATATCACTTTTCCGAAACGGAAATCGGACCCAAGAGTCAAGACAGGACCAGGACATGCTTGCATTTGCATCTGAATCGTATCAACCAATGGCGTATCTTATTAAACTTGTCCTAAATGTTTCTTTTGTTTGTTTACAAATACAAGCAGCCAGTCAACCAGGCCAGTAGGGCAAATATTTGTTCTGTATGGGAATCGAACCCGAGACACTTAGTGCACCAACCAATCGCTCAGTTAATACGCCCATCGTGTCATTCAATGAAATTGACATTGAGAAATATGTTTGTATGTCAGGGATCGGATTTCGGATTGCCCGAAATTCTGAAGATTTTGCGGATAACCCACCAGAGGTTATCCGCAAAAACTGTTCAGAGGTTATCGAGGTCTAATAAAAATGCTTGTATCGATTACTAATTAAGGCGGTACCCCGAGCAAAACGCCGCGCAAGCCGTTTTTTGTGCTGTTTTTAGGAGCTATCTACTCGTTATTTAAAAAGAAATATCAATGAATATAAATACATTAAATTTCTACATAATATTGATTCTAAAATGGTAGATTTAGTTTTTTTTTAAATGTTGTATATATTTCACTAATCTACTTCGAAAAAAACATAAAAATGAGAAATAATTATTGATTTTATGTATCTCCTCGTAAAGTGTTCATTGATTATTTTTTGTACTAACACTAATGGATAGACAATTTAATAACGAACATTTTTGTAGAATTATTTTTTTTCAAAAGACCAAAATTCGATTTTATAAAGATTTTATTCTAAAATCTGGGCGTATTCACTACTGTAATTCATGCGCCACCAGTGCCGCTAGACCAATAGGAACGCTCATATCTCATGCCGATTTTTTGGTCAGGGTTCCGTCTTAAAAGTAATTCAGCACGTTTCGTGCCGATAACAAAAAAGAACAATACTATTTTTGAATTTTGTATAAAATAGTTAAGTTATAATAGTCTAAGTTTTCTTATTTATTTTTTCTACACACTGCGTCTTCGTCTATCATTCAACTTTCCTGTCGCAGGTCTGCTGAAAGAAATTTCTATTGAAATAAGCAGTATCTTTGTGCTCTTCTATCTGTATTCTTTTTTTTCTCTGTTAAGTGTTTTGTGTGTACATACATAAATGTCCAGAAATACTCACTTTCTCCTTCGCTGACCATCCGATGCACCATTCTCCTGAGAGGCTCGATGTACTTCGAGAGCTGGCGGACCTTCTCCCTGTAGGCGGCCTCCTCTCCTCCAGGGGAAGCCACGCTGGCTCCGACGGGGGTGTTCAGCGACGAAGAGGGCGACGCCACCATACCCATACCGACGCCCCTAGGCGACCAGTATTCAGACAATAAGGCGGCATTGTTATAAAGTATTAAAATAGAACCTCCTTTTTTAAGGTCGGTTAATTGCTCCTCGATGCAGAGTTTAAAGGTCTTATAATACTCACAACGGATCTTTGTGTCTCTGAATTGGCTGCAAGAGGCTGCGCAGTAACTATTTTCGTGTCAATATTGAAAGTGAAAATAGCATTGTATAACTGTCTCTTTCACTCGCATACGTTTGTCGCATCATCCAATCTCGCTTACTCTATGCAGTTAATCTGTTTCTTGCACAATAGTTGACAGAACCAACTTCAGAGACACAAAGATCCGCTGTGACAATTATACCCAGTAACTTGGATATGGAGGTCAGAGAGGCTGTCGCTCCATTTAAAATATTAATATTCAGCTGATATCCGTTTAGGCTGCAAGATCCGATTATAACATAGTTGGGGAAAACCGGCCACGTGCGAGTCGGACTCGCGCACGAAGGGTTTCGTACCATTATCGCAAAAAACAGCAAAATAAATCACGTTTGTTGTAAGCCCCACTTAAATATTAATTTATTCTGTTTTTAGCTGTTGCTATAGCATCTGTGAAAATTTCAACTGTCCAGCTATCACGGTTCATGAGATACAGCCTGGTGACAGACAGACAGACCGCGGAGTCTTAGTAATAGGGTCCCATTTTTACCCTTTGGTTACGGAACCCTAAAATGCATGGCAGATGATGAGTTGGCAAGGTAATACGACAAATGGTAATAATAAGTTATGTCTGGGATGACATTTTTAGCAGTGTTCTGCTATATAGATCTGAACTTAGATTGTTAGAACATTTCTGAAGGTAGGCAGGTGAGTATAACTTTTAACTTTCATGCAGCCTAAGACAGTAGTCGACATTGACTCATCATATCAGACGAAAGAAGTCCACTGCTGGACATAGGCCTCTCCCAAGCGTTGCCACATTGATCGGTCCCGTGCATCTCGCATCCAGCGGATTCTCGCAACCTTCACCAAGTCATCGGCCACCTGGTGGGAGGCCTTCCAACGCAACGTCTTCCGGTTCGCGGACGCCACTCCAGAACTTTTCAGCCCCATCAGCCATCCGTTCTGCGAGCAATGCCCACTGCCACTTAAGTTCAGGCTATGTCGGTAAGCCTGGTTCTCTTGCGGATCTCTACATTTTTGATTCGGTCACGCAAGGAAACTCCAAGTATAGCCCTCATCGCCTTTTGGGTAACTTTAAGCTTTCTGATGAGGCCCATTGTGAGCGACCACGTCTGAGTCATAGGTCATCACTGGCAACGCACACTGGCAACATAAATCGACTCATATTATGAAAATGTCCAGCTAATATATTTCGGTCATGGTTGTCAAACAGCACAATTCTTATTAGATCAGTCATTCAATCCTGATTCGAATATCGAACCACTTTACTGGTCCTTTGAGCCTCGAACGAAAATGTCTTCGAGCCTCATTCAAATTTCGAACTAACATTAGCTGGTCTTATTTTAACCGTTATTTTCTCTTCAGCCAGTGCACACTTCATATCATACATACCTCTGTGGTTGTTGGGCGTGGTGCTGCAAATGCTGTGGGTTGGAGGGCGAAGGGCTGCCGACGCTGCCGCAGGCGCCCAGCCCTCCCAGTGACGACATCGGTGACGTCATAGTTGCTCCCATTACACCTGGCATGAGCAATAGTTGTAGATATCATGGTACGCAGGTGTTTTTGAGATGTTGGCATGGACTACATACATTTTGACAATGTATGACTAACATAAAGATTGTGTAAGATTTGTGCCATATATTTCAGACGGATTCAAAACTCTTTTCAAATAAATAACATATTACTGGCCACGTGTAGACGAATTAAGCCAGGCATTAAGTCCGCCTTTCTTTCTTTGCAAAGTCTAAATAAATAAATAATGCCTATCTGTAATTGCAGGATATTAATACTTAAACCCAGTGTTGTACTTCGAAGCACGACCATGAACGCATTCATTATAACTTTAGATGGTACTAAAATCCTTTTAATTTGTACTACTTTATAACACTAATTATAAATTTCTTATCTCTCAATTATCGCAGATATAAAGGTCATGCTGGCAAGATTCTTTCCCAGCACGACCACGCTAAAATTTCGGCTAGCATAGAAGTGATGAAATGGGACCATGCCTAAAAATTTATACTCAATATGTACTCCTATTTCATTACTGGTAAATTGACTTAGATTGTTAGAAAAGCAAAAAAAATAAAATCTGCCTCCTTTAACGCCACCTAGTGTCAAGTATACAAATCAAATACTTATAGACAGAAATTTCTTTTTGTTCCTAACAATTTAGGACAATTTACCAGTTATGGTCCCGTTTCATCACTTCTATGCAAGCTGGCATTTTAGAGTGGTCGTGCTGGAGAAGAATCTTTGAGTCTTTTATACCTCTCAATTATCGCAGATATAAAGGTCTAAATTTTATAATAAAATTTCTAGTTAGTGGTATAATTAGTACAAATTAAAAGGATTTTAGTACCATATAAGTTATAATGAATGCGTTTATGGTCGTGCTACGAAGTACAACACTAAACTCTCGCTTTTTGCCCATAGGGGTAGGCAGATACTACAGAACGCAAGTTGGTAGTTACTATCCTTGTATAGTCGTTTTGCTTTAATAACATTCATACATCTAGTCATACACAGGATATGTCTGTACTAACAATTGCTTGAATTAAATAACAGAGCAAGGCAGGTCAGCTCACAGCTCACAGCTCACGCAAAACTTTAAAGTCTGCTAAGAGTAAACTGTATTTGAGAGTGAGTTTGTGCAAAATAAAACCAGTAAAAATAGTTTTTGTAAATGACAGGAAAAAAACTATAAGACTCAAGTAAAAATGTTGACAGTTGAGTGTTGACCTAAAATAAAATTGATTTGTAGACTAATATTATCAGTAGTTTGGCTGTAAAACGTGCAAAAAAAGGAAAAGAAAAAAATTTGAAAATAAAAACGATTTTAATATACATTATTTACAAAAAAAAAAAAATATAATCACTATAATAAAAATAGCACCTAGCTTAATATAATGCACTGATTGTGACTTCAATGAGATTATAATTATTTATAATTTAAAAAAATAAAACTAATTGTACAAATAAAAAACCTTACTATTTGGCACTAAATGCGACTATCACCATGAGAGTTCTTTATCACAAATGCTCAGAGATCTTTTAAGACATATTTTTTTAATAATAGTTTAAAACCTTGTATTGTCGCTATGGTAACTATTGCCAAAAAAAACTTATTTTTAATGTGACATTCTTATACAATAAGCATGAAATTAAGATATCCTTCCTTTAATGCCGATCATTCAGTCTCACCAATTCTTTCAGATCAAAATAATGATGCTTAAAAACCCTAGTTCTAAAAACTATCAGGCTATTTAAAAAAAAACTTTTTAATCATAAATATGATTAGTTTAAATATTGACTAGTAGATTCTTAATTCAAATTCTCCATCGAAAATTCGAATTAAGAATCTGCTGTTCTCCACTATTTAAATTAATTTTATGATTAAAAAGTTTTTATAAATGAGGTCCTATGGGTTTAGCTTGACAGGAGTGTACAGTTTGACCATAAACTCGACTTGCTTCCACATAGCTGATAGCTTTTCATCGGGAACACCACTGACTAGCTTCCTAAATCTATGCGTCATTGCATTGCGGTGGCGATCCGATAAGTCTGAAACATTTAATAGAACTTACATCAATGATATCTTTGCCTTTGATTTATTTTTAAGTGGTGGTTGAATGATGAATCAAAAATATGAACTGGATGAATTAATTTGTTATTAGAATTTTAAAATGATGATAAAATTTTGAAAGACCCTAAAACTATGGACTAAATCTATAGAGGCTCATTTTCCTTGTCGACATACAAAAAAACATTGGCCGAAAACGCGGTCAGGACACCGTCTGCGGGGATTCCCCCTAAACGGGCGTGGCAACTAACGAATTTCATCGGTTGCCAGTCGGTGACTTCATGACATCATTGTCAGAAAACCATAAAAATGAGTTCAAGGTCACAATTTATTAAAACTTGATTTAGTTTTGCTATAAATCTAATTCTTGGCAAAGCTGACCATTCGGTCTTATACCAACATTTTGCTTGTTGGTATAAGATCTAATGTTGGTCTGCTCTTGGAATCTTCTAAACGGATAGTCATCGTAATGCAATGAATTCAATATACCAAATAATGTGCCTAGGCATCTCCCGAATATGCTGAGTCAACTTCCAGTCTAACTGGAAGCTGCTGAATACTTTACAAGACCTACATTACCGGGTAACTGGGTAAAACAAAAAAAAAAAAGTTGGCTGCCTTCATTTTAACGCAACTCACTCTCACTTTAACAACTTATTGCAATCAATCACGTCATCATCAAATTATGTAACGATCATCAAAAACTTGTTTGACCCTCAATCTAACTAACATAGAAAATCTTCCATGAATATGAAGAAAAGTGTAAGAATAGTAGAGAGTAATTTTTGTAATCGGTCTAATACTTGAGGTACCTACAAACAAACAATTTTATAATAGTCACAATGGATCTTTGTGCCAAATTGAAACAATTTGTCATCGAGTATACTGCATAGAGTAAGCGAGATAGGACGATGTGACAAATGTAAGCGAGTGAAAGAGACAGTTATACAATGCTATCTTCACCTTCAATATTGACACAAAAATAGCTACTGCGCAGGGTCTTACAGCCAATTCAAAGACACAAAGATCCGTTGTGAGTATTATACAACACGGTCAATAAAACTATGCACATCGCTAAGTGCATAGTGACGTCACAGCGCTGAGTGCATAGTTAATTTGACAGTGTGCCTCTTTATAATCTTAGGTTAGATAATGATGGCATTTCCTCATTATCGTCATAGCACTCACCCATAGGACTTGGCCCGCCCATGTTAGGCGAAGGCGCGGATGGTGAGGGGCTCTGCCTCAAGAATTGCGCGGGTGGCGGAGCCCTGGCCGCCTGGTAGGCCCCGCCCATCATGCCGCCAACCTCCTGCTTGTTGCCCACGCCCACGCGACCCATGTGGAGCATGTTTAAGCCCACGATCTGGCTGTTGCCCATGCCTCCTATTGAAAAAAGTAGAAGGATAATGTGGGAAAGTGATCATATCTTCCAATATAAACTGGTCTCTAATTGTGCAGGAAGCCAATACATTTTAAGGTCATTTTATATTTAAATTGTACAGCTTGATTATCATGTTTTTGTGTAATCTAACAAAAGATTATATGGTTCTTAAACTAATATAAATTTAGTTGGGTTAACATATTTTATAGATAGGAAAATCATTATTATACCGGCATGTCAAGGTCAAGGTTTGCCGGGCGAGAACTCAAATATGAGTTAAGTAGTATACTATTGTTTACTCTGATAATTAGTGAGCATATCTACATTATTTTTAGACATAATTGTTCTTGTTTAAATAAGTGTTCTTCATTCATGTTTCCGTTTTAGATGAATAACTCCTTAAATTGTGCTGTGATATTCATATGGAGAAGTTTGTAAAAGTTAGACATCTGGCAGTGATTCATGGTAATACATTCAGTAATTTTTGATAAATACCTAACAGGAAAACGAATAGAAAAATAAATGAAGCAGGGTGAACTTACCCATTTGTCCCGGCATTTGACCTTGCATGTTGTTAGGTGCCATCTGTCCACCCATCCCGACTTGGTTGCATGGCATCTGTCCCATATTGTTGGACCCTGCCATAGGCACCTGCATTGAGTTACCCATGGACATATTGGGCATCATCTGACCCTGCATACCACCAGCCAGTTGGTTCTGCAACTGACTTCCCATAGGGTTGCCCATTCCTCCCATTCCGCCAACCATGTTGTTCCCCATTTGTCCCTGGTTTCCCACCATTCCCATTGGTCCACCAAGTTTGTTCTGCATCTGCATATTCATCTGTGGTCTCTGATTAAGTGTCTGCAGCAGATTTGTGGCTGTCTGAGCTTGCGGTCCTTGAGAAACAATTGGTCCTTGCTGCCCCATCTGGCCTTGCATGCCCCCCATTCCAGGGTTTGGCCCCATTTGCTGCTGCATTTGACCTTGGGGGCCCATATTCATCATCTGATTCCTTGATCCTTGTGAAGCTAAGTTTTGAAGGGCATTAATTGGGTCTGGTGTGAGGCCCCCCTGGTTGTTAGGCCCCTGTTGCTGTTGGCCCTGTGCAGACTGGACCTGAGGACTGGGGCCAGGCTGGCCTTGATTGGGGCCCTGCATTTGCTGCTGACCTTGATTTTGTTTGGATTGTGCTGTAATATAAAAGGTGCTCATGATCAATAAATTGGAATATTGAGTCATCATTATTACTCTAGTTAAAAATTATTTCTAAGAAGACTGGTTTCACAACAAGCAAGTATTTAATCATTCTTTGACATGTGAAAATGATTATAATTTCTATAACTAGCTCAAGATAGCATTACTTACACATTTCCCTCACATGCAGTATTAATTTGGCCACCATGTTCATGTACTCCTCGCGCGTCTTGGCTTTCATGAAGACATGGTTCTCCATCTCGCTGCTGTTCCGTGCCACTTGGACGCCAGAACGCTGGATCACCTCCTCACTAGAGAGATATGAATAGAAAGCTAATATAAGGATATTAATTTTTTTATTTATCTTATACAGTGTAACCCTTTCTTCCCACTTCGCTTAGGCCTAGAACATCCCAATTGGTGTTTTGTAATGCCATTGACAGTTCTGATAAATTTTCTTCTGATCTTAATGTTAATATGTTTAGGGTAGCAATGTATTCTCTTGTATGTTTGACTGTTGGAGTCTCCTTGTTGGTCTTTGACTGGGTAGAGATGGTTTGATGTTGTTTTTTTTAATAGTGTACCCGTAATAGTGGAACAGTCTAAAATCTCTTATGCCGACGAATACATATACCTCGGTCAACTGATGTCTCCAAAAGACAACGAGAACAAGGAAGTTGAAAGAAGAGTTGTGAATAGCTGGAAAAAATACTGGTGTCTAAAAGAAATAATGAAAGACAAGAGTCTACACATCTCAACGAAAAGCAAACTTTTTAACACTTGTATCCTGCCTGTATTGACATATGGAAGCGAAACATGGGTTTTGACAAAAAACGTAACAAACAAACTCTCCATATGCCAACATGCCATGGAAAGGAGTATGACAGGGATCAAAAGGAAGGAAAAAGTAAGGAATAGCAACATCAGAAGTAAGACTAAGGTCCAGGACGTAACTCGGAAAATACGGAGACAAAAGTGGAAATGGGCAGGCCACATGATCAGAGGAAAGGATAAATGGAGCAAAGTAATCACACAGTGGTACCCAATGGCTGGGAAGAGAAAAAGAGTTAGACCACAGAAAAGGTGGAAAGACGACATTAGACAAGTCGCTGGAACAACATGGAGTAGAGTGGCCATAGAAAGGCCGGAATGGAGAAGATTGGAGGAGGCCTTTGCCACCTGGCAAACGAACACACAAAAATGGAACAAAAGATGTATCTATGAACAACAAGGAAAATAATGTCGTGTCTGGATGAAGGCGTATATATAACAGTGTAACCACAGATTTAAATCTAACTAGATGAGGCGATCGTATGTACTTCGCGTTTCAACAAACGGAGTAAAAGTACGATCTATGATCTTCATTTGAGCTTTTCATTTAGCATTATCGGCACCAATACATACTGTATACATAAACTCACGCCTTTTTCCCATGGCGGTAGGCAGAAACTACAGAATGCCACCAGCTATTTTTTTTTTTTTTTTTTTTTTATTGCTATGATCCTTACATACTTCTTTTGCTTCACTCACATTCATCAATCCATCAAAATGCCTTTTTAAGCTATATTGAGCTGTAAAGACTGTATAGAAAAAAAAATCCGAGGCATTGGAATTGTTTTCATTCAATGGTAAATAAATTTATTATTATTATTATTATTATTGGGGAACAGGCCAGCAGTTGAAACAACTGATATCAGCCTGCATCTCGTTGTTCACTACACTGTTTTCACTAACTACTCAATGTTTTTGTTGTTTTATGTGTTTATCCAGTCTATTTTTAAATTGATTGATATTTTCTGCTGTCACAATACTTTCAGGCAGCCCATTCCATGCATTGACCGCTCTATTGCTCAAGAAGTTCTTGTGTGGATTTGTATTCCAACTAGATTTTTGCAGTCTAAGATTGTGTCCTCTACGATTTCGGTCTGGTGCGCGTTTGAACATGTTGCTGAATCCTTGCAAGTCGTAGTGATCAATTATTATCTTGAAGGTCTCAATTAGGTCTCCACGTTCTCTGCGCTCCTTCAAGGTGGTCAGGTTCAATTTATCTAGTCGTTCTTCGTATGGCAAACGTTTCAGCTGTCTGGGGACTTTCGTGAATCTACGCTGCACTGTTTCCAACAGGTCTATGTCTTTTATGAAATAGGGGCTCCATACTTGAAAGGCATATTCTAGTATTGGTCTTACATACGTTTTGTGGATTCTAAGAGCCATTTCAGGTGTCAATGTTCCAAAGGCCTTCCGTATGAGGTATACCATGGTATTAGCTTTTTTGACAATATTCGTGATATGGTCTTCCCATTTCAGGTTCTCCGAGATCTTAACTCCCAGATCCATCTGCGTTTTGACTTCGGCTAGCTGAGTGTCGCCAAGTTTGTAAGTTAGCCTGGGGTTCCGATTTCCGATGTGCAATACCGTACATTTCGTGTGATTCAAATTTATGAGCCAGTCTTTGGACCACTTCATGATTTTGTCTAAGTCTGCTTGGAGACGATCATAGTCTAAAAGGGGGTTTGCAAAGACCTTTGTGTCGTCGGCAAACATGCTGACTTTGCAATCAAGACATTGACACAGATCGAAGGTGAAGATAATATAAAGCACCGGGCCTAGGACGGAGCCTTGCGGCACACCACTATGGATATCTCGTTGTTCGGACAGTGTGTCACCCACTCTCACACGGAAGGTTCTTTTGCGAAGGAAAGCTTCTATCCAGTCGAGCAATTTGCCACGTATGCCAATAAATTCGAGCTTTTGCAACAGTCTGCTTATGGGGACTTTATCAAAAGCTTTTTCGTAGTCCAGGTAAACTACGTCGACCGGGGCTCGTTCATCAAAGCTCTTGGTCCAGGTAGCCAGGCACGACAGCAGGTTTGACACAGTGGAGCGGCGTGGACAGAAGCCATGTTGACAGTCGCTTATTATTTGATGTAAACGCAGATGTTCTCTTATGTGTTTGACTACAACTTTTTCCATGGCCTTACATATAACGCTGGTCAAACTGATCGGTCTGTAGTTGACTGGTGCTAGTCTGTCTCCTTTTTTGAAGATAGGGGTCACAGTAGCTGTTTTCCAAACGTCTGGTAATTTTCCAGTGTTGTACGAGGTTTTCATTATATCAGCCAGTACATTCGCAACATTACATTTTTGAAGGAGTACTACTGGAATTTCGTCGGGGCCAGGAGAAGAATCTGATTTCATTTCCTTTAGGGCTTGCTGTACCTTGCCACTGGTAAACTCCAGGTCTGGAATAGATTCCTCAACTCTCAGGCTTGGTTCTATAACAGGAAGAGGACCAGGAGGTTCTTGTTGGTAGACACTGACAAACTGGTCAGCAAACGCTTCTGCTATTTCTTTGGAGCTCGTCACAGTCTGTCCTTGTTGGTTTCGTAGCACAGTTGGTATGCTTACCTTCGATGTGATTTGCTGTCGGATATAAGAATAGAATCTCTTTGGTCCAGCTTGAAGAAGAGTCATCTCGTAGGAAGTTCTTTGAGAGCGTCTTAGGATTGTTAGTTTGTTGTTCACCTTTCTGTATTTGTCATGGATACTTTCTAAGCCAGTCAGAATGTACCTGTTCCAAAGCACATGCTTTTCTTTGATCATTTTGAGCATATCGTGGTTTATCCATGGTTTGTTGGTAGCATTTTGTTGCACCTTGGTCAGGGGCACATGCTGGCCTATTGCATTTCTTAATACACTTAAAAAGTTATTTGTTTGTACATTCACATCCATTGATTGTAGTGTTGGGCCAGGTAAGGTGTCCAGTAGCATATCATTAATTTTCTCAAAGTCAGCTCTGTGATAATTTCTCCTCAGAATGGGTTTAGTCTGAGTATTGTTTGTTTTCTCAAATTGTATAGTGATGGTTAAGCAGGTATGGTCGCTTTTCCCAATCGGGGCAGAGTGTTCGAGCTGTGCCACAAGTGAGTCATCATTGGTTAATATCAGGTCGAGCAATGATGGCTGGTTTCCTTTTCTGTACCTGGTGTGTTTGTCTACTAGCTGTTGGAGATTGCTATCTACATACCACTGGACAAAATTGTCTTCTTTGGGTGTCAAATAGCCACAGTCTGTCAAAGGCCATTTTACTCCACTGAAGTTGAAGTCACCCATTACAACACATGCGTGGGAGTCGGTAGCTGTTTTTATTTGTTCCAGTAGTACATCGTCGTGTTGTATGGTAGAGCCTTGTCCCCTGTATAGTCCACAGAGCAAAAACTTACTGCTTCCAACCTGTATGTCCAACCATAGACATTCAGATGATTCATGTTTCTTGTTGAAGGGACTTAGTTTTGTTTGTATTCATTGTTTGCAGTATAAATGGCCACTCCACCACTTCGCTTGTCCAATCGGTCATCTCTGTATACGTCATAACCCGGAATTTTAATCAGTGTGTCAGGTATATCTGGCTTGAGCCATGTTTCAGTTACAACTATTATTGTTGGTTTCTGGGCATTAATTTTTGCAGTGAGGAGATCAATTTTGGATGTGAGTGACTGAATGTTTGTGTACAGTATAGTCAGTATGAATAGCGGGGTTCGTTTGTTGGTTTGTTCATTTGTTCGGGGTTCGTTTAGTTTTTTGTGGGGTTAGATTTTACGATCTTAGGATGACCCTGAACATATCGTATGGTAATGTCCCTCTCTCCACCATCAATACGCGTTTGGAGCTCTTCACGAAGGTAAGTCATATACTCTCGCTGCAACGGTGTTTGATCACCAGTGATGGACGATGGTTTCTCCAGCCTATGTTTATTTTTGAGCACTTCCAACGCATCTCTCCTGCTTTTCATTACTACCTTTAGCGGACGTGGTTTGTTATTTCCACCAGTTTTGGGGGCTCCCAGGCGAAACAGCCGAAGTCCATCACAATTAACCGCTTTGGTGACGGATTTAATAACAGCCGAACACGCTTCCCTATCATACTCAATTCTTCGCTCTGGCTCCTTGCAAGTCGATTCCGGTACGTCGTAGATAATGAGATTATTGGCTCTGTTGGTCCTCTCTGTCATCTCTTGGATAGCGGACTCAGTTGCGAGCATGTTTTGGCGCAATCGCAGTTGCTTAACCTCTTCAGTGAGATCCTTCAATTGTTTCATTAAGGTAGGCAACTGCGTTACAGCAGACCTGCATGTAGCACAAAGAAATGACATATTGCGGCCACTTTTAAGCTCCACTACTCGTACTTCGGTGGGTGACAACTCATGACAGTCACTACACAGAACGATCTTGCAGGCATCACAATTAACGTGCGTCTTTTTATCACTTGGGACTTTGTTACATTTGCCGCATTTTATTTGCTTATTCTTTGGGGTCATTTTGTGGAGTTTGGATTTATAGAGTGGCAACACTTTTTTGTAAAGGCAACGAAAACTGTCCAAAAAAAAAGTAAACTTTTCGAGGGTATGTGGAAAATATTTTAACTGTTGTAGTGTCACTTTGTGATTTAATTGCACTTATTTCTGCAGTATATTGTGTTTTTGGACGTAAATAACACTTGCACAGCTTTCGCAGCGCTTGGTTTGCACTTGAATGTTGTTTTTATATTAACTTGCACACTTTTACTTGGTAAACTATTAAAAATGTACGAGCGCGGTTTTGAAATTTGTTTTTAAATTGTGTGAAAAAGTGGCACGCTTGGTTTTCATACAGATTGAGGGACTTGCATTATCTAGTTAGATTTATGTCTGTGAGTGTAACACAGATATAACATCATGCTTGTATTCCTCGAAGGAATGAGTAGAGGTACCTATATTACACCCACATTTCACCAGTTATGTTTAAGTCCCATGTAATAGACTGGCTGCTTCCAAGAAATTCCAGAGTGAAAACCCAATAACAATATACTCCATTTGAGATAACATTAGACTTAAATAATCCCATTTTACAGCCTGTTCAACCGATTTTGACTTCCATTGTGTTGGTGATATGACAAATGGCAGCTGTATTAAACAGATAGTTTTGGTGACAGGTTTATGCTTTTTATGCCATCCTTATATTAAAATGATAGAACTAAAAATCGGGTGTACGGACTGTAAAAAAGGGTTGTAAAAATTTCTAATTTTATTTCAAAAGGAATATAGGTACTGTAATTTCAATAATTATAAGAGCCAATTGAATAGGGCCCAGGATCACAGTGTTAGTGATAGTGTGATGGTTGGCAGGATGGAATGGAAGATGAAAACGTGTTGGCTGACCCTAAGGAATAAGGGCAGGAAAACGATGATTCAATAGGTACCAAATACACACTACCAGGGTATAGAAACATGGATGGAAATTGTATAAAATTATCTGAAAGATAAGACAACTAAAACATATTCAAAGGTGGTGAAGCAGACTTTCATATGGACTACTTAGTGGACTTAACTGTAAATATGGTGCAACCGAGTCAGTTAGAAGTTTGGTTCAAGATCTAATACTAATAAACGAGAATATATTTTGCACTTTTCCTCTAGCCCGAAACTTTATTTTACTCAAATCCAATTCAAATGACTTTCAAATACGGGTCATGTACCAGAGAGCAATTGGGTATACCCATGGGAATTCTCAATAAAAAGTGTGAGTCATACAAGTAAAGCAAGTTAGATTTTCCTTGTATCATATCTACATTTGGTGATTGTTAGATACTATTTTCCATTCCCATTGGTACATGGTATTTCAAAGATAAACTCATCAGTAATTAATGGAGTGCTTTGAGTATTATCATATGAAATAAGTACCATCTTGGTATTATTATTCCAGCTCCTTTTGTGCGCATTTAACCCAGATATCACGAAATGAAGCACTGATTACAAAGTAATAAACGAATGTGATGCACCAAAATATTGTAAAACTCACATTTTCGACACCACACTCTGCCGGAAGGTCTGAGTCCTCCAATTATCTTCTGAAGTCATTGTGCTGAATTGTTTCAAATTATTCATACACTGTTAAACCACTTTAAGTGAATGATGCTGCTTCACCAGCTTCACATTTGTAATAATATTATTGATAATAATTCAGCGGTAAAGAAGCGCTCGTTAATGCAGCGACGAACGAGCGCTTTGTTTTTTCCAAATTATAAAGTAGGTACAAAAGAAAGTGCGTATGTCAAAGGTGTGTGTAAATTAAAAAGTAGCACAGAATATATTTACTCTAGCGAGTACAGCAGTCTATGGAATAGGGCACAGATTTATAATCTCCAACGCCTTTTTTTATTCTAAATCATATGTATATTTTTTTTTGTCTTCCGTGTAGAGACTAAACTATAGCCTCCAGCTAGGCATAAAAAACTTATAGTGCTAACCAAGGAATATAGTACTCTCTACCGGTGCTAACACACGTCCGGATTTGGTCCGGCCGGACCACGGCCGGACCACGGATTTGTGGGCGGGGTTATAGTGCTAACACACGTCCGGATTTGGTCCGGCCGGACCACGAATTTGTGGGCGGGGTTAGTCCGGCCGGACCATATCCGAGCGTGTGTAGCGTGGTCCGGCGGACATTATTATTATTAATTGAGTCCGTCTCGGTCCGCTCGTTTTCCCATCGGATATGGTCTGCTCCGTACCAAATCCGGACGTGTGTAGAGTTGTCCGCTGGTTTGGCCGGACCAACTACGACTAGTCGTCAGTGTGGCCGATGCCCATTGTCTGCATTACCCAAAAACCTGACTGAAAAGATTATATCTAATAAAAAAATAGTATCTCGTTTTGCTAGGGTAAATAAAATACAACTTAGATTTAATAACTTTATATTAGAACTTAATATAACGAATTAAATATTTATATTGTAAATAATTGTTAATAAATCGATTAGTTCAGACTTGGCATTTCGTTTGCGATTTCGGAATTCTTGAGGTCATACATGTTTACAATAAACAAACTGAACCATTTTCGGCAATGGCGTAAATGTAACGAATGATCTATCATCTCGTGTTAAAATTAATCGTGTAATCATTAAACTTTGCAACATTTCAAGGAACAATCGGTTACGTTAGTAATGCATGAAATATTATTTATGCCCCTAAAAAAAGCCCAACATGGAAATTTTACCCTAGTTTTGGAGCCAAAAGCCCTAAGTTGGCAACCCTGTGCCGTCCGGTCGGTCCGTCGAACCAGGTTCGACACTAATAGTGCTAACACACGTTCGGATTTGGTCCGGCCGGACTAACCCCGCCCACAAATCCGTTCTCGCTTACACACGCTCGAACCTGGTTCGACGGACCGACCGGACGGCACAGGGTTGCCAACTTAGGGCTTTTGGCTCCAAATTTAGGGTAAAAATTTCCATGTTGGGCTTTTTTTAGGGGCATAAATAATATTTCATGCATTACTAACGTAACCGATTGTTCCTTGAAATGTTGCAAAGATTAATGATTACACGATTAATTTTAACACGAGATGATAGATCATTCGTTACATTTACCCCATTGCCGAAAATGGTTCAGTTTGTTTATTGTAAACATGTATGACCTCAAGAATTCCGAAATCTCAAACGAAATGCCAAGTCCTAAACGATTTAATAACAATTATTTACAATATAAATATTTAATTCGTTATATTAAATTCTATTATAAAGTTATTAAATCTAAGTTGTATTTTATTTACCCTAGCAAAACGTGATACTATTTTTTTATTAGATATAATCTTTTCAGTCAGGTTTTTGGGTAATCCAGACCATGGGCATCGGCCACACTGACGACTAGTCGAAGTTGGTCCAGCTAAACCAGCGGACAACTCTACAAACGTCCGGATTTGGTACGGAGCAGACCATATCCGATGGGAAAACGAGCGGACCGAGACGGACTCAATTAATAATAATAACGTCCGGCGGACCACGCTACACACGCTCGGATTTGGTCCGGCCGGACTAACCCCGCCCACAAATCCGTGGTCCGGCCGGACCAAATCCGGACGTGTGTTAGCACTATAGCAGTATGAGTGATGGAGAACGACTGACTCAGTGGCGTCCTGCCGTCGTAAGTAACTATGTAGCGCCCTGCGTTATATAAATAAACAAACTTATCGCTTCAGCAGGGTCGCTACATGTACTGAATAATTGAAATTACTTTTTTTATAAAATATATTTTTATACACAAAATACATACCATTATTATCTATACATTGCTGCCATCTAATAGGAAGGTCATTTAGGCCTTTGCGATAGAACTCTGGTGATCTTGATTCGACAAACTGTGTCCAAGCATTTTGTACTGCCTTCTGAGAAGAAAACATTTTATCACGTAGAAAATTTTCCAAATCACGAAAAAAATGGTAGTCCGTTGGAGCAAGGTCTGGCGAATACGGAGGGTGACGAATGGTTTCTAATTGCAGTTCCTGTAGAGTTTAAAAGGTTTCTCGTGGTGTATGAGGGCTCGCGTTATCATGGAGCAATAATGGTGAAGATCGATTCATGAGTCGGGGCTGTTTCACTGCTAGTGCTAGTTTTAAAAAACAACTGAAAGTCGTTAATCGAATGTTGCACATTTTTTAAAAGAAGAACTTCTTAAGTATATTACTCAAAAATCTAAAACCATGAAGGTTCTATGTCAATTCGAAGTACCTATTACAATAAAACGGCAATTTCATACTTTAACCCAATGATATTCAAATAAACAGATATGTTATAAGCGCGCGCATTGTGAAGACTCGAATAGCAGACAATTGTATGATTTAGTCTTTAGTTTATGTCACGCATGGCGAAGAGCGATACGCTTTGTTGAAAAAAAAACAAAATTAAAAAAATGCCATCGTGTGTATTTAGAAAGTGTACCAATTATAATACCAAATTACATAAAACAGAAGGGATCTCATACCATATGTAAATACGCAATACACCACAATTTACTAATTTATTTAATTTTTTTTTCCTAATTTTCTGATATTTGAAGGTTACAAAAAGAAAAAACATTGGTTGTCAGAATAATGTTTGTTTACATTCACACGCAAGTGACAAACACTAGCTGTCTCTTTTTTTCTTGTTTGTTTTATCAAGCCATCCCTTTCGACATTGTAGTGAAATGTCAGATGAATGAAAAGTGTGTATGTGTGCTGCCGCTGCTGCGCGGAACACTTTTTTCAATTGTTTTGTGAGTGTATAACGTATCTGTTTATTTGAATATCATTGTTTAACCCCTATTATATCTAACATACATAGTTTATAAATGACCAAAACGCATATTAAGTATTTTTTGTTCTTTATGTGAATTCTATTTAAACTTTTATTATATAGCAATTTATTTAATAACCATTATTCTGTCCAAATACAACTGTAACAATATTGCAAAAAATAACATTAGCAATTTGTTAATAATCTTGACAATCGAAAAAAATGTGGCAGTTTTTTTCCGAACATCTGGCATCCTTATAGTGCTAACACACGTTCGGATTTGGTCCGGCCGGACTAACCCCGCCCACAAATCCGTTCTCGCTTACACACGCTCGAACCTGGTTCGGCGGACCGACCGGACGGCACAGGGTTGCCAACTTAGGGCTTTTGGCTCCAAATTTAGGGTAAAAATTTCCATGTTGGGCATAAATAATATTTCATGCATTACGAACGAAACCGATTGTTCCTTGAAATGTTTCAAAGTTTAATGATTACACGATTAATTTTAACACAAGATGATAGATCATTCGTTACATTTACCCCATTGCCGAAAATGGTTCAGTTTGTTATATGTAAACATGTATGACCTCAAGAATTCCGAAATCTCAAGCGAAATGGCAAGTCTGAACTAAACGATTTAATAATAATTATTTACAATATAAATATTTAATTCGTTTTAATAAGTTCTAATTTAAAGTAATTAAATCTAAGTTGTATTTTATTTACCCTAGAAAACGAGATACTATTTTTTTTATTAGTTATAATCTTTTCAGTCAGGTTTTTGGGTAATCCAGACCATGGACATCGGCAACACTGACGACTAGTCGTAGTTGGTCCGGCCAAACCAGCGGACAACTCTACACACGGCCGGATTTGGTACGGAGCAGACCATATCCGATGGGAAAACGAGCGGACCGAGACGGACTCAATTAATAATAATAATGTCCGGCGGACCACGCTACACACGCTCGGATATGGTCCGGCCGGACTAACCCCGCCCACAAATCCGTGGTCCGGCCGGACCAAATCCGGACGTGTGTTAGCACTATATAATAGACACTATAATAGTGCTAACACACGTTCGGATTTGGTCCGGCCGGACTAACCCCGCCCACAAATCCGTTCTCGCTTACACACGCTCGAACCTGGTTCGACGGACCGACCGGACGGCACAGGGTTGCCAACTTAGGGCTTTTGGCTCCAAAACTAGGGTAAAATTTCCATGTTGGGCTTTTTTTAGGGGCATAAATAATATTTCATGCATTACTAACGTAACCGATTGTTCCTTGAAATGTTGCAAAGTTTAATGATTACACGATTAATTTTAACACGAGATGATAGATCATTCGTTACATTTACCCCATTGCCGAAAATGGTTCAGTTTGTTTATTGTAAACATGTATGACCTCAAGAATTCCGAAATCTCAAACGAAATGCCAAGTCTGAACTAAACGATTTATTAACAATTATTTACAATATAAATATTTAATTCGTTATATTAAGTTCTAATATAAAGTTATTAAATCTAAGTTGTATTTTATTTACCCTAGCAAAACGAGATACTATTTTTTTATTAGATTTAATCTTTTCAGTCAGGTTTTTGGGTAATGCAGACCATGGGCATCGGCCACACTGACGACTGACGAGTAGTTGGTCCGGCCAAACCAGCGGACAACTCTACACACGTCCGGATTTGGTACGGAGCAGACCATATCCGATGGGAAAACGAGCGGACCGAGACGGACTCAATTAATAATAATAATGTCCGGCGGACCACGCTACACACGCTCGGATATGGTCCGGCCGGACTAACCCCGCCCACAAATCCGTGGTCCGGCCGGACCAAATCCGGACGTGTGTTAGCACTATAAGGTCGAAACTACGGACTTCGTGCTTAGGGAGTAGACGCCCAGGCGTCGCTGGGGGGACGACAACGCTGGATCGTGATTAAATGACATTGACTATAGCTCAACATTTCGCGGGCTGGCTTGAATTTATTGACAGAGACAACGCGATGGGCCTCGGCGGCGAGGACGAAACGAATGCGGTCGTTTTTGTATTCTAATTGTGTGCACAGTTATTTTGACTGACTAGTTTAACTATAATGAACACATTTTTTTTTTATTTGTTTAGCGGCTTTTATTTTATATAAGATTCCTACTTCCCTTCAAAACTAGAGTTATATTATCGGTCGGTAGACCTACTGATTTACTACTTTTCTGAAATTAAGGGTGGCAGTACTGGAATGAATGTCATTTTATGTCATTGTCATAATGTCATTTCATCATAAATCTGTCAACTGTCATAAAAAAATTGTTTATTTGTGGAAACTCAAAACTGGAAAGCCGCGCATTTTGGGAGTCTAACTAATAAATTAAACATAAATACAATTTAGCAGAATGGCTTCAACAGTTTTAAGGGTAAAACGGAGGCTAGAAGAGAACCCACACGATACACTGGTGCTCATGTGCAAACGGATTAAAACTGACAAAGAAGAAATCGCACCATCACTTTTCGTGTTACGGGGAACCGTTGGTGATCAGGTAAACCTAGAATGATTTGAATTATCGGATGCTAACAAACTAGCTTTAGACGAACTATCGGCAGGGAAATCACTTTAAGGACAGCTCCTTTTATTAGGGACGTAATACATACCCTAACCTTAAACATAGTTATGGTTTTCCTCTGACAAACTCCAACCCGCACTGGGCCCGCGTGGTGGATTAAGTCCTTTTCTCACTCTCTCAAAGAGGAGACCTGTATCCCAGGAGTGGGCACGTTAAAAGGCTGATGAAAATGATGAGGTTTTTCCTGCTGCTTCTATTGCATGCCCTATTCCGTAGGAACCATCCTTAGAAAGTAAAATATGTTGTAGTATAGTAAGTAAAGTATAATATTATTATATTTCACGTATACATTAAGTGTCTCACATGATCCTAAACTTTAAAATTATTTTAAAGACTACAAAAAACTGAGTTATTTTCAGTATATCTTCTTAGAGTAGTTGGTTAGAAAATACCAAGTTCTAAGATACACATAAACAATTTACTGTATAAATGTCATTTGTCATTTACAGGAAACCACACACGTTAAAAAATTACTGCCAAAGACAGACTTGAAACAGCGATCTCTGCCAAATGTCGACACTATCATCGCAAAGTTAAGGAAAGAAAGAAAAGATGTTGCTTCCAAAAGTCGTTATGAAATTGTCAACTGTAGCCGAGGGTTGAAAGACGGTGATGATGACGAGGTGAGCGAAGACATGCTGCACTTAATAGACCTGCAGAAGACTGACGATAAGGATAGCGATGTACAATATGCCTATGACCTGTATACTAGTTTGAAGCAAGAGTTTGATATTGATATGATTGATAACTTTGTTGGGTAAGCATATTTTATTATTAATCATTTTCAATAACAACCAATAATTTATACTTTAACCATGATGAATGTACAATATTTTGTAACAAAGCACTGACAGCAGCGGTGACAATTGTTGATTTACACTAATCTAACCTTCCACCTTCTATGATCTTGGTTATTTACCGTTCTCAAGCTATCTTTCATCTGTACTAATTCAATTATATTGATGTACTACAGATACAAAATTCTATTTCAAATTCGTATTATTTCTGTTGTTGAGTAGAGACTAGCCTAAAAGAAACCGGCTAAATGCGAGTCGGACTCGCGCACGAAGGGTTCCGTACCCTTATCACAAAAACTGCCAAAAAACACGTTCTTTGTATGGGAACCCCACTTAAATATTTATTTTATTCTGTTTTTAGTATTTGTTGTTATAGCGGAAACAGAAATACATCATCTGTGAAGATTTCAACTGTCAGCTGCAGTTAGCTATCATGGGTCATGAGGTACAGCTTGGTGACAGACAGACAGACGGATTGTGGAATCTTAGTAATAGGGTCCTGTTTTGACCCTTTGGGTACGGAATCCTAAAAAATGCTGTTTTACTTTGTTATTAAACTTCAAAATAACTGGAGTATAGAAGATACCTATCAAAACAGGTGTAAGTTTCATGCAAGTTTATCAATAGTAGACAGCATCTCTGCTTATTGGCTTTTCTAGACAAGAGTATTATACATTGGTTACCGAACTGCACATTTGTGACTACCTAAAGTAAAAAAAATCTCAGTGCGTTTTTATTTCTATTTCCTCAAACTGAGCAAATATGCCACATTTGTGTGACTGTCATTTGTTTTGTGTCTCAATTTCTTTTCAAATAAATACCGAATTATTATTGTATTTCCATTACAGTGTAGAAACAGGCCTGGACCTAGACTCCTATGACCCGTCTCAAGATTCCGACAAGGAAGCTGATGATGATGATGATTCCAATGATGAGAATAATTGGAGGAATGAATACCCTGACTCTGAACCCAGCAGTATAGAAGTAGATGACATGGTGAAAGCAATGGAGCAAGTGGATATTGGTATGTGAAATTATTTTTTTTTTTTACTATAGTTGATTGCGTTTTAGCATTTCAATAAAGGTTATTAAGCTACCTACATTTATTGACATTCTCAATTTTAAAAACTAATATTAGGTTTTATCCTATCCATCTATCATGATTCTTAACATTTTTGACCAATGAAAAATGTTAGGTACACCGTTTATCATTCAGGTTCCTACAAAGAGATATTAAGGATAGGGACTGATATAGAAATGAAATTGTTTATTATCAAAAATGAAACAACTATAACATTGAATAGTAAACAGCAAAGAAAATTTTTAGGAGACTTTAAGTACATGTGGTGTGTGGTACACAGCTTGTAGTATCCAGCCGAAGATTGGTATGGCTATTTTCTGGCAATTATGATCTCTGGGCGAGAGTGCTATGGTGGAAGAGGCAATTGCGTGCTTCACCGACGACCACATCAGGCGAGATAGTGGTCAAACGCGAACCTATAGATAAATAAAAAAGTTAAAAAAAATGTATATACCCGAAGGTGGTATTTACGACCGGCAGGATTATTACGTATCTTTTGCAAGAGCAAAACGATTGCTAGTTTTGCGCAATAATTGCTCTTCAATACAAAAGTTTTAGAGTTGTTGGCGGTTTTTTTTAAAATAAGTGCATTTGACAAACAGCAAGCGATTAGCAAACGATTGTGTAAGACCTATCGTACCTACACTGCAGGTAATTCCGACTTTGATGACATAAAGCGTTTGATCGCAATTGTTTTGCTCTTGTAAAAGATACATAATAAGCCTGCCGAGATGGCCAAATCGAAGCCGCAGGTTCGTTCAGACAAAAACAAGTTAACTACAACATCTAGCAGTCAGGCCCATTACCATATTACTAAACTACCTTGCTTTTGCCTAAACTTTTAATGTAGTATGTGTATAAACTAAATTTTGTTTCAAACAAATCCTACTTCTTAAAACAGTGTATTTTAAGTTAACACTTTTCAACTTTTAATCTTTTCTTTACCGTCCCATTTTGACTCCAACATTTTAATTTCCATTCCATGTCCATTTTCAGAAGACGACCTATCCAGCGATACTGGCGAAGACAAAATATACGATGACCCAGATTTATTCAAGGAAGATGTCCAGCGGTACGGTGAAGCATACGCTAAATACAAAGCTAATGTACTGCAAGAAAACCCTGACTTGTCTAACAGTAGAAACCTGGTACACTGCACTAAGATGGACAATGATCCTGGATATAAAAATGACAGTGATGATGATGGATTCTATTATGGTGAAGATGAAGACACGGAACAGTTTAAGGAACAATACAAAGAAGAATCATCAGATGAGAATAATCATCTACCATAATATCACCTAGTTATGATTCTTAAATGTAATTCTATTTTAAGTCCCTTTTCTGATTTACTCGGGTTTCTGAATTAAGAAGTTGGGTTTGTCTAATGCCAAACATTGACAGCTTTCAGTCTAAAGTACAGTTTGACATTTAATTAACTTCAAATTCTTAATTCAGAAACCAGGGGTTTTTGTATCCGTTTTTGATAACACAGTGATACCTAAATGGAAGCCTGAATATAAGTGCAGAGTTTGAAATTCAGAAAATCCAATGGTGCATTGATATTTAGGCATCACCTAGTGTAACATCGAACAGGCATTATTCTCTGTAAAGCTTTAAATTCCACATACTGAATTAAATGTTCAATGAGTTTGCCAGCAGCATTCAAAAGTTGCCAATTGCCCTTGTGTCTACAAGCCACCTTGGAGCTGTGGAGCGACGTCAGATCAAGAGACGTGGGGTTACATACAGTATGCATCCAGAATACGTTATTGGAGCGCTAGACCTGAGATTTAGAGACGTGGGGTTACATACAGTATGCATCCAGAATACGTTATTGGAGCGCTAGACCTGAGATTTAGAGACGTGGGGTTACATACAGGATTCATCCAGAATACGTTATTGGAGCGCTAGACCTGAGATTTAGAGACGTGGGGTTACATACAGGATTCATCCAGAATACGTTATTGGAGCGCTAAACCTGAGATTTAGAGACATGGGGTTACATACAGTATGCATCCAGAATACGTTATTGGAGTGCTAGAAGTGAGATCAAGAGACGTGGGGTGACATACAGTATGCATCAGGGTGCGGTACAGGAGCACTAGACTCGGGGTCCGACTCCATCGCAGTGCTACATACAGTATGCATTTAGAATACTTAATTAGATCACTAGACGTGAGATCAAGAGACGTGGGTTTACATTCAGTATGCATCCAGGACATGTTACGGAAGAACTAGACGCTGGGTTAAATTCAGTATGCATCCAGGATACGGTGCAGGACCCTAGACAAGGGGTCTACCTTCACCGCTGGGTTACATACAGCATATGCAGGATAAGGTACGGAAGCACTAGAGGCCGGTGTTGCTTTCACTGCAGAGTTACAGGCTATGTATCCAGGATATGTGTCCTAGTATTGGGAAACAATGGAAACTGTAGCCATCCAGGAAACGCTACAGCAGCACTAGAACCGGGGTCTGCCTTCACCGCAGGGTTACATACAGGATATGTGGCGTAGTACTGGGATATGATGGAAACTGTAGCCATCCAGGAAACGCTACAGCAGCACTAGAACCGGGGTCTGCCTTCACCGCAGGGTTACATACAGGATATGTGGCGTAGTACTGGGATATGATGGCAACTGTAGCCATCCAGGAAACGCTACAGCAGCACTAGAACCGGGGTCTGCCTTCACCGCAGGGTTACATACAGGATATGTGGCGTAGTACTGGGATATGATGGAAACTGTAGCCATCCAGGAAACGCTACAGCAGCACTAGAACCGGGGTCTGCCTTCACCGCAGGGTTACATACAGGATATGTGGCGTAGTACTGGGATATGATGGAAACTGTAGCCATCCAGGAAACGCTACAGCAGCACTAGAACCGGGGTCTGCCTTCACCGCAGGGTTACATACAGGATATGTGGCGTAGTACTGGGATATGATGGAAACTGTAGCCATCCAGGAAACGCTACAGCAGCACTAGAACCGGGGTCTGCCTTCACCGCAGGGTTACATACAGGATATGTGGCGTAGTACTGGGATATGATGGAAACTGTAGCCATCCAGGAAACGCTACAGCAGCACTAGAACCGGGGTCTGCCTTCACCGCAGGGTTACATACAGGATATGTGGCGTAGTACTGGGATATGATGGAAACTGTAGCCATCCAGGAAACGCTACAGCAGCACTAGAACCGGGGTCTGCCTTCACCGCAGGGTTACATACAGGATATGTGGTGTAGTACTGGGATATGATGGAAACTGTATCCATCCAGGATACGGTACAGGAGCACTAGACGTGGGGTCCGACTCAACCGCGGACTACATATAGTATGCATCCAGAATACTTTATTGGAGTACTAGACGTGAGATCAAGAGACGTGCGTCTCTGCGAGTGTGTAGTTCCGATAGTTTTGTCACTCAGCTATAAGCGAGTGTTCTTGTGCGTCGGGCGATTACTCGTGCCGGGTAAACGCTGTTTGGTCTCTCGGAGTGAGTTCTGACCGCCGAGCGAGCATCATTCAAAATCAAAATCAATAATTTTTATTTCACATAGGCCTACATGGGCACTTATAAAACGTCGACAATGAGCACGGTTCGGGTTGGTCGATTCCTATGGAGAAGAACCGGCAAGAAACTCCATGGTTACTCTTTTAAAAAATGGTTTGGTTTTACAATATTTCCATATTACAGCAGTACTTAGATGGGGGGACAACGCAGGCCCGATAATAAGTCGTAAGAAACTAAAACAAGAAATGATTATATAATAAATAAACAAAAGATTTAAAAAAGTAAAACGAGATAAAATGTTAACAATCTAGAAATCTAGAAGGCCTACAATGTTCACACATTTACAAACCAATCGGTAAAATAATCTATACAAACTAAATTTAACATGTGGCACAAATGTTGTTATCAGTGCTGTAACTATTCTTAGCAAAGGGCTATAAAGATAATTGAAAACCAGTGTAAAAAGTCTTATTAAATGAAGAAAAATTAGATTGAGAATAGTTAGAGACATCCACATATTTGTGCCGTTTATGAGTTACCAGGGAAGCCGCATGTGCAGAAGGAGCTAAAACCAAATATTTTTATCTTCAACGTAGTCCTTGATTTTATAATATGCTTTTTTAATAAGGACACGTTTGATGTGATTTTTGAACTTTCCGTCGGTCAGTTCTATAACTGACTTTGGCAACTTGTTATAAAAGCGTATACTGTTTATAAGAAAAGACTTGCTAGTTTTCGTTAATCTGAATTTGGGTAATACAATTTCGTGTTTACTGCGTGTATTTAAATTATGGAAGTCGCTTCTAGTTTTGAAAAGCCCTCGATTTTTGCGGACATACATTGAGCGAGTATTATCTTTCATAGCTCTTGTCTCTGGGACAAACTAGTGGTGAGAGAGTTGTTTTGAAGCTGGACCTGCAAAAGACTGTATGAAGAAATTTCTATTGTATAAACTCAATATCTTTTAGTATTATATAACTGCACAGCACGTGTGTGAGTACTATGTACCCAACTGTAAATCTACCATTTACTATACATAAGTGTCGTTCGTTGACTTCAGTGTGCCCTGGCAGTTGAGTGTGTCATGCTCTCTCAAATGTCTCTCTGAAGTGGCGCGTGTGTTGGATCATTCGGTTTCCTTCATGGTGGTTGAGCTGGGTGGTGCCAATTCATGCGCCATGTTCGTGAACGGGCGCCGTCAGTTGGGATTTGTCATAACTGAACTTCAGGGCGGCCAAGAAGTTTGTCGAGAACTATACCTATTATTATAACTGCACAGTACATGTGTAGTACTTACCTACTTGTTTAAATAATTTACACCTGTACGTAGTATAATGTGTAGTGCTATTCTGGGTCCATCGTCCTCACATATAGGAATTTATTAATGAATGTACCTATTTTTGTAAATATTGTAAAACACTTATTTTTATAAAAGAGTAAGTCTGGAGTTTCTTGTGCGTTCTTCTCCATAACAAGCTACTTTTCCGAATGCACGGTAGAATCAATTTTAATTGTTGACGTTCAAAACTGCCGCTTAAACGGGAGCATGACTAAAAATTTGTACTCATTATGTACTCCCATTTCAATACTGGTAAATTGTTAGAATAGCAAAAAAAAACATTTTCTGCCACATTCAACGCCATCTAGTGTCAAGTATACAAATCACATACTTATAGGCAGAAAATGTTTTTTATTTTCCAACAATTAACGACAATTTACCAGTAATGAAATAGGAGTACATAATGAGTACAATTTTTTAGGCATGCTCCCGTTTCATCACTTCTATGCCAGCTAGAATTTTAGTTGGTCGTGCTGGGCCTGCAGTCTCGACATAGCTAACGATCGTTACGCTAGCTAACATTCGTTAACTCTTACCACAAAATAGTAAGTACACAGAAGGGCCACTCCCGCCGTTTGGAAAATTGACAGCTAAACTTGACAGATTCACTAGGGTTGTAGTGTTCGTGATATTAAATGGATATTTGATGCCCTGTCTACCCTCTAAGGCATGTAAGCATGATATGATGTATGTTTAGACGAATCTATGTATTTATGTTTGTAACTTGGGCAACCTACCCCTTTTTTTTATTCGGAATCAATATAGTAGCAACCCTAGTGAATCTATCAAGTTTAGCTGTCAATTTTCCAAACGGCGGGAGTGGCCCTTCTGTATACTTACTATTTTGTGGTAAGAGTTAACGAATGTTAGCTAGCGTAACGATCGTTAGCTATGTCGAGACTGCAGGCCCTGGGAAAGAATCTTGCCAGCACGACCTCTACATCTGCGATAATTGAGTGGTAGGTATACAATTTCTAATTATTGGTATAAAATAGTACAAATTAAAAGGATTTTGGTACCATTACCATTATTACATTGGGGGTAGTAATCGTATTTGATGAAAGAGACAACAATAATGCAGTTGTTGCTCATTATGGCAACATTTTGTTATGACGTAGTGACGGTTGTAGGTACATGCCATATTCGCCATTTTATGTGACGAATTTTGTGGTTGTGTTCGTGGTAGTCCTGCTGTCAAATGGTTGTTTACATATTGCATTATTGAGATTTGTGAGTGAGTGTGTGTGTGTGTTGTTTAATTGACACAACCTTAGAATCGGCGGCCATTTTATGAGACATTTTGAGGTTTAGGTAGGCACGTTTTTTTCGTAGGTATTTCCAGTCCATATTATTTAGTATGTCTATGGTATTTACCTAAGTAGAGTTGCTTACATTAATCTCTAATCATTTTGAGCGGGCTGAACGAAGGCTTTTCGATGCGAATGGCATAGCGCGCTGTAGTTTTAGTTTGAGATTTACTACTGCGCTGCCAATGTAGCCAACTGCACACCAGCCAAAAATATATTAAAAATAAATGTTTATTTCAATTACATAAAGCATTAACATACTTGATATGGAGATCACCTTTAAGCAAGAAGATGCTTGTGATAGGTGACTCCGCTCTTCCACTTAACATTAAACAGTGTATGCAATTGTAAACAGGATAAGGAAATAAAATAATGATAAAGAAATAATCATAATAATAAAAGAAAATACAGAAGGGAGTGCGCTTGTGCGAATTGTCCGAGTAGATTTCGAGTGTGTGTGTACTAGTGTGAGTATGCGTGCGTGAATGTGTATAGTAGTGTAAGTGTAGAAATGTAGTTTTCATTTATGTTAAATTTGATTGCCTGCTTAAAGATATAAGTTTAGGTTAGGTAATAACTAGTGATAGTTTAGTACTGTTTAAGAATTCGGTAAGTGTAAATAAAACTTTTACAATGTTAACTAGTGTTAGTAAAGTAGGTACTGTTTAAGAATTCGGGATAATGTAAATAAATATTTTTTTACATTTTATTTGTTTTATTTATTGTTGTAAAGTAATTAAATACATAGTTAATTAGTTATACAAATTGGATGATATCAGAAATTTTGAATTTCAACTTCATTTTTAATATCTATTCTATGTAATGGATGATAATGGATTCAGAAACCTGCGTTAATTAGGTTTTTCACAGTAAAGTAAGCTAAGAAAATATATAATATCATGGTATTTCCACAAATGGGGTAGGCAGGTGTTCAGCATTTCGCCAAAGCTGTGTCCCATAAGATTATAACAGGGGGCGAGAATTTTTGCAAAATGGTTGAAAAACTAAATTAATGCAGGTATCGTACGTGAGGATGAATGAAAAAATGAATTTGATGATTTCCCTGTCCTCTGTTAGTACAGCAGCAGGTTATCAAAATCGCTGAGATTTTCCTGGTGGTTCGGAATAATCAAGTCCAGGCCTGGAGTCTTTGTTTCCTCAGCTGAAACAATAAAAACATATTTATTTATAACTTTCTAGCTGACCCCCGCGGCTTCTCTCCCGTCAAAATTATATACGTGGGAATAATGTAGCTTTGCATAGGTAAAAGAATTTTTAAAAACGGTCCAGTAGTTTCGGAGCCTATTCGGTACAAACAAAAAAAATCTTTCCTCTATAAAATATTGGTATAGATTAAAAAATAAGCCTGTTTTCACCGAAGGATTGAGCAGAGTGCATCTACAGGGTGAGTTCTTCAAGTGGGCGTGGATGGCCAAATCCGAAACTACGAGTAATAGCGAAAAACACTTAAAGGAGTCACGAGGCCAGTTTTGATAAAAACTAAAACTGCGTTATTGGATTTCTGAAAAATCTGTAGTCTTAGCCAAGAATCGAACAAATTTCGAAAGTCGTTGCACTGAAAGAAAGCGGTAGGAAGCGAAGTCGTTGAAACAACCATCTAGGTCACTTGGTCACCCTGCTGACCTCAAGGACAATGCTGACATTAAAACGGAACGGAGGGCTCTTTCAGTGCGTGCGTATTATGATATCCCGCAGCACGTTGTACTGCAGAAGTAAAGGTGACGCTCTTTAGAGCATTCTGTACCGCCTTTTACACTTGCAGCCTGTGGGAGAAGTATTCGTAGGCGTATGGAGCCCTTCGTGTCCAGTATAATAACGCGTTCAGAAAACTGATGGGGTTGCCCTGGCGTTGTAGTGCGTCAGGGATGTTTGCGGCGGCGCGTGTGGATTGTTTTAACGCGACAATGCGCAAGCGCGCAAAATCAATGGTGGCCCGAGTTATGAACAGCCCTTACAGGGTTCTGAAAATGATTGCTGACAGAGTGGACTGTCCGTATTGTATAGTTCACTGCTGTCAGTTACATGGGTCACCCACCTACCACCTAACACTTAGGTTTTAATGCACATTGTGACTAACCCTATATGAGCCTTCGCTCGAAATAAAGGTTTTTGAATTGAATTGAATTGAAAAACCAGATATGTAGATAGATACTAATATTTGCATTATTATGCTTAAACTGGTCAGCCGCACCGCCGCCCTGTACACCGGTACCGGTACCGGTGTGAAAGCTAACATACATGCCGATACACTTCAGCGCCGGGTACCCGGCAACGGCAACCCGGAAACCGGGGCGTGTGAAAAGGCTATTACGGTCTTGCTTTTGAACGTACACGCGACAAAGATGGCGGTTGACTACTTGCCACCGTTATTATCTTAGAAATAAGATCGAAAGTTGCATAACGGAGACTATAAGGTAACTTCTTACCCATCTCCTTGATATTCTCGATTATGCAAATGATCAGGATCATGTACATCGGCTTGCTGGTCACCTTGTTGAAGACACCGTTCTCCAGCTCCACACCAGTGCACTGCAGCTGGATTCCAGTCTCCTCAATGACATCGTTGCTGTAAAGGGAGACGAAGGATTTTTAAGTCTAGAGGAGAGAGAGTAACCTACTGGGCGTTCGTTGAGGGTGGTCTAGGCAAAATTGGGGGGGTGACGACTCATTGCCACGATACAATATCCATGCTTCCCTACTGTACATACCAATATTATAAATACGAAAGTATTCCGTTCCGTTATTCTTTTCTGATTAATTTCGTTGCGGGATCCAAGACAGTTAAATTCATTCTCCGGGACTTCGTAGAGCTTCATTGCCTCGGCGCTTTTCTGGTGGTCGCCACTGTTGGTTCTGGCTTTCAGGAGTTGCAGTGGTTTGGGAATAGTGCGGTGGGATTGGCCCAATACGAAAGTAAGTTTTTTGTCATTTCAGGACTAAACGGCTGAACCGATTTCGATGAAATTTGGTATGGAGTTTTTTTTTTTTTTATCGTTGCTCCACACTAGGATTTTCTTCCTGTATCGTGGGTGCGTTTACAAACATATACACTCAGATGCACAACACCCAGAGCCGGAACAACTATCAGTGGTCATACAAATATTTGTTCCGTGCGGGAATCGAACCCGCGACACGCAGCGCAGCAGTCAATCGATCAACGACTGCGCCAACCGTGTGCCAGTTTGAGACCCTGGGAAGGACATAGGATAGTTAACCCCGGTAAAGTGTGGGTGTAGCCAAGGGCAGAAGCAAGAGACCATAAAGGTTCATATTTCTGAATAGACCATGCAGCGATGTTTCGCCAGGAGACGCGTGGTCGCAGATGACAGCAGGGTTGCCTGGCAAAATCTAGCAAACAAACATAAATACAATTTATTTAATCAAGGTAATTGCGGCTAGATATGGTCAGGCAAAGCTGCAGCAATAAAATTTACTATCAAGTAGATAAGAAACTTTTAAAAGGCGCCTGGACTTTTTGGGAAAAGACCGGGGAGTGTGGGATTTTTACCTCACTGAAACCACCAGCACGTAGAAGAGGCCCCGTGACCTCTCAAAAGACCAGACCCAGGAGTGCACGTGATCACTGTGCCATCGTCTTTCCTGGGGTCACTTGGTGGGCGGACAGACTCCCCAATCTGAACAAGCGCCACCCCGGAGTTCCGTCTAATTTTGATGCAGGCGGGGTTTCGGCGCTTTAGTTGTCGAGGCGGTTGCCTCCCCGACGCCTTCTTCTCCGACCGGATCGGCTCGCTCGCGATCCATCTCGGCGGCCTCCTTCTGGACCATCACTGTCTCACAAAAGGAGGCCATTACCCTCCAGTTTTATGTCTCTGCCAGCATGGCCCTTACAACTGCTGGCAAAGACAGGTCTCGCCCAATCCTGGCGACCAAAACCTGCCGCTCAGAGGCCCACGTAGGGCACTCCTCGAGCGTGTGATGTGCAGAGTCAAGGTCGCCTCCGCAGATAGATACCTATCATTCATGAATATAAATTTTTATCAAAAACAAATATACCAGCAGATTTTAGCAGTGGGATCTTAGGCTAATACCTAAGTGTTTAATAACAGCCGCAGGGGTCGATTGCGGTTTAAGGTCGATGTTCAGCAAGGCATACCATTAACCATTACCTAGAAGATATATATAAGTAATTCTTTTTTTGGTGTTGCTCTTACTACAATAAAGTATACCTATTCTATTCTATACCAAGACCCTTCCGTTCTTCGGAAAGGACGTTAAGCAGTTGGTCCCGGCGTCATTCGAAGGTCTTTGACTGTCATTACGGGTGGTCCGAAACCTGCAGCCTAATGGTGTAAGTAAATTCGAACAAACAGATTGTTTCCTTTGGCGAATTTACTTACACAATTAGGCTGCTGCAGGTGCAGGTAGCCTTCCACAAAATATTTGGAAAAAAACTAGGCTGATGATAATGACGGCCTATCCGTGTAACTATCTACTGATGGACCACCCCATGTTTTAGTGAGGTAATGATCTGATATCCCCGGGCATTGCCATGCCGGGAGCTTTTAGAGGTTTTACCCACGAAAGCGACGAAAAAATTTAGTCTGGTGCGTATTTGGATCCTTGAATTCGTCCGTGCCTGAATTTTGGTCAAAACAAATATGTAATAGTTTATAGGAATCATCAATACGACGCAGAATAAGAAGTTAGGACCTGTGACGCAACAAGCATGTTGAGTTTTGTAAACAGTGATATTACCTACGTTTCCTATGTCAATCTAAAAGTCTTTTGTTGCCATCGAGAAACCATCTTCGGTGGGTAGAAATAAATAAATCAGTAATAAACCTACATCATCGTCAAAGCTGTAATCACTGACTGGTGATATTCCATCCATCTTTCATCTAGGTATTTCTCGCGGCTTTGTTTATATTGGTCTGTCTTCAGATAAACAACATTTTGGACGTCCATATAGTAAGATATCTACTATGAAGTTATTAAGTAAAACCCTACTTACAGTTTGTCAACCATGGTCTGCCTGAAGGCCGGAGTTTTCCAGTTGTTATGGTCGTAATGTGGTGACGACGGATCCGTCACCTTTGTCTTTTCGATCGCCATCGTATGATATCACAATCACTGACACACACGAGACGGTTGACAATGAACGGGAGTTCAAGAAATAATCAAGAAGTATTCTTGTTTTGATAGATTTCCGAGGAGTCACGTGACTGAGAGGTCTAGAGGGTATGAAGGACCATTAATCAATGAACGAGTTCGCGCAGGCGCGTCGACCGGATAAGGTCGGATGGCCGGTGCATGCCATTCATAAGTGCGGTGCAGCACAGTTTTTAACGAAAACCTGTCGACAATGTACCTATTCGTTTCTTTGATATACAGTCTCAAATTAATAGTCAATTCCATGTCTTTTGGCTTTGGAGTTTTTTATGCTTTCGAGGAATTGTTGGTGAAGTTTCGACTTGATTTCAACTTGTTGTTTTTTTTTATTAGTGATAAACTGCTGTACTGCACTTCAACCATTGCTTTCCCCTTCCATACTGCGTCGCCGCGCCCTGTTCTACGAATAACAAAGTATTGGCGAAATTATGTCTACTTTTAGGGTTCCGTACCCAAAGGGTAAAAACGGGACACCATTACTAAGACTCCGCGGTTCGTATGTCTGTCCGTCTGTCACCAGGCTGTCTCATGAACCGTGATAGCTTGGCAGTTGAAATTTTAACAGATGATGTATTTTTTTTGCCGCTATAACAACAAATACTAAAACAGAATAAAATAAATATTTAAGTTGGGCTCCCACACAACAAACGTGACTTTTTTTCCGTTTTTCGCGATAATGGTACGGAACCATTCGTGCGCGAGTCCGACTCGCAGTTGGCCGGTTTTTTATAGAATTGAGCCGGTTATGGTTTAACTTTTACATATCTGAAGTATAACCTTGCCTGCATAGGATTATCAGCGTATTATATTCCCACAGCTGGGACAGGGGGCGCCGCTTTGTGAGAAGGAGCGGCTTTCTATAGTAGGGATTATGACAGGGTAAAAATACCATAACAAAGCCCATTCAAGTAAAGCTCGCTACGTTATATCTTCTTATAGACGTCATGTAACTTTTCATCTAAATGTACCGCCGTATTTTTTTTTATTTAAGCTTTCAGCTCGAACTCAAGAATCGTTTCGAGTGCCTAGGGAGCTCCGTGGACGAATACAGCGATGGCTTCGTGAAAGCTGTCCATACAATCGGGTCTATGTTTTTCAAGACCCGCCGTACAAATATAAACAAAAAGCTCACTGATCCTACTCTCAAGCTCATGAAGGAGATAGCGACACTAGCGATACTGCAAGGTTCTTACAGTCCGTTAGCTCTTTGTGCTTCAATCTGTCCTTAGGAAACATAGCAGCCTTCCCCCGTCTAACCCAAAAAAGCGTACAAACCTTCCCTCAGGCACCCAACACAGTGCCACGTTCGCACAGCATCAGTATTATGTAATTAGCGCGCACATTTACAAAAACATTCATAAAAAACTGATCTTAGACCTCAACAAACACAACCTAAAATTAAAAGTTACAGAATAGCTACTTAAACAGGACTATGCCGCAACGGAGTCTTTACTTATCTACATCACCTAAGTCCCATCCCATCTCCATCTCTCTTTTTTTCCCTTCTGAAGGTAAATCGACACACAGTCCACACATACATAAATCAATTGTAACTTTATTGTGAAACGCTGTCTCTTAAGATACAGGATACCCTAGTTTAGGAGACAGAGTTTAATCTATTGTGTACCTACAGATTTCTGCAGCATCAAAATGTTTAATGTAATTTTTTTTTTTTTCTACCACACTAAATAAAAAATTGTAAACTTAAAGTAACTACAATAATCTGTATTTTTGGGAAATACAGATTATTGTCATTATTTATTATTATTATTATCAGCGTGAGATGATCCTGCAGTCTTCAGACGATGCGTGAAACTACCGGTAGCTCAACAGACGGTTCTCAAAGTCCTTGAAAAGCGACCTCCGCAGCTTTAATACCGAGCGTATTAAAGGCGCAATTGACCGGAATAAGAGCCATCTTACTTCATAGCCATGTCTACAAGCTGTTTTCAAGAGTCATCACTAATCGTCTCGCGGCCAGAATTGCCAGCCTCCCGAACAAGTCGGATTCCGTAAAGGCTTTAACACCGTAGACCACATATACCAGGTGGGCCGATGACCTGGTGAGGGTTGCGGGGATCCGCTGGATGCGGGACGCACGGGACCGGTCAATGTCGCTTGGGGAAGGCCCATCTCCAGCAGTTGACGTCTTTCGGCTGATATGATGATAATGAGGCAAAGTTTGCCATTGTATTTTTCGAAGAAGTGTGTTGAAAAACTTCGTTTCGTACATTGCAGTCTCTCGGATCCATAATGGCCTCACCTTCGGCTTGGCCGTCTATTCCAACTCGGTTGCAATTACCAAGTTTGCCCACTTGTATCAAAATGTATTGTACCTATGTATGTATTTTAGTCATCATTCCTATTCACCACGCGAGCTCAATGAGGGATAGTTAGATGTCACTTACATCCAGTGGCGTAGCATGCCTTGGCGGGACCCATAAAAAAAATGTTTGGGGGCCCTTTTGAACGGTAAAGATTTCTCACAAAACAAAAAAAATCAAATTAAATATACACTCTCCTTGCCTTTTTTTCGGCAAACTGATTTATCAAATCATTTATAGCTGATGATGAATTTAGTTTTTCTTGATAACTAACTTATTCTTATTTAGGTTAGTTGTTGTTCTTTACTTTGTTTTAATAGAATAATATAAAGTGGGCATTAAAGTGCACCTATGATGCTGCCCTAAGGAACTCCTAGAACTTTGCGTTAGAACTATTTTGAAAACTGCCCTCTATGGTATTTTGTCGCACTAGTAGTTCAGTAGTTCTTATTCATCAACAGAGATGGCGTTGGCAGTTGTATTACAAGGAACTGTTTTTGAAAATTTCAAATTCAGAAATTCAGTGGATGGTCCGTATTTTTTATGATTTCATAATTATATTTCATTGAAAACTTGACATAATATATATCCTTTTCCCGAAAGGGTAGGAAGAAGAATATCTATTCAATACTAGCTTATGCCAGGCGGTTTCGCCCGCGTGAATTTCGAAAATTATCCCGAGGCAACATATTCCCGGAATAAAAAGTATCCTTTGTGCTATTCCTGACTATAATCTGTGTGTATGACTAGATGTATGAATGTGTGTGAAGCAAAAGAAGTATGTAAGGATCGTAGCAGGTGGCGTTCTGTAGTTTCTGCCTACCCCCATGGGAAAAAGGCGTGAGTTTATGTATGTATGTAATCTATCTCTGTGCCAAGCCTAAAATCTGAATTTTAGACTTGTCATCACCAGCCTAAAATCTAGACTTCGAGCTGCAGAAAAATATTATCAATAATAACGTTTTTACGGCCTGGGGATCGAACCCAGGTCCTATCGCGTAGCAGACGCGTTTACAACCGATCATAGTTCCACTGTGTATGGTTGCGCGTTAAAGTAATGTACAGTGTGACCATTATATTTTTAATATTGCCACCAGGCGTCGCGATAGCGTTGAGTAAATTGTCATACTTGTAAAAAAAGTGTTGTACTTGTTGGGAATGTCAAGCTTTGTCGAAATGCCACGTGGCCCATACCTTACATCACCATCGCTAATAATAGAATACCTCTGGTAGTCCGGTGAAGTTCTGTAGTTTTTTTTCATTGGGAAAACGTGAGTTTATGTATGTGTGTATGCATATATCCAGGTAGAATTAATTGTGTTTAGGGGATAAATAAAAAATAATGGTTAATATGTGATAAATAATTTATTGTCTGGCGGTATTTTTACAATATCATTGTATGCCTACATCAGTTTACTTTTCATTAATTGTTATTATCACTTTAATTCAACGTCTTAATATAATAATGTTGCATTTTAAACATTGGTAGGTACAGAATGGATGTCTTAAATTTTTTAAAAGGATACTAGTTTTTTTTTTACTGTAATACCAAAATAGCTCTGGTAATCTATCATGTAGTGCAGTGCTGTCTTGCTTGACAAGTTCAAGGTATATTTGACACACATAATATTTTTGTTTTTTTTTTGCTGTTTATGGAATTTGAAAGTAACATTGGTTCATCTAGTTCAATCTATTGGAACCAGAGTGTACAGTTTCGCTCAACAAAAAGGTACCTACGTATATAAAACTAAGGTGTTGTATTTCGCGAGTTTAATTTTAGAATAACTAGTTACAAAAAAATTAAGACATCCACCAAAACATACGAAACAAATAAGGTTTTTATTCGAGATGACGCCCCTACATTAAAAACTATGTTTTTACTGAGAACACAGTTATGGCACATAACATCAGATGCTGTGTTTCGTTATTTACTTTTTACATAAAATGTCATGATTTTTTACGTTTATTCTACTGATTGTAATTTCGTTTGCAGAAGTGACTTTGTTAAAGAAAAGTGGGCTGGGATAACATTGCAGATAGAGCAGTTTTAATTACTGAGAAGTTATTATTATTGTAATGAACTCTTTTGAGCATTTGAGCGAAGTATAAAGTAATATTATTCGAGCAGGAGGAGCAACAAAAATATCTAAATGATTAGTATTGCGAAATAAACATGTGTCAAAGTTACTTCTGCCTACGATTGTCCACTAAATACATCATAATGGAAGATCGACAACATTTTTGTTTTGTACCTAGTTATATTTTTATTTTAATCGCAACACTGAATCGAGACTCATTCCTTTACAGACAGACAAAACATAAAAGTTACACAAATTACAATAATTATACGTAGGGAACAAGTCTTGTAGTCACTTAATCTACAACTATATTTAATGAGATAACTATAAATGCAAATTACGATTAATCTAGCGATGCTTTGGCATTGACAAAACATGGTATTTTACTGTACGCCTAGTTTAAGCTGACATCACAAGATGGCGCTGTGTGTAATGACAAATGTTAACGATCTGTCAAGCGAAGTTTTTTTTAGTTTAGTTCACATTTTCGCCACGTGCCAAAATATACTGGGCACACAGTATTTTTTTTTATAAACACTTACGTTTTGATACTTTTAGTTCGGGGAATGATAAATACTGTGGTTAGCCAGTTTTACACTGTTTAAGAAAAGTGAAATGGTTACATTTCATCTTTAGTATTAAATTATTTATATTTCTCTTGCAAGTAAATGTTATAATCATAATTGTTAATAACTTTTAAAATGAAAACTGAAAAAAGTTCAGATAACTAAGCTAATGGAGAAGATTCTCAAGAAAAATAAATTGTCTATTATTATGGCTATCACGCTCTCGATTTCAATGGTCTAGACCACAAATAACTTAATATTTAGATTAAAAAACCTTCTCCATTCATGATATTAATGATATCAGAAAAGCTACAAATTTTCAAGTGACGAGCACGCTAAAGAAAATTTAACATTACAGAAGTTTGATGGAAAAACTGTTTGTAAACATGACACTGGTAAATGAAACCGCGATAAGGAATCAGCACCTGCTTTACGGAGTAGATAAATTCGCCTAATAATTAATTAATATTAAACAAAAATTAACAACAAAAATCGAACAATCACTTAGAACGAATGGTAATAATAATATTTAGTAATATCTTTACATATATTTACAATTTTGGTAATATTTTTTTAACCGTATACTAATACAAAGACGAAGTTTAACTTTTAACTAGGAAATTTACAATAACAGAGTAACAAAAATCTTATAGTATTGAGGGCTTGTATGTACATTAGCCAATATATTAAGAATTTTTAAGTTTTCCTACTCATTTGAGTCCGTACTCACTTGAGTCCATATTGTCCTCCGTACTCATTTGAGTACAAAACGATTTTTAGGGTTTTGAACGTTTTGACCTCAAATGAGTACGGAGTTAATTTAAAGTTAAGAAAAACAGATAATCAGCTTTAGTCACGCCATTATTGTATGTTTTTAATTTCCATACGACAGGACATATATAATCCTTTTACTTTACATGATATATCGATCGAGACGTAACGCAGGCCAATATAATATTCTTGCTTTTATTAGTTATTATAATATAACATTGAATCGAAAATTTCAAACATCGATTTGGCATTGATATGCTGTACAAGTTTAATTTAATAATCATTAATTTATTGCACATTTAATTTTATTTATTTCAAAACGAGAGGATACATTCTTAATCTAGGATAATTACAAGAAATTCCGGTGAAGCAACTTAAGCATTTATGTTTTTGCGAGCAATAGTTTCAAAGTACATCAGGACTTTTATAAATATACTCGTTATGACTTGACATTTCATCAAAAACAACTGTGTAATATTTATTGTTTAAGGTCTAAACATTAAAAATAGAACCCATTCATTCACAGGCTGCTAACGCACGAAGCTTGTCTATTCGAAATTGTTTCATTCCTGAATAACAGATGGCGCTAGCAGTAGTCAAGTCAAAGTTCAATTCAAGTTTTGATGAAATACCTTCGACATAGGACATTAATTGCTTGCAACTCACGAATGTTACAAAATAAGTGCGCCAAGTTTCATAGAATCAAATTCATAGCACAGGTGTGTCAGTAACCCTCGCTGGGGTAGGTACATTATTATTTGCCGTCGCGTCCTGGTTGTTAGCAGTACAGTAAAACTGCTTGTGTGCCTTATAGGTGTTCACATACTTGAACGAGATGTCGCAAGACTTGCAGTAGTTGGGGGTCTCTTCGAGTTCCGTGTCAGGTTCCTTTTTGATGTCGACTGTGGTTGGAGGAGGAGGAACAGGGGATGTTTGTTCTTCCTCGGGCTCATCGGTAGCGTGGACGAGGCGTGCGTGGCGTACAACGTTCCCACGGTATGTGGAGGTGTACGCACAACTGCCACAACGGTGGACGCGTTCGCCACCCACTGCTGGGCTTGGAGAAGTCGCCTCACGGCTGTCCTCTTCAAGAACGCAAGCGATGTAGCTCTCCTCCTGGAAAATGTTGAGTTGTTGGTAAATATTAAGTTAGATGTATGCTGTCAGATAACATTTACTTCAAGATGAATAGGTACTGACATACGAAGAGATATTTTATGTTTTGCATTTTATTTTACAAATTGGGATAAAACTATTCCTTTAATGGGCAATGAAAGGATTTTGAACTTAATTGTTTTTTGAAAGGACAAGAGAAAATGATACAAACTTACCTGTAAATCGGCAGGCTTTTTGTTGTTGAAGTGCATGCGGATGTGCGTGCGCATGCCTCGCAGCGTATTGCCCCGGTACCGGCAGATGGTGCAACGGAACGCCTTCACGCCGGCGTGGGCGTCCATGTGACGCTGCGCTGCCGCCGCCGTTGGTGACACCACGTCGCAGCATGGGCACTTCCACCCTCCCTCAGACCCAGAAGTAGGCCGAGGAGCTTCAGGCACGCTTCGAGGAGACCGAGTCTCCCGCTTAGTGCAGTAGTACGATTGATGAGTCGTCAAGTTGTCCAGCGAACTGAAGTGGATTCCACATGCCAAGCAGATCAACTGTCGGTACTGTGGCGGTGGACCAGGCTCCGGAGGCGCAGGACTCGCGCGCTCCTCTCCACCACCAGCCGAGCAATAATGCCGCTTGTGAATCCGATAGTTCTCATATTTACAGAAAACAATGTTACACTCTTTGCACTTAGACACCCCCTGCTTCACAAGCACTTGGGGAGAGGCCGCGGTAACTGGCATTTCTGATGCGAGCCGCAATGCTAGAGCGGGAGGCAGAATCGCAGAAGGAACAATTGGTGTGTATTTTTCTTCAGGAGGTGACGGTACACTCGGAGGTTTTGGAGTTGGCCCCCTAGAGTTCAATCTCCGTCGCTTTGGCGAGCTTTCAGCGCTTGGTGATGAGGACCGCCGAGAGGGAGAAGGCGTTCCTGGAGATCCTGGAAGTGATGGAGCGCATACGATTTGCTCCGGGGTCGTAGATCGTAGCCTATTCTCTTTTTCATGCTCATCAGTTACTACAGATTCTGGTGACCGTCGTACACTAAGATCCAGAGGTGTCGCACCACCGTCTCTTGATGGCTCTCGAGGCCTATTGGCTGATTTTAAAACCTCATTTTCTTTTCCTTCCGCGTTCATGCTTGACAGTGCCCGACTGATTGGCTGGAAGGTTCCATTTGGTAACAGAAAGCATGGCGTATCTGGATCAGGCAGCGTCGTGCCGGGTAGAGTACTGGCGCCCCGTAATAAGGAGTAGGGTACTATGAGAATGGGATTCGTGGGTAACGCGAGTGCGTACTGGTTCTGGTTTTGTGCTGGAGGTGTAGCACCAGGTGAGGGTGGCGCGGACCCTGAGGTCGCAGAGCCACCTCGAGCCGCAGCCAAGGCCTGTTTCACAACTTGTCTTGTGCTACAGTAGTGTTGTTTATGAGCCCGGTAAGTCTTAATTGAGCTGAAGCGAATATCGCAATCGGCGCAGTAGCGGTCCTGTACCGGGGGCCCTTCTGTGACTTCTCCGTTAGACGTCGGCGTCGGCGCAGGGGTCCCGCTGCTCACCGGGGACGTGGAGTGCATCCTCATGTGTCGGTTCAAGCTAACTTTCTTGTCTGCACTATACGAGCAGTAAGTGCAAGCATATTGCTTGCCTGCAGGGCGAGGCGTCTTTGCCTCACTGCTGGACTCGTCAACACTTGGATCAGCCGTAGCATTTGGCTCAGCTGGCTTCGGCAGTCTGTTTGAACAGTAATGTTCTTGATGAGCCTGCAATGTGCTTAGAGACGAATATCGAATGCCACATGGCTTGCATATGTAGCTAGGCGGGCCAGAGGCAGGAAAGAGCCCGGGGAAGGCGGCCGCCGTTAGAGCGAGGTAGTCCCGAGCTTGCGGCACCGCAGCAGGTGGCGGCGGTGGAGACGGTGACGGTGGCTCGTGCTTCAGTGTGGTCGCCTGTGGGGCTAGTGCAGGGTCGGTGGCCAGGCTGGTGTTGAGACGCAGACGCGGCGGTGAGGCAGCAGGCGAGCCCCCGGACGCAGGCGAGGCTCCCCCGCTGGACGCGGCGCGCTCGCCCTCTGAGCTCGGCGTGCGAGGTTCTCCCGGCATCGCCTCGCTCTCGTTTCCCCATTCCTCGTCCTCACCTGAAAACAAAACAACAAACGTCAGAATCTATTAAATGCGCACCTAAATGTACAAGGTGGGAGCAAAAAGAATGCATGCCATATCGGCTCCTATTAGTGTTGTTAATAGCTGTGCGATGGTGAGTTGGCAGCGACGTCCCGCGATAGTCGTCACTCGTCACGTTTCGTCCCGTATCTGTCGACGTCAGTCAGATGGAGCCTCGCGAGTCGAGGCATACATTAGCGCTCCTAATTGAGACGTGGCCGCGCTATGTAAATGTCGCCGCGTGGGTGGGGCGCGCGCACCGGCCACTCGTCTTAACAAATGCGAGAAATGTGGACGAGATTAAGTTCGCGCACCCGGGACGGTTGATCCGTCATTACGCTCGATGCTCGTCCATCAATATCGTGAGCAGGCCCGCGGCCAAACAGAACAAAAACTTAACGGACCCTGTTGTAATTGGATCTGATTTCCAGAAAACGCTCGCTCACCTTCCTTTTTGAACGACAACGATCTCTACCGAGCGAGGAATTAACCTATCTTTCGCGCAGCGATCTCGACTCAAAACGCCAATTAATGAGAGGCTCAACTTCATTCTCCTGGCCCTGTGAAGATCATTATATGGGCACGACAGCGAGATGGACGCGACGATTGGTGCGGCCGCGCACCGACCGCCATCTCGCGGTAACGAACACTGCTCGGATCGGATTGCGTTCGGGTCACGCTATCCTAGTGTGCGCGCGTTGCGATTGGTCATTACGATCGCTCGGTGACGCGCGATTGGCCGACTAATGCTGCCTTTATCTGGCAGCTTAATGTTAGCGTCATACCGAACGCGAGCTTATCGAGCTTCGTTAGTCGCGCTCCAGCTTCTGTTTTTCGCTAAATAAGTTATAAGCTTGTGATTGTTGGCTGGCGAAAGGTTGTCCGGACAATCAGATAGATGGCGTGACTCGGTGTCGTTTATGCAGCGCTCGCGAACTGAACGTCGATTCGTTAAATGATATACATCTGTGCCCTTTGTCTTTATAAACATGTCATTGCGTTCGTACAAGAGAGAAACATGCGACTCATGTATTCGTTGAAAGCTAGCCCGCATAGTTGAGACTAGAACTTCACAATGAGCTGGTTAGATTAGTGTACCCTTTGACTGCGGAGTTGCCTCACGAATGCAGGAGAACAATGCATGTTGCGTTTTCTTGTATGAAAATTCATGGAATTAAGCATTTGAATTAAATGTTAAATGTTGTAACAAGGCCGACAAGCGTCATACACGTGCCTACACACGTCGGGAAAAAAAAACAAAGCGGCCATCTTGTTGAGGTTTTATCATGTTTGAGATCAGGGTCCAATTAAAATAGTCGTGCATCAGTGGCGTCACAATCGCGTTGATACAAATCTGTGATTCTGACGCTTGTGAGTGATCGCCTAGGACTCGCTACTACCACGGGCCGCGCACCATATCTCGATTGATAACTCACCGTAATCACTGTGCACTCAAGACTATCTCGAGATAATAAAATAAATAAATATGGACGTTCATTAAATATTTGTTTAGGTACTTGTGTAAACATAACGTAAGTGAACGGTAGAATAATTTATGTTCTGACTTTGTAGAGTCCTTCACGTGTCGCATTTAATCTTCACATTGAAAAGTTCATCAAGTAGCTTCGTATAACTTATGAGGTACCTGCCTACATTTTTTAACTACCTACCGAATAGATCCATAATTTTATTTCTAGATTCTAGAATGTTATTCAGATAGACTACTACATTATGAAACTTGTAGTACTTCAAGAAGAAATCATAAACAGCTAGGTAGGTATAAGTAAATTGAACATGCTAAAACTGATCCTGAAATACCATATTCTTGAACTACAGTACCAATTGCCACCCATGATCTTCGGTAGTTGGTGCATTAGAAGGCCGATTCGTCAAATCTAACAATTTGATACACGTTTTCGCATTTTCTATTGAAAATCTTAAATTGGTAACCCTGAAGTTCCAGTACCACCAGCCTAGCCTTAACTGTCTATACGCACTTACAGTTGGGCTTACTGGCTCTAGCGAGCAAAAACATATATACCAAGCTCTATTTCCTAGTGACCTGCATAGTAAATACACTTTCCTTATTCACCATCAGAACTCACTTACAACAAATGGTAGTGGTCAGCATACCATGCGACCGACATACACCTTGAAATGAGCCGATTGTCTGATAACACGAGATAAAAACTTATTCATTGAATATTAATGTACGTCTCAGTATTATTATTATCTTGTTCTACATCGAGAAACTGTCCTTTTCCTTAGAATCTTTAATGATATTAAGTTGACTTTGTTTTGTGTTGCTAGATGGCGGTAGCAGCAGCGTCTGTGGAACGAATGAAAAGTTTTCTTTTTGTCTATGGTAGCGAAAAACTAGCGAAATTAGTTGTGAAAAGTGGTTGTGTATGACAGACTACAGTATATAGACCTTCAGAAAAACGGTTCGTTTCGTGTCCTAGGAGGTACTTATTTTAACTGACACTTGTAGCGGCCTTGCATAAGCTAGGCAGAAATATATGTTTTCTTTTTTACTATTGCTACATGCAGTTGGGATGATTTTATGTAATTGGCATCCTGTAAGAACCTAAAATTACCTACACTAGTTATATTTTTCTTATATTCGTATTATGTACCTAATGTTCTTAAGCGATATAAATCGATGGTTTTCTCCTACAAACAACGATTAATGCTCATGCATTAGAAATAGATAACATATAGCTGGAAGTTGGTCAATCCGAATTAAACGAAATCATTGATTTAAATGTCAATCAACTTTGACAAAAATCTGAACAAAAGCAATCTTTTCATCTAAACCAAAAACATACATTTTCTTTTTTTAAACATGTCATCTTAACGTCACTACACAACATTATGACCGCCATTACCAGTGTTGCCAGATTGAGAATAAAAAAAGCTACTAAAAAGTTACTAACAAAGAGTTGAGTGACAAAGTCGGACGAGATTATCGTTGCACACATCTTGATTTATTTGAGTTTGTTGTGCTAGGGAGTGTATACATCTATCATGCGTGTGGACTGAGCGATAATATCATAGGTGTTTAATACTAACAGTGGGAATGAATTGAATAGAACTGATGTTCTGTAAGTAACTCGTTTCGCGATACCTATAGATAAGTTCCCAAACTATTGTTGTCAAATTTTTTGTTCTAAGAATAGAAGCTGATATAGAATAAGGCTTCGATAGATTGTAGACTGAAATCTGAGATTGGTGAAACAAATCTTGTGTGCTTAAAGTTTCATTAAAAGATTTTCTAAATTAATTTCAGATGCGCTATCTTGTTTGGTTGCTGTTACACTGGTAAGTGCAGTATCAAGTTTGAAAGAAGTGGCGAAGAATAAATTAAAGTTACTTTTTTACTCAATGTCATTAAAAATACTGCAAAAATATCAACACTGGGTTTGAAGTAAATCAGGAAGGAATCATATCCAATACTCTTCGGTCACTGCTTAATAAGTTTCAACCTTATAATAGCACAGCATCTAGCCCCATTCCACGTCATTACTTCACAAAACCATAACAAACCCATTGAATGCAATTTCCAACGACTCACAGCCACGCTATTTACACATAAAAAATATTCTCAAGTACGTATCAAGGTGGTGATCTTCCACAAGTGTCCGGCAGGATGAACGTCGTGCGTCACGATTGGACGAACATTAACATATCGCCGGTTCGATTCCGCTATCGTTACGCCCTGTGCTGTGTCGAGTCTGACTGTGGGACAAGTTTCCGTTTCGTCATGAATTACGGTACGATATTTTTGGTTGGTTTAGTTGTTGATTAGGTTAATGGAAATTTCTAGGCTTTTAAATTTGGATGCCTATGTAATGCTGCGGAGGCGCCTGAATTGGTTAGATCATCATGTGTGTTTGTCCACGAACAGATGTTCATTTATCTTCATTAATTTTATTTTAGTTACATGTTTTTACATTAGCTTTCGCTCTTACTACTTAATTGTTATTATTCTGGGTAGTCCTCTTCTCGATATCACAAATCAATCTGCCTCTTCTTAACCAAGTTGAAGTCAGTTTCCTTTCCAGTCAAACCATGTGTAGCTGAATACTAGAATTTTACATTGAGGACTGTCTTTCTTAAAACCCACAACCGAGTAACTGGGTAACACAATACCCCTTGGCAAGACTGACTGACAATACTGTTGGACTTGTAATCCCAAATGGTAGTTGTACTTTATGACCTATAAAGTTAAATTATTAAATTGACCACGTTCATTCTGATACTAAATCAAGCGATTTACAAAAAGCAGCACATTTACAATCAATCAATTACCACCCAAGCCTAGAACCCAACAAAAAATCACTCAGCATTGCAATGGAGACGGTCCCAAGCAAAAACGTTGGTAAGTAAGTAAGCGTAGTACGTTGTAGATAAACATTTCCTCGTGGTGTCCACGTCCTGCCTCATGACGAATAAATCTAGATGTCCACGCGGCCAGCGATAACAGTAACGTACAGCCGCGATGTTGGTATGAGACCGCGATAAATGTTGCCACGCTTAGTTCGTTATCTTTGGTGTTGCTTGAGGAAAAAACATCAAGTTCTACCGTAGAAATTAATAATGTTTTCTTGGAGCAATTGTACGCTGAAATTGTATACTTTACGGTCATTCCTGATAATCCTGATTGAGTTAATAAAGCTATTGAAATAAAAACGTTTTCTAAGGCTTCAATGACTGTTTGAGGATTGTTTTCTGTTTCTTTATGAAATTAGACCCATTCAATAAGCAAGGCCATTGATGACTTCCAAAGAGTGTAAACTCGTATAAAAAGTCCTGGCAATAACTTACAATTCTTCCGTTAAAAAAAATAAACATTATAAACACTCGGAACTCAAGTACGTAAAGTACACGTTTATACAATATTAATTACACACTTTAATTAACCCAGTTTTACGTGCTAACTAAATATCATCAAAGCAACCCCTTACCGGCAAACGAGTGGTTGTAATCTTATAGCGAAATCGCAACCTCCGTGTATGATTGATGTAGGATTTATTTAATATTCATGAGGTGTTGCCATGTGTGAGGAGGTAGGTTTGGTAGATTTGATGTGGTATTTTTGTAACACTGGACCTTTCGCAGTTTTCTTAAAATTTATTCCCTAGTTCAGCTGCAGAGGACCCCTCTGACAATTTTAATGTAGGTACTTAGTTTCAACTCACTAGAATCCAAATTGTTAACCATTGCATAATCCAATAAAACATTTTTGTATGTCTAAGCTAGCGTTCATCTAAAACTAAAGTCTTTTTATCTTTATGATCAGTAGAATCAATTATTTATTTTTTTACTTTAATTTCATGGGACAGTAGTCGATTTTTGTTGTGTTGATAAATGCAGTCATTAACAAAATATGTTATAAATGATGGTATGTTATTCCTTTGGTGAGTTTTGGGCAAAAATAGTTACACTGATAAAAGAGAAAGTATCTATTGATTGATTAAAGAAAAGATTTCTAAATTAAATAGCATTCTAGTCATCTTCTGACGTTGATCATTTTGCTAGGATCGTCTTTAATCTCTTGGTAGGCGTTTACCGATGATAGATGATAAAAACATTTAATAACAGCCTATCTAACAGATCAACATTGTTTCGACACGTATCCGAGTCATTAAAGTTTAACATATTAACAATCTTGTGTAGGTACAAGATTTGGAGCTAACAAGTTATCGACCGAACGATCGCTTGATCTTACTTTCACATCTCAAGTGTTTGGGATGCGTTAACTTAAAAAGTTGGATTCTGTGCTTGTTTTATCGTATTAACACTTAATCAGTGAGCAATGGGTTTGAGCACAGGCAGGCATCACCACTGCTCTAGAAATGATGATGAAAGACAGTAAGAGGAAACCAGTCATAAAAAAATCGAAAACTGACATCCATCAACTCGCATTGGGCCTGCGTGGTGTTTAACGGTTCACTACCCGTCACAAAGAAGGGGCATGTGTTCCAGCCGGGCGAGCACGGCCTCTGTGATAGGCTTGAATCACGCATTTTATCACGGTTAGTGCTCCCAAACTGTGATAAATATCCTCAAACTCAAGCCTGTCACAGTAGGCCGTGCTCGCCCCGCAGTTACATGCGCACATTAAAATTTGTTCCTGCACACAAAAAGAGGATTTAGAAACTTCATTATTTAATTAGAAAAAAAATACCACCTTAGGGGTTATAATATGAGGCCTAATTGCCAGTCAAGTTAAAAGTCGGTAGCGGTAACTTTACATACAAAATTATAGCTGACCGACTTTAAGTGCCTCGCATTTAGAGCTCATATTAAGCCCTTAGGGCTCCTTTAAACACTGTCAGAAATGAGTTACGGTATAGCCGCTCACTGACGTTTAGATTACTTCCTTAATTAAGAATTACGGGACCGTAGTGTTAAAAAAATACAAAAAAATGAGATAGAAGCGCCTTTTATGAAAATGATGAAGTAATCGATTTTACGACCAACGTTCTTTTGTACACCAGACTTATGTTTGAAGACCAAAGTTAATCCACTGATTAAGTTTGGTCTAGTGATTAACCTAGTCCAATAACTAGGTAATGAAATGTCCCAAAATGAGTATAGGAGCACTACATCATCATCATCATCGGCATTTCTTTTTTAGGGTTCCGTACCTCAAAAGGTAAAAAACAAACCCTTAGGCCCTGCGCAGACGACAGACTATCCGTGACGCACTTTTTAGTCTGTGAAAATAGAACCTATGCAATTATATGCAGTAACGCACACGACGCGCAAAAAGTCCGGCGCACAAAAAATCCGTGTAATTCGGGCAGACCGCACCGCGCCGCGGCGCGCCGCTCCGCACAAAAAGTGTGTGAAAAAAATTGAACGTTTGCTTCAACGCGCGCTAACGCAGACGGCGCACCGCACACTTTAGTCGGCAATCTGCATTTGCTAGGGGTGGACGTAACGCACGCGATCTATTATCATGGCGCCAGAGGTCGATGTAACTATGTTAATTCAAGAAATACAAAACAGACCAGCAATTTATGGAACAATGCACCTCCTCATTGTTGTTTCTGAATGAGTCAAAGCAGGTCTCAAAATAAATAGCAACTCATCAAATGTAGTAACAGACATTTTATAAAATTTGAAAAAAATTGCCGGATGTTGTTTCAGAATTGAATGTTTAGTATGGAACTGTCCCTTCAGTAATCTTTCCGAAAGTATAGGATGTACCCAAAATTCTCTATTTCTTCTTCTTTTTCTGTACTTCATGTACAAAATAATACTTCGCGATCTCTGCACGATTTCCATAGCGTCTACGTCCCTACAGCTCTGCCGACAAAATGATCGAAGATGTGCGTCGTGTGCGTTGAGTCTGTGAAAAATCCGCGACCGATTTTTTGCGCGCCATGCAGACTTTTTGTGCGCCGCAGACTCGATCGCACAAAAAGTGTGCCGTCTGCGCAGGGCCTTATAAGATCACTTTCGTGTCAGTCTGTCCTTGTGTCACCACCGATTTTCTCAGGAACGGGTTGACCTAGCACGTTGAAATTATACTGAGGTATAGTCTCTATTAGGTGTAAAAAAATCATCCAGGTCCTGAGTCAACACGATAAAAAGATATAAGCAAATTTAGATTTTCGCGAAAATTTGTAAGTACCAAAATTTACCTTAATTTTCAACGTTTTTAATTTTTCGGAATTTTCCTTTTACTTGTGCGGGTAATACCTTGCTTTTAACCAAAATTTTCAATACTGGGTCAACCGAAAGTACTGTATAGGTTTTGGGTTGAAAACCTATATGGGTAGTGCCCGTTGACTTAGAATCAAAAGACAAAAGTAAGGTCTTATAGTACAAATAAAGGAAAACAAACAAAAAATAAAAAAAAGTTGAAAATTAAGGCAAATTTTAGTACTTACAAGTTTACGCGAAAATACAAATTTGGTCATATCTTTAAGATTTAGCCACCATTAAAAATGATACTAATTTTATTATGGCGGTATAATGGGTAGGTACGGAACCCTCGGCTCTTTTATTTCTACTGTGCCTGCCTCTAGGTTCTACCCGCCATTGCACTTACTACAATGTTACCCCAGAGCAAAATCATTTTATGTGACAAAGTGCCACATCCACTCTTTCCTTCCTCCCGAGCTGTGCGTATTTAAAAACACAAGTAAGTACCCTCGATCGAATGTAGATATGGCTGAGGAAATTAAACATTTCACAAGTAATTGCTTCTTTTGCTTTCTTTGTTATTTATCATGACTTCTTTTGAAATTCAGATTGTAATAAAATGTGTTACAATTTTTTATTGTAATGTCTGAAGAAAAACCCTGCTAGAATCACGGTTGAAGCAATTGGTTTAGGAAGTTAAGCTGCCATAGATGCAGTCAGCTCTTGGATGTGTGACCGTTTCAGGAGATGCACTGACCTGGACAGTAAGCCAGAGGCAGCTGGTTATATTAATTAGATTAGTTAGTGGGTAAGTAAGTACTCAATTTTCTAAACCAAAAGCTGGCAGTAGGTAGACACTTAATCCTGGATTCTTGTAGCAGGTAGATAGTGATGTGCTATGCTCTGACGTACACCCACAGTTATCGATTACGGTTTTAGATCCCATTACGATAAGAAGTGTTCCTATCGATACAGATCATTGGCAGTTCATCCTTGGCTGTATCTTCAAACTGAGATCAGGTTCAACTAAGTATTTTTGTTTCAATTAAACCATATGCAGGCATTTTTGAATGGTTGAGGTGTCGGTCGTTCCAAGATATGAAGCTAGTTGCTAATTCTAAAGCTTCTCCTTTATGGAGAAGAAGGATAAAAGGGACTCCATGGACATCATCGATATATATGTACTAGGCACCAGATTTGGCGATCCGATCGCTCGACGGAACAGTGCTGCAATCCGTACAATCCGCATATTTTAATAGTTTGATTAGTCAACATAAATATTTTAGCGCTGCAGCGAACTTTAGTTGTAACTCACCAGCATATGAACAATTTTTTTTCATGAATGTTCTTGTCTATCGGTAGAATGTATGTCAATGATGGTCACTCTTTTATATCAAGAAAAATATACGTAACATTGCACCTCAGTTTTTTGAACTGATCTAAAGTTGGTAAATAAATAGCCTTGGTTTAAATCAAACCTAAACTCTCGTAATATATACAAATCACATTTGCTTTAACACTTACGTAAAATAATGCAAGTACAACAGAAAAAATATAAATTGTTTTTTAATTATTACGCGGGAACGAATGACATTAACAATCCGCATGACATTTCCTTAAGTAATAATGATTGCCAGCACAAAAATAAACTTGGTAGTTTTACTTATTACAAAATAATATCAGGGTATTATGATTACTTGATTAATAGGTACCTATGGCAGTAAATAAATTAATTAGATTTATGCACCACACCCGTTACTGATTAATATATATGTGCCTACTAAACACGTGTGTGTGTCAGTATTTTTAGTATCAAGATTATGAACTTTGAATAGCAGGTTCATATAGCTGTATTCACAGTGCTTATAAAGAAAACACATTTAAAAAGCAAGAAGGAAATCCCCACAACGATAACAGAACTTTTTGCACCCACTTAAGATTCTCCAAAATCTTTCACTATCGTGCATGTAAACAATTTCTATTTCCAAATATAACACTCGTATGTCCTCTCGACATGCAATCTGCAGTCACAGAAACATTTAAAAAACTCTTTAACACACAAAAAAGTCTAATTCTGATAGGCGCGGGTCTATTACCGTGGCACGCCGTAACTCAGAAACAAGTAAACACGGCAGTCTCGACATTTGCATAACTATCGAGTTTTTAAATCTATGCAAAACGCGACGATACGTTGCACGGGCTCACGAGTCCACCCCCCCACCGCGCCTTCTGTAAAAACACATGCGATTTCATAATACGTCCCCCCATAACTCCACGTGTGCCACCTTTTGATTAATAACCCAGGATTTCAGCCGACCAGATTATAATATAATTTGAATACACACTTTTTAATAACAATACTCGTAATACACCGCGAAATTGATGATAAAGTGATAATACACATAAATAAACAGCTTAAAAGTTGCGTCCACGCATCGCTGGAGGCGTCAAAAGTAGGCGGTACTTATGATGAATAACGTGACGGAATCCGACATCCAATCGGATCGATCTCGATTTTAATTATACGAATCGAGAACATCGAGACGCCTATAGATCGAATATTAATATGTCGATTGCGCACGCGGCGATATCAACAGCCTGGCCTTTGATTCCGCCGTTCGAATTTCGAATGCGTAATTTGATTTGAGTCCGCGACATTCCGCGAAACAGATGCACACGATAATGGTCTTCCGCAAAAGATTCAAGATAGTTATTGCCAACTGAGAAAAATAAAAGCACAATTTATAACTGCTAGCATCGAGTGATCTTGATTTTAGTTTATTTGCATTCCGTGGACGTACTGTCTGCGTTTTTATTCATGTGAATGTGACAGTGCGACGGGCCTATACCTATAAGTAATAAAAGAAAACGAATTAAATTAAAACTAACAAAGCATTGTTACAGTGAAACGGTCACGTCAAACCGATCCATTTCCTTTTTGTATTACAGCACAATCTCGATGGCGATAGCATCTAGCAGTCGCAGCACGCCTACGACACGAAAATAATTAACTCGGTCCACCGTCAAACATCATGTTTAACATCGGCTACTCCCATACCAATTACTACCGACAATCGATCCACTCAAAAAACGGGCGCCCAACACTAGCCCCGACTGGTTTGAAAAAAGAACACGGCCGAGGCGCGTCGCGCGTCGTCGCCGAGAACGTGTTAACGAGCGTTTGATGGATCGCGGTACAATCTAATACCGATGTTCTTAGCACTACTACAATTTTCATGAACCTATACACAGTTTTTATGACACTTTATTACCTGACACCCTTCATAACATACGACTGTGTATCCAACGCAACTGGACAATAACAGATCCCAGATAAATCGAAAGAAATCAATTGAATTCATGAATAAATCGCATAAACTTGTCCCGCACTGTTATCAACGCGACATAATATTTTTTACAGCTGTTTCATAAATGCGAGAAAGCGACGCACGAGGACGAGCCGGTATTTTTTTTTAATGAATTCACGTTTAATCGGTATCCGGTATCTTTGAAATTGCTAGCGAGGCCTGAGAGATGGAATCGATACGGGCCCCACAATGTAAATTATATAATTAAAGAAAACTCACGATTGCGATCGAATACTTATACGATGTTAATCGAATAACGTGACTTTTATCGGCGATTGCGTCAAATTACTGCTCAAATTGCCGTTTAAAAAAAGCAAAGAGTGGTGTTGTAAGCGCAAAAGGGTAAAGGGATAAAAATCGGTTTGTTTCTTAAAATAAAAAGTGTGCGGTGTCGTTTGGATCGCGGGCGGGCGAACGCGTTGGAGATTTGAAAATTAGCATTTTTGTCGAATAACTCTGTGGCGGTGTCTCGCTGAGCACAGTGAGCACCCGATACCGACGAGCTGGCCGAATCTCAGCTTTTTTGTACTTTTTAACAGGATTGGACTCTAAAATATTTCTCTATTCTTTGGCAATCAATTGTTTTACGAGCTAGGAATAGAACTGTGCACAACTAGAGCTTTTGCCGGTTTTCCCAACCATAACAATATGTTTTGGTAGGATGAACGAGTTTTTCTTTTATATTTTGCAAATGTATGGACGCCGACAGGCCTAAATTGATTGATTCTTTCACTTCTGCAGGGAAGTGAAAGATACCACTGAAAAATAAGAAAAGTTTTTTTATTTTTCAGTGGTATACCTACACTTAATAAGCTGATTTAAGTATTCGCTTCATCGCGTGGGAGGAAAACTCCATTATCACGAAGACTACCACATCCAGCTATACCTAATAGAGAATCACCAATAACCAACCGACTTAAAAATGAAGCAAAAACACAGCTCTAAAAATCGTTGACCCTTTATCTTCTGTAGCAGCTCTCATTGGGCGAGTAGAAATTTATGTCGCCGAGTAATCCGGGCCCATTTGTATAGATAATTTTTATTATTGCCATCTCCCCGAGCCGGCCGCGGCCGATAAATGCCGAACGAAAGAGTTCGTAATGACAATTTAAATAAGGAAGACGTATTCGTTTCGAACGATAACCGGGATTTGAATTTAGAAAATTTTGTAAGTGGTAACTCTGGAATAGGGTTGCGCATAGTTTGGTATAAAACATATTTAATTGGAACTGGAGTTTTAAACATGATTCTGATTAGGCATGAGTCTAGTAAAAAAGTGTTTTGGTGGTATTTTCAAATTACCTGTTATAATAATGCCCAGCTTCAATTACTTGACAAATACAACTTTAATTTCACAAGCAAACAATTAATTCAATAGTTATTATTAATTGCATATTTCCACTCATAAAATTTTATTGTTTTAACAATACGAGAATCCATTACAATACTAAACCAATAACCGTACCAGACAACAAACTAAGCGTGTAAACTATTTTTAACATGGCCACACCGAGTTTATCGGCTCCCGCTCTTATGTCCGCGTTATCTCGGCCAGTGCATTAGTCTTCGATAATACAACGATAAAAACAGATCGGCCGGCGCCATGCTTGATACAGATTGTATTTAGTCGATTTAAAAGAAAAAAGAATCGATTCAACCCCGATAAAGATGTTATGGCGTGTTTTCGTAGTCGAGTGACTTAATTGTGAATTCCTTTGCTATGTTTACGTGGGATAATAAATTTTGTGATTAAAAATGTTTTAAGCAGATGCTCTGTTTTATGTTTGGGTTTACTATATTTAGATAATGCAGGTTAAGTGGGAGCCGAAGGAATGATCGGCATTCTGTATCTGAGTATTAAAATAGTTTAATGTTTTACTAATTTTTATAAGTAGATATGACATCGGCTCATTATGGGTAGGTAATTAAAAATTGTAACACGTTAATCACTTTGTAATTAACCAAATATTTTTTGGATGAAATAAAATTAAGATATTAATGTGGAACGGGAATAAATATTTTTTTAATTAGACTATAGCTGTTTTCTATTCTTACCTTGAAATAATTCATTTATTTGTTTTTTTTTACAATATAGCGATAACCAGAAGTGCCCGAGCAGTATAAGTAATGAGGCATTTTAACAATTTCAGTACGGAATGCTAAGGACTGTAAAACTGTTAATAATCTAGAATAAATTAACTGCGTCTACGACAAGGTGGATACTCTGTGCTCTTAGCGTACCTATTAAAGATAAAACGAATCGAGCAAGACAAAAATAATTAAGTATAATGGTGTTATCCTTTATAACGATTTGTTTCTAAATCGGTCGACTTAACATTATCCTGTAAGGTCACAACACTACCCTAACAAAATGGCGCTCTAATTTCCCTCCAAAATTAATAACCCGCATCGCTCGTGTCGTTTTTCATCAACCTCATTTTAGTGGGTTTATTATTTATCGTGTTTTCCTCAAAACATCATTTACATCGCTTTCATAACGCCGACGCACGTTGAAAGACTGAAAATTTTGTCTATTCGACAAAATAGTGCGATAGCTGTGCTAATGACGCCATCATGGTCGCTATTTTCCCGCAGCCATTTTGAATTTGTAACGTTTTGTTTGTTAAGTTGCGTTGTGTGTACCTAATAGTATGAAAAGGTTTAGGGTCCTAGATAATGGGGTGAGCACATCAGTTTTTGTTGAAAGGACCAACTATTTTATACCCGTTTTACCAAAACGTAATAAAACAATATTAGTTGGCGTTTTCTTTCTCGTTCAAATAAATCCAAAGCAAACGATCGAAACATCGATACAGTTTATGATTTACAAGACAGTGGACATAAAAAAAACAAAGCTTATTCAACATTCCAAAAAATAAAACAACAATGAGATCGCACGGGCTGAGTTTGAGCGCCGAAAGTTGAATACAATCCCTTGCACAGTGGGCCGAAAGCGATCCAGATCTGGCTATCGGGATCTCAGTTTGTTCTCACATCATTACCCGCGCCGACGGCTACAAATTTACATCCAACACAATGGCTATCCACCATCGAGACATCATTAAGGTGATGCCGATAGCGCCAGCATAGCCGCGGAACAAATGCCTTACAGAACCTCAACCTTCTAGTCAAATAAGAACCTTATGAAAAAGGGACATAAAACCCGGTTTAGAGCTGGTCAAACTGGCGGTTACGCGGGAAAAGCCGCTCGGCTGTAATGACGGAACGTCATATAAGTTGGAATGGAGCGAGCGATTATGAGCACAAGTATGAACGCTTGTAGAGTCGAATTTAAATTGTTAGCACGGGATTACAAGGCTGGAGGGACGGTTTAGGAAAGGATCAGTTTGAGCCGAAGCCTGGGGCTATCGCGGCCGCACAATGGAACTTATAATATGGGTGATTGCGGAAAAATTGATAATAAGAATTTTGTACGCAAATCGTGGATTCTGACAACTTTTTCCTTTCTTTCAGTATTGTTTTTGACGCTCCTGCTGATGCTTTATCATTTTATGCGAGTATAATCCTTTTGAATCAACAAGTGGTATGTATTTATTTAAAAAAAAACTCAAAAAACAAGGAAAACCGCAAACGATGCGTGAATATGCTAAGTAAATAAATGTTACATTATTATCGTATGTAAAAGATTCTATATCTGAGTTAGGACATATCAACGCTGGCGTTTGCATACAATACTCGGTTCGTTACGCGCCACGATTGACGCGCGATCGACGCGCGATTTGTGTCGCCGCTGTGACGCGCGACCGACGCCTTATCGCGTCATCGCCCGCCCTAATTTGCTTCGTGCTTTATTCAGCACCTGTTTAGTTATTGTCTGCATTTTAAAATTTACGATTTTATTATAACTGTGTTTCTGCGTGGATGGAATAAAATATTTAGTGTTTCTACCAAGTCTCTGGGTACTGAAAGCTGGGTATTTTAATTGCAAGGTCTATAATTAACCGATGGGTAATATTTGAGCTCCGAATACTTATACAATTTAAATAAGCTTAGGTACAACCATAAATCACAGATATGAAAGTTTTGATTATTTCAGTTTAACGCCATTGTAAAAGTAGACACACCGTCACGCCATATTTATTATGCTAACGATCATTTGTTTATAATCTCATATCGCGATCATACGTATTAAAACAATCCAAATAATTACACAGCCCTCCAAATCCTACATTGATTAATATCAAAGAATCGCGAAACAATAACGAGATCGCGCTGACGAAAAACCGGGGAACAATCGACGAACATCGTATACGAATGTATAAAGATAAGTAAAACATGGCTACCGTACAAAAATAGCTGAGATAACACCGCGATCGCATCTGTAAACAATGGCACTGGTATCCACGCTCTCATTAGCCAGCCTTGTCGACTCCACGCGGGAAATTGTGCAATTCCGCGGGAATCCGCCGTATCGATACTCGATAGGCGATTTGTAATCGATCGACTCTTGTGCGATCGTCCATCACTAGCGGTTGCTTTTTTAATGGTCTGTTTTGATGCCATATTGTTTGGTTATTCTGCCTTAGATATTTTTATGCTCGAATTGTAATATACAGGTTGGGCAAGAAATCGTGGATCATATGAACCATGGCGATAATTGGGGTTGCTAGTAGTAAAAAAAAGGTTTTTTTAAATCCTTTTTGACCTACTGCAAATAGCCCCAAATATCACCCAGTACAAGTGCGACATAAAAGAGTAGAATTTAAATATTTGGAAACTAAAAGTTTGCATTTTCTGGCAACATCTAAAATGAATACTTGAGCTGTCAATTCATCTCGTCCGGTTTCGATTTTCGTAAGAATTTTGGTTTTTGTGTGATATTTCTGTATGTGGACAGAAAAACAGTGGAAAAACATGAATAAGGTGGATGTGCCCGTGATATAGTTTTCAAAGTTTATAAGCCGAATTCCAAGCTGGGAAGCTTCTATCCAACTTAGAAGATCTTTACCATCGTACAGCAGATTTTACTGGTAAGTAACTATTGAAAGTTGCACTGAACGTTAATTACAAACGATTAATACATTCACGCAGCAAAATTTTCGAACCAAATATCATTTACAAATTATTTGTTTACCATTTATGAGGTTATGCTAAGATAAACAAATAGCGTTGTAGTTATAGCGCGACTTAACAATGTTGATAGTGAGGCAACAAAAGTTAATGTAATTTATTGCAGATACGATTTTTTTTTTGCTATACCATATTTGTAGATGCAATCGACTAAATGGAAAGAAGCAATTTTAAAATAAATTCACGTTTATTTAACGCGTGCCGCGTTCTTTCATCGGTCTGACAGTGATGTTTTTCTTTGCTTGTTTTAGGTGTGTTGAAAGCACAGTGCGCAGAATCGTGCAACACGGCATTGAAAACGGTGGGAAATTCTCAACACCAGCTAAACACAGGGAGGGTCGTCCCCCAAACGTATTGGATGACTTTATATTGAAAGCAATTGATTATTAAAAATACTTATTTTTTGTGAAGTTGTTGTACATAATTATCAAATATTTAATAAACATACTTATTTAATATATTTACTCATTATTTATATCCAATAAATAAATAATACTATTCAAGTATCAAGATCAGCTGGGTCGTACTAACTGGGTTGCTTTCTGAGCGATTGTGGCGCCCTCATTTAACTTCTACTCTTTTATGTCGCACTGTACCGTTTGATCTACGATTTTCGGTCCACCTTGTGTTATTGCTCGTGCTCGAACTATTTAATTAATAGTTTAATCGGTGAGCACTTACTCACCTATAATAAAATCAATTAGCAATATCTTTATAGACTGTCTTAAATTATTATGTACAGTTAAATAAATAAAGCCGCAAACTTATTTAAAAACTTCGACACCTGATTATTATTACCAATTAATGAATACAAATGTCAGAAGTTACGTCCTAAAATACCGATTAAAATATGATCATGACATTTGATACGTCAATAATTCTAGTCTATGGTTTGCAAATAAGTTTGCAGACGGGTCTGACTTGTGCTGTTTAACACTTATCTGGTCAGATTAAGATTTAGATAACATAATTTAATTAAATAATTGTTGTTTAAGTTATTTTTAATTCTTTACTGTTAGAATTTAAAATATATTTACATAATTGACTTGAATTCTTATAACAAACAGGTCGGCACGGTGCGGCGCTAAAATGAGGAATAGCATTGACTTTAAAATTAAATCGGTTTATCTATTTTATCTTTTGAATATGACATTGAAAATAAATTATTGATTAAGGCTTGGCATAACAAGGAACGTCACTAGCAGTCTATTGCAAACATCGATAGTACAATTCTTGAATGTCGCACATGACGTGTGCAACTGTTCTTTGCTTTTAACTGTTATTTTTTATAGTACTAGTGACATTCCTATAAATACCAGACCTTGTTTAATAAATTGCTATCAATGTCATTTAAACAAATAAAATAGAAAGTAATTTTGTCTGTTTCGTTAAGTCTATTCATGTTTTTAAGCAATAGTTATAATAAATCTGTAGAAAAGTCATTTTTGTAAATCGATAATATTTCCAAAAATAGCCAGGGTGTTAAAGGATAACTAACAGAACCCATTTCCAGCATTTTAGTCTGTTTCTCTGTTTAGTCGTGCACGCATCACGTAAAATGTACGAAACGGTAATGGCTTTGGAAAAATATTACATAATTATCTTAGCCATAATTTTACAAATCATTGTTACCATAATGTTAAGTTCAAGCAAATGATTAAAATTCGAATATGGGTAGTAATTATTATTCTTCCTACCCCCACTGAACAATCCCAACATCACAATACTGAACACACAATTCAGAAACACGGACAGTTGAACTCCATATTCGATAGATGGCGTTGTGCATTTGACGTCATTTTCTGCATGGCGGTGAAATGACACTAGGAAAAAATGGTAGGTAGGTTGGGTAGGTAGCAAGGTAAGTAGGGTAGGGTAGGCAGTTTATTGGCGCGGAACCACGGGCACAGCTACTTTAAAATAAATAATTAAATAAATTAAGCTCAGGTACAATAGCACTTTTAAAAAAAAACACAAATATTGGTCATACCAAACCAAAACTTAATCGGCCAATCTTGACCACTTCCTAGCTTATCAATTAAGTTATTGATAACTAATTAAACTACTAGTTATCGAAGATAATAGAAACGGGCAGCTTTTGAACCGCATCGCATCTGATTAACTTTCATTTTCTGCATCCTTGCATAATTTTTGACACATGTTTAAGTATCTATCAGAAGATAGCTATCTGGAATTTCTGATTTCAAAATGATCTTACTTAAATATCAGAAGCACAGACGTAAATCTAACTAGATAACGCAAGTCCCTCCATCTGTATGAAAACCAAGCGTGCCAGTTTGTCACACATAATTTAAAAACAAATTTACCTACCAATGAAAGAAAACATTTCCAATGCCTCGGCCAACTTTTTCCTCGGCCAACTTTTTCTATACAGTATTTACAGCTCACTATGGCATAATTAGGCATTTTTCTGGATTTCAGTGAATTTCCGGTGCCGATAATGCTAAATGAAAGCTCAAAGTACGATCATTGATCGTAATTTTACTCCGTTTTTTGACACGCGAAGTTCATACAATCGCGTCATCTAGTTAGATTTATATCTGTGATCAGAAGATAGCTATCAGGAATGTCGGATTTCAAAATGATCTTACTTAAGTCAGATATTTATTGATATCTAAGATATATATCAGCAAGAAATATATTTATGAGTTAAGATGCCATAATCTGCCTAAGCAACTTTGATTCTTATCGAAATATATTCCGCAACTGGAACGAATATTCTAGTTTAAAAAAAAATCTTTTATAATTTTAACAATGAGTCCTTTAACACACTGGCTATTTTTTATAAATATTTTCGATGTACTAAAACTGTAATGGATTGGAAAAGTCTTTTTTTGGCTTTTTTGTCTAAGCTGTTGCGTTCCACTCCTGCTAATTGTGAGACTATTACGTTCGGTCTACATTATTTTTTGGTTCCAATATACCTATCAACAAGCTTAAACATTCGTAGCGGTCAATACCAACAATAAATAACCCGTGCTACCAACAAACAAACACGTAAAAACCGCAACATCAAATAAATCCGCAACGAATGCCGTTTAAAAACGCACAAAGCTAGCAAATCGACTACATATCTGTACAATGCCACCTCACTATAAATATCTTAGGCCATACCACGGATAAATCTCCAGAAAGAAGCTCTGAAGCTTTTTTAACAACCTTATCTCTACTATGTAAGGTTTAAAATTCTTTGGCCTGTGTTGGTGTAGGGATGTCAACGATATTTCGCGGGGGCAATTAGGGGTGTCCATGTTGAGTTGTGGTGAAGAGATTGTTGGCAAATATATTGGGCTATGTGCGTGCAAGTTGATGTGTGTCAGAACTGGTCAAATGCTTGGGTAGGACATTGTATTGATAATCAAGAGGGCCTAGATAACAATTAAAAAAATATCAGAATGTATTTTGATCGAAATGTCATGTGGTCTATCGCAAACATTTAAGTTTTTTGACAATTACAATCGCATACGATGGATTTTTACTTTGTGAAGACTCAAAGTTTGAAAATATAATGGTCGGGAGAAAATCGTAATGCGTAGAACGTAGAACTTTCATAGACTGAAGAGTAAAGGTTTGGACACACTGGGTCCTTTACTTCTTCAAATTATTTTTATTTATCTAATTATGAATTCATTGTCCTTTTTATTACTTTGGTTCGATGTGGAAGTAATTTAATGAGTTTCAAAATTACTCAAGAAATCTGTTCAAAGCTCAATAAAACACGTAAAATCCTTAACCAATATTAAAAACCATTCATTGTCGATACACTATTTAATTACGTATTTATTTACTTCTATAAATATTAATACAAACCGCTATTTATTATCTAGATCGTATCGCACTTAGGAGACGATTTAATTTAAATCATATGTACATAATTTAAACATAAGGAATTAAGGTTAAACTTGAAACGATTCGAGTTTTTTATGATATTGTTAAAATGGATGAAAAGATGGTTCCTTCGATTGGATTTAAAGTAATTGGTGATGAATGTATAATATATTGATTTGGTGGAACTTGGCTGTATAATCATGTTAACGCGGTCAACTCTAATTGATTGATGCCCGAGATATTATTATGCCAATAACGTTATAGGCAATCTATTAACGAATTAATAATATATGCTAATTTTGTTTTTAGTTGAAATAAGAAATGTATGGTGGTATCACTTAAGAGCGGACTCTAGTCAACAGGAATTTGAAAAACAGGTATTTGAAGAAACTATTGCCGTCGCGTCACCTCCAACCTCACCCCGTAAAGTGCGAAAGGGACAACTGCAGTTCAGGCTGATTTTTCCTACAAAAACTTTGACTAAAAGACGTTTCGTATTCTGCTGTTTTCTTCATGAAAACTGGTCTGATCTAAAAAATTCTTATATCAAAATTTAGAGGAAAAGTATATCTATGCTCCTATCATTTCTTTTTTTGTTTGGATTGTCATATTTCTTTTTGTGATTATGTTTTGGAAAAAAGGATATGATACAGGCACGTATTAATTAGACCTAGATTTTATGGAAAAAAATCATTGCTCTAGAGGCATTATCCACGAAGAAAACAGCAGAATGTGTTTGTATGGAGAAAGTCTCACTTAAGCCGAGTCCCGTCTTAAGCCAATTTTTTTATTTTTTTCTATTGGTTGATATGTCAAATAAATGGCAATGACACGTATATGTCAACATTTTGAGGGATTATTAATTTAAAAATAAACTTACATATAGTCGGGAAATAGTTTCATTATAAAATGACGGTTACGGAACTAAAATGTTTAACTACTCCATATTTAAAAAAGTAGAAGGCAATTTCGTACTATTACATTTCGTATTATTATTATTAAATAAAAAAAACTGGAACTTACGTTCCAGTTTTTTTTATTTATTATTGATAGGCTCGCGTTTGACCACCACCTGATTTTAAGCGTTAATGTGGTCGACTATGAATTGAAACCTCTTAGAAAGTGCAGTTTGGTTAAAATCCACTACACTTACTATAGATACAACAGCGTATTCGTTATTCCGTCTGTCATAAAGCAACATTTTGACTGATGGTATCATTATACCGCGTTGACCTGTCTTCGCTTACGAATCGAAATTCGCGATCGTTTCCGAGATATCTCGAATTCTCGAATGACAATAAACGGACAGCCGCGCGATATTCTGCCGAGATACACGATGTGTGGTCACCTTTACTTTTTACTCGATTCCAGATTGTATTGTGTTATGAATAGGGTTTACGAATTTATGTTTTTTTTATTAATTTATTTGCTTTTGAGCGTTTTTGATCAAGTGAATCAATAAAAAAAAACGTGGCAAAAATACTAAAGTTTTATCCAAAGTGGTTTTGGTCTATTTAATTTAATTTAAATACCTCATTAATAAATTTAACTATATTTTGTAAAAACTAATTAGTAACATTTTCAGATAAAGATTTTAGTCAACTAAGAAAAATGTCATGATTTTTAATTGGCTTTACTATTAAAAAAATAACCTTTTTTTTGGTTCTGGTTACCCTAGTTATGAATCGATATTTATTTCGGCGTTGTATTCCGTTATGAACTGTTTTGGATATGGTTTACGATTATTTAATTAATTTATTCGATTTTTATCACGAATTCCAAATAAAGTTGATAAAAGAAGACTGAAATTTTAAATACAGTTATTTCGGTGATTTAATTTTTTATGTTTTCTAGCTTATGATTTGATTTTAAACTATTTAAAATAATATTTATTACAAAAGCCAATTAATAACTGTGTCAGATAAAATTCCAGGCAATTAAGAAAAAGATCTAGATTTTAAATTGCCGTTAAAACAAAACTTAAAACCATTTTTCAAACTGGTAAGCCTAGTTATAAATCCATACAAAATCTAGCCAATTGAAAAAAAATATCTAGACTTTTAACGTAATTATTTTAATTGCCACAAAAAAAAATTCTTAAAACCATTTTACAAATTGGTAACCCTAGTTATCGATAATTTATTTATTTCGGCTTTCCATCCCGCGTTTTTATGCGTCGGTTATTCTGTTAAAATTGAATGGAGTTTAAGGATTAATGTTACATTATGCTGTAAGGAGTTCTGTACTATGTGCAGAGGTGAATTTAAAACGCATTTTGTAGTCGTTAGGCCGCCGTCCAGTTCGGCAGCATTATGCAGAGTGGACAGTTAATATGCACGTTACCTTACAAGGCGTTGTTTATCTCGTCCGTTTGTTGGTGTACTTACCTGAAAACAAAATGGTTGGTGAGTTTGATAGTTGTAACATGCATATTGAAAGTTTTTATTGATTAAGCAACTTTACACCAGATAAAAAACGAAAAGCTCTTCAATGAGAGTTTATAGTTAGTCGAAAATCGTTTCAGAGCTGAAAATCCTTCCTTGAAATCTTTTCTCGGTATCCTCGGAAAACGGGGAATTGTAGGCACACAATTTTCTGAGGGTTTTGAAATTTGGTTTAAGCGACTTATCATAATAAAATACTCAAAACAACTACCAACAGGTACCTATTGCAGTATCTACCCAAAGTCATGACCCACTTTCAAACTTTAAACTACCCTCGAAAAACAACCAGCACGACACACAAATACGTCAAAGTTTGCACCCTGTCGCATAATGTCACCTTTACATTAGCCGTATATTCATAAGGCATCGTTCAGGGTAACAAGAGCGTAGCGGAAGCGGCAGCGGAGGCGACGAGAGGGTTTATACTTCTTAAAAGATAGCTTGAACTCTGTGACATATGTCAAACTGACGTATACATTATTGTTAGCCTGTCAAGCGCTATTGTTACTGTATTGATACTGACAGCTGTCAAAGGCTAAAATGTTTGGGATTGAATATTTGACATTTCGGTGTTTCTGATAGTCCTTTTAACTGATACTATCCCTTTGTTTGGAGCCTCTGATTGCCGCAAACAGTGCATAGTGTTTATATAGCAGGAAACAGGCAGGTGCATGGGATTGTATTGGGTAAAACAGAAGACAAACGCTCTTGAGCTTATCCTGTTTTGCTGGTTTTCCATTAGACTGTTTTGAGGAAACGGATCGCCTGGAAAAAGGATGTTATGGCTCAATATTCCATATACTTGCTCTAAGTCTGGTGAAAGCCTTCCTAAAGGTCGTAGTTCATTACATGTCCCCGCTCCAACACCGCTCCCGCACAACACCGCCTCAAACGGAGATGACTGCTCGCTGTCCACGCGCTGACAGCTAGCAGGCACGTCCACGTGCCGACCGCTTTTGCCTTCCTTTTACGACAAGCGAGCAGTCTGCGTGCGTACAGCGCGCGGCCGCTTGAAGCACGTGGTAAGCATGCGGTAAGCGAGACGTCAGCTGTCGAGTAGTACGATGCCGGTAAGCTCGCTTGTCTGCTAATGTGTGTTGTCAATGTAAAGTTTGTCTACAGAGGATTCCCTGAAGCTCACATTTCAATGAACATTATTTTGCAGAGTCGGAGCGTTGTCGTCGGCCACGACCGACGGACTCATCAGATAGAAACGCGCCCGCCAAAACCTCTCACTCTGTCCTCTCCCTCAGGCATGAGGAAGTGAAATAGATCTCTATCGACACGCACTGCGCCCTCTGTGTGTCAATAAAAGTACCAGCGTTTGTCAACGCACACTATTCGTGACGTTTTATTGGTTGTTACGTGAAATATTCAGACATATGGGTGGGGAAAGTATGAAAATTGAGGGCATATGAATGTGAAGTGTTTTGGATGCATTCTGACGGAGTTCAGGTGGTTTGTGGTGAGTTATGAAGGGAGTAGGAGTACATTGAGGGCTTTTAGCAATTCAGTTTTACTGATTGAATAGAGTGTCCGTGGAGTTCTTTCCACGTTCTTCTCCATAGAGACCTATTGACGCTTGCGAATGTGTAACTAGCTTTATAATTAGCCTGACAATTTAATAGTTAAAAGGACTTTTGTAAAACGATAATGGGGTAATTGAAATAAATGATTTTGAGTTTTAGTTGGATCATGTTTTTGTTTTGTAATGACTATCAAAAATCATGTTGGGCTTTTTATTGGGTTATACAATGTGTCCAGACTTGTAGTAATAAAACTTTAAGACCGTAAGATAAAAACACCCCACATATGTGATGAAATCACCACACTCTCAAAGTAAGAGCAATTTTAGTACCTGAATTATTCACCATATCCACATGTCTAACAACCATTATTTTGGACCCAGGTCTCACAGAGTTGTAAATTTAATGTTGTTTTTACGGCCGTAGCATAGAAAATCAAAATAAAGATTCTACAAACACTCAAAAGATAGAATAGAATAGAAAACATTCCGTCTGGACACATTGTATATTATATCACTTTAAGCCGTAGTCCGGACACATTGTATGTTATATCACTATTCCGTAGTCCGGACACATTGTATACTATATTTTCAAATAATTAAGGTAAACCATAACTAATATAATACTACCATACCATAATACTACCTATTTGATCCGCGCGCTCTGTCGTTTGTCTATGGTTTCGACAAATGATCATTGAGCATCGCGTTTATATATTTGTATTATACTTACACTTACTTTGACCCACCTTCAGTGTTTTATTCTATTTTGTTTGTTATTTATATATTCTTCTATTTTATTTTTTTTATTTTATAAGTCCTGTTTCCGTAAGTGTGTCCGTGGCATCAACAGTAGGCCCTATCAGAATATCAGCGCAGCGTTATTACCTTTTTTAGATATCGCTGCACATGCTGAGATAGGAGCCTTTTTGGTCTCGCACAGGGTTTTTTTTATTTTATTATTGTTTAAGTGTATGCTTATTTTCTCGTGTCTCCTGTGCGGGTCACAAATAAATATTTTTCTTTCTTTCTTTCTTTCTTTCTTTCTTTCTTTCAGAAGCTGCTGAAAACTTTCAAACCATCTACACTCTATGTTTGAGAAGAGGACTATGCCCTCTAGTGGGACAGTTAGGTACAGGCGGGTACTATTTTACACTATTCTCGCCTAAAATTATAAACCTCGGCTCTCATGCTGCACAGAGTTACCACAGACCAAAACGACTCGGTAGATTTAAGAGCGGACTCTAGTCAACAGGAATTTGAAAAATAGGTATTTGAAGAAAAAAATTCCGTCGCGTCACCTCCAACCTCACCCCGTAAAGTGCGAAAGGGACAACTGCAGCTCAGGCTGATTTTACCTACAAAAACTTTGACTAAAAGACGTTTCGTATTCTGCTGTTTTCTTCATGAAAACTGGTCTGATCTAAAAAATTCTTATATCAAAATTTAGAGGAAAAGTATATCTATGCTTTCTTATCATTTCCTTTTTTGTTAAAAACTTATAAATTTTGTCTGAAAGTCTTCTGAACATGGCGGTAAAAACGGGATTTTTTTTCGGATTTTTGGATTGTCATATTTCTTTTTGTGATTATGTTTTGGAAAAAAGGAAATGATACAGGCACGTATTAATTAGACTTAGATTTTATGGAAAAAAATCATTGCTCTAGAGGCATTATCTACGAAGAAAACAGCAGAATGTGTTTGTATGGAGAAAGTCTCACTAGAGTCCCCTCTTAACTTCGTAAAAGATAGCTTGATCTATGCGACATATGTCAAACTGACGTATACGTTATTGTTACCTGTCAAGCGCTATTATTACTGTATTGATACTGGCAGCTGTCGCAGAGATAAAGCTATCTTATATGAAGTATAAGAGGAAAGAAACTCAACAATCTCCTGGGGGGGTCTAAATTAAACAACTATAAGGTGTCAAGTATCAAAGAAGTTAATAAATCAAGATCTTAATTAATTCACTACACTCTGACCTCCATAGAAATAGTTTATATTAATATTAAATATTAATAAAACGATAAAATGGATCTTATTACCAAATTAAGCTGTCATCGGTATACATAAGATGTTGAGTAATATATATTGCTGCTGATGCCGTTTCTAAACTAATGTTATAGCGTTATGAAACTAAAAACTATTCGGATTTACATCTGAAACTCGTTTAATAAGATTTCTTTGATGACAGAGAAATATGAGCGGTTTTCCGTGTGGCCCAAGTTATGGAAAAAAGCGACTGGAATGAAATCGTAGCTTTCTTTAGGTCATGAATTCAAGGTTATTTTGTAGATAGCTTCTAATAAATACAGAAATAATACAGAGATTTCTCGATATTCTTAATTAATTTTAGTGTTTTTCGACGGAAAGCAAGCCAAGGCAAATGACAGCCCAGACAACAATCCGACGGTGTTATTTGAAGATTGTGATTGTTATTACAAATATTCATAAGTCTGGCAACCAGTCCTATCAATAAGCATCGTGTGGTAATAGAATGCGTTCTAGACGTGAAATTATAGCAGCTGGTAAGCAGAAATATAAGCGTCATTTTTTTTAATAGTCTTTAGGCTCGCGACCGCTATCTCGCCTGATGGTAAGCGCCGTCATTTCGGGCAAAAAATGTCCTGACGACTGCTGCCCATTTTTCAGAATAATCATTTTCACACTCTCTTCATCTCTTCCCTTACACCACTCCAAAGGGCCTATCACTTTCTCAGCAAGGCTATACGCATCGCGTGCTCACTATCACGCTTATCACGCCATCAGCACGCCACTGACACGCGTTGTCATGCGTGACGCGAGACGCGTGACGCCAGTGGCGTGTCAACGCACCTTATTTTCAGGCTTTTTACATACTTGATGCGTATGTGTGGTGATCAATCAGTTGAGTTGAGTTGTCAGGAACGTGGTGGACTGTTTATTTTGTTTTTGGAATTTGAGGGTAGTTTTGAAAAGGCTTGGTGTCTTCTTCTTCTTTTGGGGACGATGGAGATTTGTCCTGAAGATATCTGATTAGGTGTGGCTTGATGAAATAACACCAAGAATATATGTGAAATGTTTCAAATTGTAGCCCTAGGGTCACAAAAGACAGTCAACGTGCAAGCCCATTCATTTTCATTTAATCGGCAGCGGGTTGCCGTACTACATAATTTGACGAAGGAATTGTGGGCTTGCCCTGAATCAGACGACTTTTGAATATTGTCCAAAACGAAGTTTTCAGGTGCTTTCTTAGCAAGCCCTACCAGCACCTTCTCAGCTACCAACTTTTCTCCTTGCCAGCTCCCTGTGCCATCAAAAATCTAAAACTGAAAATAGAGGTTCTTAATTCCATATTTTCGTGTGTAGAGCAAGATATTATCTTACCTTCTCAATGCAAGCCGAATATCAACGCTACCTAGGTATAGAATATATCACTGATGGCAAGCCAAGGCATCGTATACACTAACGGAATCCTTTGACATACCCACATATGCTCACAGCCTCCTCCACAATATTTAGTATCTGCTAGCGTATTAAAGCTCACAGGGGTTACAAAGCTTGGCGTGGGTGCTAGATACCCATCTAGGCATTGTCCCCGACTGCGCCTGGTTCTCAGTTAATAGATTTGCGTATCAAGCTGGCCTGGCCAACCAATTTATATGTGCGGAGAGTCTTTGGCCGAATTAAATGATGTGGATATGTTGCTAAGATATTCAAGTTAAGGAAAAGACGAAATTAAAGTAACTAATCCTCGCAGGAACGGTAGAAAGCGGTGGTCATCTTATTTCGCACTTCTCTGTTGCAAAAAAATGGGAGTGTAGTTTCTGTCATCTACGGGGTGTTTGGTGGCAAGTCTACTTACATCAAGTTTTTATGATTATCAACTTAATACGACGTAATCTGATGGTTGAGCTGAGTGGTGCCGATCCATGCGTCATGTTCGTGAACAGGCGCCATCAGTTGTGATTGGTCATATAACTTAGCTGCCTCGGCCTGTTACTGTATTTTTTTTAATTGTTTGTTAGTCTAGACGCTTTTACGTGCAGGTTTTTTTACATCGTTCTCACATAATATATGTATTTTTTTAACAAGAATGATGTTACAAAAAACTTGTAATTAAAACTGATGGAAAATAATGTCCGTGGAGTTTCTTGCAAATTCTTCACCATTGAGACCTACTGAAACTGATGCAACTGGGGTTTTGTTTGATTATTCAAAAGTACCTCTAAGGTAGTACCTATATTGCGTGTCTTTTAGTCTGTGCTAAATAAATGTAGTTTCTTTCTTCTTTATTTTCTTTAGTAAGTTATATTAAACGGTCAACTGTCCAGGTTGGCCGGCCGCCGGGGCGCTGTCGGATGACGTTCCCGGGGGCCATTTTTCGCGATCGCCCGGTCTCAGTAAAACGCCGATTTCTCGGTACTTTTGTATGGGGACCATGTATAAATGTTATGTTGTTAGAATTGTGATAAAATAAGCTATCTGATTTCATATGGATTTACCCAGTTTTACCTTGTAATATATTTGATATATTATATATATTATATTATACTATCGTCTATTAAAGTACCGATTTAAACCCTGATCCTTTGAGAATATCCTTTCCCGTGACGTATTTCGGTCAAAACTTGTACTGACAGGTATATTTTCCGATTCGGTCGGGTGGACAGATAACGCACAGGATGCTTTTTTCCAATTCGGTCGGGTGGACAGACCAGGGGGTAAGGGTTTTAAAAACCGTTTCCAATGTTTATTTCTATGTTTTCAATGAAAAGTAGAGGACATTTTTAACAAACGCCTTTTATGATTAAAAATTACAGTTCTCACAACATTTTTCGTCCCCTTTTCAACCCACTCCAGTGCTGAACCATAATTAGAACGTAAACAAAGTAGGCCTGTATATATTAATTAAGCTTGCACTCATATCCCGGCAGTATACACGATATAAACGGGCTTGCCCGGCACTCCCAATACTTATCTGTTTTGATAATAAACTATGGTGACTGAATTACCATATTATGCCGTCACATTTTCAGCTGAGTAACTCTTTGAAAAATGAGCTTTTTGATAAACTAAATATAAAGTAAAGAGGTATATTTTTTGTTTATTTGTGGAAGGAAATCTCTGGTAGAACTTGATGCGATTACGAAAGTTCTTTTGCTGATTGAAAGCAAAGCTTTTGCTATTGCTAAGTAATATGAACATAGTTTTTATCCCGGTAAAAAGTGCCTAAAGGATGAATCCGCGTGAAAAACCTAGTGTTTTGTAACTATAAAATGTTTTGGGCATAAAAGTAGCTTGTGTAAATAGTGAGACATAGGTCACGGGTGTTAACTCGCGGGATAATGATGCTAGTGTTTTTATAACCGTACAATTCAGAGGTGATCCTATTATTTTAAGAGTGTACCTATTATTTTTCATATTTATTTTAACATACAATATCTAGGGTGCCTTTTACACAAATGTAACAACCTGTAGATGAGTTTCAAGTGGTTAATTAATGATTTATCTGCATTATCTTGAGTCGAATTTAATTTGTGTTTTGCTCATGGTAATTATGTAAAGTTTGAAAGATAAGCTGCGTTAAGGTGAAGCTTAATAACCGATAGTTTAATTTTTAATTAGCTGATTTATTAGTGAGAATTCTGGAATGCCTCAGTAGCTGCTCGGAGTCTGGACTTGTCCCCGGATGATGGCAAAAGGCTCTAGTGATCAATCGCTTACATTTTGGCATTCCGAAAAACGCCATCAATGGCATCGAATAACTCTTGTCGCCGCATTGTTGTCACATTTTCATTCCTGTCTGGGAAGCCTTAATACAGATATTATTAGGCAGAAATCTTGTTGAAATTCAATCGAAATTATCTACAAAGCACAGAACAACTACTGTATTTAATCTATTCAAGAATCCTACCGGAAAATGTTCCTGATTCAGCCATTTCCCCGCTACTCTGTTATCATTAAATATGTATCAAGCATATCGATAAAATATGGACTTATAAGATAGGAGATCGTAATAACTTATCAAGTTTAAATGTAGCAATAGTGCATAATAAGCAAGCGTTATCAGGAGATCGGAAGCCATTTCCCTTGTAAAGCCTTTCATAAAACGCAATCGATTTTATTGAAGTACTCTTAGACGTTTTAATCGGTAATTTTTAATCATTTAAGGAATGTCAGGATCTCGAGGGATTGCGGATATTAGTTATATTTTATTGGTACAGAGGAAAAAGTTGCAGAGTGTGGTGATCCTAGAGATTGCGGATATGAGTTACATTTTATTGGTACAGAGGAAAAAGTTGCAGACGTTGCAGAGTGTGGTGGTCTAAGTAGAGATTCCTGAAACTCTATTGTCTATTTGCCTGACTATTGATACATGACTTTTTGAACAACTTCATCATCAGCCTTTTAATGTTGGGGACATAGGTCACCTTTTTGTGAGCCTTAATCCATAACGCGGACCTAGTGCAGGTTGGTAGATGTCACATGTCTTCGAATTTTTGGTTCTAAGACATGCCGGTTTCCTCATGTTTTCCTTTATAGTGGTGATGAAATAATTTACACAAAGTAAAGCGCCTGCCTGGGTTCGAAATCACGACCCACGACCTACAACTTGTAAGTCACGGCTGTTACCACAAGTGTGTGCTCTTAAGTGCCAATGGTTTTTGAAAATTTTGTTTTGCCAAATATAAAATTTACGCACCATCCAGGCGGCTTCTTCGAAACGTACTGGCAGTATAAAAATATTCTATGTCCTTCTCCAAGGTCTAATCTATCTCTACAGAAAAAAATGTATCTCCTATACATATTTTGGTCAGCTGACGACAAATTTGTATGGAAGAGACAATTTTTAGGGTTCCGTACCTAAAGGGTGAAAACGGGACCCTATTACTGAGACTCCGCGGTCTGTCTGTCTGTCCGTCTGTCTGTCTGTCTGTTACCAGGCTGTATCTCATGAACCGTGATAGCTAGCCAGTTGAAATTTTCACAGATGATGTATTTCCGCCGCTATAACAACAAATACTAAAAACCGAATAAAATAAATATTTAAGTGGGGCTCCCATACAACAAACATGTTTTTTCTGCCGTTTTTTGCGATTATGGTACGGAACCCTTCGTGTGCGAGTCCGACTCGCACTTTTCCAGTTTTTTTTTTTGAGACATTACCATGACTTCTTTCGAGAAAGTTGTTTACTTTACATGAGCAGAAGCAGTTTTTACAGTATGGCCTCACCTTTCCGTTACACCGTGTATACGAAAATTGATCAAAATTTGTTCCGATAGATATACTTTCACAAATGTATTACTATACTTCATAAAAGATAGCTTGATCTCTGCAACAGCTGTCAGTATCAATACAGTAACAATAGCGCTTGACAGGCTAACAATAACATATACGTCAGTTTGACATATGTCGCACAGATCAAGCTATCTTTTATGAAGTATAGTATCTATTTATGAGGCAACTTTAAAAACTATTCAACATTCAGCCAATAATCACACAAGCTCGCTCATACAGTAAGTAAACATCCCCATAATATTACTTGCGTTTATTTTTAACGAGAACAAGATTGAGCGTGATGGTTGCCGAGTGGCCCCTATCTCGGGCTAAAAGCCCCGTATCTAAGGCATCTGGAATGGGCTACACGTGTTCAGATAACGCTGGTCTAGACTGCTCTGTCTATGGTTGTGTTTGATTTATTTGCCGAGGATGATAGGATGAGAAAATCGATTTGGTTGTAGTTGTCATGGATGTGAGGAAAGCGTTTTGTGATATTCTGAGGTTTATTGAAGCAGAAGGCCGGTTTGAGTACTTAGAACGTTCAGATTTAAGTAATTAGTATAGTCATCTCGAAAAAACTTAATTCAAAAAATCAAAAAACCCGACTGCTTCAAAAGCGAACTAAAAAGTCGTAAACAAGGAAAAAATCATGCTGTGCAGTCGGAGGATACATATTCGCGGGCTGGCTGACCAAAATCTGGTGTATCCTCCTCCTGCACAGCATGATTTTTTCCTTGTTTACGACTTTTTAATTCGCTTTTGAAGCAGTCGGGTTTTTTGATTTTTTGAATTAAGTTTTTTTTATTTATAACTTTTTAGTTAGTTTTTTTTCGAATTAGATACATTTAAACATATAAGTGTTATATATTTTTGAAATCACCTCTTAAAACCCTTTATTTTGATACCCCGCACGATGGGTTTGGAAGAAAAAAAAAATTTGAGCCCCCACAATATGGCACCCAAAAGCTGCCATTTTTCTATTATTCAATTTTAATGTAGCCTATGACACTCGCAGGGTTAAGACGCATCGATTGACGTATGAATCATCAAAATCGACCAACGCGTTTGGTCTCTGGAACGCCATATAGGAACAAACATACATACATACTTACATACTTACATACATACATACATAGACTGATAAACACATTACCCTCCTTCGGCAGTCGGGTAAAAAGAAAGAAATAGCTTCTGAAATCGATATGCTTAATAGAGTAGATGATAAAAAAAAACTTATTCTTTTGTCATTTATTTCCGTCAGTTAGATTACCTAAAAATATTGGACACGAATTTTTCTTTGCGTAGTAGACATAGACGGAAATCCACGTCGCGTCTTTCATCTCGCTTGTGATCGGTCGATTGATGGCGGTAAAACCATTTGCCTGCCGAATAAACTTGCGCAATTAGGCTGCAGGAATTGTATAGATAATGAAAGTCTGAAATAGCCAAGTCAAAGGCCTGTGGGGACCCGGAGGCGGCTTCATTAACTCTGACACCAGAGATGGCCACATTGAGGAGCTCGTGGCTAAATAATAACAGCCGCACGGGTCGATCTTTAAGGTCTTTAAGGTCGGTCCGTGGATGGGTGACCATTTCAACATACCGAGTTTCCTCCGTGCCTCGGAAAGCACGTTAAGCCGTTGGTCCCGGCTGTCATTTGAAGATCTTTGACAGTCGTTACGAATAGTCAGAAGCTTGAGATCTGACACCAGTCTTGCCAAGGGGTACCGTGTTACCCAGTTACTGGGTTGTGGAGGTCAGATAGGCAGTCGCTCCATGTAAAACACTGGTTCTCAGCTGAATCTGGTTAGACTGAAAGCCGACCCCAACATAGCTGAGAAAAGGCTGGGCAGATGATGATGACCAGAGATGGCCACATCCTCAAACGAAAAGAAGATGGCAACAATAAACGCCAAAAACTTGTCAAAATATGGGCAAATTATAACTATTTTTGACAGATTGTGACTGCGATACGAATGCTAATGATTCTTAATGAATACGGTAATTGCTCCTGTGATTTGTGTTAGTTATACGTCAGAATCTGAATTGATATTTAATTATATTTTGTTTCAAGATCACAGCAATATTATTGTTGTATTTTTTAGTGATCTCATAATATATTATGAAATGTTATCAGCAAACGGCACGTGTATTGTTGACACTCAATATTTTTTCGGTGATTAGCGCCCCTAACGGTGTTCATAGATAAAATATTTAAAAAAAATACTAGGTATGACACTTAGTCCAACTAATAAAAGCTAAAAGGGTTCTTGAAGCGAGATCAAAGATGCAGGAAGACAAAAGAACAACAAACGAAAAATCTAATGTTCTCAATTTTTTCCAAAACTTATGATCCATGCAAAAGCTAGCCGTAAATTAAGACAGTGCAGATAGACCGCATAAATCCGCTGTATCGGCCAATAGGCGATCGCTATCACCCCCTTATAACCCCGTTTCCACCCCCTATGGGGGCGAATTTTCGTTATCCTGCACACGTAGTGCAGCTGAGAATTAATATCTAGATATTTTGGACATTGATAACGTTCTTGTGAACGGAGGAGATAAATGGAATGGTGTTGCAGGTATTGCATGTTAAATTGGAAATTCTAGCTAAAACTTATATGTGGAAAACTGTAGCTAAGGTTTAATTTTGTTAAGGTGGCATCACGAACTAGACTGCTTGGATGAGGTGATGACGGATTCGGCCACACAACAACCGTAAGAAGTGATAAGACTTTAGGGAGTCCATTGCTCAGTAGTGGAGCAGAGTGGGTTTATAAATAAATAATAAATAAAATAAGATGTCATGGAGGTCCAATCACGATGGCCAGAAAAGTAAAATTTATAATTTTTGGTCCCTCGTATCGTGGGGTATCCATATCACCCCCATGTGCCGCGATTTTTCATAGTTATCGAGATATTTTTTTTTTCTGAATTTTTGAGAATTTTCGACGATTTGTCGAGTTTTTTGTTGCAACTAAATCTTCATGAGTAATTGTTAATCAGCTTCGTAATTGTGATGAAAGTTTTGAAAATGTTGGAATAAAGTGAAAATTTACCTCAATTTCGACAGTCGCCTACCTTTTATATTTTTTTTTTATATTGCTCTGGTCAAAATACCCAAAAAATCTGAAAAGAATAACGATACCCCACGATACGAGGGACCAAACTTTTTTCGACGGACGTCTTTATTTTGGCCACCCTGTAGAGAAGAGAGTTCATTTTCAACGTTCTACGGAGAATCAAAAGCTGTAAATGCTGCTGTGCAGAGCCCCGGACCAATGCTAGTCTTAGTTCTTAAATCTGAGTGGACAGCATTATCTCAACAATTATATCTTAAAGCCCCTTTTATAGCTCAGTCGAAATCAATTTGTAGTTGACTTATGTTACCGCACAGTCAGATATGTTTTGCCGCAGTTCATTTCAAGAAACATTGTCTCTATTAATATTATCTCTAAAACAATATTCACGAACAATTCGCTATAACTTGTCCGTATCGAGTATCTAAATCTCTGAATATGACAAAGCAACAAATTTCCACACTTCAATCTGTATGCGCGTGGGCATAATCGCGAACATCTACGAGCCGGCCCGAAGCCGCCCGACGCGACCCGAGTGTGCCCGAACCTATCGCCGACTGTGTCCTGGCTATCTGACGGACGTGGGTGGCCGATCTATCTGAAATGCCAAGTTGAAGAGAATGTGAATTTGACGGTCAAATGGGCGGCTTGATAACTTGCGGCTATTTATTTAACGCTGGTAACCCGCGAGCCACTTAACTTGAGGAAGTGAAGTAAAGGAAAATGCGTGAGGAGTATCGCTAAACTTTAAAAAAAAAATGTAAAGCTTGACTTGAACGTAGGTTTAGCGGTCTGCATAGGTTCAAATTTGTAAAAAAAATAAAATAAAAACCGGCCAAGTGCGAGTCGGACTCGCGCACGAAGGGTTTCGTACCATTATCGCAAAAAAACAGCACTAAAATCACGTTTGTTGTATGGGAGACCCCCTTAATTATTAATTTTATTCTGTTTTTAGTATTTGTTGTTATAACGGCAACAGAAATTCATCATCTGTGAAAATTTCAACTGTCTAGCTATCACGGTTCATGAGATACAGCCTGGTGACAGACAGACAGACTAATAAGTAGTAATAGTGTCCCGTTTTTACCCTTTGGGTACGGAACCCTAAAAGAAGAATTGCCCGATGCACAACCTGCAAAATAAAGTCCATGCGCGGGCATTTTTACAATTGACATTGACAGAAGGCAAGCTTTTTTTTCAGACCATAGAGAAAGAAATGTCAATAGCCAGTCTAGTAGCAGCTCTTCTAAAGTTGCCTATTCAATACAAATGTAAAGAAAACATCCCACAAGATTATGATGCTGGTTATTTTTAACGCTAAGCGGATGACCAGACATACAGATAGGCATCGTTTATTAGAGTGAGCTAATCGATTCGCGGGCAGGCCCTTATCTCACGGTAAATATAAAACTGAATGCGGTCTTATCGCAAGATTTCGGGATGAGAAGTACATTGTGAGATACGATACGGCTTTTTATAAACTTTTATGTAGTTCTTTGAGAATATGGAGGAGAACAGCTTTACGGGCGTAAAGCTGTTCTCCTCTTATTCGTCGACATGAGCTTTTATCTTATAGCTTTAAGAAAATATTAGCAAATGCCCATAGTAGTACAGAAAATAATATTATAATTCTAGTAATAGGTACCTAGATGGACTATATAGAGCAGATGCTCAGGAGAAGAGTGGAGTTTCTTCTTTGGATCTTCTCCGAAGGAATCGAACAATTTGAACCATGCACTAGCTTCTGAAATTTCATGAGTGCGCAGATAGGTTTTTATTATTTAACCATTTATGCACGCACACGTTCTTCTTGTCTGTATATTAATACAGACAAGAAGAAGAAACAGAAAAATAGGTACATAGGTGATGCTTATTTCTATAGAAATCTCTTCCAGCATACCTGCGAAAGGAAAGATGAAACAAAGAGATGTAGACATAGTGTGTAGGGTTAGGTTTTATGTTGATGTAAAATAAAATATTTTGATCATTTAATATTTTTGTATATGAATTTCAGATTGTACTGAAACATGGAAGATAGTTATAGGCACAGCAAATCCGTTTAATTTGTCAATTAAGTTTGATATCATAAAGGAACATGATTGGTATAAGTAAGCCAATTATTACAAGATGGTTACAGATACATGCGAGAAGAAAGAGACTTCATTGGAAACGTCTACGTCTATAAATCCACAATGAAAATACCGTATCGGATCAACAAATGGATACACACAGCACATAGTCAGCCACAAACAAATCAAACGTTGCCTTTTTCTTAATATCTCTCATATCGGCTTGAAGAATTTATTGCCTAATTACCAGCTGTTATTGTTCTGTATATTATTTATATATTGAACCGGTTCTCGTTTTTATTGAGCGAGATAAGTTCAGATTTTAATGGTAATGGGAGACACGTAAATGGGATAAGGATTGCCTTAAGAGCGCCGATTACAGAGATATGGCGAGTTCTCGTGAAAAATATTCGTTTTTTTTTGGATCTGGCGTCTGGCTTTTGTCATGTACGAACATATTGTTGTACTGTAATGGCTTTGTGATTGATGATTTTTGGGCCTTGCTAGTACCAGCTTATTTTACGACGACGAAAAACAAATCTATTCTAGTGTGAGTTTTTGCAAATGAGAACAAAAATGAAATTTAATAGTACAGATAATTGCAGTTTATCTAGATGACTTTTTAATTATATCTTATTGAGTTGCAAAACCGCTTTTTTTATAAAAAGCAAAAGCAATACTATAAACTTTATCTGATGAAATATAGGAAAGGGTTACTAGATAAGACTAAATTAATAAGCTAATTACGACATACCATAGTCTATGATTATATTTCTTTAATGGGAGAGATGTGCACGCAGATTGTGGTGGTTTCTTTTTGTCGTAACGATAGATAGTGCTAAACGTCGTCTCGTCTTTCAGAGATAAGACTACTTACTGTTTAATTAGGGTCCATATCATGCCATAAGTGGCATTTTATACAGTAATTTGCTATCCACTATACATGACAGAATCCTATTTATAATCTATGGTCGTATAAAAGGCGGGATTATTGTGGGCTGACGTGTCTATGGTTGCATACATAATCTGTGCAATCGCAGTGTTTTGATTTGAATATGAAACTTATGAAGCTTTCTAGATTAAATAAATGGGTCTACTTATGTTTGCTAATGATAAGGTCTTGTCTTAATGTTAATTATTATCCTGATTGACAGGCGATGATAAAAGAGACCCTACCGTTATTTTTCTATGTTGCTATGGCAATCAAAGCAATCATATACATTCTAAAAAAACTGATTAGTTCGATTAATTATTATTTACTCTCAAATATAAAAAGTAAAGAATGGTTTCCTTTTTCCTCACTTTTGTAAAATGATTATTTTAATTCGATCTAAAAATGTACAACACTATAAAAGTCGAAATAGCACTTTTTCGATAAAACCTGAGTATATATTCATGTCCGTATACGTGTAAATTGTTTGTAACATTGTATTTAAGTGTAATGCCATACTGCAGAATTGAGGCTGGCACTTAGCAAATGTAACATTTCTATCTGTCCCTATTATACCTACCTTTAGTTTTTGCGACATTTAGGCCTCAACTTTAAAGTGGTTTGAGGCCATTAGGTGCCACTCTAGTTTTAAAAATATATGTAATCATGCTAAGTAAAATATAAACATTTTCTGAAGCAAACAAATGAAGTGTGGTTTCCAGTCAAGTAAAGAGAACAAGATTATTTTTCAATATATCTAGAATACTGTAATTTTCTTTCATGGTATGTAGAAGTTGAAAGCTAAGAAACCTAACACATTACGTCAAAACCAAAAACAAAAGCCAAACGCATCAATTTCAAAAATAGAACGCCACTAAACCGCCACAGATAACCCAAAAATCGCGCCATAAAACATGCGAAACGCGTCACTTTCCGAAAACATGTTACAAAGCATGTTGACTTGACCTCAAGCATTAAAAGGCTTGGGAGTGTGAAGTTTAAACAGGCTATAGGTAGTCTGAAATAAAACGCGACAAACGCCGGGTGGTGGGCGCTGATAACGCGAGGCGAGCGTCGAGCCGCGTCGCGCCGCCGCGCCGCGTCGCCTAGTGTTGCCACATTCAACGTTTTTATGTTGCTCTATGGATTTTAGTTTGGGTTAGAATGTTGTGTTGTTTGTTTATTGGTGGTTTGTTTATTGATGTTCGAGGGTTATAAAAATGTTTGGATTTAGAAGAATTTTGTTCAGAAGTTTACTGAAAATCAGGTTGTAAATGTTTTCTGTTCCACCACCAAAGTGTGTCTGTCTAATTGACGAATATAAAAAATAATAATTATATATTGCGAGGATTCCTCATTAAGAACCGCATCGTTTTACTAAATACCAACTTAATGAAATATTTAAGCAACTTCATGCTAATAATGGAGGACTAGGATTCATGGAACCAAATTGCCAAAAACTGACAATTTGAATATCTTATTCCTACAATGCTTTAGCCATTCAATTGCCCACAAAATAAAATCCTAACACCAAAGAAAAAAAAAAGCCAACAAATAAATATTATTTTCTACACTGGCAACACGTTCGCTGAGTGATGGATGCACCACACTGATAACACCCTTTTGACTTAAACGCGGCCAAAAGGTAAACACACCTCGGAATAACTCCACATTGTTATAATCTCCCTTTTTTATAAATAATACTCAAGATTGTGAACGTTTTAAGTTATCTACATTCACTTTGTTGTATTGGTAATTAAAAATAGAAACTGAAATGCTTTTATACGTTTTGTCTATGGTATGTGTGTACCGCTATCGGCCATATTGAATAGGAGTCCATAACACGCAGTTTTTTTTTTTAATAAATACTTAGTAGTTTCCGGCAAAAGTTGTGCCGTCTTGTGTAGTTATTTTTTGTCTTTTTTACTTTTATAAATATAAAACAATTTTTACTTCAATTGGATTGTTGTTATTGTATAGGAGTTGCCTTCCAAATCCAGCTACAATTTAAATGTACCTCCTTTAATTTTCAAAATAACACTGGGTGTGTTTTGCGAAATTATTTAGACAAAAACAAAACATGAACTTAAAATCTTACACACCCACCAAAAACACACATATAAAATTTTACAACATTCATATTTGCACAAGTCCACGTGGTGTGTACTTGCGTAGTAAAATAACGAGTTGGGTGTGCGGGGCTGTGATAAGGGCGGGCGGCGCCGGGGGTAAGTGATGTATAGAGCGATAGACTGCTGCTGGGCGGAAGATAACCTGCCATTGACGCAGTGCGTGATTGACTGCTGCTTCAGAAATTATACTAGGATTTATGGGCTGATTGGGCGGTGAAGGATGGGGTGGGAAGAAAATAGTGGAAAATGGGGTTTTTCTGTCAGTTTTTTTTCAGGAATAAAATGATGACGTTTGTCATGATTTAAAATTGATCATCTATACCAATATTAAAAACAGGAAAGATTTCTTTGCTTGTTTGTTTGAACCGAATAGGCTCCGGAACTACTAGACCGATTTAAAAAAATCTTTCACCTATGGAAAGCTACATTATTCCCGAGTAACATAGGCTATAATTTTGTCGGGAAAATTGATTTAATTATTCGAATTATATTTTTTTGTAAATCACTGTGCCCTTAAAGGGTTCATATCAACTGACATGAACCCTTTATAACACCAACTTACCACATCATCATCAGCCATCCATCCTTGCCATCTTCCAGTCTAACTGGATTCAGCTGAGTACCAGTGATTTACATGGAGCGACTGCCTATCTGACCTCCACAACCCAGTAACTGGATAACACGGTACCCCTTGGCTAGACTGGTATCAGATCTCAAGCTTCTAACTACCCATAACGACTGTTAAAGATCTTCAAATGAAAGCCGGGACCAACGGCTTTACGTGCTTGCCGAGGCACGGAGGAAACTCGGTATGTTGAAATGGTCACCCATCCACGGACCGAACTCGTCATGCGATGCTTAACCTTGAAGATCGACCCGTGAAGCTGTTATTATTTAGCCACGAGCTCCTCCAACACCAACTTACCACACGAGTGCAATAAAAATGTTCAGTTTGAGTCTGACAAGGTTTAAGAATTTGACGATAGAAATTCTTTAAACAAATAAATAAACAAACACAACACATGATGTTTTTTTTAATGGTAATGGTTTTAAGACGTCTTAAAATAAGTAATTGAAACGCAATCTTTGAATTCGACAGTTCTATTAATTTATTTAATATATGGTTTGTTGTACACCATAAAATATATTAATAAAAATAAACCTAAAACTAATACACATTCAATGATTGGCCTTATCGCATGCCGCGATCTCTTTCAGGCTACCTGGTATGGACAGTAATAGCCTGGACATGAAGTGGGGTTGTCATTTTTGTAACAATAATAGTATTAAAAACCGGCCAACTGCGAGTAGGACTCGCGCGAAGGGTTCCGTACTTGGTAAATTGCGGTTTACGATTTATGACGTATAAAAAAAAAACTTACTAGATCTCGTTCAAACCAATTTTCGGTGGAAATTTACATGGTAATGTATATCATATATTTTTTTTAGTTTTACATTCTCTTATTTTAGAAGTTACAGGGGACCCCCCCTGTAACTTCTACACACATTTTACCACTTTGGAAGTGTCTCTCGTGCAAACTATTCAGTTTAGAAAAAATTATATTAGAAACCTCCATATCATTTTTGAAGACCTATCCATAGATACACGTATGAGTATGATGAAAAAAAAACTTTGAGTTTCAGTTCTAAGTATGAGGAACCCCTAAAATCTAATGTTTTTTTTATATTTTTGTGTGAAAATCTTAATGCGGTTCACAGAAAACATCTACTTACCAAGTTTCAACAGAATTGTTCTTATAGTTTCGGCAAAAGTGGCTGTGACATACGGACGGACAGATAGACAGACATGACGAATCCATAAGGGTTCCGTTTTTTTGCCATTTGGCTACGGAACCCTAAAAATCATATTTTCTAAATAGATATTATTTCCAAAAACTGTTTTAGCGAGCTTGGACAGACAAAATGAACCATATTATGAATGCTCGTGTATTTGGGGCACTAGGCAATTAGGCGTTTTTTACCAACATCCTAGCCTATTCACGTGATGGATCTTTAATACTAGTTTTAAATTAAACAACCTCCACTTTTCAAAAGATATAATATCTATCTTTTAATTCCAGATCGCTTATATTAACATTAATTTGGCCATTATTCAGATTTGATGATACCGCGATCGACTTTTTACGACAGTCATATAAAAACCACGGCTTTGGTGAATAGTAGTGATTGTTATCGAAGTTATTAATTCATTTTTAGTCATTAAAATATAGCCTTAAATCTGCCATATAGAATTCATCATTAAGAAGACTATTTGATAGGCTTAATATTGCATGCAAAAGGAAACGTAAAGTGGAAACCAGTATACTTTCCAGATTTGTCACAAGTACGTTTATAATTTCATTTTTTTTTTAATTTTTTCATAGTATAGGTAAGTGTGGCACAATGTTTTTTTTTAATAAGAGGGCTACTTTCGGTGGCTAATAGAGTAAAACACTCGTAATCACGATCGCTTTCATTTATCCAATACAACAAAATTTGTAAGGTATACCTGCACCAAAATATTTAGCAAATCTTCTTCTCTATAACTACATTATCAATATATTGTTGAATATTGCTCAAATGTCCGCAGTGGCGTAGCTACCGTAGGGCTAGGTGTGCAGGCAGTGCCCCGGGGCCCCCATGAAGAAAGCAAAAGTATTTAATTGCCACAAAACGACATACAAACGTTACATTATAAGAACAAGAACAGTGGTAGTTGATTTAACAAACATACATGCACAAGATATATTACATACTTACATTGTTGATTTTATATAATTATATGCTCAAGAGGCCTCTTGAAAAAAATAAATAATACCTATAAGCAAGTACCTTAGCTTTATTATCCCCTACATTAGGCGATAAAGAGATGATGATGAAGAAGTTTTGCACATTTAAAGCTAAAGTTTATTTTAATGGGGCCCAAATTAAGTTTTTGCCCCGGAGCCCTTGGTTATATAGCTACGCCACTGAATGCCCGACTTATCATTTTGACCCATATAGCCTATAAATCAGCTGTTTCTGAGATCAAAAACCTCATAATGCCTTTATTAATATTATACAGATTCACACGAAATGTATTCTTCTAATCTATGAATTCTTATCTTAAAGATATCCTCCGGAAACGGACCGACCCAATCGAAATTAAAAGTTATCTTATTATAGTTAAGATTAGATTAAGATTGGCACACTTTCACTTCACTGACGTTATTGATAAGTATTTAAATAATTTAATACAGTTATTTTTATGTGAATTCGCTTATTTAATTTGTTTTTCAATATCTTACTTTCATCGGCAATTATTTAAGCACCAATTGACTTACATTTATTGATAAATTATATATCAATGGTATATTTTTTGAGAATCGCTAACAAACACAAAATTTTAATATTCCATTCCAGATACATGAAAATTTCATGAAAATTTCGTAACAGTCGAATTTAAGAACAACGATTCAACTATCAATTGAAGAAGAATAGCAATGGCATGGTATCTTCAGAGATACCATGCCATATTAACCATATTATTTATTAACCATATATATTTTTTTACCATTCTAAGTATATTTTTTATGAAACAAAAAGGAATTATAAAAATTATTCTAATTAAATTTTTTATAAATATTTTTAAAATAAAAAATAAATTAATTTTATGTATATATATTATAATAAATTAAATCTTGGCAAATAATCATTTCCATGAGTTCGAATTATAGAAACTAAAATTGATAACACACACACACACATTGCTCGTAGCAGTCTTCGTTTCCTAACAAACATACCTCTTAGAATAATATTCTAAGTTACACCTTGAAAAGAATATCACCAAGGAGGTAATAAAGCTGACTGCTCAGGGTGCAAATAACGTGTAAACTTAAGCATATCAATTAGTAATATACAACCCAGATTACCAGCAATAAAACCAATCCTTCACAAAGAGCACGAATGCTCCCCAATGAGTCAGGACCCGTCAATTAGCCACAATATGGTAATACCATTTAGCACACGCGCCTAACATTATCTCATAATAAACCCTTGACATTTTGCGCCAGATAAGCCCTAAGGAGTCATCACAGATATGTATTTAAATCATACTTCGATTTCGTCTCTCACGAAGGGCTTGTTATCTTAAAAAGCACTCTCTGTTATCTGGTCAGGCGCAATCTCACATATTATGTGGCTATATCCTTTGTTAAGGCGGGGGCATACAGGCGACGGCTTTAGGAGACGGTTTTTTTTTCTTTGAGCTTGTTTTGGTCTAGGAAAATTAAGTAGATGAAAATTTGGGTGAGCGGGTGTAGTTTTATCGGTTTTTATGTGCACCAAAGGCAGTTACATGACAGACCAATATCATTATCATCATATCAGCTGAAAGACGACCACTGCTGGGCATAGGCCTCCCCCAAGCGTCGCCTCATTGACTGGTCCCGTGCATCTCGCATCCTTCAGCAGGTTATCGGTCCACCTAGTGGAAGGCCTTCCAACGCAACGTCTTTCGGTTCGCGGTCACCACTCCAGAACCTTTCTACCCCATCGGCCATCCGTTCTTCGAGCAATGAGCCCTGCCCACTGCCACTTAACTTTGGCAATTCTTCAGGCTACGTCGGTAACCCTGGTTCTCTTGTGGATCTCTACATTTCTGATTCATGACCAATATAACTCTTCATATATATTTTTTCGGTACTATCAGATTTACAGTTTTTTACGTTGTCCGGTGGCAATATTCAGCCCACCCAACGACGGTAATCACTTAGTCGCAAGTGTCACCACCTTCTAGTGACATTTAATGCAATATTATAACTAATGATAGTGTAGCAGACGTGTTTCTTTTCCAGATACAATAAAATGCCAGACATAAAATCAAACTCTCAAATCGACTTCACTTTTACAGAATTATATCAAAACCGACTTCCCTCCGTCACCATTCATCAACACACTTTCAAAATCGACTGATCCAGTAACTCAAAGTCGCAAAAGCCCCTTCACACTGTATACTCAGCTCTAAAATCGCATAGTGATTCATTTTGTCTCACAGCTATCCGAATGTTTTAAGTTTTCACAGATAACTGTGGATGGGGGCACTAAATTAATGCTTCGGCGTTAGCTGACTATCACATAGATAGAGTGTGTGTCGCTTAGGCGCTGAGGAATGTGAGTAATTAAGTTACGGGTATTTGTAATAGGAATTTGTTTAGTTTAAGGCGGTACCCTGAGCAAAACACCGCGCTTGCCGTTTTTCGTGCTGTTTATAGGAGCTATCTACTCGTTATTTAAAAAGAAATATCAATTAATAAAAATACATTAAATTTCTACATAACATTGATTCTAAAATGGTAGATTTCGTTTTTTTTACTGTTGCATATATTTCACTAAACTCCTTCCAAAAAAAACATAAAAATGAGAAATAATTATTGCATCTCATCGTAAAGTGTTCATTACCTATTTTTTGTACTAATAATAATGGATAGACAATTTAATAACGAACATTTTTGTAGAATATTTTTTTTCAAAAGACCAAAATTCGATTTTATAAAGATTTTATCCTAAAATCTGGGCGTATTCACTACTGTAATTCATGCGCCACCAGTGCCGCTAGACCAATAGGAAAGCTCATATCGCTTGCCGATTTTTTGGTCAGGGTACCGTCTTAAGAGCAGCTATCTTAGGCCTAGATTTCTTGTTGAGAGGTGTCAGAACTAGACGTGGAGTTGCTGTGTTTTTGGGGTAGCATGTCTAAACAAAAAAAGTGTTGATTTGGAAAATACCCATTGGTTGAGCATTTATTTACATTTGGTAGAATAATCGGGACTTTTCTGGATTTGTGCTGTTTTATTGGTAGATAGATGCAAAGTAACATGGTGGACATTCCACCCATACGCACTAAACGTTTTGGAAATACTTTCATTATGCGTACAGCTAAGGAGTGGTATTCCCTGCTGGAGTCTGTGTTTCCCGATAGCTAAAACCTCGGGGTTTTTACGTCAAGAGTGAATAGGTTTCTTCTAGGCAAGTGTGTTACACCGTCGACCACATCATCGCTTACCATCAGGTGAGATAGTGGTCAAGCGCGAGTCTATCAATAATTTAAAAATAAAATAAAAGTAATTTGCTCATACAATATATTTGTTTTAGGTACTAGGCAGGAAGATAATTCTGGTAACAGGCTGACCATGGTCGTTATAGTCATTTTCACAGCCTGATATCAATTTTCACATAAGGGTGCACAATGACGAATACAGCACTTAAGAGGGGACTCTAGTGAGACTTTCTCCATACAAACACATTCTGCTGTTTTCTTCGTGGATAATGCCTCTAGAGCAATGATTTTTTTCCATTAAATCTAGGTCTAATTAATACGTGCCTGTATCATTTCCTTTTTCCCAAAACATAATCACAAAAAGAAATATGACAATCCAAAAATCCGAAAAAAATGCCCGTTTTTACCGCCATGTTCAGAAGACTTTCAGACAAAATTTATAAGTTTTTAACAAAAAAGAAAATGATAGGAGCATAGATATACTTTTCCTCTAAATTTTGATATAAGTATTTTTTAGATCAGACCAGTTTTTATGAAGAAAACAGCAGAATACGAAACATCTTTTAGTCAAAGTTTTTGTAGGTAAAATCAGCCTGAGCTGCAGTTGTCCCTTTCGCACTTTACGGGGTGAGGTTGGAGGTGACGCGACGGCAATAGTTTCTTCAAATACCTATTTTTCAAATTCCTGTTGACTAGAGTCCGCTCTTAAATAGGAACCAGATATATTGGTTCCCGATACTGCCATTTCCCGAAAGGCATAATTTAATCCACAAAAATACTTTTAAAATACGCCTACCATCAGGATATGTTAATATCAAAATCAGCTGGTCAAGATGTGTAACCAAAAATTCAAAAGAAAACGAGAGTGGATCAATTAAGTTGTTATCTGTACTAAAACATCGCATCTTGAGACACATTTATTTTGACATAACCGTACATTAAACATAGGCTTCTCTAAATGGTATCTTGAAACCGTCAACTTAATAATATAAATGAGACATTTCTAACAGGAAGTTTTTAATTGAAGACTCGTAAATAATGAAAACCAAATTATCAAGTTTTTTTTAAATCAAAGAGTGTAATAACTTACTAAAATAAAAAACTTTTTTAATGGTTACGTCTGCCTGCTACTGCCCCAATGCAGGCAAATGCCTCTTCTCATACAGAGAATGCAGTGGACACGAGTATCTTTTAAAATGTTCTAAGAAAAATAAACTGTAATCCACTGGGCAAGCACGGACTCTGTCACGGGCTTGAGTCACGCATTTATCACGGTTTTTGCTCCCCAACTGTGATGAAAATATGTGACTTAAGCCTGTCACAGTAGGCCATGCTCGCCCGGCAGGTACACATGCCATCTAAACTAAAACCTAAATAAAACTAAAAATGCTACAACAATTTGCGAAACTTTGTAAAACTAGAGGTAATCTGCACGAACTATCTAGTATCTTCATACGTTATCTATCAAACTAGCTTATTTACTTTAAAATTCAGAACAATTCGGCGAAATCTGAAAGCATCCGCGTTCTCAAGTTCGTATCGCGCTCGAATATATCAGGGCGCAGTATCTTGGCTAGTGTTGCCAGTTGTAAGGGTATGGGTACCGGGATTGCTATATAAAAATATTGGTACTGGAAAAAGCGAAAGAAAAATCAATTGTTAATAATTTATTTGCCAAAAAGTTCTCTTACATTTCCTTGGACTTGATTGCAGAGCTTTTTACAAGCTTTATATTACCTTGATTTCGTAAATGTGTCCGGCAACTAGTAATCGATTTTTCAAGCACTTCCTGGTATCCGATTAAGCTGAAACTTGGATACTATGAAGCTGATCTCATGAAGGAACAGGAAGCAACTTCTCAAGCAGACAAAATAGCACCATCTTGTTTTGGCTTATGTATTGACAAGCGATATTTCATTTCATACTTTACATTGCATTTCAAGCTTGTTTCAAAAATATTTTTACTTTTAATTATTATACTAGTAACTTAATTGCTAGAAAAGAAACTATTAATAATGTTTTAACTATTGGAATCCTTATCGGTCGAGTTTGTCTGGATGGTCTACTAAATCATCATGCTCCTGCCTCCATCCCAATTATTCGGGGTTGGCACATCATGGCTTCTTCTATACGAACATGTAATTTTACCGCAATCTCGATAGTCACCTTTATTAATGGCATCAGCAGATAAAAGAAAACATATTTGTAAATAGGTTTATTTTTATCAAGAAATCAATTCGTAGTAAAAACTTTAAAGGAGCATTTTTGCTTTGTGTAAATATTTCCAAAAAATCTAGGTACCCCCATTTTCCCGGGACGTCACAAACTACTAACACTAGCAACACCGGCTAGCAAAGTAAAAGTTTCGGAGGGAAGTGCAGTGCATCCAGATACAGGCCAGATCTCGGACGTATAAAATTCCAAACTGCTCTCTAAGCTGCTCAACATTTTTCATCCACAATGTACCCGGATAAGCCCAGGAGATAAAACTAGCTATGATACATTGGGCTGTGCGAAGATTCTGATCAGTAATTTTAGCTTTTTGCTCTTTCTGTAACAGGGATGGCGGTTCGAAGTTTTTATTTCTGTGATGAACGGTAGCGGCTAAGAATTCTTCTTTTGTAATGGCGTGCTTTAGTGTTTTTACTAGAAAATTAAATATTGGATGCAGCATTTTTTTTTAGTTTTCTACGTCTCCTGAATCAACTGTATTAATTAACCTGAATGATATTTTTTTACTGTTAATATTCTGATTGTTAGAGCTGTGAATCGCGTAAAATGAGTTGCGGAATTTACGCTGTTTTCGGTTTCATTCACACGGCGACGCAAAATGAGTTGTTAGCTGATCACGCGCATTATTTCAACCAATTTGCGCTGGTGTGTGAGGGGAGCGAGGTACGCGTCAGTGCCCCGTACAAACATTGGATAGCAACTCAAGTTACGTCCGTCCGTCTGGCAGCCTAACCAGATTTCAGTTGAACGTAAATTGCGGTACTCAAAATACGCGATGCGACTCACGTCTCACAAAATAACGCTCGTTTGGCCTCGCCCTTAAGGCTAATGCCTTCATCATCATATTCCTGCCCTTCTTGCTTGGGGTTGGCCAGAAAAAGGTTTTGTTTCTTACATTTTCGCCTGTCAACTGTCACCGTCACTATTTCATTCACTCTCTTTTCATTCATGATAGCTCTTTGCATGCGCCAGCTCACAAACGTATAATTCTTCTTCTTCTCTTGATTTTCGTTACCTAATGAAGATTTTGTCTAACCAGGCCATTGATTACCCTGTTAATCTAGTTAGACAAAAGCTCTAACTGTTCGTGGTACATTGTATTTGCAACCGTTTTGCTCTAGACATCGACAACGATACGTTTGCCGATACGACCAACTTCGCAAGATCCAATACGAAACACCAAAAGTTTCTAACTGAGTTGGGTGCAAGTGATAAGTGGTAGCGGAGGATGGATATTATTGTTTCTTTACAAGTAAAATCTTTTTTTAACTTGGGATCGCAAAATATTTTGACACAGCCAAATGACAGATTTTCAAATATTGTTTTATTTATTTAAAATTCATTCACATAGATACAATGGCGGACTTAATGCCTTAGGCATTCTCTACCAGTCAACCAAGGGTGGTGAAGAGAAAACATGGCAGGTGCATTGTTTAAATCGTGGTAACAACAAATTTTTACAAAAGAATATAATTTTAAATTGCGTAAAATACACATACATACATATTTCATATGATACATACATATTTATGTATTTTATAAAAAAAATGATTATTTTGATATTCTTAAATCTAACTTACTAAGACTCTAGGAAGAGTCTGTGTAAGTTACCATAGATTTTTCATTATTCATTAAAATGATTGACCCACCTACTCAAAACAACCAATCATAACCTGTTCAAAAATTTCAGCTTGTCTATCATCATCATATCAGCCGAAAGACGTCCACTGCTGGACATAGGCCTCCCCCAAGCGTCGCCACATTGACCGGTCCCGTGCGTCTCGCATCCAGCGGATCCCCGCAACCTTCACCAGCTTGTCTATCACACCTTGATAAAAAATAATTAAAAACTTTATTTTGTACACATGACACTTACTGAACTGGATAAAGTTCTCGCCAAACTTCTAGGCCGCCCTGAACTTGGCTTTCCGATGTTTACGGCGTGGCGCAGTGCTGTTTTTGTATGAGATTTATTACTGCGCAGACATTGTAGCCAACTTCAGGGCGGCCAAGAAGTTTGGCGAGAACTATAATAGTTATTACCGACCAGTACTTCTTGTTTCTACTGTAATGGCTTAACCATTGAAGAAGAAACAATAAATTTTGCCTCTCAGTGCTTTAGTCAAATCTTTCTCTCATTAAAACGCTCTCCGCTCATGTCTCAGCCCACACCCCGCCTACATTGCAACTAATACGGTTTAGATGCACTTGTAATTAAACTGTTATGTAAGTTTCTGTCTAATGTGGCGGGGCCGTCGCGCCAATGTTCCGCTAACGTTGCGAACGTGCGATAGCATTGTTTTACTACGATGCTGGGCCATTTGCATTCGTGGTTGGGTGTCGATGGTGTGGCGTTATCTGTAAGATGATGTCTTGGCTTCTTTTGGGAGGTGAAGTTCTAGGTTCGGGTTATCTTGTGTTTTGGAACTAGGTAGAGCTTCTAGGTTTGTGTTACAGCAGTCTAGCATCTAATTTTGTGAAGAAGTATCGAAAAAAAAATCTTGTCAAAATAATGTTGCCATGCTGAAATGTTTAGGATACTGTCAGAATGTTGTTGTTGTTTGTGTGACTGAATAAATAAATCATTGTGTATTTTTTTTTGACATTTCTTTTTTTCTGACATTTAGTTATTTTTATTTGAAATGGGTTTGCTCTTAACTCTAGTCTAGTTCAGAGGTGACAGAGACAGAGTCGTCGATAGAGTGAGCTAACCCAGAAGAAGCCTGTTCACTCTAACTTTGAAGAGATTCGGGTCGAATGCGTTTGGAAACACAGACGCAGGCAGTGAGTTCCACTCTTTTGCTTTGCGCATTATGAGAAGCGCTTGGTGTGATTTGGTGGAATGGCAACCAGGTAAGGATGGTAACTTGTAATGCGTTTAGATGTCCGATGGTAGAAGGGGGCCGGTGGATTGATTTTCTTTTTCATTTTGAAAATTCGTCATTCATCATATATTTTTATTTAACATGTTAGTTTGAACTTTAAAACAATTTAAAATAATTGAAAAACAATATATCACGGTCCGAAACGTCGGGTGAAATCGGTAAATAAACAATCGAAATCATCGCGTGATATATTGTTTTTTGTTAGTTTGTGTGGGTCAAACTTTGCTACTGAAAAGTTATCGTTCGAGATGAAATTTTGCAAACACGTTTGAATTGGATGACAATGAACGGTAAGCAAAAAAGCTTGTTTATTAATATAATTTTAGGACCTGGAAGGTTATTTATTTATTTATTTTATTATTAATGTACACACAGAAAATACATATAGAAAACACATCATGACAAAGGAGTACAAGGGTACTGCTTATTTCTTTAGAAATTTCTACCAGCAGACCCGCGAAAAGGAGATATGAAGAAGAAATGTAGACAAATAGTGTGTGAGAGCAGGAAGAGTAGAAAAGTGAACAACTAACCTAAGATATAAAACATACACATATAGTATAAGTACTTAAATAAATACATAGCTCTAAAATATATAGATACTGAATATATATACATATGCTTATAAAGATCAGATTTGAGAGGAAAGATAATGCTCTTTTTTTGCTCGGTTAGTTATATCTAACATATTTAATTTGGCATGTTAGGACTATAAAGACTGGCACCCAGATTCTGGAGGAAAATTACCGACGTGTCACAAATTATACACAAGTCAAGTTGATTGGCTGTTGAAAATTCATTCAATCGAATACAGCAGTTAACGCAGGACGTAACACAATTCGTCACATTAATTTGGCGGAAACTTTCGGTCCAGAGACTGGGCTTAAAAGGTGCAAACACAAAAATAAAGATATCTGGCCGATTTACATTAAAAATTACATTTAAACGTACTAACAATCCTTTAATAAGTACTCAATCCTAATCAACAAATTGAAGAGCTGGTCAATACAATCTTCTCTACAGTCGTAAAAGTAATGTATACCAGAGTATAATTTATGGCCTATGCCCCACATGTTTTAATGCACACAATAGTTGTAAAGGCTAAGAGTCTATAAGGCTTAATAACTTTTAGTTTTATCTGCTCGTAAAACTGGGATATGTGCATCTCTATTAAGTTGATCACCTGTATGGAAAAATAATGTTTTCTTTAAAGATTTGAGTGTTTATGGCAACGATACACGAAGGATGAAAATATCAAGTTAAATGGTGTGAGCATATTGTTACGTCTCCCGCAGAACAACGATTAAAAGGGTTGTCGCATTGTCGCTTCGGGCCTGTCTAACTTTGTGGTAATTATGTTTTTTTTTGTAATGGCCATTTAATATTACAAATCATTGTTTTTTTAACTTTGTTTGTTTTAGAATAGATTTTTATTTACTTCCATTTTGAGATGTTCGATGTTTTATTTGTAAAAGTTTCCCAAAATTTTACAAAGTTGTAGGTAACTTTTTTGATGCAATTCTGTGATTTTCATTTCAAAGCTTTTTAATATCATAAAGTAGACGGCATACAATTAAATAGATTGAGATCAGCTATAGCTGTAGACAGAAAAAAAAACAATAAAAACGAAATCACACAAATCCTCAAAAATGCACCTATACATTGCCAGCTCATAAAAACAATTTAAGTTATAGTCCCGAAAATAATAAAGACAGCAATAAATAACAAATATAGACAAACATAGTTGAAATGTATCATTCTAATGGACGTTGTCTAATATTAATATCTCGATACGATCTAAATCACAATATCTAGCCATTTGAACGCCTGTAAAATTATCTGTCTGACATTGAGGATGCCCAATTGAAGGACATTTTGGTATTATTTATCTATAATTGTGTAATAACTCTGTTTCCTAAGAGTCTCTGTTTTTTAAGAGCAGTGGTGGCCCAGTGGTATCGGCCGCGACTTACAAGTTGTACGTCGTGGGTTCGAGCCCAGGCAGGCGCTTTACTTTGTGTAAATTATTTCTTCACCACTGCACTCAAAATGGTGAAGGAAAACATCGTGAGGAAAATGGCACGTCCTAGAACCAAAAATTCGAAGACATGTGATATCCACCAACCCGCACTGGCCCCGCGTGGTGGATTACGGCCCATTCCTAACAGAGAGGAGGCCTGTGTCCCAGCAGTGGGAACATTAATAGGCTGATGATGTGATGATGAACTCTGTTTTCATAGGAGTTAAGACGATATGCTTACGTCATAATGGCAATTTTGTAAAATATAAAAATAAAAATTGGTCATGATTTTAATAGAAGCTGTTCGGCTAATTTTACTCGAATCCTTAATGTAGTGACCCGGTAAAAAAGCAAAGTTGTCGACATAGCTCACAGAATAAGCACTTTGAAGTGGCAATGGACCGGCAATATTAGCTGTAGAGCCGTTGGGGTAGACGTACGTGTTCTTGGGTGGAGGCCGCGAACTGGTAAACCTAAGTCATCGCCATCAGGCAAAGTATAGCGACGATCTTCAAAGGGTAGCTGGTTGCAGCTGGAAAAGAGTTGCTGAAAATCGCAACAAATGACGTGCAATGGGAGAGGCCTTTGTCCTGCAGTGGACTGCTGAAAGCTTATGATTATGAAGGCTCATTTGACTGAATATATATTTTTTTTTTTGTAGTCATCAACTTTGACAGGTGCCTGGGCCTGACATCACAGTGTTGACATTTATTATTGCAGGTAACCCGCATTCCATTGACCATCAACATATTGCAACATCTTAAGAGGCAGTCTTAAAAGTAACAGCATCACAGAAAACAAAACTAACATATCACCGACGTAAAGTTTGTACACCTATCTATTTTGCTTTTAGTATCTACCTACCGTTAACCAACAAGAGCCCTTCTTAAGACTTATTATGAGAGCAACTACAGCATAATAAACAACCGATGTTAAGTTTGCCAGTATGTAGAATGAAATTCCATTGACCATCGACATCTTAAGACTACGTAAAAGAGCAACAGCCTCACAGATAACAAATTTAACATAGTCAACGATCGCCGAACAAATTTACGAGGAGCAGCGCGGCCATTTTAGAAAGTTCGGCCACTCCATACAATGCCGGAGGAAGTAACCTCTACTAACGGCGTCGTTACGCCCGCTAACGTACGTTATCAGCGATACAGGGCGGGCGGAAGATCACCTGAGGCTAACGCCCCGCCCGCCCTAATGCATCCGCACTTATTTATTCCCCTGTTAAGCGGCCCGATATGTTTCCTGAGATTTTTATCTACAGAACCCAGGTAGGGTCAGTAAGAGTTCCGACATATTGTTTTTCTGGATTTTAAATGTTGTTGTAAATGTTTATTGGGTGGGCTTCCGCAGAGTTAAGCGTCTTCAATTAAATTTGATGAGGTGGCATTTTTGTTTGAGGATGAGAGGAAAAACAGCTAAGTGTAATTCTCGTAAGAGTTAATGGGTTTTGTGGGCTATTAGTACTCAGAATTGCTATTGAAAATGCTGTTGAGTTTTAACATGGCAAGGGTAGTATTGACCCAACACTTGTTATGAACTCTATTCAATCACAAGTAAAATTTCAAAATTTCAAAAACCCCCGGCACATTTATCTTGCGAAAACACCCCGATTCAAACAGTAAAACGCTCATAACTTTTGAACGGCTGAACCGATTTTATTTTATACACTCTCGACAAAATCACCTTTCAAACAAAAAAAAAACTAAATCAAAATTGGTTCATCCGTTTAGGCGCTGTGATGCCACAGACAGACACACAGATACACAGACACACAGATACACAGCAACATACGTGAAACTTATAACACCCCTCTTTTTTTTCGGTGGGGGTCAAAAATCAACATCATTTCAGCCGAAAGTCGAAGCAGTCGAAGTCCAGTGCGTCTCGCATCCAGCGGATTCCCTCAAACTTAACCAGGTCATTGGTCCATATTCTCTATTCAATACTAAACGTTTTCTAGGATGCGTGGGTCTATGTAATGGCAACTCCTCTTTGACGAGAGAAACGCAATCCTCCTGACAATACCATCAGGCCATCGGAGAGTCTTCCACTTGGGCACACTCTGCCGTGGTCGACCTGGGAAACCCTAAATGGATTCCGCACTCGGGTTGGCCGCAGCAAGGACAACTTCCACAGATGGGGGTTCTCTGAGTCACTAGTCTTCAGTGCTTGTGCAGCATCTCTCCGCAGACCATGGCCCATCTCACGGAGTGCGCAGCATGAACTGTCACCTGTACTTGCGAAGGTCTTATGACTGCGTCACTGAATGGGGTTACTGTGGCTGAATTCTGGGCCAAACACAATATTTAACTTTTTATATTTGCCATCGACACGCTAAGAAGAAGAATACTAAAACCAAATCGTTGGAGGTATTAGATGCTTCAAACTTGAAGCCACAGTCCTTGGTCTTCCTCTACCTTTATAACCAAAATCAGTCTGTCTAGTCCTTAACGAGCTATGAATGTTGGCAGTGGCTTTCAGTTTAACTGGATGCAGCTGAAGATCAGCATTTTATATGGACCGACTGCTTATCTGATCTCTTCAATCCAGCTACTACGATACTCCGTGCATGGTACTCAAAGCAACGATCCAGCTAATGGTTGTCAACTGATAAGATCTTCAAATGACAGCAGAGGCCAACGGCTTAACGTGCTTGCCGAGGCACGGAGGAGTCTCGGTATGAAATGGTCACCCATCCACGGATTGAGCTCACCAACCTTTGCTTAACCTTGAAGATCGACCCGTGAAGCTATTGTAACTGAAATATAATGACCAACGACCAAAAATAAGAGAGTTCTACCTTCCTTCCTTTTGCCTACTTTCCACTTTTTCTCCAAGAGAAAAGTCACATGGAAAACTTAAAAGTACCCTCCATAATTGAACTACAAGTAACACAAGATACAACGGGTGTTATCAGACCATTAGCTCCGTACCTGAGTCGATATATATTCAATTAGAGCTGGGCGGGCGGCGATAGTATCAGGGCGGGCGGATACTAACACCTTTTAATTTCGACGTAACTGGTTGCTGGAGGCTTTGTTTTGTATTTGAGTTATTGTGAGCAGGTTTGTTATAGTTTAAGAGTGGGGGATTTTGTTTATGAAGAACAAAAAAAAAATAGCAATATATCGTGAAAACGTCGCTCTAAAAAAATATGTACCTATTCAAAATTACGATGAAGTTTTAACCCCAAAAGTTAAGTAAAATATATAATCATTATAACAGCCTGTAACTGTCCAATTGCAGGGCAAAGCCCCCTTCTCATAAAAAGCAAAAAAAAAGTGCTCTCAGTAGGCAGCGTTTTTTAGTCTCTTTGCAAATCGCAATAACTTTAATTAATATGTAACATGTACTAAATTTTACCTTACAAAGTAATTACCCGTAGGTAATTTAATTGATCTCTTGCAGTACTTACCTGAAAACAAAAAATAATACGTTAGTTTCATGTAGGCACAATTTTACAAATCCAAACTAATATCATAAATGCGAAAGTAACTCTGTCTGTCTATTACCTTTTACGCTTAAACCGCTGAACCGATTTAGATAAAATTTGGTATGGACATAGTTTTAGACCCTGGGAAGGATATAGTAGTTTTTATCCCGGAAATCATCCTTTAGGGGTAGACAGGGGGTGGTAGAAGTTTGTATGGTGAACTTATAATTTCTCAAGTATGGCGGTACACATCCATAATGTTATGGCGCTATATAGACTATAGCTGACCCCCGCGGCTTCGCTCCCGTCAAAATTATAGCCTATGTTACTCGGAAATAATGTAGCTTTCCATAGGTGAAAGAATTTTTTAAATCGGTCCAGTAGTTTAGAAGCCTATTCGGTACAAACAAACAAACAAAAAAATCTTTCCTCTTTATAATATTGGTATAGATTAAAGCACTAATACTCGCAGACAAAGTCGCGGGCAACAGCTAGTAGAATATAATATTAAAAAATAAAATATTAAATAATAAAGCGCTCGAGAAAATCAAGACACTAATATACAAATCATTCGCCCCCTTAACAACTACCACTACGAAAAGAAATAAAAAGGAAAGTGCGGCCCAACAAATTGCGATGACTCCGACACGACACAGCACCAATTAACATTAAGAGTTGATTACACTGGATTCTTATGTTAATGCCGATGACGTGGCTAAACATGCAATCTGTCAAACCGAGTGGGTATACTGGTCTTTATTTGGTCATTGGTGGGTATTAAAGAGGGTGTTGATAGGAGAGGAATATAATTGAGAATGTTATTTTGATTTTGCTGTTTTTTTTTTAACCCCCGCCGGAAAAAGAGGGGTGTTATAAGTTTCACGTGTGTTGCTGTGTATCTGTGTGTCTGTCTGTGGCATCATAGCGTCTAAACGGGTGAACCGACTTTGATTTAGTTTTTTTTGTTTAAAAGATGACTTAATCGAGAGTGTTCTTAGCTATGTTTGCATAAAATCGCTTCAGCCGTTCAAAAGTTATGGGCGTTTTACTGTTTGAATCGGGGTGTTTTCGCAAGATATCGTGTCATAATTACGTGTTCAATAGATTGCCGATCGAAGCGTATCTACTATGTACTAGATAAATTATGTTGCACGAAAAAAAAATGTGTCGGGGTTTTTTGTAAATTTTGAAATTTTACTTGTTATCAAATAAATAAGGTCTAGGGTTTAAAGATATGTTTTTTTTTTATAATCTATAGACTCGCGTTTGACCACTAACTCACCTGATGGTAAGCGATAATGTGGTCGACGGTGAAGCTCGCTTGCCTAGAATATCATAAGGTTAGCTGGATTACCCATGCTGGATTAGCCCATTACCTCTCACACGAAGAGGATGCCTGTGTCCCAGCAGTGGGAAGATTATAAGGCTGATGATGATGAAACTGGATTTTGACCCAGAGTACTTCCGTCTAGGTCCCAACCCTTTTGGTCTAGAAATAGGATAATTGCGGTCTTGATGTTTAAAAATAAGTAAAATAGAGTTGGTATCTTTAATTTTTTTACAGTCTTTTTGACTAACCGACTCCTTCAAAAACGCCTGTATTTTTTAAAATTGAAATTTATGCTTTGAGCTTGAAATCATTAACACACGCTGAGTACCAAAGCGTGGTCATCAATGTTCATCCCTTCTCTCCATGAGAAGATTACTTTACCCTGCTGTAAAATACTCTATCAAAATCTCCGTGAAAATATTTAATTTATATCACAAAACGACTTTATTTAAAAGCCGCGTGTTTTAACTTAAAGTTTGTCTTTCAAAGCCTTCAGAGTCGAAGCCGTGACTTCAAGCCAGACTTAAAGATTACAGGAACTCATTTATTTTTTAATACGCTTTTAAAAGATATTACTTAGTTATTTTGTAGAGGAAAGTGAATAGGCTTTTGTCGATGAAGAATACATTATGGCTTAATTTAAAAATAAGTCGTTACAGGTTTTGAAATGGTGTACTAAGTTTGCCCTGATCTTACAAATTAGGTCCTCCAAATCTCGACATTTAGATCTGTTAAAATTCTCTTGATATAAGGATAAATATCAGGTATATAACTTATATTAAAATTAACCTTCATATTGTGTATGTATTCACAGTCGACAGACAGTCAGTCGTCAGACAGTCGTTACGGGTAGTCAGAAGCTTGAGATCTGACACCAGTCTAGCCAAGGGGTACCGCTGTTACCCAGTTACTGGGTTGTGGAGGTCAGATAGGCAGTCGCTCCATGTGAAACACTGGTACTAAGCTGAATCCGGTTAGACTGGAAGCTGACCCCCTAACATAGTTGGGAAAAGGCTAGGCAGATTGATTGTGTATGTATTCAAAATTTCAAACAATAAAAAGCTTGTTATCGGTTAGGCACTTGGCAGATGATGACACAGAATATGCTGCAAAGTACACCAAAATAGTTATACATAGCTCTATGGGCACTTGGGTTGCGAATGAAAATTACTTTGAAGAGCATAATTTTATTTTGGAGTTGCATTCTTACTTTGACTTTGTCCTACTAAAAAGTCATCTTACAGACCTTCAAAAACCGTCGCTAAAGCTGGCACAGTCACGTTATCTCGTGATAAAAACGCAACTAACCCGTGACGTGTGGCTCGACAAAACAAACGTCGTTACTGCGTCAACTCGCTAAATAAATCGTTAGCAGCGCGTGAGCCCGCCTCGAGATACGGCACGTAGCGCAAGGAAGTAGTCCGCTGGATGTGGCAGCGAAACTTGGGTTGGAATTTTAGAAATAAATAAAACCATTGCAAAAAAGTCCAGTCAAGAGTCAAAAGTGCAGTCGTACTCTACCAAAACTTAATGTCTAGAGCTTATTTGTTGCAGTAGGCTAACCATCCACGACTAAGTTAATGTGTACTTTGATGCTATACTATAGATTAAATCAGTCAAGAACCATTGATCTTCATAAATAAATGAATTTAAGACACTTTAGTTTTGGGAGAGTCCAACTAGTGGTGGTTAATATAACGAAAAGCAACTTAAAGCAGCGTGCTTATTATACATAACATAAAGCTAACGCTATCGTGGCACTCACTTGGCGCTATAAGCTTTTTTCTCAATTCGTTATAACGAAGTATCGCGCGCAACGCAAAAACGTAAATAAAGCACGAAGCGGGCGCCGGGCGGGCGCGACATCGCGGCGCGGCGGCGGCCGCGCGCCAGTCGTTGCATGCTAGTGATTGTTATCGGTCGCACGCGTAATTTGCGATCCCGCGCGGCTCACGTAATATACCTATGCTATTTTGCTTTGTGCTTTTTAGTGTAAGCAGTGATAGGACACATAACGTAATATTGACTAAGTAAAATTGTGAAGGACGATTGATTGAGAGATTGTGTTGTTGTTTAATGTTTTGTTTTTGTGTGTTAGACGAAAATGTCTAAAGGAATTAATGGTGATGTACCAATATGGAACATGAAATTTTAAATACGCCTATAATTGCTTAACATACTAACATACTTTATTTCATAATAACACTTAATCTATAATTATAGACAGTCCTAAGCCTGGAAAGTATGAAAAAAAGTTCATTGTTTATTTCTTACTGCTACATTTTATCGTAATATATTCATAAACGCGATGTAATATTTTTAAGCATGCTGTCTGTCCAACGAGTCCAACGCTAGGGTAGGAGCTGCGAGTTAAAAGTCACCGCGCTTGCTTTATTCGTGCCCGCCCCGCGCTTGAACGTTATAAAAAAGCTCGTTATAATAAAGCTTATAAAATAACAAGCTTAAAATATAAAGCTTATAGCACTAAGCAAGTTATTGTTATATAGCAACTTTGAACACTACTAAGTCCAACTGCACTTTCGACTATTGACTGGACATTGTCTGCAATTATTTTATTTTAGTTAGTATACCCACATACAACTAAGAAACTAGTGTTGGATATAAATAAACTTGGTTGACAGCAGAAGATTTGAGCTTGTCAGGAATCTAGTTACTTTAGAGCCATATTCGACAGTTGCTGGAAATTGAGCTAGTGCAAAACAAAAATTTTCAAAGGAAGGAACAATTGTTGCAACGTGATTAAAATCACATTCTAAACCTCGGGTATTTTGTAAAAAGTCTAGCGATGGAAGTTTATATTATGACAGGTAGTAAAAAAAGTCATTTTTTTTAAACAGGCCCGTCTCAAGAATCTTGAATGTTTTGAATCGACGACTTGGCAAAAATCGCTTTGGAAAGTATTCAGCTCAGTTTAGTTAGATATGAACTAAACTGATAACTATATTTTTTTAATAAGCTTAGTTTTGTCTTACTACAAGTGAACTTTACAAGAGTTTGAGCGTACCAACACCCAGTGTCACATCCAGTCCCTCTAACTCCGTGTCAAACCTAAAACCGTGTCGGTTACCAAACAAACTAAAACTCGGAATTATTAGTGTTTTTCGTATTGTAGATTGTCTAACGTTGTACTACTGTGTAATGCTCACTGTGTACACTTGTTGAGCTACTGCCGTTTAATGTATCGCTGCCATTTGTACTGTGGCGGGGAGATATGGGTGTGTTGTGCCTAGTGTTCAGAATTCAGTTCATTAACACGTTTTTGTTAGCTTGGTATGTATGTATCTATGTAATGGAATCTTTGAACGTGATTTTTACCCCCTGCAAAACATTGGATTAATTTGAAACTTTGCACACTTATCAAGGACCAATGACAATGCAATAATTTAAATAGTTTGTCCCATTATCCTCGCCAGGATCTTTAGAATTAGCGTTTTTTTTTTCTTAATATAATTTTTTCAATTATCTCAAATAAAATTTACACAGTATAAAATACTTAATTAAGAATAACTACCTATATATACACTTAAATAAAAATAAAATAAAACTACGAACGCGTGTAAAAGGGCAGGGATTAACATAAAAAAAAAAAAATAATTAAAAAAAACTAAAAAACACGGTCTAATAGAAAATCAAACCAAAAAGTAGAAAATAATGTTCAATACATTTAAATTAAGAATAGTGTGTATTTCATTGTAAAAAAGCGTGTGTGTGTTATTTTATCAATTGACATCAAGCACCCCACGCTTTTTTAAAATAAAATATATTTTTTTTGTTAATCACACAATTCTTAATTTAAATTTATTGAACATTATTTTCTACTTTTTAGTTTGGTTTTCTATTAAAGCACGTGGTTTTAAACTATTATTTATTTTGGTCGAGGAAGTAAAAATAACAGTCTGAAAAATAATATAGAGACACTTTCTTACATAACTACATAAAATCATGTCTTTTTCCCCAATGAAACTATATAGGTCGAAAAGATAGGCGTAAAGAGAATATTTTTGTATGGATTCTGGCCCTGACGAGTTTAATTCCTGCCTAAAAATATTTATATTTCAAAAATCCAATTTGGCAGATTTCGTTTTTATCAATATCAGTCCCGAGATTCCCGAGAGTAGGTGTTTTATTATTGTCATCCTAGTAATATTCCTAATTATAAATCAATTTCAAATGTTTCATAACCACGTAAATACCTAATTAAGACTTTATCAACTAAAATCGATAATTAAGCTCCCTGTTCAGCCTGCTTCCAGTCACGTAATGATAAGGGCTATCTCTCTACTTACCACACAAGAACAAGCGTGATACACCAGTGTTATCTTGGCAAAGAATTCAGAACACAATATCGCCATATCGTATGCCCGCGGGTGCATTGCCGAGAAACTTAATTACAATTAACATAAAGATAGCGAGAAGCAGCGATGTAGTTTGTGCTATCAAAAATATAACATTTCTTATATGGGTAGGCAAAGAGGGTCTTAACTGCTTTTAAGTAGGTATAGCCCAATGGTTAGTGGGCAGACTGGTGACAATACCACCGCAATATCCCCAAACCACTGCAACTCCTGAAAGCCAGAATCAACAGTTGCGACCACCAGAAAAGCGCCGAGGCAATGAAGCTCGACGAAGTCCCGGCGAATGAATTTAACTGTCTTGGATCCCGCAACGAAATTAATTAGAAAAGAATAACGGAGGAGTAGGAAAAAAATACATAATTTCCAGTTCTTCTGAATCAAGCAAGAGACAGAACAAACAAGGCCAACAGGCACAAAGGGTCGTTTACAACTGGGATAAGCCCAGTTGTCTAGCACCACGGATAAAACATATCATTTGTATTAATGGATCCTAACATTGTAATATTTGATTCCAAATATAATAGGTATGGCAAAAACGCTTGAAAGCGCGGCAATTTGTTTTGGGCAGACTGGTGAGTTAGATGTCCTGAGTTCGATTTCCACAAGTTGCATGATTATTGGTACAAATGTTAGGCACAAATACCTGGAGATAATGTGTAATACTTTGATGAAGCAAGACCTAGCTAGAGATTTAGACCTAGCTTTCAATAGAGAGAGCGATATTTGAAAGGGGCGAGCTTATGGCTATCAAGCACTTTTTCAGAGTTTTCAGACCCCGGGCTAGCACTGAGGTTTTTAATGGAAAATCCTGCAACGAACCGGGCATAAAACCCAGGACTGTACGCTCAACAGGCCGACTTACTAAGCCAATAGACAGCATCAACATTATACAAGAAAAAATTCAAAATTTAAAGAACCCCTGTCACATTTATCTTGCGAAAACACCCCGATTCAAACAGTAAAACGCCCATAACTTTCGAACGGCTGAACCGATTTTATTCAAACAGTCCTGAGAACACTCTTGAAAAATCACCTTTCAAACAAAAAACTAACTAAATCAAAATCGGTTCATCCGTTTAGGAGCTTTGATGCCATAGACAGATACACAGCAACACACGTCAAACTTATAACACCTCTTTTTCCGGCGAGGGTTAAAAATGATATGTACAGTACAACAATTTTCTTGTCCCTCGGCATTACTCGGCAATCATCGCATTTCCGAATACAAACGAATGCTAATTTCCATGTCCCCTAGATTTGTTTCTGTTTTGTAGGTATCTGTTATTCTAACGATATTATCAAAGCAGTTCTAGCCCACACAGACACAAGCCTGAAGGCAAGCTTTGCACGTATTTAGCTTAATAAAGATAATTTGCTTGCATGCAAGCTCTCAAACATTGCGAAGGCGTACCTCCACCCTTTGTCTATATATCTGGCTCAAATCTCTCACACGACTTAAAACCTTATCTTTAAAGTTGTACAATTCAATTTTGATTGGGAGGAATGGTGGTTATGTCGCTTAGTATCGGTGTTAAGAATTGATAATTTAAAACAATTGCAGTGGATTTTAGATTTTGTTCCTTTTGTTTTTGGGTTGGTTTTTAGTTGTGCTGTTTAGTTGCAATAGATATTATTGTTTTACAATTGAGATGTGAGCAGAGATGCTGGTTGTCTTTAAGTGGGTACCAACTATTCTTGGTTTATTCGATTGTTGATCAATTGTTATGAGATTGTGTATAATTTGTTGGTGTATTAATTATTATTTTTTGCTGGCAATACTGACATAACTATTCCTATCAAGTACAGTTTCAAAAGGTTATTAATAATAAGAAAGTCTGCGTGAATTAAAAATCTAAGCACCTAGGACCCTTCTAATATACACTTCAAATTAACTGTCCAAATAATGTATTAACACAAGTTAAAAAACATAGCAAATTTATTAAAAAAAAATATCTTCGCAAAGGCATATTTATCTTTCACCTCACCCAAAGATTAAAAGGCAAATTTTGAACAAAATAAACATGAAAACATTCACACATCGCGTTAGAAAGTTGAAGCGTCTGGGGCGGGCTGATAGCTCGCGATACCGGCTGGGCGCGCGCGATAACTCCCGCCCGCCCAGCCAGTGGCGGCGACGCAAGACACTGCATCTGTTAGACGCAGTCAGTGGACGGCTATGGCAATCATTTAAGATACTAAATGGGATATTCTATGTTGATTTTAAAGATATTTGCTTGTCCAAAAATAATAAATTAAATAATGGTTTAAATTTTTAGCCAATTAATTTTCCCGATAGTATTAATATATAAAAGGTAAGATTTAATCTTAGAGAGAATCATAGCTAGTGAAATAGGTATTGAAAATCAGTCACATAAAATAGAGAAAAACACAAGGTCGATTTTAAAATGTCTTATGATGATGAAATTTGCATTAATCAACCTACAATACCACTTGTACTATGTATAAGTACTGAAAATAGTACATTTTGTAACATAAATCTACATACAGAAAATCAAATTTTATACAAGTTGGGCGGGCTGATAGGTCGCGATAACTCCAACCCGCCCTGCGACGACGCAAGACACTGCATCTGTTAGACGCAGCCGTCTGTTTGGTAGTGACCACAAATACTAAAATTTTCAGGACCGTTTCATTACCGATGACATCTCAAATTTGAGTATAAAGTAATTTTTGGACATAAGTCTGAGCGAACATAGAGTAATGATTGGATTCCCACAAGTGTAACCTCCAACCAATATTTTTTGTTAAAATAGAATACGGCATGAAATCATGATGCTTTAAAATAATATTATTAACAAGTACAGCATTTCTTTAAGCTTCAACAATTTCCATTCCTTTTCCTTGGTGTCTAACAGTATCTAAAAATGCTTCCTAGCCACAATGCTTCTTCTCCTCCAATGAGATCACAAATCATATCCTTAACCTGAAACTACCCACAGATCAAACTCCTGAAATATCAATGCATAATTATGTCTAAGTTTTCCTCCACAGCAACTTAAAAAAATACTTTTACACAAGTAGCACTAATACTTTTTTTTAATATAATATCTAAAACAGGAAGAGTTTTAGATATTATATTGAATAAAATAGTATAACCTAGTGCTAATTTCTTTTCTTGCCAAATATCAAAAAATCATCTCCTTTGAGCAGTTTAGATCTTCTAAAAACTCAATGCACATGTCCCAGTTACCCCTGCAGCTTGGTACCCCTACGCGGGGGTGAGGCGTCCAAGCGGGGCAGGCGACCCGTTATCACCGTCAAACACCCGCCGTATCGCAGCGAACACTGTATCTCCTGGGGTTTGTGAATCTCGCCACTACTTCATGAATTTTGATAAAGATTTGTGGCTCTAGCCTTCAAAGATTGTGTTTGTTTTGTGGAATTGTAAAGGTGGAGTTTGTAATGCAGTTATTAATAATGGAAGAGTATTGTTTTTAATATATTTATGACAATAAATATTTTTATAGTAACCTGCAATGGTGGGTTCGTTATCGCTGTCAAACACCCGCCGTATCGGAGCGAACACTGTATCTCCTGGGGTTTGTGAATCTCGCTACTATAATACTCTATGAATTTTGATAAAGATTTGTGGCCAGCCACCAAAGATTGAGTTTGTTTTGCGGAATTGTAAAGGAGTTGAAATGCAGTTATTAATAATAAGTGAGAATATTGTCTAAATTAATATTAGAACAAGGTAAAGCTTAGTAAATTTGGATGTCGGAGGTCGGAGGTAATTTCTCGTATTCTGGTTTGAAATCATTCCACTTTTAAATAGAGAAGAAGAAGAGAGAAAACATCGCTGATTATCATGAGCTACAAACAGTAGTTTACCCTGAAAAAAATATGGTTTCTGCAGTATAAGCCACCAGAAGCGAAAAAAAAGAAATTGGGTTTCTATTACTTTTTAATAAGGATGCAAAGAATTGGATATGTTTTTGTGGTTAATATAAAATTCGATAACTAAATGATTGTGTAATCTTGAAGAATCTAAAGTTTGTAGTCACATTCATCCATACGAAGGTGATATTGAATATGAAAAATTGATATTTATGTAATACAGATAAATCTCTAATAACCTAACGTCACAAAAAAACAAATTCAGAGCACCACTAACCCAAAACCGCATAACGCCGCAACACACGAATCAAGAACATTTATTTAGTTTATTTTCGCAGTGGCAACCCTATTCGCGCGATATCGGGAGTGCAGCCACACGATAAGGCGCGACACCGCGCGCTATATGTCGCGCCGCGCCGCGGTCCGATTCACGCAGATAATGTTCGGCCGTAAACGGATCGGAGCGTTTGAAAGAAATTGATATGAAGTGCATGTTCTAAAGTCTGGAGGAGTTTATAGCTGAGTGCTGGTTTCGTGTTTTATCGATATTGGACACTCATGATATTAAATACTCTGATCTGGGCATCTTACAATAAGCTCTCAGAACAAGGTTATTAGGTTACGCAATATATAAATAATCTTGCTCTAAGAACTCTTGGTAGGGGTCCCAGTTGTGATGGAAATTGATACTGAAGTTATGTCGTTTCTTAAGACAGTGTTGCAGTTTAATGCTACTATGATTTTCGCAACAACAAAGTTGATATTTTGTGCAATTTCATTGCAGCTCTATAGCTCCTTCTAAACGATTCACGAAAGGTTTCGGAACGCTGACCTTGATTTTCAAGAGGAGTTAATGTCTTGATATTCTATTCTCGAATTTACTGAGAGAATTAAGCTACTACTTTTGAAAGACTTCCCTGTCATCTCAGGAAATTATTGTTACTTAACATAATATGTAGAAAGCCAATAAAAGACAAATAGTTTTTCTACTAATGTTGATGCTATTATTTTCAGATGTTCGCACTTCCTGAAAATTTCAACATAAAACGTTTTTAACACGTCGTCTGCCGGACAATAGACACTAAAATGTATTGTTTAAGATCACCGGTGACCGGAACGTCAGTGAAGATGTTAAAAATTTATTGTTTAAGGTCACCGGCGACCGGAGCGTCAGTGAAGATGTTAAAAATGTATTGTCTAAGGTCACCGGTGACCGGACCGTCAGTGAAGATGTTAAAAATGTATTGTTTAAGGTCACCGGTGACCGGAGCGTCAGTGAAGATGTTAAAAATGTATTGTTTAAGGTCAGCGGTGACCGGAGCGTGAGTGAAGATGTTGAAAGTTAGTCAAATGATTGCTTCTCTTCCGCTTTTCAAAGACATTTCCTTCCACAAAAACCTTCTTCAAAATACAAGCTAACATCACAAACACCGATAGAGAGCGCTTATTTAAATGCGGTTATTAATTTTATAGCCTAAGTAGTGGACCGTTAGGTTTACGAGGCACAGAGCGGGGGTGCACAGAGCGTTCGGAAGTGGATATTAAATCGTTTTATTAGTCGTCGCCGTCGCGTGGTGTGGTACAAGTTTGAAGGGTTTAGCGGGGGTGCTTCGTGATGCTGTGAGCTTGCTACGGTGGAAAAAAGGGCTAATATTAAGAGAGATTTTTGTAGATATTGTTAAGATTAACGAAAGTTATGCTTGTCCGTATCCACGGGGACTCAGCGCTTAGAGTGAAAATTTGGTTCAAATAAATGTCACTAGATGGCGATATGCATCGATTCGTAATTGAATTGCTTGTAAAATTAACATTTTCTTGAATTGATCATAAAAGTTTTATGTTATTTTTAGGGTTCCGTACCCAAAGGGTAAAAACGGGACCCTATTACTAAGACTCCGCGGTCCGTCTGTCTGTCTGTCACCAGGCTGTATCTCATGAACCGTGATAGCTAGGCAGTTGAAATTTTCACAAATTATGTATTTCTGTTGCCGCTATAACAACAAATACTAAAAACAGAATATAATAAATTTTTAAGTGGGGCTCCCGTATCAAAAAATAAAAAAAAAAAAAAAAAAAAAAAAAAAAAAAAAAAAAAAATCACGTTTGTTGTATAACAAACGTGATTTTCTTGCCGTTTTTTGCAATAATGGTACGGAACCCTTCGCGCGCGAGTCTGACTCGCACTTGGCCGGTTTTTAATCAACTCTCATAAGCACAAAATTATGGAAACTTGTTTCAAAGATTATTTGAACGGATTGTTTAAAATTTCTGAGGCACGCTACTCGAATTTTTAAATTTGCAAGAGGTGCAAAAAATACTATAAAACATAGCGTCACTGTATTTAAAGAAAAAATTGTCACGAACCGAGAAAACACTTTACTTGCAAGTCGCTGCTAACACCATTTATAGCCGTGGAACGGAACCGAACGCGATCGAAGTACTTATAAAAATAATCATCTTAATCAGATGAAAAACGCTAGGTACGTCGGCACGGTTTCTTTGTATGGGATGATGTATCTGTATGCTAGTATTATATTATGGTTAGGAAAAGACAAGGATGGCACAGGGCGTGGGGATTGGCACAAGAAAAGAATGGCCTATGCGGGTAGTGGGTGAAGTCAGGCCGCGAATGATGATGGAGGAAAGGGTTTCGTTTTGGCACATATTTAATCTAAAGTAAATTAGTCATAAACTATGGAGCGGTAAACCCTGGAAGTAGCAAATGGATCTAAAGTGTTACGTTAGATTTTGAAGTATTTTGCGCACATAGCCAATATATATTCCGATTCCTGTGACCACAGATCGATCTTTAAAATCAAAATTTATGCCTTCTGACTTTATTTGTTAAGTAAGAAAGTATGTTCTCTTGAAAATAATAGACTCCAGGCTGATTTTAAAAACTTTCCACTCCATATTCTATCCGACTTGGACCAGGCGCCCAGTGTGGTGTGAAATATAGGCGAGTCAAGCGAGCCTTATCATCCGAGTGCACGCCGCGCTATCGCCGCAGCCGCCGATAACTGCTCGATCTATGTGCGTGATGCATGTGGCCGTGCATTACTTACTACTGGCGCTTTCTGGTACCCTAGTAGCTAGATACAAATTGCTTACGTGTATTGGAGCAAATTCTGCTTTGTAAGCTTTGATTTTCCGGTTAGAGAGAATCTCATGGCGGAAGATGTTAAACCAAAATCTAATTTTTTACTTTGTACCTATGAAATAAGATGAAGTCAGTCAGTAGGATGGTCGCAGCCACCGATAACTTCTCGATCTATGTGCGTGATGCATGTGGCTGTGCATTACTTACGACTGGCATTTTCTGGTACCCTACTAGCTAGATTCAAATTGCTTGCTTGTATTGGAGCAAATTCTACGGAGTAAGCTTTGGAAGAACTTGGTTTCCAGTTAGAGGGAATCTTAGGATAAAAATTAGGATATACCAGATTTTCTTTTTTTTAATCTTTGTACGTTTTTGTATAATCAGATTAAGTCAGTTAGTAGGATGGTCGCAGCCACCGATAACTGCTCGATCTATGTGCTATCAGGGCGTTTATTACTTACTACTGCTGTTTTCTGGTGCCCTGGTAACTAGATACAAATTGCTAACGCGTGTTCGAGCAAATTCTGCTTTGTAACTTCGAAGATATTTTTTTTTACGTTTATAGAGAATCTTGGGAGCAAAAGGCTATAAGATATGGCAGACAGATGAAGTTATTCAATTGTTCGTTAGAATACTCTCCCCCTATTGAAAAACAAACTATTTATTTTGTGTCCGGGATGTCACTGGATGTCAAACCATTAAAACTGTTTCTCGTTGAAATATGGGGCAAGTATCGGCACGTCCCTTTTAACAAGCTTAGTAACTTTTTTTTAATATCCTGTAGGCTCGCGCTTGACCACTATCTCACCTGATGGTAAGCAATGATGTGGTTGACGGTGAAGCACGCTTGCCTAGAAGTAACCTATTCACTCTTGACTTAAAGACCCCCAGATTGTAGCTGTCAGGAAACACAGACTCCGGCAGGGAATGCCACTTAGCTATACGCATAATAAAAGTGTTCCCAAAACGTTATAAATAAAAGTTATCGTTATCCTTTACTCTATATTTATAAAGGCTGTAAATCAATCTAGCAGTAGGCTATTAGGAAAATTAAGCAACAAATTTTCTTTTTGTCATAGAACATTAATACAGTTGCAAATGAGTCAAACCAACCATTCAACATTATTTATCACTATCACAAATGCAATACTCCCAATAACCATCTCCGTTGCAAACCGATCACGCTCACCCCATCTATTATGATGCACTTCCTAATTTAACCCGTCGAACGCGTGCTAAACCCAGACTAATGAGACGTAGTATCTACCGCCGCTTGGCTGCGCGGGCTATCGCTAAATTGTCTGCTAACAAGAGCTTTGTAGGGTTAACCGGCCCTGTGATCCGGCTTCCGATTCGAACATAGAGGTGACAATGTCTGGAGTAGGATGTTGTAATCTAAGGAAGATTGAATTCAGTGGAGCTTAATTACGAACGATGATATGTAGGAATCCGATGTGATAGTAAATCATTGAGAAAATAAAAGCCTAAATGAAGAGACATTCTAAACAAAAGTGTCACTATGACACTTTTGTTTTTGTCGACAGCGATATTTTATGTCGAAAATGTCGAGTGGACTGTTGGTCATCTTTATTGGTCATACTGTCTAAAGCCTAAAAACCTTTGAATGGTGGGCTATGCCATGCTTTAGAAGAGGTCTATATCCAGCAATAGGATCGGGCGATCAAAGTGGCTAATGCAGATGTAGTGAACGTAAACCGCTTACAAATTAAGGCGCCGATTCCCTTGAGTAGCTGATTTTAAAATGAGAATCACTTCTAAACGGCTAGTCGTAATTTATTGGAAAAAATATGTTAAAATATATGTTATATTAGACCATTTTCTTAATAATTTCATCTCAGCAAATTTTGAGTTTTATTCGTATAACATAGTGTAATTAATTTGTAAAGTTATGTCTGAAACGGACAAAAACACGACAATCACACCAATACCGCTGGGCGTATTTTAATGAAATCGACACCATATCAAAGACAATTTAATTATCTACATTTTGATCTGAAGCGCGCACTCGTTTCACACCCGCGCGACCCAAAATTCAGTTGTTTTTTGTACTTTCATTGTTATTCAATGATTTAAAAAAAAGTCTTAGATCAAAATATAGATGATTAAATTGTCTTTGAGATGGTGACAATTTGATTAAAATACGCCTGGCAGTTTTGATGTGATTGTCGTTTTTTTTAATGAGTTAGACATAACTTTACAAATTAATTACACTATGTTATACGAAGAAAAATCTATTTTTTTTTAAATATTTCTTAAATCAAATTATTAAAAAAATGGTTTAATGTAACATATATTTTTCCAAAAAGTTACGACTAGCCGTTTAGACGTAATTCTCATTTTAAAATTAGCTAATGAGGTAAAGTTGTCAAAAAATAAAAGGCCCGCTTTGACAGCACTAAAAATACTTAATAATAATTAAACTAGATGCTTGCGAATAATACTCGTTGTTATAGTTTATGGGTAACACAGTAATTAATAAGGATTATGAATTTGATTTTTCAATTTGTTACGTAGAAAGTTATCGCGGCATTTAAAATGAGAAACGTCAACAGACTTCTTAGACTGTGACGACTTTAGCAACAAAATCAGTATCTGCGCCTTAAGCGTTAATAGTTAAGATATTTATATATTTAACCTGCAAAGAAAATGGGGTCATTGATACGACGAAGAAAAAGTTAAGATATTTATTTTGCCACATAGATTTTAGTTTCCTTTGGATTCGCAGTCATTTCTAAACGTGTATGCCAAAACTATTCATAGCCAAAGACCGCCGTGAACGACAAACCTGCTTTTGGCTATTCAACAAATTAATGACATTGATTTTAAATTGAGCAATTATATCGCTCAGAAAAATCATTAAAGCACATCAAAATTGCCGGAATGGTGTCATTTAATTAAGCCTAACTTAAAACTGCTATTTCTCACATACGCCTTTGAAATCTTTAGCTAAATACCGGATTTTCTCAGTTGCTAGGGCCCGCCCATTCACACGCCTCAAAACATAAGCATATAAATATACATTTTATGTAAATACAGTCTATGTATTTGTTACGATCGCCAGAAAGATACGACTATGATTACTATCGCATCGGATTTTGGTCAATAAAGTATAGAATTACGTTCTAATTTCATAAATTAAGAATGAGTATTGCGTGTTGGAGACGGAAAAATTAAAACTGTTTGAAATATGATACGTGATAGTTATATTTTGATTGCCATAATGTGATAGTTATGGTCAATATTCGGCTTTATTTTGCCATTTGTGTCTATAGAAAATATGATATTCTTCAAGAAAAAATTAACGCCTTTTGAATGTTGAAATTGTGAATGAATTGATCTGTGGTTCGGCGTAGTTTGTTCTTTTAACTTGTTTTGTATTTTTAGATAAAAAAACATCTAAACTTTTGATCTTTGATTTGAAACACAGATTTTAACTGGATTTATTACGCATTTGTTACTATGAAATAATTTACGATTTTGTTATGACCATTTTTTATACATTTCCGATGATTATCGCTGATGTTAAAATTGCCGAAGCAAAAGCGTAGATACTGGGACGAGATTATCGAATGTGACAACATTGCCGAACGCGGGTTTGATGCTGTGCTTGGTTCAATGATATTTCAGCAGTCAACCACATCATTTCTGGACTTGAGATTGGGCTATAATAATCCACCACGCTGGCCCAGTGCGGGTTGCTAGTTGGGTCAGGACCAAATTTTTGACGTAATTGTACAACGGAAATCACATGTGTCACACTGGAATATATGTTCGATAATAAATTGCACAATGGAATGAAAATTATTCACGACATATCCTACAAGTTGCAACAATTGAAAAATTTAAAAAAAAAATGCGGCAAAAATATTCTTAGGTAGTCAAGCAACGACATGCGTATTTTACATAGCGTAAAAAGACACCGAGTTGTTATTATATTTTATTTGAAGAAATTAAGCTTCAAGTTTAGTTGTTTAATGAATGAGACTATTTACAATATATAAAGATAATTATTATTAGCAAATATCAAAATTATTTTAAGGCGTGTTAAGTTCGCAATATTTTGAAAACCCACAGAGTCAGTATCCGTCAAAATTTGGACCTGACCCAGATGTTATATGTCTACGAGTTTTTGGTTCTAGGACATGCCGGTTTTCGCCCGATGTTTTTCGTCATTCCCAAATCAGGATAAAAATAATACCTACACACAAAACATAATATACATAATTTAATTTATGATATATTCAACACAGGCATACGATATAAGGCCGTCCATTCACGACACAATAAACAGCTACCCACGACGCGACATTGTCGTGTCATTTTGCTAAATATCGCGCGCGTCCCGCGTGTAATCGCGCCGGAGGATCGCGCGACGCGCGGCCACCCCGCGCGGCGATTTCGCGATAACGGCCGCATGTTACACCGATGTGAATGTTCGTGTGAAAATTTAAGAAAGTAGATGTTTGTTTGGTGAAAATAGACTTAATTCTTGAGCTTGGGATGATACATTGTTTTCATCTTCATCATTTTTATCTATACTAATATTATAAAGAGGAAAGATTTGTATTTTTGTATGTTATGAATAAACTTAAAAACAACTGGACCGATTTCAAAAATTCTTTCACCGTTGGGAAGTTACACTATTCCCGGGTGACATAGACTATTTTTATCCCTGTATTCCCACGGGAATCAGAATTACGCGGGTGAAACCGCGAGGCGTCCGCTAGTTTTAGATAAAAGTCCACTTCTCGACATAGGCCTCCCCCAAGTGTCACCACATTGATCAGTTCTGTGTGTTTTTACACATTGTTTGCTGCTTCTTTGCATTTTTTTGCTAATACAAATTCCAAAAAAAATTAAATTGATTAATTTTTAATTTACAGTAAGTAGTATTGTTTTGGTTGGTCAGTGATTTCTGAACACCTTACCAAAAAAAAGCTCAGATTGATATGGACCACAAATTAATATTAATTATTTATTTATTTTAATTTAGGCCACCCACACATCAACAGGCACTGACGTAGTTAAAATATTTTCTCATTCAAACTAGAATAAACGTTTGTAAAAAAAGGTACTGTGTAACACACGACCAATGCACACAAACTTTACCAAGAAACCGACCAAATCCACACTTAACACTACATCCTAAAGTCCATTTTCCCTTAACCCCAAATTTAAGAGTCTGTAGGTTTGGGAGAGCCTGAAGATTTGTTCGTTCCTAGAAGTAAGGCCTCACTGCACGACCTCGTGATAAGGAGGTAAGCAGAATATTATATTTATATACAACTAGCTGTTGCCCGCGACTTCGTCTGCGTAGCATTAGTACTTCGAATAGCCTATTTTTTATATCGCGCAATAACATTGTTAGTTATCCACACGAACTTCCACCTACCTTTTCACCCCCTTAAGGACGATTTCCATCGGTTTCAAACTATCTCCATACCAAATTAGCAGAGATAGCAGTTTAAGTGTGAAAACATAACGGACAGACAGACAGAGTTATTTTTGCATATATCTATAATATTAGTATGGATTTTATTTAGCGTGTAATAGGTTTGAGTAAAAGTTTGTTTTATTACTTATTAGTTTTCCTTTGTAAATTAAAATCCTTTGCACTAAGCTGGTACCTAAGCGATTTTAAAGATATACTCAAACAATTTTTTTTTTTTTTTACTTTTTTTTCGCTTCATGTAATTAAATGCCTTGAACTAGTCGTCCAAAGTTTAGACTAAAGTTGGTGCAAGATAATTAAATCGTGATGTCCATTGCATAGTCTACTCAAGTAAATTATCGGACCGCGGTCCGCCATTTGGTGACCCCTGCTATAAGAGTATTATATAATAGGGATTTAAAACATATCTGGGTCAGGACCAAATTTTTGACGTAATTGCACAACGGAAATCACAATGTGTCACACTGGAATATAATTTCACGTTATTTTTTTTATTTTTAGGGTTCCGTACCCAAAGGGTAAAAACGGGACCCTATTACTGAGACTCCGCGGCCCGTCTGTCTGTCTGTCTGTCTGTCTGTCTGTCTGTCACCAGGCTGTATCTCATGAACCGTGATAGCTAGACAGTTGAAATTTTCACAGGTGGTGTATATCTGTTGCCGCTACAACAACAAATACTAAAAACAAAATAAAATAAATATTTATGGGGGGCTCCCATACAACAAACGTGATTTTTTTGCCGTTTTATACAAAAATGGTACGGAACCCTTCGAGCGCGAGTCCGACTCGCACTTGGCCGGTTTTTTTTTTCTTTCTTTCTATAAATGTTCGAAAATAAATCGCACAATGGAATGAAAATTATTTACGACATAACCTACAAGTTAAAACAAGAAAAAAATTCAAAAAAAAATGCGGCAAAAATATTCTTAGGTAGTCAAGCAAGGACATGCGTATTTTACATAGCGTAAAAAGACACCGAGCTTGTTATTATATTTTATTTGAAGAAATTAAGCTACAAGTTTCGTTGTTTAATGAATGAGACGGTTTACAATATATAAAGATAATTATTATTAGCAAATATCAAAATAATTTAAAAGGCGTGTAAAGTTCGCAATATTTTGTCACTTATGTGTTGGAAACCACAGAGTCTGTATCCGGCAAAAATTTGGACCTGACCCATCTACTGTCTCATTGGTATAGTAACCGCAAACACTATTGCTGAGTATGAGGTCATAGGTTCGCTTCTTGCCCTGGAGAATCTGAAGAATTGATTTTCCAGATGGAATACCGCAATAACTAAAGGGAAAGTCTGGATTCAAGATTTGTGGTGATATTTGGGTGAATTACGGTACCCATATCTCTGCCTATAACTGTTCCGGGAATTCAGACGTGTTGTGTTGTTTAGTGTTTTTCTTCAAAAAGCTATCAAATTAGAATTTTATTAAACGAGATTTTTATTATTATTTTATAAATACTATATTCTGATAACATCGTGTCGCCAAAAATCTGGTCTTCTTATCAGTGAACGTCATCGATTCTCAAAACCGTTTGATTAGTTCGATGACCTTCGATTTTTAAATTGATTCAAAATCAAAGAAAACGCCCAAACTCGCACTTTTTACGAGATTACATTTTCTAGTGGCTCTCCAATTACTGAAAAATAGCTGTCAACTTAGATTATTTTATGAATTTTAGGAAGGTAGTTCTCTATGTACTCGTAACCTGTCACAAAGATTGCAAACAAACAAATAAACCGGGCAAGTGCGTGTCGGACTTCTTACACTTAGGGTTCCGTACCATTTTATCAATATTTTGGTATTTGTTAGTAAAATATACGTAATAATAAACATTATCACCAAATTTCAAATTGCTAGGTCAATGGGAAGTTAGAAAATTCTTCACTTAACACGTGAGTGACAGTAACAGGGAACTGAACTCGGGAAAAATCACACCAGTTCATAATAAAAACTTCCGTACTACTTCACTGAAGAGCAAATCCCTCTTCTTATACAGTGAAGTCTCGATAAAAAATGGTGGGTCAAAGTCAAATCATTTTTTTAAATTAGCCCATTAAGGGCTACATACCCTTTAGTGCCGTAAAACGGTAACTTTCTAAAGCATACTCCTTAGTAACGGCTAGGTTAATATGTTTGAAAAAAATATATATTTATTATTGATTCATGTACATAATTTTAAACACAAGGATTTTTCGTCTAACTAATAGTTTTGCTTTAAAAAAAAATTAACAACACGATATAATTTCGAAACTTTTGGTAACTCCTCCAAAACAACTTGGATGTTTTATAATATTTTTACACAGAAAAAATTCTTCAGAACTAACATAGCATATGTAAATCAAATAAACGTTTACAAACAAAACTGTTCAAAAGGAGGTTCAATATTGATATTTTGGCATCGAGCGGGTGCACGGCCAGTACTGCGTTAACATTGGGGCGTAAATAGCGCCTTAAACGGCACTTATGAATGTCGTAACTGAAAGTAAAAAAAAAAATGTAACTCATTCGACAAGGGAAGGTAGTTTGTTAGGTCAAATAGCCTGAAAAACTGACGAGACAGTACTATTTACTCTTTTCAAGACATTTTAAAATAATCAATTCTTAAAAACCAAATGCGTACCCTACATTTCAAGCACTTAACTCCAATAGTGTTGCAGTTCCCTGTCCATTATATGCTGGGAAGGGGTCGCAGTGGTAACGAGCCTAGATAGTGCGCAATGGACGCGGTTGGCCATCTGATTGTGGCAACAGGTGTCTAATGTACTAATGTCTACTGTTTACCTTTCTGCAGTTTGTGGAGCAATGTAGTTCTGTAGGTAGAGATGGTTAAGGATACACAGGTTAAGGTTTAAATAAATATATTTTTGACCACTAAGAATTACACCATAAACACTGCGTTTAACAGCTGTCAGTATCGTGTTGCATTTTATAGTACTTACTAATTCCATGCACATTCCATAACAATGACGACATTGACAGCCCTTCAAAGCGTTATAGATCATAATTACTAAGTGCATTAGTGATATTCGCTTTCAGTCACGGGGCAGGAATAATATGTTTTTCCTATTTATTATGACTGGACAGATGCTGCCATCTACCTACATAGCTTTGAGACTCACATATAACTTCCAATTTTTCCATCAGATCTTACTCCCCGATATCAGCAATTCAGAATAAAATATTTTTTGCTACAACAATACATTGTATTAAAATCATCGATAGCAAGTGACAAACGAAAGCTCATTTCGCTAGTCGCGCCACAGTGGGGCGACGATCGCGCGATAGTGTATGACGGACGGGTGAGATTGCGCGCGCGCATCCAGGGTGGCCATGCGCTGGCCACATATCCTCGAGGGAAACTGAGGGATTTATTTCAAGTGTAATTTGCTTTGTGATGTAGATATTGAAGTTTTATTTCAATGTTGGGTAAATATGTTTAAAACTTCGTGGTGTTTTAATTGTCAAGCTTAATAGCATAGCAATATAGTTAGCCTAAAATGTTCCCACTGACGGGTACAGGCCTCCACTCAGTGAAGCGGAGAGGTCATTAAGGCCCTCAATCCGCTTTAGTGCCGCAAAACGGTATTTCTAAAGCACACTCCTTAGTAACGGCTAGGTAAAAGGTTTGAAAAAAAAACCAATATTTATTATTGATTCATGTACATTATTTGTAAAATATGTTTTTTTCGTTTAACTAATACTTTTGCTTTAAAAAAATATTAACGTCACGATATTAATTCGATCCTTTTGCATACTCCTACAAAACGACTTGGGTGTTTAAAAATATTTTTACACAGAGGTTAGAATTTCTTCTTAACCTACATACGATATTTAAATCAAAGAATATTTTGCTAACAAAACTGTACAAAAGGACGTCCAATATTGATATTCTGGAAATCGAACGGGCGCACGACCAGTACCGCGTTAACATTGGGCAATACATACGCCTTAAACCACCACGTGGATACAATGCTGCTTGGTGGAATACACATGGCTTCGAATGTTTAGTTCTTGGACATGGTTTCCTCACGATGTTTTCCTTCAAAACTTTTGAGCAGTGGTGATGAAATAAATTACACGAAGAATTGAACCTGCCTGGCTTCGAACACACCACACAACCAGTAGGCCATTATTTCTCTAAATATTTCTTTCTCTTAATTGACAAGGGTGTTATTTATTTACGTTTGCCTCCTTCTATGCACCCAACTTGGTAGCAAGTATGTTTGAATGGTCATAATTAATTTGACACATAACGACATGAATTCCTTGAGCTCAACAACTAATTAAGGAACCTATAAGGGTTTCATATACCCAGTCCAATTAACAAGATTTAAAATATAATATTAATTTAATTTCCATTCAATAACATAATTTATATTAAAAAAAAGTTTCGTCTTAAAACAGCGACAAGAATCCGAAGGGAGCACAAAGTCAACACACGCGAAGAATTTTTAATGCTGGCAACTTATTAACATTATACTGGCCAGTGGCCACCCTATCGGAACAATGACGCGATAAACTCGCGGCAATATTTTAAAATCGATGTTTTTATGAATCGATAATTTGTTCGGTGCGTTTCGGCGCGACGTTTCGCGAGCCTATCGATCTTATCTCGATGTCACAACGCTTTGTTTCGTTTCGACCCCAACATCGTCCATGTTTCGCTTGAAATGTGTTTCTTGCTAACGTACGAAATGATACTATCTCGAGCAGTGCTGCCACTTTATTCGAATCGTTTCGAAATTTAAATATTATTCGAAATTGGATCTTCTTGCTTGAACGATAGGAGTTTGGCTATATTTTCGGGGGTGTTTTGTTGAGTTGGTGGGCGTGTATCTGTCCTCTTCATATGCATGCCAGGCTGTCTGGCTTCAGGTGTGTCCGATGGTTAATATTTGATACTTTCTTGTTCGGGAGAGGTCCTGAGAATGCGGTGTGCCGTCATTATGCTGAATGAAGGTGGATGTTCGTTACATTTTGAAGTTTCTTTCTCGTTGGAATGCGGGGTGTTAATTGATGTTTTGGCGTTGAAACAACATGATAGTATGTTGGAGAAGGTGGGATACATTTTGCTGTAAGTTTGCATATCTTCAATGTGCGGTAAGATCTGTAGTCGACATCGGCATCATATTTGACGTAGAGCAATATTTGAGGAGCACGTGGCTAAATAATAACAGCCGCAAGGGTCCATCTTCAAGGTTAAGCAACGCTTGACGAGGTCGGTCCGTGGATGGGTGACCATTTCAACATACCGAGTTTCCTCCGGAAAGCACGTAAAGCCGTTGGTCCCGGCTGTCATTTGAAGATCTTTGACAGTCGTTACGGGTAGTCAGAAGCATGAGATCTGACACCAGTCTTGCCAAGGGGTATGGTGTTACCCAGTTACTGGGTTGTGGAGGTCAGATAGGCCGTCGCTCCATGTAAAACACTGGTACTCAGCTGAATCCGGTAAGACTGGAAGCCGATCCCAACAACAATTGGGAAAAGGCTAGGCAGATGATTTGACGTATAGCAATCTTTTACAAGAACGCAAATATTTTTTTCGATCAGTGCCGTTGAACCCAGATAACAATCAAAAGAATCGGCAAAATATAAAAAGAATTAATAAATCGAATAACTACCTAAGCTAGAAATTCCTTCCGCGTATTTCAAAAACATTTTCCATCACGTGGGCGACTACAGACCGAATAAATAAACCACAATCTCGTCATCGAGATACGCAAGATATAAAATAGATTCAGAATAATAATTTATTCGAACTATCTGGCGAATATTATGCGAACGTATAAATAAAAATCGAGACAGATGGCTATCTGTAGCCTACAGACCAATTTTAGCATCCTACAGACTGTAGGATGCTAAAATTGGTCACGGTGTGCGGGCTTCCTTATTTGATAAGTATGTTCCTAAAATGGTATGTTTTATTATCACGAGAACTGATGGTCGGTATCATTATGTTTGGTTCTTGGATTCTTTGTTACAGGAATTGGTAGAAGGCTTTGTACTTAGAAGAGCTGTTATCGGATAGGGTTCTATGTATCACTTCTATCTGTATATCTCTTATAAGACTCATAAACAATTGGACGGGAATGAAAACTTCAAGCGAGCAACTCCTGAAGCCATACCCTCTGTTGAACTGTGGATAATGTGGTAGAACATAATATTACAAAGAGGAAAGATTTGTATTTTTACAAACGGACGGACGCCCTAGAAAGACATACATAGACCTTATAGGTGATGTTCTTCAAAAAGGCCAAGTGCGCAGTACTCATAACCGGCGTGTGTGTATGACCAGATGTATGAATGTGTGTGAAGCAAAAGAAGTATGTAAGGATCGTAGCAGGTGGCGTTCTGTAGTTTCTGCCTACCCCCATTGGAAAAGGCGTGAGTTTATGTATGTATGTATATAGATTTGTATTTTTAAACTTAAAAACGACTGGACCGAGATCAAAAATTCTTTCACCGTTGTGAAGCTACACTATCCCCGGGTGACATAGGCTACTTTTTATCCCTGTATTCCCACGAGAACGGGAACTACGCGGGTGAAACAGCGAAGCGTCCGCTATTATGCATAAATTGAAATAACCAGCCTACAGCTTTACCCGACATACTTTCACGATTTGACCAAGGCCGGTCTTGCTCAGACTCCTAAAGAAAATATCATCATTATCATCAGCCTTTTGATGTGCCCACTGGTGGGACACAGGCTTCCTCTCTATGAGAGGGAATGGGCCAGTGCGGGTTGGTGGATGTCACATGTTTTCGAGTTTTTATTTCTAGGACATCCCGGTTTCCTCACGATGTTTTCCTTTACCGTTTTAGAGCAGTGGTGAAGGAAAACCCTTTTGTCCATATCTCAATTATATTCCTTATCTGTTAGTAATTTTCTCACAGTGGTCAGTAACTCTGTTTCTAGGCAACTTCTCCTGTTAATCATCCCCTGTTGCTTGGAGTCAATTCAACACGTTTTCTTCTTTCATACCGTCCTATCAACCGTCACGCTATCACTGACTCCATTTTCCCTTGACTCCTGAAGCTAATACTGCCCTTTATGTTTTAGGGTTCCATACCTGAAGGGTCCAAACGGAGCCCTATTTCTGTCACTCACGTGTCCGTCTGTCTGTCGTCTGTCACACAATTTTGTTCCGAAGAGATCTTGAAAATTTGGTGATAATGTTTATTATTACTTATATTTCACTAACAAATACCAATATATTGATAAATTTGATGTTTGCTATGGTACGGAACCCTAAAATTGCGAAGTCCGACACGCACTTGGGCGGTTTTTAACCGATCTTCCAAAAAGGAGGAGTTTCTATGTTCGACTTTATGTTTGTTTTTTTTTTTGTGTGTGTTCTTACCTTTATTTCCGTCAACTATGAACCGATTTTGAAAATTCTGTTTGAAAAAGTACGTTCCGAAATTGGTCCCATTTTAATTTGGTGAAGATCTGATGAAGAACTTCGAAGACATACAACATAACTCGGAAGTAGTAGTATTTTTGGAAGTCGGTGTCCATAACACAAAAAAAATTGTACCTCAGTATTTCAGTAACGCTGCTCAAAAACTCCTCTACTTCCTAACAGTTTAATATTTTCCCATCGATATAAACTCAATAAATAATGCCTACAGAGGGGGTTGATCATACATACATACTGATTCTAGAGATAAGCAGTATCCGTTGAAAGGTTACCTTGTAAGTGTGTGTGTGTTTGTCCATGTATGCGTGGGCGTATCGGGACAGGATCTTAATTTACAATAGCGTTCTTTGTACGATGTGTGCTGGTGACAGATGTGGAGACTGATTGAAGGTTGGACTGTGTGTTTTAGTGATGTAGGTACTTGAAAGGTGGGCAAATATTGGGCAACTGATTAGTACCACAGATAATATAATACTAGCATACAGATGCCTCATCCCATACAAAGAAACCGTGCCGACGTTCGTCTGATTAATCTAATATTTTTGTGTAAAACGAACGCGTTCGGTTCTGTTTCAAGGCAATAGATGGTGTTAGCAGCGACTTGCAAGTAAAGGGTTTACTAGGTTCGTGAATATTTTTTTCTTTTGCTAATTTTAACAATCGAGTGGTACACCTCAGAAATTTAAAAATGCGCCATCTATTGGCATCAATTTTAAATGATCCGTTCAAATAATCTTTGAAATGTGAATTAAGAGCCCATTATTCCATCATTATGTACTTAGGAGAGTTGATTAAACAAGAACATACAATTTTTATGTACAATTCCAGAAAATGTTAATTTTACACACATTAAATAACAGATAGGTGTATATCGCGCCATCTAATGAGATTTATTTGAACCAAATTTTCTTTCTTAGCAATGAGACCCCGTGTTAGTACTTAAAAATGATTGAGGATACGGCTCTGAAAATAAGAAAGAGAAAACTGCCACAATTTTCTTTGTGACTTTTAAACTGCAAAAACTTTTTTTTAAATTTAGCTTTGAAGTCGTTGATAATGATAGCCGCATAGCCTATCGTGACACCAAACACGAGTTGACTTACTTAGTGTCACCACATTATCTTCAGACATTGTTCACTCCGAAGAGCCATATCGTACGGCCAGCAATCCATATACCCCTAACTGACATTATAACCCCGTGTACCTTTACAGATAAAACCTAACTTCCTCTTAAAAAGAAATGCAAAAAAGTCCGACTCCACCACACGGCTAACTAACGTTTAACAAAGATTAATGCCGCCCGATATATCATTCGCGACACGGAGAGGTGCGCGAACTTTCAACGATAAACTTTTTAAAGACTCAACTTGCTTCAGCTTTTATATCGCCCTGAAAAATTGTGTATCTCGGGCCGTGCCCTGTGGCGACGAGATAAAAGGAAAAATCGGCCCGGACCGTATTTGTTAAAGTGGAGTAGGTATTTGTCATGGGGATGCGCAAACTTTAGTAATTGCTCTCTGGGAACCTGATTGTCGGATCGGTGATACGAACTAGATGTTTTTTTATTGCTCATTTTTAACGCTGTGTATTTAGGTCGTTTAGATTGTTTGCTGTACAGATTTAAGATGTTTTTTTTTTAAGTTTTATAGTCGTTGTAAAGTCTTTTGAAGTTGCTGTAGGTTGAACTAATTTGTTTAATTAATAGGTAGGTAATAAAATGTTTTTACAGATAAAAATGTTAAATAAAATTCATTAAATAAGTGATGTTATCAGTACAGCTGGTTAGATATCAAATTGTCGACAAGTTTATGAGTAGTTTGTTAATTAGAAAAGACGTAGGTACGTAAACGACACCGATTCTATAAATAATAATGGAAAATACCACCGAGTGTTTGGCTTCGCAAAAAATATTACAAAAAACTAAAGCAATATTTACTCCCCCAGATTACACAATTAAATATGCCCAAAAGCTCGTCATATCTCCGCGATGTGTCTCGACAAAGTGACTTTATTAAACTTTTTTTACCATTTTTTGCGAGTTCCGAGTACGTTCCGCGGATAAATTGTCGTGCGATAAGTCAGCGGGCTAAACGAGGTTAATACATTAAACTGAGTTTAAGCACAGTTCAGGTTAACTTGTTGGTGCCTCCGGGCGGCCTTGCTGATGGACTGGTTGTAACAGTAAAGAAATGCGACCTGACACTGTTGGACAGTTTGTCTTTAAAATGCAGTTAATAAAAGGGGCTTTTTTTGGAAAAGATTTTTGACGTCAGCCTATTTTTAACCCCCGCCGGTAAAAGAAGGGTGTTATAAGTTTCACGTGTGTTGCTGTGTATCTGTGGTTCATAACTTTTGAACGGCTGAACCGAATTTATTCTAACATAGCTAAGAACACTCTCGACAAAATTACCTTTCAAACAAAAAAAACTAAATCGAAATCGGTTCATCCGTTTAGGCGCTATGATGCCACAGACAGACACACAGATACATAGATTCACAGCAACACACGTGAAACTTATAACACCCGTCTTTTTCCAGCGGGGGTTAAAAACGTAATGCTTCACCGAAGATTTTATTCAAAGAAACGTATAAATCACTACCGAAACTCCTTCCAATTAAAAACTGATAGTACAAGCGAAAAATCAGCGAAAACTCAAAAGAAATCCTTTCGTCGACTATCTAAAAATATGAAAATGTATGTAAAGCCGGCCACCGATGCGGCGACAATAAATCGTGAGACATCGGTATCGGCGTCATTAGCGCGAGAAATAATTGTCCAGATTTGTCTTGCGGTCGCCTGTGGAGTGGGAAGCTTTATCAGGCCGGTGACAAGATGTGGGCTGCAAAGATTAGCTGGCTAGGTTCTTTACGGAATGGGGTAGTTTTAGGGAGGTTAGAAATGTTGGAATTTGGGTTGCTATATGGGTGTAGAATTTGAGTAAAGTCAGGGTAGCATCTAGTGGGTTAGAGCACGATTCTCGAACACTAAGGTCTTCTACATAATTTTACGACTCATTGACGTTTTATCATAAAATATAGGAGATACCTCATTTGAAGTCCTTTGAAGATCTTTGACAGTCGTCACGGGTAGTCAGAAGCTTGAGATCTGACACCAGTCTTGCCAAGGAGTACTGTGTTACCCAGTTACTGGGTTGTGGTGGTCAGATAGGCAGTCGCTCCATGTAAAACACTGGTACTCAGCTGAATCCGGTAAGACTGGAAGCCGACCCCAATATAGTTGGGAAAAGGCTAGGCAGATTTTTTTTGGCGCAGCCGTGCGAGTTTTTTTTTCTCTTTTTTAATGTTATTTAGTTTTCTGTTTTTATATCGTGTGCTCTGTGGCCTGTGACAAATAAATGTATTTTCTTTCTTTATTTATTTATATTTTTCTTTCTTTCTCTCTTTCTTTCGTTCTTTCTTTTTTGAACCTCGTTTCCTAGAACTCAATTGCAAGCGGTACCTAATAGTTTAGGATTACCACATTAGCCGGGTAAAGTGCGATATTGCCTTAGTGACGTCACTATCTGAAAGCTCTGTAATCTTGTGGCATTAACTTACAGAGACAATACATTCGGGACTTTTTGAAAAAGTGGGAAATCTGTACGTTACGTTTTTATTCATAGAGATATAATTGGGTGCGTTAGATTACGAGAATTGAGTTTAACATAAGCTTTTATTTTACTTGCCTATATTAGTTAATATTTATGGGTTAAATCTTGGAAAAGAATTAAAAAAAACTTAGTAATATCAAAAAACCCGACTGCAAAGATGTAAACAAGAAGAAAATCATGCTGTGCAGTCGGAGGATACATATTCACGAGCTGGCTGACCAAAACCATATTATCATCCGACTGCACTGCATGATTTTAAACTTTGATTATTTACAACTTTATAGTTATCTCTTTTTTTAAATCAGTTACTTTTAAACATATAATTGGTATATGTTTTTGTAAACACCACTAAAATCTTTTGTTTAAAAAAATATTGGGATCCCCACAGTATGGCGCCCAAAAGCCGCCATATTTTTTTTTAACATCACTTATCTAAGACACTTGGGCAGTCAGAACCTATCTAACGATGTCTAAATTATATATCCGTCTAGTGGTTTGAAAGATATGAGAATATTACATACATACAAGAAACGCGCGGCAAACATAACCCTTTCCTTGCAGTCGGGAAAATAGTCATCGCCAACCGATTGAGCTCCTTCATATTTGTTTAGTTAATGCGTGATAATCCAAAAGTCTTGTTTAAAAAGATTTTTTAATTGGATGTTTTTACGGAATATCACTTCAGAATATACCGGCTGGGTAGGTAAACAGAGTGTAGACACAGGATGTCTGATATCATTTGGATCACTAATGATTATTGTCAGAGTGTTATTGACTCTATTTTAGCTATTTTTAGATAAAAAAATGCTTTATAAATATTCATAATTCACTAATTACAGATACTTAAATGAAAACTTTTGAGGTTCTTGCACTCTGCAGAATTCCAAATAGTACAACTTTTTCAACAACAATGCTAAAGGAGTCTCCAATACCTATCCTTCTCATTGGGATCAGCTTCCAGTCTAAGCGGATTCCGCTGAGTACCAGCGACTGCCTATCTGACCACCACAGCCCAATAACTGGGTAACACGATACCCCTTGGCTAGACTTGTGTGAGTTCTTATGGCTTTTGATTACCGTAACGACTGTCAAAGATCTTTAAATGACAGCCGGGACTTTTTAATTTTCTTTATTCATCGACAGGCTCGCGTTTGACCACTACCTCACCTGATGGTAAGCGATGATGTGGTCGACGGTGAAGCACGCTTGCCTAGAAGTAACCTATTCACTCTTGACTTAAAGACCCCTAGGTTGTAGCTATCAGGGAACAAAGACTGCGGCAGCGAATTTCATTCCTTAGCTGTGCGTACAATGAAAGTATTCGCAAAACGCTTTGTACGTATGGGTGGGATGACCACCATGTACCGATGGCCCATGGCCGTACGTCTTGTAGTCCGATGATGAAAAGGGCAAGGTGGAATTAAATTGTGTAGTTCCATCTCACACTCCCCAAAATGTAACCGATAAAAACCGAATAACGTCTTAACGTGCTTTGTAAAAATGGTCACCCATCCACGGACCGACCTCGGCAAGTGTTGCTTAACCTTGAAGATCGGCCCCTGCGACCTCCCATAACACATTAACACCAAAATCCGATAAAAATAAACACATAATTCACTTCAAAATCACATTACAATAATACTTCGCGTTTTAAATAAGTATATAAATACATAATAAACGACTTACAAGCTAATGTTTCCTGCCATACGTCTTGTTTGGCGCGGGTTTACTCGCTATATGACACAACATATACTAATGATGTCTGCGTTTATGATGTATGTGCAATCGAACTTACCTGCAAAGAAAAAATATGGAATAAGTATTTTGAGATATATGTTATTTATGAGGTTTAATGATATATGAATGTAACTGGGGTAATGTGGGTGTATTATAAGTTGCCTCTGCCTAACTCTTCGGACACAAGTAAAATTTCTAAATTTTTTTTTTTTTTTCAAGATTCAAACAGTAAAACGCCCATAACTTTTGAACGGCTGAACCGATTTTATTCAAACATAGCTCAGAACACTCTCGACAAAATCACATTTCAAACAAAGAAAACTAAATCAAAATCGGTTCATCCGTTTAGGCGCTATGACGCCACAGACAGACACACAGATACACAGCAACACACGTGAAACTTATAACATTCTCTTTTTCCGGCGGGGGTTAAAAACAGGCGTGATGTTATGTTATAATTAGAGATGTGCCAAATATGAATTTGGCCAACTAGCCGATTAGTTTGTCGTCAAGAGGCCGACTAGTCGGCTTCTTTTTCCCTCTTATACATATAACATTCGGCCAGCAGTTTCACTCGCGTGAAAAGTGTTATATCATCCCAAGGGAAAATTATACCGGGATAAAAAGTAATCAATTAATCCTGACAATAATCTATCTCTGTGCCAAATTTCATCGAGATCATACCAAACATACATCCACACACACATCCATTCAAACTTTTACATTTATTATTTTAGAAAGATTTTATTGAGAAATACATACAAAGTAAGAAGCTGGATAGTCGTAGAAGCTGTACGTAGTATAGTGTGTAGAGCTATTCTAGGTGCATCGTCCTCACATATATTAATGTATGTAAATATTGTAAAACACCTATTTTTTTTTTTTAAATATTAAGTATGGAGTTTCTTGTGCGTTCTTCTCCATAACAATCTACTTTCCGAATGCACGGTAAAATCATTTTTAATTTTTGTGACGTTCAAAAGTGCCGTTTATTCGCCTAATTGAATAAATATATTTGACTTTGACTTTGACTTTGAGTCGCCGACTACGAAAGTGGCCGGATAGTCGGCGACTAGTCGGAACATCCCTAGTTATAATAATATGTATGTAGAAAGGACACACCCAACCTACATTTAAAATAATACGTTTTTGATAACTTTGTAAAATGGTGAACGAAATCATGGTGAGGAACCATGTCCCAGTCTTAGAACCAAAAATTTTAAGTGACATGTTTCATCCAACATTGCGCACTAGGTCCGCGTGGAAATTATGTAATAAACGAATTATTAAATTTGACACATGGTATTCAAATAAAAAATGTTTTTTTTTTGCTTTTGCAACACTTTGCAGAAAGAGCGTGGTTGATTATGGCCCACTCCCTGTCACACAGAAGAGAAAACTTTGCTGTTCATAAATTACACAGGTAAAGTAGTTATTACAGATCCAACAAGATGTATTTTTTATTTAAACAGATTTTGTTTTTATTATTGTTAGGCTCGGGCTTGAACACTATCTCACCTGATGGTAAGCGATGAAGTGGTCGACGATGCACGCGTGAAAAGAAGTAACCTATTCACTCATTAAGTTCTTATTTTGAAAACTAAATTGATTAAATTATTGAAGGACGAATTAATTTCTATTTCACGCCAATGTTAAAAAATAACGAATTTACCATCCCAATAATTCGATACTAATTTAGAGAACGACAAAGATAATAAAAAATACATTTAAAACTATTCATATATACTTAGATAATCCACAATCGACATCCAAATAAGGAATACAGTTTGTCCGAAAAGATTCCGAATTTAAAATAACAGATTAGAACTACACATTATTATACACTTATCTAGAACTGGCTTGTTATAATAATTATCTTATTTAAGCCATTACACACACGTGTCTCTTGTTCTGCATAATAGCCAGGATACTGTTGTCTCAGAAGTGTGCTTCAAATTTGTCGAGAACTCGAGGAGCAACACGCGCACGCGTCAAAGCTTGGCGCTTCCTGCTCTTTTGGTTCTTATCTTTGTTAACCTCAATCATAGACAATTAATCGTTTATTATTCTGCTTTGTAGATAGAATTTATTAGTTTTTGGCTATTTAGATAGGCTAGATCAGATTTATTTGTTTTTGGATAGGCAGAATATTTATATATGAAAATATTTAAGGCTTGAAAAGAATATTTTTTAATGTTGATGTGACTGTTCTTTATTTAAATAAATAAATGAATGCTTTGTTATTCATGTGGGTGTATTAATGTTAATTTTAGTTTCGTTATTTTTTTACGTTTGTGCGTAATATAATTTATTTATTTGTTAATAAAATGTTGCCACTATTGATTTTGTTTTGATGTTTTAATGGTAAACTAAATTATTGCTATTTATAGTAATTGTTTCTGGAACAGCTGATTTCAGTTCTTGTATTCAGAAAAGCTTCTATACGTATACTTTAAATGTCCTAGAGCAGGGATGGAGTACCTAGGGCACGCGTGCCTGTGGTGGCACACTACAAAATATTTTGGTCACGCTAAAATGAGTATTTAGATTCTAGGTAATTTGAAACAGCAGAAATGACACCAACACCTACTTTTATTTAAATACTACATAAAACTTTAAATAAATATTAGGATTGCTGTAAGAATTTCTGGGTGCAAATAAAGAATTGATTATCTCATAGCATTTAGAGTTTTATTTTTTGTCAATTACGACAAAGTCAAGAATTTTTGGTGGGACTTCATTGTCACATAAAAAAATATACAATATTAATGGCACGTTTTCTAATAAAGGTTCGCCATCCCTGCCCTAGAGTAACACAAAGTATTTATTACGGTATTTCCAACACAAGAAATAACAGTTAAATCTTCAACCAATACAGATACAATCTAGGACAATATTAACTAAGGATAATTCCAATGAACATTCAACCTGGTAACAGATCACAAAAATCTATACGAAAACAAATAATTCACGTTTATCGATTAGTAATAAATCGAGCGGGCCTTTAATGATATTTAACGAGAGTAGATCCGACGGATAAACCTATGTAGTATTTTTCGAATTTCTCATTCGGGAATCCATTTTCCTAATCGATTAGGAATTTGGGTGGGCCGTTACTGTGACGTAAATGTGACGTCAGTGACAGACATATTGTTTCTCGACCAGCTTGTTAAGCATTCCAATCGAATTCAAACCGATTGGGAACAAATACGTAGATTCTAAAATGGGATATCAAATATTTTATTACATTATTAAATACTTATTTTTGGATTGAATTTATTGTGTTGTATCAAGTTTCTCCGCTACTGTTTGATGTTCATATTTATAAATCAAATTTAGGCAGTGATGGGAATTTTCCCATTTGGAGCGATATTATTGGTATTTTAAATATTGGTTTAAAAATATCGAATAGGTTGGTTTTATGATATTTCATTCATATTCATTCAGATATCGGAATGGTAATTTTTATGACGATATCGATATCCTTCATCTGTAGCGACATTGCCGAAGATCTAGGCAAGCATAAATTTGATAGTATATTACTACCTACTCAAATATTTAAAATTTAAATAGACACAGTTTTACCTAGATAAACAGGTAGCGTTAGCAAAGTAGGTATTTGCCTATTTTTGGAGTAGACAGAATAGTTTTAATAATAATGCCATGTATAAGTTTTTAAGCTGACATGGTCACAATCATTAGGATTAATATTTGTTTCGGGATATTTACCATGTAAATAATAATATAATAAAAAATAAAAAAAATAGCAAAAAAAAAAAATATAATATCGAGCTCTCAACCAAATTCTAAATATACATAGTAAATATCCCGAAACAAATATTAATTCTAATGCCATGTAGACCATGATGGCTGTAGGATTAATGCACTTGGGACTGAATGCAATAAATAATTCGCGGGTACCAGATGACTACTTATATAGCTACAAAGAAAGATATCTCAATTATATTAAAAAAAGTTGACGGTAATATAAAACCAGTACTTATAATCTTACTTCTTACTAATATTATAAAAGTGAAATTTTCGATGGATGTGTGTGTGGATGTTTGTTTGTTACTCAATCACGCTAGACCGGCTTAACGGATCTGGATGAAATTTGGCACAGATATAGATTATACATCTGCAATAGCACCATACGCCTAGGTAGTACCTACATATTTATAGAAAACGCCCAATTTCGATCAATTTAATTTTAATATCAAGAATTCTGCAACGGTTTTCGACCTCACAAAACCAAGATCACCCAAAATTTGCATACTCCATATCAACAACGCGGCATCAGATCCTTTCCAGTCTCCACAGATAGTCACACACTGACTCTCGACTCCCAGATAAGCAGTAGACTCACTCAAGCTTTTTCTTCTCAAAGATGCACCCGATAATACACGAACAGTTTAAAACTCATGTGAATTGGAACGGTGACATTTGTTGGTTTTATCTCTGAAGCACGAATTACGGGTTAATTGGCATGCATTGGTTTTGTACAATTAGATACAAGATTTGATCTAGTAGTAGACGAGGATACATGCATTGGATTGGGTGGATTCGGAGTATTCTGTGTTTTGAAGAACAAAATTTAATTATTGAAGAAAGTAAAATTACAGCCTGGACGCAGAAGCCGTTGACAATATGTTAATTAGATTAGAATTTGTAATGAGTGCAGATTTCAGTTTGTGTGAAATTTTTGTTTGTTTCTACAAAAGATTTTAAGATTGTTGATCCAATAGACCTTTTGGGTCAATCATTTTCTTTGAGTACATAATTATATTATTTATAGCGGACAAGCGAAGCTATCTAAGTTGCTCAAAAATTTCAATGCATTTATATCAATAGAACCATTTACAGACACTTTTGAACTGTCAAGGAGTCGGTCAGACAGAAAGATGAAGCTAGAACTGCTGTCTGTTCCAAAGCTTAGATAAATAAAATAAAAAATCAACCGACTGCCAAATAAAAACACTAAGTACAAAGTGAAAAATACCTTCAATTTCGGAAGTCGGTGTTCTTGTTTTCGTTTCTTCGTTGTATTTTTTGTGAAAAGTAATTTTTTACTTTTTAGTTGTGGTACATAATGGGCCAGTTTTATAGGCTAGGTAGGTACCAATATTGCCCAAAGTGAATCCAGAATAGATTATCCCAAGAACATGAAACTTAAACAAAATCGGTGGAATAAGAGTATACCAAGGTTTTACACCTGCGTACCCCTTTAGAACGTACCAGTGTGATGTTATGTTATAAAATGGTGTAAACAATAAACAGAAATGCGATTGCAGCTATCCTAAATGATTTGCCGTCATTAATTGAAGACTTCTGATGATATCTGCGAAGTTCTTCATTAGATCTTGAAGAAAATTAAATAGGACCACATGACAAGCACCAGCTTTCAAATAAAAAAATAATCCTGAAAATCGGTTCACCCAGTAAATACACACATAAAAAAAACAGTCGAATTAATTGCCTCCTCTTATTTGGGAAGTCGGTTAAAAACTAGTGAAAATTATGCCGATAAAAAAACAAATCAATCAGTTCAGATCAAGTCAATTGTGAAAACGATACAAAAATTACATCACCCACGTCGTACCACACATGGGAATCCCACACGAAATTCAAGAAACGATCAGAAACACTATAAGCATGGCGATTTTATCAATGCCATTGGATACGTCATCAGTACCTCTATAGATCCTATCTCAAATAGTTTGTATGTTAATAATCTCAGAGGTGTCATATTAACCAAACATTGCGTGAAAATTATTAATTTTAAAACTTTTACCGCCATTCAGAATAAAATGAACGAATATAAAGAAAGGATTACCATCGCTGGGAATTACTTTCGTCATAATCGCTACGAAATCTCGTTTGCGTTTTATTAGGTTGGTACTACTGCTAGTGTTGTAATCGATATTTGAAAATTATAATCGAATCGGTATCCGACGATTTTTTATCGATTGGGAAATAGATTTTCTGTCTGGATTTTTGAAACGATTATTATGGAATCAGAGTTTTGATCGAGGTATTGGTGTAAAATTACATTAATAGCACCTGATCTGATTGTCCAATAAAGATGCGTAGGTTTTGTAAGTATTGTGTAGGACGGTGTTTAATTTGACTTAATTGCGACATTTATTTTATTAATATTACTTTAATAGAAGGAGATAGAGTCCAAATTATATTTTAGGCTATTACGCAACTAGTATTCGTTCCTAATAATTATCAATAATTACAAGGCAGTCGGGAAGCCGGGAGGGGACACCCTAGAAAGACATACATAGACCTTATAGGTGATGTTCTTCAGAAAGGCCAGGTGCGGAGTAGTCATAACCGGCGTGTGTGTATGACTAGATGTATGAATGTTAGTGAATCAAAAGAAGTATGTAAGGATCGTAGCAGGTGGCGTTCTGTAGTTTCTGTCTACCCCCATGGGAAAAAGGCGTGAGTTTATGTATGTATCAATCATTAAAATAACATATCACGCTTATATTCCCTGTAGGATTAAGCAGAGGACTATAGAACACCCCCTTCGCCATTTAGCCCCAATTTCTGAATTAAGAATTAAAAGATGTACCTATATTAGTCAAATTCTACTCTAACCATAAACCTGTCAAACTTGGACTTAAGTAGGGTTTCACACGTTATTAACACCAAATACTCAATTTAGAAATCGGCTCTATGTCCCATATGATCGGGGCGAGCCTACTGAAAGAAATTTCTCAACTCAACTTTTAGAAATCCAGATTTTAGTATTCATCACAGAGATGGATAGAAAATATGTAGAGGTAGAAAATGCAAACGCTGGGCGATGATATGGTGGGGATAGCTGGTGCCTTGTGGAGAGGATAGAACTACACGAGACCGTGTCAAATGGAGAAACCTTCCGGGCGAGCACGGCCGCAGTGATAGGCTTGAGTCACGCATTTTTTCACGGCTTTTGCTCCCAAACTGTGATAAAAATGTGTGACTCAAGTCTGTCACAGTAGGCCGTGCTTGTCCGCCTGGGGATGGCCTATGCGTCAAGGGACGCGCTAATGGACGAAGACACCGAAGTGCAATAGTATATATTTTTTAAATAATATTTTATGTAATTAGTTTTAAGTTTATCCGTAAATAAAGGCTTTATTATTAGTACCTGGGTGACCGAGCTCTTCTCGGGTGAAAATAGAGAAAACGACGTTTTCTAAAAATGAAACCTAGCTAGATCGAATAATCGCCCCCGAAACCGCCTTCATACTAAATTTCATGAAAATCCTTTGAGCCGTTTCCGACATTCAGATTATTTAAATAGGTATTAGATAGATTATTGAGAAGTGCAATTACTACTAGTAATATAATTATATAAAAAACCTGCAATCTAATAAAAAACCTGCAACTTATATGTTGATAAAATTACAAGAGTGTTAGTTCACCGTATGTAATGCAACCATAACAAAAATATAATATCTTACACATCAGATTCGTCACAAAAACTTAGACATATTACATTGCAACAGCGATAAGATTATTTTAACAATATTAATGTTAAAAATATTACTACTGTTACGCAACGAAAGATAAAAATAATTTGATTAAAATTACAATTTTTATGACATTACAAATCATTGATTATTAATGCAATTAATAAAGATTGCTCTATCGTATGCGTTGTCATTGATAATATTGACATCATGTAGATAATTGAAATTTTTTGTCTTTCGAAATATATTTTTGGCTGTCATGGCCGTAATTTTGGGGTTATTTTCTTGTACTTCGGAATAATGTCAGATTTTAAAAAATTTGATTGTTTACGTATTTTTGCTGTAGATTAAGATTATTAGATACAGTGGCTATGAATAATTTGAAATAAACACATTACCCTCCTTCGGCAGTCGGGTAAAAATAAATGTTTGTTTCTTTCTACATAAGAAGATTTATTTTATAGTATTATTATGTTAATATATATATATATATAGGTAGGTAGGTAGGGAGAGCAGTGGTGGCCCAGTGGTATCGGCCGCGATTTACAAGTTGTAGGTCGTGGGTTCGAGCCCAGGCAGGCGCTTTACTTTGTGTAAATTATATCATCACCACTGCTCTCAAAACGGTGAAGGAAAACATCGTGAGGAAACCGGCATGTCCTAGAACCAAAAATTCGAAGACATGTGACATCCAACCCGCACTGGGCCCGCGTGGAAGATTACGGCCCATTCTCTCTCACAGAGAGGAGGCCTGTGTCCCAGCAGTGGGAACATTAATAGGCTGATGATGCGATGTGATGTGAGGTAGGTAGGTACTTATTGTAATTTTATATATTATGTTTGTATTAGTTTAGTTTTATTACCTTTCTTTGTATTTTATTCATTTTATTTTATTTTAATATATCTAATTCTCCTGCCGTAGGTCTGCTGGAAGGAATTCCTCTAGAAATAAGCAGCACCTTTGTGATATTCTATCTTTATATGTATTTTCTCTTTTAAGTGTTATGTGTATACATAAATAAATAAGAAGGGCATACAAGGATCTTATTGGTGATGTTCTTCAGAAAGGCCAGGTGCGCAGTACTCATAACCGGCGTGTGTGTATGACTAGATGTATGAATGTGTGTGAAGCAAAAGAAGTATTTAAGGATCGTAGCAGGTGGCCTTCTGTAGTTTCTGCCTACCCCCATGGGAAATAGGCGTGATCTTATTTATGTATACGAATCATATGATATAAGTTTAATTGGATATTTTACAAGCTTTTATTTAACTTGCAATGTATGTATGTATGTATGTGTGTTCGCGTCAGATCTTATAACTGAATTTTAAAGCAGTTATCCTTCACTGATAAAGATGAAATTTTGCATACACGTTTAGTTTGGATGACAGTGCATAGTTACCTAAGTGACGTCATTCTATATCCAATATGGCGGATGGCCCAAGATGGCGGACTAGTTTTTTATTGTGCACTGCCATGATATGTGTATCAAATGAAAGGGTTTGCTGAGAAGCATACGAAAAAAATTGTTTTATTTCTTTTTAAATGGCCTAAATATGGGGTTAACACATTCCTTTATCCTTATTTAAACTAAAATAAAGTTATCATCATTTTCTTTATATTAATAGATTTGATATTGATAAGTCACTCTTCCCTATCATATCAATCGTCAGCATGATTGTACTACATGAATGGATTTTGATAAACATTAAGTCTAATTTTATCACTATTGGAACATCCGGTTTAAGTAAATCAATAATGAAAGGACAGACATGACTGAAAACCAAGACATGAAAGATTTTTGTTTGCGTACCTATCTTTTATACATAGTTAGGCAATCCCTCGGGATCTCATCATAAACATCAGCCTTTTTACCCGACTGCCGAAGTAGGGTAATGTGTTTATCAGTCTATGTGTGTATGTATGTTTGTTCCTATGTAGCGTTCTAGAGACCAAACGCGTTGGCCGATTTTGATGACTCTTACGTCAATAGATTCGTCTTAACCCTGCGAGTGTCACTGACTACATTAAAATTGGTAAACAAAAAAAATGCGGCTTTCGGGCGCTGTTTTGTGGGGTTTTCTTTTTCTTTCTAGATTGTTAGGCCCTGTTAGGCTTGTGTAGGCCTTCTAGATTGTTAACATTTTATCTCGTTTTACTTTTTTTTAATCACTTCTTGTTTAAGTTTCTTACGACTTATTATCGGGCCTGCGTTGTCCCCCCATCTAAGTACTGCTGTAACATGGAAATATTGTAAAACCAAACAATTTTTTAAAAGAGTAACCATGGAGTTTCTTGCCGGTTCTTCTCCATAGGAATCGACCAACCCGAACCGTGCACCTTTTGTCGACGTTTTATAAGTGCCAATGTAGGCCTATGTGAAATAAAAATTATTGATTTTGATTTTTTGATTTTCAAACCCGTCGTGTGGGGTATCAAAATAAAGGGTTTAAAGAGTTGATTTCACATATATGTTTAAATGTTTTAAATTCTGAAAAAAGTTGTAAATCAAATAAGTTAATTACAGAAATAAAAAAAACCCGACTGCTTAAAAAGCGAACTAATAAGACGTAAACTAGAAGAAAATCATGCTGTGCAGTCGGAGGATACATCTGGTTTTGGTCAGCCAGCTCGTGAATATATTGTATCCTCCGACTTCATACTCGTAGCATAATTTTCTGATTTTCTTCTTGTTTCCGTAATCCACCACGCGGACCCAGTGCGGATTGGTGGATTACACATGTCTTCGAATTTTTGGTTCTAAGACATGCCGGTTTCCTCACGATGTTTTCCTTCACCGTTTTGAGAGCAGTGGTGAAGAAATAATTTACACAAAGTAATGCGCCTGCCTGGGCTCGAACCCACGACCTACCCGTTACCACTGAGCCACCACTGCTACTCGGGATCTACGTACATATAATTTTGATATCTGTAGGTATTATATTGTAGGCAAACCTTTTAAGACTCAGACACTACACAAAACAATAGAATAAACGCAAACCTCGCAAGTCTATAACTAGAAATAACTCATAACACTAGTTATTGATTGAAAACAAAACATCACGTAACCAGTAACGCGTTGGTTATCGGTATAGGGGGTGAAGGGAGGTAGTGTGGCAGGGGGGGTAGAGATAAGAAAGAAATCGACCTTATCGTTCGGTAACACGCGAAAATCGGTAAAGTGCATGCTGCGGGCGGTTGGGGCCAAAGTGTTGGTGTCAAATGTTTGTGGAGAAAGTGTGGTGTGTGTGTGTGTAACCTACCTAATGTTCAACTAGGAAATTATAGTTTTTTTCTAAGTTGGTATAATGTTTAATCAACGATGGAAAGTCAGTAATTTTTTCCTTCAATTGAAACAAAAATAAGGAAGAGGAGCTCGTGGCTAAATAATAACAGCCGCACGGGTCGATCTTCAAGGTTAAGCAACGCTTGACGAGGTCGGTCCGTGGATGGGTGACCATTTCAACATACCGAGTTTTCTCCGTGCCTCGGAAAGCACGTTAAGCTGTTGGTCCCGGCTGTCATTTGAAGATCTTTGACAGTCGTTACGAGTAGTCAAATGCTTGAGATCTGACACAAGTCTAGCCAAGGGGTACCGTGTTACCCAGTTACTGGGTTGTAGAGGTCAGATAGGCAGTCGCTCCATGTAAAACACTGGTACTTAGCTGAATCCGGTTAGACTGGAAGCCAACCCCAACATAGTTGGGAAAAGGCTAGGCAGATGATGATGAAACAAAAATAAGGATAATAGTACATTATTGCAAAGGCCGGTAAATAGGCAATTGCAGGTCGAGTATGAGTTTGAAGGCCGAGTCGTAGACGAGGACTTCACTAATACGAGACAGGCAATTGCCATTTCCGCCGAGGCATATATAGTGCTTTTCTCAAAAGAATGCAGGTAAATAAAAACCGGCCAAGTGCGAGTCGGACTCGCGCACGAAGGGTTCCGTACTTGGTAAACTACTTACTAGATTTCGTTCAAACCAATTTTCGGTGGTAGTTTTCATGGTAATGTACATCATATATTTTTTTTAGTTTTTTCATTCTCTTATTTTAGAAGTTACAGGGGGGGGGGGACACATTTTACCACTTTGGAAGTGTCTCTCGCACAAACTATTCAGTTTAGAAAAAAATGATATTTGAAACCTCAATATCATTTTTGAAGACCTATCTATAGATACCCCACATGTATGGGTTTGATGTTTTTTTTTTTTTTAGTTTCAGTTTCAAGTATGGGGACCCCCAAAGTTTATTGTTTTTTTTCTATTTTTGAGTGAAAATCTTAATGCGGTTCACAGAATACATCTACTCACCAAGTTTCAACAGCATAGTTCTTATAGTTTTGGAAAAAAGTGGCTGTGACATACGGACGGACAGACAGACAGACAGACATGACGAATCTATAAGGGTTCCGTTTTTTGCCATTTGGCTACGGAACCCTAAAAAGTAGTTAAATTTCCATAATTTTTCAAGTTAATGCCGTTTTTAACATGAGACCATAATGTAGATGGCTTTTTAGTTTTAGCAATCTCATTAAAATACGCCAAAATGTGAAGAAGAAGAAAATGTTCACTTTTTATCGTTTTTCCAAATCATAAAATTTTCATATACTTTTATGTATTTTTCTTTTGACTTCGCTGGAAGCAGGTTTTTCATTACCAATTTGGCTTCTGATCTTAAATCTGGTGGAGTACAATCAATCTCATTTCACTCTCTGAACCGTTGGAACTAAATTTAATTATTTAAATAACAAATCAAGACGAATTTTCAGCTTCGCCGCCGATTTATTATTTATCATCTGTGCCAAAAGGCAAACGCATTTATGGCTATTCAGCCACGTGAACGCTAATTTTACTTAGCAAAGAAACACTTAGCTTTGGTATCTAATAACCCCAGCACGCCGTTTCATACAACATTGCTGGAGCGTTGTATTGTTCCAAATTCAAAAACCGGCCAAGTGCGAGTCGGACTCGCGCACGAAGGGTTCCGTACTTGGTAAATTGCGGTTTACGATTAATGAAGTATTAAAAAAAACTACTTACTAGATCTCGTTCAAACCAATTTTCGGTGGTAGTTTACATGGTAATGAACATCATATATTTTTTTTAGTTTTATCATTCTCTTATTATAGAAGTTACACGGGTGGGGGACACACATTTTACCATTTTGGAAGTGTCTCTCGCGCAAACTATTCAGTTTAGAAAAAAAAAGATATTAAAAACCTCAATATCATTTTTGAAGACCTATCCATCCACATGTGGGGACACGTATGGGTTTGATGAAAAAATAAATTTTTAGTTTCAGTTTCAAGTATGGGGAACCCCAAATTTTTTTGTTTTTTTTTCTATTTTTGAGTAAAAATCTTAATGCGGTTCACAGAATACATCTACTTACAAAGTTTTAACAGCATAGTTCTTATAGTTTCGGATAAAAGTGGCTGTGACATATGGACGGACAGACAGACAGACATACAGACAGACATGAAGAATCTATAAGGGTTTCGTTTTTTGCCATTTTCTTCTTTTTTTCTAAATATTTTTTTTAAATAATGACAATATTGCCATGCATGTTTGAGAAAAATAAATATGTGTTGCTTATTGAGTTTAAATAAATATTTTATTTAGCTTAATGTTACATTGATCTTAATTTAAATACTAGACATGGCTTTGAACCGAGTATTTAAATATTAAATTCATTAACTTAATTTATTGGTACAGAATACAAATTAAGAAATAATAAAGTGTGCCATTTATAGACACGCGAAAATTTAAAAATTAAAGCCACTTTATCTGACCGAAAAATCAAACATCAATGCTATTTTATTTCTCCATATTATTATTAAAATGTAAATAAAAATACTTGGTAAAAAACCTATTTGCAAACTGGCATTGGCACCAACATTTGCGCCAATGGCAATGTTTGTTCAGATGTTTGTCCGTGGCTAAATAATAGTGTAAGGGTCGATCTTTAAGATGGCATGCTTGACATTTTCGGTTTGTGGACAGCAAATAAACTCAGTTTAAGCAAATATAGCGTTCTGATTGGTAGTTTCTCAACAGACTCAACCAATCAGAACACTGTATTTGCTTAAACTGAGTTTAGTTGAACTAATCGCTATTCGTCGAATCGTGAAATCGGCCCTAAGCCATTGGTCCCAGCCACAGACATAAATCTAACTAGATGACGCGTTTGTATGTACTTCGCGTGCCAAAAATTTTTTTGCCATATTGTGCTGTATATAATGTATAGAAAAAGTTGGCCGAGGCATTGGAAATGTTTTCTTTCATTGGTAAGTAATTTTTTTTGTGAAAAGTGGCAAGCTTGGTTTTCATACAGATGGAGGGACTTGCGTTATCTAGTTAGATTTATGTCTGTGGTCCCAGCAGTACCTTATTTAGATCTTTCACAGCCGTTACGGGTAGAAAGAGTCCAGTCTCCATGTAAATTACTGGCCTTTTTTACTGTCTATTAAAGGCTCGCGCTTGACCACTATCTCACCCGATGGTAAACGACAATGTCCGGTTAAACAAGAAGCCAACGAAAAGGCTTGGCAAGCGATTAAAACACCAATTAAAACAAACGGTAACAAAAAACCAATTGAAGGCTGACATTGGCGCCAACATTTGACCCAACAGAAATGTTGGTCCAAACATTTGCGATGTTTGCTGATAAGCGCCCGTACATCTGTTATCTATTGCCACTGAAATAATTTTACATGTGCTGATAAAAATAAAGTGTAAATATATACAATAAATTATTTGATATAAGCTATCTTTGTTCCCAGTTATCTATTAGGCGCAGAATAGAAATTCAAACAACAACATACTGTATATATTTTATCGAATGTACTGTAACTAAGTATGTAAAAGTGGTTCTTGAAAGAATGCCATATACCTAGGTATATAGAGAAAATAGATTTTTAGTTTTTAACTATGTGTTGATTGTGGACCGCTGAATTAGTTTTAGTGCCTATAATTAATTACTGATGTAAGTAACTATTCTACTTAAAGGTGAGATGTTGAAAATTTTATTTTTAGCTAGCAATTTTGTGGGTTATTTTTTTTCATCAAATAATAAGGTAGTAGCTAGAATTGAACAATGCCGAATATAATAACTTTGAAATTATTCAGAAATGGAAAAATGTATGGTAGTGCACAGTGAGTCATTAAATTAAAATTTGAAATCAAATTCTGAGTAAAATTATGATAGAAAAAATCAGATGATAATCTTAAAAAGATTATCACAAAAATAAATATTTTGTGAAGGACGTGTAATCCGTGCCCTTCAAAACGTGATAACTGTGATAAGTTCTAAGCAAATCTAAGATAGTTTGTTTTCAATCGACACTGATAATGATAATGTTTCTTTCCTATCATAGTTTTATAAATCTACATTTAATCTTGAGAAGGTAACATTTGTATTAGATTATACCTAAGTAATTTTTAAAACTAGATAATTTTTAAATATTTTTCTGTTTTCATTTCGTTGACCTCAAACTTTTCCGTTATCGTTTATTTTAAACTGCTTATTTCTATTTTCGGTATATTAATCTACATTTTTCACGGTTCAATATATTTTTAAATTTAGAACCAGTTCTTAAATCTAGAATTAAAAACACACAAAAACATTTTTTAAAATTGAAGACAGAAGAATGCCAGCATTCCATTTATAAAAAAATACAAAAAAAGAAATCACAAACCGCGAATAAGTTCCGTCCATATCGCACACTGGTTCGAATACTCGTCCAATCACATGCACGGTGTTTTGCCTCGACAATCTAGCGCGCACTAACTACTCTCGTCCAAGCGCGACTCTTATCGCTAAAAAACCGATAAAAACTTAATCGAGCGCGATTTTTACGATTTTTATCAAACGACATGCTGGATTACACAGTTGATAGCGATCACAATCACAATTATTGTAGGAGCTATGTAGATTACTATCTTTACACCCGATAGTTGGATGGGTAAAATAATAATGTATTTTTTTCTGATTATTGAAATCTGATAGATAACAGCCGTGTGTAGCGACATTTATAGATTACGTATTTTTGAATCGTTTTTACGTATCAAAGTTTGGTTGATTTAAAACTGCGTAAGTAGAGTCAACAGTGGCATTCGATACAGTGATTTTCGACATAGCGTTTTTCGCATCAGCGTGCGTCGCAAACGTGTGTTTCGAATACATATTAATATGTATAATGCGTGCCATGTTGGATTTCAAATAATGATGGTCTTACTTTACAGTGAAATAATTAATTTTTGGTATTATTTGTATGATAGTGTTTATTCGATTGCTTAATTTTTTTTTAAAGTCTATTTTCAGTACATTTTTTTTTAGTTAATTGTCGTGGATAACAATTAACACATCTCACTTCACAAGTTAAATCGTCGTTTTTATTAACTATTCCCTCTGGCAAAGAGCACAAAATGAAAAGCATTATCGATACTAAAATATTGAAAAAAGAACAGCAAGTTAAGTACGCCTTATCTGCAATAACAGAATTCTTTTTCTTTTTCTACACTTTAAAATAAGGTACCATTACCTTATCAATAACTTGTTGATGTAACTAGCAAATTGGCATAGATGTGCCTTTATCTATTTGTATGTAGGTACCAACCTACTCATCATCATCATCATCATCAGCCTTTAAATTTTCCCACTGCTGGGACACAGGCCTCCTCTCTGTTAGAGGGAATGGGCCGTAACCCACCACCACCCCCACCGTTCTAGGACCAACCTACTATTATCAGAAATTACTAATACTTTAGAAACATCGATAAGTATGAAAAAGAAACTGCTTAGCAACTATATATGCAATTAGGTGAAAAGTAAATTAATCAAGAAGATAGTGAAATAGTTTAATTAGTATGCCACGGTAAATGTAACACAGAAACGATACTAAAATAATCGCTATCAATAGTTTTACAATTGAACAAAAAAAACATTTTATTGCGCGTTCAATGTTACCGATGAAAATAAATACAACAAGCAAATTGCTCACAAAGGTCTTGGAGATAACAAAAATAAATAAAAGAAGTCAAATAGAAAAAAAAAAAAACTAAATAAAAAGGCTATATCAGTCAAACGAAACCGATACGCGACATTAGTTTAAAAAATTGCACGATGATAGCAAGTGTGGCAACTCGCACACTGGTGCGAAGCTTATCTCGCGGGGACAAAAGAATTTTTGACGACTGAGCAAACATAATGCGGCGCGGATCGCGATCCGAATCTGTTCGGACAGGTGACGTGTGACGATACAGTGCCCGTAGAAAAACACATATATTTTATACGTAAAAATATTTATGAACCCCGTTTATCAGTGAAGAAAAAATTAGACTATACTAATGAGCTTTATAGTTTCCGCTGCTACAGCTAAACCAATTATCTCACGCACCGGTTTTGAAAACTCGCTCTAAAACAGATTAAAAATTTCGAGTGCACGGTGGCTTTCAATAAACCTCCTTTATTTTGTTCTGAACTCTAGTGCGAATGACATCGCTATCACATATAACAGTCGAAAAGTTTTTCAACTCTGTACAGAACGGCGCGGCTTAGCTCTCCGGTGACGAGACGGCGACAGGTACGTAGGTAAATACGTGGATATCTCGCAGCCGCCTGCCTCATACTGATACGTCACTCATGTAAGTTTTCTTCGCGTTTCCGCGAATTATCGAATAGAAGTTTGAAATTGGAATGCCGCGTGGTTTTTTGCTAGGATGGAGCGCGGTTGGCGCATTGTGCGATGTCTTTCACCGATATTGTCATTCAAGTTTTGGATGACTTTTAATATATGAAGTACCTATCCTTTACTTCCCTCCCGGTAAGTTGGTACTTAATCGTGTGTCACTCATCTTATTGAATTTTTGGGTTTGGCTACGGGTTAGGTTTTATCAATATACTTACATAGGTAGTCATGCATTACTAATGCGAGCGATTTATGGCCTTTGATAAGTTTTAAAGATGTGAATATTGTGTTTAAGTGATGAACTGGTTTTGTAAAGATATTGCGTTTTAGAATTTTGTCATTTTCGTGGAAAAGGTAAGTCAACAGGGTTATGATGAGTATTGGAGGACAAAGATGATTCATAGTAAAGAGGAGGCAAGGCTTTGCATCACAAAACCTATTTCTCAGTAAATTGCCGTTAATTTGCTTCGTACAGCGCTCCCATATAATATGCGATACGATAATAGACTCGTCTACTCGATGGACTTTCATTTCCGCGCGTACGTCCCACGATAACAAAGAAGTGTTGACATATTTAGAACAAGCCTGAAATCGAACTGGCTGGCAGCGCGGCCCGACAGCCGTCACCACTGCCAACATTGCCAACTAACGCGAGATTTTAATTTTCGAATCCATCGTCGCTGACGCGCGCCCTTTTGTTGCCCACGTCACAACCCGCTTGGTTCCTTCGCCATTTTTTTTAAACTGTCAAAGTCGGATGACGTATGTCAGAGGATTGAGTTGATTGATTTGGAATTGGAGTTTCGACAGCTTCGACGATGATGTTCGTCTGCTTTTAGACGATTGTTTTTGGTAGAGTCCATCGCAACTTTTTTTTTTGTCTTTCAGTCGCTTGCAAATTCCAAACACAATCCCTTTGAACCAATATCTAAGTTGGGATTCTGTAAATACAATAACAAGCCGCTTAAAGTAATCATCTACGTGTTAACAAAATCGTTCTTATCTCCAAGAGGCTGAAAGTCAGACTCAAAGCTTTCACCTGCGTTCAAAATTGGACGAAAATTGAAAAATATGAATAGATTTCTGGCGTGGCGCGCCTTCTATCGTATCGGTGGTTGCCGTCCACCGTCCGTCACTATCTATATTCCACACGAACGCTCTCGATACTCGCTTCCTCGATACACCTACTCGATTAAAATAAGAATATTTTTAAGGCACAACACTATTGTGAGGCGCACGGACCTTCCGAGAAAGGTTGTAAACTGATTTCGCATTCAAAAAGCTGTGAATACTTTTCACGTGTTTTTTGTGTTTGTATTTAACAGGTTAACTGCCAGATGCCCGACAAACAATACATTTTCTATTGTGTCTCGTTCTCTGGCAGCCAAACTGTTAATAAGGTTGTTTGTTTAATGTTCTTAATGAATGTTCATTATGAATCAACAAAATTATTTACAAAATTACGAACGGATCCATTGGTCTTTTCATAATCACTTTTCTTGTCAAAAAATTTCTTTACTGAGGCCATTTACATCAAATAAACAGAAAATTAATTTGTAAAATCGTCCACGGAAAAATACTAACAGAAATAAAGGAGTGCAAACACGGGACGGCAAACTAAAACAAAGCCGTCGAGACACTTAATCGAAATAGAGGTGCGCAATAATCCAACATGGCGTCTGCAATTCGACTGCAGATGCAATTGTCACGGGCCGATGGGCTCGCGCCCGCTCCTTCTGTTTTTACTCGATTGCTCGATTACTCTATTCTCGTTTTTCGTCGTGCCCGGCTAGCGATACCGTCCTACACTGAGACCTGTCATATCGCCTTTGTTCGACGTGTACCGAAAAAATAGCAAAAAACGAGATAAAAAGTCTCTCCCTAGCAAATTGGGCGTCTCTGTTATAAACAACAGAGGTGGAATGTAACGATAGCGAACAATAAATGTCCGATCCGTTTGTACGATGTGAATTTGTTGATTGTTTCGGCTCACCGGTGCTTTGTCAACGGTAGTTTTGGCGCGCTCTCCAACTGTCACTTTGACGTTTCAACTTTTTTTTTAAACAGCTCTCTTTTTTCGATGGCTACCCATTTAAGGGGAAAGGTTATCAAGCCTATTAACTTTTAAAAATGTTTTCACTGGTTTATATTTTTTTCTTCGTTTTTGTTGGTGGCGTTTCTGAGTGACAAGGACAACTCTCTGCTATCTTCATTATTAGCATTTTGAAAGCGACACTCTGCGGACCAATGACAGTAATGTAATGCTCCTTTTTTAATTCGATCGCAATATCCAGAAAACAAATAGCACGAATCCTAAAAAGATTGATTGCTGTAATTAGCATACTGCATGAGTTCCTACTTTTTGTATGCAGGTTAAATTTTAATAGGTATATTGGGCGGGCCGTTATCTCAGAGAGTTGGGGTGTTGGGGGTGCTAGGTTGTGCCGGGGGGTGTTTGGGGGTGTTCGATATGAATCACCAGGAGTAATGGCTGCAATATCACGTAGTGCAGTTTGTCAACTGGTTGTAGCCTCCCGGTCGCATAGATAATACAGAGATTGTGCCCGCAAGAGATACGCTTGTTCTCGATAGAATAACGTCTGGTGTTGCCCGAGTTAAATTTTCGTTCGCATTCATGTAAATCATGTTAAAGTAGATTAGATATTTTCTCATGATAAATTATACGGAAACCACACCCTAGATTCTAAAGTTTTGGCCTTGCGGCTTAGCTTCCAGTTAGTGAGCTGAGGTTTGAAAAAGATTTCTTCAAGAAAGCAACTACCTATACTGAGGAAAAAAATAACAACAGACGGATTAAAATATGATTGATTTTACTATTCTTGTAACTTCATAGATTATATCCCGGTTTCTGTATTAACAATTTAAAGTTAAAATCTTGTAAAACTTTAACAAAACTTTGCTTTGCAAGCTCTTCGCTTCAATTTCTGAATTATGCAACAGGAAGTATTTAAGTCTGCTGTAGATTTCGACTGGGCATTCGAGATATAGAGATATATGTAGAGACCACGCAGTCACCTTTAAAAAAAAACAAATGACGATCCTACCCAATAGAACACAACGAAACCTCCCACAAAAAGATTCCAGCCGCTGTATCAATAACCTCTCCAGCCGGCATGGAAAGAGCAAGTCCCGATACAATCATCTACAAGTACCATCATCCCACTGGCTCAAGGGGGTGAGCGCGGGTAATCTGCGTTCGGGAGACGATCGGTTCTGAGAGGCTGGTCAACAATTAGTAATGGCGGCGAATTAGATCGGGGAAGAGTATCACGTTCTGCTGGGTTAGGTGGATGATTTGTAGAGAGGCCTTAGTGATATTGTAAGTGGAAAAGTGTCACCGTTTTGTGTGTGGAATCAGTGATTACTAAAGCTTAAAATCAACTTCAAATTTTGGCATTCAAAAGTGCCGTTATATGGCCTTATTGAAATTAATGTAAGAAAATCGTGCAATATGGTTTTTGATTGTACCAATGAGTTGTAATTTGCTTAGGAAGAATACTTCCCAAATGTTGTAAAATATTGTTGGGCACATGGAATCTCGATGTGGAGTCCAGCCATAGGGCCAAAGTAACAATAGGGCTTGGAAACATGCTGGTCCTGCTCCATAAGCCAATCTTTGGTGTAGACAAAATCAAACTGGTTAATTTATATTATATTAATAATTATAGTACCACTTTATTATTATTAATTTTTCTTCTCTTTTTGTTTAAAAAAAAATATTCGCAAACTATTCCGTTGTTGTTGAATTAGGTAATTTACCTATGTTTGCAATATTTTTAAGTATGTGAGAACCATGTTCCTATTTATCAAGTTACGGAATTTACCTGTTAGTGCTTGTAATTTTTCTATACCTATATGTAGTATAGTAGTGCTGGGTGCATCGTCCTCACGTATATGAATTTATTAATGTATGGGTACTTATGAAAATATTGTAAAAAACTTTTTTTAAAAGAGTAGGTAAGTATGGAGTTTCTTGTAAGTTCTTCTCCATAAAAAGCTACTTTGCCGAATGCACGGTAGAATCAATTTTTATTACTTGTAAATTTTAACGTACAAAAGTGCCGCATAATGGCCTACTTGAAATAAACACATTTGACTTTGACTACGAAAAGAAGCAAACCCAGAACTTTAAGTTTTTGTGTTATGTCTATTATACTTGGGGATCATTGTACCAATTCATTATGTACAACTTTTACTATGTCACCAACCTAGAAGACTTCACTTTATTTCATTTATACCCTGTATAGGCTGTTTTTGCTGCTGTACAGCTTAATTAAAACATTAATACAGCCGCTAAAAGAATAACCATTTCAGTTATTCTATAACTGAACACTAGAATGCAGACCACATACGTACGCACGTACGGTTACCAATTACTTACTACACTGCTGCCAAGATTTCACAAACCATATAAGCACTTCGTCAACCTCTAATTGCTTGTAACTTGTAATGTAACATTCATTCTACAATCGATCGCTACTCACTAACTCGATTAATATCTCGATTAGATCCTGCGCTTGCGCAAGCCTCGGAACAAATGTTAGGATATTCCCACGCCGTTCTGCACCTAGCTTTAAGTTTAGTGTTACCTAATAACGGTGTTTTAGAAAACTCGTGATTATCATTTTAGAATTTGTGGAGAATTTTATGCTATCGTGGTTGGGAATCGGTGTAAGAATTTGGAGCTGAGTTTTGTGAAATTAAATTTTCATTTGGATAATTGGCAGGAAATGTTAAAGCGGCATATATCTCGATGTCGTGGTGGAACAGTGACTAAAGAATTCGTCTCTTGTGTGCAAGGTCGTGGGTTCAAATCTGGGCAAGTACCAATGTGACTTTTTCAAATTCATTTATGTACTTTCCAAGATTATCTTGTACATCGCTGACAACGGTGAAGGAAAACATCGTGAGTAAACCTGTTCTTTATAGTTAACTAGCTTCTGTAAGCGGCTTCGCTCGCGTTAAGGTTCAAAATTATCCCGTGGAGACATATTCCCGGGCTAAACAGTCCTGCAGCCTAATTGCGTCAGTGAATTCGGCAAGGCGATGGCTTTGATCCTATCAACCGACCAATCACGTGCGAGGTGAAAGACGCGTTGTGGATTCCCGTTTATGTGATTGGTCGATTGATGGGGTTAAATCCTTCGCTTTGCCGAATTCACTTACGCAAGTAGGCTGCTGGTATCCTATACGCTATTCCAGACTGTAATCTATCTCTGTGCCAAATTTCATCCAGATCCGTTTGAGCGTGAAAAAGTAACAAACACACACACTCACAAACTTTCGCCTTTATGATATTTCTAGCTTCTTCAAAAATTATGCCGTGGGAACATATTCCCGGGCTAAAAAAGTATCCTGTGTGCTTGCTATTCCTGATTATAATCTATCGCTGTGGCAAATTTCATCCAGATCCGTCCAGCCGTTTGAGCGTGAAGAAGTAACAATCATACACACACACTCAAACTTTCGCCTTTATAATATTATAAGTGTGATATAAGTCTTCTCTAAGCCAACCCACTTTGACCAAGTGTGGTAATCAAAGCTCGTGCCTTCGTGTCATAGAATTAGACACTAATGGCAGTGGAATAAGGACTGCCGACGAGCTCTTTCACAATTAAAAGATAGATCTACATGTTTCAGGGCTTGTCCTCATCACACGTCACGACGTCGTCAACGTGGAACGGTGCGGTATCGCGACGTGGTGCATTGGCATTGATAAGACGTGCTAATGCACGGTACGTCAACGTCGCCGCGGAACGACGCGTCATACGTCGACGGAAGCGGTACGTGCGATGCGCTCGCTCAGTTGATGTTTAAATGTCTTAGCGATTAGTTGTGCAAAAAGATGTCAGAAATGCTGTAACTGACAGAAACTACAAGAAACGAACCTAAACGTTGTTTTGTTCTGTTAGAAATGCTGAAAAATGTACTGGATTTTTTCAAAGCACGACCACGTGTTACGTTGCGGCATCGTGAAGTGTATTTTCGACACGGTAAAGTAAATTTGCAATTCACGCCAACGTGCCACACCGCGACACCACACCGGTCTACATTGACGACGTCGTGACGTGGTGATGGAAACAAGCTGTCAAGTCTATGGTCTGAAAATTCATAATGATCTACCGAAGGTAAGTTCATTTAATATTCTCTGTTCACGTCCTACATGATATCGCTTGAAAATGTATACATAATACTTATGTTGGAGCGAGAATCATAAATCTATCTATCTCTTTCCTTCGTTCAAGTGCGAGTAGGACGGCGTTAAAAGCGCGAGAGTGGGTAATCTACCATCACGCCTCGATGGGGCTTCAGCGGTTTTGTTAAGTTCGCCTTTTGGGGTATCTGAGAGTACCTACCTATGTGGAAGTATATTATGTACTTATAGATCCCTTCTCCCCAACTGAGAATAGAAGTCCCTAGGGAATAAAGTGTTTGTGTCAACTTGCAAAATAATATAAGTTACCTATATATTCGAAAAACAAAAAGAAACAACATTGTCTCTTAGGCAAACTTATTGTTTAAATATTTTCAAGTAATCACACTAATATTATAAAGGCGAAAGTTTGTGAGTGTGTGTGTGTTTGTTACTTCTTCATGCTCAAACAGCTGGACGGATCTGGATGAAATTTGGCACAGAGACAGATTATAGTCTGGAATAGCACAAAGGATAAAATTTATCCCGGGAACAATATGTTCTTTTGGCATAATTTTTACCGTAGTCGCGGGCAAAGCCGCGTGCAGAAGCTAGCAATTTATATTTCATTTACGTATTAATTATACAATTAAAAAAATTATCAAGAAAGAACAATAATTAATATTGGCCGCTTGATTCCTGTAACTTTGAAGGCGTAGAATATGGTATTACCTCGAACTCTCTGACCAACTGGATGTAAACAGTTGTGGACTTACCTGTAAAGAAAAAACATACGATTAAGTAGCAATTCAAATCAAATCAAAATGTATCTCTACATTAAGACGGTACGTACCCTGAGCAAAAAATCGGCATGAGATATGAGCATTCCTATTGGTCTAGCGGCACTGGTGGCGCATGAATTGCAGTAGTGAATACGCCCATATTTTAGAAAAAAATCTTTATAAAATCGAATTTTGGTATTTTGAAAAAAAAAAAAACTACTAAAATGATCGTTATTAAATTGTCTACCCATTAGTGTTAGTACAAAAAATAATTAATGAACACTTTACGAGGAGATGCATAATATCAATAATTATTTGTCATTTTTATGTTTTTTTGGAAGGTGATTAGTGAAATATATACAACATTTAAAAAAAAACTAAATCTACCATTTTAGAATCAATATTATGTAGAATTATAATGTATTTTTATTAATTGACATTTATTTTTAAATAGCGAGTAGATAGCTCCTAAAAACAGCACAAAAAACGGCTTGCGCGGCGTTTTGCTCGGGGTACCTTAAGTTGCAATACAGTGTTAGAGGTAAGCCCAGTAAGTTAGGAAGTATACTTGTGTGCATTTTGGTACTTCCCAAAGTTAACTACTATGTTTATAATGTCTTATGATTTTTGACAGATATTTATAAGTCGGCACATAAAAAGATTTTGTGTTTCGAATGACACTGACAGACGTCAACTTGACATAACACTAAGCACTAGTTTTTTGGCGCGAACAAGAGAGGATGAGACAGGAGATCGAGGAAGAAAATGGCGGTTTAGATAGAGTTGTTAATTTGTTATAAAACCTATGGACTTATGGAGAAGTACAGTGAGAGTTACCGATTTTTCGTGTAGATCAAACAACGTGCTTTGTAGAATGTCGTTTAAGTTATTCTCCAATACATGACCTGATTATTTACATTATGACCAATTTTGACCCTACATACAAGCAAAGCAGTCCGTTTGTTTAACACCTAGCCCGAAAAGGACTCATGCATAGTGACAACAATTACACAGTCTTCCCTACATATAAATTAATCTAAAATAAAATAAATAAACAAAGGAATGTAACAATTGAATAACACAAAATAAATAACTTAGTAAAGCTTATAGGAACAGAATTCTTGCAACCGACAAACAGCCTGATTTAAACCATAAACAAACACCAACCTTTTTATTAATAACCTCTCAAAGATAAACAATACGTAAATCTTGGGTACGGTAAATAGAGAACATAGAAATATCCGATCGGTGCAAGAAACGTAATAAATACGAAGTTTACGAGAACAAATGCAATGAATCAAAAACAAAACAATACGATTATCCCTGCGTTGTAGTGTTAGTGGGTGGGCCAAGTCATAAGCTTATAGCGGGGCGGGAAGCGGGGCGTATGGGGAGGTACAGGCATATAGAAAAAAAACAGTCGTAATATGATCGAGAGAGATTGGAAGGGTTGGGCAATGGGTAATAGGTTAGTTTACTGAAAATTTGTTTATAGTCAGTCAGGTAGATTAAATAATCTCCTCTAAAAAAGAAAAAAAAATTAACCCCCTACAATATGGCGCTAAAAATCCGCCATGTTCCTTTTTTTAACGGCACTTATCTAAGAACACTTTGGTAGCCAAGAAATACCTAACGAAGTATTTTTATAAAAATCCGTCAAGTGGTTTGAAAGTTACGAGGTAATAAAGAATATTACATACATACAAGATACGCGCGAAAAACATAACCCTTTCCTTGCAGCCGGGTAAAAATATTGGACACGTATTTTCTCTTTTGACACGTAAACATAAAGTGACGACGGTATAATGCGTTGAAATATCGTGTGACGTCACGCCGCTAGTACACTTAATACTGCTTTAGTGACGTCACAAACCCCCAGGCCCACTGAACTTTGATGCGCTTTAACTTTGTATTTTTTTGTTGATTTGGTAAAGCAAAAAATACGAGTCCAATATTATTTGGTAATCTCACTGAAGAATTATCATTGTTCTAACTAGGAAACAACCCTATCATCTTCCTCTCCCCCCCCCCACCTCCTATCCTCCTTCCCTTGTACATGTTACTAGGAGTCGGTGCAACACGATATCTTCTGCCTTCCGGAAAGGAAGGCAGAAGATATCGTGTTGCATCAAACAAAGGTAATGAAAAAAATCAAGCCTACGTTATTTTTACCCGACTGCCGAAGGAGGGTAATGTGTTTATCAGTCTATGAATGTATGTATGTTTGTTCCTATATGGCGTTCCAGAGACCAAACGCGTTGGCCGATTTTGATGATTCATACGTCAATCGATGCGTCTTAACCCTGCGAGTGTCATAGGCTACATTATAATTGGATAATAGAAAAATGGCGGATTTTGGGTGCCATATTGTGGGGGCCCAAATTTTTTTTTCTTCCAAACCCATCGTGTGACGGAGGATACACCAGATTTTGATCAGCCAGTCCGCGAATATGTATCCTCCGACTGCACAGCATGATTTTTTGTTGGAGTATAACGCTGGCCATTTTTATGAAGGCTTTCTTTTTGAATTTAGTACTCTCTGTCAGCGCTGTTTCCGTCTATTAGTTTAGAAAAATATATGTCATGTGTCTGTAAAAATAATATATTAAATGTTTTTACATTGTTTACACTGCGTCCGTATTACTCATTTAATAACCCTGCAATAGGTTATGGGCCTTATCACGGCAATGTGAATATTGTGTGAAACGAATATTATTTTGTGCAAAATATGGGTGAGTATTCTAACTCAGCAGTTACGATGGAAAAGCTGAAAGGTACCATCAATTATCGTGACTGGGCATTCCAAATGCAGAATATTCTCATATTTGAAAACTTATGGCATTGTATTAAGGGGCAGGATGAACCCGCTGTACTAAGTACGAGTACGAGTATGAGCACTGTGGATCAGGCCCGTAAAGAGGAGAAGGCTCGAGCGAGGCTTTGTTTAAGCGTTGAGAAGTCATGTTATCCGCACATTGTGCAGGCGAAGACTGCAAAAGATGTTTGGGATGCCTTAAGGAAGGCATACGACGACTCAGGTTTACATAGAAGATTGACGTGTTTACGTACTTTATGTTCGATTAAACTAGAACAATTTGATAGCATGGAAATTTACGTTAACAAGATTTTGTCATTCGCTGATCAATTGCGTAGCATGAAAAAGCCTCTTGATGATGAATTTCTGGCTGCTATTATGCTACAAGGGTTGCCTCAGGAGTATGAGCCCATGATAATGGCTCTGGAGCACTCAAGCATGGACATAACAACAGATATGGTAAAAACTAAACTTCTTCAAGACAAGCGATGGACAGGGAATACTGGTGGTAACAATGACTGCTTATTTACGCGGAATCGTGGTGAAAATAAGAACAGTTCCCGAGGTGCAAAGAAGAATGCGCCTAGTACATTGAAACACGCTAGTTCCTCGTCAAATGCGAACAAGTTGTGGTGTTGGAAGTGTCGGTCGAAAGGCCATGTCAAAAAGGACTGTCCTCAACTGGATCCAAGACTATCGACTTCTTTGGTCTTGTCTGCACTTAACACTGACAATTCGTGGATTGTTGATTCAGGTGCGACAGATAATATGTCTGGATGTCGAGAATGGTTCAAATCTCTCGATGAGTCGTCGACGAAGGAGGTGTGTGTAGCTAATGGCAAGAAGTTAATAGTATGTGGTGTAGGAGATGTACATTTTTCAGTTAGTTTTCGTGGCAATACGATAGATATAACTTTAAAAAATGTAATGTTTGTACCTGACCTTACTGTAAATTTGATATCTGTATCTACTCTTGCAGCTAAGGGTTTTAAGTTTAATTTTAACAATACTGGATGTGACATATTCAAAGCTGGTAAGATAGTTTTTAATGCTAGGAAAGTTGGGAGAGTTTACAGACTTAACACTGTCGGTAGAGTCAATCTGACAACTTCATCTACGTCTACAGACATGATGTTATGGCATCAACGATTAGGACATCTTAATTTTGATAGCTTGGCATCACTTAGAAAGGTTGCTAATGACATTGATTTTCAGGTTACGACCCAAAAGAAAGTTTGTGATGTGTTTCTTAAGGGTAAGCAATCAGGCGCTCCCTTTGTGACTAATCGTAATAAGCAGGTGGCAGACGCACGGCTGGCGCTCATCCACAGTGACGTTATGGGGCCGATGCCGACCACTTCTCTCGGAGGCAAACGCTACGTTCTCACGTTCCTAGATGATCACTCGAGGAAAGTGTTCGTATATCCTATTGCGAAGAAGAGTGATGTGTGTAAGTACACTATTGATTTTATTAGATTGGTTGAAAACCAATGTAGTGCTACGGTGAAAGTACTGCGTTCAGATAACGGTTCTGAGTACGTTAATGCTGAGTTGACAAATTACCTTAAAAACAAAGGTATTGTTCATCAGCTTACGGTACCGTACTCTCCGCAGCAAAACTCTTCCGCAGAAAGATTGAATCGTTCTTTACTCGATAAAATCAGATGTTTACTGTTTAATGCGAATCTCGATGACAAGATGTGGGCAGAGGCTGTACACACAGCGGCATTCCTTATTAACCGATCGCCTAGTTCGAGACTTTCTGGTAGATTGCCAGAAGAGGTATGGAGCGGTAATAAAGTAAGCCTTAAGAATCTGCGTGTTTTTGGTTGCGAGGCATTTGCACATGTAGACGACTGTAAACGGAAAAAGTTAGAACCAAAAAGTAAGAAGCTAATTTTTATAGGTTACTGTGATAATGTCAAAGGATATCGTTTGTTCAACCCTGATGACAATAAGATTGTTGTGTCACGTGATGTGATATTCAACGAATCTGTGTTTCCAGGTAGACACTCTAAGATAGGGCTAAAACGTATGTTTGAACCTATTTATCTTACAGGAGGTGATGACGTGGAGAAGATATTGAATACTACGCCGGTTGAGGCGGAGCCAGATCAGTTTTTCTTCGAGTCATCAGATTATCCACTTGAGGCGGAGATGGATGCATTTCCTGTTGACATGCCAAGTCATCCTGTTGAGTTGGAGTGTGAGCATGCGCCAAGTGAAGACTCAGTAGTAACGCCTGGATTGGCACCAGAGTCTACTGATCAGCGATATAACTTACGTCCACGTAAGCCTAGACCGACTTGTAACGTGACTAACGTTTGTAATGTGACAAACCCTATAGAGCCGCGTAATTTCAAAGAAGCTTTGAGTTGTGAAGATAAAGAGTTATGGCAGAAAGCCATGAATGAAGAAATAGATTCTTTTGTCTTACATGGAGCTTGGCAGCTGACTGATAAACCAGTTGACAAGAACATCGTTAAAAATAAGTGGATTTTTACAATTAAACGAGACTCAGAAGGGAACATTACGCGTTACAAGGCTAGGTTGGTAGCGAAGGGTTTTACCCAAAAATATGGTGAAGATTTCCATGAAACTTTTTCACCGGTCGTTCGTCATTGTTCTATCAGATTGTTATTATCTCTGGCTGTGGAAATGAATCTTACGATTGATCATTTAGATGTACAAACAGCATTTCTAAATGGTGATTTACATGAGGAGATTTTTATGCAACAACCGGAAGGTTTCATATGCCCTGGGAGTGAAAACAAAGTTTATAGACTACGAAAGGCTGTTTATGGGTTGAAGCAAGCATCGCGATCCTGGTACCAAAAGGTAAAATATGTGTTACTTTCTTTGGGATACGATCAATGTAAACAAGAGGACTGCATCTTTACTAAGAGATCTGGTGAGTCAATTGTTTTTATTGCTCTGTATGTCGACGATTTTTTCGTCTTCTATAACGACAAACGTCTAGCTCAGACTTTGAAAAGCTCTTTGTTAAAGGTTTTTAAACTTAAAGACTTAGGACCGGTACGAAATATGTTAGGTATTAAAGTAGAACGTGATGAAACTTCCATTAAACTTAGTCAGGAAAATCGGATTGACAAGTTGTTAGATCGTTTTGGCATGACAGACTGTAAGTCTGTAAAGTCTCCCATGATAACTAACATTAGTTCTGTTTGTGAGAGTACTTGTAATGCTACGAGTAACAATGTAACGAAGTTTCCATACCAAGAGTTAATTGGTAGTCTAATGTATTTATGTGTAACTACTCGCCCCGACATTTCGTTTGCCGTGTCATACTTAAGTAAATTCAATAGTTGTTATACGGAATTCCATTGGATTCAAGCTAAGCGTATACTGAGATACCTTAAAGGTACAAAGCAAAAGGCTTTAGTATTTAACAAATCGAATGAAGGTCCCATTCTTGAGGGATATTCTGATGCAGACTGGGCTTCAGACCCTGATCGGAAGTCATATACTGGTTATGTGTTTAAATATGGCGGCAATTCGATATCATGGGGTAGCTACAAACAGTCGTGCATAGCGCTTTCGTCCACCGAGGCGGAGTATTGTAGCTTAAGCGAAGCGAGCAGAGAAGCGGTGTTCCTGCAAGCTTTAATTAAGGAATTGTTAAAGACGACTAGTTGTAAAATAGTAATGTATTGTGATAATCAATCTGCTATACAGCTTGCTACCAATCACACTCTTCATAGAAGAAGCAAGCATATCGAAATAAGATTTCACTATGTTAGATATATAATTGCTAGATTTAACGTTGAAATTGTATACATCCCTACAAATGAAATGATAGCAGATGTGTTCACCAAGCCCCTGGGCTGTGTCAAGCACGAGGTGTTCACTCATCAGCTTGGAGTGGCATGATGCCATGATGCCCACGTTATGGGCGGGTGTTGGAGTATAACGCTGGCCATTTTTATGAAGGCTTTCTTTTTGAATTTAGTACTCTCTGTCAGCGCTGTCTCCGTCTATTAGTTTAGAAAAATATATGTCATGTGTCTGTAAAAATAATATATTAAATGTTTTTACATTGTTTACACTGCGTCCGTATTACTCATTTAATAACCCTGCAATATTTTTTCCTTGTTTACGACTTTTTAGTTCGCTTTTGAAGCAGTCGGGTTTTTTGTTTTTTTAAATTAAGTTTTTTATTTAGTAATATAATAAGGTACTAGGCACGAGCGCAGACAGGCAGCAATGATGCAGCTGCTTCATATATTTTCTCAGCATCTTTTGTGAACGTTTTCTAAATACAATTCATCATTAAGCTTGTGAAAAATTGCTTAAACATAGATCATAACATACAAAAAAAAAAAAATTTTTTTTTGTGACTCTTGATGTGAATGAAAGATTAGAAAATACTTATTTAGGTTACTTGTACTTTGCAATAATAATATTGAGAATTTGATTATGTGCAACATACATACATAAACTCACGCCTTTTTCCCATTGGGTAGGCAGTAACTATAGTATGTAAGGATCGTAGCAGGTGTGCTACGATCCTTACATACTTCTTTTGCTTCACACACATTCATACATCTAATCATACACGCACGCCGGTTATGGGTACTGCACACTTGGCCTTTCTGAAGAACACCACCAATGAGGTCTATATATGTATTTCTAGGGCGTCCCCTCCCGGCGTTTCCATTCACGTCTGCCTTGTAAATACCTTTCGTTAGTCGCCTTTCATTCATCCTCTCAACATGGCCAAACCATCTTAACATACTCTTTTCAGTTTTAGTCACTACATCTTCTTTTAAACCTATATATATATGTGCAACATGTACTTTAAAATTGATTAGAATACGTTGAAAGTAACTTCCACATCTCTAACATCAAAGAATACCCCTTTTTTTTTTTTTTTTTTTTAGCTTGGAGAAATGCTCATGCATACTGCGCTACCACGGGGAGATAGCGCAGTTATGTGGGACTCTAACCCACTAAAACTCCACGGTGTCCTCCTGTGCCGCTTATGGCGGGAACACGGGAACGCGCTAGCATACATCCGCGAACCCGCCGCGGCTGTCCGTCTCCGGACCCTCCTCTGGGGTTTACACCCCCATCACCGGCGCACCAGAACACACAGTACGCCGTGACCACCTCGGGCGTATTCTTTGCCCTCAGCCAACATCAATAAGAGAATCTAAACAAAGATACATTCTGCCAGCGGTATCCATACAAATGTCACATCGCCTCGAGGCCAAGAACCATCGCTCTTTGTACCACACGCTACCTCCTCCATCTTGCGCCACCCATAAGTTCGACAAGAGGCGAGCTCAGGAAATGAAGCGGGCCCGAGAGAAGCCGATAAATCCCGCGCCACACAAAGAACTGCCACTTCTTGCGTCTTTATTAACTGCGACAAATTGTCTAGCAATAATTAAGTTTACGAATACGCGAGAGTTGGCAACAAGATGTGCCTTTGAAAACTGTAACCTTTTTTGGTTACTTAGCTTAAGAAAAGATACATAAGAATCACTACTGATCCAGTAGAAGAATACTAAGAATTCTTGTGCTTATGAAGTCTGAAAATTTTGTAAGGGCTTATCAAATCAAATCAAATATTTTATTTCAAATAAACCTTAGAGGTACTCATGAATTGTCAAAAAAAAAAAAAGATGACTCTAATTGCAAATTCCAAGCATCAGTAGGGGTTATTGTTTCAAGAAGAAGGAAGACGTAGATTGAATGCCATTAGAGAAGTGTGTGAACTGATTTCCACTACTTGGAAACTTTAAATTTTCAGGAATTACCGTGTCGAGGGCAATCGTGTACAAGTACGTTGTCTTGAGATTAGATAAAATAAAGCGAAGAATTGCGAACTATTATTACGCGTTCGAAAGTTTTTGAGTTTATTGACTAAAAAGTCTGTTGTTACTAAGATATTTAAAAGACTATTTGTAACAACAGAATATTTCGTTGATTATGCTCTACCATCCTAATAAACATATACTAATTACAAACTTCTAAATTACCTAACAAAGAAAGTATTCCTACTGTTAGTCAAGCGTGAGTGTGACAATCTTTTAATTAAATATAACAACTGATTGAACAATAAACAAGTAAAGTTATTCGAGTGTTACTAATATAAAACGGGTTCCTTATAATAAAGGATGTTGTGACTAGCGTTAATCCGCGGCGTGGCTTGCTTTTGAGGAGTAAATGTTGCCGTAAAAGGTGTTTTTTTTTCGCGTTTTTGTAACTCCCGCTCCTTATATTGAGAAGAAAACACAGCAATAGGAAATTACTTTTTGCAGATATTGCAATAAATAATTCCATTATTGGTTTTAGTTGTTTAAAAAGCTAAAAGAGCGTAAGTTAGTAAAAATGAACTTGTGCCGAATTTTGCAAGGATAACAGTCTTTATCACCGTAATATTCTTAAAATCCAAAATAATAGAACACTTATCGGATAGAAACAAAAACAAACGATCTATCCAGTAACTACATCATCCAAATTTCCTATTTGTATTCAAAAACGATCGCTTATTGTAAACATTTGAGCTTCAAACGACACAGTCACTGTTGTTTCATCTCTTTCAGGAAATTACCACAGTTCCTCGCGGATTATTGCAAAATAAGATATTGTTCACTCAATCTGTTCACTCGTTCGTTGCTCGTTCACTTCATTCGTTTGAATGATGCGCCTTTGTTTCGAAATTTGAATTTGTAAGTTGTGATCCGTTATTAGATTGGCTAAAGGTTGGTTTCAATTTTGTTTATCTTTTTAATGTTTAATCAATTGAAATGGGAATACGGTTTTTGATGTGAAATTTTCTATTATCCGTTTGCTGTTTGTAATGGTTTATGTAGTAAGTTTTGTTTGTTTGTTAACTTTGAATAAAACGCTTATTTGAAATCTTCTCTATTTGGTTCAATTTAAAATGGAATCACGTCACATCTCTACCATTTGAACAGAAAACAACATCATAAAAAAAAGGTTTTTTTTCAATGTTGCAAAACATTTTTATAGAAAACGATACGAGTATCAAAGATAAATAGTCATGAAATGTTAGAAGGAAATAAATAAACATGGTTGGCAACACTGACGGACGGACGGACGGAATAGGAAATTGCGGAGCCAGATCGCGGGATCTTGTCAACGCGTCAATATACTAATGTTATTCAATATTTTGTTGTATTTTATACGCTACATATTTTTTTGACTGACTGTACTTATCGTGAGTTTTTATTGGACAGAATTTTAATATTCTAAATTTAAATAATCTAAAGGATGTTGTAGCACTTATTAAAAAGGACCAAAAAACAAAAGTATTTCTGGTCCCTTTTGCATTTTTATTTGGCCTAAACTGAATCGGAGGAAAGTAGGAAAAAAAATATTTTTATGGAATAAATTTTACAGGCACTAATTACCTAATCTTCATTCTGAAAGCTTAATCAAGTGTTTCTTAGTAAATCAATCATTGCATCTGATATAAGTTTGTTGAAAATGATTTTCAGAATGGACACTGCAAGAGAGCCATAACTTTCAGTATTTTAGTAGATACATACTACATACATACTTACTTGAAAATCTTGCTGGGCTATTCATATCGGCAATTTATATTCTCTCCTCAGCTGTCGTAAGATTTATCAATGAAAAAGATAAAATCAAGCAACACCTGTGAATTAACTATTATGATAACTATAAAAATAATCTAATCAGCCATTCACTTTAGAAAAAGAATGTGGTGGTTAAGCAGTCATTTAGATTCATATTTATTACCTTCCTTTTGTATGTTTCGGTATTTATATTTCATACCTACTTTTCTCTTAGCAAGTTCAAAAACCGGACAGAAAACGATTAAAAAGGATTTAAAAAAAACCGGCCAAGTGCGAGTCGGACTCGCGCACGAAGGGCTCCGTACCAGTATCGCAAAAAAATCACGTTTGTTGTATGGGAGCCCCACTGAAATATACCTATATTTTATTCTGTTTTTAGTATTTGTTGTTAGAGCGGCAACAGAAATACATCATCTGTGAAAATTTCAACTGTCTAGCTATCACTGTCTCGCTGTCAGTGATAAGACCGCTTTTGTACCAGTATAAATAAGTTTTTCTTGTAAATGTGTATAATTTGATGGTGTACAATGAAGTATATTCTATTCTATCACGGTTCATGAGATACAGCCTGGTGACAGACTGATAGACAGACAGACAGACGGATCGCGGAGCCTTAGTAACAGAGTCCCGTTTTTACCCCTTGGGTACGGAACCCTAAAAAAGAACAAACCAAAAGACGAATCACAAACTTTTAAATAAAGAACAGATTTTAAAAATAAATGCCATTTAATGCCCACTTTTCTATTAGCAACTTCAAAGAACCGAACAGTTATCGATTAAAATAGATTTCAAAAAAAGAACAAACCAAAAGACCAATCACAAACTTTTAAATAAAGAACAGATTTTAAAAATAAATGCCATTTAATACCTACTCTTCTATTAGCAAGTTCAAAGAACCGGACAGTTATCAATAAAAAAAAAACAAAAGAGTCATATCGCAAACTTTTAAATAAAGAATTTATTCTAAAAATAACTGTCAAACAAACTGCCAACCGGCTAGACAAACCAGAAAAAAAGCGCGGCAATATATTTGCTACTCTCACATCCGTACATAAAGGCAACCCGTCATAACTTACATAGCACACAAGATTTTAATATTACGATAAGGCGGGGGCGATCGCAGATGTATGCGTTGTCACGACACCCGCCAATATCCGACCGAGAATTGAAATATCTGACCCGTCCACCCATCCCTAGCACATCCCTGGCACATCCCTAGTAACCCCCGAGAGCTTGCATGCGGTTATATTTAATTATTTTATGTATGCTTGGATGTAGTGAGGAGTCTTGGATGATAGTGGAACGGTGGGGAAATTGAAAGTGATGGCTGATATGGAGTTATGTTTCTTTGAATTCTGATTTCTGTTATTAGGGTAGGCAAATTGGTGAGGTGATCAAGAAAAACATTTTGACCGATAAGACAACACACATTGTTGAACTTTGAAAAATCAAATGCCACGAGTCCACGAAGTTCTTGTGACTTATGATCTCTATCGATACTGCTTCTAAAATGATTTTGCATGACTATTTAAGAAGGAAGAGATCGAAAAAAATATAATAGAATTCGGAGAAGGACGATGTGGTTAGTAAATGGGTCAAACTGAGTTGACAGTTATTAAAGATTAACCCCTTGAGTGCCTAAAACGTGGAAGCACGCGAGAAAAATGGCTTTTCTATTGTTTCTGTAATTACGGGCACACAACCAGTGAAGACAAGCTGTACTGACCCCAAACAAATTGGGATAAAGTTAGAAGAATGATGATGTGGAACTTTCTTCTAATTAAGTTTTTACAACATCACAAATCTATGTTCTCCGAAGATTTAAACAGAGGAGTACTACAGCACAGTACAACCATATTTTACCTGGACCCCCTGTGATGGTTCAGGTCAGTCGTCCCGCCACCTAAGACTTTTCGGCCGCAGGTGATAGGAACCTCCCCTGCGGCCTGCGTCCGCCATCGGACGGTGGCGACCCCGTAAAAACCGCGTAAGGTAGGGAGAGCAGCGCACCGCAATACCGGCACTCCTCTCCCGCCGCGGCATCCAACTCTTAGCCGCGATATCGTATAGGATGCCCTGAGAAGCTCCTCTACCACTCTGTCACCTCTGACCTAGACTAGAGTCAAGAGCAAACCCATCAAAAATAAAAAAAAAACTACTTCGAGGTCTGCCTCAGTTGCCATGTCGCCTTTATGCTCTATTACCAAGTGGCACTAAGCCCCCCCGCCTCGACAATGTGGGATCCCACCGCGGCGGGATAAGGTGGCGTGGTGGTGTGTTGGATAATGTTTCTCTAATCAAATCACAGCAAAAGATAAGAATAACAGTTAAACATAAATCCATAATATGATGACTCAAAGTGTCAGTGGTGATTGTGAGTCAACAAAGTGAATCAGCGATGCATTGATAGCGACCCACACATATGGACTTACAAACGATATTGATGATGTTAACGTTGGATAGTTTGACGTGCAATGTTCAATGGTCTTACTTGAAAAGTAGGTAATAGGCGATACAAAGTAATTAGATACAAAAGCCAAATCTTGATTGCCACTCTGATTACGTAATTTATCGCAAGTTATGGTGTGGAATTATTGTGCACGTAATTTTTTTCATTTGTTTGGGAGAAGAATGTAACCACAGTTCTGCTGGACATACTAGAGTTCTTACATTAATGTTGTAAGGTAAAAACTTAAAAACCATTTTGGCGTCGTCCGATTCTGATCTTATAACTTTCATTCCCGTGTATCGTCACCAACTCTTTAAATAAATCTGACAGAAAATTCGTCACATTATGACACAACTCCTCGCAATCGTTCGCTCCTGGTACTTGCAAGAGAAAGATACCGCATTCCGATGACACGCACCGTCTGTACACCGTCTAGCCGCTTCGCAATGGCTATCAGCGCGTACGCAGCCTGCTTTCGCGCCAACATACCCTTTTTATATCCAAGACAACATAAAACCTTCCATTCTCCATTGGAATTTCAACTGTGGATGTAGCTATTAAAGTGCAGTTTTGTCTGCAGGGATGTGTAACAGTTTCAACGAATAACGAACCTCAGTGCAAGTCATTTAAAATTGGAATCGAATGCAGTCCATACAGAAAAGTTTTTGACTTAACACAACAACTGATTTTAGACTCGATTCCAGTAGCAGCAAGGTTGATTTTCCTTTGAACCAGGTTGGAGGTTAAGTTCTTTGGGTGTCAATGATGGTGGTGTTGCAAAAGGTGAGTTCACACGTGCAAAGACTGACCAATTCTGCAAATCGATGCGATCGGCGATCGGTAACGGAACCAGATGCGTGTGAGTCGACTTTTTAAATGATTCATACCGTTTTGAAGGTACGCCGGAGGAGAACAGGTGGCAAAAACTGCATAAATGCATTTTGTGCCGTGGCATCTAATAATTTAATACATATTATGTCATTGTTGCATCCCAAAGACATGGTGGGCATACCTCCATCGCACTTAACGTTTTAGGAATACTTTTGTTCTGCGTACAGCTAAGGAGTGTAATTCCCTGCTGGAGTATAGTAGTATGTTTCCTGATAGGTTACAACCTCGGTCAAGAGTATTTACATCTAGGCAAGCATGCTTCAACGTCCACCAGATCATCGCTTACCATCAGGTGAGATAGTGGTCAAACGCGAGCATATCTATAATAATAATTTTAAAAAAATGTTTTGACTATTTTGCTACATATTGATCCAAAACAATTTAAGGTCGTCTTTCAGCCAACACGGTGTACTCCTGTGGTAAAGAGAGGACAGAGATGTTCATGACAAACAAATATAGTTAGATACAACTGACAAAAGGAGATGTTCTAGAAATGTATGGAGCCTGGGCCAGCTCTATGTACACTTTATGTAAAAATTGCTGTATATTATAGTAACTGTTTTTTATTGTTAATTTTCTTTAATTTCACTTCGTTTCAATGTAAAATCAAATTAAGTTTGTCAAGTAGAGCAACACAATTTACAATTAAACATGGTGGGTCAGATCAGCTGTAGGCGAAAAAAGTCATTTTGGCAATGAGAGTATGCGAAGAATGACATTTTGACAATGACAGTATGCGCAGAATGTCATTTTGACAATGATATTTGTTTGACGTGTCATCGTAATATCTGCGTCAATAAAAACAACACTAATTCAATTGCAATAGAGAAGCAATCAATTAATGTCCGTAGTAGTAAAATAATCACTAAAAACACCGAAACATATCCAATTCAAAGTCAAAGCAAAGAATGACTCAAAGAAGTCACTTCTTAAAACTGTCAAAGTCGTCAGACGTCATGTCAAACACAACTGTCATTGGCTGCCCTAAAAATAGGGTTATCTAATTAAAAAACTATAAATGATCATTTTTGTTACTCCTGTACCCTTCTTCAAATTAATTTGTTAATATTTTTATGGAATTCCCCTATTTTTTTCCTATTTATCTATGTAGTGTACATAGTGATGGCCCAAAATCGAACATCTCCTTTGATTTTATTTTGTAGTGTTGTATAGCTGCAGATGTTAAATGAGGATTTAAAAAAAATCACATCGAACCTCCTATTCACATCAAGATCAAGGCATCTTAAGAGGAAATGCGGTCACTGACATCTAACTGAATTTCTTATGTAAAAAGTCTTAAAGCGAGGTTTGGCTCTCGCCAATTTCCTTCTCCAATATTGGGCCAATTTAAAAGATATTACATAAACTAAAAACGAGAGATATATACTGTGCCCCTATGTTTTCCTTTTTTCATTTATTGCTGTCAAATTTGTACACTACGGCTCTGTTGACAGCGCAATATTGAGCATCTTTTGAGGGTTCTAGTGCTTCTAAAGATAATGTATCATCAAAAAAAACTTTTTACAAAAAAATACTACCGACTTTCAAATAAAAACTACAAAGTGAAAAATAACATACCTACATAAAAAAAAAACATTCGTGAAGTCGAACATAGAACCTAAAAAGTTAAAAAGGACCTAAAAACATAGGGGCACGTATATATCTTTCTTTTACAGTTTATGCAATATCTTTTAAATTGGTCCAATATTGGTGGAGGAAATAGGCGAGAACCAAACCTCGAATTATGACTTTTTACTTAGAAAAGAAAAGAAAGAAATCTAGTTTATTTGGCACTTATAATTCAGCCGGATGTGTGCGACCGTATTTCCTCTTCGAAGACTTGTGACATCCACCAAACCGCACTCGACCAGCGTTGTGCATTAAGGCCCATGCCCTCTCTCGCAGCGAGAAGGCTTGGTTCCCAGCAGTGGGAACAATAAAAGACTGTTGATGATGATGAAGGTTAGGTTATATTAAATGCATTACCACACATGCAATAATCACAAAGTCTAATTTTTAAAATTTATTTCTAGTTATCCTTAAAGCCAGTTTATTTACCTATTAGACTTGTACTCTACAGTTTGTACCCATTGTTAATGACTGTAGTGATAACAGACCGATAGTACGTGCCAAGTCAGTACTTTGGATATTTAAATGCCTTCGTGTTGAATAGATAGTCACTGAGGTGTCAATAGTTGTTTAAAAAAATATCCTAGTTGTTTATGAAAATGGCGGGGCATTTCTCGAAGCGCACCAACTTTGAACCGCACCAAATGATGCGCACCAAAAGTATTCGTCGAAGGAAATCAATCCCGCTAAGACAAACCATTTAAAAATATTATATTATTTTATTCCTCGAAACGCACCAACGATGAAACATAGAGAAGAGCATGAAGGATTCGTAATAAATGATATCAATAAACCTTTTAAAAAACTGTCGTAATTATTGTTTTTTTATTAAAACTACCAGGAAAGCACACCCGCCGACGGCTTTGCTTGTGTGGCCTTTCCCGCAGGACCTGTGCAGTTTTTGAGATATAAAGTAGTCTATGACTCTTAGTGATGGTGAAACTTAGAATGGGAGAATCTTTGATGTCTAATCATTAATATATACCAAGAAATCTGGACAATAGATGCCAAGAAATATTACCCAAAAACGAAAAAAATACTCTTTATAATAAAATCCATTTTTGCCCACTAATTTGCTCCCATGGCCCACCCAGGAGGACCCGTTATTTTTTCGGGTAAAAATAAGCCTATGTTACTCCGGAATAATGTAGATTTCCATTGGTGAAAGATTTTTTTTTGAGTAATATCTATTACAAGTACAACAATCAAATCATTACTTTATTATATTCCCTATTTTATTTAATGTACAGATTATTTCCTTTATTTCACATTTTTCTTACAAGAAAGTAAGAAAAATGTGATTTCCAATTCTAAAAATTTCTTAAAAAAAAACACTTACAAAACCATTTAAACATATAAAAACTTGAGGTCTATCTGTATCGGGCAAGCTACCCGGGTCAGGGCTCCAGAGAGAAGAACCTCCTAACAATACGAGCTGTGTCCGGCAGTACTGCTTTCTGAATCAAGCTCTTGACCCAATCGCCTAACGAGAGCCTCCTAGGGTAAGTCGAGGCTCGAGGAGTCGAGGCTACTGACACAACACACACATCATATAAATATTATAAGTGAAGATTAATTAGTAGCAAATATAATTTAAGCTAAGATAGATTTACCAGAGAGCTGATTAACTTAGTCAGATGTGTTAATTTTGTTCTACATAGTAGGTACTTTTAAATGCAAAGTAAATAGAAATCTAAGTAAACGAATTAAAAAAAAAACTAAAGTGTGTCTGAGAACGGCGATTAGATAAACATCTTGATGAAAATAGTTTTAATTGTTATTGGACAGACAAAACTCAAGGATTATTGTCTAATGTCTACGTTGCTAGCTTAATCAGGTGCATTTATCCGTTTACAGAATAAAATGTGACGTGATAAAAGTTAAAAAAAATAGGAAATAGAAACAATGCTAAAATGCACTCAATGCAAACAAATATATCATCAACATATCAGCCAAAATACGTCCACTGTTAGACATAGGCCTCCCCCAAGCGTCGCCATATTGATCGGTCCCGTGTGTCTCGTATCCAGCGGATCCTGTTAACCTTCACCAGGTCATCTATTCACCTGTTGGAGGGCCTTCCAACGCAAAGTCGCCACTGCAGAACCTTTCTGCCCCATCGGCCATCCGATTAAAAAATATATGTCTCTGGTGAAGCAAAACATCGTAAGGGAACCGGCATGTCCTAGAATCAAAAATTCGAAAACATCTGATATCCACCAACCCGCACTGGGCCCGCGTGGTGGATTACGGCCCATTCCCTCTCACAGAGAGGAAGCCTGTGTGATGCATATTCAAAATAAGTTTTAACAGAATACCTTGCAAGTATTATAAATGCGATAGTTGGGATGAATGGACGGAAGTTTGTTACTCAAACACGCCAGAACGGTTGAACAGATCAGAACAGGCTTTATCCCGAAAAAAGTTACGGTTCCCGGTACTTTCACGCGGGCGAAGCCGCTGGCAGAAGCTTGTCTACAAATAAGTAAACTGAAGAAAAGAATGTTCATACCGAGAAACAGATAATTGGGTAGCAAATAACCGCATCGTGTATAGAACCTGGATGATGTTGGCATAGGACTGTGAAGATTGGCACATTAAAGAGAGGTACATGCATAAAAGGATGATATGATCAAAATCAAACAATACATTTTCAATGATCTTCTTAACGGAAAGCTACATAAATTCACGCCTTTTTTCCCATCGTGGTAAGCATAGCTATTTAGCTGAAAAACCCAAATATATTGTATGTAAGCTTTATCAGTTCGCAAGAAGTCATAACCAGGCGTGCTCTCCACGCCACTCAAGAGAAATCACGTTAGAACTAACAAACGAACCACTAAACTGTTACTAACAAAGTTGTTTCCACAACTGACAAACAACTGGAAGCATCTAAACAGACAGACTCAATTATTTTTCCGTCGATACATCACGGTGTGGACGCCATATTTCAAATAGATCTAGCCAGTTTCACTGACTAACTTCCCACAATGCATAAGGAAGGGAATAATTTTAATTGGCACACAATAAAATATGGTGAGTCCGTTGCGGTATCGATTACGGGCCGCATTGTCGATGGTTTCGCTAGTGATGGGGAAGAGTCGGTAGTTTAGTTCTTTTTGGTTTTGATTTTGTTGGGAATAGTGTGTATTCTTTCGCGTTTGTTGTTAGTGATGTGTTCAACTCGATAGTTTGGAAGTTCGATTTTGACAGGATTAATTATGCTTTTGGCAATATCAATATTGGAGACGAAAACGATGAGAAAAAGCTGTAGAACTTTATAAAATCGACTTTGACTCTTACCGTGAAGTTGAACAACAAACATCAGATATCGAAAACAGCACAGTGATTTCCAATTCTCCCAATGATCCATCACAAAATCACAAATCAAAATCATTGCCAAATAACCATTCAATTATGCCAAAAATGGCTCAATAACGAAATTTAAATACCCAATAATACCCAAAAGGAAAAAAGGCCTTCTCCCGTCAATATAGCGTGCGCAAGCGCCGATGGCAGGACCGATTGCACTCGCAGGTGCGACCACGATCGCCACATTCGTGACAATATAATTGTACCGCATACCTCACTCCCCGTCCCTTAATTTATACCTAATAGAGAGATAATCTTATACTTTTTCAACACGTCTCATTTACATTTTAAACCTTTATCTTTTGGTACAGTCGGTTGTAAAACTTATAAAGCAGTTTTACTGGTTCGCTTAAGTGTTCTTATTTTGCGGTTTTAAGATGTCTTTTAGGAGATGTATCGTTGTTATAATGTGGCTTTTAACTGTAAGAAGATTTTTCTGCGACGCAGTCACTTGTCCTCTTTGACACTTTTCACTATCATAACTACTATTTAAGCAAAAATCTTAATGTTTTCAGAAGGCCTTTGTCAGCCATTGCACTTTTCATAACTACATATATTTGCTTTGAAAGCGAAGCTTATTTATAGTTATTTTTTGATAGACCTTTAAGCATGCTTCCACCATTATTCCTCTCTCATCATCATCATCTTCTTACTTTAACACTACGAGTATTTTTCCATCATTAGTAATTTCTAAGTTTTCTATGTCAATAGCAATACTCACATTTCTTATAACTATGATAGTGCATCAAATAGTTTTAACCCAAGCATATGCAACTAAAATCCTCCACAATTTGTTTCTCTTCAATCCCTGTTCACGCCTGCAGACAGTTCCCCATATTTCCGTGTTTCTTGTACACGCTTATTTATATTCCTCGTCGCCTTCGAACAGTATAGCAATATATTTCTCTAACTTAACCCTTACCTTACCACAGTCTTGCGCAGTACGATAAAAAGTGATTTTTATCTATTTATTTCTGTTGGGTAACTACGATTGGTACTAAATTATCGTTTTTCCTTTTGCAAAATCGACTGATAAAGAGGTTTGTGATTCGATCGATTGTTTTGTAAGATTAAATAGAGTTTGTTGCAATATTATGACTTGTATGGGTTCTCTGCTCATCAAGGACAGTCTCAAAGTGTATCACATTACTATCAGATAATCTGTGGTTGGTATACCCTATTAGGATTTGGAAGTTGCATTTGTTTGGGTTTGAAACTTTATGCAACTTCTTTGGAAAAATGCTTTAAAAGTCAACCAAAACATTAGCGAAAGCCTGGCTTAGCTGTCAAAATTATCACCTTTTTCATTATATGTTTACCCAGTCAGATTAAAAACACAAAAAATTAATAAATAGTGTTGTACTGCGAATAGCACTACTAATGATAGATAGATTAGAGAAAAACACTCAATGCGAACATTGAGTGTCAAAATATCTATCTTAATGACGTAAATAGTTACTTGAATATTCTTGACACAGTATTTTTTTCCAACTATATCTAAATTTCATATATAGTATGCCTATATATATTTTTTTATGGTAATGAACCCACCTACCGTAATACTATTATAGTTTTTATTACATTTAGGATATCATTATGTCAAGAAAATTAATAATTCGTAGGTATGTATATATATATAAGTTACTGATCCCATTATCTTGCGTTTTAATTGGAGTTTAGCCTCAAATATATGCTAATAAGCCATGGTGATGATTTTTTTATCGACGATTTGACTTTTTACTATTAATTTGATTATCTTGATTCTGCCTCTCAAGGTTAATTTTGATTTTTGATTCTTGATACATAATTAAGTATTTATTATTATTTAAAAAGGTTATAATATAGTCTATTTTGAAGTGTTCTTCTTAATTTGGTCGTTTCAATTGAAAAGTCAGGGTTGCAAACAGAATTTCCTTAATTTAAGCTAAGCTGATGAAATGAGAGATTACCATCCTCTCACCGATTTCAAAGAACCTGATCATATCTAGAACACTGTAAAGGCTTAAAGGTTTTTTAAAACTGATTTTAGTTTTTACGATTAAATGACCTTACTTTTGCAAGAGCAAAACGATAGCGATTTTTGTGCAATAATTGGTCTTCAATACAGGAGTATTAAAGATGTTGGCGGTTTTTTTAAGTGCATTTGACAAACAGCGGGCGATTAGCAAATGATTGTGTAGGACCTACCATACCTACACTGCAGGTAATGCCGACTTTTATGACATAAAGCGTTTGATCGCTATCGTTTTGCTCTTGCAAAAGATACGTAATAAGCCTGCAGATCTATAATAAGTTGACATATACATAATTATGCCAATTTACGGATGTAAATGATTTTTGATTCATCATCTAATGATAGGATTCAGATTAAACAATAGCAGATCTATCTTATTATTGAAATCCTGATGCTTGGGATTGACAGCTCATTTAACCTAAATTTGGCCAAGATGGGAAAAGAGATGTTTACAGAATAGCACTGCAAATACTGTCACTTTCAGAAACCGAAGTTACAGTTAACTCTTTTTAATTTTCATTTTCCCTAAAGCCTACCGATCCTATTTCTATTTTCCAGTACCAACTGTCCTCGCTAGTCCCTCCGGGGTGGGGGGTACAATAATGATATTACGGCCCGATCGCAGGCCCCGATAGGCTCGCCGTGTGCCGATCTATCGACTCACGCGCAGCTTAACGTTTATATTTCACTCTCGACCGGCGCGGCGTGAGCGTCGCGCTTGTAAACCCAGCCGATTTAATTGGCGGGAATGGTCGTTGTTTTTAGAGATTTTGTAGGTACGTGGGTGATTCGTTTTTTTTTAACTTAAAAAAGGAGGTTTTTGTTTGTAAGAGGTTTAGTTGGTGTTTGTGCGTTATGGGTTCGTGGTTGTCGGAAGAGAGAAAATAACTTCGAGATTGTTCGATTTAAAAAAATTGTTACGATTTTTAGAGACATCGATATTTTTTTGTATCAAATGCAGGTATTGTGGTAGTTAATAAGATATATATATATAAGATGATGATAACAGCACAAATGGATGAAGAACACATGTTGTTTAGACCCGAAATAAATTAGGAAAAGCAAGCGAATGATGGTGACTATGATGAGCCGTAAATATTTTTAACAGCTTTGATTTTTTGACAAATACCTAAAGGGAAATTCAAAAAGAATTTCAGAAAATTTAAACAGAATGTACTTTCCACACCATCACCAACAACTTAAATAATCACAATTTCGGACACCGACAACAAAATTACAGATGGACCTGTTGCAGCAAAACAGCCACGGACCCAAACTGGCCCAGGCGACCTAATCCCTTACTCCCCGACAGGGCCACCTATGAGTGGCCTATCTAGCAATGAGCGCTCCTCGCGTGCCCAATAAATCGTAACCGTGGACGTGCGTACAAATTGGCCCGATGCGATCGCGACAAGGCGACGACGCGCTTGTCTTGCCCCTTGTTAACGCTTCAAGAAGATCGCATGCGATTTTATTGTCGCACCTCGGAACGTGAGGCGCGCCCACGTTTTGTTAGGCTTGTATTATAAAGTCGTACGTCTGTTTGAGAGAAATGGCGGTGAGTTTGTTGTTAGGATTGAATGTGTATTGTTAGCGGAAAGATATGTTTTGTTATTGTTTTTTGTTGTGCTAGCGATGCTTGGTTTTACATTAGCAGGCAATTCTTTGTTTCGCCCTTCTTCTTTTCGAGTCAAACGACAATAAATATTTTGGCGGTAGTAGTGTATGCCAGTGGGTGGCCACGACGCCAATTACAGCGTCAGTGGCGTTCATAAGAGGACATAGACAAGAGAAATTTTATCATCGAAAGCATTGCGATAGCGATTGGAAAAATGTCAAATATGTATGGAAATGTCAAACGCTGTCGAAATGTCATGTGATCGATCTCTCAAAATTTGGCATTTCGACCGACGCTTTCGCTAAAATCGAATGACACTTGCCTAGAGAGCCTAGGGTCCCTTTAAGTGTAGGTGTATGAGCATTTGGGGCACTGCAGCATTACTGGATGACTCCCAACCGCAAAAAAGGACGTTAATTTCATCTCGCGTCGAAATAGGTAGCTGTGTTTAAACAAAAGTGACAGCCTCTAATGATGGTTCGTAATATCACAAAATAATGCTTACTTTCAGTAACACTCCGCTGCTTAACCACAGAACCATGTCATCAACACAAGTTTTTCAAATAATTTTCAGCCACTATCGATATTTGTCGGCATCTCGAATTGGTCCATCACTAGTGTGTTGATTGGTACAACAAATCAACATCCTACTTACTTCCTACTATAAAGGCGAAAGTTTGTGAGTGTGTTTGTATGTTTGTAACTTCTTCACGCTCAAACAGCTGGACCAATTTTGATGAAATTTGACACAGAGGTAGATTATAGTCAGGAATATCACATAGGATACTTTTTATCCCGGGGAATATGTTCACTCGGGATATTTTTCGACATTCACGCTGGCGAAGCCGATAGCAAAAGCTAGTAGTTGCATATTACCTATTGTTTTTATGTGTAGAATAGTAGATGAATATTTGCTTCATTATCACCAACAGCCTTATTATGTTCCCACAGCTGGGACACAGGCATCCTCCCTTTGAGAGAGGTAATAGGCCTTCCACCTCCAATCACCACGAGGGCCCAGTGCGGGTTGGTGAATGTCACACGTCTTAAAATTTTTGGTTCTAGGACATGCCGGTTTCCTTCACCATTTTAAGAGCAGTGGTGATTAAATACCTTACACAAATTAAAGTGCCTAACTGGGTTCTAACTCACGACCTAAGATACGTATGTCGGGGCCTATACCACTGGGCCACAACTGCTCTAATTTGAATATTTTCTTATGCTTTTCTGACAAATCACAGGCCATATTTTAACGGCTTTGATGGTCTAATGGTCTAGTCCAAAATGTTGTTGGAATTTTAATTCTGGAATTTGTCAGTAGCAGCTCGACGATAAAATTAGAGTCCGATTGATGGCAATGGCCTCATCCTTCATTTCTTGGGACTTAAAAATACCTGCCGAAATGGTGTAGGTCCTACTAAGTATACGTAGTCCTAGTATATATATTTTTATTATTGTTTGTGTTTTGCTTATCTCGTGACTCCTGTGCGGGTCACAAATAGGTATATTTTCTTTCTTTCTAAGAAGGTAAATATTCCCCGAAGGGTCAGTCAGAGGAGTAGGTACCTACTCCTCTGGCTTACCCTTCGGGGAATATTAGTACAGGCGTAGTGTTATGATGTGTTATATTTTTACAACTACAAACAGAAACAAGTCATTGTTGTAGCAGTACTATAAACACTTAACATAATCGTACCCCCATTTAACATAATCGCTATGGTTGGCTAGCGATAAGGACGGCGACGCTTCCGGGAGCGATGCGATAACTTCGCGATACCGATACGACGAGGCTTGCGAACGTGTGCTGGGGTAATTAATGCATCGTATAGTTTTTAGGTTGAAATGGTTTTTTGAAGAAGTTTTTAAAAGAAATGATGACATTGTATCAATTAAAGCGTGACGATAGCAGTTGGAAAAAGGCCAAATTGTATGGAAATGTCAACTAGGGATGGGCAAGTGAAAGAAAATATCGATATGTATCGTATCGATATTTTTAAACAGTACCGATAATTATCGAGTGGAAAATATCGATATATCGTCAGTTTTTGCATGATTGTTCGTACATATTCCCAAAGCATTCCAAATTCGTAAAAAAGAATAGACATGAAGAAAATAGTATTTTTTTTATTAATGTTCGATCGTATAGTTAACGATGCGTGAGGAGCATGCAGTAACATTAAAAACGAAACCAAAGTTGCGTTAGAAAAAAAAACTAAATTGATACGAATTCGATACTCTAAAACAAATATCGATATATTAAAAGATACAATAAAAATATCGATGATATATATCGATAATTGTTTGAAAAATTATCGATATTTTGATATATCGATATTTTTGCCCATGCCTATGTCAAACACTATCGAAATGTTAAGTGAACAATCCCTAACATTTTGACATTTCGACGATCGCTATCGCTGACATCAAATACCACTTGTCTATAGTCTCTGAACAAACATAGAAAGACAAAGTGGCATTCACTGTCAAAAAATCAAAATTATTAACCACTTGATATTTTGGTAGCGCTTGGTAATTGTTAGTGCCATACATTTTCAAACATAAGACAGTCGTTATTGTTGAAATACTGTCACCTTTTCTGGAGCCTCTGATGTTTGGAACAACATTCCTTTTTTAAAAACTTAAAAGAAGAAGGTGTTTAAAATAAATGAAAAAGGAAAGCTTTCCGAAAACATTTATGCAAAGAGAAATTGTAGATCAATTTAGTAAATGTGAGGATTGAAAGGGATTACACAACAAAGTGGGAAGCAAATAAGAAAACAGGAAAATTTACGCTACCTACGTCTTTGAAGCAACTTTGAATAATTATAAATATACAAATAAGGAAAACTACTTATTCGTTTTAGGACGTAAGAATCAGGTATAAATAAACGACTATTTATATTCGAGAAATCGTGACGCTTCGAGGCCTTAGTAAGACGTACTTAATAATTATAAAGAAAACATTAACCACATGCTAATTATTTAAATACTTATAATTAAATTATGGCAAAATTTTAATTATACGCAATACATATTCAGTAAGAAATTAAAAGAGAGACATGTTAGATTTATATGCTCAGAGCACGATAAAAATCAATCTATTCATTTAGGCAATAAAATATAAGTTATTTGCATGCGAAAAAGATCTAAAAACCGCCAACAGCCAAGCGATAATCAATTTTAAAATGATGAGATAAGATTTAATTTTGGACCTGGAATTATTGACCCGGATACGAAAGGTGCTTCGAAATTCGAAAGAAATAAAATGCAGTAACATTGACAATGTTTATGCAAAAATGTGTTCATTGATCGCATAAATAAAAATGACAGCGACAAAGACACACCTAGCAATAAGAATTTGACAGAAAAATTAAGAATATATATTTTTATTAAAATCAGATTAGCATGTCGTTGTTGTAAGGTAAGAATAATTTGCCTTTTATTTAAATTTTTCCATGTATATATAATATTCAAACGAATCTGAAAACAAGGTACCTTGGTTTCAGATCTTATTATTATTGCGCATCATTTTTTATTAATTGTTGCTGTTAGTAATTTGTTTTACATCGTGTTTTATATTTGATAATTGAAAAGGTTTTATCAACTTTTTATTTGTTATCAATTTTTAAATCTTTTAAAGTATTTTTCATTTGCAATAAACCCTTTATTTTAATCTAATGGTCTGTACGGACGTTTTTATATTTTAGGTAGAATTAGATGTTATTTTAGTGATTTCAATGCAAATAATTTATTAGATTCGTCTGGATAGGCGATAAGATACTTTTGTGTGCTTTTGTTTTTACCAAGGACAGTACTTATTAATTCCATGCATCGTTATGAAAAACAAAAACGTCAAGTCAAACCTGTAAATTATCTTTTTAGGTTTAATAAGTATACGAAATGATCTATGATATTCGCTTTCGAGGATTTACAGTAACATATATATGTATATAATTTGAAAAAGCGAATATCATAGATCATTTCTGATTTTTATCAGTAAGACTTGGTAAATTTTTGTTTTTATTGTAGTTTGCGCTTCTACACACACACACACACACATAGAAAACCTCATTAAATTCTTAGAAAAAGTTACTCTTACCATAGATAACCAATTTATTAAAGTGGCAACCCCATATTGAGCTAACATCATTGTCACATACATATTTGATACGCTAATCAGTTAGTTCTAGTCACATAGGGGCAAGACGCTATCGTAGCTCGGCTCATCACCGCGATACCGCCCCTATGGCGCTGCTGTAGATAAAAAAAAACAATTGTACACTGTGTATTGTGTACTTGTTAAGTAGGTAGCTGCTTAGTGTTATGATAATGGGGTGATGCAACTTGGAAAAAAGAAAAAAATGTTTTTGAAAAAATCGTTTCACTGTTGCATTTTCTTTTTCTTTTTAAAGCTTTTTCTCATCTTGAGGGTTGGAAAGGAAAGCTGGATTTATCGCATTGTGTTTGGTAACTGTAAAATTAAGTTGGAGACGAGTGTTGGAATATTTATTGAGAAAATGTGAGGTAAACGCATCTCTACACTAGAGATGCGTTTTTTTAGTGTCTGTTTATCTAAGATTTTCTTATTCTATATATGAGTGAAAAATAAGGTTTTAGGATTATAAATAAATATATATAAACATCAAAAATATTAATAATTCTGGACTTAAAAAGTCTAAAATAAAAGAAAATAATTTCCAGCATTTCTGAAATTAACAGCACCTGAAGGAAAACTTAAAAAAAAAAATAACCAATAAATATTCCTCCCACGTAAACCTATTATAAAAAGTCATTAAAACTAGATTCTGGCAAGCGATTAGAGACAAAAACCTTTTTGAAAAGATACAGGCATGCTCTGGAGTGGGGCTTTATCAGGCCGAAGAATCGGTATATATCGCCCGGGCGAATCTCGCAGCGATCGGGCGCATTTTGGGCGATAAAACACCCCCGCCCCCCTTCCCCTCCTTGCGACTCGCTAGACGCCTTTTCGACGTACAATGTAACTGCTGGCATTGTTGTGTTTTTTAGTAGTAGCAACATTTTTCGTTGTAAAGTTTTGGGGTTCATTTTTTAAAATAAGTTTTTTGGGTCGTCAAGTTTATATGTAATTGAAAGGGTGTTAATTTTTAATAAGGACTTTCAGAGGGTAGGTGTATCTAATGATTCTCTGTAATCAGATAAAAGGAGTTCATTGTTATCATCATTATTATAAGCAAATGTGGAGATCAACCAATATAATATTTCTCGTTTAAACTTATCCCCAAGAGAATACCACCATTAATTATTCATTTTATAACACTTTCTAATGAACATTTAATTTGCTTAACTCGTCTAAAATCAGTATCTTATCACAGTGAGCATAATTTGAGTCACATAATTAGTTTATAACTGCACCTCGGCCGATATAAGAAAAATAAAATAAGATCTAAATTCATTATAATTCACACACACAGCTATTTTCATACGAAATTATCTAGTCACTAAATCACAGATGGTGTGATAACATTCTCTCCTATAATTACGGACCCCCTCTCACACCGAAGCGCGGCGTCCTACCGGCAACACACCCCGCTTATCGCGATGCGGCGTCGCGCGTCGCGGCGTTTCTTATCAGTCGCCCGCTCTCCATCTTAGATTACGATCCGTTGTAATAAATGGAAGGTGGATTCGAGCGTGACGGTGTGATACGCGGACGTGTGATGTCGCGAGCTCGGTTGGGTGGGATGGTTTTTCGTGTGTTTTCCTGAAAAAATATTTTAGGAAAGTGACCGCTGAAGTGTGGTATGGAAGAAAACGTTTTCCGCCAACCCCAAGTAACATATGATAAGGCAGAAAGATGATGATAAAGACAGCTGCAGTGTATCGCCGTTCACATCAGTATTCTAGAGCAATTAGAGATGAATATCTTTGATTTGGTAAGCATTCTTAGTCTTACGTAGCGCTATATATTCATTCGCTTATAAACTTTCATGTTTTCAGAATATACCTGACTACACTCAAATTATTGCCGTCAAAAAAGGTCTTCCTGCCTCAGTACCATGAATGGAGAAAAGGGACAGATGAATACAAGTCATTTACGTCTTTCCCTTAAGCAAACTTGAAACTGGAGTACTGTTTACTTACTGTTTTATGGTTTGTGTGAAGATGACATTACTTACCCTTCAAAGCTCTAAATTTTTGCAACCAAAACATGAAAACACCGATTCAAAAGCACCAATCACAACAAAAAATCTTTATCACCGACAACTTTCACAGTATTCACAGTTCCGTCATCGTCACCCGGCACAGACATCGAACTCGCGACCTTTCCGTGGCCCCGCCCCCTGCGATCTGGAATCAATTAGCGTGCGCGTGAGTCGGCCGGCCCACGAGCGGCGCGGGCGCATAAATTGATGCTAAACGAGATTGACCCCGAAACGGGGATTATTAAACGCGCGACTGTGTTCAGCGCGAGTTTTTTTTGTGAAAATGTCACTTTGTATCAGAGAAATGGTGTTTTTTGAAGTTTGTATGAGAAAAGAGAAAAGTTGAGTGGAGTACTAACCGACTTTTCTGAAAATTTTACAATGAAAGGTGTGGGGAGTAAAAAACTGAGGGCAATGCTTACAGATTTTTTGGAAACGAAGGCTGGAGTTTTTTCAACATCGTTGGAGAGTTGAATAGTCATAGGAAATAAGGGTACCAGTTTTTTTTTATTTATCATAACTATTGTCATGACAAAGTATGCATGTGTAGAGCAGGACACCAATATCGCATAAATCAAAGTTTAAAATCTGAAGACTGACTTCACAACGGTAATCTTTGCGTGCGCGAACTATAAACCCATAAAAACAAAAAAAAAACTTTTCTTTTATTTAACTGTGTTTTGTGAGCATAACTAAAACTGTAAATACAACTGTAAATACAATTTTATTTTCTTTTTCATAATGCATGGAATTAATAAGTCCGCACATAAACGCAGTGCATGGCTTATAGGGCGAGTCTGCACTATCGTCAAGATGTCGGATAGCATGATGTAGGTCCCGTATTTCGACACCGACTGGGCTATAGGTTCCCAGGAACCCATAGGTAATGGGTTCCTATATTGTAGGTAAGATATTTCAGGCAATATAATTTTATTTGTACAATATTATCAACTTGATAGCTGAGTAAAGTCGCTTTTTCTTCAGAAGATCGATTTTTAGGACTTTATGATAACATTAATATACAACCTAATTACTTAGGTAGTCTATTAAATTATAGAAATAAATTATAGCACCTGAATTTATTCAAAAGTAAAAGTAAAAATATTTTAGTATGCAATGCAACTAGTGATGTGACACACTTTCGTTATTGCAGATACCGATACCACTGCCGAAAACCGTAACTGCATTAATCCCTGGTAATACCGCCAATGTCAACTAGCTTAAAACATTTACTTGATGTTTTAAAAGAGCAATAATAATAGCAATATTTTGGACCACAAACCTTCAAGGTGCTTACAAAAAGAGATCACTTAGATAACACAACGGCGCAGCGGTGTAGATATAAGCTCCTGATAACAGCTTCGATTCCCCGGCCGAGCGATGTTTTCGTTAGATAATTTTATTATTTCGGTGGAAAAAATATAGTTTTAAAGTTAAACAATGGCATTGTTGTAGGAATTAATTTTGTTGATAATTTATCGTTTATGTAAGCTGATAGAAATCGGGACAGAAAATTAAAACTTTTAATAACTTTAGGAAGAAGTTTTCTTGTACCTATTTTAAAAGTATAATCAATACTTTAATTAATTTAATTTAAACATACAATTTTCATTCAAGTCAACAACTCTTCTTCTTATTTTCGTGTCGATGGGAACTCTTTATAAATTTTGGGCCCAGTAGGTGGCCACCTCGATTGCGGCGTCAGTGGCGAGCATAAGGTCTTCCAAAGTGCAGGTGTATGGACATTTGGGACACTCCAGCATATGTGCCATATCTTGTAAAGGGGTACCGCACTCACACTGGGTGTCAGACGGGTCTATAACCCCCCATTTTGCCGAATTGTGTTTGTGCCAAGTCAACAACTAAGTACATAAATATGAATAAAATTATTAATTTCTAAATATACCTAGTAACGCAATATCTACGGAAACTGAGCAATTAAGTAATTTTTATTGGTACATAATTACTATTTATAAATAAATAATAGACGTATTTTCAATGCGGTAATATTATTTTAACAAAAATATGACACAGCTCAATATTGTTTTTGTTTTTGCCAACACAAACTAGGTTACACAGATAGATTCGTCCAAAAATTATAATATTGACAAAATATACTAGTAAGTACAGGTTTCTCCTAAATATTTACTCCGGTAAATCCCACTATCATAATACTAACGTAAATATTTTTCCCAAAGACCGTAAACGTTCTTAATTCTTATCCGTGAAACCGATAAAAATAAATTACACTGTTAGGTATTTTGCTAATTAAAACTCAACAAAGTTCATATCATTACTAGAACGCTTATCTCGGAGGAAATATAACATACTTCCAGGGATGATAAGGAGTTTGCCTAATTGATATGATGCTGGAACGCAAAAAAATCGGTAACGGTATCAGTTTGCAGAACATCCCTTTAGGTATTATCATCATCATCATTTTAACCAAAAGACATAGCCCATGTGTCGCCACATTGACCGGTCCCGTGCGTCTCTCAACCAGCGGACTACTACAACCCTCACCAGATCATCGGTCCACCTAGTGGGAGGCCTTTCAACGGAACGTCCTCCGGTGCGCCGCGTCGCTAATCCAGAATTTTCGGCTTCATCGGCCATCCGTTCTGCGAGCAATGTGCCCTGCCCACTGCCACTTGGTTCGGCAATTCATCAGGATATCTCAATAACCCTAATATTTAAGTAAACAATGATACCGCCATTATTGTCTACTTACTAAGACTAATTTTATTCTTCGTAAAGTCTAAGAAATCTCTGTGTAGGCCATTTAAAAGTAATTACCTGCCTAAATTAGTTTGTTTTTCTCTAATTATTTTTAATGATATACAATTAATTCCTTATGTTAATTATTGTCGGTCAGAAATATGCATTCGAGTGACTTTACATGGATATGGCTTGATCTTGATAATTATGATAAAACTATTATGAGGTTTAAAAAGTATTTAAAGTATCGAAAGTAAAGCAAAGTTTTTGGTAGATTAGAACAGATTCACGAAATTGTCAAACAAAACGACAAACAAAGTGCCTTTTAAGAATTTGTTTCTGTTTTTAAATCAAATTCAGGTAATTACTTTGCATTTAATAAATTCTCCTTCGCATAATTTTATTTATAAATTTCAAAGTTGTATCACTTGACATTTTCAGAACTGAATTGCTTAATCTTCGTGGTTGTTCAAATATGTGGGTAGTAAATGTTCTTTCCTAATGATATTATTTCAACTTTTAATAAATATTCTATTAGGTGTAACGCTATTGGCATTAATAAACTTGCTATTTCTTAAATCAAAGATAAACTTATAAACGATAATTGACTACAACTGACTGCTGTCACTCGTGAGCGGCATCATTAAAAATCCTAATAGCAGACCTGACTATTATAAATGCAATACTATTAAATCTAAAACAAAAGAGCAACAACCCAAAAAAAACATTAAAATTAAACACAATTCAAGAAGAATAAAACGTGACCTTTTCAATCCCCCTGTAGATTTAAAAAGAATAACACCCCACATTATCACATAGTACACACACATTAACATCTTCTTTCTCCCTCCCTCACCCACACAGTGGTACAATTTGATAATGAACGTGGAATCAGAACAGAGATAACGTTTCTCCCTCGCCTTATCAGCTGGATCGGGAGGCTGGGTCCCACTGAGTGGAACACACGTCATTTTTATCGTTAGCCACGACTGTCTAAGTGTAGGGCTGATGGATAGTTTTTTATTTCGTTTTTAAGATAGTAATAATGCTATTATGAACAGAAGCAGCTGTAGTTTTAATAGTTTGAAGGTTTGCTAATGGAATTAATGTATGGAGCCAAGGTTCTTCAATGTTAAAAATAATCATAAAAAAGAGCGTCGGACGAGTAAGTATTGAATATAATTAATCTAAGCTATCTCAACATATGAGCAACTAAACAAACAACAACAACAAACAACAACAAACAACAACATATACAAACTATTTAGACATAGTTGACATTGACAGGAGCTGTCAAAATAGGAACATGCCTCACGAGTTCGGTATTTAAAAATGGATTCTATGTCTGCAGTCTGATTTGGTATCGGCTTATGATTGGTATCTAGTTTTTGTAATGTCACATCACTATTTAGTGAAGGTTTTAAATCAAATGTTACACTCTTCAGATTTGAGAGGTTAATAAGGATAAGGTAATGTGATACAAAACCAAATGTATTTCAAAGTTTTCAAGATTGACAAGCGCATCAAATCTGACCGAATTTTTGTAAGTTTAGAAACATTTGATATTCTAATAAGAACCCGCAATACAGTACAAAACACGAAAATCTAAGTAACTCACAGTAATTACATTTTATCAATGATTTACATTCGTTCATGTTCTGATAATGTATCTACAGGGCAATAAAAATCCTATATAATACATTAGTACCACTGTTAAGGCTATCACAGAACAGATAAAAACCGACCAATCTTAACGACGGTCTTATCGCGAATTCGGAGAAAACCGCTATACTATAGCGTTGTGTCCAAAATGTATTTATTTGTTTTGATTTTGGGCCTAACTTGGCCCTTATTTTGTTATTCTGATTTGTATAAACTGCTTCAAATGACTTGCAACTTATTTATTTCTGATATTTTAGTTTTAAGTCTAAGTCAATGTTGTTTTTGTTTACAGCTACATTTGCGCTGTTAAGTACTCGTACATAGTTCGTTAACCCCACAAAATAATCATACATGAACTTAAGTGAGCTCCTAAAGTTCGTTGACAATTGTTTTAGACTTTTCCAATAAACAATTGTATTTTTTTAACATTTGTAAATTGTTTTACAATCGCTTAGGAAGATTTTCTATGCAACACTACAGGTGAAGGATTGTTAGACCCAACCTATCATTACAAATTGCACTTTAAGCCCACTTTAATAACGTTTTAAGTGTTTTTAATACTTCATTGACACTAATTGGTACTCCGGCTATCCCGATCACTGATAAAACCGTGGTTATACGTCCACATGTAAATTCCAAGAATGTTGTTTTATCTAATGTCAACAAATTCCACAAACGCATTCTGTTTTCCTTCAAATCAGTGTTCTGAGACTTGTTTACGTTCAATACTAAAGAATATACTTGAGTACTTACCTATAATTTAATTATAACTAAGAGTTAATTGCAATATTATTTTGTTTTGTCTGCAAAACTTAGAATCTACCAGACGGATCTTGTTGTTTTTTCATACAAAATTGTATAAGTATTTTACCTACTGGCTTCGACTTTATCTAACTGAGAATCAACTGGGTATTGGTAAACTTCATGCTTCAACATTAGGGAGTTAGGCAATGAGTAAAAATGTCAAAGTTGAATAGATACCGATAGCAGACCAAGCTAGTAACAACAGTAATTCTTATTTCATACAACATTTCATTCAATACGCTCGAGATAGATGCCTCTAATCGCTATCAGTATCTATTCTCAAGATATTTCATTGATACCCATCGCAGATTGAATAGACAACGAACCAGCTTTAGAATACGCGAATGGAATGAAATAGAGGGATTAAAAGGGCCATAAAACTGAAAGAAAGTCCTTAAAAAATTGAAAAACAAAGCAATATAAACAGCCAGCCACACCGACCGATATGTAAACAAATCTTACACATTGTTTTGAAGTCGACAGCGCCACCTGGCGGCGGGTCCCCGGCCGCCACTTCCAGCTGCTTCAGATACCGCAACCACAATAACATAATATCCACAGCACAGCACTATTTTTTGGTATTTATTTTGTGTATATTTGTGCGCGCGACATTTCAACCGTCATACTTTTGCCGCGTAAAGTGAGTGACTGGCCCGGCGAACCGAACGCCCCTCCCCGCACACACACGCGCCGCGTCCGTACGATGGTGCACACAGACGCGGCCGATCCCTTATCAGGTTGGTTTAACTAGCAATGGCTGGCCCCAGATGCTATCACTCCGGGCTCGCGGTAACGTTGCATTGAAAGATAAGAGTCAGCGATATTATCGCTCTTTGAATAAACTTGTATAAAATGTCAAATAAAAAAGCTGCGAGCCATACACGTCTAGCGGCGATTTTTTTGATACCCCTGGGATGTCGGAAGTCGGACAAGGTTTATGATTTCGAGAATTTGTTATGAGCTCTCAGAAATGTGGAAGTTCTGGTGTTTTTGTTGGCTATGTTATCAGAGTTTAGGTACAAGTTTTTGGTCACATTTGTAAGTTGCAAAGAACTTGGTTCATATATATAGTTTCTCAATTTTGCTGTTCATACTTACGAATAACATTTTTTTATTTCTTTAGACCGGGATCGGGACTTACCTTAAAAGAGAAAAAAAAACATTAGTATATATAAGTTAAAAAAATCTAAAAGCATGACAAATCAACTTACAAAATAGCTTGATTTCTTATATCCGAAAAAAACAATCATAAAAACAAAGTAGCAACATAACCACACTGCACAAACGAAGTATTGGTAACTGGCAAAGTGGCAACACAACACGTGACGGACAAAAGGTGACATTGAGGAAAACTTCTCGATGTGGGTCAGACACTGAACGCAGCCCCACATAGTTCTGAGTCAGTTTCGTTTGACATTTAACAGTCTTCACGCGTAGAACTCCTTCTAGGGTTCCATCAAATACAAGTATACGAGTACAATTCGTGTACTGAATATACGGGGCCTTGCTATATCGATATCGCGATCGTACTTTTAGTATTTGGAATATAAAAAAACATTTTTGGCTTGGCCTTCCATTTTGGACACACTTTACGGGTCAATTGACCAGATATATTGCTACTTAGATGACCTTTTTATCGGAATAGAAGTAAGTAGATTCTGAAATCTGTTTAGCGTGAACTTTGGTATTTAAGAGCGAGAAAACACGTTTGTAAGATCACTTGCAATGTTAGGTAGGTCAAGTTGACCCAACACATGACGTGCAAACTGTGTCCTTTTAATTTGAGTGCCTTATTATCCTTCCTTAAAAATACTTGAATTTATTGAAGTTTTTTTTATACATCCTGTTTCACTTTCATACTTGTATACATTTGTTTTCAAACACAAATCTTACATACACAAATAGCCACACAGTTAACTTGAAACCATATTTCAACTACAATATCGTGAAATCTATCCAAGTCTCCCATAATTTAAAACAAACACAGCTAGTTTTTGCTCATTGTACATTTATCCGCATATATGGCCCAAGTGCGCGCACGCAGTTAATAGCAGTCTAAGATTTGGTGCTGATCCTCCGATAGCTGCCAAGGTTATGATTTACTAGATACGGACGCAGGTGGCTGAACGGTAGTGAGGAGACATATTGGGAACAGAAACATTATCCTGGGATATATTTCTAATTTAACTTTAGTATTATTTCTGACTTACTTCAGTTTTCATGCTAATTTAAATATCCACAAGAACCACATCTTATTTTTAGGCATAATATTGACACATTTAGAGTCTAAAGCAAAAATACTTGTAGTTTCGGGCTTTTTTTCTGCGCACTTAACATTATAAATGAACACGACGATAACAGAGTTGAACTTGGTACTGCCTTGGGGAACCCCATTTAGGATTTCAGGATACAGATTATAATTATATAAAGAGTAGTTGCTTTTTTATTTGTGATAGATTTTCCATCATTAACTTCTTGATTCTTCTTTCCATTTCAATTTCTTATTCCACAGAAAGTTCAAGTTACATTTTTCACAGTATACTTATCCCGTGCTACACAGCACTTGGCACTACACACACACCAGTACGATGCTTGTGTGCGATCCCCGTCTCAGATAGTGTTTATCTCACATCTCGTATGCAACGTTCATTTACATAAAAACTATTATTTTTTCGACCATGCCTTTATCTTTTATCATCGATTAACTTTTTGTTGTACTGTGTGCTTTAATAAGTCATAGTTTTGTAAGGTTTTTGTTTAATATTGCTATGTTTGGTTACGTCTAGCAATGTTCTATTTTTATAACTTTTTGTGTCAAATTCTGTAGCAACATTATATAGTGACCTCTAAAAACAATATTCCTTGTAGATTACCAGAAGAACCTTTGTCTTAAAAGCCCTGATATAGAAGTGCCCTTGTAAATCATCCATACAAGATCTTTGAAAGAACTCGAACTATAGTAACCACACAAGGTATGCAGATTGTTGATTACACTATGATGTCATCAGTCAAAGTGGATGCTACTGCTCATTCACTTTATGCAATGTCTTACAAAAGCGATGCAACTAAATCTGATGCCAACAGAATTGATGATGTAGTGATTACACCAGCTAATGCAATCAAGTCGAAATATTATTCTGAAGACTATACGAAAGAATAAGAATAATTTATTGGCCCATTGTTACAAAGTATATCTTAAAAATATGCTTATAAAATACGCTTACTATAACACGATTAATTCAAATGGTTATTTGAATAGTGCTCTCCAAACTAGCCAGCGCCTGTAGGTTAGGGATCTGAGTTTTAACTTATTTCGAAAAATGTAAATCCAAAAGTAGCATCTGATTCTGTTTTTGTTTCGATCAAGGACCGAATCAATGTACAAATTGAAATAAAACAAAGTCCTTTAAAAAACCAGGGTACAGGGCTCCGAAACACAAATCAAACGGCAGCCGCTAAGTACATCATATCTACTCGAAAATTCATAAAAGAAAGCCCAGTCTGATAGGCGGTCGGCGCCAGCCATATGTGTTGATAAGTCCCAGAATAAATCAACCCGTCTCGGTGCCTAGTGATAAGGGCAGATAAAACATTAATCAGTATTGGTCGAAGTTAATGGATTCTTAATGCGGCGGTCGTCATGTGGACGAGGAATTTTTGAGGCCCTTGATTTGTTGTGTGAATTTGTTTAGTGTGTTAGCGCCATTTTTTGGATGTCTGGAAGGCATTTGATTGTCGACTCTGTAATTGAGAGTTGATACTTAATAATTAAACATCTGCGGTTTTTTGGTTCTTCATTTTATGTATTTCTTTTGTGATTAAGCATTGTTACTGATACTGTTAAGTATTTTGATTATTATTTATAGTTTGGAAGCGTGTATCGAAATTAACAAACAAAAACAAAACAAACAAGAACATATGTAGCAGTGGTTTTAAAAACTGGTATATCGTTCCGTCATCATCTAGAAAAAACCTAAAACGTAAACTATAACTTATAGTTATAACTATGCAAGTGGCTGATTCACCATCATTCTTACATTCAGATGAGCATGTATTTTTAAAACTACTTCCCAGTTTGTCTGTCCATCTAGATTGTTATCAGAGTGAGCTACTGTATTCATAATTTTTATCTCCGTATCATTATTACCGGTTACAATTGTGTAAAATTAAATTTACATAATGACTTTTAATTGTAACCTTGTTGTCTGCAATTTTAACTTTCAATGTATTTTATTGTTTTAAAATTATAGCTACATGCACGGAAGAATTGTATGTTTGAGTCAATTAAAAGAAAAAAATCAAATGATTTTTAGGCTGGAAACAATTTGTTGGGCAGTAAAGATAAGAATTTCGGTAAAATGGAAAATAAAAATATAATAGTCTTTGCACTTGACATAGATGTTGATGATATACTGAATCCTTCAACCGAGTTGTTAGAGCTACTGAACACATTCTTATACGACATCTCAGTAACAACCATCTCAGTACCTATATTATTGATGAAGATACTAGCCACACCGTCTACCACATTCCTACCTTGACCACAACCACCCAAAATAAACCGCAAAATATAACCACAAACCCAGGTAACGAAACGTATTGGGTTTGATGCGTTTCGTTTCGTCGATAGAGCGATAGGCGGTCAATCGATACGCTATCAGCACCATCTGGCCTCCCCCCGCAGTCCCCACAGGTGCTGGCTGTAATGGTAGCAAAATATGGTGGTTACATTAAAAAAATATTAATTATTATAGCCATTTTTTGAACTGGAAAACGATGTTAGAGCACGATTCCTGATTCAAAACTGTCAGATATCATGCTTATGTCTACTGTAAATCTAATTCTGCATCGAGATTTTTGCTTGATCATTGTCGGAGTTTATGAACCACAAGATTCACCTGTATGAAGTCTATAGAATTTAGCCTTAACGTTGTTAATTTAGAATTGCCCTTTCTCCTTTAAACTAAGTAAGTAAGTAGTAAGTGTATAAAAAACGGATGACACACCTAGTATACAAGGTATATTTTTCGGTTTTTTTCCTATCCACAAGCACCATTGACCTCAACACTAGTCACAAGTGACCAAATATAAAAATTGTGACGCGGCTTTTTTCCTATCGCTACCACATTTATGTGATGGTGAGATGGCGCTGATAATCGGCCGATCAAATTACCAGCGGGGTCACCACGCCTGCAAGCTTCCTCTGTAAGGTGTGATGATTAACCGAGGACAAAAGAATCGCATGGAAGGACAAAAGAATCACACGACAGGATAAAGGAGGTCTTTAGTCCAAGTAAAGAAAGTTGAAAGTACTTGGAAATGAATGAAGAATTGGAGTGGTCCCCGAATAAACATTATTTAGTCAAAACCTTGATCGAGGATTTTTATCAAGGGTGAGTTTGCATATCGAAGTACAAATACTCAGAAGTAACTATCTCCAGATCATCCAAATATTTCGGATTTAAACCCCACAGCACATAGCGGAGAAGCCAATAGTTTAGTCACCTCAGCTGCTATTGCTAATGAAATATTAAAATTAAATTATCTGTTCATAATTTTGATGTCCCATACTCACATACAAATTCCACGAAACACATTTTTGTAATACATTGCCCAAGACACCTTGAATGTGTAATCTGATCTCACCACATCGATTCACAACAGATGTATATTTTTTATTCTGTTTCGGCCCTGATTAGATCTACGGTAAGATTGTGTTTCTAATAAAGTGAACTCGGTTAACTAAGAAGGGCAAAGGTACATGGTCACGAAATGTGAAGAACTGATTATAATATTGAATATTAAGAGGGACCAGTGGCGCCCAAGAACTTGTAGACAGATTGTTGGTAGTCCAGTAGCGAGATGGGGAGGTAGCATTGTTGCTGTAGCTGGTAGAACCTGGATGAGGGTAGCACATGATCGAGGATAATGAGTGAAGTCAGGCTGATAATGAAGAGGGAACATGAGCCTTTCATCATGATTTGAGGCCACGATCTCTCTAACTTTGTCTGCTTAAGTGTATATCTAAAGTTATAGAAATAGTGGATAAAGTGAAAGAGTCCAGACTGAGATGGTAAGGTTACGACGAACAGATGACCATGTTGTGAAAAAGTGCCTTTCCATGGCTACAAAAAGAGAGGAAGAGGAAGACCTCCATTCATATGGATGACGAAAGTCCAAAAGGTCATGAGGGAGATGGGACTTTCGGCAGATGACTCACAAGACCGAAATAAATGGCGCCTCATAATTGGGCAAGCCAACCCCGCGTAACGGGAAAAGGCGAGGCGAAAGAAAAGTATAACTAAAAATCCCAATATGAAATTAAAAACATACTCAAACTATATCAACTGTGCTTCTGCTAAGCATACTGATAATGGAAATAACTCTATGACCGATCCTGATCTTTGTAGTATGCGTCACATATTTATCGTGCCAGCTTTTTTCTAAGAACTTTAGTCATCACCCATTCAGATCGTATGCAGTTTGAACTCTATGGATCAATCCACCGATAGGTCAACTAAAATAGTTGTTAATAGTAAAACGGCTTACGTTATGACCACTAGAATCTAATAAGAATACACGATCAGCTGTTTGTCTTTCCGGTGAAGCTTTATCAGTTAATTACCAATGAATGTAGAATTAGTTATTATGACTCACATTTGTATGGCTTAGCACCTGTTTTATTAAGTCACCTGTACTTTTTACGAAGAATGAAAAAATCTCAAGACTAAAACCTACTAAATCAAAAACGTCTTGACACACCAATAATTTTATAGGAAAACTATAAACAATCATGGATAAGATCAAAATGGAATTGCCGAAAATATATTATGTGACGCAAAACACAGGAAACATAATATTACTCATAATACTTGAACCAGTTGTTAAAGATGAACTTGAAATGTTGGTAGCCTCAAAGAATTGAATGATGGAGGTCAAACAACAGATGCTTTGACACTGAAAGCCCTGCCGTGCTCCACCTCCTATCCTGTCCTCTATGCCTCAAAGCATGCAGCAAAAGAGACCTACGCGCTGCCACCGACGACGATGCCGTGGAAGTGGCAAATTTATGGGATGTAAAATATAAATTACTGTCGTGCCAGTGACACGAAGAAAAAGACTGAAACCCGGGCCAAACACAGTTGAAGAAATACTGAAAAGTTTTGATGAAGAAACACCGCTAATCGATTTATTAACGGATACCAACTATGAAAGTTTAGAAGAACAAAAACAGAAAGCAACACAGACAGTACTATCTATCAATCTTTTCGCTCTTTTAGTTACAAGCTATACATCCTCTTTTAACGTCCGCCTGCCTACCCGAAAAGCACATAAAACTGAAAACACACACAGTGGCCATCATAACCGCTGCTGAGACGGCCCATATTGCATTGTGAGGCTAATTGGATTGAGATGCTTATCTGTTGAACCGATAAAATGGCGTAGATAACATTCTGTAGTGACTTATTAAGGCCGTTCCCAGAATAATATTAGATCGCACGATACGCGCTGTGTGTTCGTACCGATAGCAGCGGACGAAACCATTTTTCGTTGGGTTAGTTTTTTTTTGGCTAGCTGCCTTTTTTGTGTTAGTACTTGTGTTAGCTGCTGTTTGGTAAATAGTATTTTTGTGTGGTTGTGTTATGGTTTTGTTTACAAATATGGTCGTTTAATTTAACAAAGAGCATTTTTGATATAAAGTAAAATATTTTATTTGTACTCAGCAAGTTTTTAGTATGTATAAGATACTTTGTTTCATCTGGTTTTTTTCACCTTTACGAAACGTCTAATAAATTATTACAGTTTCAGTAGATTTTATCAAACAATTAGTTCGTCATCGTGATTCTGTGTTTCTTTTTTACCTACCTATATATACACAAAAAATAAATATCATACCTAAACCAGCAGGAAAATTTGTGTCTTAAACCTACAGACAGCCGAAGCCCACAAATTCACGATCACAAGAAACTCCAATTCTACCAGTCCATAAAAAAGAAGAAGAAAACCAATTAGGTCACATCTCCCCCACTTATCTGCGAACCCTACTTCGCTATCAGCGATCAGAACAACGGATCGCGTTGTGTAGTTTTTGCGAAATTGGTCTCGATCGAGTGTTATTCGCTCGTGTTGATTCCCTGGAACACTGCATGTATCGGAGACTCAATCTGTGACAACCTTGCCCTCAGACCCTGGACGTGAGTCATCAGGATGTTTGGACCTTAGGAATTTGGATTTATTTTATACGTTTTCAATGTTCATGATGCGGACAACCAACGTGTCGTGCATGGGAGATGTTAAGTTACTTTGGGATTAAGACTAGAAGTCTAAGCTTGTAATATGTAGGTACTATAAAAATATTAAATGTTTTGTTTGGAAGAGAAAATCTCTGGCAGTTTGACTGAAATTATTATGAAATTTGTTTTACTGAAAGCTACACCTATCTCCAAGTACCTACCATAATCTGCACGGAAAAGCCAGAGTAGGATATTTTCAATATGCAATCATCACGCTACAACTACTAGACACTTCAAGACTGGTTGATTTTGCCAAACCTCGTTTCAAACAAAGGTCGATCGATCAAAAGGTCAGGCGTACGAGAGCTGGCCGTTGCACTATCTACGTAAACCTACTCTTATCATTAGCATAACTTGGTTTGAGGTCACGGGATGACTGGCAAGAAAGGTGCTGATCTTTCACCACCAAATGGTGATGATGCGGAGAGCCTGTACAGGTTTATTCAGTCAGTTCAGGTCAAATCAGGGCAGGCTTTCATATGTGCTGCGAATATAAAAATCAAGAATTACAAACAAGAAACAGAACTTAAGTATTTGAATAAAACTACTGTCCTCAAATAGCATCTCTAAATCATTGGTGTAGGTTTTGACCATGTTTTGGTGATCTATACATAGATATTTACTTCAATATATCAGCAATTACCCTCTCAATGGAAGTAACTGGCAGTCTCTGAAGAAATTGTTATAACCATATAACACATATTTCAATGAAGAAAGCCGATGCTCACCGATTTTTACTTATTTTGTTTCATATACCCATAGATGTATATTAGATACCAACATATTCTTTGCGGGATACCATGCGGAATTGTTTTGAAACATCTGCTTTAACATCTATCTCATATCATCATCTTTTTCTTCGGATCTATCTCATCTATCTAGACCAAACGACTCAATAAAAGCCAATATCTCCAACACATCTTAAGGAGCATTCTCAACAATATTTACAATGATAACTAAGTTATTAATAGCGTTGCTTTAATAAAATTAATACCATATCGTGACCGCAGCGATGCAGATAACGATCTTTTTGAAAAAAAGGTGCATAAAGTTTAATTAGAAGAGCGAGATCCATTTGAGCGATAAGACGTATCGCTCAGATACACCTTGTTGTCTGGCTGTTACTTATTACGTGTATAATGGTAATACCACCTGTGTTTAAGGTTATATTAATAATTATTTTATTAAATAATATTTATTTGTCTGCATCTGGTATAACTTTTTGAACTTGAGCTCTCCTCGTCTGGTAAAATGCTCTAGTGGTTTTGAACAAATGGATGTTTTTAACGGAAGCTTTATTTCAAATTAAATGTCTTGCCTTAATTTGTAATAAAGCTTAAGCAAACAAATTCTGATATTCCCTCTCTGACAGATAGGAGGTCTGTGTCCCAGAAGTGGGAGCATTAAAAAGGCTGATTATGATGATGATGAAACAAATGCTGCTAGCAAATTCAAACCTTTGTCGCAAAAGGTCTTCTTTTGATCATGAGTCATAAGTACAAAACGGTGAAGGAAAACATCGTGAGGAATCCGGCATGTCCTAGAACTATTCGAAGACATGTGACATCCACCAACCCGCACTGGGCCCGCGTGGTGGCTTACGGCCCATTCCCTCTCACAGAGAGGAGTCCTGTGTCCCAGCAGTGGGAACATTAATAGGCTAATGATCTGAAGTACTTATAGAACAATGTGAGACCAGCAAAGTTTTTTTCTTTAAATAAAAAAGGTGAGGAAGGTTCTGAGAGTGAGAAATTGGTCAACGATGATGATGATGAACCTTTAGATAAGAAAATAGCAGAATCTGTTTTAATTAATAATTTCCTGAATCAAGATATCGTGAATCTTATAGTCAGCTTAGCAAGAACTTTACCACACATACGCATACATAGTTGAGAAAGCAAAGGAAGGATGGCAAAGAAAAAAACAAATGAGTATAAATTCTTGCCACTGTATCAATTAGATCGATCTTTATGGACAGGAAGTGTTTCTAGCAGTTTTTGTTACAAAATGACAATTAAAAGACAAAGTGGTTGCGACAGTCAGTTAAGACTAGATCCGTCTGGTGCAGACATTTAAATTGTAAATGTAACAATAGGCTTTAGGCAGGATGTTGATTGCCTTGATGGTACAGTGTATGTAAGTGATACTTCTAAGTCAAGTGTGGTCATGGCTTTCCATAAAGTAACAGTGCGGACTCTAAAATAATATTGGATATTATATGATTCCTATTAGAATTCTTCTCACTATAGTTAGAAGAAGGAAATCATTTTGTGGACCTACCATACGCATTTGAACTTAAATAACATTATAATCATGATATAATTCGCTAGAAATGGTTCATTAGAAATCGGTCCCAAAGTTAAAAACCCACCTTTGGAATCAAATACACACAAAGTTGATTGATTAATAGAACCTAATGAACAGCAGTTAACTTTATAGACCTGTAAAACATGTGGGACGTAAATAATTTACGATACGGAATACTAATTGCCGCAATCGACTTACACTTGGCCGATTTTCTTAGATTACAATCTGTCAATGCCGATCTCCATATAGAAACATAAATTATTATAGAGATACCATCAAAATGTGTTAAAATCAATAAATCTAAGTCCGAAAACGTATGCAAATGAGTTGATATAAAGAATGGACGTATCGACTTGTGAGCTAAAAAATAAAAGCTCGGTTACGATTTCACACATGGACAAACTGATCAATAAGATTTTGAATATTGATAAGCAATAGAAACGATATTGTAATTATTAATGAATGATGAGAACTATTAAGGAAGGAAGTTGTAAAAACTATCGCAATAAACAAATCTAATAGTGGTTAGAATTTAAGGGTCAGAAAAACATATTTTAAAAGAGGAAATATGGTAACGTATTAACTATATAATAAAGTTAAAGTAGGCCTGGCCTATAGAGTCAAATAGATTTGTTAATATTTCATAGTTGTTTATCCTTTTAATAGTAGGCAGTAAAGAATAATGACTGACAATAATAATAACATTGGAATTGAAGATATGACATAAATATCTCATAAAATGTTTTCTTCATAGTAATCATTATTATATTGATAGAACATTATTCTCCAAGTAATAAATAGATATTTAGGAGAGGTTACTCGTACATAAAACATATATGATTCCGAAACAATCAGGTAGGATTCAAAGATTAAAATTAAAATTAAAAAAAGAGAAGATCAAAAGTAAAATTCAGCCACAGTTCGTAGAATGAAAACTACTAAGGTAATATTATTACACAATGGAACAGAAATAGAGAAGAAAAGGGAATTTAAGAAAAAGTCAGTTAACAAGAGCCTTAATTAGATAAAACAGAAACAATACAGAGATTAAACAAAAATAAAACTAAATAAATATAAAAAATACAATAATAAGGAACGAATAACAACTTTGCAGCTAATCATAAGGCAAACCTATTGTCTTTACCACATTTAATCAGAAATACCTAATTAATTGTGTATCAGCCATAGTAAGCCACGTCATATGTTCATTTGCCTTATTCTTTGTTTTGAAATCATGTGTGTTTATCAAAACCGCGTTAGGCTATTAATTTGAAACAAAAGCATTTTTATCAGCATTATGCTCGAAATGTTCAAGTGATTCAGCTAAAGTGTTAGTAAAATGATTCAGGTCTTGAAACCACTCGATTGATTTGTTCGTATTTTAATAATCTGTGTCTTTTTCCAGCTATGTCGAAGTTATATATTATGTGAGATGATAAAATACTGCTGAATCTCGTCTTTTTTACAAGAACGACGTTACATCTCTGCCTTGGATATAACTCTGTTTCTTTAGTCCGGTCACATTTTTATTTACATATCTAGAGAGTCATGCTTAGTACAGAAAGGCCTGTGAGGTCTAACTCACCTATCATCCAAGGTAAAAAATTGTCTATGTGTCATAATAAAAACCGGCCAAGTGCGAGTCGGACTCGCGCACGAAGGGTTCCTCACTTGGTAAATTGCGGTTTACGATTTATGACGTATTAAAAAAAAAACTACTGACTAGATCTCGTTCAAACCAATTTTCGCTGGCAGTTTACATAGTAATGTACATCATATATTTTTTTCAGTTTTATCATTCTCTTATTTTAGAAGTTACAGGAGGGGGGACACACATTTTACCACTATGGAAGAGTCTCTCGCGCAAACTATTCAGTTTAGAAAAAAATGATATTAGAAACCTCTATATCATTTTTGAAGACCTATCCATAGATACCCCACACGTGTGGGTTTGATGAAAAAAAATATTTTTAGTTTTAGTTTCAAGTATGGGAACCCCCAACATTTATTGTTTCATTTTTATTTTTGTGTGAAAATCTTAAAGCGGTTCACAGAATACATCTACTTACCAAGTTTCAACAGCATAGTTCTTATAGTTTCGGAAAAAAAGTGGCTGTGACATACGGACGGACAGACAGACAGACATGACGAATCTATAAGGGTTCCGTTTTTTGCCATTTGGCTACGGGACCCTAAAAAGAATAGCATCACCCCAGTATTCCCAAAAAATTTGGCAGAGGTAAACTCAGTACACATTTCGTCAGTTCTGTTTATGTCCTATGTAAGGGTGGGGGTGGGGGAGGGCGAGCCTATTGACCACTAGACTAATGATTCAGTTCTCAATGTCTGTATAGTCTTAAGAATTATGAATTCAGTTAGGTACATCAGGTTGATCAGCTCGAGAATCAACCCCCACAATAGTAATAAGATTCCTTTTTGTGTTACTTATATCTGCTAATCTTGTCACCTTTGTTCATATTTCGTATAATAAGTTGTAATCTGGCCATCGAGTGGATCATTAAACACCCGATAGAGGGCGTAGGTGACGCGTCGCCCACTGTGGCCGAATGGACGGCAACAAGTCATAAGAAAAAGGCGGGTAATAATGTTGAACTAAGTAGAAAGAACTTATTTTAAGTAGATAAGACCGGAATAGAGAAGAGCGCCTTGACAAAGGAATATTCTATCAGAGACAACGATTGTCGAAATTTAGATGGATAGACTAAGGCATGACTAGGAAAGATGGGCGAAGGATGTTAGCGATTGTCTTGATAATGTATTTATAATCCTATAGAGGATTAACATGCACTGGCAAAAGCGAGCAGAAAATCACTTTTTCTAGAACCCCAGATTTCTGACGTAAAGTTTTAAGGAAGTACTTTTTTAGTACGGAGAGAACCTTAATTCATTAATTCATCAAAACATAACATAATAATTTATACAGAAACTAATTATAGAAACAGTATTCAAATTAAATGGGTGTGTTAACGAGGAATGCGGTACTATACAATGAACCTATAAATTGTTCATATCGATTGAAATCTTATTTCGACTCACAGAGGAGTATGAAAGAAGAAGAGAATTTGCGCTGGCTGACCCTAATAGTGCAGAAAGACCTAGAAAAATTATTAATAGAAATCACAAATCAAACACCAAAAGAACAAAAAACTTCTATAATTCCCATAAGAATTGGCAGAGTCTATAGAACACAATATCTACAAAAACAGTAACCAAGTTCTTATTACATTTAGACCAATACAAATACAGCAGCAGTATCTCCCTAATCGCGATCGCTCATAACTAAAGCCAGGCTACACCAGCTACACACGGTCGATTTCATCCTTTGTTGTGTACAAGAAAAATGGCCGAACACTATCGAGCGACGATACTATTACTTTAAACAAGATCCCTGCTCCCGATAGTTAGCTGAGAGGGAGCATGCATAAGCGTTTGACACGATGTAGTCGGTACAGAATTTGAATTATTTACTTGAATTTGTTGTTTATGTTTTTCTTGTACTTGTGGTAAGCTAACTACAAGGTTGTAAGATTTTGGTTCCAAATTTGCAATGGTTACCAGAGAAAGTCGAGCAAAAAGGTCTTGGGTTCCTCAAGGAGGTATCTTGGGACCTGTGAAATATTTTTCAAAGAACAAAAAAAATGATTTATGGTTTAGTTGGGACTTCAAAATGGTCCGATTTAAAAACTAACGAAGTCTACCGAGAACACCTTTAAGAACTGTATTTATATTTGACATTTCGAAAAGTAACAGCTTGTCTCTATTTCACCATTATTTTCTGTAACCGAACAATCAACACCAAAAAAGATTCCTATCTCTCTTCGTGTACTGCAAGAACCATTAAAACGATCTACAACCACACCTCACTGTCAATTCCAAGTTCCAAACAATCCGAATAACTTAATAGGCGTCTCATAATACAGGTCTCTCGTTGGGTGGGCTCAAGCAGCACTCATTTGTCAACTGAGGCCGCTACCACGATACGCGTCACAGTCCTTTGTGTGGAGATAGCTATCGCAAGAACAATGCCTCCTAGTGTTTATACACCCAAACCGTTTAACACATTTGTTATAAGGTCAGAAATGTTAAATTGTTAAGATCAGGTTACCTTTGATTTGGTTGGAGTTGAGGTGGAAGGGTGGAGCAGTTGTTATTCATTTCTGTGGTTGCTTAAAAGGATCGAAGGTTTTAGTTTTTGTATAACAGTAAGACAAAAATGGCAGTTGGTTGCCAAGATACGGCTACTACATAACTATCTAAATCAGACATTATGATTTTCTCAGTATCAATAAAATCTTCATATTGATTCTATTTCATGTCACAACTATTTATTTGCTTCGCCAATACCTCCTATTGAAATAAAATCAATAAACCACAACAATCCAGAATCGAACTTACGACCTTAATCTTCACTTTCTTCACCAACAACCAACAAACCTGTCTCAGCCAATAAACAAGAAAATAATGGTGACAATCGGCCAGATCGAATATCGATACGTCGTACCGTTTAGTGTTTCTTTCAAACGTTAAACAATGAACTATTTGTTACGACAAATCCAACCTTAAACAACTATAAAGTAACAACTGAACGAAACAATTCCGTATCCGTCACTCTTTTTGTACTCATTCTAAATACACAACAACTTGTGTAGCCGTCAATGCAACCGATACAAATCGGTGCGCTCGAATTTATCTGCGTTTGTTAGTAGATGCTCATGCGCCGGTAGTCTCGGCTTTTTGTCTTCGTTCTCTCTCTCTCGCGTTAGTTCGTGTTATATAGTGTTACGCCCTTTTCCCCGACGATCGATAATATTGTCCTACGAGACTTTTATTAGATTACTATCGGTTCGAACTGTCAGTTTATTAAAACTTTCGAGTTTTGTGTTCTTTACTGTTGTCTTGTTTGTTTTAGAGTTCTCTTGTTTTGTTTTACGATTGGTAATAAGATTTTATGGCATAATTATTGTGAGAATCTCTGAAATTAATGTTTATTGTGTGATTGGTCAAGTTACATGTGTCTTTATTGAAAATGATATTGAAAGTTAGTACTGCTTTAACTTCAGGCCTTGTTTGTGTGGTCTTTAGTACTTATAAGATAAAGTTTAACCATTTGGAAGTTAGGGTCAAATATTACTAGATATTTGAAATTTTGTAATATATTTACTGCAAAATGAATTAAAAACTCATATAAGTTGACTAAAGAAGACCCATAGTAACAATGACTTCAAAATTCTAAAGACTCATGCCCATCCGTCCATCTTACAAGTTTGACGCTTCAAAAATGCATCCAAATCTTTCTGGCCATCAAAAAACCACTTCAACGACAGACATAAGCCTAACAACAAACTTCCCTATCTCATCGTCTAGACAATTTATTTCAAGCTGCAACATAAAACGTAAAAATATCACCCCATACCTATCAAAAGATACCGCAATATATAGCAGGAGTAATCTACAGACTAGCACTATCTGCCCATCTCCTATCTAAGTCGAGTTATCGTCTGTAACGACCGGCCAGCTTATCACTACGTGCTTCTAAAGCTTTTTTCGTGAATTAAAATTTGTTAGCTGAAACTCGTGTGCAAGATAGCTTTAGATTAATGATGTCAGATTGCAGATTTCGGATGAGCAAAATATGGCGGATAGCCATCTAGGTAATAACAGTTTTTGTTGTTGTGTTTACGAGATTTTTGAGGTCAGGGGTTTTGAAGAAGGATGGGCGGATGATTCTGGAACTGGAGTTGAACATATTTTGATTGTTCTGACTGTTAGCATAAATAATCCCAGTGTGGCAAGACGCTGTGATGGTAGAGCATTACAGAACAACCTACAAATATATACTCTTAGTGCGTACAGAGTTTCAGACAACATAAATGGAGCTTGTGGAAACTAGCTGCTGTAAAAGTAATATTTGCCAAAATACATTCCAAGTTATAAATTCTTGCATAATATTGAGGACGACAAGTTAGATGGACAGTCCAGTATCTATATTTGTAACTGTATCGCCATTTCAACAACTCTATGCCTTCGCAAGCTGCATTCACGAAAGCTTCCGACTACTCCCGATGACAGCCGAAGCCCTCCGATCCTAACTACCCCAAATACATTAGGTTGGCGCCAAACCCGTCATCTGCAGATACACTATCGGAGAATTAAATATACTCATTATTATCTTATCGTATAAAAGCAGACCTCCAGGTATTGAAAGCTTATCAGATATTTTTGAGTCACATTTTTTATTGACGCTTTCAAGTTTATTTTCGGTTTGGAGTGACTTTAGTGTTGCAAGGAATTTGAAGGGTTCAAAACAGCATTCTTGAAAAGATACAAGTAAAATTTGTAAAAGAAAATATCAAAAACTTTATGTCTATTTTAATAATAAACAAAAGTTTTTTGGTGTTTTTATCTTGTTATAACTTTGAGGTTTGGTAACCTTAACTTTTGGACCTATTTTGTTTTTGGAACTTTTCAAAGAAATCTACAAAATTATGATGGGGTGTCAATTTTTTTGTCACCTTTAGCAACACCTGCATACTTCATCTACGAAGGGGATTTCCTCAAACCCATTAAAGTTGGTTAAAATGATACTGTATGACTTTAACCAACTGAAAATAAAACCATGTCTCGATAACTCGTATCTCACCACAAAATACCGGGACACCCCGCAACCCGCAAATAGCTGCATACTTAATTAGTACGAATCGTAAAACAGCGTAAGTATCAACTTTTTTTGGCACAAGTAAATGGGGGCCATACATTGGCGCATTTTGGCACGGAACCCCTCGATGCCGGCGCGTTAACCCTCAGACCGATAGTTTATAGAGGACTATTTATACCCGCCGATTATAGTAAACTTTTCGATTTTGTATTATATCATTTATTTGTATTTTAAGTAGAGTTGTAAGTAGTTGTGAATGTATGTGTCGCTTGTGACAATTTGGAGCTGAAAGCTTTTGATATGAAGTACAGGGGGTATTGAGTAAATTGACGTCACATTGCCGAACAGTCTCTGTTCTAAAAATTCGGAAAATGCCATGTCAAATTATAAATTATTATAGAAGCACCTGGAACCAAATATTTTTTTAGGAGGACAATAATGATGATTTTGCCATCCATTTGAAAAAATAGATGTTATCTTCTTTAACAAAATATGTAGACGGTAACAACCACAGACATAAATCTAACTAGATAACGCAAGTCTCTCCATCTGTATGAAAACCAAGCGTGCCACTTTTTCACAAACAATTTATAAACAGATTTACTTACCAATGAAAGAAAACATTTCCAATGCCTCGGCCAACTTTTTCTAAACATTCTTTACAGCTCTATATGGCATAAAAAGGCATTTTTCGAGATTTCAGTCGATTTCCGGCGCCGATAAAGCTAAATGAAAAGCTCAGATTACGATCTTTGATCGTAACTTTACTCCGTTATTTGGCACGTGAAGTACATACAATTGCGTCATCTAGTTAGATCTATGTCTGTGGTAAGAACATTTGAAAAGTTAGGTTTACCTTGTAAAGCTCGAATATTTACGAATAACTCTTTCATAATAATATGTCATATCTACAATACCTTGAAACCAAAAAACTTGATATGATCGCAACATGGAAACTTGGAAAAGAAAAGGGTATTAGCATGAACATTAGAGCAATATTTGTGTGTCGTATCGCGATGGTATCGTGAACTACTGCCAACTAATGCCTTACTTTACATGTCACATTTACATAGCAGTTTTCAAGAACACTGCTATCGAATCAACGCTGAGTATCCAGTTTAAGTCATAAGCGACAGCGATTACAATTTTCTTTTGTCAAAAAATAAACGTGTGGATTTTCATAATTGAGCATATGAAAATGAATCATAGTCGTTTATACTAATTATTATAATTATAATAATAATACTAGCTGACCCGGCAAACGTTGTTTTGCTATAAAAGTAATAAAACACCAAACATTTTTTTTTTTTATTCATTTTACTTTTGTCCTACTTACCCAACCCTGCCTACTCTACCTACCCTACCTACTCTACCTACTCTACCATACCCTACCTAACCTACCTACCATTTTTTTTTTGTTTTTCAACCTTCCCTGTATTCTGGCGAACATAACTAAAAAATAATTATTCAAATCGGTTTTTGAGTTTAAGCGAGACTAACGAACAGCAATTGATTTATATATATATAGATTATAAAGAAGAAAAAAATATATTTTGTATGTAAAGAGTAAACTTAAAAACTACTCAACCAAGCGTCGCCGCTTCGACCGGTCCAGCGCTTGGTGCTAGGAGCCAGTTCTGATGCGAGGATAATTCTATTTTATTTTATTTGGGAAAACCAACAATCGTACATTAGAATAGAATAGAATATACTTTATTGTACACCATAAGAGTTACACGTCTATTTCGATAACAATTGTACATTGTATATTATATCTAGATACAAAGTATGCTATAAGTAAATGTACAATCCATTACGTTTCCACATGTTACTAGTACTGACGCGAAGATAATCGAGAGTCATCTGAAGAACATTAATAAAAACCTTTGATATGTAGAAAAGGAGGCAGGTAGTCCCTCCATGTATGATACCAACTGGTATTCATTGGCACAAGACAAGGCAGGAGGAAGATCATTCCGGAATACCGCTTGCCGCTCAAAACTTGTACCACACAACCTATAGCGTATTTTAGTGCCCAAAATGGCAAATTACATACAAGAAAATAGTGCAGTTGCATTAAAGTATTAACATTTTTATGGCCCATACATTCTGTGGAAGCGTTGGCCAGAACAATTGATGGGCGCGAAAATTCGGATTTAATGCATTTTTCCGTTGTAATAGGTTCAACTGGTGATTAGGCGATTATGCAGTTGTAAAACAGGAATTATGCGGTAAAAGATTTAAAAATTTAGATTTAAAAAGAAAATGCATTTATTTTTATATTGCATTCACTGAAACCAGCAATTAGTTTTCTTCTTTGTGGACCTTTGATAAATTACTGTCCGATTGGTGACGATGTATAAAATAGATGCACTAGCTTCTGCCCGCAGCTTCGCCTGCGTAAAAAAGTATCATCTCAAGGGAATACAAACTATCCTATGTCCTTCCCAGGGTCTCAAACAATCTCCATGCCAAATTTCATCTAAATCGGTTCAGTAGAACCAGAGTTTACCCCCTACAACCGCACAAAGTCACAAACTTTACCTCTTTGTAATATAAGTATAGATATGTGGCATTCATTAGGTTAGGTCTGCAAAGATGAGAGCTGTATGTGCACTTAAGGCACTTCAATATGCGTATCGTTATGAACTGGTGTCTCAGAACACGACCCACAATAGATATTAGACGGCCAAACCTCATTTTTCAAGTTATGTTTGCAGTGGTTTACGTCTTATACCAGGCCCCTCAGAAAGTATTGCGAAAAAAAGTTTTTATATATGGGAGACTGGCCAGTTATAATGTTTTTCGAAAATATGATTATTTATAAGTAAAAATAAGTAAGTTCCAATTTCAAAATTTCCCTCCACATTTTTTGCGAGTTAATTCAAAGTATTGTGTCTCACTGAAATATGGATCTGCGCCGGGAACATTTTAGAGCTATGATTTTATACGATTTCAAGTGTCGCCTGAAACCGGATGAATCGTACGATAGACTTCAAATGGCATTCATGGATGAAGGCCCTTCCAAGGCAACCGTGTATCGTTGGTATAACGAATTCAAGCGCGGTCGACCAACTTTGGGGGATGACGAAAGAAGCGGTCGCCCTTTGACGGCTGTTACCGAAGAAAACGTGCTAGCAGTGAAAAATTTAATCCAAGACTATAGGCGAATTACATATCAGGAGATTCAACACATATTGAAGATTGGATCGGGAAGCGTTCACGAGATTCTACACAGCCATCTTCGCGTGAGGAGGATAGTATCACGCTGGGTGCCGCACAACCTCACCGATGCTCAGAAGCAGGCCCGGGTGGAATGGTGCCGTGATATGCTTAACAAATTTGAAGCAGGCTCGTCTCGGCGTGTTTACGACATCGTTACAGGTGATGAGTCCTGGATTTATCAATACGACCCAGAAACCAAGCGCCAGTCGACTGTTTGGGTGTTTCAAAATGAGCCAACGCCTACCAAAGTGAAGCGATCTAGAAGCGGGGGTAAGATTTTGATCGCTAGCTTTTTTAATTTGACTGGCCACTTGGTATCAATTCCCTTACGGGATCAAAGAAGCATTAATGCCGAATGGTATACTACCAAATGTTTGCCAGAAGTTTTCTCTGTTATAAGCAACAAGCGACCAAACACAAGGCTCCGCGGGCTACTGCTCCACCACGACAATGCACCTGCGCACACCGCACTCAAAACGAGGGACTTCCTGGACAGCACGCCAGTCAAACTCCTGGGTCACCCTCCTTACAGCCCTGATCTAGCACCGTGTGACTTCTTTTTATTCCCAAAAATAAAAAATCAGCTCAAAGGGATACAATTTTCGTCGCCGGAAGATGCGCTGGCTGCGTTCGAGCAGGCTGTAAACGAGGTGTCTGCGGCGGACTGGAAAAAGTGTTTTGAAACCTGGTTTAGGCGCATGAATCTTTGTATAGAGGCTGGTGGAAAGTACTTTGAAAAGATTTAATAAAAATATATGTACGTATAGAACAATTTTTTTTAGTTTCGCAAAACTTTCTGAGTGTCCCACGTAAGTTACAATCATTTTAAGCGAAGCATTCTTCATATTTTACGTACTTCTTCTTCATATTTCGTCTTGATTAACTCTAACATAGTATCAACTATTCAGATTTTGGCCGACCAGCTTGCAGACTTGCGTTGCTTTATCATTCGCCATGTTCAAATGCTGAAAGGTGCAGATGGTCGGGCATGAAGGGCAGACAAGGAGGTAGGCCTTATCCTGCGAATTCCTCCATTTAGCCAGGTCGTTGCTACAGCAACCAAACTTTGTTTTTTTTGTGGTGACATAACATCCAATGACTTCTCCCGCTCTGCGCCAAGGCGTGTCAGACTTTAACTGACTAAAACCCACCCGTGTTCCTTCAGTTGCTTGTGCCGGGGCGCGGTAACTATTTTTCAGATTTATCCGCGACCCAGACAGGCATCGGCTCTAGCGGGCCCACAGCAACCAACCTGAACCTTATTACTCAAACCCAATTTTACGTAGTTACACTAAGCATTAAAACAGCTGTTCTTAGCATTTCTTTTATGGCAAATTTACACCTTATCTGCTTTGAAAAACTTGCACAGTTTTTATCTTGCAGATGTACATTATCCTACATACGTCGTTGTCGTTTTATACATAAGTTATTTATTATTATTTACCATTGTATGTCAAGGAAAAACAGCGGTAGGAAATAAATAGGTACGTGTGTATCTGCCGTATACAATATATTGTTGATGTACCTATCTGTGTGGACACACGGAAGAATAGGATGGCTTACAACAATTCAAGATTAAAACCCAAAGCTCTCAAAATCGCAGATATTGCCGATGTTTGCCTCTTCTAGCGTTTAAATCAAAAGTAAGTTATGTTTAATACAATGCACTTTAATTACTGTTAAATTTAAATACTGTTAAGTAACGAAATGAAAAAATACTTGGCGTGTTTCTCTGCAACTACTTAGTTGCTGTTAAAATTTTGTTTTAAAATGACACTAATTACTGCAGTGAACATTTTGATTACAAGCGTTTATTTACTAATGTGCTATGCACTTGGATATGGGCCAGTATGGCATACTATTTGTCATAATCATGTCAAAATTATAGCGTTTTCCGAACGTGTTTTCCAGGTATTTGTGTGTGGTCAAAAAGTTATGCTTAAAAAAGTTAATATGGATGCAAAAGAGATTTAAATATTGTTTATTTTCAGCTGTAAAAAAAATAATCAAACTTCCTCATACATAATTTTATAATTTTTAAACAAAAAGAACTACCATCAAATGTAGTCCAAATAAATCTTTCGCTCATATTTCATCCAAAATTTAATATCCGCTTACCGTCGCTATAGTGATCAAACTAAATGGTTAAAAAATAATGGTTTAAAAAAACAAAAAAAAACACGCTTTAAAGAAAATCAAACTAAAAGTAGAAAATAATTTGCAATAAATTTAAATTAAGAATAGTGTGATAAACAAAAATCATATTTTATTATAAAAAAGCGTGCGGTGCTTGATGATAATTGTTATAATATTTTAGTGACAGTTAATGGTAAAAGTAGAGTAATTTAAAAAAAAATATTTAAGACTCCCCACGCTTTTTTATAATAAAACACATTTTTTTGTTAATCACACTATTTAAATTATAGCATTATCATCGGACGTTTTGGAGGGTGTAAAAATCAGGTTGAAAGATTCCTTTACACAGATATATATATTCATAGATACATACATAATACATTCATGAAGATGATGATAGATACATACATACCAAGCTAATAAAAGCGTGTTAAAATACATATCCTTGCTCAAAAACATCCTCCAACCGCTCCCGCCGTATGTCACACAGTACACTTATAACAATGGCTTCCCGATAAGCTGTATACTTATAAAATAATTGGTCTACGATAATTCTAATTAGCGTCCCGATAGGATCGATATCTTGCACCAGAGCCAACCAACAGGAAACCCTGATAGTGGACTTATTTATAACACTTTGAACACGCTTAACTTACAAGTGCACACAAAAATAAAATCAACCGTGTATTTTATAGTTAAGAAAAGAACAGTCTATAATTCAATTTTGGAATTACTGCTACACAAAATGGTCAATCACCATTTACACAGAATGGTATGGTGGTTCTGGAGTGATAACTCCATACCGGAAAACGTTGCGTTGGAAGCCCTCCCTCTAGTTGGACGAATGACCTGGTTAAAGGTGCGGGAAACCGCTGGATGCGGCGACACACACAGGACCGAGAGAAATGGCTTCCTTCTGTGAGACCGTGATGTTCCAGAAGGAGGCCACCGAGCGGGATCGAGAGAGGGTCGATCCCCCTCGCAGAAGAAGGCGTCGGGGAGGCAACCGCCCCGATGCCTAAAACGGTGAAACCCCGCCTGCATTAAGCAAGTGGGACTCTGGGGTCACGGGCGCTCAGATTGGGGACTCTGTCCGTCCACCAAGTGACTCCAGGCAAGACGGTGGCACTGTGATCACGTGCTGCCGTGCAAAGTGAGGCTCAGGGGAGACGCTCTTTCAGTCTTCTCAGGGATGGAGGTTACGGGGCCTCTTCTACGTGCTGATGGTGATTACCGGGATGGTTTTAGTGAGGTAAAAATCCCACACTCCCTGGTCTTTTCCCCAAAAGTACAGGCGGCTTTGAAGGTTTCCCCATGCAACCAAAAAAATGGGCCGATTAGTGTGGTGATGCTTGGGGGAGGCTTATGTCCAGCAGTGGACGTCTTTCAGCTGAAATGATGATGATGATGATGAATGGTTAATGGGGAAAATTATGTGAATCCCATCGGTTCTAGTGGATTGTCCGCAGTTTGTTTTATTACTAGCAGAAATCAAAGGACACATCTGTTTATCTTCTTTGTCATGTTTTGCAGGTATGTTACGATTTCCACAGGTTTAACGGTTTTGGTGGTCCTAGTTTGGGAGTCACTATCCCCCAAAATACAGGCCCAGGCCTAGGCCCTTTGTGTCACAAAACATTTTTTTCTTTTACTATTATCAATTTGCCTAATATTTTCTCAATTAGGTTGGAGTCGGCTTCTAGTCTTAAAGAATTCAGCGGTGTACCGGTATTTTACATGAAGTGAATGCCCATCTGACCTTCACCAATCCAGTTACCAAGTCTGTCAGAGAGATAGACTGTCAGACATCAAGTTTCTGAATAATCATTCTGAGTAATGGATACATGGAACGGGCAGTGGGGAATAATTACGAGAGTGTGGGATTTCTACCTCACTAAAACCACCCCGGTGATCACCATCAGCGCCTGAAAAGGGGCCCGTCACCTCTTAAAAGACCACTCCGGAACCTGTTAGGGCACATCCCTAGATATGTGTTGTGTTGTTGTTATACATACACAACACATCCACTATTGCTAGCAGCAAGCTCTATTTACTAGCAGAAATAAGTAACGCAAGCTTTTTCCTATGGAGGAAGGCAGAAGCGCTAGTCTCCTGCCCTGTAGTCTCATAAGTGTTCATGGAAAAAGACTTGAATTAAAAATTGTATTTAAAATAAATATACGTAGTGCTAACCGGGTAATAGAGCTGGTTAACCTCCAATCACGCGTTTAATAGAGACCACTAATTATAACTGAAATACGAACTTCTCTATCAAAATATATATTCCATATCGGCAGGAAATAATATGAGAGAAGAGGAAACAAATTTTGGCCTAAATAAACACGTGTAAAGTAAATTTTAATTCCAGGTCTCTCGGAGCGGCCATTTCGGCCGTCAATAAGACCGTGATGGTTCAAAAGGAGGCCGCCGAATGGGATCGCGAGAGGGTCAATCCCACTCAGAGAATATAAGGCGTCGTGGAGGCAACCTACTCGACAACCATCAAAAACCACCACTTGGTTTGAGTGAAAACCTGGCAGTGTGGTTTTTGCCAAGAAAGAGCCACCGTGTCCTCTTAAGGTTACACTAGTCGATCATTCTTCCATACAAATGTAGTCTGGCGATTACTTTATATATTTTTAAATTTTATCAATTCTATACAGGTTTCAATTTTACCAATGTTATTAATTTTATACTTTTTATCATTGTTACTTTTTATTATTGTTTTTCATAGAACTTTTATTTTTGTTGTTTTATTATAATTAAGAGTCGCAAAATTTTATCTTAGGTTGTTTTTTTACAAAAATTGTATACTTATTATAAATGTTTGTCGGTGTTTTCGAGCGTATGGCACTCGTGGGCTGCAGCTGAAAATCAGCGTCAGGTGGTATACCCTGTGTTACCATTTGGCATTATGCTGAGCTGAGGCCCTTTTGGCATTAATAGTTTTAAAAATATTTTGTTTAATTTTAAGGTGTTTTTGTTTTTAATGCAAATAAACTCATTTTCTTTCTTTCTTTTCTTTCTTTCTTTTTACTCCACTGTTTGACGTTGTACGTTCAAAATCAAAACTTATATCAATTTGTCTCATCATTAACTAGCCCTGTATGGAAACAAAAATGTAAAATAAAGATATTTGAAAGTTATGAGCGTCGAAAGTTCCATATATATTTCAACACTAATTTTAACGCATCTTTGGGCGGAAATAAATACCATAAGAAGAAGGAAAATTGCAAAACGCATACAGGGATAGATTTTATTTTGGAAATATACATATAGTAGTTTCTTCTTGATATCTAGACTACCAAAGGTCTGTTTATAAAATTTCGCACGCTCGTTTTCCTCCTAAATCATCATCTATTTCGCTACAAACTTGCAAAGTGCTAATTCGTACGCGAACTAGCCTTCTTACTGCTCACCACAGCATCTATCTCTTTCGCACGTGTTGTCGGATGAGATAGCATGCATTTTAGCCCCGCGCACAAAAAAGTTCGTGCCGTTGACTAGGAGAACCTTAAGACACCGATTTACCTTAAGTATCTAATACGTACACAAACATAATACGTTCTAGTAGTTCTATAGGTAACTAACTGCAAGTCCAGTCCTGCACAAAACCATTTCAAAAGCTTCTGGAAAAAGATAAAACTATTTATGCTCCTTAGAGTCGATATCAGGCGGGCGATAGCAGTTTTATAGCAACCTCGCTGACAAACAGATAGTTTCAAGGTAAACAGTTATTGATCATCGCTAAAATTTGTTATGACTACCCTCGGTGGCCCTTCAGTATCGAGCTTAGTTGAAGGCTTATGAAGTACGCAAGCAACTTTTGAAAGTGCATTTGGGAAAGTACCTTTTTTTTTTTGGTGTGAAATCATCCAATGACTTCTCCCGCTCTGGGTGAGGCGGAAAGGCGTGTCAGTCTTTAACTGACCAAAACCCACCCGTGTGCCTTCAGTTACTTGAGCCTGGGCCGCGGTAACTTTTTTTCAAATTTATCCGCGACCCAGACAGGCATCGGCCCTGTCGGAATCCGTCAGTTTGCTGAAATCTCTTTGAGGCGCGTGTGAAACACTACACGCCATCGACTCGGGCCTGGTCCTTATCAGACGACGAACTACATTACTCGCCGTCCGCAAGCCCGCGCCTGCGTTGACCGGCCATCTGCTTGCCAGTCCCGACGCCCAGGGCATCTCCTGCGGCGGCTTGGGGCGTGAGGTTTCGTGAGGTTTTGGTTCTGTCTCCATCTTCTAAAGGAGGTGACAGCTTCCCATGCCCTCTTGCTCCGTACCATGGCCTGGACCAGGGCCGGACGCGAAGGGTCGCCACCGCTGATCGCCTTTGGGAATGTAACTACTGTCTAGTCGTCTATAATGTTGCTATTATACAAATTAAGAAGCAAACAAACAGACGTAAACTAGAAGAAAATCATACTGTGCATTCGGAGGGTACTTAAACATTCGCGAGCAGGTTGACCAAAACCAGATGTATCCTTCGATGGTACATCTTGATTTTCTTCTTGTTTACGTCTTTTTAGTTCACTTCTTAAGGGCCTTAATTCCGTAAAACGGTTACTTTCTAAAGCATACTATCGGCTAGGTTAAAAGGTTTGAAAAATATAATTATATTTTTTAATTCATGTACATTATTTTTGAAACAAGGTTTTTTCGTGTTACTAATAGTTTTGCTTTAAAAAAAAATTAACAACACGATATTTATTTGCAACTTTTGGATACTGATGTTTACAAATATTTTCACACAGAAAAAAGGTGGCTGGGATTTCTTAACAATTGAAATTGAAATCAAAACTGTTCAAAAGGAGCTTCAATATTGATATTTTGGCATCGAGCGGGTGCACGGCCTGTACTGCGTTAACATTGGGGCGTATATATCGCCTTAAGCAGTCGGGGTTTTTGTTTTTTTTATAGTTATGTCATTCTACTCCTCGTCACAGCTTTTCATAACATTTAGCAACGACTCAATTATCTGCCACAGAACTCTGCTGACCCATTCACAACAGACTAGAAAACTAATACTATCTACATAAATAATAATGATAAAAGCTCCGTAAATCGCAACGAAACAGTGATAACAATCATCTGGATTTATACTGTATAGATAAGAGTGCTGTAGATAGGGCGCGCTCTATGTGGGTAGTTCGCTTTGTATTTTTATAGGTACAGCTTTAAAGCGCTTTTTAAGCTGGAAGTGCGATAAGGTGCTGATGTTATCATTGTTTTTAAGTATAAAATCTAAAGTGGGTGTTGGACTGTTGGTATCTGGTGTTGTAGAAAGTGGATTGCTGCATATATTGCTGTTGATAAAGTTATTGTGATCTTGCAGGAACTTGCATTATATGGTAAGATGCTATTTGACATAGAGCGACTCTGATCTGACCTCAACAACCCAGTAAATGGGTAAACAGACAACTCTTGGGCAGACTGGTGACTATCTAACTATCCGTAACGACTGTCAACGATTTACAAACGTCAGCTGGGACTAACAGCTTAAAGTGTTTTCCGAGACACGGAGAAGAATATGTAAAGATGGTCATCCATCATCGAACCAACCTCGGCAAGCTGTTAGCAAGCAAAAAGTATCATTACATTAATCATCACCATCATCAGCCTTGTAATGTTCCCACTGCTGAGACACAGGCCTCCTCTCTGTGAGAGAGAATGGGCCGTAATCCACCACGCGGGTCCAGTGCGGATTGGAGAATGTCACATGTCTTCGAAGTTTTGGTTCTAAGACACGCCGGTTTCCTCACGATGTTTTCCTTCTCCATTTACACAAAGTAAAGCGCCTGCCTGGGTTCGAACTCACAACCTACAACTTTTAAATCGCGGCCGTTACGTCTGGGCCATCTATGTTCTATGTTATGGGAGTTTGGTTTCCGCACTTAGTCCTTCAGCTGGACCATTGTGCGTGGGCCATGGCGGCCGTTGGGTGGATTATTCCAGCCAGCCCACCTCCCTCCAGAAGCTGATTAGGGCTCCTGGTTTCTTTAGAACGTCCGTGTAAGTTCTGGGCGACCCGAGGGTTTGTGTTCTTATCTTGGTGACCCCTGTGCATTCGAAGAGAACGTGCGCAACGGTTTTCTCAGTCTCCATGCATGCCCTGCACAGAGGACTGTCCGTTATGCCTATTGTGTGGAAGTGTTTGTTAAGTGAGCAGTGTCCCGTGATGCTCCCCGTCATCAGGCGCAGGCCATTCCTGTCCAGGCGTAGCAAACGTCTGGTAAGCCTACTGTCCAAAGAGGGCAGAGCTTCTTTGGACTGCCTACAGCCTGGTGCCGAGGTCCACCAGTTTTCTGCCTGTGTCTGGGTGAATTCCTGTAACCACCGTCGTCTGGGCCATTACTGCTCATCATATTTTCTTTTCAAAATTACCCAATAATAACCCACATTCAAAATAAAACATACAAATTTCATTCTAAAAACTATTTCAATGCCTGAATAAAAACCCTAGCCGAAATCCATATATCAATATAAAACAAAATACTTGTACAATACAAAATTGAAGTCAACATGAAGAAATAACGAAAACGTCCTTGATAAGAATTTATATACGGGACCGATAAGGCTGGGCGGGCGGGCGATAAGAGGCCGCGGGCGGTGATAACGCGCCGCCCGCCCTACAGATGTTATCTGTGATTAAATAGCTCGCGTTATCAGTAGCGGGAGTCGACGATCTTGGGTGGTACAGAGTAGTTTTGAAGGACAGAGGTGTTTTTATTTTTAGAGTGATAAGCATAATTTTGAATTTCGTGAGAATAAGGATGGAAAATCGTGCTAACTCAAAGCTTTCTTAAAAGCGCAGGGTTTTGATATAAAACAGAAATAAAAGAAAATAATATTTATTGATATTATTTAATGAAGTTTCAGTCAGTGTGGCTGGAAAAAGCTAATATGAAAACCCTCATAGAAGTTTCATGAACTTGACCCTCAGGTTAAAAAATACAGAACTTAAAACTAGCAGTTTAAGCCGATCGTCATAATTTCAGACGAAATACATCAATGATTTTCTACTTAATATGTCTCCAACTTTTCATCGACCGCCCCCAAAATATCTTGCAACCTCTGTCCCAAACTACTCTACACAAAATATGAATACGCTGCGTTGTCGGTAGGAATCCGTCAAACAGATGAGATAAGACGGACGTGAACTTTTGCTGTGTTTGTAACGTACCACCCCCTCTACCCCTCGTCTTTTACCCCCTAGTGCCTCCATCACCCCCTCGACACTTACATACATTCAGAAGTTGGTATGTGGATGATAATGTCTAGAAGTACGGGTTTTGAAATAAAAATAAATTTAGTTTCGGAGATCTGGATTCCTGTGGTGTTTGTAGATGATTTCTGAAAGGTTATTTTGGTTTTTAATAGAATTTTTTTTTCGGTTGAGTTTCGGGGAGTGTGTGACGGAATAGCACAATTCCGCCTAGCCCTTTCCATCATCGGACTACAAGACGTACGGCCATGTGCCATCGGTACATGGTGGACATCCCACCCATACGCACAAAGCGTTTTCCTAAAACTTTCATTGTGCGCACAGCTTTGGCATTCCCTGCCGGAGTCTTTGTTTCCTGATAGCTACAACCTTGGTGTCTTTAATTCAAGAGTCAATAGGTTACTTATTACTTCACCGTAGACCACATCCATCGCTTAACATCAGGAGAGATAGTGGTCAAACGCGACCCAATGGATAAAAATAGAAATAGTAGTTAGGGAATCCGCTGAACGCGAGAATCACATATCAATCGTTGTGGTGACGCAATCGTTTGGCTGGAATGATGGTGATGACAATGATGAGTGAGGCGTTACTGCTGTGGCATCTGAACCCCTCAGACAAGAAGATACCTCAGACATACTAATCTTTAATGATTGGGTACCTAGTTAATAACAAAAGAGGATTGTAGATATTCAAGCTCGTGTATTCATTTACAGTAACTTTATCCTACAATACGATGTAAGTGCAATGAAGACGATTTGACCTTCTATAGTTTAATGTAGATGATTTATTTAATAAAACTTCATGTGTAATTTTAAGGGAACTTAATGACTCGAGGTTTTCTCTCCCAGACGTCATGATGAGAAAAAATGTTTTGCACTTCAAGAATAAGTTTTTATGGTGCTTACAGTACGTTTATGAAGACGAGTCCATTGCAAACTTTGAATAAAAAATTAACTGCCATAAAGAGCACTCATACCTTGTGGTTTTTAACTTTTAATTCACCACTAACCTGTTTTTTTTTTCAATTGCCTCTAAACTGGACTGGTCACTTACTTGCAGAACATAATGGCATCAGATGACCTACTTACCTGCAAGAAAAAAAGCGAAATTAAATTACATTATAATATCATTACGAGGTGACGGTGGGTTGACCTGCGATTGACCTGATAGCGGTAAGTTATAGGCGGGAGCGGGGATAGAAAAGTGTTTGGATTGACTCTAACACGGCGCGTTGCGTCAGCTTTGCGTCGATGTAGCCTGCTGTCGCTGCGTCGTTTTTCATACTAAGGCTGTTGCGTTGCGTCGTCGCACCGTCAACGCTGCGTCGTTTTACATATATTAAAACGACGCAGCGATAGCGCTTGTTCGACGCAACGCTGACGCAACGTGCCGTGTGAGTAGGCTCTCAGACCCGATGGTGTGTCTATGGAATAGATATTTGAAGGCTTGCACAGAAAGGCAAAACTTTGTATACCATAGACTTTATGGTGTATAAAGTTTTAATCTTGTGGACATCTTCTGTGTTATTTACATTTTAAAATATTTAAAATCGTATTTTTTTAAACAATTAAAAGCTCACTACTACAGGGATGAATTTCCTCATTATGTGTAGATACCATATTATTATCTAGGAGTTGATATGTTTATGGATTTTACAATTTTGTTATGATTAAGGCCATATCAATGCAGTCACCAGTCATCACTATATTTGGAGTTCAAAGGTAATATAAAACTCATTTGCTGTTGATTATCTTTTACGCCAATTTTATCTTAAACCTAAACAGGGATCGATACAAAAATCGAACCCTATTTGGGATCTTAACGGTCAAAATGAACCAAATTCCTTGAATGGAAATATGCAGGTACATCAAAATATATTCAGAAGTAGATCGATAGATCATTCTACTGCATTCAGGAATAAAATTATTGATTGAATAGCATAAAATTATCAATGAGATTTTGAAATAAATACACAGTGTAATGAAATTGTATTATATCAGCCGAAAGACGTCCACTGCTGGACACAGGCATCCCACAAGTGTAGCCACATTGATCGGTTCCGTGCGTCCCGCATCCAGCGCAAGAGAACTTAGGTTACCGACAAAGCCCGAAGAATTGCCAAACTTAAGTGGCAGTGGGCAGGGCAGATTGCTCGCAGAACGGATGGCCGATGGGGCAGCAAGGTCCTGGAGTGGCGACCGCGGACCGGAAGACGTTGCGTTGGAAGGCCGATGGCCTGGTGAAGGTTGTGGGGAAGCGTCTAATAATGATATATTTTTTTTTTTTTAAAGAAACCTTGCCCCATACTAGGAATTTCTTCCTGTATCGTAGGTGCGTTTACAAACATTAGAGCTTTGGTTCTAGAAGAGCCTCGGCTTCAGTTTGCCATAAACAATTCGGCATGGACTGTAGGGTTCACTTTTTTTAAGAATACCTGTGTTTTAAGTTTTTGATGACCATCGGCGATTTGCAACCCGCTATCGCCTATGCTCCAGACCAACTCCCCCCATATTAGCGCGCAAAGTTTATACGTATGCACTGTTGAAAAAAATCTGCGGTATTATGCAAAGCAGTGTTATCGCGGGATCTAGAGTGGACTGCACACGCGGACTAGCATGTTCTGTGTGCAAGGAACACGGCTCAGCAGGGTTTTGTGCAAATGTGTTATTGATTGTAGGTTATGATGCAGATTTAGATAGCTTGATAAGTGGTATTTAACTTAGTATTATTTATTTTTGGGTTCCTAATGGCTTGAGCCATGCCAAGCCGCGATTCGTATTATATCACATTTAGAAGCGATTTTCACAAAGCGAAATTGAAAGTACGCTTCACATTGCGACCGGCTTGCACTTACTTGAAATTTTGTTAGTAAATACATGCGCAATATTTAGTGCCTGCGTTGTGTATGTTCCTGTCTATATATGTACATACATATACAGGGTGTTTGGAAGGGAGCTGTACATACGCCTAGGGTAGAAACTAGGGATAGTCTGCTACCTACCCCCGCCCATTATATTGACCTTGGCCTCAAGGTTTTTTTTTTAATTTATTATTATTTTTTATTTGTCTTTTTTATGATTTTTTGACTAAAACTACCTGTAGCTCAAAATCTATCCATGGGACCGGTCGGCTAATGGTCTTGTTTTAATCGTTAGAGTCTTAGGGTCCTGCAAAAAATTATTTTACACCAGAAAATTGTGGAGAAGAAAAGTTATGGGGCCTGAAGTACCGTAGTAAGGTAAAGAAATAATTTTAAGGGCAACTTTCTATGGGGTTTAAAAAAAAACTAACAGGGTTGGAGTTCTTCTGATTTTTTTAAAACATCCTCAGTCCATGCCCTTTCTAACGATATGCTAAAAGTGTAATTATCACTTTTAGTTTTAAAGTTATTAATTAATTTCCGCAATTTCCGGTTTCTCGCAGACGCCGATAAGTTGAGCCAAACGTTTGGTGGTTAGGCACTCGCCGGTTAGGATACCGTTCTTGATAAATCCTCCGTGCCTCGCGCCCATTGCAATCAGCCATTCCATACACCACCAGCATGTCGGTGTACTCTTCACTGGTAAATCCAGCCATTTTGCCAACAACAAGGTAACAAATAACAAAACTTAACAAAAACGAAGTAATAACAAACTCAACAAAATTAACGAAAACAGTGGAGCGTCGTAACGGCAAGTACGTAAGTTAGCTAAGATGGGTAAATCTCGACTGACTAACAAAGACCCCAACGAGTTACCTGCCCGGCCCCGTCGACCCAAGAGCGAAAGAGACATGACATGACATGTTTTGTCTCTTACATGTTGCTCTCGTGTAAGAGTGAGACAACAAATTTGCCAACTGTAGGCCAAACTGGTTTAAATTCTGGAAATTACATTTGTCTTACAAATGTCGACTCGTGGTGGTAAAAGTGCCCTAGTTGCGGAAATTAATTAATAACTTTAAAACTAAAAGTGATAATTACACTTTTAGCATATCGTTAGAAAGGGCATGGACTGAGGATGTTTTAAAAAAATCAGAAGAACTCCAACCCTGTTAGTTTTTTTTTAAACCCCATAGAAAGTTGCCCTTAAAATTATTTCTTTACCTTACTACGGTACTTCAGGCCCCATAACTTTTCTTCTCCACAATTTTCTGGTGTAAAATAATTTTTTGCAGGACCCTAAGACTCTAACGATTAAAACAAGACCATTAGCCGACCGGTCCCATGGATAGATTTTGAGCTACAGGTAGTTTTAGTCAAAAAATCATAAAAAAGTCAAATAAAAAATAATAATAAATTAAAAAAAAACCTTGAGGCCAAGGTCAATATAATGGGCGGGGGTAGGTAGCAGACTATCCCTAGTTTCTACCCTAGGCGTATGTACAGCTCCCTTCCAAACACCCTGTATAAACTCACGCCTTTTTTCCATGGGGGTAGGCAGAAACAGATCCTTACATATTTCTTTTGCTTCACTCACGTTCATACATAGAAGAAGCCGGTTATGAGTGCTGCGCACCTGGCCTTTCTGAAGAACATTACCAATAGGGTCTACGTATGTCTTTCTATATAAGTATGTCAAATAATTTATGTTATCCGTTTCATTAAGGTCATGTGCAGTGAAGTAATTGTTCGTTTCATTTTGTGTAGAAATTTTATTTAGTTTATCTAAACTTGTAGATTTAGATCTGCTGTTCAAAATTATAGCTTGTTGTTTATTAGTATTTCAAATTCAGATATACTATCTTTATTCGAAAGAACATGCCATGCTATTCTCAAAACTGCACGCTCATGTAGATTGTCTTCTTGTATCCCCACGTTTTCAATAATCCTTTCAAAAAATAAAACCTTGTGCAAGCAGTACAACACAACTACTACAATCAGAGCACCCCTAGGCAGCGGTATCGGGCCGGCCGCGCGGCCAAAACTCACGTTATCGCGGTCACTTTTCACGTTTTTCACCAATCCAGCCGCGCCAGAATAGGACGGTGCCAGATCTCGCGATATGAGCTTTATTGAAGCGGTTTATATAACGTTGTCTAGCTGTAATTGTGTGTTTTAATTTTGTATGGGGTTGTTCTGATAAACAAGTGCACGGATCGATCTACAAGACTAAGCAATGCTTGCAGAGGTTAGTTCGAGGATGGGTGACCATCTTTGCTTAACGAGATTCATTCGTGTCTCGGAAAGTACGCTTGTTAGCACGTACCTGGGTACGCAATCAATTGGGTGCTTTCCTTACAGGCCACTGCAGTTCACGGAAAGGTGGCAGTTGTTCCAGGGTTTTCAAGAAGTTAGGTGGTAGTGCAGAAAGGTTCTGGAGTGGCAACCGCGAACGGGAAGAAGTTGCGTTGGAAGGCCTCCAACCAGATGGACCGATGACTTGGTGAAGGTTGCGGGGATTCGCTGGATGCGAGACGCACAGGACCGGTCAATGTGGCGACGCTTGGGGGAGGCCTATGTCTAGCAGAGGACGTCTTTCGGGTGGTATGATGATGATGAGGTGGTGCTGAGTGAGATTTTTCCAAGAGTTTGATTCTTAATGTAGTTGGTTGTTCTCGAATGGGCTGTGTGTAGCGGATAAAACTCTTCCGGCTCTTAAGTCTACCCGGGGCTGTAGTGTGATCGTGACTGATTGACTGGTAGAGAATGCTTAAAGTATTAAGATCACCTAATGTACGTTAATGTTGAATTGAGAGATCCATCCATACTAATATTACAAAAGCAAAAGTAACTCGGTCGGTCTGTTACCTTGTCACGCCTCGACGGCTGAACGGATCTAGATGAAACTTGTATGGTAGACTATGGCTTGAATTAGATCATAGAATGCTCTTTATCCCGGTTGTATGTGCCTTTGGAATTATAGAACACTATTCTTGCGAGTGGAGCCGCGAGCATATGATGGTGTTCTAATAAATAAGGTAAATTTTATTTTGAAATAGCCTGGGCCTCTATACGATTATAATAATCATTGAACAGTTACCTACCATCTGACTTCCTCCCGATAACTGGCAATATAACACACGAATGCAGTGCTGTTGTTGATAAGGCGATAAGGAAACTTCAGGGGAAAAGGTCAGAGGTAAGTCAATCTCGAAATGGTTTTGAGGAAAACGAAAATCTACAATGTATTGTAATTGTATTTATAAAACATTTTTTTTGGGCAGCAACGAGTTAATTAGAGCATAGAAAGTGAGGGGAAAAATACAAGCGTGATTTTTTTTGTCACATTTTTCAACTAATATAGGTCATTAATCCCTAGGGAGTAAAGGTGATTTGAATTTGGAATGTGGATATTGTTAGTAAATGTTCCAATCAACAAAGATTTGTATCACAAACCAAGCAGGAATACATCGCTAAAATCGATTACGACGAATGTAGAGGGTGAATGGAGGTGAATGGCTAATGAGCGATTGTAATTATATTTCGGACCAGTTGGACCGCACGGAAACATTGTATTGAACAAGTGAGTGGCTGGAAGACCACGCGCGAGCAAAATTAAAAATAAGTCTACAACTGTAACGGATGGTACTAATAAAATTGTTACGATACACTTCCATAATTGTGCAAATATAAACATTGACCTTTAATTATTTCTATGTTATGTCTTATGGTTCCTAATCTAATCTTTAATAAAAATAGGCGATTTGAAGGATTCATGCTATGCAGAAGATGTTGCGGGCAACAGCTATTTTAAGGTTACCCTAGTCGACGTCGACGGCACAAACTATTTTGTGTGCGGGGTTCAAATGCATCCTATCTCATCCGACAACACGTGCGAAAGAGATAGATGCTGTGATGAGCAATAAGAAGTTAGTTCGTGTACGAATTAGCACTTTTGCAAATTTGTAGCGAAATAGAAGATGATTTAGGACGAAAACGAGCACGCAAAATTTTATAAACAGTTCTTTGGGAGTATGGATATCATGAAAAAACGACTAAATGTATATTTTCAAAATAAAATTACTTGCATTGTTGAACTAATCATCTATCTCGGTATGGTGGCTGTTTTGCAATTTGCCTTCTTCTTATGGGATTTTTTCCCGCCCAAAGATGCGTTAAAATTAGTTTTTTAATGTGGAACTTTCGACGCTCATAACTTTCGAATAATTTACTAATGATGATGAGACAAATTGATATCATTTTTTATTTTGAATATCAAACAGTGGAGTAATCGACAGACTTCGTTTGTATGGAAGAATGATTGACTAGTGCAACCTTAAGAATAAATGCAACAATTTGATCGATTTGAAAACAGGTTTCTTTTGTCACGTCCCTTAGCTGTATGATAACTGCTATCATTATCACACACACACACACACACACACACACATAAACGTGACGCTTCACTACATACATACAATACAAACCCAAGGTTTTTCAAAACTTCAGCCTTGTTTTAATTGCCGCAGGTGCGATACCTTTATCAGTTCGCTTCGATCCAGTGTCTCCTCATTAAACGATAGTTATTCACTTAGTTAACAATGCTATACGTGATAACTGCTGTGCAGATAACAGCACGTGTACCTACGTAGTGGTAGTAATTAGTTTTATTGGTTGGTTGGTAGCTGTGGGTATAATATACCCAACAACATGGGTATATGTTATTGGTAGCTAGGTATTGTCAAGGTGGTGTTTTCTGTTTGGATTAAGATTTTGTGATCTTTGAGTTGGTGTTTAGTTTTAAATCTGTGCTAAGTGCCTTTTGACTGTCTCATATCCGTGTAAGCTTCATCATTCATTTGAAATGTTGAAGTGTAGAAATACACTAACATGAAAGAATACGATGCGTCTGGAGCCAATGATTTGAAACTTCATCCGCGTATTTCATGGTTAAGTCTCTGGTACTCGTCGATGAGCAGTCAAGTTTAAAATGCTGACAGTTTGCAATTTTTCTTAACACCAGCATGTTTTGAGACGGATGTAAAAAAGTGCACACTACCAAATCTAGATTTCTGTTTTCGAACGAAAAGTCTTTTCCATATACTGGGGTGACCTAACCGACTGAGAAATGCTAACTAACATCTGTATTGACTTGACTGGCTCACCACACCTTTAAGCTATCACCAAAACAACAACCCTTTACACCCCCTAAACCAAAAATCTAAACACTCTCAACAGTTAGTGGAAAACTGTGCAAAATCTCGCAAGTATGGTTCGTATTAACTTACACATGAAATATATTCAATCTGCGACTTCGCGATAAGGCTCCCCACCCACCGTCCCTGGGGGAGTATCTCCCTCTGAGCTAAGTCGGATACGAGGATGATTTTTGACGGTCAATGCGTATATGTGTTATTTTTTTTATTTTTCGTTGTTTGGTTGGTGTTGATTTCTTTGGAATAGAAAGCGATCTTGGGCACTAAACAAATGACATTCTAAATGTCAAAAACGAATGGGATTGCGAGTGTGGTCGAAATGTCACGAAGCCTTTTTGGCATTTCGTCAATCGTCGTCACTGACATCGAATGATACTTTGTTTAGAGCCACTTGAAGTTGGAGGCATCTGGGATTTATGAGACTTTGCTTTGTAAAGTTGATGTTCAAACTACGTAGTTTTTATTAGGCATTAATATACAGTATATTAGGCAAAAAAAAAACTACGTAGATTTTACTTGGGTTTCTGTAATGATATATAATATCCACTATACGAAAGAAATAACGATTTAAAAGGTGCAAAGGGGTTTAAATTCTTTGAAATTCTTTCCGTAAAGGTTGTAAGTATATTTCTGTGAGTTTTTCAATAAAACCGAGTAGGCTCTACAGGGGTTTTTGTTAACTATGTACTGTTTGAAAGATATGTATCCAAAATTTTCATGTGGTGAATAATACTTTGAATTAAATTTAAAACCCCTTTAACAAAAACTTCTCACTTCATAACTTTAAAATTCACGAGCTCCACTATCCAGCATAACAAAGAGGTGGCAGCCCTGGATCGCGATAATAAAATTATTATTATTCTACTATCAGGGCCGCCACCCGGCGATGTTATCGGTGCTATCTCGCAGCGCCAAGCGACGCTTCACCCCCTTCAGTGAGGACTAGGGGTGGGAAAGGGATGTATCGATAATGTAGTAAATACTGTTTTTATTGAGTGTTTGTTTTATTACGGGGTTGTTGATAGGTCCAGGGGTAACAGAGCACTTATTAGCTTCACTCAGTTTTGATTTTATAGAAAGATACTGTATTTTATAAACTAAAAATGTGAAATCTGTTTACTACAGTTATTTATCTCCGTTATTTTATTATGATTATAATAATTAAAAAAAATATTGCCATTTAAAAATAATAATAGGCTCGCGTTTGACCTCTATCTCACCTGATGGTAAGCGATGATGTGGTCGACGGCGTACCATGATTGCGATAGACGTAACCTATTCACTCTTAACTTATAGACCCCCCGGTTATAGCTATATGGAAACACAGACTATAATGGTCTAGAACCTAGACATCTTGCATAGTTCTAACTAGGGCAAATATTTTACAGGTTCATAAGTAATTTAAAGTTATTTTAAATACTCTCAACTTAATCTTATTTTCAAGAACAAAAGCATCGATACTCCACACACCCCAACACAAGTCTTCCAAACAAACGCTATCGATATCAGCCCGTCACTAGGGGTGTAACCTGCCTTATTCCGGATAAGAATAAATACAGTGGCTCGCTGGCGGAATGCGCTAATACATCCTTATCGACTGACGCCCCTACACACACACTGACGGGTTTATTTGTAACAGAGCGAGGACTTTTAATTGAGAACTGTTTTGGTGTTGAATATGTCAGAAAAGTTAGGATAATGATAATGGGAGGTGACTGTGCACTTGAAAAATCGTAAGTATTTTATAGTATTCATAATTCCACATCATTGCTTACCATCAGGTTAGATAGTGGCCAAGACTCTACAGACAACAAAAAAACAGTTTCATATCAAATTAAAGATCCGCAAAAGAACCAAGATTACCGACTTAGCCCGAATAATTGCCAAACTTAAGTAGCAGTGGCCAGGGCACATTGCTCGCAGAACGGATGGCCGATGGGCAGAAAGGTTCTGCAGTGGCGACCACGAACCGGAAGACGTTGCGTTGGAAGGCCTCCCACCAGGTGGACCGATAACCTGGTAAAGGTTGCGGGGTTTCGCTGAAAGCGGGACGCATGGGAACGGTCAATGTGGCGTCACTTGGGGGAGGCATATGTCCAGGAGTGGACGTCTTTCGGCTTATATGATGAAATCAATCTATCTAGCTTTTTTTAAATATCTTGGGGTCGGCTTCCAGATGCACTATTTATTAGCGACTGCTAATCTGATCTCCACATCCCAGTAACTGGTTAACACGACAGGTACCTCTTAGCAAAGCTGGTGTCCGATTTTATAGCTTCTGAATACCACGACTGACATCATTAGAAGTACTTTATTTACAGAGTACCGCTGACAAACCCTTCAGGATATACCATACATCATCATTATCATCTCAGCCGAAAGACGTCCACTGCTGGACATAGGCCTCCCCCAAGCGTCACCACATTGACCGATCCCGTGCGTCCCGCTTCATGCGGATCCCTGCAACCTTCACCAGGTCATCGATCCACCTAGTGGGAGGCCTTCTAACGCAACGTCTTTCGGTTCGCGATCCCCACTCCAGAACTTTTCTGCCCCATCGGCCATCCGTTCTGCGAGCAATGTGCCCTGCCCACTGCCACTTAAGTTTGGCAATTCTTGGGGCTAAGTCGGTAACCCTGGTTCTGTTGCGGATCTCTACATTTCTGATTCGATCACACAAGGGCACTCCGAACATGGCCCTCTCCATTGCCTTTTGGGTGACTGTAAGCTTTCTGATGAGGCCCATTGTGAGTAACCACGATACGACGGCGTGATACCATACATACCTACATATAACTTACACTTATTTACTCAGCCTTTCAATTAAAATATTTGACAGTAAGTAATCGATATATCGTATTGTAAGTGTAACGCGGAAACGATTCTCGATAAAAACAAAAGGAGCTGATTCGAGGTCGCTTCGGTTTCCTGGTGCGATAGAGCACCTACAGTTGTCTGCCCTTGTGGTGTCCTTTGATAGAGACACATTACTGATGTGGAACATGGTTCTTACTGATAAAGTTAGTATCGTGTTCACTTCAGGTTATTTTTCAGTGGGACTCATGGGAGATTCACTACAGTGTTTCATTGTGATTCATTCTCGTGTCTCCTGTGACCCGCACAGGAGACACGAGAAAATAAGCATACACTTAAACAATAATAAAATAAAAACCCTGTGAGAGACCAAAAAGGCTCCTATCTCAGCATGTGCAGCGATATCCAAATAAGGTAATAACGCTGCGCTGATATTCTGATAGGGCCTTCTGTTGATGCCACGGACACACTAACAGAAACAGGACTTATATAATAAAATAAAATAGAAGAATATATAAATAACAAACAAAATAGAATGAAACACTGAATGTGGGTCAAAGTATGTGTAAGTATAATACATATATATAAACGCGATGCTCAAAGATCATTTGTCGAAACCGTAGACAAACAACAGAGCGCGCGGACCAAAGATTGGTTTATTAAAAATACGGAAGAAAATTGAAATCTATGGTCGGCTGTCAAAAGAAAAATATTATGTAAGTTATGTTATGAAATAGTGTAAATGAATAAGATCATTGAATGAACAATGAATAAAGACATCTTCGAGTTCTAAATTTAATTGCCGAGATATTTTTTGGTTCAGCTGTGTTGTTCGTCTGTTCTTGTCTTGAGGAGCTCGTGGCTAAATAATAACAGCCGCACTGGTCGATCATCAAGGTTAAGCAACGCTTGCCGATATCGGTCCGTGGATGGGTGACCATCTTCAACATACCGAGTTTCCTCCGTGCCTCGGAAAGCACGTTAAGCCGTTGGTCCCGGCTGTCATTTGAAGATCTTTGACATTCGTTGCGAGTAGTCAGAAGCTTGAGATCTGACGCCAGTCTTGCCAAGGGGTACCGTGTTTCCCAGTTATTGGGTTGTGGAGGTCAGATAGGCAATCGCTCCATGTAATACATTGTTATTCAGCTGAATCCGGTAAGACTGGAAGCCGACCCCAATATAGTTAGGGAAAAAAGGCTAGGCAGATTGATTGTGTTGTTCGTCTCCACTGATTTCATCATATCAGCCGAAAGACGTCCACTGCTGGACACAGGCCTCCCCCAAGCGTCGCCACATTGACCGGTCCCGTGCGTCTAGCAACAAGTGGATCCCCGCAACCTTTACCAGGTCAACGGTCCACCTGGCGGGAGGTGTTCCAACGCAACGTCTGCCACTGCCCATGTGCCCTGCCCACTGCCACTTAAGTTTGGCAATTCTTCGGGCTATGTCGGTAACCCTGGTTCTTTTGCGGATCTCTACATTTCTGATTCGATCACGCAAGGAAACGCCTAGCATAGCCCTCTCCATTGCCCTTTGAGTGACTGTAAGCTTTCTTATGAGGCCCATTGTAAGCGACCACGTCTCAGAGCCATATGTCATCACTGGCAAAACACACTGGTCATAGACATTTGTCTTGAGACACCGTGGTAAGTTGGGTCTCTACTGTTTAATTTTCTGCTATTTAACTATGCCCAAAAATTAACGAATTTGAAATAACATGATTTAAATATCATGATTAGAATAGGAAAGTGACACTGACATAACTGCATTGAAAACTTTTCCTGAGAATTTTAAACCAGAATTTGCGTGAAATCTGACAATGAGTAAAATAAATAAGTATAAATAAATAAGTTTCAGTTATAACCAGCGCTACAGACTTATCTTTTCAGGATACGGATGTCACCTTGTACAGAATATTTCTCATACAGGTACATGACGCAAACACAATAATTCCAAGAATGGAAACTCAAAATAAAAATAACTTTATAATAGATTGTTGTCTGCATAAATGAGTGCATCTTGATGTGGGTTGTGAAGGCATACGGATATCACTATCATCAGCCTTTTAAAATTCCCATCGCTGGGACACAGACCTCCTCTCTGTGAATGAGGGGGTGGGCCTTACTGCGGGGCCATTGTGGGTTGGTGAATGTCTCATTTCTTCGAAATTTTGGTTCTAGGAAATGCCGGTTTCCTCACGACGTTTTTAGAGCAGTGGCGATGAAATAATTTACACAAAGTAAAGAGACGAAGACCACCTACGACTCGTAAGTTGCGGACCACTGGGCCACCGATCTCTGCTGAATCGATTTTAAAGTTTTTTTTTTTACGTCATTTTTAGGGTTCCGTAACTCAAAAATGTAAAAAAGGAACCCTTATAAGTTCACTCTCTTGTCCGTCTGTCTGTGTGTTACCACCAATTTTCTCAGGAACGGGTGGGCCTAGCAAGTTGAAATTTATAACAGATAATGAGGTATATAGTGACCCTATTATGTGTTTAAAAATCAAGGTCCTGAGTCAACATAATAAAAACATAAAGGCCAATTTAGATTTTCGCGAAATCTTGTAAGTGCAAAAATTTTCCTTAATTAAAAAAAAAAAAATTTAGAATACATTCCGGTTTTATTTTTTGTAAATACTAGCAGATTTTTCTCAATTACCTAAAAATTTCATTAAAGACCATCAGTTAAGGCTCTATGATAAATAGCTCACCTGAATTAACAACGCATATGATATGGGTACGTCTTGATGTGGGTTGTGAAGGCACACATTTTTACCGCGGCCGCCATGTTTGTTGCTGATAATTAAATTGATTATATCAGGCCTGGGTGGGAGTGATAAAGTCTGTTTGTAATGTTGGTACGGCTCGTTTGTTTTGAAGTTGTGCAAATTTAGTGTTATTATTGATTAAAGTGTTTAAAAAGTATAAAAAATTATTTCATCTTAATTATTAATAATAATTATTATCTCGTTTTCTTTTGTTATCATCATCCTCATCATCATCAGCATTTAATGTTCCCACAGCTGGGACACAGGCCTCCTCTCTGTGAGAGGGTATGGGCCGTAATCCAGCACGCGGGCCCAGTGCGGGTTGTTGGTTGTCATATGTCTTCGAATTTTTGGTCCTAGGAATTTCCTCACGATGTTTTCCTTCACCGTTTCTAGAGCAGTGGTAATGAAATAATTTACACAAAGTAAAGCGCCTGCCTGGGTTCGAACCCACAACCTACGGTAACACGTAAATCGGGGCTCTGTTACCACTGGGCAATCACTGCTCTTCTGTTATACTCCTTAAATAACATCAAAATAAAATCATATTGTAAGATTGGCCACTAAGGACATGGTGTGTCTACCACAAAAAAATAAATCGGAAAACTGCCATAAAAAAGGTTAATCTATGCTTAATATTCCAGAGGCCCTAGGACAAGTGATATTAGATCATCAAAACCGTGACGATAGCGATTGTCAAAAAGGCAAAATTGTATGGAATTGACAAGAGATATCGAAAAAGCACATGATCAATGCCTTATATTTTTAACCGACTAACCAAAAAGGAGGAGGTTCTATGTTCGACTTCTTGTATGTTTTTTTTTTTTTTTTTTTTTATGTATGTTCACCGATATCTCCGTCAATTGTGGACCGATTTTGAAAATATTTTTTTAGTTTGTTAGAGTATGTTTCGAAATTGGTCCCATTTTAATTTGGTGAAGATCTGATGAAGAACTTCGGAGATATACAACAGAACTCTTCAATTAATAACGGCAAATCATTCGGAATTGCTGCAATCGCATGTCTGTTTATTGTATATACCATTTCATAACATAACATCAAGCCAGTACGCCCTAAAGGGGTCACGCAGATCTCTCATTTCACTGGTTATTTTCAAGTTTCATGTTATTCGGGTGATCTATTCTGGCGTTATAGAGTACCTTACTAAACAACTTGCCTATTTAGGTAGGTACAACTAAAAAGGGAAAAATAAAAAACTTTTTTGCAAAAAAATACTACCGACTTCCAAATAAAAAACTACAAAGTGAAAAATATTTTTTTTAAATAGGTTTCGGGTACGATAAATCGATCAAGCTAGGTTTCATTTTTAAGTAATCGGTTTTCTCTTTTTTTTACCCGAGCAGAGCTCGGTCGCCCAGGCACTTGTTTTAATATGACTAGTAATTTAATATTTCTTCAAGACTTTATCTCAGAAATACACACATACATACATAAACTCACGACTTTTCCCACGGGGGTAGGCAGACACTACAGAACGCCACCTGCTACGATCCTAACATACTTCTTTTTTATCTCAGAAATAAATTAAAAATAATGAATTTATGTCACAATCGATCGACAACCTACAATCGATTAAAATCAACAAAACTAAAACGCACAACAGACATTTAACAACGAAATTACGTGATAATATATATATTGACTCAAATTACAACCTTACACCGTCACTTTAGAACCCATATCACCATGTTGGAATACCCTATACATCTCTGAGCTCTGTCCAACTGAATTCCAACCTTACAGACCACCACATATAGTTCATTTCAGCTTGATAGGGTATTTTTGCCTGTTGCTTCAACGGATATTGCTATGCTCTATCACCTCCCTGGCGCCCTCTAGTGAGAATTACCTTGTAATTCGCCAAATTACCCAGTGGTTCTTGTAATTAAATACTTTTCTTCGCGTTACCTTTGGACTGATAAGGGTTTTTGACCCGTTTTTGCGTCGGAAATGGAAGAGATTCTAAGTTTACTAGCTTAGATTGGGAGTAAGATATTTTTAACGAGTTGTGTGGTAGGTTAGGTACGATGATTTTCTTATTGTTATCATAGAGAAGAACGTTTAAAAGAAAGAAAGAAAAAATATGTATTTGTGACCCACACATAACTACCTAACCGACGATAAATAAGCAAAAAACTGGCCAAGTGCGAGTCAGACTCGCGCACAAAGGGTTCCGTACCAGTATCGCAAAAAAAACACGTTTGTTGTATGGGAGCCCTACTTAAATATTTATTTTATTCTGTTTTTAGTATTTATGACAAATGATTTTATTTCTGTAAGTTGGTTTGTACAAACGCTTTTACATGTCTAACATATTTTTTTTTTTAAACTAGATGAGGTGCGCGTTTCCTATCTGACTACTCTGAGAAGAAAGGCCGAAACAAACTCAGAGGTCACAGTCTCTTTTAAAGTCCTGACAAAATCTTGGTTCGATCATGTGAAGACCATGTAGACTGATGTCTGAAATGATCTTTTGAGGAACGAACCAGCCAGATTGAGTGGACCTGTCCAGTCAGTGCACGCATTTGTCAATAACCGAGCAGCTCAACTCAGAATTTAAGGAGCTCAACGATTCGACGAACAATACCAAAGAAAGGACATTCGGGTAGGCCGCATAAACTACTCAAACTGCCAGACCATGATTAAAAACTAAGATAAATAAAAACAAAATAATGATCCACATAGTCTTTACATTCACAATAATTCAAATAAAATAATATAATACTTTAAAAAGTAAATATTCTTGTCATTGCAAGAAAACAAATATATTTTTTTTTATAAAAAATAACAAAATTCATAGTGCAAAATATTTAAAAAAAAAACTAAATTAATTGGAGCAGCTCACTCAGAACGGCTTTTGATGAAACTTTACAGAAATATAGCTTATACATCCGAATAACACAAAGGCTTTTTAATTTATAAAGATACTAGCTGACCCGGCAAACTTTGTTTTGCCATAAAAAGACCAAACATTTATCTACCCTACCCTACCCTACCCTATGTACCCTACCCTACCTACCCTACCCTACCCTACCTACCCTACCCTACCCTACCCTACCCTACATACCTACCCTACCCATTAAAAAAAAAAAAAAAAAAAAATTTGATGACCTATTCTCAGACCTACTGAATATACATATAAAATTTCATCAAAATCGGTCAAGCCGTTTCGGAGGAGTTTGGCAACGAAAACTGTGACACGAGAATTTTATATATTAGATTGGAAGAAGTATACCTAATTAAGTACGACACGGTCGAAGCCGCGAGCGACCACTAGTATTACCTAAATGAGTCAAAAATAGGGAACACTCAGTACACCTTACACCATTCACTCAATCTGCCTAGCCTTTTCCCAATTATGTTGGGGTCAGCATCCAGTCTTGCCGGATTCAGCTGAGTACCAGTGTTTTACATCAAGCGACTGCCTATCTGACCTCTACAACCCAGTAACTGGGTAACACGGTACCCCTTGGCTAGACTGGTGTCAGATCTCAAGCTTCTAACTACCCGTAACGACTGTCAAAGATCTTCAAACGACACCCGGGACGAACGGCTTAACGTACTTTCCGAGGCACGGAGGAATCTTGGTACATTGAAATGGTCACCCATCCACGGACCGACCACGTCAAGCGTTGCTTAACCTTGAAGATCAACCCATGCGGCTGTTATTATTTAGCCACGAGCTCCTTCTATATATTACCCCTTACACCATTATCTTTGTTATAAAACTTCCAGAAAAATCAGCTTCTCTACCCACACTATAAATTATTTATTCACCCTTTCTTCATAAAATGAATGCCTGTGCAATGTTAATCCTTAATTTAAGTCCAAAAGTAAAAAAAAATAAGTAACGTCAACCCCATTGTAATGGTATGCCATTAGTTTTCTTCTCACAATTTATTTTTTCCTTCAACGAAAGACATCATCATCATCATAAGAGCCGAAAGACGTCTACTGCTGGACATAGGTCTCCTCCAAGCGTTGCCACATTGACCGATCCCGTACGTCTCAGCATTGAAAGTGTTTAAAGAAAATTCACAATTCAAAAAACAATATCTCACAACGTACTCAAACACCTCTTAAAACACCCCAAAACCGAGTAAAACCACGTCGCGAACCTAGTGTGGGGTAATAAACAGCCCCAACTTCACTTTTAACCGTTATCTCTGCGTTGCAAGCCACCCCCGTTCACCCTCCACCCCGTCTGATAAACAGATATGAAACATTTTGATGTATGTAATTTTGTATGAAAATTGTCTTGACTGGCTTGCCTGCTATTAATAAATGGGTGTTAGGTCGTGATTTGTGTACGGTTTTGTTAAATGGAGATTAGAACATGAAAAAAAAACTTTTTACAAAAAATACAACCGACTTCCAAACAAAAACACTACAAAGTGAAAAACTAACTTCAATTTCGGCAGTCGGTGTTTTCGTTTCTTCGTTTTTTGACACCGACTTCCTCCGTATTTTTTGTAAAAAGTTTTTTTAAATTTTTCACTTTTAGTTGTGGTACATAATGGACCAGTTCTATTGGCTAGGTAGCAATTATGCCCAAAGTGAAGCCAGAATAGATTAACCCAATAACATGAAACTTAAACAAAACCGGTGGAATAAAAATATACCAAGGTGAACTTTTTACACCTGCGTAACCCTTTACAGTGTACTAGTGTGATGTTATGTTATGAAATGGTGAAAACTATAAACAGAAATGCGATTGCAGCCATCCCGAGTGATTTGCCGTCTTTTATTGAAGAGTTCTGATGTTTACTCTGAAGTTCTTCATCAGATCTTAAGGAAAAAAAAATGGAACTACATGACAAGCACCAGCTTTCAAATAAAAAAAGAATCATCAAATTCGGTTCACCCACAAGTTCTGAGGTAACACACATAAAAATAAAAAATACAGTCGAATTGATAACCTCCTTCTTTTTGGTAAGTCGGTTAAAAAGGAAATTCAAGTGCTTGTTCTCCCCATTTTTATTTGACTTAAATAAAAAGGAACTTATTAATTCGAATACCGAAGATCGAAACAGATTTTTTTTTAAGTGGTTTACCTCAAAAGTTTTTACTAGATAAACCGATTTTGATGATTCTTTATTTATTTGAAAGCTGGTGAATTTTCATGTGGTCTCATTCTTATTGGCGACGATGCACTGGCCACGTCAAAATTCCAGGGTATCGAACATCGACGTCGAGTTGCCAGCCTGTCAGTTTTTGTGTGCGACGGAACTGCACAATTTGATTCCGCCTCTCTCCGGACTACAAGACATACGGCCATGCGCCATCAGTACATGGTGGACATCCCACCCATACGCACAAAGCGTTTTACTAATACTTCCATTGTGCGCACAGGTAGGGAGTGGGATTCCCTGCCGGAGTCTTTGTCCCCTGATAGCTACAACCTTAGGGTCTTTAAGTCAAGAGAGAATAGGTTACTTCTAGGCAAGCGTTCTTCACCGTAGACCACATCATCGCTTACCAACAGGCGAGATAGTGGTCAAACGGAATCCACCACGCGGGCCCAGTGCGAGTTGGTGAATGTCATATTTTTCTTCGAATTTTTAGTTCTAGAACATCTCGGTTTTCCACGACCACTGGGCCATCACTGCTCACTAATCATGTATTTTGACCTTATTGATAATATTCTTGAACAAGGTCATTTTTCTTCGCCCCACACTAGGAATTGCTTCCTGTATCGTGGGTGCGTTTACAACCATATAAACTCACATACACAACACCCAGAGCTGGAACAACTATCTGTAGGTCAAACAAATATTTGTTCCGTGCGGGAATCGAACCCGCGACACGCAGCGCAGCAGTCAATTGCTCAACCACTGCGCCAACCGTGCGCCCAATTGAGACTTAGTTTTAGACTTTTTTACTCTTTTTTAGACCACCAAGATTTAGTTGTACTCTCAATTGGAGAGTGTGTGAAAGTAAGTAAACAGAAGAGACGGATTATGTAAGGATACCAGATGGCGTCCTGTAGTTTCTGCTAACCCCACTGAAAGAAAAGATCGAGGCTCAATCTTAAAACACCTAACAGAATACCTCACAAAGAAAACGCGTGAACAACTTGAGCATACATCACAGCAAGTAGTAATCCTGTTATCAGCTGTCACGCTCAATTGAGTTCTTAACGAGACACCTTTAAACACGTTCGCGAGGCCCGACTTTTATCTCGTAATCGTCAAAACACGGACATTTTTCTGCTCAATGATTATGCCGTGCTAAAGTGTAACGTATGCTTAGTATGTTTTTCGATGAAGGAAGGAAAATTAAACTTAATATGCAATTATTTTTTAAATATAGTTACCGAAATTTCGATATTTTTTTTCGATTGTGGATTCGTAAATAATGCAGGTAGCCAAGGTCAGTTTTGAGTTGTTATCAAATCGAACCCGACTCGAAACTGACCTTGGCCTACTGTTATACCACACTTTGAAGGCATAGAATCTGTGAAAATTCTAGATTTTTCTCTTGTGATAACCTTTTAACATAGGTAAGCTGGAATTTTTACAGGATTCTATTCTATTCTATTCTATTCTATTGCCTTGTGACCATAGAAATACTTGTGACATCAATATGTTGCTTTTATTATGATCCAGTTGGAGTTGGTTACAATTGCTCCTGGAAATACATTAATTGATAAACATTGACGATGCTTTCATCAAGCTTGCTCCCACAGACATAAATCTAACTAGATAACGCAAGTCCCTCCGTCTATATGAAAACCAAGCGTACCACTTTTTCACAAACAATTAAAAAAAAAAAATTACTTACCAATGAAAGAAAATATTTTTCAATGCCTCGGCCAACTTTTTCTATTCATTTTTTACAGTTTAATACGGCGTAAAAAGGAATATTTTTCTAGATTTCGGTAAATTTCCAGTGCCGATAAAGCTAAATGAAAAGCTCTGATTATGATAATTGATCGTAACTTTACTCCATTTTTAGGCACGCGAGGTACATAGAATCGCATCATCTAGTTAGATGTATGTCTATGCTTGCGCCCCTAAAAGAGCCTGCTGTTTCAGGGAAAAAAACTGTATTTTTTTCTTTTGAACTTCTTAATTATTTTCATTAAAATACAGGAAATTTCGGATGTACCTAGTTACTGAATTTTTCAGATGGGTCTAAATTCATAGTTTAGTTAACGCAAAATGGCGTTGATGACGTCCCTATACGAATATTGGGCAACAGCAATTGCTTACTGTTAAGAAATCCATTACAAAGCAGAGATAAGGATTTGTAACTTTATGTGTACGTCCACGATAACTTCGTAATCTAGATTTTATTGTAATCCATGTTTAGTAAGTATTAACTAAGTGTAAGTTACAATTTTGTTTTATCAAGTGACAGGGGACACGTAATTATCAACTTTAGTTATTAGATAAATTATCCGTCAGGTTTATCAGCAGTATTGAATTGGTCAAAAATCGATTCGTTTTCGATAAAAGCCCCAAATCACAAATATCATCGAAAACTAAATTGATTTTATTGATATTTTTGCAAGGCTTTTTTGAGATGTCCTAATGCTTCTTCAAAAGATAAAACTGAGAGTGATGGCAGAAATGGGAAGATGCCTTTGCCCAAGAGTGTGAAACTTACTTCAAGCTGATAAAATAATAGATAACGCCGTCAACAACCTGAATTTTCCTGCAAAGTTCTTGACAACACAAGAACCTTTTTCTTGTGTTGTCAAGAACTTTGCAGGCATATTGGCTTTGTTAGAAGTACGTAAGGGTGCCCTAGTCGGCGGCACGAACTATTTTGTGGGCAGGACTAAAATGCATGCTATCTCATCCGACATCAAGTGCGAAAGGGATAGACGCTGTGATGAGCAGTAAGAAGCTAGTGCGCGTACGAATACACACTCCTAACGCTGTGTGACGCATAAATGCGCAATTTCAATGAAGGAAATTTTATTAACGGATCTTTGGGTATATGAAAACATGAAAAAACGGCTGGATGTATCTGTTAAAAATAAAATTATTTGCATTTTTGAACTACTTATCCTACATACTTTGAACTACTTATCCTACTTAACTTAAAACAACGGTGAAAGTTTTTATGTTTGTCTATCAATCACGCAAAAACAGCTAAACGGATGAGGATGAAATTTTGCACTCATATAGTTTATAACCTGTTTTAACACATAGGATGTTCTTCACACCGGTATTGTTTGCCCTTGAGCTAAAAAATACACTTTTGACGCAGGTGACGCTACGGGTAGAAGCGAGCTGCCTTCAAAGCTAAAGATTATCACATTTACATACCCACGAAAAACATCTAAAAAGCCTATTACCACCGCCCCATAAAACTCCATTCACCTAAGCCTATTCAAAAATTCACTCGAGTGATTTTAAAAACGTCCTTATTCTGTAAAGGTGCGATATAGCCGAGTTTATCGTCACGCGCAATTTGGCGAGACCGACCGGCTCGTTCGAACTAACGAGCCACATCTACATCGCTGATAGCAAGCTTTGTGATCGTAAACTGTTGGCTTTCTGTTTTATAGAATAGCTATGGTTTTGAGGGCATATTGACTGAGTTTTCGGTATGATTATAGGGCTTTTAAAGACATGTTTTGGAAGAAAAGATCAGCATTTACTGTTACAATCACTAAGGTACATGATTTTTAGTGCATCTATATATATATAAAAATCAATACCACTTTTCGTTGTTATTTTATAACTCAAGAACGGGCTCACCTATCCAAACCAATTTTTTAGGCTTTATTCGGACTATTTAGCAGATGGTTTATGTAAAGAAAAAAAAAAATAAACTTAGGGTAGGGTAGGGTAGGGTAGTGTAGGGTAGGGTAGTGTAGGCTAGGGTAGTGTAGGGTAGGGTAGGGTAGTGTAGCGTAGGGTAGGGTAGGGTAGGGTAGTGTAGGGTAGAGTAGTCTAGGGTAGGGTAGTGTAGGGTAGGGTAGTGTAGGGTCGGGTAGGGTAGGGTAGGTAGGGTAGATAAATGTTTGGTGTTTTTATGGCAAGACCAAGTATCCGGGTCAGCTAGTCAAATTTAAATTTTCAAGCATAGTCGGTTTCAATGGATATTTTCAGACCAAAATACATCTAAATAAAATAAAATTACATAACATAAATCTAACAATTTTAAGCCCTCACGCACCTCGAATATTTGACCAACCCTCCATCGATACAAACCCTATCGTGCTACCTCGCGGACTAAGAAATATTTCATGCGAGATTACTTGTGAGAAGGGCCTACAGATTGATCACAGGTGACATTATCGGGCTGATGCCCGCGCGGCCGCGATGCCTGGCGAGAAAACGAGTTCCGATCGAGTAACGATAGTAATCGATACCTGACGCGCGATCGGGAATCGAGAATCGATTCGACAATCGTTTTGACGTGAATCAGGCTGCGTTGAATTTATTCGTGATTGATTTGTATGGAAATCGATTTAATGTTAGTCGTTTGAATTTTATTTGAGGTTAGTGATGCTATCGGGAGTTGTCACATTGTTTTGAGAATGTTATAAATATTGTGTGTGTGTGACAGTACATTCTAAGATCGTAAAAGTGACTACCTTTGCCCGTGGACTCTCTCCGAAACATGCATTTTTCTGGATATAAAGCTTATTGTAGCTATTTATTAGCGTTTTTTTTTAGTATCAGTCAGTCGTTTTATCTATTGTATCTCCTGTGCGGTCACTTGTCAGCTCTCTTGTGCCCTCCATATTCTTGTACGGAGCAGAGACGTGGACACTAAACGCTGCGGATCGGAGGCGCATCGAGGCTTTCGAGATGTGGTGCTATAGGAAGATGCTGCGTGTCTCGTGGACGGCGCACCGGACTAACATCTCGATATAACAGGAGCTCAAATTGAAGAAACACCAAGATTGTCGAATGTGTGCCTCCAATTGATATTTGAATTGAATTATAAGTGATATTATTGCCCGCAAACCTAGTGACAACTTACTAAAGGTAATTGTCATTGGCAAAGTCGAGGGTAAATGGCCTAGACGCAGAAGTCCTCAGTCAGACCAAATCCAAGCCTCGTTGAACATCAAAGCCTCAGCAAAGCCGTGCATGTTGCTGGGAATAGGAGCAAGTGGAGAATCATCATCAAAGAGAGAGTTTTGAAACCATGATGTGGTCACGACCCCCGGCATTGGGGCTCGACCCAAGGGTGAGGAGTGCGGATCACAAATAAATATATTTTCTTTATTTCTATCATTGAATTTTCGCTGTCAGATCAGCACCTTTTTTTCTTAACTGGGTGAAACCTTTGGAGAAAAGACCAGGGAGTGTGGGCTTTTTACCTCACTAAAATCACACCGTTGATAAACATTAGCACGTAGTAGGGGGGGGGGGGGGGGGGGCTCTCATAATTCCGCTCGACGGCCTTTTTCTGGAGCCTTTCACGGTCTCACAGAAGGAGACCATTTCCCTGTAGTTTTCTGCCCTTGCCAGTATGACCCTCACAACTGCTGGCAAAGACAGGTCTCGCCCGATTCTGGCGACCAAGACCTTCCGCTCAGAGGCCTATGCAGGGCACTCCTCAAGCGTGAGCTGTGCAGAGCCAAGGTTGCCTCCGCAGTGGTGGATCAGTACCTACCTACTTCCAGAGATTCCACTTTACAAATGAAAAACAAATTTTTACCATATTAGTTTTGATGAACTTTTCAGCCATGAAAGCAGTTAAATTATTCTCCATATCCTGCTCTGCCTATCTTAAAGAACATAAAAGCGTCGCTCGAGAAGACATAAGTAACTCGTGATAATACAGACGACATTTCATCTGAATTCACAATTCCCTGAAGAGATAACACGGCTTATCTGTGAATTACGAATACATACATAGAATACATAATACACTTTGGTATCTGAAGCTGATTTTTAAAAGATTTGGAGATTATATGGCCTGTATTGGATTGCGGTATACTGAGTTGATTGATAAGTTACCTTATTGAAATGGGGTAAAAACATACCTCCTACAGAGAGTAGTGCTGGTCCAGTGGTAACGGCCGTGGCGAGTTACAAGTTGTAAGTCTTGGGTTTGAAACCAGGCAAGCGCTTTACTTTGTGTAAATTATTTCATCACCCCTGCTCTCAAAACGGTGAAGGAAAACATCGCGAAGAAACCGGAATGTCTTAGAACCAAAAATTCGAAGATATGTGAGATCCAACAACTCGCACAGGGCCTGCGTGGTGGATTACGGCCCATTCCCTCTCACAGAGAGGAGGCCTGCAGTACTACGGACCAAATGGAAGTCTCAGTGCGGAAAAGGGGGTCCATCTCTCCTACCTACTTACACTATTTATTAAAACTTCATGCAACTTACAGGTACATACATAGGCGGACTTCATCCCTGAGGCATTCTTTACCAGCCCACCAAGAGAGTAGAGAATTAACATGGCATTGTATTGTTTATCTATAGTCCAATTTATGTATTAAGTGAGGATGTTGACCCTTAATTTGTAAATGTCATGTACATAGGGCCGGTTTCTGAATTGAGTATTTGGCGTTAGGACGTGTCAAACGCTATTTAAACGCTAAAGTTTGACTGGTTTTCAGATGATAAATAGATGTACGGGAGTTTGACAAATACTCAATCTTTAAAGTCTCAGTGCAGAAATCGGAGGATAATGTGGTGGCTGACGTGGCCGTGGTAATGCTTTATTAATACGACAATAACTTAACCGTCATGGTTCCGTATCCAAAGGGTAAAAACGGGACCTTATTACTAAGGTTCGTCTGTCTGTCTGTCTATGCGTCTGTCACCAGGCTGTATCTCATGAACCGTGACAGCTAGGCAGTTGCAAATTTCGCAGATGATGTATTTTTGTTGCCACTATAACAACAAATACTTGAAACAGAACAAAATAAATATTTAAGCGGGGCTCCCATGCAACAAACGTGTTTTTTTTGCCGTTTTTTGCGATAATGGTACCGAACCCTTCGTGCGCGAATCCGACTCGCACTTGGCCGGCTTTTTTTGCTTTATTTTAGATCGTCATCTAAATTACTATTTCTAATAGACTGTTAATAACCAAAGTTACTCCTCTATCTCCAAAAATAATAACTACAACAATAACGAAACAAACCATCTTTTCCCCATCAGTTTCTCCATGACCGGCAGTTCTCACCTTATGGAGAAAAGGATAAATAATTTAGTATGATCCCCGGGCGGAGATAGCCCGTCAGAACAAAGGTAGGGCGCTATCGCGAGCAGCAGACTTCGCCCGCCCGCCCTCCGGCTACGTGCCCATTATGACGTACGATACGAGATTTTTTAACTGCTGATTTGCAAAGCAACATGAAATTGAATAAAAAATATTTTTATACTACACCTACGAGGAATAGTACATTCTACGAAAACTGAATCCTCAAACAACACACAAATTGAAAATGGCGCCAATGGCGTCTGCAATTTTCGCATGTTCTTTTTTCAAATTGTTTGACACCATCCAACACACAGCTAGTGGCCAGTGTCATTTTGCGAACTTGGAGATAAAAACTCACTGTAAAAACTTTTTGGCTTTTGATATTTAGGTTACCAGCGCATAGTCTTACCCAAAATTAAAAAAGAAAAACCACGTAAGAAATGGATTTTCATACACTTTTCTCTCCCGCTCAGATACGTTTTCTCGCCGCATATTTGTTCGATATGCAATGACGTACTTTCTACCGTAACTTTGATAAAGTATCAAGGTACTTTCCGAGCAGGTGTAGTATAAATATTTATTCAACACAAACACAACTTACCAGCAACAATCACAAAGTACTGCGAATAAAATTTAAGTGTTCTGAATGTAATATCAAAATAACAACGTTCTATTGAATGCATGTTAAAGTATATGTTAAGATTTTTATTTGTCTGTTTGTGCCGGGTAACCGCACTAATCGCCGAAACGACTGGATCGATTTTGACAAGACTTTCACTGGTAGATAGATGATTTTATAAGGAATAACATAGGCTAGGTAGGTATGAGTTAATAAGCCTCAGGGTTTTTACAATTTAAACTTGTACTTGTACATTTGACCATGTCAAAATTGTAGTCATCAATTGATCATTGACAACAAGGAAAATAAGTTACAGCTTGTTGTAACACTGTACCTGCAATTCTAGTAATTTGACAACAAATACCTACTATGAAATCCAACTATTTTTCCTCAATTCCAAAACTAGAATTACCTCCCACAAGTACCTATGACAGTGTCGTTGCAACCTCAATATGGCAAAAATAAATTACTATAATGTTTAAGTACCTTTTGCTGCTCCTGACCATAACTTGTTCGACATTTAAATATGGGACCATCTTTCAATATTCAGATATTTTTATCTGTGGCATAAAAATGGCGGTTTTGACAGCTTTACACACATTTGTTCTGTAGTTTAAATAATCTAGATATTGAAAAAACAACCGTAAACCATTTTTATATGTCCTGGGTTTAGTAATATTGTCTGCCAATTCCATTAAAAAAAACCCATCGAACATAAAAATAAACTTTTTGGACACCGACTTCCATAATTAAAGTTATTTTTCACTTTGTAGTTTTTTATTTAAAACACGGTAGTATTTTTTTTGTATTTCTTTATTTTTTACTTTTTAAGTTTTACCCACCTAACAGGCAAGTTGTTTAGTAAGGTACTCTATAACGCCAGAATAGATTACTCGAATATCATGAAATTTGAACATAACCGGCGAAATTAGAGATCTGGGTACCCCTTAAGAGCGTACTGGCGTGATGTTATGTTATGAAATGGCATAAACAATAAAAAGACAAGCGATTTCAGCAATCCCAAGAGATTTGCCGTTATTTATTGAAGACTTCTGTTGTACATCTTCGAAGTTGTTCATCAGATCTTTACCAAATTAAAATGGAACCAATTTCGAATTAAAAAAAGAGAATTTTCAAAATCGGCCCACAATTGACGTAGATATCGGTGAACAAAAAAAAACATACATGTAGTCGAACATAGAACCGGCCTTCTTTTTTTGGTAGGTCGGTTAAAAATGATAAAACATCAATAACTGCTATATTAAAATCTCTTTTTGACTTTTAAACCTAGAGTTGTGTTTCAGAATAAAAAGCCTTAAGAGCGGACTCTAGTCAACAGGAATTTGAAAAATAGGTATTTGAAGAAACTATTGCCGTCGCGTCACCTCCAACCTCACCCCGTAAAGTGCGAAAGGGACAACTGCAGCTCAGGCTGATTTTACCTACAAAAACTTTGACTAAAAGACGTTTCGTATTCTGCTGTTTTCTTCATGAAAACTGGTCTGATAAAAAATTCTTATATCAAAATTTAGAGGAAAAGTATATCTATGCTCCTATCATTTCCTTTTTTGTTAAAAACTTATAAATTTTGTCTGAAAGTCTTCTGAACATGGCGGTAAAAACGGGCATTTTATTCGGATTTTTGGATTGTCATATTTCTTTTTGTGATTATGTTTTGGAGAAAAGGAAATGATACAGGCACGTATTAATTAGACCTAGATTTTATGGCAAAAATCATTGCTCTAGAGGCATTATCCACGAAGAAAACAGCAGAATGTGTTTGTATGGAGAAAGTCTCACTAGAGTCCCCTCTTAAGTTACAATGGAAACTGTCCCACTCGACTGAGGGTGAGCAAAACTCGAGCTAAATGAAACTCTTATGAAAATGTGATACAATGTATTACCTACCGATAGCCAGCGAGATAAGCAGATGATTGAGCGAATGGGAGTCGGGTCGACTGCTGCCGAATAAACGCGAACGCGGAAAAATAGAATAGCTATAGTTGATGGAAGGTGGGCTTAATATTAGGTGTAGTCGATAATTATTATTTTTGAGATAGAAGCAAGGGGAGTTGGTTGTAGGCACGCTTGGTAGATGTCTGTGTCCAGCAGTGGACGTGTTCCGGGTAAAATGATAATGATGATGATAAAAGTCTATAATGTTGCCTTTCCGATGGGATTTGTTTCGTAAGTGATTCAGAATGTTTACAGTTTAAAACTTAATTCAAAAAATCAAAAATCCCGACTGCTTCAAAAGCGAACTAAAAAGTCGTAAACAAGGAAAAAATCTTGATTTTTTGAATTAAGATTTTTTATTTATAACTTTTTAATTAGTTTTTTTTCGAATTAGATACATTAAAATATATGTGTTATATGTTTTTGAAATCACCTCTTAAAACCCTTTATTTTGATACCCCACACGATGGGTTTGGAAGAAAAAAAATTTGGGCCCCCACAATATGGCACCCAAAATCCGCCATTTTTCTTTTATCCAATTTTAATGTAGCCTATGACACTCGCAGGGTTAAGACGCATCGATTGACGTATGAATCATCAAAATCGGCCAACGCGTTTGGTCTCTGGAACGGCATATAGGAACAAACATACATACATACTTACATACATACATACATAGACTGATAAACACATTACCCTCCTTCGGCAGTCGGGTAAAAAGACTCCGCACTCGGGTTGGCTGCAGCAAAGATAACCTCCACAGGTGGAGGTTCTCTGATGGCACTAGACTTCAGTGCTTGTGCAGCATCTCTCCGCAGACCATGGCCCATCTCACGGAATGCGCAGGACCCGGTCACCTGTACTTGCGAAGACCTTATGACTGCTTCACCGAATGGTGTTGCCGTGGCTGAATTCTGGGCCAAACACAATATTTAACTTTTTTTTGGCATCGACACGCTAAGAAGAAGTCTAAAAGTCATGCGAAATTCAGATATTATTATTTATTTCATTTATGTTTGAATTATTCTATGTAGATACATTGCCCTATTATTGCAGAGTGAAGCTGATTTTCATGAATTGGAAATTTCTGACTTCTAAATGTAGTAGTAGATCCTGATTCATCACAAGCATAACTACGCATAAGTATTTCAATTTTCTTAACCGAATTAATATCAAAATATCGTAAACTATTCTATAAAACCAGTAACAACTCACTCAACACAGCTGAAAACTGGGCCAACCAGCACCTCCAGATAAATAAATCCGAGAAGCCATCTAATCATCTACCCAGCAAATCAAAAATCAACCGCAAAGTCGGAACTATTATCTATTACCAGACAATTACACCGATCGGAGATCTTTAGCCCCCTGATACCGGGGGGCGTCGGGGGTAAAACTGGGGGTGGAAGCGGGTTGAATGGGGGTGAAAGTGGGGGTGTTATCAGCGATTTTCGCGCCATTAACCGTCGCGATACAGTCGGCACTCTATGCACAACGCGTTAAGTTTCAATCTAATTGATGTGGCACAGGTAGGCTTGACTCAAGTAGCTTTTCATGTCCATCTAAGTTATTTATGTTCGTTTAAGTTAGTTAGGAGACTGACAAGTGGGGGAATTGAGGGTTTTTGAAATGTTTTTGGGGTTGTTTTGAAAGCTTGAACGAACTAATATTATATAGTGCTACCACATAATATAAGTACGTTTTTTATATTTTTTTATTTACATTATAGTTTTTCAAACGAATGAAGATTATTACTTATTTGGTTGTTTTTATCGCTTTCCGGATTTCGGTTTTCCTTTCGTACTCCTCTTATAATCTAAGTGCAATAGTTACGTTTTCTGGAGTAAACGAATTGATGTTATGAATGGTAAATGATTGATTCAACTACTTTATTAAATAACTAGCGTACGTCTCGCGGTTCCACCCGCGTAGGTCCCGTTCCCGTGAGAAAACAGGTATAAAAAGTAGCAAATGTCACCGGGGGATAGTGTAGCTTCCCAACGGTGGAAGATTTTTTGAAATCTGTCGATTAATTTTTAAGTTTATTCGTTACATACAAACATACAAATCATTCCTCTTTATAATATTAAGTATAGATATAGACTTTAAAATAGCAATGTGTTGTGAAAAGGGGGCTTACCACATTCAGTAGAAGATATTAGCAAAATTCGCAATCAAACCCATTTTAACTCAAGATTTTAAGTAAACCAGTAGGAATAATTTAAATGAAATGAAAAACAAGAACATTTAAGAGTACACCTATTAGCTACAGATCAGCACAAGTACCGATAGGCACCTGCTTATCACCACATTACAGTACAGCTGATAACAGCAGTGCAACTAAGTAATGTAACGTCTGATGGCGCACCGATACGGCACGCCTGCCTAAATGCGTTCTAACTTGTTGATTCACTGGTGTACTTAGCTCAACTATGTTGTATTAAACTAGAGGTACCTACTGTACTTTGTATGTTCAAATGGAGTCAAAATGGAGGGGTTTTGAGGGAATTAGTAAGTGGATGTTAAATTCATTTATATCTTGAATGGATGGGTGGATATTTTTATTGTTGTATGGCGTTCCAGTGCGACGATAAGAGTAATTAATCTATTGAAGTCGGTTTATCAAATATAGGATGATCCTACCTTAGGATTTTAATCAAGTACTACTTGGAACAAACCAAATTTGTAGTACCTACAACAAGGCTCAAGATAAAAAAACTTTTACAAAAAAACTTATATTTCACTTTGTAGTTTTTTATTTGGAAGTCGGTAGTATTTTATGCAAAACAGTTTTTTATTTTTCCCTTTTTAGTTGTACCTACCTAAAATAGGCAAGTTGTTTAGTAAGGTACCTTTTACGCCAGAATAGATTACTCGAATAACATAAAACTTGAACGTAACCGGTGAAATGAGAGCGTACTGGCGTGATGTTATGTTATGAAATGGTATAAACAATAAACAGACATGCGATTGCAGCAATCCCGAATCATTTGCCGTTATTTATTGAAGAGTTCTGTTGTATATCTCCGAAGTTCTTCATCAGATCTTCACCAAATTAAAATGGGATCAATTTCGAAAAATACTCTTAAAAAAAAAGAATTTTCATAATCGGTCCACAATTGACGGCGAAATCGGAGAACATACTATATAAAAAAAAAAAACACACCCATGAAGTCGAACATAGAACCTCCTTTTTGGTAAGTCGGTTAAAAATAGGTAGCTTTTTTAGATGTCCATGTATACGCTTTTATAAAAAGCTTCCAAGCCACGTAAAATATCTAAGTCTTAATAAATTCAAATCATTCATAAAACGTAAGTTGTGCCAGAAAGCGTTTTATACCATTAAAGATTACGTTGAGGACAAAAAGGCCTGGGATTGAGCTGCTCCAATTAATTTTGTTTTTTTGTTTTATATTTTGCATCATTAATTTAATTTTTTTTATTATTAATTTTTGGTTTTGTTGCAATGACAAGAATGATTACTTATTAAAGTTATAGGGATTATTTGAGTTTATCTGAGTTAGTTTTTAATCATGGTCTGGCGGTTTGAGTAGTTTATGCGGCCTACCCGAATGTCCTTTCATTGGTATTGTTCATCGAATCGTTGAGCTCCTTAAATTCTGAGTTGAGCTGCTCGGTTATTGACAAATGCGTGCACTGACTGGACAGTTCCACTCAATCTGGCTGGTTCTTTCCTCAAAACACCATTTCAGACATCAGTCTACATGGTCTTCACATGATCTAACCAAGATTTTGTCTGGACTTTAAAAGAGACTGTGAACTCTGAGTTTATTTCGGCATTTCTTCTCAGAGTAGTCAGACAGGAAACGGCGACCACGTCTAGTTTAAAAAAATATGAATGCCATGTAAAAGTGTTTGTACAAACCAACTTACAGAAATAAAATCATTTATCATTTAAGTAGAGTACGTATTCCTTGCGATTTGCCTAGACTCAACTGTTTCATTATTTTTCCTTAGACCGATATTCATCGATAATCTTGAAATACCTACCTACTAGAACAAGGTACACCCTGCATAGGGAAAAACCAGCACAAGCCAATGGCAAATAAAAATAGAATAAGAAAGAAAGAAAAAGTGTTTATTTGCCGCAAAACGACATACAATTTTTTTGAATTAAATTTAAACCTTAAAGGTAGTTTTAGTACGTACTTAAGTAAAGTTAGTAAAGAAAAGTAAAATTAAAATAAAATGCTAAATTTGAGTACAGTAGAAGAATGATGAGTAAGTACAAGCAGATGAAGGAACTTATGCCTTATGGAATGACTTAATATTTCTATCATATTTTGTGTGTTTTCAGGTAATTTAATAGGGAATTCCCCCTTTTCAACATCGGTTCCAATTTTGTCAAGAATCCTATCAACAAATGGTTAAGGCGCCGATTCCCTTGAGTAGCTGATTTTAAAATGAGAATCACGTCTAAACGGCTAGTCGTAATTTATTGAAAAAATATATGTTATATTAGACCATTTTCTTAATAATTTCATCTGAGCAAATTTTGAGTTTTATTCGTATAACATAGTGTAATTAATTTGTAAAATTATGTCTAAAACGGACAAAAACACGACAATCACAACAAAACCGCTGGGCGTATTTGAATGAAATCGACACCATATCAAAGACAATTTTAATATCTACATTTTGATCTGAAGCTTTTTTTTAAAGTCATAGAATAATAAGAAAAGTACAAAAAACTACTAAATTTCGGGTCGCGCGGGTGAGAAACGAGGGCGCGTTTTGTTCCCTCAAGGTCGTTGGCGTTAGTCGTCGTCTTAAATGTTAGGTTACTCCATATTTCCTCAGCATACACCAATAACATATCCATAATTATTAACATTCAAATAAACAAAGATTTAATATAAAACAATAGTGTTATTTCAATTACTAAGCAACCATATTGCGTCATAATATTACTTAAAATGGTTATCGAGTACTATTTATCACTCCGACGACAGGCAGACGCAATTCAATATATTGAGTCACTATCTATATTTGTGGCTCAATATCAATGTCTGTCTGTGTGTCGCTACTGAAATGCTGTTGAGATTTTGATTGGGTTTTTATCGGGGGATAGGGGGCTCTTAAGTGCCTAGGTGTTGAGAGTGTATTGACCTATATTTATTTGGTATTATGAAGTCTGTAAAGGAATGAGCGTTGAATCACTACGTTACGATTACTCATTGTGAAGTGATCTCAGAAAATGGAGTCTTGATTTCCTCATAGGATGGCTTGCCTGACAATATTTATCAACCGACTTCAAAAAGGAGGAGGTTCTCAATTCGACTGTATGTTTGTTACTTGATTACTCCGCCAATTATTAACCGATTTTGATTCTTGAAAGCTAGTCCGCTAAAATTTGATCGAAGTTCTGACGAGTAATTTTAAGTTATCCTTAATAATGCGTATTTTCATGGGTACCAAAACTAAAATGAGAAAATATAAAAAATAAAGACCGACTTCCAAAACAAAACATTACAAAGCGAAAAATAACTTTCATTTCGAAAGCCGGTGACAAACACGAAAAAAAAACTGAGAAGGACCAAACACATCGACTTTCGACAAAAAGTAATTTTTCGCTTTGTAGTGTTTTGTTTTGAAAGTCGGTCTAATTTGTTAAAAAAGTTTTATTTATTTATATTTTGGATCCTTAATGAGTCGAAAACGCTACAATAATTATGGAAAATCGTAGACAGTAGACTCTAGAAAGACTGTCATCCTATCCGCGATTACTGTTGTTGAAATGCCAAAACAAAAAGTATTGATCAAGTGATAATTTCGCAATTGGCAATCCTATACATTTTTGAATTTTTAGGAATCTCTATCGCGTAGCTTTCATTGATAAAATTTTCTGTTCTAGACCATGCGCTTTTGGTTTCTGGACGCGTCACAAATTAAACGCAACACAAGTGACGCGTTTTGCTGTAGAAAATTCACAGCAACTAACGCGCGTTTGACGATTTGTCACATTAATGTTGCGATAATTTTTGTTCTAGCAACTGGGCTTTTAGCATAAGTCAAAAACATAATTATGTGTATTTTCCGTAAATCATGCTAGGAGAATACTGTCAACGAGTTTAGTATCAGCTACTTAAGGATGCAACTAATAATCCTGCAATATATATGCATGTACACTGATTGAAAAATAAACTTGTATGTTATTAACACCACTTACAACCGACACGACATTTAAACTATAATCTTTATCTATCTCCCCTCATCGAACTATCTAGGAACATCTATAAAACTGGAGTGATCCGGCAAATAGCAGTTCGAACTGGTTATGATGTACTTATCGGTGAGTACAGCTGTTTAATGCAAACTGTTGTTTAGTCGCCATCTTGTTTATGACATGTAAGTACAAATTTTACTGTAATAGAAGGTATGATGATGGACCAAAGGGGCTTGCAGACTGGATAGTTGCCTCAAAACTCTTTTTGAAACAGCTTATCTATGTACTACTTAAACTCGTTTTTTTTTTCATGTAAGTTTTAAACGGATTCATTGGTGTTACAACCCATTAACAGCAAACTATTTCATTTTGTGGGAAATTGTGAGGTAACATCTCGACTGTCAAAACTCTTGCAAATAGATTTTCACACTACCTTCGCGACAATGTTGAATTACATTATCATGCAATCTCAACGTAAAGTAAAGCGAGTAAAGTGATTTGAATTTGGAACGCCAAATTCGTGTGGAAACTCGTGGGAAACTCTAAGTAAAAAATGCCCATAAAGCATTGTTCCTTACAATGCCTGATTAATTCGAAAATCGAACTGGTAGAACCAAAAAAAAAGGCACGATTTCAAAGAATGTGAAACAAAAGACAAAGTTTGGTGCTGTCACCAAAGTTCACGAACCAAAATGACACCCATACACAAGTTTCTACATCTTACAGTACTGAAATAAACTCTACCACAACTAACAAAAATGTACCGACCAAAAATGTTATTCTTTCCTTCCATAACTGAAATAGTGTGTCCAACATCAATATTGACTTCTGATAAATTTGATGTACTTATTACGTTTTAATTAAAATAGATAAAAGTATATACAGTGTATAAAATACTTAATTAACCAAGACTACAAACATACAAATAGAAACTACTCACTACCTAAACCTAAAAATATACTAAACTAAAATATGGCGTCGAAAAACTCCTCCACAACGTTGTCCACTGGTAATGTGCCCAAAAAGAGTGGCAGCATTGCCACGTTGTATGGCATTTGCTTATTCTCTGACCAAGGTAAAAGCCAGCCCTTGGGCCACGCGAAGTGTCAACTAGGCGTTTGGAAAGATCTTTAAAATCTTTTTCTTTTTCTGATAAATTAATTACAAAATAAATAGGTATTTAATTTTATTGTCTCGCAGAACGTGTGAAAAGTAGAGTATGCTCCTATGGTATAAAGCTAGTCTTCGTCTTGAACCCCTCGCTTCACTCAGGAATCTATAAACTCCCGACCGAAGTAACGCAGAAGATTGCTATAAAATCCTTTTACAATGCATGTCCTCGAAAAGAGTGGTTTTCAAAGCAGCCAAACTGTACGGAAAGTGTCACTTTTTTTCACTAGTGCTTTTTACTTTCCTGTATTTTTTTAATTTTTAACTCCAACGTCAGCCCGACGCATAGAGTTTTTATTATTTGCGAAAAGTTTTAAAAATTAGTTATGTACAGATTATCATTCATATAAAAGGTAAAATAAAAGTAATACTTTATTTTAAGCGTTTTTAATTACTCTAGATTTAGATTGTGATCAATAAATTAATTTTAAATAATAATTAATTTTAAATGTTCATTAAATATGTTTGGCAGAACGTATATTTTGCTCGTGCCTTATTGCGTTACGATGTGACAGCTATTCGCACATGCGCAGTAGATATGTCCGAGGAACAGAATAGTTAATCTGTGGATATGCTGAACGCGCTTGAATAAGCCCGCCATTTTATTAATTTCATTTTATTAATTTATTTATTTCCTCGCACAATGCATAGTAAAATGTTGTATGATACACGTACGTAAGATGATTTCCGACTTGTGTCGATTTATCCACTCATCGGAAATCACCTACCTTCCGCACTTGTAGCATAAATAACTATTGTCGTTTACGATACCTAGCTAAAATAAAGTCTTGTCGCGATCATATTCCCACAGAATTAAAATAATTTTCCCTATATAAAAAATGGTCGTCCAATCTTCCTGCTCTTAACCATGAGTTTACCAAACAACTTACATATTTTGATTATTAGGCACTTGTATTTAACTAGCAAGCACCTGTAGCCAAGTTGACAATCTACAATCGATAACGCTAGTAGAAAACGAATCAATGTATGGGAATGACACATCTGAACGTTAAGTCACGTGGTCAGACCATACAAATAGAAGGCGTTAACGATTGTAGAAAGAGATTCGATACGAAACGTTTGTATCTTGGCTAAGGGAGCTGGTGACCTGGTGAAGGTTGCGGGGATTCGCTGTATGAGAGACGCACGAGACCGATAAATGTGGCTATGTCCAGCAGTGGACGTCTTTCGGCCAATATGATGATGATTTAACTAGCTAATTGTATTGTTTCCAATTTTTTTGCTTTTAATTGAATCTAGATTTGAATGAATAAATATCTTTCAAGTACAAGACATTCTTGAGACAATAGCAAGATAAAATCTGAGTATGTTTATCACCGAGAAGATAGAAATAGGCAGAATAATCTTATCTCTATCTTATCAGTCTGCACAGTCTTAACAGATGGCTGATAACACTGATATGTGTGTAAATATTTACCATTGTTATCAAGATTTCAGTTAAATTTAGTTGAAGACACTTCAGATAAAAAGATTCTTTGGTGCATGTAACAAAACATCACGCTCATTCTCTGAAAGGACTGGCAGTGGTATTTGTCACTCATGTTCTACATGCTTTTGTAGTTTTCAAGTAATAGGGTACGAGGTTTTCGTTGTTGACCGATAAAAGTTACAATGATCGAGACGCTAATGGACGCTATGTAAAATACCCAGTTACACTTTACTCGACTTAGGAATCGAACTAGGGACTTCTTACTCACAATACACTCTATTACGATCCCTAAACCAAAAGTACCTACCCACGTTGTATAAATTTTATTAGTGTTGTCATTGAATGTCCAAACCACAGACATAGATCTAAATAGATAACGCAAATCCCTCCATCTGTATGAAAACCAAGCGTGCCAGTTTTTCACAAACAATTTAAAAACAAATTTTTAATTTCCAATGCCTCGGCCAATATTTTCTATACATTCTTTACAGCTCAATATGGCATAAAAAGGCATTTTTATAGATTTCGGTGGTTTCCGAGGCCGATAATGCTAAAAGAAAAGCTTAGATTACGATCATTTCTCGTAACTTCAGTCCGTGTTTTGGCACGTGAAGTACATACAATCGCGTCATCTAGTTAGATCTATGTCTGTGGTCCAAACCTTTTTAAATGTTTTATCGATAATATAATTTATATATCTATTAAACTGAATTCCACAATAAACCTGAGTGTTCCATCAATAAATTTTACAGCCAATTATTATTTATACAAATGCACTTTTACTCAATTAAGAAGAACATAACTAAAAGATGTTTTAAGGTTAAAAATGATGAGACATCGTCATTCCAATAATTAAATTCCATTAAGTAATCTAAGGTTTTACTTAACGTCACTTTGGTAAAATTAACTGTCAAACTATTTTGTTTTTATTGATTACGGGTTGCCAGCATTCTTAATCGATTTTAGCTACTTAACAAGTAGTGAAATTTGTTAAAAGAATCTTAATGATTATGCATTTTAATGGTTTTAAATCAATCTTAAGTAATGATATAAAACATGACGCGTTAATATCTATATACTAATATATTATTAATTAATTAATATTATAAAGCTGAAGAGTTTGTCTGTTTGTTTGAACGCGCTAATCTCAGGAACTACTGGTTGGAATTGGAAAATTATTTTTGTGTTAGATAGTCCATTTATCGAGGATGGTTATAGGCTATATAACATCACGCTACAACCAATAGAAGCCGAGCATAAATGAAAAATGTTGCAAAAACGGGCAAAAATTCCTTTTTGAGAGCTTCCGTTGCGTGCGCTGCGTAAACGTTTTAAGTTACGCAAATATCATGTATGATAGAATTGCTCCTATTTAAAAGTTCTAAAAAAAAGTCCGGGAAGGCATATGTCTATCTTTTAAGATTGACTCACAATAGCAGCTTTTATGTTCTAAATTGTAATTAGATCGCCGCCGCCGGTAGAAACAAAAGTTGGTTACATTTGTATAGTAGTATATTATTTCTTATTCAAATAAATAGTTCAACAAATTGGTAGGTAGGGTAGGGTAGGTAGGGTAAGGTGGGTAGGGTAGGTAGTTTAGAGTAGGTAGGGTAGGGTAGGTAGAGTAGGGTAGATAGGGTAGGTGGGTAGGGTTGTTATGGTAGGTAGGTAGCCAGTTGATTAGTTATGTATTTTATAGTATGTATTATTTTTATACATTGTGTGTTGTACACGTATCTGTTTAGTTGATTTAGTAGATATGAAAGTTTTTTTTTTTTAAATCTTTGAATTTTATTGTGCCGGTCCTGCACGTTTGATGCATTGTCCTCATATAAAAAAAAATCTTTAAAAACTAAGGTTTGCTGTTAGAGAACCCAATTATGGGTTTAGTTCGCCTTTGTACATAAGCAGTCCATTGTATTTATATCTTTATTTATATTTTGTGTCCAATCTTACTAATATTATAAATGCAAAAGTTTGAATGGATGTGTGTATGTTTCTTACTCAATCACGCCAGAACGGCTGATCGGAGCTGGATGAAATTTGGCACAGAGATAGATTATAGTCAGGAATAGCACATGGGGTACTTTTTATCACAAGAATATGTTCCCTCGGGTTCATTTTCGACTTTAACGCGGGTGAAGGCACTGACGCTAGTAAAAAATAAAGAGGTGACATTGTTTTTGTTCATAAACAACAAGAAAATTCTTTTGCTTATAGAAAACTACACTGTTGCTGCTTTTTATCCCGGTTCCTTAAGAGGAAATGCGGTCGCAGATATCCCATTAAATTTCCTATGTAAAAAGTCATAATTCGAGGTTTGGCTCTCGCCTATTGCCTCCTCCAATATTGGACCAATTTAAAAGAAATTTCATAAACTGAATAAGAAAGATATATACTGAGCCCGTATGTTTCCTTTTTTTTCATTTATGGTTGTCAAATTTGTTGACAGCTCAATTTTGAGCGTCTTGTGAGGGTTCTAGTGCTTCTAAAGATAATGTATCATCAAAAAGATATAATAATATGTAGTATAACATGTAGTCTCAAAAGAGTAATAGGTCTAAAAGGAGTTATACATAACTATATGTGTGTTACTATCCCTTAAATTTAAATTTATGTTATTATTATTTTGTTTAAACTAAGAGCTGTATTCACGAGAACACTGCCGACAAACTGTACTGCAGTTTGGCAGAAGATTTGTATAATACCCACTCATGTAACTTTTGTTGAAATAAATAAAATATATCTCAGGCGGCCTAATAAGCCCTAAAAGAAGTAACAAGAACTAACAGATGGCGCTACTGTTGTTTCTGCCTACCCCCATGGGAAAAATGCGTATTTAATGTTGATTTTTAAGAAAAACAAGGCTGAAATTAAAATGTCTTATTTTTTGTTAAATAATTTATTAAACATTTTCTCCATTTTTTCAAAACGATGGTGTAAGTTCAAATAAGCCATTTAAAATTACCGTTTAAACAAAGTACAGTTACCTATTAAAACTTATAACACCTAAAACCTTTATCAAAAAAACACGAACACAAAAATGATCAGCAATCTAAAAGTTACGGCACGTTATCCGGCATTCCGCCACAGCCGGGAATCGAACCGGCAACAAAGGCGACGACACCTCCGTCCCTATATTTATTGCAAATTATGAGCGTTATCCGCCGATCTCCAGCACTCGATAATGGACTTCATACGGATGGTAGCATAGAGTGGATGGGACGGGCCGATGAAAGGCATCTTTTTCGTTATAGGACACAGACGTAGAAGAATTATAAGGCAAGGCCTTCACTGGCGTTATTGGTGTGTTACTATAAATGATTGACAAGTAAATAATAGTAATTCGTTTAAAATAATATTATATTATATCATATCATATATTATCATATCATATCATATTATATTATATCATATCATATATTATCATATCATATCATATTATATTATATCATATCATATCACATCACGAAACATCACATCATATCATATCATATCATCTCATATTATATTATATTATCATCATCTGCCTAGCCTTTTCCCAATTGCTGTTGGGGTCGGCTTCCAGTCTTACCGGATTCAGCTGAGTACCAGTGTTTTACATGGAGCGACTGCCTATCTGACCTCCACAAACCAATAACTGGGTAACACGATACCTCTTGGCAAGACTGGTGTCAGATCTCAAGCTTCTGACTACTCGTAACAACTGTCAAAGATCTTCAAATGACAGCCGGGACCAACGGCTTAACGTGCTTTCCGAGGCACGGAGGAAACTCGGTATGTTGAAATGGTCACCCATCCACGGACCGACCTCGTCAAGCGTTGCTTAACCTTGATGATCGACCAGTGCGGCTGTTATTATTTAGCCACGAGCTCCTCCACGTTATATTATATTATAATGTATTATATAATATAATATATAATATAATATAATATATTATATTATATTATATTATATTATATTATATTATATTATATTATATTATATTATATTATATTATATTATATTATATTATATTATATTATATTATATTATATTATATTATATTATATTATATTATATTATATTATATTATATTATATTCATCCAGTATCTCATATTATATCCAGTTTCTGAATTGAGAATTAAGAGTACAGAACTTATTAAACTCTACTTTAATGCTATTTATTATAATTTGGTTTTGGGTAGCATAATAATATGTGTTCGATGCAATAATTGCAATCGACCACATTTTTGACCTAGCGATACAATACGGTCGCACTAAATGCGCAGCGAGTTCAGTGCGCTACGGACAGCAACTCGTTTTCATCATTTTAGCATTGCAACCTTGTTAGCTCTCTTTCTCAGTTTTGAACTCTTGAAAGTTAGTTGAGTGTTTAACTTAGTAGCGTAACGTATCCCAACAGGTATAGTTCTCGCCAACATCTCGGCCGCCCTGAAGTTGGCTACAATGGCTGCGCAGTAGTAGTAATCTCACACAAAAACAGCACCGTTTCGTGCCTTGCGCATCGGAAAATCTACTTCAGGGCAGCCCAGAAGTTTGGCGAGCACTATACCACTTAGGTCGCGCCACTACAAAAGAAAGTGTTGAGCGATCTGTTGGCAAGACATGCATATTTATCAATTCTCAATATCATGAAGTTCTTTTAGAACCTTTTTCAAATAAAGTAATACTCGTAATCCAGGTATCTTCGCCAACCCCCCCGGTGGGTTCCCGCATTGTCGAGGCGGGGGGCTCAGTAACCGTGGCTTGGTCACCCACGGTGAAGCGAAGAGGAACCCGAGGAGGGGCCGCTCGTCAGGGCTTTTGCCGATTAAGCCGACGAAGTAGCGGCCAACTTGTAGGTTGCGGTGCCGCTTGGTAACAGACCACATCGCAACTGAGGCGGGCTGCGAAGTCTTATGGAGCGTCCCAGGTCCCATACATTGTCGCGGCTGAGGGTTGGAGGCCGCGGCGGGAGAGGAGTGCCGGTATTGCGGTGTGCCGCTCTCCTTACCTTCCGCGGTCTGGACGGGGTCGCCACCGTCTGATGGCGGACGCGGTGGGGCCGCAGGGGAAGAGGAGTGACGGTATTGCGTTAGCCGCTCTCCCTAACCCCTGCGGCCGACAAATGGTAGGTGGCGGGGCCATTGACCTTGACCCGTCACGGGGGACTAAGGGTGCCATACACGGGGTCGTCTGGCACCCATGTGCTGGTTTGGTCCCTGGGGTGGTCACGGCGTACCGTGTGTTCTGGTGCGCCGGTGATGGGGGGTACTCCCCCGAGGAGGGTCCGGTGACGGACAGCCGCGGTGGGTTCGCGGTGAGTGCTAACGCGTGCCCGTGTGCCCGCCATAAGCGGCACAGGAGGACACCGTGGAGTTTTAGTGGGTTAGAGTCCCACATAACTGCACTATCTCCCCGTGGTAGTGCAGTATGCATGAGCATTTCTCCAAGCAAAAAAAAAAAAGGTACCTTCGCCATTCGGCTTTTGGACACCAGGAATCATCGTATCTTTAAAAATACAACCTGACTTAATTCCCATGCAAAATTAACAGGCCAAATTAATTGACCAACCGATCCTCCCTAATCCAACAGGCCCGGCCACCTCAAAGCTATTGACAGAGGCGGCGTAACGTTGATACCAGCTGATTTATTCGCCATTACACGGCCTTAACTGATCTGGAGATTATTGCGATTTTTATTCAACCCCTAACGACCTGGAGCTAAATGTCTGCTGAATGCTTTGCTGTTGATTCTGTTGTGCGCATTTAGGGGCTGTTTCGTCTATTACGTTAAATCAAGTTAGTCTTAATTAATATTATAAATAGAAAGCTTGATTGATTTGTGAGTTTGTTCAGAGGTGTAGGGTATCCTCTGGAACCATTACACCTATTTGAAAACATCTTTCACCGTTCGAAAAGCACATTATTCCAGTTGGTTGTTATGGGTTGTTGGATGGTTATGGGGTTGGTTGGATGGTTATGGGCACCACGCATAGCCAGGGCGGGCCACTAGTCTTCTATAAAAATACGGGAGAAGCTTGGGACTTTTTTGGGACAATCCCACCGCACTTTTCCCAAACTACTGCAACTCCTGAAAGCCAGAAACAAAAGAATCGAAACGCATGAGAATTACCTAGTGTGGGTATGCTAGTATTATATTATCTGTGGTGTAGGGAAACGTTTTTTTTTTTTTAAAAGGTCGTCTGTCACTTGCCACAGATTCTATAAATATCAAGTAGGACCACACGCAAACAATCATTCTTTTCTCGTATCACTAATGTGAAATGCAGACATTTCTCAAGCGTTGATAAAAATACCGGAGTCAAAACACGTTATCAATGCTAGGTAGCGTTCATATGTTGTGTTCTTAGAATGTGTTACTGCGTAGTGAGTGGCGACGGTTTTATAGGAGGTAAGCAGAATTCAAAGTTAAGGGTCATTGGTAAGGCTAATTGGTAAGACGAAACGGCATAAAGGTTTAATCACAAAAGGCCCTAAGCTTGCAATCTAGTGGACTGGCTACCGCGTATGAATTTGCCGCCAGAGGCGTTAGTGTGGCGTGAGGTCTGCGAAATGTCAAAATTCATAGATTTAAGTGCGACTATTTTTTTTTTTTTTTGTGAATGTTTTCCAAATATGGCAGATTAAGATAGGTACAGGATTTACCAGTCACCGCTTTAATAGAGTTTTATGTATCGGAAATTGCTATTCTCCTTTTTTTCGAAAAAAAGGGACTGCGCCAAACTGATTTTATATTTAATCGCGCTTCTACGGCATTAGAAATGGTTTTAATTCAAACTTTGCTGCTGTGCGCGTTATAACAACGTTTAACAGTTGTATTTACGGACCATAGTCAACGTTCCAAGTTTAAACTAAAGTTAATTAGTTCATCCTCATTGCACATACACAAGATCAGGATGGATAGTAAACCCCAAACTAGACATGTCTGTCAAAGATGATCTTGGGATCAGTAATATATATATATATATATATCATACACGGCATTTTGTAACCTTCCATTGTAATGTAAACAGAGGAGAAAGATAAACTTTTAGTTAGAAGTCACCAATACGCAATAAACAAATTTTTAAAGTTGATTTCGTTCTTTTTCTGTGAGCTTAGCAAATGATGCTGTACCGGGTAGGCAAAACTTCGTGTATATAGTGAGTTGGGGTTATTCGTAGTAAAAAACAGAAATATATTTTTGTTTTTTTATTGCAAATGCTCTGTTTTTTTCTGCCCTTATTTATATCCCCCTGCGGAAAAAGAGGGATGTTATAAGTTTGACGTGTGTATCTGTTTCTTTGTGTATCTGTCTGTGGTATCATAGCTCTTAAACGGATCAACCGATTTTGATTTATATTTTGTTTGAAATGTGACTTTATCGAGAGTGATCTTAGCTATGTTTGATGAAAATGGGTTATGCCGTACTAAAGTTATGCGCATTTTACTCTTTGAATCGGGCAATTTCCAAAAATATCGTGTTATAATAACGTGTTCCAAAGGATTATCGAAGCATGTTTACTACTAGATAAATTATGTAATTTAAAGATGTATTTGTATCGGGGTTTTTTGAATTGTACTTTTTATGTATTTAAACTATTAATGTCAGCTTTACTAAAGTGACCTGAAAACACACAATCCTACAAGAAAAACCTAGACACCCTCAACAAAAACACCAGCATCTCGATAAGGGCTTGATGAGATGTCACCTTAAATAGCTAATTAAGTGGCGTATTTACAAATAAGCTCGATTGATAGTCACTTTCACTTTATCGCCAATAACAACTTTATCGGGGACAATGCTCTATCGGCTGCAAGTAGCATCGCGGGGTAGGGCTGTGTGGTGGATTTTTTAAGGGTGGCTTTTTCCGTGACAACGGAATTCTAGGATGTTGGTATCTTGTAACTAGCGACCATAATGTGAACGTATCATCAAATAACATTTTCTATAAGTATATCTGTGGACTACCATATAAGCAAGAAAACAGCGGAAAAACCCAAGTAAGAGAACTAGAGACCATGCAAGAATCTAGCCTCCTGCTACATTGCAATAATCTATACCAATATTTTTTAGAGGAACGATTTTTTTGTCTGTTTGTACCGAATTGGCTCCGAAGCTACTGGACCGATTTTAATAAGTCTTCCATCTATGGATAGCTCCATTATTCCCAAGTAACATAGGCTATAATTTTGATGGGAGCGAAGCCGCGGGGGTCAGCTAGTTATGAATAAATGCGTAACTCAAGCCTAGCACAGATGTCGTGCATGCCCGGCTGGAATGCGTAACCGACAGGCTTATTACGAATTTTTTGCAAGAGCAAAACGATAGCAATTTTGCGCTATAATTGCTCTTCAATACAGCTTCTCAGCTGTCGTACGGAAGAAAAGTGCGTCTCTGCTCGCCAGATTGCGTGGCAGTGGCAACAGCCTCCTGAGGGTGATAGCTGACAGGCCTGATGAGAGTCCTATAATGGGACATCTCATCAAAACAACACTGTCTGTCGTAGAGTATAAGTACTAACATAGATCATAAGTCACATTGTTACTAACATCCTAGTATATGAGTACTAACGTAGGTCATAAGATAAATTGTCACTAACATCTTAGTATGTAAGCACTAACATAGGTTAGTAAGGTGCGAAAGGGACAACTGCAGCTCAGGCTGATTTTACCTACAAAAACTTTGACTAAAAGACGTTTCGTATTCTGCTGTTTTCTTCATGAAAACTGGTCTGATCTAAAAAATTCTTATATAAAAATTTAGAGGAAAAGTATATCTATGCTCCTATAATTTCCTTTTTTGTTAAAAACTTGTAAATTTTGTCTGAACATGGCGGTAAAAATGGGCGGGTTTTTTTCGGATTTTTGTATTGTCATATTTCTTTTTGTGATTATGTTTTGGAAAAAAGGAAATGATACAGGCACGTATTAATTAGACCTAGATTTTATGGAAAAAAATCATTGCTCTAGAGGCATTATCCACGAAGAAAACAGCAGAATGTGTTTGTATGGAGAAAGTCTCACTAGAGTCCCCTCTTAAGTGTTTTATATTTTTGTTTTGTGAGTGGACCTTTTGTTGTCTGAATAAATAAATAAATTATTAATACAAAAGTTTTAGAGTTGTTGGCGGTTTTTAAGTAAGTTCTTTTGACAAACAGCAAGCGACAGCAAACGATTGTGTAGGACCTACCACACGTACACTGCAGGTAATGCCGACTTTTTTGACATAAAGCGTTTGATCGCTATCGTTTTGCTCTTGCAAAAGATACGTAACAAGCCTGCCGGGCTCGTGCTATGACCGCGAGACCATCGAAACAGTTAAACTGCACAAAATACAATGATACAAAGCGCATCTTAAAAAGCGCATTATTCCCATTCGCCACCCCTACACTCGTATCTAGCGAAAGTGCACGTCGCCGATATCGAACAATGTGACTCGGACGATAGCGTAACGTGATCGCGGCGTTATCGCTGCGTTATCGCGGCGTTATCGCGGCGACTCGATACCGAGCTGTTGTTTGTACTAGGTCTGAGTCTGCGCTTTGAATACAGTGTAGGGCAAAAATGTGTACCATTTTGTTTTCGCTGCCTCGAAGAAAGTGTATGGCTTTATCAGTTTGTTGGACCCTGCTGTGATATAGTCGAGGTTTTGTAAAGGAATATTGTTGTGATACACTGATACTGTTGTTTTAATTTAATTATTTATAGTTTGTTACATTGTAAGGCTACTTTAAATTAAGATTAACGTACACTTACTGTGAGCGACCTCAAGATTGCACAATCATTTTATCATCTTACGTTTAAAGGAAAGTCCGAACCCACGCGGGCCTATTTCAGGTTGGTGGATGTCACATGTCTTCGATTTTTTAGTTCTAGGACATGCCGGTTTCCACACGATGTTTTCCTTCACGGTTTTTGAGAGCAGTGGTGATGAAATAATTTACACAAAGTAAAGCGCCTGCCTGGGTTTGAACCAACGACCTACAATTTGTAAGTTGCTGCTAATACCACTGGGCCATCACTGCTCTCATGTGAAAGCTTATATAATTAGCAAATTTCTAGCTACGAATAAAGCTTGATATTAGTCTGTTAGCTTTCTGTAAAACAAAAATACCTAAATAAATAAACGCAAAGCCAATCGTTGTGGCAGAGTTTGAGGAAGGCCTATGTCCGGCAGTTGATGTTCTTAACTGATTGTTGATGATGACTGGAAGACCTAAGTATACGAATCATCATCTGCCTAGCCTTTTCCCAATTGTTGTTGGGGTCGGCTTCCAGTCTTACCGGATTCAGCTGAGTACCAGTGTTTTACATGGAGCGACTGCCTATCTGACCTCCACAACCCAGTAACTGGGTAACACGATACCCCTTGACTAGACTGGTGTCAGATCTTAAGCTTCTGACTACCCGTAACGACTGTCAAAGATCTTCAAATGACAGCCGGGACCAACGGCTTAACGTGCTTTCCGAGGCACGGAGGAAACTCGCTATGTTAAATGGTCACACATCCACGGACCGACCTCGGCAAGCGCTGCTTAACCTTGAAGATCTATCCGTGCAGCTGTTATTATTCAGCCACGAGCTCTAAGTATACGAATAAGGGCTGAAATTTATTCACACTGAAATATCTACTTACATATCGACGCAAGAAATCAAACTTGTAGTATCTTGAAAAGTTGAACCTTACACGAGAGTCAAAACCTGTTTCAAAAATTCATAACTTGTAAACTAGCTGAATCGGAGAGGCCATTTTTGAAACTCGTGTTTCTTATAATGAAAATTAACAGATGCTAGGTGCATGATAGTATTCTAAAGTATGTCTAACATGTATTTTTAATCGTCACAGCAATTGGTATTTCAATTTCTACAGCAATATTGGTGTATCTTGCTATTTGCAACGAGGACCAAGTATCTTGATTACCAAAAAATATTTGTTGTATTTTGATGTATTTATAAAGCAGTGAATAATATTTGATTTTATAGTAGGTATAATTATACAGCATTTTGAAATATGTTTGTTAAAAAAGTATAGAAAACGTCAACGTCGTATCCTAAAAAAAATTACATAGGAAGACGTTGCTCAAACCATCCGAAGATTACTGATTTCAATTACGCAAAAAAGTAATTTAGCAATTTTTCGACATACTACAAAATCGCTTTTCAGCTTCGATATAGTAATAGTAATAATAGTTCATTTCATAATGGGATTGCAAGGTTTACAAAGAAAAAGGAAATATTAATAGGGAATGCCCAATTTATCTATCAACTAGCTGTTCCCCGCGGCTTCGCACCCGTGGACCCCACAGTACCCGAGTTCGGGATAAAAAAATATCGGGATATAGCCTATGTCACTCAGGAATAAAGTAGCTTTCTATTGGGAACGAATTTTTTAAATCGGTCCAGTGGTTTCGGAGCCTATTCGGTACAAACAAACAAACAAAAAAATCTTTCCTCTTGATAATATTGGTATAGAAAAGTGATATTCACAGAATTTTCACCAAACTCTCGAATCAAACTCCAAGCCCTTCAACACCATTTTCATCCTTATCCACCTACACTCACAACACAACCACTCAACACAACATCCTTTTACATACATTAGCAACCCCAACAGCTGTTGAGATCCCAATCGTCCAAGTTTTTGCGCGAACACACGGCGGACGCAATTCGTATGCGAAACGCGCGTCGTGTTAATTTCCTCGGCGAGACGCGCACGATCCCGGGACCGGTTCGGGACTGATCCGGTGAGGGTACGGGACGCTTGGACGCTCTTTAGATGGATGAAGAAAGATGACAGGTGGATTTTGTTTTGCAATTTCGTGTTTGGGCCTAAGCGTGATTGAAGGTAAGGTTGGGAAGTTAGTGCCAGAATTATTTTTGGAATTATTTTTGTGGCTTTTCTAATATGTTAAGGTGTTCAAACTTTATCCTGTTTACTTAAGGCGGTTCCCCGAGCAAAATGCCGCGCAAGCCGTTTTTTGTGCTGTTTTTAGAAGCTATCTACTCGTTATTTATAAAGAAATATCAATTAATAATAATACATTAAAATTCTACATAATATTGATTCTAAAATGGTAGATTTAGTTTTTTTTTAAATGTTGTATATATTTCACTAATCTCTTTCCAAAAAAACATAAAATTGAGAAATAATTATTGATATTATGCATCTCCTCGTAAAGTGTTCATTAATTATTTTTTGTACTAACACTAATGGATAGACAATTTAATAACGAACATTTTTGTAGATTTTTTTTTTCAAAAGACCAAAATTCGGTTTTATAGAGATTTTATTCTAAAATCTGGGCGTATTCACTACTGTAATTCATGCGCCACCAGTGCCGCTAGACCAATAGGAATGCTCATATCGCATGCCGATTTTTTGGTCAGGGTACCGTCTTAAAATTATTACTGTAATGCAGCAAAACATATGTACAATTAAATTTCGCAACGCCCAAAAAGATATCTACATACATATACTCATGCTTTTTTCTCATGGGGATAGGCAGAAAACTACAAGGCGCCACCTGCTATGATCCTTACTAGAAACTTACAAGCTTAGAGGACAGCATAAACATTTTTAAACCCATTTTTTTTTTCTCAGCCAGATTATGTTAGGACTTTAAAAAAGACTGACCTTTAACTTTGTATCGACCTTTCTTCTCAGAGTAGTCAGATAGGAAACGCCGACCTCATCTAGTTTAAAAAAATATGATCGACATGTAAAACTGTTTGTACAAACAAACTTACAGAAATAAAATCATTTAACATTTGCAAAAGTTTGTCGAAGTAAAAGCAAGAAAGAAAACTGTCGTTCCATAGCTTCAGGTAGGTTGACTGTTCCCTTCAAGCTCACTTCACCTACATTTTTATAATGTGATTTTCACAGAATTATTAAAAGCATTGATAACTTGCTACTACATCCAAAAATCAACTAAGCTACATGACTTTATCCTTTGATGCAAACATCCAAACACCTACGACCTCACAACAAAAAATACACCGATAAAGATCCGAACAAAAAAGCCCACCACAATTGAACAAACAAACAAACGTAAACACAAATCAATACAGCAAAAGAGCTCACATGTTGCAAACTTTTTAATCTATTCAGACAATTCAAATGCGCCACAATAATGCGCAAGCGACGTCGACGGAGAACAATAGTTAAGCTGGCGCGGCTTAAACATGCGAAGTGGGGTATCTCGCCTTTGTACTGCCGTAAAGTTTGTTTTTGCTGTGGTTTTTTTTTTTAATTATGAGCTGGTATGGGTAATTTTTGTTAGCTGTTATGAGGGAGAAATTAGAAATTGGAGGATTTGCTGTAAATGTTGACGGAGATTTGGGAAACTAGGAGAGCATCTGAAAATATTGAGACAAATAACTTGTCTATGGCTATGTATGGGATATGTAATGGTGTGACAAAACCATGCAGCGCTGTACCACCAGTGCTGCCAACTTAGCGCTTTCAGCGCCAGATCTAGCGCTTTTCTTGGGCAATAGCGCGTTCTAGCGCCTAGCGCTAAATCTAGCGCTTTTTGAAACTCTGTACTTTCTTTAAAAAAAAAGGAATTACGCAAACTATCAACTTCTCAACGACGTGTTGAGAATTTTTTTATCCCCAGATAATTATAAATTCAAGTCCAAAACTGATCAAGACCAACGTTATTTTGGCGGCAGAAGCAATCGTATTAGAATAAGACGATGATTAATTAATTTAATCCCTTTATTTTATTAAATAATTACATTAACACGTTACTACTTTATCGTATTATTACTAAACAAGTACTATAATGTATGTAACTCATAAATGTGACATATTTTGATAAAATAAAAAATGCGTTTATACATTTCTAGTCTCGAATTTTGGGCATTTTGTTTGAATTCGACCGATTTTTGGAGCGATTTTTTGACAGCGACCATTTAGCGCGTTCTAGCGCTTTTTAGGGTTCCGTACCCAAAGGGTAAAAATGGGAACCTATTACTGAGACTCCGCGGTCCGTCTGTCTGTCTGTCTGTCTGTCACCAGGCTGTATCTCGTTAACCGTCATAGCTAGACAGTTGAAATTTTCACAGATGATGTATTTCTGTTGCCGCTATAACAACAAATACTAAAAACTGAATAAAATTAATATTTAAGGGGGGCTCCCATACAACAAACGTGATTTTTGTGCCGTTTTCTGCGATAATGGTACGGAACCCTTCGTGCGCGAGTTCGACTCGCACTTGGCCGGTTTTTTAAAGAGCTAACAGCGCGGAGTTGGCAGCACTGTGTACCACTAGCAACGCAACACACAGACTGAATTCACCTCTTTAGCCGAGTTTTAATATTTGTTTAAGTTACTAAATGCAAGAAACCTAGCTATTAAATGTGTTTTTTTCCACTTTAGTTATCAAGTTTATGTTTTTGCTTCACTGTACACGAACTGTGATTGATTTTGGAAGTGAAAGCCAGACTTCAAACAATAAAATACTTTAAGAGAAAAGAGCACCTTTTATTTTAAAAAGGAAACAAACAGCTGACTGTTTGACGTCCGTACGTCAAGTCCTACTTGACGTCCTAATGTACACTAGTCTGTCACAGACCAGGCAGTGTTCAGTTTTCATTGGCAGGTTCAGGGCTAAAGTTATACAAGCCCTAATACTTTTGTGGGTGAATCCATGATGGCTACCCAGGCAAGTTCGGATACGAGATAATTCCTGGATTTAGACAAAGTTAATTCATAAATACGATATTTTGGTCGCAAAGCGAATTGTAGCAAAAGGGAAATCCTCATGCAAATTAAATAAAATGATTTTGTTAATTAGTTGTGTACTTACTTACGCAGCTGTAAAGGTTGTTAGGTGTTAGGACTACGCTTTACACTTACCTGAAAAAATAAAATACATTGTTAATAAAATTGTTACAGTAAAATAATTACCAGCTCAAAGGGGAAAATTGATAGTTAAATAATTAAACACATAATTCGGTAAACTGACGGATATAATTTAAAGCCAGTCCATCTGCTGGAGAATGATACGTTGCCTATAAACACCTGCAACTCCAAAGAGTTTTCCGATATGTTTTCATTTTTGAAGTAGTAGAAAATCAATACCTTTTTTATATAGTACACAAAAAATGCGTATACGTATATGCGTAAAAAATGTTACTGAAACTGTCACCCGCACCATGGTACAGCGCAAAGAGTGTAACAAGACACACGTAACATAGTTGAGCAGAAGTGCATCTATAGTACAACCATAATTCACCAGTTAAGTGTAATAGGGGACGAGCCTATTGCCATTATTTGCCATCAACGTGGCACAAATCCAGACTCCGGGGTGCTTCTGAAAAATTCCACTTGGATAACCCAATAACACTTTGCCCGACCCGAGAATCGAATCCAGGCTTGGAAACATACGCCCGGGTGTCACCATTGTGAGGATCGCCCGAAGGTCACGGTACGGTAGAACATACGGTGGAGGTCTGCCCCGCTTGGGCGGAGCAACGCCGTGTCCTCGTGGAGAAGATCGGCGGTGGCGACTTCTCGCGTCCGGGCGTCGTCGGGCGTCGCAAGACGATTCTCAAACAAGCTGGTCCTGCTCCATAGGGCAAACTTTAGTGTAGACAAAACAAACTGGTTAAACTATATATTCATATCTGTCTTCTCTTTTTTGTTAAAAAAATTTACTCGCACACTGTTCCGTTGTTGTTGAATTAGGTAATTTACCTATGTTTGCAATATTTGTAAGTGTGTGAGAACCATGTTCCTATTTATCAAATGAATTAATTTACCTGTTAGTACTTTTAATACATTATATCTATACGTAGTATAGTAGTGTTAGTCTGGGTGCATCTTCCTCACGTATATGAATTAATATATATATGTGAATATGTATTGTAAAACACTTTTTTTGGAGTTTCTTGTCCGTTCTTCTCCATAACAAGCAAATTTTCCAAAAAAGGCGGTAGAATCAATTATTATTACATATAAATTTTCAGAAATGCCGCTTAGTGGCCTAATAGAAATAAAGAAATTGGACTTTGACTCAGGATCTCATGTTCAGTAGTAGTGCGACTATTAGACCAACGAGGCAGTCAACACATACGTAATCAAGCAATCACCTTCCACCATCCAATGCACCATCCAGCCAGTTTCCAGTCTAACCAGATTCAGCTGAGCAACAGTATTTTACATGGAGCGACTGCCTATCTGACCTCCACAACCCAGTAACTGGATAACACGATACCCCTTGGCCCAGCTGGTGTCAGATCTCAGACTTCTGACTGTCCGTAACGACTGTCAAAGATCGTCAAATGACAGCCGGCACGGAAGAAACTCGCTTTGTAAAGATGGTCACCCATCCACGGAACGATCTCGGCAAGCGTTGCTTAACCTTGTTGATAGATCCGTGCGGCTGTTATTATTTAGCTTTGTGGCTCTTCCACCATCAAATAAACAGAAAAGCTCCTCCATTTTCCATCATCTTCACGAAGTCATTAACAGAAATATATTTTTAATTGCAACATTTTTATTTCTGAGGACATTAACAAAAACGGTGGACGCATTAAGAGGTGAATTATAATACCTTTTTAGACGTTTTTTCCAATTAAGTTAATTATATTTTTTCTTCGTGTACCTGGTTTTCCTGGAGAGAATCTATTTATTATGTGAAATTACGCTGGAATCGTTTCGTTTTGTGTAACGCGAGATTTTTATCTGTTAATGTGTATGATAGATATTATTGCAGAAGTAACTTTGTGCTAATCTCTGATTTTGAGAAAGTGTGAGATAAAGATAAAGATGGGTTATTTGTCAAAACATGTGTTTACATACAACTAGCTGTTCCCCGCGGCTTCGCTCCCGTAGACCACCCCACAGGATTCGTTTTCGGGATTAAATAATAGCCTATGTCACTCAGGAATAATGTAGCTTTCTATTGGTGAAAGAATGTTTTAAACCGGTCCTGTAGTTTCCGAGCCTATTCGGTACAAACAAACAAACAAAAACATCTTTCCTCTTTATAATATTGGTATAGATATTAGATAGGCATGAAAGATGTTCAATTTTTATTCAGCGCTCACAGACATGTTTTGCCTTATGATGCGTACAAATATGTGTATTATTACAAATTGATTAATTTACTAAAATATAGAAATGTCAGATACTATTATACAAAAATCACAATAGATTGGCCTTTATCTTAATTAAATATCACAAAAATTAGAATGAATAAAATGAAACAATGTCAAAAAATAAAATATAATCTAAAATAATCAATTCAAAAACTTTCATAAAAAACAAAAATAATAAAATAAAACAGTATCAAAAGAGTAAAATAATTAATAAAATCAGTTATAATATGAATTCATAAAATGTCATGAATAATATTAGGTAAAACAAAAAATTCACGAATAAATCTGAAAATGTCATAAATTGAAATTAATAAAATAAAACAATGTCAAAAAATCCAAATAAAATGGAGCCAAAAAATTACATAAATAGATTTAATTCACAAAATGACATAAAATCGAAATTAATAAAGTTAATCATCAGTGTCAAAAAAAAAGTAAAATATGAGAATCCTTAGCTTAAGAAACTTTATGACATTTTGATGTTCTTTAAGAAAAATTAATGTCTGTGAGCTTTAAATTGAGCATCGTTGCTAATAACAAAACAAATGATAAAAAGAAGTGAATTTAAAAAATAATATTAATACACTTCTCATTATTAAAACATTAATTAAAGTTTGTAAACGTGAAAAGGTAGACCTTAGTGAAAATCTTTTAATACATTGTGATATCAACACGGTAATCTACCGTTTTATAATGCAAGGTTCGAAAGTGCCGACACTCATTTGTTTCGGAAACAAGAAAACAATACAAAATACTAAAATTATATTCCCATTTCAAAATAACTATTAACAATTCTCAAAAAGTACCTCTCAGGACCTTGTCTAGCCGATGGCCCTAACACTCGTGATACCGCACAAGATCACACTTCATCACCCTCCCCCTTGTTACCCCCCCCCTCAAAGATGGGAGAGGTCGAATTTCCGCCACAGCCTCACCGGACGTGACGTCATGTTTACAAATCGCGCGAGAAACGTCATCGCGAATTTTAAGCAGTTAACACTTTAATGATGTTTTGTGATTCTGTTTGAAAGCTGTTAAAGTTTAAGTGTATTTATTTGGGTGGAGGATTTTTATCCTACTATGGCAATACTATAGTAAAAGAAAAATTTACAGGGTTTATTGAGAAAATCGGTTATGCTAGGAAATTATCGGTTTGCATTGCATGAATACTTGAGAAAAACATTCCGTAGACAGCTCTATCTAATACCAGGGGGGTGACCACAAGCTCTTAGAGTAAGGTTATTTTGAGATCGAGTAAGGGACAGATGTATCTGACTTGTATACATCTGTCACTTACTCGATCTCAAAATAACCTTACTCTAAGAGCTTGTGGTTACCCCCCTGATGTATTTGTTGAAGTATACAAAGTGTGAATATGTTTTTTTTTTTCTTGTTAGATACTAAGCATTTCCGTACCACGTGCCAATGATGCCAGTCTCTGTGGATAAAGATTTGGAGGAGTTTTTCGACGGCATATATTTTTTTTTTTTTGTCTTAGTTAATTAGTAGTTTTTGTTGATTATGTAGTTACAGATAACAAATTAAGTATTTTATACACTGTGAATATTTTATAATAAGTAAATTTATATTTATCTTATCTTATGGAGGGGCCGAGAAGCAACTCGGACACTTCGACCCATTGGGATCTATTGTGGTTAATTAAATAGGGCGCACGGTTGGCGCAGTGGTTGAGCGATTGACTGCTGCGCTGCGTGTCGCGGGTTCGATTCCCGCACGGAACAAATATTTGTATGACCTACAGATAGTTGTTCCGGCTCTGGGTGTTGTGTATGTGAGTTTATATGTTTGTAAATGCACCCACGATACAGGAAGAAATTCCTAGTGTGGGACAACGACTTTTAAAGAAAAAAAATATATATATTTAGTCATAGTTTTAACATTATCAATTTTCATGAGCTTTCACAGTTTTCAGGTTGGGTTATTTATCAATATAAAGAAGAGTAGAAGTAGTATAGTGTTACTGAAAGGCGTGAATTGTATGTATGTATGTGGAAGTAGAATTTGGTTCAATTGAATCAGGTTTGTGGTTGGAGCAATTTTAAATTTTATAATTCCTATTTTAAACATGCACGTTTGTTGCGTATGACAATGAATTTAGAAAAAAAAAAACAGAAAATGATGCTTGTTTTAATAACAAGAGCTGCCAATTTTCTCTCCCCTCAACTTTTAATATCGCTTTACAAACAGATTAGTCTGTAGACTCATTACCGCCCAATCTTATTGAAGATCGTTCACGATCCGTCCGACTGCGTGTCAATGGAGAACGCTAACCGACTTGAAAAATGAAACATAATGTGTAAATCCTTAATTTATATGCGTCGCCGCGGGCCGTCGCGAGTTCACGTAGGGCTGCCAAAACTCGATTTGACTTGAAAATCACTTGTTTTTATTTAATACGAAAAGTCCGAATTTGTCAGTGGCAGTTGCATTTTGCATTTTACATTGAAGACAAACCACTAGTCATATTGTTTTTCTTGCAAGCAGCTAAAAATTACACATTTGTATAAACTAATTGTACTATGTAGTTTTTGGTATCAAAGACAAAGCCTAATATATTTATTCAATAGGCCAATAAACGGCACATTTGAACGTCAAATAAATTAAAATTTACAAGTAAAAAAATTGATTCTACAGTGCATTCGGAAAGTAGATTGCTATGGACAAGAACGCACAAGAAACTCCATTTCATACAAAGAAAATAAGGTAATTTTGTTTTAATGAAATCCTCTCAGTCACTGTTAAAACTTGAGAAACAGTCTCTTTCAAGAGCTCGTTTCTTCATATTGACTACGCACTGTACACAATTTTTTGACTTCAAAAGTTTTGACTATGTTACCACGAAATACTGCACTGAAAAACAACTAAGTAAAAAAATCTAATAAACTTAAGGTGCCTTTTCTTTTCTTTTTGACTTAGTAGACTGAAAAAAAAACAGGGTAAAAACCTCGTAAAAACTTCACCAAATAAAACTGACAACCCTAACCAACCGTCTCGATTCATTTCTTAATAAGAGCGCTGTCAAGTCGCCGGCGCCGCTAATTTGTTTGTACAGATCGAACACCATTGATCAATGGAGAGAAGATCACTTTGTTGACAATAACCCGGGTAAGGAGATTCCTATTTTAAGTATTAGGAAAAAACATGAAACATTGAACGGAAGCGGTGAAGGAAAACATCGCGAGGAAACCGGCATGACCTAGAAACAAAAATTCGAAGACGTGTGACATCCACCAACCCGCTTGGACCCGCGTGGTGGATTACGGCCCATTCCCTCTCACGGAGAGGATGCTTGTTGAACAGCAGTGGGAACATTAAAAAGGCTGATGATGTTGATGATAAAAGCCTCAAAACGTCACGTGCTCAATCCCATTTCGATTATTGACAATTGGTTTTGATGATAAAAAAGTGACATTCTAGCATCGAAAATGTGACAATAGTAGCAAAAATGACAAAAATGTATTGGAATGTCAAACGCTATCGAAGTAATAAATGATTTAACGTGATCAATTCCTTAAGCTGGGAACAAATTATCGGACGCGGCTGACGGACGCGACTTACAGCCGCGGCTGATATGTGTGCACAGTCGTATGGGACGCGGCACAGACGTCCGAACGCCCAAGGTCACGTCCGCGACTTACGTCCGATAGTTTGCCCAATGTAATGTATATTCATTACCTAGATACTCTATAAGTCGCGGCTGTCAGTCGCGTCCGTAAGCCGCGTCCGATAATTTGTTTTCAGCTTTATTCTTTTCGGAATGGCATCTAAAATTTACAAGATGTGGTATCCTATTATCATAATAAACGTCATAGCACTAAGTGGTAGTTACGTCTACGTATTGTTAAGTTGTCAATGTCACACACAGCGGTGACTGGACGTTCCCGTTCAGTGCTGTGTGCTTACTGATAATCTGGTTGTTTTATTATAAATCCCAACCCCTAACACATGTAATTAGTGAACACCACATTATAGGATACCTGAGGATATTTAAAATACCAAGGATCAAATATTAATTACGTAATTTTTTAATTGACAAAGCTTAGGTACTACATGATTCAAGATTTTCTTAATTAGGTAACTAAAATCTGTCACCATGCACCTAATTCTTATTTTGTAATATTTGCTTTATATGTCTATGGTTTTTTTTTTTTTTTTTTTTTTTTTAACCTATGCCCAGTTGCCCACAATCAAAAGATTTGATTTATATTTTATCATTTCGACAATCGCCTTCGAATGACACTTGACTAGAGAATCTGAGTCTGGTTTCATGAAAAATGGGGTCTCCCTTGTTTGACCGAAAGGAATTTGACAAATTTTCACTTCCCAAAAAATTTTTCGCATAATTTCATTTGCCAAATTATTACTTAGCAAAAAATCTATTCACAAAAAATTGTAACGCAAACCTAATGTTTGGGAAATTAACGTTTAAACTATAACTTGTTTACTAACTAGTACTTTTAACATTTTTTATTTAGTCAAATATTTCAGTTACAATAACAGTTTTTACGCAAAATCAAATAAGCCAAATATTTATACTTTTTTACTTTTCTTTTTTTTTATTATTTAATGTAGTCGTTCAACATTTCTTTTTTAAATAAGTAATTATCCTAATCTAAATAGTTCAGTTCCGGGTAACCTACTAAAAACAATCTCTATTTTTCTATTAATGCAAGTCGTTTCTGGCACTCGCCGGCCGCTGCCGCGGCACCGCTCGCTACGCTCGCTCGGCTCGTGCGTAGGAGGTCACAGTTTTAACCTAACCTAACCTAACCATTTTTATAATAATTAACCTACTCTAACTACTTCCATAAATAAACTAATACCAAGTAACCATAAATTTGACTTGTTTCAGACAAATTGAAAGAATTAATCGAATTCTGCAACACAAGTCGAAATACTCCGAAATTAAATTGTTAACGTCCATTGCAAAAATTTAAAATTGTAATGTAAAAATATTTTGCATTTAACAAATGATTATATAAAAATAAAATTTCATTTTTTAATTAATTAATTCCCAAAACTTCTTATTTTTGCCTTAATATTTTTTGTCTTATCAAATCATTTCACCAAACGTTTAGTGTCTGAAGTTTTTTTGCTGTAATAAATCATTTGATTAAAGACCAAATGCCATAATGACATTATACTTGGTAATATTTTGCCAAGTAAAAATTTGTCAAAATAAAAATATGCGTACTAAAATCATTCGAAATATTGCAATGGTATAAAAAAAAGTTGCTAAAATTTGTTTGGGTAATGAAATTTTGTCAAAATCTTTTCGGCAAAACGGCAGGATCCCTGAAAAATGATATGATGTGTTCTTAAGGAATCTAAAATGCGTGCTTTAAGGACCAAAGTTTTAAGTTTAATATGGCTTTTCACAATATTCATTGTTCACAATGGCAAAAGGACCTTCTTCTATACCTGAAGTTCTATTAGGGACAATGATTCAAAAACCCAAAATGGGTTTTACATGCACTACTGAAATGTCACTTCAAGTATCTTGGATTTTTGGCAATCATAATTGCTGAAGAAGACGCAGCGTTGGAAGGCCTCCCTCTAGGTGGAGCGACGACCTGGTCAAGACTGCGGGAATGGAATGACGGTGGATGCGAAACGCAGAGGACCGATCAGTGTGGCGAAACATGGGGGAGGCCTATGTCCAGCAATCGACGTCTTTAGCTGAAGTGTAATTGCTGTTAAAAGACTCAGACACGGGTAGCAGTTTGAAATAAAAAAAACAAGGCTCATCATAATATGTTAAGGGCATTGGAAACTGCGTACTCAAGGCTATTAAGAGTTCCATTGTTAACTATATAAAATTGTATGCAAATTCCACTTTAATCTTAACAAACAACGGTTTGCAAGCTCATCTAAATATTTTGACAAGTTTTATAAGCTGACAATGATTTGAAATCCATCAATCAAATCATTCTACTAACTGAAACTTTGCAGCTTCACATAGATCCAAGTTTAACTAACAAATAATCAATATTTTTTCCTTATGACTAGTTACATCATGAAACAGTAATCAAGTTTGTAAGTTCAACTTGAAGAGCTAGGCCTTAGGGGCGGAGGCGTACGAAGCCCCTCCCACCAGCCATGATGCCGACTGGTTTGGCGGGAACGAGACCAGCGGGGAACGAGACCAGCGACATCTGTGTTTTGCGCGGGAAAGTATAAGTTGAAGTTTATGGTTTGAAACTTTTGAAAGATTATTTTTTTATTTGACAGTTTAATGGAGTTATAGATTTAGCAATTTAGTTTTTCCTTGGAGGTTTGCCACTTTTACTGCTATTTACGAGTATATGAAAAGATATAAAAAGTTGAAGAACCGACGAGATGTAGTAGACGTACTGATTGTCTACCAAATTGTTAGCAGGACCAATGGTAGGTACTGCATTTTTAAAGTGCCATTATTTTTTTATGATAGAGAAAAACCATACTTATTTTTCAAAATATGAACAAAATGCCTTCAGTTTTTCTTAATTTTCATAAAATCAGGCCTGTATTTCCCGACGGGCTAAGCAGGGGTGCACCTATAGTACAGCCACATGTGCCTACTTGATTTTCGAGTTTGCTTGTAAGACACTGAGGTAAAATAAAAATAAAACACATCATTAAGACAGCATCTTTTTCGAAATAATGGCTGCCGATACATTTTCCGAACCATCCTATCCACCCATAAAATAATGCAATACTTTTTCAAACGCCACATTTCCTGAAAACACATAATTATGACAGCATCATTTTCCATTAATGAGTACATACACATTTTCAGAACCCTAACGTTCCTATCCCGTATCCACCTACAAAAATCATACAAAACCTTTTCAAACACCTTTCATTTTCCCTAAAGTTAACCTCAAAATCGACCAACAAAATATTAATACCGAATTGCACTTAGGTCCAGTTTTTTTATCCCTAGTTAACTCACCCATTGGTTAAATATGCTTATCACTGTTGTTTGTATAACAAATGATTAAATAATAAACTCTCCAATTTATTTGACTATTTCTGAGACTAAATTGATGATAAAACGCATTTAACCGAATTTTGAAATCATTGGTTAGCATATTTCAACCATTATAATTTATTATAAAAAAAATTGAGCCTCAATCGGTCTAAAACAAAACTCCAGAAAAAAACAACCTTTAACCTTTTAACTGCTACCATTAAACCGTCAAATGCTGACCATATTTTTCCTCGACAAAACATTCTGTGAATCAAAATGTCCTAATCACAGGTCCAAGGAAACAAACACGTAAGAACATGATTAAAACAGGAAAAGCTCTAACAGTTAATTAAAATACAGGATAACATGACAAATTTAACGGAATATTATACACATGTTGTATCGATAATTTAGTCCCAAGTTTCCTCATGATTGCTGAAAGGGATTTGTTGAAGTAGGTAGGTACTATTAATAGCAAGTTCATTGTGTTTTTGAAGTAATGTTATATCAGGTTGTGTTGCCTGTTGGTTGATTTAGGAGGAAATCGTTGCAAGTAGCTCTGATGGGTTTTATTTAAATTATTGTCATTCATATTTCGTTGTGAAAATCCATTCTGTTTAATGTTTTCTCCTCAAAACTGTTGGAAATCTCAATGCATTTATATTGATAACCCTTCAACCCTCACACACATCCACGCCTTGGTGAAGGAATTTACTGGATGTGAGAAGCACATTACCGACCGATTTGGTGATACTTGGCCGAAGCCTATGTCCAGCAGTAGACGTCAACCGAAAACGGAATATATATTATATATTAAGATTCATCATCTTCCCGCTCTTATTCGATGTTACTGTGGGGTCCCTCATGATTGCTAAAAGGGCTTTGTTGGAGTGAAGCTCTATTAATAGCAAGTTCATTCTGTTTTGAAGTGATGTAATGGTTAGATTTGAGTTCCCTGTTGGCTGGTTTAGGAGAATGCTGTGGCCAGCTGCCTGCTGCTGGGTTTTTTATATAAATTACAGTGTCGTTCATCTTGGTGTAGAAAAACCCCAAATTCGTTACATGTATTCCCAAAAACTTTAGACAAGTCGATGTAATTTTAGTGTCAATCATATTTGAACAAAGTATTCCTGGAAACATTTTGCTCTTCAAGATCACATTTAGGAATAGATGAAGCCAGCCAATCACCCTTCTCTTTTCCCAATTAAGTCTATACTTCGCCACAATACCAATCGGATAAATACCCTCAAAACAGTGATGAAGATAAAGATTCAAATATTGGTATCACATAAGACTGTGATGTACCTCGATTAACATGGACTTACCTCAAAGCAGCAATTGTTAGAAGTTTAGAACCTCACAATAATACAAAAGCTCACACAATTGCACAATAAATGCAACAGCAGTCTATTCATACGAATGCCTACGCGCAAGCCGCAGTACCTAACTTTCAAAAGATCCTTCAATCATTTTAAACAAACCGCTATAAAAATCAGAAACCCGTTTCGTCGAACCATCCCATCAGAGTTCGAACCATCAGAAGAAAATAAAAGCGAACATTGTTCTCGCACATCGCCTCCTCGAGATGTATCTCACTCGTTATTTAGTTAGCAGATCACCCCATTGTTACTTAGGAGAAACCACGAAAAAAGCATGGGCGGGGCCCCTATCTGCACTTGCATCGGGACCGATGAAACGGCTCTGTATCGCGATACATGCCTTCCAACATGAGCCCACACCACCAAACTACTTCAAACTCTAAACCTTCTCAAACACAGTTCAGTTTCCTCTGATTCAAGTATAAGCAGCTTATTAAAGAAAATTAAATTTGCAGCCACGCGAAATCGAAACGAATCCGCGAAAGGAGAACAGCTTTTTGTCGATCAAACAATATTGATCCTTATTGCTTTCGAACGAGTACTTAACGTTCGATAATGACCGTTAAGATTCAATTTGGTCGTAAAGGTTCACAATCGTTTGGGGGATGTGTGAGGCTTGGGATGTTTTATGAGGTTTTGTGAATGTTTATATAGTAAAGGATGTTTATATAGAGTGGATTATAGATAAGAGGCGAACGTATTTTCATTTTATTACCAAATTACCGATGGTAAGATTGTGGGCCGGGGAGCCGATTGTAGTGCTCCGTATCGGTAACATTTGCCAACAGGTAATTGTCTTATTACTTATTTTGTGCATTCCAACACTTGGCCTGAGTGTGTTTTAGTTTTATATCAGGGTATTGTTCGACGATTTTAATTTACTTGTTCTGTTGATTTGTGATGATGATAATATTAGTTGAGGGTTTAAATTTGGAACTATCCAAGGAATTCAAAATGCTTTCAAGTAAGAAAACAGGTGTCATATCTTGTCTGGGCTAAAGATACAAACCATACATTTAAAATTGTGATATAACCCACAAAATAATATGTTCTAATCTATAGACGTTCGTAATTTAGTTTTAATCTAATGCCTAAAAATCTGTCAGCAGAAACATCTATTAAATTTGAATTTTCATAAAAGGCTTTTAGAAATACAGTACTGTTCCCAATACAAAATTAAAAACAGCAAGCCTTTCTAAACAACCCATAAACAATTCCCTCTATTTTTCCCCACGCATAACCCAACACATAAAGAACAAATTCTAAAACAAATACCGTCTTAACAAAACACGCTTTTAAATCAAACGAGCATCATTTATTAGTTTTATAGTTCAAACAAGCGTGCTAACAAAAACAAAAATTAATTATAAGCTGTGAGCTGTCCTATCCAGCATCAGCACGACCCTTCGCCAGCTCTTAAATCATACAACGCTCAGCAAATTGATCGATCGAAATTCGAAACTCGAAACAAAGGGTAGGGCTTGCAACAATCACATAAGTCAGTCGAATAATCATTTGTTGAAAACTAAATTTTAGAGTAGCGACCTCTATTGGTGGTGTTAGACATTGTAATGGAAATTCTGATCAATAGATGGCGAGAGTGTTGCAATGGCGGGAATTGTTAATCTGGATCGCGACTATGGGATTTGCAGTGTGAATATTGACGAATTTAATTTTTATTTTGTATTTGGTTTGACATGTTGGGTTCAAGATTATTAAACACTAAAATCTAAAATATTACGTTCTAAAATAATGATGTTACTGAAAGTAAAATTTTTATGTTCGCCAACAAAAATGACACAATTGAAACCGGTACTCACACGGCTTAAAACATGGCATTACACATAACTAGTACCATTAGATAAAAAACACGTCTACTATTTAAATAAACCATCTTTCTATCATCTATTCCATCGCACAGTCGTTTAATAGCGCGATTTTAATCTGTGAAAATGTCACACCATGACAGGTTACTGTTATTATGACACAAAGACATACAAACTTATAGTTTACGTCCCACTTAATCAAAAATCAACCTTACTCATTTGAACATAAGAGTTAGCAGTCGCCTTTTCGGATTTCGAGCCAAGTTGGTCTCGTCATAAAGCTTTGCTCTGGCATCCGGCGCGAGCGCAGCGTAACGTCGATTACTCGATAATTTCAGAAGATTAAAATCGGCTTTTTGACAACACTATGTACTTTTGAAATACGTTTGAATAAGTGTTTGTACAACATTGACATGTAAAGGCAAATTGTCAGCCATTTTGATAGATAATGACGTGTAAATACGTACCCATATGCAATAATGAGTTTGATAAAATCTGCCTTTCGGCTATTGTATAAATGTATTGTCTAAATGTTCCGAATTGTGCTGCCAGCACGGACATGTGAAAAGGGAAAGTTCTTGATTAGAATTAAGGAGAATTGCTGTTAAGTGGTGCAGTTAATATAAACGTGGCGATGTCAAATAGCTAAACTGCAGCACATAGCGAAACAACAGAAAAATAACTAAGAACTTGTATAATATGCAGCAACGATCAAGATAAGGTTAATGATACAAACTACATAGAAAAAACGATACCGATGCCGATGACATGCAATCAGACAACTGTATTCTTATCAATGGCATGATGGGATATAAATTTTGAATTAAAAATGAGACATCATCATCAAATATGTGCTTCTACCAGCATGTTTTATTCAATCCGCAATAAAAACAATGAGTCAGGTATCATACACCAGTTTTAAAACTGACCAAACGCAATGTGACCTAATTTTCCTCATCCATGTTTCCTCCTTCTTACCAAGTTACGCTGTCAATTCAAAAACATATAGCTCCCTGATATATTCCCCTCAAAGGAAGGTTCCACTTAGCCCAATACCGTTTCCCTACACCGTACACAGCTTGAAGATAAATAAATCCAGACCTATCGCACGATACTCGGATCCGTTCACAATCCTTATAAAGTCAGTGCACACTGTTTTTGTTCTCTGTACAAACGATTTTATCTGCGCGTACGCAGCGTTGCGCGTTTTAGACAATAGTGCGTAGGCGCGTATTAAGGCGAACCTATCGAGTTTCCAATCGTTCTGTTAGACTGTTAAACACGATTTTGTATTTCTGTAGATTAATTGGTTTTCGATTTCGGTGTTGTTGTGTTTTGCATCTTGCTCAAGTTTCCTTTATAGAAGTGAAATTGGCACTGGTTTCACCTTTGTTGTTTTGAAGGACATAGTGCACGGGTTTTGGCAAGTTTCTGTTGAACATCAACTAGTTCCAGACAATGTTATTCTATTGTTATAACATTATTTGATTATTTTTGGGATTGCTAGTTGTCTCAAATATGACATAAAAATATTTAACTGCCGTCACAACACGGCTTTCCATTTTTAATTGCCTTTTCAAATGCTTCACTTACCTAGATGACGTCTTTTTGTTCTCATAATTTTAGTCGAACCTTTCAAAGCTACCGTTCTATTCCTTTTTCAATTCCAAACGAAATCACCATCCCTTAATCACCAAGTAGCCACCGAAGTAATAACAATCATTAATAGTTGTATAACACAAACACGTATATAATTAAAGTAAAACATTGTGTTGTTATCTTATCAGCACATCGGACCATTAACGGTGGCCACAAAAACACGGCCGGCTAGGCGGACGCGCGGACCGATGTGTGTTCTACTAGTTATGATATACGGGTCCCAAGGCTGATTAGCTTAGAAATGATTCTTGTAGAATTTGTGTGAGTTAAATAGGTGAGCGTAGAAAAAACAGGAAAAAGTACAAGTAATGTCTTAGAAAAAAAATGGATTCTATGAATCTATCAGAATTATATACGTATTTGTAATATACAACTATTAATGATTTTGTGTGTATATTGAATAAAGTTCAGCAGTATATGGATAGACTGAAGGTGACTTAAAATAGTTGAGAAAGAGTTACCCAATGGAAATGAAATGTTTCAATGAGATGTAGTTAAGAGGCTAAACAGAAATAAGCGGACACACTTAGATATTGGTACAAAAATTAATCTCAGTTTCTTTTGCAATCATAAGCTATGGGTTAGGTACCTATAAATTTCTCATAATTGAAGCGGCTTAGAATAAATACTAATATTGTCACAAAATTTCTAAAATACTTAACGTTTGCATTTATTAATCCAAATTAAAAGAAGTCAATAGAAATGTTGAACAACCTGTAAGCTTTCCAAACTTTAAAGCCGTGTGTCCACCCTCGTTATCTGCCGATCTAAAACGCTCCACACAATCGCATAATCGTAGTCACCCGTAACCGAACACTGACTGTCAAAACAAACGAACACTGTCCTTAAACAATAAGCCCATAAAAAGTACGCCCACTATCCTTTATACGACATTAAGCGCTAGGTGGAAGTTATAGGGTTCAAAATTATGATGAATAGTAGCTAAAAACATCCGTCATACGAGATGAATCGATATCGAACGCAAGTGTCAAAATCCTAACCTCAAAATATTATGTATCGCTTCAGTTGCTGGATAAGGCTCCAATCGATTCTAGATAGTGCAGGTTCTGAACAATACGACTTTAAATTATGCCTTGTCTTATTATACTATTTTGATTAATCAGTTATCGAGCATATTAATTTCACATTCAACGTAGATATTTCTTCCATCAAAGTGTTTTGAAGAAGTCCACCACACTATTCCCAACCGCTGCAAGTCTTCAAAACCGATACAAAAGTGTGATCACCTGAAAAGTGCCAACACAATGAAGCACGACGAGTACCGGAGAAACATTCAAAGGTCTTGGATCCCACAAAGAAATTAATTAGAAAAAAAAACAGCGGAAGAGTGACACATGATTTTCACTTCCCTCCATGTCAACCAGAAGACAGAGAGAACCAGGTCAGTAGGCTCAAAGAGATGTTTGTAACAGGGATAAGGAGAGTTCACAAGAACCGTGGATTAAAATTAACATCAATGTACTCGATAGAAGCTTTGAACATTTTCTTATATAACCTACTACTAGACCTAGAGGAGAACTACATAAATCTTCAATTCCCAGTCTAACCAAAACCCACAAGTAAATCCTTCTCACTTCAGAAATAATTGTAGGAACTCACACTATCACATTTTAATAACGCATGATCTAAGCCTCGGGGAGAGAATCGAATAAAACAATCGAGTCGCTAGAGCGAGAAAATAAGCGACGTAATCGATACTATCGCTTCACGAGAATCGAGAGGTTGTTAACAATTGACGCCTATAATGTAGTTTATGCTTGGAAGAGATGAAATGGATCGTGAGGCCGTAGGTCGAGAAAGATTCAACCTTCAATCAAAAACCAACCCTTTAACAACTCACATAAGATTTCAATTCAATCGTTTGGCGCATAAGGAACAATTGCTCACTATTAGATGAGACAAGTGATTAGACAGCTATGCTTTTAGAAACGTAGAAGTTGTGGCAACAGTATGACGTGGATTGCACATTTGGTTTATTTATATTCAATCAATTTTAGTTGGGAATGGAGTGGAGGTCGTAAATGTGACGTTTGTAGGACGGACACTGGAAATGCGGCTTTTACTTCACTTGAAAGCTTCAACGCAAAACCTTGTATGGTCAAAACGGTGTCCCGATATCGTAGACTTCATTGAACCATCATGCTTGCAATGCAAGATTTTCCAATGACGGATTTGCCAGTACCCAATCAATCTTACCACTTACCTACTCAGCATCTAAATATAAATAGGCTCACCTATAATTTTTAACACTACAAATATTGTACTTAAAACTTACTAAAGTCGAGCATATTTTAAAGTATACAAAATTATGATGTACCTACCATAAATAACTTATGACTTGTAATATAGAGGATTTAAAATGGATGAAAACTACCAGCAATAGGTATATCAAAATGAGGTAAATTATTATACTCAGCATTGTTAGACAAGTGTACATCCAAATGAATATATTCATGCCTACAGACATAGACAAGTTATCATAACCAGTCTGAGCTGATGGATTCATGATCAATTGATGACATACATAAATAAACCGAACGATTTCGATTTCTCCAAGATGATCGCAACTCATTATCATGTCATACCTATAAAGATTTCTTATCTTTCTGACCTTACTTAATCACATGATACACAAGCTATCAGATGTTTACGTAATAAAATTTGTAACTTTACATGACACGTGTATTTCTGAGTTATGAGTTGGTTATATTTCTGGAATCATGATTAATATTAGCTACCTATATAACTAAGTAGTTGCCTTGATAATGGCATACTAGGTTACAGGGCTCCTGAAGCAGGTTTTACTTCTTGAAAACCCTGTCTTTTTAGACATGGTTTATCAAGCCAAAAGGCACGCTCTATTTTGTATAGGCCAAAGAATTTGCTTAACCATTCAACTTGATCCGTATTTACGAAAGTAAGTTATTAAACACAATTATAGCAGAGGATGACATTATGTGCTGCATTTAAGTTATATTTTTTTAATAACATGGCATTTCGTGAGTATTTTTAATATGTATCTAAGAGCTAATTTCTGTAATTACAGATAGTTTTATCTGTTTATTAGCCATTGCATAAAAACATATTCAAACCGTCAAATGTAGTCTTTAGATTATAGTTATCTGACGTTAAAAAAAACAGCACTGAGTTTTAACAGTAAAGATGATTTAAACGACAAAACAAAGCAACAATACATAAACTAACAATACCACAGACAATACACAGAACATCCAATATACCTACAGAACCAAACACTATCAACGGGAACCTTACTTAATCACAACTTCAAGTATCTGATATTAACACTATAGCTGTAACCGAACACGACACGTGCATTTCTCAGTAGCACGCGGGTGGTCGCAACCACGTCGCAGCAATTACGGGTTGCTGGTCAGACAACCAGTTACTACCTATTGGTTCGTGATGGTTGATGGGTGTCAGTGGTTACTGTTAGTTTTTGAGGTGCTACTGTGGAGCTGCCTACTTTAATAACGCTCTACATTTTTTTAGTGATATGCTCGCCTTTGACCAATATCTCGCCTGATGTTAAGTGATGATGTTGTCGACGGTAAAGCACGCTTGCCTAGAAGTAACCTTTTCACTCTTGGCTTCTCCTAGGTTATAGCTATCAGGGGTCAAAGACTCCGGCAGGGAATTCCACTCCTTAGCTGTAACAATAAAAGTAATCGCAAAACGCTTTGTTCGTATGGATGTACCGATGGCGCATTGCCGTACGTCTTGTAGTCCGATGATGGATAGGAGAAAAGGGCTAGATGCAATCAAATTGTGCAGTTCCATCGCATACTCCCCGAAATATAACCGAAATAAAACCAACATGTCAGATGAATTTGAGCTTTTTTATGCTATAGAGTGGTACTCCAGTAGGCTGCTCTCAATGAGGATGAACTAATTTTTAAACTTGGAACGTTGACTAAGGTCCATAAATATAACTGTTAAACTTTGTTATAACGCGCACGGAAGCAAAGTTTGAATTAAAATAATTTCTAATGTCGGAGAAGTACAATTAAATACAAAATCTGCTTTACGCAGCCCCTTTTTTTCTAAAAAAAGGAGAATCATTTTTCGAAACATGGTTGGTAAATCCCATACCTAACATAATCTGACATATTTGGAAAATATTCACTACACTAAAAAAGATGTAAATAAAATCGCGCTAAAAGCAAAAAAAAAAAATGACATGTAAAAAAGGAGTCCGCTAGAGGGCGTTGCGTAGTAAACAAAGAATTTGACAGTGCTCCCGTAAAATTTTCTCTAAAAATATTAAATGTGCTCAACAGAGAGTGAGTAGTGCATAAAAGTGAATAAGAACACCAAAAGTAACTATTGCAGTGTTATCAGTGACATTAGTAGTGTAATAATTATAAAAAGGGGCATCTTAATGATGTGCACAAATGACTAATAAATCAGTGTAAAACGCCAATAAATTATAAGAATGAAGTGTGTGAAGACCTCAATTTCCTGTGTGGCAAAGAAGAATATAAAGTGAACTTGAATAATCATAAGGAATATACGAAATCCAAAATTGTTCCACATTTCGAGTATACCAAAACATACGTCAGGGGGCACAGTTAACATAAATATAAACCCACATTCAATATTTATGTCCCCAGTTATTCCTCAAGATGTCACGCGTGTAATAAAAAACTTAAAAAATAAAAAAAGCTTTGGCTACGATGGCATTTCAACCACAGTTATAAAATCTGTTTCTGATTGTATAGTTGAGCCCCTTGCTCATATCATTAACGTAAGCTTGTACTCTGGAGTATTTCCAGAAGGTCTAAAAACTGTAATAGTTAAACCAATTTATAAAAAGAATGATAAAGACGAAATGACAAACTATAGACCAATTGCTCTAATTCCCATCTTCTCAAAGATCATTGAAAAAATTATCTATGAATCTCTCTACAACTTTTTAACGAAACACCACATACTATGTGACGAGCAAAAGGGTTTCAGGAAAAATTAAACCATCAACATGGCTATTTTCGACTTTATCCAGAGAATAATGCCAAAAGTAGACTCTAAAGTACCAATATGCGCAATATATGCCGATATGTCGAAGGCTTTTGACTGTGTGGATCATGATACCGTTCTAACAAAACTTCACGCATACGGTATTCGTGGCAATGCCCTTAATTTGATAAAAACTTATCTAAAAGGACGTAGACAATGTACGGAGATATCGAGCTTGTGTTTAGCATCTAAAAAGGAATTAAAATCTAGATCGTCTTTTAGAGAAATAAAATATGGTGTCCCACAGGGCGGCGTCCTTGGATCTTTGTTATTTATAGTATACATAAATGACCTGCCACGTCATATAATCCATCCTATGATTTTATTTGCAGATGATAGCACATCAATTGTTTCATGTATCGATAAAGAATCATATGTAAATGACATTAACAATACAATTAGTAGTCTAATAAAGTGGCTTGATAATAATAATTTAGTTATAAATCTCCAAAAAACTAAAATCATGCACTTTTACCAAAGAATAGCTGCGGGCGATATGGATATAAACTACAATGGTCAACCTATAGAAAAAGTAAACGTTACAAAATTTTTAGGAATCATAATTGACAGTCAGTTTACTTGGAAGTCGCAAGCGGAAGATATATGTAAACGTTTAAGCACAACCGCATATATGTTGCATAATTTGTCAAAAAAAGTAAATTTGCCGACACTATTAGTCGCTTACCATGGTCTAGTAATTTCTGTATTAAGATTTGGTATAATATTTTGGGGGTCACTGTAGTGAACGAGAAAGCATTTTCAGAGCTCAAAAGCGCTGTATAAGAGCTATATTTGGTCTTAAAGTAACAGACAGTTGCGTACCTATATTTAAGTCTCGTAAATTATTAACCCTCCCATGCCTTTATATCCTTGAATTAGCAATATTTGTAATAACTAATCGATGTCTATTTGCAACTTTAATAGAAACTAGAAAACGAAGTACAGCTATGAGATCCCAATACCAGAATCTATTATGCACGGGCGCTTTTAAAACTAGCTTATTAAAAAGAAATGTTATCTGTATGGCTCCTGTAATCTTTAATAAAATACCTAATCAACTTAAAAACTTACCGTTGCAAAAGTTTAAAAAAAGTTTCACAGAATTACTTGTAGATAAATGTTTTTATTCAGTGCAGGATTTCTTAAATGATGATTTTTCGTAATGTATTTAGTAATTCGTATTTAGTATTTAGTAATTTCTATACTTTGTACCACATTTGCATGCCATATTAAGGCAGAATGTACATGGATCCTATTTTATAATGTAACAACTTATTTTTATGTACCTACATTCTAAGCAAATAAAGACCTATTCTATTCTAAAAAAAAAAAAAAAAAAAAAACCTCTCGCCACACCAGCGCCTCTAGCGGCGAATTCATACGCAGTAGCCCCCAAGCTCTAGACAAGTAGCATTCTATCAAAAAAAGCTTCGCGAGAGCGATTGGAAAAATGTCAACGTGATCAACCTCTTGTCTAGAGCCTCTGAAATGTCATTCGAAGTCAGAGATGGTGATTTTCGAAATGTCAAAATAAAACGGATTGATCACGTGATTTCGATAGTGCTTGATAATACTTTTTTCTAGAAGACGCTTTCATTCCTAGAATCAAGAATGTCACTTATCTAGAGCCTCTGATGGTACTGAATTGTTCACCGCCGTCTATGGACATCTTCGTTACCAAGGGTATGTGGAGAACCACTTATGCCTTACAAACTTTTCGAAGAAGAACACTCTCCATTTTTTTATTTGAATCTGTCCATTATTCTATTGTCCATCCCATATTTCAAATTACCCTTAACCTAATCATTTAGATGAAGGGTAATTAGTATACGGCAATTGGTCTTAATCTAATTACAGCAGAACTAATGAAACAATTAACATTAACTGTTCTGTAGAAATATAAACAAAAGGCGGTTTTAATTCATTCCAAAGCAGTCTTATCTAAAAAGACTTATACTTAAATTACCTTTGCCTAAAAAAAAACAAAATAATTAACCCAACAAATCACAATCACCTCGTTCCGTAATCGAATTATTTGAAAATTCAAACTTTCCTATTGTTCCTCGGCGATGGAACGTCGCGATAACCCGGCTAAAACAAATAGTTCTAATTACGTTCGGTTAAAAGTTAACAATCGGGGCATCTCTATCTGGTGGTATTAATTGGGTGGGCATCAATCAGGCCGTTGGACAAATTGGGCAAATTATTTTTTCGATTACACGGCTATTGTTTAATCACGGTCGGGTAATAGGGGAGCTGATAGCATCAGAAAGTTGGAGTTTTGTGTTACTTCGCGTTGTGCTACGGTAAAAGTGTTAAACGTTCATCTGGATTGCTACATTGGATGATAATAAAGGTGAGTAAATGCATTGACTTTCATACTTATATTATGTTTGGGCAACAGAAAAACTATAAAAAACCAACCAATATACACTGATTGCAAAGTTCTTTTTCATGTTCAATCTAAACTTGTATATTAAAGAGATAACATTTGCTTGTTTGTAAAAAATATGTAATTTCCAGAAGAACTTACTAAAATTTTATTTTAAAATTAAGAGAGTATTCGCTTGAAAATGCTATACATCTGCTTTCCCGTGACGTCTCTAACAGTGTAAACTCTCACTAATGCCTGCACCCATACAAGGGAATTTCACATGAATTTGTTTAAGGTTAAGTTAATTTATGTAAGGTAATCATCAGATCCTAACGTAAAACGGTTCTTTTTTTAAAATGACGTAATTCGATCTTCAACTTTAAGAACTAACTATGGTAAAAAATGCTAACTTTTGAAGGAACACAACCGCACAACTCTATAATAAGTTACCGTCCTGCATAAAAAATCTACACTCTTTTGCGGATCGATCACTTCTGGAGAAATGAATGCATTGGATGGGTAACTATTTACTTGTAATACTGATGAAGAACTTTTTTTTAGTTTTTATTAATTGTATGTTTTTTAGTATTGATCTCAAGTAAGTGACATATGTCTTTATTGGGAATAAAGTTTCTTTAAGCCGAACTTTCGGCTAAAGCCGCAAATTGCATCTTTACGTATGTAGTCCATCTTAACGGATAACCTATTTAGTTTTTTTTTTTTGCTAGGGACTACCCGTATATTTAGCGAAGCAGTCTGCATTGTATGTTGATGATAAGAATATTACCTATCTACTTTTATCTTTACCTATATTGGTAGCACGGTACCTATTTCTGGAAAATCTTTGGAAAGTAAAAATATATCATATTATGTACTTATTCGTTTTTACCCACAATGCTATAGAAACATTTTGTCAAGATAAAAAAGAGCCAATGGAACACGAGCAGCCCAGTGGTAACGACTGCGACTTACTTGTCGTAGGTCGTGGGTTCAAACCCAGGTAGGCAATTTACTATGTGTAAATTATTTCATCACCACTGTTCTAAAAATGGAAAAGGAAAACATCGTGAGAAAACCGGCATGTCTTAGAACCAAAAATTCGAAGACATGTGACATCCACCAACCCGCACTGGCCCCGCGTGGAGGTTTAAGGCTAATTCCCTCTCACCTCTCTCCCTGTGTCCAGCAGTAGGAATATTATGAATGGAAACACCGATGGTGTAGTTTTTTCTATCGTAAAATAATTTTAGCAATCGAAAAATCACAAGCTACAAACTAAAAAACGGCAACCTGCACACGAACTGCAGTGGCCAGTCTGGAAATCCCTGAACCGATTGCGGACTTAGGTTGGCCGCTGTAAAAACAACCAGGCCAAATGGAGTATCATAGACCCTTCCAAAACACAGTGCCAGTGTGGTGGCCTCTTCGCAAGATATGACCCACCGCCTTGTCTGTCCTTCATGCCCGACCTGCATCTTTCAGGATTTTTTGGGACAATCCCACCGCACTATTCCCAAACCAATGCAACTCCTGAAAGCCAGAATCAACAGTGGCGACCACCAGAAAAGCGCCGAGGCAATGAAGCTCGACGAAGTCCCGGAGAATGAATTTAACTGACTTGGATCCCGCAACGAAATTAATCTGAAAAGAATAACGGAGGACGCACTCTTTCTTTCAGGATTTGAACGTAATGAATGAAAGAGTTCCCCGAGTAACTACATACTGTTCGGACAAAATCTGAATTGTTGAGACTATAGTTTGAGTTAACCGACACGAAGAAACTTAAATAAACAAAACTGAAAACCGGTGGAATGAGATTATACCAAGGTGAACTGTTCACACCTGCGCACCCCTTTAGAGCATACCAGTGTGATGTTATGTTATGAAATTGCAATTGCAGCTATGCCGAGTGATTTGCCGTCATTTATTGAAGAGTTCTGATGTATATCTTAGAAGTTCTTCATCAAATCTTGATGAAATTCAAATGGGACCACATGACACCAGCTTTCAAATAAAAAAAATAATCATCAAATATTACTTTGTAAAAAGTTCTGAGGTAACAAACATAAATAAAAACTTTCAAATTGATAACCTCCTCCTTTTTGAGAAGTCGGTTAAAAAGAATTCTTATCTTTTTTAACAGACTTTTTTTTATTTTTTTTTTTTAGTTCTTACGAATTAACAAATTTTCCCTTTTACTAAATGTTTTTAGATAAATCACCAATCGCCCTTATTTTGGGCATAGCATTTTTACATTTTACAGTTTTATCTCTAACTGGTCAATATTAAGTGACAATCAGTTTAACAAAGATACTGTTTCATATAGTTACTCATCGAAGTACTTACGTATTAACAACATCGGTCGTCTGATAAGGGACCTTATCACAGCGTCCGATTGCTACATTGTTTATCTCAATGTTTGTACGAATTCAAATTAATAGTGATTAAAAATGGAATGCTGGGTAACTGCCAGTTTTCGGAGTAACAGAGCAAGTCATAATTAACTAAGACTAGCTGACATGGTGAACTGAAATAGTGAGAAAAAAAACAAAAAAAACCAATCGGTCAAGCCTTTTTGAATTTTAACGAGACTAACGAACAGCAATTGAATAAATATATACACCGTTAAATTATGGTCTTAAATCCCGTGGAGGGTTGATCAAGTACCTACATTAAACAGTATCGATTTGTAAAGATAAAAAAAACCTAATAAAAAAAGATTAATCTAAAGAAAAACACTAAAAGGTCCAATAATTGCTTTTCTGTCGGTAGTCGATGTTGCAAAATGATAAAACAAGAGGTACTAGAGACACCGATCCGGTGCATCAAACAGTATCGATTTGTAAAGATACAATAAAAAATAAAAAGCTTTTGTATTAAAATAATTAAAACAATAAACATTAACTCGATTAACCGTGTATATTATCAGTGCAGCAGTCTTCTTCCAAAATTATCTTTATTAGCATGACAGAATACAGACACACAGTTTTCACACAAATTCTATCCATAATTTTCACATAATTGATATTTTTGGTCATCCTCTTAATCTAACAGGCAACCATATTCATACCAAAATTTAACGTGATTTGGCGATATTAAAAAGAAAATTAAACGCAAAGAAACAAATAAAATACTGATTTTGAAAAAGGAATATGTCTTCGAATTTAGAATACCACATTAATTTGAAAGTGGCCAGTAAAATAAAACAAGGCAGGAACAGGCAAAAACCTATAACCTACATACTAGCACCAATCTTCGGATCAAATGCAGCAGTTCCAAGCGACCTGAATATTGGTTGAACTGCATCTGTATGTATGGAATCCTCTTTCCACTGGACATTTGAAATTAGATTAGATTTCCTGAAGATGTTATTTTTTATTACTGACTAGCTGACCCCCGCGGCTTCGCTCCCGTCAAAATTATAGCCTATGTTACTCGGAAAAAATGTAGCTTTCCTTTAGTGAAAGAATTTTTATAATCGCTCCAGTAGTTTCGGAGCCTATTCGGTACAAACAAACAAACAAAAAAATCTTTCCTCTTTATAATATTGGTATTGGTATAGATAGTCTCGTGTACTACCACAATATCAACTCATGGTAAGCGATGATGTGGTTGACGGTGAAGCTTGCTTGCCTAGAAGTAACCTATTCACTCTTGACTCAAAGACCCCCGGTTGTAAGTATCAGGACAAAGACTCCGGCAGGGAATTTCGTTCCTTAGCTGTAGGCACAATGAAAGTATTACTAAAACGTTTTGTGCGTTTGGGATGTCCACCATCTAAATCCTCTGGGTTTTTCCACAAAATCGATGTGATCGCACTATAAACACAATAATTAAATATATATTTAACAGACGTCATGTAACGATGATTTGGTGTCTCTCATCAGGCCGATAAGCTGCTGATAACGACAGATAGTTCTCTTAATGGAGCTCGTTGTCCAACTGATAAGATATTATTGGTATTAAATCTGTAGCGTCTGTTTGTTATATACTCTTGGTTATATACAAATAGGTATTTATCTAGATTAAAACATGGACGGACACTCGACAGCCAGCCTCGCTGGTCCAGTGGTCGCAAACGCGACTGCTAAAATTGAGGCCGTTTCTAAACTGAGAAATTTAAATTTGAGAACTTTAAATTATAGTCAAACTCTAATTTAGCAAGAAAACTTATTATTCTCTAGTAAGTTCTCACAAATTGTCAATTCAGAAACCGGGAGTAAGAATCAATAAGATCGTCATCAGGAAATTACCAATAGATCTGAATTTGTGCCCAACTTGGCAGTGCCAAAACACTGACCCCCTGTATGCAACTTATAACATAACTGCCCAATTGTGATACGAATGTACTCTGTCCATCCCTTCAAAAATGCTGGTGATAGTGTTATGTTTTTTAAATGTATAATACCCTCTTGCACGAAAAACTTAGTGGGCCTTAAGGTTCCTCTAGTCGACGGCCCAAACTATTTTGTGCGCGAGGTTAAAATGCATGCTATCTCATCCGAGAACACGTCCGAAAGAGATTGGTGATATGATGAGCAGTAAGAAGCTAGTTCGCGTACGAATTAGCTCTTTTGCAAATTTGTATCGGAATGAATGATGATTTAAGATGAAAACGAGCGCGCGAAATTTTATAAACAGGCCTTTGGGAGTCTAGATATCATGAAAACAACTAAATATATATTTATAAAATAACATTATTTGCATTGTTGAATTACTAATCTATCCCTGTATGGAGGCCATATTGCAATTTTCTTTCTTTTTGTGGTATCTATTTCCGCCCAAAGATGCGTTAAAATTTGTGTTGAAATATGGAAATTTCGACGCTCACAACTTTAAAATGTATATTTTTTTTACATTTTTTTTTCCATACAGGACTAGATAATGATGAGACAAATTGATATTATTTTTAATTTTGAACGTACATCGTCTAACAGTGGAGCAATCGCCAGACTACGTTCGTATGGAAGAATTTTCGACTAGTGTAACCTTAAATGAGATTTTAACGCCATGATCAAGAACACAGAAAGCGACGATCATCTTCAATATTGTACCACAAACTGTTAATTTAATCTTGTGCTATCATTTAACTCTGAGTTTATTTTTTTCCTAAGAGTACATATAATAAAGGTAGGTACTTCTAGATCTGGCACACAGCCCGACCAGTATCGCCACCCGGATTCTAATTACTAAGTAACAAATTTTTAACGATAACAAAGCGATAACCGTCGTGTTAAGCAAATGCATAACCACATCATACGTTGCTTTGTCTCGGCTGATACCGTTTCCGAGATAAGACACGTACAAATACACATACAGGCGAACTTAGTAATGTAAGTAAGCTTGAAATGGTAGCGAATTATGGATGTTTGCTAAGATTGTGAAATCATTACCAGTTTTGGATGTTTTTCTGCCCACACTGTTTTGCCCAACATCCAGCGATGGGCAGCCGCCATCTGATAAAAAAGAGGATGAATTAGAAACCAATTAGATAATAAATACACCGTAGGAACCTTATAGGCAAATACTATGATTTTGAACGACTTTTTATGGCTCTTTAAAAAATCCTGTGAAATTTTGTAAGTTGAAGCTTTTGGGTTTTTCCGTCTCAAAAGGATGCACTCTGGTAGACCCCTAGTATAGGCTGATTATGTTTACATACTATGTTAAGGAAACAAATGAATCTAAAGTCCATCTTTAGTTTGTTTAATTCAAAATCATATATAGGTACTTATCATTATCATTATTCTAATTTTGGATCTGACCAACTCAGTATCACGATAATGTTACTAGGTTTTAAATTTCGGGAATATGGATTTTAACGACCTGCCTGCCCACCAACGTTCTAAGATGGCGATATGGAATTGCTAAATGAACAAAAAAATAAAGATTGATACTGTATTATTATTTATTTTTTTATTTATTTGAGATGGGTTTGCACTTGACTCTAGTCTAGGTCAGAGGTGACAGAGACAGAGCCGACGATGGAGTGAGCTTACCCAGAAGAAGCCTGTTCATTCTAACTTTGAAGAGATTCGGGTCGAATGCGATCGGAAACACAGACGCAGCTAGTGAGTTCTACTCATTCGCTATGCGCATTATGAAGGATATTTGAAAGCGCTTGGTGCGAATTGGTGGAATGGCAACCAGGTAAGGAGAGAGAATAATTAAATTTAACTTCTACGTGATTTACAAGGACTGGATAATTCCATTGGTAATGTTTTAAGGGGTTAAATTTTATACGAATCACTTTATCTATGAGATCCACACGCCAAATGCCGTCCTGAAAGGTGATCAAAGTCAAAGTCAAATTTCTTTATTTCACTTAAGAACGTCAAAAAAAATCTACCGTCCATTCGGTAAAGTAGCTTGTTATGGAGAAGAACGGACAACAAACGCCACGCCACTTAAAAAAAAGTGTTTTACAATATTTAGATACATATATGAATGTATATAATGGTCATATACATGAGAACGATGCACCCAGACTAACACTACTATACTACGTATAGATTAAAAGTATTACAAACACCAACAAGTTAATTCATTCATTTAATGAATAGGAACATGGTTCTCACATACTTACAAATATTGCAAACATAGGTAAATCACCTAATTCAATAACAACGGAACAGTGTGCGAGTCAATTTCTTAAACAAAAAGAGAAGAAAAAAAAACAATACTATAATCATGAATATATCAGATCAATGAATTCAGTTAGCTTGTCATGTGTTTCTATCATGTTACCTCATATATCAACTACGTTTGGCGTACGCTATATTTTGCACGTATACACTAACTACTAAAATACAACAAAGGCAATAATACTCTGTATCTTTATAAACTAAAATTATTTCAACGAAATCAGAATTAAAATCCTCACAACATGATGTCACAAGTCAACTATCAATCTTTAAGACTAATTCGAACACTGGAATGATGATAATTTTGGGTGAAAAGATGAAGGTGAATAAAGATAATTATAATTAATATTTATCAACAATTTGATGTAACTAGAACAATATCAATGGTGCGATATGTTATGTCAGGTGAACACGGCTCGGAACACTTAAATAAGCTGATATTCTGAAAACATCACATCGAACCTCATTCTGCATATTGTGATCCATTCGAGAATTCATCAGGTTTTAAAGTTTTCAATACAAATTTTGAAAATATGATTGAAGAATAACGCTGCTGTCGAGAGTGTATCCACATTTATCAAGAAGTGATCAAACATCACAAAAATACCTACTAGTTATTCGACACAAAAGGATTGCATAGTAGTATTGGACAGGCTGAAGGAATAAAGGCACACTAGGTCGATAGGACGACTTCGGCGGGCATTCGTCATAAGTCATTCAAAGATCCAGGATAAATGCCTTATCTCGTGAAGACTCAGTTGGTTCAAGTCTAGATCGGCATCAAGAGACACGGACGCTTCCTAAGGCGACAGTCGTATCAGTGTAGGTAAGCAATACTTAGGCTTAACCGCCTTCGGCAAAAATGAAGTCGTCTAGTCTGCAGAAGCGGGCAGAAGACCCAGTCTAAATAAGCCATCATTAAACCAAAGATTACAATTAAAGCAGAACAGATATATATGAGTTTACGACTTTAGAAACAGACAATGACCAAAACATTCGCATTACAGGGGCTCTAACTGCTTGATATGCTTTTATCTCCCATCTAAGGGTAACTGCATGAGCTCCTATCATCTCTAGCAACCCTGCTTCAACCCACGTGACTCCGTACATGTAGCCAGAATGGTCACAACACGGTAACGTGCCGGTATCTCAGATTTTATCAGACGACTGCTTTATCTCGGTTCAACGGTTATCAAAACCAAGATTAAGAAGCAACAGTTAAGGGTCGATTATATTCACAAACTTGAAATTTTTGTGTGGTGATGAAAACATTTTTTTTGGTGATAATGATAAATGGTTGTTAAAATGTATGGTTGTGAAGATAGTATGTTGTGTAGATGGACTTCATTTAATGCTAGCTATAGATACAGTTTTATGGGCAGTAGCATACTAGCTTTTTGATAAGAAACAACAGTGTTTATTTGCACAGTGTCTATTCGCATACCAAAAGAAAAACCGGCCAAGTGCGTGTCAGTCTTTGCACATATAGGGTGCCGTACCAATCCGCAAAATCAAGTTGGTTGTAATAAGAAAAATTAAGGAACTAAAAATGCTATTCTAATTTATCAATATTTTGGTATTTGTTAGTAAAATATACGTAATAATAAACATTATCGCCAAATTTTAAGTTCTAAGGCAGTTAAAAGTTCAACGGAACATTTTTTTTTTAATTCTTACTTTGATGGCTTACTCTATCGTTAGTTTCTAATATTTTTTAAACAAAAAATAGCCCCATTAAAAACATTTTAAAATATTTAGACTAGCTCCAAATGTTTAGCTGTAAAATCCGTGTGACAGACGATGGACAGACAGACATACACATGAGTGACAGCAATAAGACTTCGGAGAAAATAAACAAATCATCAAGCCTAAATTGAATGCATAAAATGCTTGGATAAAATGCAGAAAAAGTCCATCAGGCCAGAATAGCAGAATATATCGGTATTGTCATAAAATTGACAATGCTTTTCAGCAGCACTGCGATGATTTAAGAAGGTATTTATAATCTGTCTTATGAAAATAAAAATAAAAGCTTCTAGGGCGGAATATATTACTAGCTTTCAAAAGCTCTCATTGATCTAATCATTATTGACTGTTTCAGAGCGTACAATTTGTTATATATTTTTCTGTTTTAAATTGCTACTTTAGCGTTGGAACTAGATTGTTTTTACCTATCCCCGACTACTTAATGTCAAGGATTTTAATAAGGAAAATGTGTAGAAAAATATGATCAGAACGTTATGTATCAACTCCATGTCTCCGATCATTTAACGACAACATAATTTTCATTCAAGCGGCGCAAATACTGTAACCTAATTAGCAATTAAATTTTCGAGCCGTTTGGGGTCTAAACGCTTGGGTCATGGGACCCGAGTGCACGTCTCCTTTTTAAGGCGATCTCTCACCGACTGATCAACACGGTGCGTGACCAGAGAGCTGGCTCGTTCTTTGCGCAAAGAATCAGCATTGCCATTTAACGTGGCAAAGCTGCCAGTCTTCTGGGCACGTTCCCGGATGACAGCGATGTGAAGGAGTACTTCAATGCCTAAGTGTACCTTTATTTGTATATCATGTGATAGTGTACTTTACTTGTGGATAGAATATAGTTTAAGAGGAAACGGGGGCAGAGAGCGCCGACTGAATTTCCTCAGTAAAAAGTCATAATTCGTGGTTTGGCTCTCGTCTATTTTCTCCTTCAAAATTGAACCAATTTAAAAGATATTCCATAAACTGAAAATGAAAGATATATTCTATGTCCCTATGTTTTTCTTCTTGATGATACGTTATCTTTAGAAGCACTAGAACCCTAAAAAAATGCTAAAAATTGCGCTGTCAACAGAGGCTTAGTGTACAAATTTGACAAATATAAATGAAAAAAGGAAAACATAGGGACATAGTATATATCTTACTTTACCAGTTTATGGAATATCTTTTACATTGGTCCAATATTGGAGGAGGAAATAGACGAGAGCCAAACCTTGAATTATGACTTTTTATTTAGGAAATTCAGTCGGCGCTCTCTGCCCATATTTCCTCTTAATTTTGTTTAGTGTTTAAGTATGTTCTTACACTTTTGTTTTACAAATAAATATCATTATTTTCACTACCTTACACCATCAGTGATTAGAGCCACGCGTGCAAAACAAGCCATAATCACAAATAGAACAGAAATCATGGACCATTGACACAACAGATGTGACTTTTATCATCTCCGATACGCTGACGGATGCTGGCTGATAACAGCACATTGATAACGATACTCATTATTTTATTTTTTTTAATTTCGTAGCTAGCCGATAAGCTGGAGAGAGATAGAGTATGATTGTGGTAGGAGTAAGAGAGACAGGTGATGCGTGATGGCCGCATGGACGTATCGTAGATTATCGGAAAGTGGTTTGTGCGACTTTTTCTCTCGTTTTCCTGATGATTGTGCGTTTGCGCATCCTGTGAGGGCCGTTGCGGTTAAGGTACAGCTCAGTGCAAGCCGTGATGAATATAAACGTGCACAATTAGGTATTATTTTACTCTCCATTAATAAAAGCTGATAGTAGAAGTAGCTTCTTCGGTTCTTGGCCTGATTCCACTTCAACCACCCGTCATAATTACCATCACACTAATATTATAATTAGATATATTTGTTCTTCTTCGGCCTCGACTTTGCCGGGTTTAGTATTCCAATCATCCGACCCCATTCATGTCAGTCTTCTGCGTCATATTCCGTAAGTCCCACACCGGGGTATCATAAAGTTTATGAACATGATATATCATCTAATAATTTATCAGGTCATAGCAATATCATACACAAATTTTAGATTATTTCATCATCATCATCATTATCACTTAATTTCAGCCGAAAGACGTCCACTGTTGGGCACAGGCCTCCCCAAGCGTCGCCACATTGACCGGTCCCGTTCCCGTGCGTCTCGCATTCATTGGATTCCGTACAGATTATTTCAAAATGAGATAAATAAAAATATATAATTTCGCGAGCTGGTATTTACAATTGATAATGTTTGAGATTGGAAACTACGTTAATCTGTATACATTCGTATTATTAGGTTATTTTGGCAATTCATGACAATTATCATTCTTTCGCTTGACATCTATTTAGGTATATTATGATTACAAGCATCATTCAGTAATTTATTTATTGAATTGGAATAGTGGCTCGTCGATGTGGTGACGCTTCGGGGAGGTCTATGTCCAGCGGTGAACGTCTTTCGGCAGATGCTATGATGATGGTGACTACTGGCTAATAGGTACTACAAAAAGCCGTAACTATCTAAATAATATTAAAGCCATTGTGTCTCGCGTGTATCCACGTTTTAGGAACTCCAGGATTTAACCTCGTCTCAGCAATCAATCTGCCACCCTTTTCCTTACTATGTTGGAATCTGCTTCGAGTCTAACCGGATGTGTATGAGTACGAGTATTTTACTGGGAGCTTCTGCCTATCTGCCCTCCACAATCCAGTAACTTACTTACTAACTTAGGATACTTCTAGGCAAGCGTGCTTCACCGTAGGCCACATCATCGCTTACCATCAGGCGAGGTAGTGGTCAAACGCGAGCCTATCGATAATAAAAAAAAAAACTGGGTAACACGGTACCACAAAATAATCACGGTAATCCTTAGCAAGACCTCGTCGCAAAACATTTTTTTTTTTTTTTTTTTAAAACGTTTCCCCACACTAGGAATCTCTTCCTGTATCGTGGGTGCGTTTACAAACATATAAACTAACATACACAACACCCAGAGCCGGAACAACTATTTGTAGGTCATACAAATATTTGTTCCGTGCGGGAATCGAACCCGCGACACGCAGCACAGCAGTCAATCACTCAACCTCTGCGCCAACCGTGCGCCAAATATATTTGTTTGTAACACAAAGGTGCGTACAATCTTGTGGTAAATGGTGTTATTAAATTATTATTATTTTCAAAATTAACAGACAATTTTACAGTTAAAAACATAACACTTAATCCTTCCTCAAAATAAATGAATTCACCTAATTATTACCCACCTAAGATGCACCAGTACATAATCAGAGATAGGTAATCGTGCGCAGAACCCGACGTGAGAATGTATTTATCTTCGCAGCATCCCAGCGGCCATTACTCACAGATACAGCACGAATATTAGCCCACGCTGAAATCTGATCCTGATCATCTGCGTCACTTTGACTTTTAAATTAACGGGACTCGTATCGTGAGATAGGGACACTAATCTTTGACTTTGAGTTTGTATTTAGGGGTAGGCAGATGTATGTAGGATATTACAGACTTACCTCGGTAAATCCTCTTCAATAAGGATTGAAGAGGATTTTTCGAGGTTAGCTCGTTTAGATTAATACGAATATTAGCCCACGTTGAAATCTGATCTTGAGGTTCTTTTGACTTTGGAGTATGTCAAATTCTATATAAGAATTTATTATGGCACAAAATCACATCAGTCGTACAGTTCCAAGTATGTAAGGATCGTAGCAGGTGGCGTTCTGTAGTTTCTGCCTACCCCCATGGGAAAAAGGCGTGAGTTTATGTATGTATGTATGTAGTAAAATTCCAAGGAGTAGATAAAATATGTAGTTGTGTATATTTAGCCAGATACTTATAATATTATAAAGAGGAAAGATTTATATTTTTGTATGTAACGAACCACTTAACCGATTTCAAAAAATCTTTCACTGTTGGGCAGCTACACTATCCCCGGGTAACATGGGCTACTTTTTATCCCTGTATTCCCACGGGAACGGGAACTACGCGAGGCGTCTGCTAGTCTTTGTTAAAGTTCGAACGAATATTATTTGAATTTTGATCTTGATACGTCACTTTGACTTTTAAATAAACGGAACTAGTATTGTGAGATAGGAGCACTAATGTGCTGAGATCTTTTAACATAACATCACGCTTGTGTTATCTGAAGATGTAGACAGAGGAGTAAGTACCTATACTCAATTCGCTAGTTGTTAAATTTATTGCATTCTTAATGAACACAGTTGGCATGCCCCTGTTTATGTGCAACAGCTTATGACATTAATTTAAACGCATATAATTCCTTTATCAGACTATCTGATGGCATTGATCAAAATCACCCAATTTTTTTTTCCTTTTTTTTACATACCAATTTGATAACACAACATACATTATGTACATAATATGTACTGCTATTTTTATTGATTATCGTTAAATTGTAAAGCGTAATCGTGACATCGGTAGCAAGCGATCGGCTGATAGGCATTGTTATCAGTTGTTATCACGATGGTCGCTACAGCAATCGTTAGCACACATTACATGTGTTGATATCTAATCATTGTGTTATATTTGTGTTATTTACTTGTTCTGTGTTGTTTGCATTCAGTTGGAATAAGTACCCTTTGATTTTAAAATTAAATTAGGTATCTAATGAAATCAATCCGCTGGATGGCCTATGACCAGCAGTGGACATCTTTCGGCTGAAATTATGATGATGTTGAGCTAATGATAAACTAAAAGCTTCAAATTGCTTCTTTCACAGAGGGAAGGCCTGTGTTTTAGCAGCGGGCACGTTACCTGCTGAATATGCTATGCTTCAAATGACAAGCAACGGAACACAGAAAAAGAGAATAGATTTATTTAGCACAAACTTAGAGGCTCACAACAAGTTTCCACAAATGACAGTTCTATTTGGTCCGTCAGTGAGATTATTAAATAGTATTGGTTCCGTATTTTTTGCTTTATTAATTAAAATGCGGCTTCCCTGGTAACTCATAAACGGCACAAATATGTGGATGTCTCTAACTATTCTCAATCTCTTATTTTTGTTTTTCTTTTCCTTCTTGTAATTAGTCTTTTTACAATGGTTTCCAATCATCTTTATTACTATTATTATTATTCAATTATCTTTGGTAAGAATAGTTACAGCACTGATAACAACATTTGTGCCACATGGTAAGTTAAGTTTTATTTTTATTTTACCTTTGTATAGATTCTTTTACCGATTGTTTCGTAAATGTGTGAACATTGTAGGCCTTCTAGATGCTTGTTAACTTTTTAATTCGTTTCATTTTCTTTTGTTTATATAATATATAATCTTTTTTTTGTTTTTTTTACGACTTATTGTCGGGCCTACGTTGACCCCCCATATCTAAGTACTAATGCTGTAACATGGAAATATTGTAAAAACAAACCATTTTTTTAAAGAGTAACTATGGAGTTTCTTGCCCGTTCTTCTCCATAGGAAACGACTAACCCGAACCGTGATAAGTGCCCATGTAGGCCTTTATGAAATAAAATAAATACTAGTATGTCCCTTTGTATATTTCTATAACAATTCGTGTGTGTGCCTTTGATTATTTAGTCCGTAGTTTTATAACACCTCAAAATTTCGGACATAACTCCTTAGGGTAAATAGGTCGTCCAGAAAAAAAAAATGTGCGCATTCGTCTTTCGAATTTTCAAATGCGATCGTCTTTTATTTCTGGATAGAAATGAGTAAATTTCATAGTGGAGATATGGTTCTATTGAACCATATCTATAAATGCTAGTATTATATTATCTGTGTCTATACATACATATACATCACTAGCTGTTGCCCGCGACTTCGTCTGCGAAGCATTAGTAATTCGATTAGCTTATTTTTTATATCGCAGCATAATATTGTTGGTTTTCCATACAAACTTCTACCCCTCTTTCCACCCCCTTAAGTAAGATTTCCGGGATAAAAACTATGCTCTGTCCTGCCCAGCGTCTCAAAATATCTCCGAACCAAATTGCATCTAAATTAATATTGGTTCAACGGTTTAAGCGTGAAAAGGTAGACAGAGAGACAGACAGAGTTACTTTCACATTTATATTATTAACTCAGCCCGCGACTCCGTTCGTGTGATGGCAACCAAAAATAAGCTGCTATTAAACCTGAGACAAACGGTCCAGTTCGGTAGTTCCAAACCGATGTAGAGGTCCCCATCCTAGTACCATTTGATTCTTCAAAGAAACTTTGACACCCCTAAATCGTCTTCTGGGGGTAAATTCGAAAAACGAATGATGCCATCCTTTATTATTTTGCGAAAGGAATAAGATTTTATACAAATAAATGTCTCCCTTTTAACCCTTTAAAAAGTTGAATTTCCAAAAAGCCCTCTTAAGTGCTCCCCAACGTCATAAAAAGAAGCTATGTGCAGTAATAGTAATCAAAAATCTTTACCACCCCGAAATCGTATTTTAAGGGTAGTTTCGAAAAACTAATTACTGAAAACCTTTATTTTTTATTTAGGTTGGTATTTATGTCAAGTTTCATATTTATTAACCCAAGAAATCAGATTCTTCAAAAAAATTAACATCCCCTAAATCTTTTTTTGGGGGGTAGTTTCAAAAAATAATAATAGCGACCTTTAGTATTCATTTAGGTTAGTATTTGTGGAAAGTTTCAAGTTTATTAACTGAAGTAATAAGATTCTTCAAAAACACTGTAATACCTCCTAAATAGTCATTTGGGGGTAGTTGCAAAAAACTAATAATAACAACCTTTATTGTTTATTTAGGATGGTATTTATGTCTAGTTTTAAGTTTATTCACCCAAGAAATCAGATTCTTCAAAAAAACTAACATCCCCTAAATCTTATTTTGGGGGTAGTTTCAAAAAATAATAATAGCGACCTTTATTATTCATTTAGGTTAGTATTTGTGGCAAGTTTCATGTTTATTCACCCAAGAAATCAGATTCTTCAAAAAAAATAACATCCCCTAAATCATCTTTTGGGGGTAGTTTCGAAAAACTAACAATGGAAGTCTTTATTGTTTATTTAGCTTAGTATTTATGTCAAGTTTCAAGTTTATTAACTGATGTTATAAGATTCTACAAAAACACTGTAATACCTCCTAAATCGTCTTTTGGGGGTAGTTGCAAAAAACTAATAATCACAAAATTATTTTTTTATTTAGGATAGTATTTATGTCAAGTTTCATGTTTATTCACCCAAGAAATCAGATCCTTCAAAAAAAATAACATCCCCTAAGTCGTCTTTTAGGGGTAGTTTAAAAAAATAATAAGAGCAACCTTTATTATTCATTAAGGTTAGTATATTAGTGGCAAGTTTATTGACCCACGAAATCAGATTTTTCAAAAACACTGTAATACCTCCTAAATCGTCTTTTGGGGGTAGTTGCAAAAAACTAATAATGACAACCTTTATTGTTAATTTAGGATGGTATTTATGCCAAGTTAAAAGTTTATTCACCCAAGAAATCAGATTCTTTAAAAAAACTTCCATCCCCTATATCTTCTTTTGGGGGTAGTTTCAAAAAATAATAATAGCGACCTTTATTATTCATTTAGGTTAGTATTTGTGGCAAGTTTCAAGTTTATTGACCCAAGAAATCAGATTTTTAAAAAACACTGTAATACCTCCTAAATCGTCTTTTGGGGGTAGTTGCAAAAAACTAATAATCACAAAATTATTTTTTTATTTAGGATAGTATTTATGTCAAGTTTCATGTTTATTCACCCAAGAAATCAGATCCTTCAAAAAAAATAACATCCCCTAAGTCGTCTTTTAGGGGTAGTTTAAAAAAATAATAAGAGCAACCTTTATTATTCATTAAGGTTAGTATATTAGTGGCAAGTTTATTGACCCACGAAATCAGATTTTTCAAAAACACTGTAATACCTCCTAAATCGTCTTTTGGGGGTAGTTGCAAAAAACTAATAATGACAACCTTTATTGTTAATTTAGGATGGTATTTATGCCAAGTTAAAAGTTTATTCACCCAAGAAATCAGATTCTTTAAAAAAACTTCCATCCCCTATATCTTCTTTTGGGGGTAGTTTCAAAAAATAATAATAGCGACCTTTATTATTCATTTAGGTTAGTATTTGTGGCAAGTTTCAAGTTTATTGACCCAAGAAATCAGATTTTTTAAAAACACTGTAATACCTCCTAAATCGTCTTTTGGGGGTAGTTGCAAAAAACTAATAATCACAAAATTAATTATTTATTTAGGATGGTATTTATGTCAAGTTTCATGTTTATTCACCCAAGAAATCAGATTCTTCAAAAAAAATACCATCCCCTAAATCATCTTTTGGGGGTAGTTTCAAAAAATAATAATAGTGATCTTTATTATTCATTTAGGTTAGTATTTGTGGCAAGTTTCAAGTTTATTGACCCAAGAAATCTGATTTTTCAAAAACACTGTAACACCTCCTAAATCGTATTTTGGGGGTAGTTGCAAAAAACTAATAATCACAAATTTTATTGTTTATTTAGGATGGTATTTATGTCAAGTTTCATGTTTATTCACCCAAGAAATCAGATTCTTCAAAAAAATTAACATCCCCTAAATCATCTTTTGGGGGTAGTTTCTAAAAACTAACAATGAAAGTCTTTATTGTTTATTTAGATTAGTATTTATGTCAAGTTTCAAGTTTATTAACTGAATTAATAAGATTCTTCAAAAAAACTGTAACAACCCTAAATTGTCTTTTGGGGGTAGTTTCAAAAAATAATAATAGCAACCTTTATTATTCATTTAGGTTAGTATTTATGGCAAGTTTCAAATTTATTGACCCAAGAAATCAGATTTTGCCATACAAATGTTAACAACCCCTAAATCATTATTTGGGGGTAGTTTCAAAAAACTAATAATGTCAATCTTTATCATTTACTTAGAATAATATTTTTGTTAAGTTTCAAGAATTTTGGTCGAAGGAATTAGATTTTCCATACAAACTTTCAACCCCCTTTTTATCCCCTTAGGGGTGGAATTTCCAAAAATCCTTTCTTAGTGCACACTTACGCCACTTGAGGAACCTTTCTGCCAAATTTCATGCTTCTAGGCTTAGCAGTTTTGGCTGTGCGTTGATTGATCAGTCAGTCAGTCAGTCAGTCAGTCAGTCAGTCAGTCAGTCACCTTTCGCTTTTATAGATATAGATTATACAAACGTACATAGCATATTTGCTATGTACGTTTTTGTATAGCTTAATGCCTCGCTCGGACATCAAACCAAGGTGTTTATAAGAATCACTACGGCCCCGGGCCCACTAATATTCTCATAACCACACCATACAGACATTTATCCTCTCACTCTTAGATGATATCTCTGACCCCCACATATTTGTAAGGGCTCGTATTACAACGTGTTTCGTTTGTTTTATAGAACAAAAAATCTTAAGAATAGCCACATTGTAGTCAATTGTAAAGACTTTTCATAACATAAATATAACATAGCACACTCATAATTCACCAGTAATGTTTAAGTGTGACCCTAATGCCATCTAGCGAGAACAAATCCAGACTACGGACTTCTATTTGGTATTTGTACCTACTAACTTAAAAACTCGATTGATGTCAAATTCATAGATTCCGTATTTAAAATAGAGTAGGTAACACAAATTAAACGCAAGTAAACCAATTTAAGCAGATAAAACTTGATTGACAATTTGTAACATTGATTTATCGATAATTTTTGTTACAGAAACTGAGTACATACACACAAACACTTTAACATACTTATTAATGTTTACGTGTCAAGTATGTCACAAGGCTATATCTCAGAAATATTTTTGTAAGAATGCATTTAGACTAATATTTGAAAATCTTCGCTACCTTCATCTTTGTCTGTATCCTGACAAGCATTTATTTTGTCACCTATATTGTTTGCAAATAAAAAAAAAATACTTCTAATCACAATTTTAACCAGGCACACATCATGCAAGCTCAATTAAACCTAACTTTACTGCATCAGGTTCGATCGAAAACCTAGATAACCTAAATTTATTGACCCTCAGATTGATAAACAGTTAGATGTTATCATTCGAAAGCGATTTATGTACCAACATGTGTCCTGTAGCCGTGGGATGAAGATGTGGTCACTCTTGTTTTGTTCTTGACAGGCGACACGAGATGGCGTTGTTTTCAAAAAAGGTAGATTGAGATCGGATTAAAAAGATTGTAAGAGATTTCTTTTTTTTAAGTTGTGTTATTTTGTTGCATGCAATGATTTTAAAACGTATAAAACTTGGTTGGCATGTTGGTATGATTGTTATGGAATGCAATCATGTTCGGTAACTAGTACAAACTCTGGTTTTCCTATTTTAATCGAAATTATGTGTAGTTAATTTTTCATACTGCATAAAATTAAATAATAATCAACAGATTTTAGGTTATGCAATAATTTCCTTCCTGCCTGGCCTTCGAATATCTATATTTATAACTTGAGTACGATCACAAAATTTCATGCAGTGGAAGGTGACATCTTAATTGGATGGCTTACACAATACAAAAAAAAATACTGCAAATAAATTACGAAAAGCCTCCACAGTTGAATAAAATGTAGTTTTATAGAATTTAAGATACTGGAGGCTAAGTTTTAAAAGAGATTAGGTAAATACAAGAGCTATTAAACTATTATCTATTAAATAACTAAGACTGAAATGAATACGCAACCATTTTTTTTTCTACGTTCAAATCATTGTAAATCCAAATGGCAAGTTATAAAGATATCTATAATATCAAAAAATTAAATATGTATAATCATATTTTAAATATGCTCCTCCACTACCTTAAATAACACAGCGGTCATATATTCAATAAAAATTCCATCCCTTTGAACAAAATATTATAAAACGAAAAACAAGCTAAATCTTCGTATTCCGGCATTTCTAAACCTAGCCAATGAAGGTAAAAATTATAAATCTCCCTTTATCGATTAAATTTCTTATCTAAATGTATATCTGGAAATGATCGATCAAGCAGCTATCGATAAACCGGGCTCATGCGATTACGGGACGAGATATAGATCAAATTACATGGATGTTGTGTGTTTACTACACGTGGAAGACATACTGGATCTTGTCCGTTCTCCGTGGAGTTCCTTATCCGTTCTTCTCCACAACAATCTAACTTTGCAAATGAACAGTAAAATCAATTATTATTATTTTACCCGACTACAGCGAAGCAAAAAGGAGGGACCTTAGTCAAAGTCAAATCGTTTATTTCAATTAGACCTACGTTTGAATGTCAACATTTTAAATATTATTATTTATACGAAATTATTATTACAAAAATAAATCATACTTGGGTCTAATTGAAATAAACGATTTGATTTTGACTTTGACCGTGTCTAGAATGGAACTGTGAGTATTAACTACAAACCCCCGATTTCTCAATGAAGTGTTTGAAGTTGAGTATTTGTCAAACTCTACTTTAGCCTGAAAACCTGTAAAAATTGGCATCAAAGTATTATTTGACACGTTCTTAACTCTAAATACTCAATTCAGAAACCCTCAACTTATTATTAATAATTAAAATACTAGAGAGAGAAAATAACTAAGTAGAAAATAGGTGCTTGCATGCACTAACACAAACGTGTACCGTGTGTGTATTTACCTCAAAACCATAGTAGGAAATGGTCACTAAACATACTAACAGGATGATGAAATGAAAAAAATTAAACTTCCTTTTAAGTAGAATACAGCTTGTGATTTACCTATGTTTTCGTTTATATTTTTTATTTATTATTATTATTTATTGTTTATCAACTAAATAAACAATATAAATAAAATATTGCCAGTTGAATCCTTTTTAATTCATTAGGAAAAATACTTTTAAAGTTTTTGCACTATAGATACATTATTGGATGATCGTATTATTTTATCTTCACACGTTAAACCTATTCAATTTCGAACGAACTATGAACGCCTATCCTAACTCGAGATTTTTTAGGACTTTAGTATTTTTTATTTATTTATTATAGGCTCGCGCTTGACCACTAACTCACCTAATGGTAAGCGATGATGTGGCCGACGTTGGAGCACGCTTGCCTAGAAGTAACCTATTGAGCACCAAATTCCATTCTCCCCTGCAGGTGTACTCAACTAGTAGCCTATCTAGACTTCATTAGTGTGCGTTTATCGACATGTCCTTATCGATAGATCACTATCGACTAGCCTAGCGATTTTAATCCTGCATCGATAACAGTTATCACAAGCTTGCTTAATTCTTTATCAAGATATCTGCTGAAATTCAGTGGAATAAAATTTCTTATCCGTAATAATTTTGTTATTTTAATTAGGAAATGGAAATAGATTTTGATGATCGCTACATCAGCCGAAATTTCATAGAAAATAAAGTCTTTCTTGTGTACGTGATTCATATCAATTTGATCGACAGATACGTCGGTGGTATGATTATAATTAAATTATTTAAAGTATAGATTTTCTCTGCGATCTATTTAGTGATTAATTGATAGATACAATTAATTATAGATTCCCTCTGATTATAGATTGGCGGTTTAGCAGGGATAGCCTTCCGAGTAAATTTATTATCGTTTTGTATATTCGCAACAGCGTTCACGCACACATTCCTATGCTAAAATAGGCTATTGTACAAATTTGACAAATAGAAATGAAAAAAGAAATAGGTACATAGGGGCATAGTATATATCTTTCTTTTTCAGTTTATGGAATATTTTTAGGGTTCCGTACCTAAAGGGAACCCGGACCCCTAAACCCCCCCTAACCCTATTACTGAGACTCCGCGGTCCGTCTGCCTGTCTGTCTGTCTGTCTGTCACCAGGCTGTATCTCATGAACCGTGATAGCTAGACAGTTGAAATTTTCACAGGTGATGTATATCTGTTGCCGCTACAACAACAAATACTATAAACAATATAAAATAAATATTTAAGGGGGGCTTCCATACAACAAACGTCATTTTTTTGCCGTTTTATACGAAAATGGTACGGAACCCTTCGTGCGCGAGTCCAACTCGCACTTGGCCGGTTTTTTTTTTTAATTGGTCTAATATTGGAGGAGGAAATAGGCGAGAGCCAAACCTCGAATTATGACTTTTTACTTAGGAAATTCAGTCTGGTACTGATGCTTCTGACGGTACGCATCATCATCATCATATCAGCTGAAATACGTCCACTGCTGGACATAGGCCTCCCCCAAGCGTAGCCACATTGACCGGTCCCGTGTGTCTCGCAGCCAGCGGATCCCCGCAACCTTCACCAGGTCATCGGTCCACCTGCCGGTACGTATGCGACTTATGAATACATACATACGTGGAATGCAAGAAGAATTTATTACAGTCCGATGAATGGCGAAGGTGTCTTATTTAAAACTAGATAATTAAAATGATAGTCAAAAACAGTCGCCCACACACAAAAACCCACTTACACACACACATCATCAACACGTGCACGCATACACACACCATCACACACACGCACACACACACACAAACATATGCAAAGTTATTGCAGACCAAAAGAGCATGCGCATCTTTAAATATTCACAAATGGAGTAAAAATTTATCACAGAGCCTATAAAGTTTGGAATTAAAATCTATTGTGTATTCTCTGAGTTCTTTAGGTAATTTGTTATAAATTTGTACTGTAATATTAAAACAATTTTTATCGCAAATATTAAGTTTGTTTCTTGGAACTACAAGTGGTTTTTGAACAACTTTCCTTAATAACGCCTTTTCGTCTTTTTTTTCTACAAGCAATGAAAGGTTATCCTTCGAAAACCACAAGAAATGGAGGATTCTCGAGCAAAAAAGATGTGTTACTAGACCAGTTTATAATCAAACAATCTTTTATCTCTTTGATAGAAGGTAGGTAGCCAGATCAATAACTAAGCAAGGTCGCCTATTGGATGATTGAGTATGCGCAGGAGTCGCGAAGTCGTGATAGGTACTGCTATGTATTCATTTGAATTTCAAATCATTTTAAAACATATAAATTAGTTGGACACGTACTATTAATTAATGTAGGAGTGCTAAACGTCTAATAAATTACAAACGGGTCATCTTGTAATCAAAATACGGACTCAGTGATAAAATGAATTAATTTTATTATCATTATCAGAGCTAATGAATGACAATGTATTATCCTAATCTTATATACACACATATAACACCTTTAATATTAAAATTCATGAATATATTAATTCTAAAAATATAAAATTGACACGTGTATCTATTTATTAAAGACCTTATAGAAAAAAATACTTAAAGCTATGGAGTGGCATTAAATTTGTTGAAATCAACACATAGTTATTAGATTTCTTGTTTATTCTGTTATTATTTATTATCTGTGTAAGGATCTGTCATACGTCTCTTCTCTCTACGTATATCTTGTTGACTGGTAGAGAATGCCTCAGGCATTAAGTTCGCCTATGTACTTTTATGTTGCATGAAGTTTCAATAAATAAATAAATATATCTGGGTTTTTGGCGGGATTTTTTCGAGTGAAGTTCAGCGGCTGTTAATATTATCTGCAAATTGATTCCTAGTGGATATTGTGATATAAAATTGGTGTAGTTTTGTGTCTCAACTGTCTACGCAACTGGACAATATGTGAAATCATTGACAGAAGCGATCTCAGGATAGTCGAGCGGAGAATTTTATTGTAGTATTGACTACCTCCGCAAAGCTTACTGGGAAGGCTGACTCGATACAATTTGCTGCCAAATACTCCAAAAACCATTAGAATCTGTTACACCCGTATTCTAATGCATACTAAAGAATGTTAAAATTGCACTGAAGACGAGGCGGTATGGTCCAAGACCTTAGCCTGCCCGAAAAGGGCGAACAAAAAAAAAAAAACTACGTATATCTCCCATATTATATTATTTTACTCTTTGACGTATATCCTGTCGGCTCTGAACGACACCTTTCATGTGAGTTACAGTAAAATACTAATAAAACAAGCAAATTGTATCAATTACCAGCCTGCATTATCTACAGTCCATTTACAAAGAAAACAAAATAATGAAAAGGCAAATTTGAGCTTTTCACTGCATTCCCTGCCGGAGTCTGTGTTTGCTGATAGCTACAACCTCTCTCTAAGTCAAGAGTGAATAGGTTACTTCTAGGAAAGTATGCTGTAACCAAAGACCTTATACTTCTTACTACTAGACTGTGCACTATGGCGCAAAAAACGGTCCGAGCGAGAGGGCTCCCGTTGGTAGTGTGTCACTTTCTAATGAGGTGACCATGACCAAACATAACAAGGGACAAATTGATTGTAAAAACAATGGTGTAAGTATCCCGATATATGTATGTCGGGTTTGGTCAATAGTACGGACGTCAAAACAAATCGCAAGCACGCCACCTGGCGGCAAAGCAAGAACAACTACGCATTGGCGCGCTATTTCTAACCACTGGCGTGGTGGGGAACATAGAATATGGCAGTTGAGTACTGAACGCCGTAGAGCTAACACGTCGTAGAATCAGTGTCGATCCGTAATATTAGTAAGCAGGAATGTAACTGAGTTGTGACTATTTAAATAAACCCAGTGTATCGAATAACTTCTGTGATTTCATTTGCACGATTGTACCCAACGACCTGCCCACACACGATGTCTTAACCTAAGGGAATACATCCTGACTTCCCGATGGTTTGCATCTATCGGCCAGCCTTGATGCGACATGTATATATCCTACCTAACTCCACTATCTAAACCTACCAAATTCAAGGAAAAAAAAGAAACGTGTGTATATTTTTTGGAATCTACATCACTTACCGTACGGTGTCGGGCATAAAGAATTTCAACAGCCCATGTTTTTCCATTGGTGTCATAAGAGGCTACTAAGGGACAAACCAGAGAATGGGCAGTAGCGTTCTCTGTGTATTTGTAACAACCATACTGGGATCGCCAACCCGCCTGCAAAGCACTCCCCATGAATAGCACAAATAAAACATAGCCCCTAGTGCCCGGAAGCCTGCCTAACCTCGACTACGGTAGCGGTCTAGGTTACGGTATGGCAAGGGGTGCAAAGAATCCCGGACGAGATCCGGCTACCCCAACAAATACGTGGGACACTCAGAAAGTTTTGCGAAACTAAAAAAAATTGTTCTATACGTACATATATTTTTATTAAATCTTTTCAAAGTACTTTCCACCAGCCTCTATACAAAGATTCATGCGCCTAAACCAGTTTTCAAAACACTTTTTCCAGTCCGCCGCAGACACCTCGTTTACAGCCTGCTCGAACGCAGCCAGCGCATCTTCCGGCGACGAAAATTGTATCCCTTTGAGCAGATTTTTTATTTTTGGGAATAAAAAGAAGTCACACGGTGCTAGATCAGGGCTGTAAGGAGGGTGACCCAGGAGTTTGACTGGCGTGCTGTCCAGGAAGTCCCTCGTTTTGAGTGCGGTGTGCGCAGGTGCATTGTCGTGGTGGAGCAGTAGCCCGCGGAGCCCTGTGTTTGGTCGCTTGTTGCTTATAACAGAGAAAACTTCTGGCAAACATTTGGTAGTATACAATTCGGCATTAATGCTTCTTTGATCCCGTAAGGGAATTGATACCAAGTGGCCAGTCAAATTAAAAAAGCTAGCGATCAAAATCTTACCCCCGCTTCTAGATCGCTTCACTTTGGTAGGCGTTGGCTCATTTTGAAACACCCAAACAGTCGACTGGCGCTTGGTTTCTGGGTCGTATTGATAAATCCAGGACTCATCACCTGTAACGATGTCGTAAACACGCCGAGACGAGCCTGCTTCAAATTTGTTAAGCATATCACGGCACCATTCCACCCGGGCCTGCTTCTGAGCATCGGTGAGGTTGTGCGGCACCCAGCGTGATACTATCCTCCTCACGCGAAGATGGCTGTGTAGAATCTCGTGAACGCTTCCCGATCCAATCTTCAATATGTGTTGAATCTCCTGATATGTAATTCGCCTATTGTCTTGGATTAAATTTTTCACTGCTAGCACGTTTTCTTCGGTAACAGCCGTCAAAGGGCGACCGCTTCTTTCGTCATCCCCCAAAGTTGGTCGACCGCGCTTGAATTCGTTATACCAACGATACACGGTTGCCTTGGAAGGGCCTTCATCCATGAATGCCATTTGAAGTCTATCGTACGATTCATCCGGTTTCAGGCGACACTTGAAATCGTATAAAATCATAGCTCTAAAATGTTCCCGGCGCAGATCCATATTTCAGTGAGACACAATACTTTGAATTAACTCGCAAAAAATGTGGAGGGAAATTTTGAAATTGGAACTTACTTATTTTTACTTATAAATAATCATATTTTCGAAAAACATTATAACTGGCCAGTCTCCCATATATAAAAACTTTTTTTCGCAATACTTTCTGAGGGGCCTGGTACCAACGACAGGAACTGGCAACGTACAACATGTACACACTCTGGACTCCGGACCGACGATAAGATCACCGAACTCGAAGAGGAATTGAGCAGTTTACGATGGAGTATTATAGGGTTATCTGAAGTTCGAAGAGAGGGGGGGACTCGATAAACCTCAAATCCCAAGTCTGGATAAGTCTTGTTCTTCAAGACCCATCGTATAGATAGGAACAAAAAGCTCTCTGATCTTACTCTCAAGCTCATGAAGGAGAGGCGTGAGATGATCCTGCAGTCTTCAGACGATGCTTTGATATACCCCAAAGGATCTCAATTATTTCAGTTAATGTGTAGTTGCGTAGACAGTTGAGAAACTTAACTTCATAAATTTTATTCCACTAGGAATCAATTTTCGAATAATATTAACAGCCGCTGAATTTTACTCGAACAAAACCCGCCAAAAACTCCACAAACCTGGTGGTCCTACATTTAGTATTACCAGGCCCAAACATTTAAAAGTACTACTCTTACTCAGTATTAATGAATTATTTTTTAAATACAATGAATTGATGAATTAAAGGAACTGTAAAAATATTTAAATACGCTTCAAAGTTTCATAGACTTTGAAACGTATTTGAATATATTTTTTATTCGTTCGTTTTGGTATTACATAAAAAAAGAAAATATAAAATTTTCTACCATTTCTACCAAACCCAATGATTAGTTGAGCTGGCAAGATGTCAGACAAGGACACACTACCAGCGGGCACCCTCTCGCTCAGGACCGCTTTTGGTTAGCTACCGCTTATAAGGGAATAGCTAACCTAGATGTATGGTAATAGATTTCATTTTAGCTAAACAAAAATTTTTGGTGCACGGTCTAGTAGTAAGAAATACGTATAAGGTCTTTGGCTGTAACGTCGACCACATCATCGCATACCATCAGGTGAGATACTTTGTGGTCAAACGCGAGCCAATGAATCATAAAAAAACCTTGTGTTTTTTGTAATGAAAATATTTCCGGTAATTTTATTATTATTTTATTTTTCAAAAATCTATCTGCCTAGTTTTTTTCCCAACTACATTGGGGTGGGCTTCCAGTCTTACCGGATTCAGCTGAGTACCGGTGTATTACATGGAGCGACTGCCTATCTGACCTCCACAACCCAGTAACTGGGTAACACGGTATGACGGTACCCCTTGGCAAGACTGTTGTCAGATCTCAGGCTTCTGACTACCCGTAACGACTGTCAAAGATCTTCAAATGACAGCCGCGACCAACGGCTTAACGTGCATTCCGAGGCACGGAGGCAACCTGGTATGTTGAAATGGTCACCCATCCACGGGCAGACCTCGACTTTTTATTTTGTCAAAAATCTTGAAAGTAATTTAGGATTACTTTTAACTTTATACTCCTGCTTAAAAAACAACAATTTATAATTTATCGACCAGATGATCGAACCTACACTGACCAACAGGAAAATCGAGGTGCGACCAACAACAGGACCAACAACGAGGCAATTATTATATAAATTGTGCACTCAATAATATAAAGGTAAAATTATGTGTTATTATGTTTGTAAAGAGTAATCTCAAGAAGTTCTGATACAATTACCAAAACTCTTTCATTGTTAGAACTATATTGTAAAAATGATACTTTTAATCTCATAAAAAATCGAAGTCGCGGCAAAATAGCTAGTTATATAAAATTGTTTTTTCCTAGAAAAACCCTAAATAATCTATAATAAATCTATGAACTATCCTTGTTAACCAAAGGTTAAGCACATGAACTTCCGTTAAATTTTACAACATGGAAAATACGAGGCAATTATTTCAATAAACTTGATGATTAGAATAGTGAATTATTATGAAAAATAACTTTATTGCCTTTGAAACTGAGTTGTGTTTTCCTTATGAGGTTATACGGAACTCTGAGGTACGAATATGTTGAGGTTAATTCCTGGCTTATCACGTTATCAGACGTCCATGTTTGAAACAATATGTCCGCCTTGTACCTACTTACCTTTTAGAATAACGTACTTAAAAACAAATGAATACTCAAATCAAATGTTACTTGAGTATTCATTTGTTTTTAAGAGCGGACTCTAGTCAACGGGAATTTGAAAAATAGGTATTTGAAGAAACTATTGCCGTCGCGTCACCTCCAACATCACCCCGTAAAGTGCGAAAGGGACAACTGCAGCTCAGGCTGATTTTACCTACAAAAACTTTGACTAAAAGACGTTTCGTATTCTGCTGTTTTCTTCATGAAAACTGGTCTGATCTAAAAAAATCTTATATCAAAATTTAGAGGAAAAGTATATCTATGCTCCTATCATTTCCTTTTTTGTTAAAAACTTATAAATTTTGTCTGAAAGTCTTCTGAACATGGCGGTAAAAACGGGCAATTTTTTCGGATTTTTGTATTGGCATATTTCTTTTTGTGATTATGTTTTGGAAAAAAGGAAATGATACAGGCACGTATTAATTAGACCTAGATTTTATGGAAAAAAATCATTGCTAATTTGTTTTGAATTGCGAATGTGTTTGTATGGAGAAAGTCTCACTAGAGTCCCCTCTTAAATACGTATATTTATCATTCGGAAATGTCTCATGCTGACTTTTTAGGGTTCCGTACCCAAAGGGTAAAAACGGAACCCTATTGTTTTCTTTCTTTTTCTTTTCTTTTTTTTTTTCTAAGACTCCACTCTCTGTCTGTCTATATGTCTGTCACCAGGCTGTATCTTATGAACAGACAGTTGAAATTTTCACAGATGATGTATTTCCGTTGCCGCTATAACCACAAATACTAAAAACAGAATAAAATATTTTTTAAGTGGGATTTGTTTGCCGATTTTTTGCGATAATGGTACGGATCCCTACGAATTCATGAATAGCCGTGTATTATCGTTGTGTGGAAAGAAGCAGTGTTGCGTGGTTTAGAAGTAAGTGCAAAAACAGACAAAGGCAGATAGTGAGTTTGTTTTACACTATTTAGAAATCATGCATGCAGACATGATGTATGGAAACTAAACTTCTGATGGAATATCCAATGGATCTGTCCGACGACCGACATCATAACATATTGTCCATCGATTCGATATCAAGAGTTGAGTAAAGTTTGACAGGTGTCCATTGTAGAGATGACATTGACAGATCCTTGGACAGTGTGTCAATGACAAATAGAATTGAACTGCTGAAATGTGAAGAGAGCTATATAAATCTAAACTGATATTATAAAGGGCAAAAATTGAATTATTTTTTGTAAATGTGTAACCTCTGGAAGTACTGCCGATTTCGGAAATTCTTTGATAGAATATACTACAATATCGTTGAATGTCATCATCATCATATCAGCCGAAAAACATCCACTGGTCATCACAGGAAATTCTTTGATAGAATATACTACAATATCGTTGAATGTCATCATCATCATATCAACCGAAAAACATCCACTGGTCATCACATTGACTGGTCTCGTGCGTCTCCCATCCAGCGGACTCCCGCCACTCTCACCAGGTCATCGGTCCTCCTAGTGGGATGCCTTCCAACGTAGCGTATTCCGGTTAGCGGTCCCCACTTCAATCTTTTCTGCCATCCGTTCTGCGAGTAACCTACCTACCTTGCCCACTGCCACTTAAGTTTGGCTATTCTTCGGGCTATGTCGTAACCTTGGTTCTCTTGCGAAAGTCTTCATTTCTGATTCGATCACGCAAGGAAACTCCGAGCATAGCCAGAGGGCTATGGTCGGAGTTCATTGCTCTCTCTCCTTTGGGTGACTTTAAGCCTTTTGATGTAACCCTTTTTTATCCCGAAAATATTACCCTATACTGCTCAGAATGTGGGTCTATGAAGAGTGGAAGCTTACCATCAGCTGACTGAGATGGGTAGTGATCAAACGCGATCTAGCTATCAATAATAAAACTAGCGGCTCTGTGAGTTGACCTCGCGAGTCTGTCTTTTTGAACTAACATTATCGTTAAAAAAAATCCATATAATTAGCGAACCTTCTCACAAAATTTCACGAGAATCGGTTACGAAATGCGACCTGTAGAATAGAATACGGACATCCGCAGGCTTATTACGTATCTTTTGCAAGAGCAAAACGATAGCGATCAAACGCTTTATGTCATAAAAGTCGGAATTACCTGCAGTGTAGGTATGGTAGGTCCTACACAATCGTTTGCTAATCGCTCGCTGTTTGTCAAATGCACTTATTTAAAAAATAAAACCGCCAACAACTCTCAAACTTTTGTATTGTAGAGCAATTATTGCGCAAAAATTGCTAGACAGCCTGCCAGACATACGAAAGCATTTTTGTCCAAGCTGAAATGGAAACGCTTCGCTAACGCTTCGAGCTCGCTCTTTCAGAAATTACTTGTGTGCGATATTGTGATCAAAGTCGCAGATAGACAGCTTGTACGACATATGGATTCAAATGATTCGACCGAAAAAAATTGCTACCTAAAGTAAAATTTTTCAAACACATCTCATAACCTTGCAACCCTAATTGAATATAACCCTCCACGGTCACTTATACCCGTCCGTTTATAATGGCCATCAACCCTCAGAAGTCAAAACGGGCCACGCGCGCTCCATGGGAACCAAGGGTGCGAAGAAAAATCACGGGGGGTTGACTCCCTAACCGCTAACATATGGACATAAAGACCCCGAGCGATTACGGGTTTTGGAGACAATTTGTTAATGTTTGGAGTTTTTGAATGCTTATAGGCAAATAATTAATCAGTATTAAGAATTTTACTGAAAACAAACCGGCCAAGTGCCAGTCGGATTCGCGCACAAAGGGTTCCGTACCGTTATCACAAAAAACAGTAAAAAATCACGTTTGTTGTATGGGAGCCCCACTTAAATATTTATACATACATACATACATAAACTCACGCCTTTTTTCCATGGGGGAAAAAAGGCATATTTTTAAATATTTATTTTATTCTGTTTTTAGTATTTGTTTTTATAGCGGCAACAGCAATACATCATCTTTGAAAATTTCAACTGCCTAGCTATCACGGTTCATGACAGACGTACAGAAAAACAGACGGACCGCGGAGTCTTAGTAATAGGGTCCCGGTCTTACCCTATGGGTACAGACAGAACCCTAAAAAAAATAGTCGTACTGAGCTTATCTTCGTAAGTAATTAGGAAATCAAGAATTCATGAATAGAGACTATTATTTGGTGTCAAACTAATATTCTTTTTATATCTTTTTGTGATATATATTTCAAATAGGTACCTATTATACCAAGACAAATTTACAAAAATCGTTTACAAAATATTAAAAAAAAACAATTACTGCAATACACCTATTTTTTATGTATCGCTTTTGATTATAAAAAAACCGGCCAAGTGCGAGTCGGACTCGCGCACTAAGGGTTCCGTACTTGGTAAATTGCGGTTTACGATTTATGACGTATTAAATAAAAACTACTTACTAGAACTCGTTCAAACCAATTTTCGTTGGAAGTTTACATGGTAATGTACATAATATATTTTACAATGGTAATGTACATAAAAAACAGAAAATTAATAAAAAATAGAAAACTATAAGTTATTAAGCAATCACTTAATTAAAATATTATACAAAGATGATTTATAGAAAACACATAAATAAAATAACTAAAACTATAAGTTAATAAACAATCACTTAATATAAATATTATACCAAAAATGATTTATAGAAATTAACACATTATAAAACAAAAATGCCTAGTTTAAATTAATATAAAATACAAAATTATGTCAATAATTTACTCTAAATACCATATTTAATATCAATGACGGTAATTTTGAATATATTTACATACAAAGTGAAGATATAGTCATAGATCATATTACCATATTTATAGTCTGTGCCGTTATTTCTATATTTTAAGTTAGGAGATATTGACACCTGATAAGAGTTTTTCTGCTACTGCAACTTATTATTTTATTAAATATTTACCCGACTGCCGAAGGAGGGTAATGTGTTTATCAGTCTATGTAAGCCTATATGGCGTTCCAGAGACCAAACGCGTTGGTCGATTTTGATGATTCATACGTCAATTGATTCGTCTTAACCCTGTGAGTGTCATAGGCTACATTAAAATTGGACAATAGAAAAATAGCGGATTTTGGGTGCCTTATTGTGGGGGCCCAAATATTTTTATTCTTCCAAACCCATCGTTCGGGGTATCAAAATAAAGGGTTTTAAGAGTCGATTTCAAAAATATACAACACTTATATGTTTAAATGTGTTTAATTCGAAAAAAAACTAATTAAAAAGTTATAATTAAAAAAAGTTAAATCAAAAAACCCGACTGCTTCAAAAGCGAACTAAAAAGTCGTAAACTAGGAAAAAATCATGCTGTGCAGGCGGAGGATACACCAGATTTTGGTCAGCCAGCCCGCGAATATGTGTCCTCCGACTGCACAGCATGATTTTTTCCTTGTTTACGACTTTTTAGTTCGCTTTTGAAGCAGTCGGGTTTTTTGAATTAACTTTTTTTTTATAAAATAATTTCCTGTGATTGACAAGAGCAGTGGTAGCTCAGTTGTAACGGCCGCGACTTACAAGTTGTAGGTTCGAACCCAGGCAGGCGCTTTACCTTGTGTAAATTATGTCATCAACACTTCTCTCAAAAAGGTGACGGAAAACATCGTGAGGAAACCGGCATGTCTTAGAACCAAAAAAATCGAAGACATGTGACATCCACCAATATGCACTGGGCCCGGAGTGGTGGATTACGGCCTATTCCCTCTCACAGAGAGAAGACCTGCACCATAGATAAAAATGTCTATGGCCTGCAACGCACAACGGACCAAATGCGACACGAAGTGCGGAAAAGTGGTCCATGTATCTATCCTATCCTGTGATTCACAAAAATGGGACTACCCTCATAACGGTCCGAACTGTGCCACATACAAAAACATACAGTCGAGTTCAGAACCTCCTCATTTTTGAAGTCGGTTGATAATAACTACCGCGGTAAAAGTTTGCTCTATAATTAATTAAAAGGGTAACTATCGGTCTTCGTAATTGATATTATAACTTGTTTTCGGGTTTTGTCAAAATTGTACTTGTTGGATACGAAACAGAATCTTCATTTCAGCCTAAAATAAATTAATTTTCCTTTCAAATAAACAATTACTTTCTAATCCCTGTTAAATTAAAATGAAATTAAAAAACCCCTATTTAAAGAGGAAAATGCGCATAAATTTGAAAAGAGTCAACCGATTTCCATACAAAAAAAAACGATATCAAAATCTGTTCAACACAAATACACTGATACACACGTCAAACTTACTATAACAGCCCTCTTTTTCAGTCGGGGGTTAAAAAGGGGTCTTCTTTTTTAAAACATCATAGTATGTCTAATCCATACTAATATTATAAATGCGAAAGTAACTCAGTCTGCCTGTCGGTCTGTCTGTCTGTCAGTCTGTCTGTCGGTCCGTCTGTCTGTTTTGTTACCTTTTCACGTTTAAACCGAACAGATTTAGATAAAATTTGGTATAAATCATAGGTCAGGGATGGCGAACCTATGGCCTATTATCCTACCAATCTACCTATGACATAGGTAGAAAGGTAGGATAAGTTTTGGTATAATATGGTTTTGTCTGAGAAGGACATAAGATAGTTCTTATCCCGGAAATCATCCTTAAGGGGGTGGAAATGGGAGTGGAAGTTTTTGTGGTGAACTAATAATATCTCAAGTAAGGCATCCCGCTCACCTACAATATTATTGCGCGATATAAAAATAAAGGCTATGCAAACGAAGTTGCGGGTAACAGCTAGTATTAGAAGAAATCAAATTAAATTCCAATTGCATAATGACATAAGTACCCCCTAAACGTCCATAAACCGTAGTGAAGTCACTCATTAAGAAATACCGATAAAATATCGTTAGTTGCAATAATTTTTAGAACACTTCAATAATCGCGTAACACGCTGATAACGTTATCAGCCATATCTGATGTGTTCTAGCAATATACCAGCTATTGCTGTTCATTGATAAAAATATTACGCAATTATTTTAAGTGTTTTTAATTAATATTGTTCTTGAAGACTTGCCTCGCTGGCGTGGTGCGCTAATGGTGACCATAAGGTACAGGATTTAATTCCCAATTCGTACAATTCGGGCAAAGGGTATTTTTTTTGTTTTTTAGGGTTCCGTAGCCAAATGGCAAAAAACGAAACCCTTATAGATTCGTCATGTTTGTCTGTCTGTCAGTCTGTCTGTCCGTATGTCACAGCCACTTTTTTCCGAAACTATAAGAACTATGCTGTTGAAACTTGGTGAGTAGATGTATTCTGTGAACCACATTAAGATTTTCACTCAAAAATAGAAAAAAAACAATAAATTTTGGTGGTCCCCATACTTGAAACTGTAACTAATTATTTTTTTTCCATCAAACCCATACGGGTGGGGTATCTATGGATAGGTCTTCAAAAATGATATCGAGGTTTCTATTATAATTTTTTTCTAAACTGAATAGTTTGAGCGAAAATTGGTTTGAACAAGATCTAGTAAGTAGTTTTTTTTTTAATACGTCATAAATCGTAAACTGCAATTTACTAAGTACGGAACCCTTCGTGCGCGAGTCCGATTCGCACTTGGCCGGTTTTTTTTATTATAGATAGGCTTGCGCTTGACCACTACCTCACCTGATGGTAAGCGATGATGTGGTCGACGGTGTAGCACGCTTGCCTAGAAGCAACCTATTCTCTCTTATTTTTATTTTATTTTATTTATTAGGTCTACCAACAATTGTTTACACTAATCTACAAACAAAAATAAAAGCGTGCGTATAATCACTACACAGTGCAATAATTACATGAATAAAAAACAATTAAATTAAGTAATTAACCTTAAGCTATATATTCTACAAGTAAACTTAGTAATATAACTCTATAATAGTTACTTATGCGAAATATTAAAAGCAAAATTTAAATTAAAAATTTCTTCAAAAAGTTACGTACACACAGTCCAAAAACATATACAACAAATCTGTTAAACAGTTCAAAAAGGGGAATGCCCATTTTGTTAGGGAACTTGGGCCCCTTTGAAAAAATAGTTGTATCTTGATGAAGTTGTTTGTGTATTGTAGAAAAACACGTAATATTTATAATTAGAAAATATTTTTTATTTATTTTTCTGGGTTCGCGAGATTACAACGATGTTTCTGTTCTTGAAATGAATCCTTATTTCAATGCAATAAGGTGCATACAAATGTCCAAGTAAAGGAACCTGAGCTGTTGTTGTCTGTACATATAAAGTAAAGGACACGGATAGAAAAAAAGAAAAATATAAATCCTATTTATGGATAATATTGAAACCGCAGACACTATACCTCATAAGGGGCCTGTGTATGGGCAATGTCCTTGAAATTTTGCTTATTGACAGAATCATATTCATTCAAGAACACATAAATTATATCATATTTAGGTGTTCTTCCAATTTCCCAATACCTCTGGATCTTCTCCATTTTTTTTTCTCGTTTGATGGCAATGGAGTCGTCCCTGGTGAAATATATGTTTACCATAGGTACACGTCTACCGAAACTTCGAAAGACAGGCGTGATGTTAAGAGTTTCTTGAAGAAATCTATTTAAGACGGTACCCTGACCAAAAAATCGGCATGAGATATGAGCGTTCCTATTGGTCTAGCGGCGCTGGTGGCGCATGAATTACAGTAGTGAATACGCCCAGATTTTAGAATAAAATCTTTATAAAATCGAATTTTGGTCTTTTGAAAAAAATAATTCTACAAAAATGTTCGTTATTAAATTGTCTATCCATTAATGTTAGTACAAAAAATAATCAATGAACACTTTACGAGGAGATGCATAATATCAATAATTATTTCTCATTTTTATGTTTTTTTGGAAGTAGATTAGTGAAATATATGCAACATTTAAAAAAAAACTAAATCTACCATTTTAGAATCAATATTATGTAAACCAATTATAGAAGAAAAAGGCCTTATTCCGGACCATCAATTTGGCTATAGGGAAAAACATTCTACCATAGACCAGGTACACAGAATAACAAACATCATCGAAAAAACGCTCGAAAACAAGGAAGTCTGCGCCACCGTATTTCTAGATGTCGCACAAGCTTTCGACAAAGTTTGGCATGAGGGTCTGATATACAAACTCAGACGCATGCTCCCCGAATTTTCAGATATTCTAGAGTCATATATAAGCAACAGAATGTTTAGGATAAGACAAGAGGACGCATATTCTGAGCTAAAAAGTATTCAGGCCGGAGTACCACAAGGAAGTGTTTTAGGCCCAATCCTGTACTTGGTATACACATGTGATATCCCAGAGCTGGAAAACAACACCATAGCGACCTTTGCTGATGACACTGCTATTATGGCTATTGGTTCAAACCACAAAGAAGCAGTAGAAAAGGTTCAACTAGCTGTGAACTTAGTTTACGACTGGACACAAAAGTGGAAGATCAAACTGAATGAGTCAAAATCGATTCACATTGACTTCACTAATAAACACTGCGATTATCACCCAGTCTATATAAATGGCATGCAAGTGCCTTATGCGAATACAGCCAAATACCTTGGCATAACTCTTGACGCCAAGTTGCGTTGGAAATCTCACGTCAAAAAGAAAAGACAGGAACTCGATATACGGTACAAAAATATGTATTGGTTACTCGGAAGGAAATCCTGTCTATCAATACACAATAAAATTATAATATACAAGCACATTCTTATGCCAATTTGGACGTATGGTATCCAACTATGGGGCTGTACTAAACAAAGTAATGTAAAAATTATACAACAATTTCAAAATAAAGTACTCAGAGATGCTGTTAATGCACCATGGTACATCAGAAATGACGACCTTCACCGCGACCTTAAAATGAAACTCGTCACCACCGTTATTCAAAACTTTGCTGAAACCCACGAACACAGACTTCATCGACATGTGAATGTGGAAGCAATCCAGCTGCTAGATAACACGGACATAGTGCGTAGGCTAAAGAGAACTAAACCATTTGAGTTAGTGTAGTGTATAATAAGTGAAAAAATAATAGCAAAGAATACTGTGCTATACATGTAACACGTGAACTAAGTGTTTTTAACGTATCAGACTCTAAGAAAGTGCTACCGAACTGTATAAAAGTGCAAATTGACACTATTCTTAGTCATAACATTTTACATTATAATAATAAGTTAGAGTTAAATTGCTTATTAGTCTATTAAGGCTAGATTGTAATTTGTTATTAAGAACATTAGTTTTTATTAATATAGAAAAAAAAAAAATATATATTATGTAGAAATTTAATGTATTTTTATTAATTGATATTTCTTTTTAAATAACGAGTAGATAGCTCCTAAAAACAGCACAAAAAACGGCTTGCGCGGCGTTTTGCTCGGGGTACCGCCTTAACGAAAAAACTGAAGGTGATGTGTCAGGTTTTTTTTAAATTCATGATTGGCTCGCGTTTGACCACTATCTCACCTTATGGCAAGCGATGTCGACGGTGAAGCACGCTTGCCTAGAATACTCTTTCTCATTTTACCTCCATGTAAAAGATTAGATAGCTTCACAATTATCGGTGTGTCGGTGTATAAGTACCTGATTTACTGACCTACGATATAAAAAAAATTATTATTTTGTAGTATTCTGAAATTGGCCACACGCATGTTACAAACCCGTCAAGGTTTTTTCCTGCCGTGTCCAAAAATAGGCCTTTGCATCCAGAAATTCAAACACCTTGCTCATTCTATTGTAATGTTTGTAAGGTCCATTTTCCTTATTTATATTTTGTATTTGTTTCCTAACGCACTTAAATAATAACAGCCACTCAGGTCGATCTTCAAGGTTAAGCAACGCTTGCCGAGGTCAGTCTGTGGATGGGTGACCATAAAGAGACTCCTTCGTGCTTCGGTATGGTCCCAGCTGTCATTGAATAATATTTGATAGTCGTTAAGTTAGTCAGAAATCATCTTAGCTAACTCACACCAGGGGCCCTAACCATAGATATAATAAGCAAGGAGATATGCTTATTATATCTATGGTTATAAATATATCGGAAACCTGTCTCCCCAGTTTGCCCCTACCACACAACAACTACTACACATGCAGTTCATTAAAGGCAATAGACACGGCAGTCTCGCAACTTGTCACGATGACGGTCGAAAGTGCACTGTTTCGCGGACACGGCCATTTGCCTATGACATGGTCACTGTGACCACGTCGTCGAGCGGACACCGACACGCCCCCTTGCTACTTCTCCTGTTTTTATATTTCTATAGGCCCTAACATAAGCTCTTAGATAAAGGTTACTCTCGTTATGCTTAATGGTCAGATGTATAGAAGGCCCCAGTAGTGCCAAGGGTAACCGTGTTACCCAGTTACTGGGTATCCGAGTATAGTGTATTGAGCTAGTTAAAAGGAATCCAATGTTATACAGTCGTACAGTGAACTTACAAACTTTTCACAACATCAACCAACACTTTTCCTCAACAATTTTGCACGGTATGACGCAGCTATTTTTCTCGCTCTCAAAAACAATATCCTCTCAAGGAAAACTAAGTTTATTATTTACTTCGTGTAATTACCGTTAGAGTCACATGATAGGCTGTATGTGTGTCATAGGTGGGACTTCACCACCCGAGAAGCGAACCGGTAGCGGTGCTAAAAACAAATATGACACATAAATTACGCCTACAGAATAGAATAGGAAACATTTATTCGACACAGATATAAACATAGAGTAAAAACAAGGACTTCCAAAAAAAAAACACTTCAAAGTGAAAAATAACTGCAATTTCGGAAGTCGGTTCCTGTTTTCGTTTCTTCGTGTCACCGCCTTCCGAAATTGAAGTTATTTTTCACTTTGTAGTATTTTTTTTGTAAGTCGGTTGTATTTTTTTGTAAAAAAGTTTTTTTTTTTAACTTTTTAGTGGTACATAATGGTCAAGTTCTATAGTAAGTTACCTATAATGCCCACATTGATGCCAGAATATATTACCCGAATAACATGTAACTTATTGAACATGACCGGTGGAATAAGAGTGTACCAAGGTGAATTGTACACATCTGCGTACCCGTTTAGAGCATACTAGCGTGATGGTATGTTATGAAATGGTGTAAACAATAAACAGACATGCGATTGCAATGTCGCAGTCATTTATTGAAGAGTTTTGTTGTATATCTCCGAAGTTCTTCATCAAAGCTTTACCAAATTTTAATGAGACCATTTGGAAATAAACTTCTTTCGAACAAAAAAAGAATTTCGCAAATCCGTTTATATAAGACGGAGTTACGTCTGAACATAAATACGAATAATAAATATATAAACATCCGAATTGTAACCTTAAAATCAAAAGTGATTCACATCCGTGCACTTCAACGTAAGGTTCAGTTGAAAACCAGCGTCAGGCAACTCCCAGTTGTCTGGCATTTTGCTGAACTGGACCTTTTTGGCGCAGCCGCGGGGCACACTATGTATGTAATTGTTTTTATTAAATTCTTTTTCCTTATATTTGTACATTGTGTGTATCTGTGTGTGCCAAATAAACAAGTTTTCTTTCTTTCTTTCTTTCTAATTGAGAACCTTCTCCGTTTTGGGCAGTCGGTTAAAAACAAAGGTATATTCCACGATATTCCACGAAAGGTGCGCTTATGGTTACATAGCCAGTTATTTTTAAGTCTTTTGTAATAGGGGGGGAAGACTATTGCTATCCACGGGATCATCATCATCATTTCAGCCGAAAGACGTCCACTGCTGGACATAGGCCTCCCCCAGGCGTCGCCACATTAAACCATCCCGTGCGTCTCGCATCCAGCGCTTTCCGGCAACCTTACCCAGGTCACGTATCCACGAGATAAAATCAATCTGCCTAACCTTTTCCCAACTATATCGGGGTCGGCTTCCAGTCTTACCGGGTTCAGCTGAGTACCAGTGTTTTACATGGAGCGACTGCCTATCTGACCTCCACAACCCACTAATTGGGTAACACGGTACCCCTTGGCTAGACTGGTGTCAGATCTCAAGCTTCTGACTACTCGTTACGACTGTCAAAGATCTTCAAATGACAGCCGGGACCAACGGCTTAACGTGCTTTCCGAGGCACGGAGGAAACCCGATATATTGAAAATGGTCACCCATCCACGGACCGACCTCGTCAAGCGTTGCTTAACCTTGATGATCTACCCGTGCAGCTGTTTATATTATTTAGCCACGAGCTACTACTAAGAAATTCCTAATGAAAAAAAACAATAACAATTCGTCTGACCCGGGAATCCAGGACCTTCAGCAGTAGCGATTGGGACCATAAGAGCAAGCCAGTAAGTCAGTAACCAATATGCCCTGGTTCATAATAGTTGGGAAATGACGCACTGTGAATCAGTTTGACTCAAGTTAATTCGTCGTAGTTTATCTAACAAATGTACGCAGAATTAAAGAATCAGTATTCTTTGAATGACACTCTATCTTAGTGTAAAATTCCGCTTTGAATGAGAAGGAGGAAAAAATTGCAGAAAAAAATTGACATCGTGTGTTAACTGACCACTGGCGTCCAATTTTCTTTAGTTGCCTACAAGTGTACAGTTCAGTATTAGGTGACTACAAGGTTCTGGAGAGGCGACCGCGATCCGGAAGACGTTGCGTTGGAAGGCCTTCCACCAGGTGGACCGATAACCTGGTAAAGATTGCGGGGATCCGCTGGTTGCGGGACACATGGAACCGGTCAATGTGGCGAGTGTGGCGACGCTTGGGGGAGGCCTATGTCCAGCAGTGGACGTCTTTCGGCTGATATGATGATGATGATGAAGTGTTCAGTTCAATATAACTTCAATAGCGAACCTGGAAATTGATAATATATTCAAAACTGCCAATAGCGGACCTGGTAATAGATAAAAATATAATATGCAAAACTTGAGTAACTCTATGGACGTATGCGTCGGTACAGAAGAAATTAACCAACCACTGTCCATGACTACTAAACTTCCTAAGAATTGAATACGTTTTTTTTCCAGTCACCTATGAAATGAACACGTCAAATTTCTACCTGGTAATCAACCCACAACCCTTATACGGAAATAATTATATTGAAATACCGTATAAAGGCAGTCCAATTCCCAAGTAAAACTCGAAACCTATACGCATATATAACCTGAAAACGTCTCCCAATACATTACTATGACCAACGATCCGTTTCAAGATACCCGCGGAAATCATAAGTTTACATACACACATATGTCAACATGTATGTACGATTGTTTGTGAACATACGGGGGTATTAGCCGTCCACCTGACTCGAATTATGCCGCGCGGCAAGACCAAAGGCGTATTGTGCGTCAACCGAACGGACTTATACGCAAATGACGGCAAAACCAGGGCCAGAAAGTTGTGACAGAATTACGCAGCGCCGCTGTCTTGTTCCTGGTTCATTGTTTTTTAAGGATGGGAAGATGTTCGGATAATAGGGGTTTGTGCAAGTAAATAGTGTATTGGATTGTAATTGTGTAGTGCAGGGTTTCTATAATGTGAGAAGCGATGTCCTTGCTTACTGCGTGTCATTGATTAAGTGAGACGGTTTTGAATTCAGATTTTGATGTAAAGAAATATATATCATATATCATACTCTTTAATCCTTATACTAAAGAAGGATTTAAGAAGTTCTCAAGTAACAAATCAAGGTCTCCTTAGAAGATACGGGTTTCATAAGATTTTGTTTTAGACTTATCATATTAGTTAGTAGTATATTGAACATCATAGTTGTTGCTTAATACAAAAAAGTATTCGACATAGACCACAGAATAAGTAAACTGAATTGGTAATGGACTGACTATGCTAGTCATAGAAACGATGACCGGAAGGTAGGTGAAGCGACATTCTTCACAGGGGACTGGATAAGAGGAGAGGAGTTAGATGGCAAGCGATGGAGAGGCTTGACTCCACTGCTAAAGGCTGATGATGAGGCCTTTGAAGACTTCCTTCATCCCACAGACTTACGGACACAGAAACAAAACAACAAAAAAAACCGGCCAAGTGCGAGTCGGACTCGCGCACCGAGGGTTCCGTACAAACCTCAGCTTAAACGTATTATAGACCTGAGTATTTGAAATGAATTTCAATTTAATACCTCTACGTGTTCATGAGGAAAGGGGTAGTAAGTTTAAAATTATTAAAAATATTTGTTTTATACGATGTAACTAAAAATTTACGGTATTCGCAATTATTTCTTTATCTGTGTTATAAGACGTTGCCTCGTACTAAATTTCAAGATTCTGAGTTCACGGGAAGTACCTGTAGGTTTTGATTCCCTTGCGAGTGTCGAAAATTTGCGGCATAAACGGCTCTATCTTTTGATTGCGTTGGCTTAGAAGTTTGATTTTTCACAGCTTTAAGGGACAGTAGACTTGACTTGAGTATTTGATATAAATTTCAGCTTGATACAATCACGCATTTCTGAGAAAAAGGGTCTTGACAGTCAGACGGACGGACAACAAAGTGATCCCATAAGGGTTCCGTTTTTTACTTTCGAGCTACGGAACCCTAAAAAGGCCAACTTCATCACAAAAAGAGTATACCACCAACACTTACAAAATCAACCAACAATTCACAAAACAGCGTCTTCACAAATAAACAGTTTCGCTAAAGTGCACCACGCACCACATATTTATGTTTCAATCCCACATACCAAGGGGCTGGGCAGATAACAAGATGTAATTGCTATGTGTAATACAGATAGTATAGAGCATGATATCTTCAAGTGGTTTGCCATCGTGGCACTCCAGTTTAATGGCGCTGATATGCTTTGGGCCACTCTTGCAGCATGTTAGGTCTAGTTTGTGACGTAGGGCTATTTTTAGATAGGTATATTTTAGATGATATTCTGAATATTTGTTGAGTGTGCTGGCGAAATGGTTGGGCAGTTATATTTATTGTTAACTATAGTTTCTGCCTGTGAATTCGCTCGCGTGATATGTCATTTTGTACCAGGCGAACCAACTATGTCGTAAACCAAACTATGTGTCAAGCTCATCCAAATCTGTATTCAGCCGTTGAGGCGTGATTGATTTAAAAACATACAAGTAAAATTTCAAAATTTAAAAACCCCCGACACATTTATCTTGCGAAAACACCCCAATTCAAACAGTAAAATGCCCATAACTTTTGAACGGCTGAACCGATTTTATGCAAACATAGCTAAGAACACTCTCGACAAAATCATCTTTCCAACAAAAAAAAACTAAATCAAAATCGGTTTATCCGTTTAGGCGCTATGATGCCACAGACAGACACACAGATACACAGACACACAGCAACACACGTGAAACTTATAACACCCCTCTTTTTCCGGCGGGGGTTAAAAATAAAAGTCTGTTGTCTTGCCCATTTTTATATTAATTAATAGGTCCTGCTAATCTTGCTATCTGTGCTGCTATCGAGTTAATATTTTTCATGCCATCACTAAATACACTGTATCTTAAAAATATAAATAATCTATTGCTTAACGTTCTAAGTCTAGCCGTTCTGAAACGATGCGCTTACGTATATAAACGCATTACTTCAGAACGGCTGCATATATTTGGCTAATTCTTTTTTGCTGTGTTTGTAATAGGCAGAATAAGTTTTTTATGAAAGAAAAATAAATAATTTGCTTCATTAATACACCCGTGCGAAGCCGGGGAGGGTCAGTTTTGTTATAACAGTGAGTTCTCTTGGAACTACCTCATTTTATGTAAATAAATTATTTTAATTTGATTTGATTTTATTGATAGGTTGTAAATATACTCATATAAACCTTCGCATCTCGAGAGTTATTTAATAAGATAGTTTTATTGGCTGCTATATTTATTGTAAATTACTGGTAGATAAGTTTTTCCTGTTTGGGCGTCTTGATTTTTGCATATTAATCGTTAATTTCAAAATTGTTCTGACTTCTTCATCTTAAATAACGCAGCCTCAGGTCAGTTTCTTGAATTTTATTTTTTGAATGCCTACATATTTGAATTAGGTAAAAGCATAATCTGAACCCTGTTTCAGTTTTGATTGATGATGATTGATTAAGTATCGTGAGAGTGATTATGTATGTATGTATGTAATATTAGGTCATTGCGCAAGGAAATGATCCTTAATCTTCCTCTTGAAGGCCTCCAGAGAAGGGCTGTCGCGTAGAGAGTGTGGGAGAGAGTTCCAGAGACGCACTGCAGTAGCAGAGAAACATAGCGGCTGGAAGTGTTTCGTGGAGGGCGGAGGAGAAAAGAATTGGCAGTGCGACAGGGTTTACCCCTTAGGACAATATATACTTAAACTCACGCCATTTTTCCAGGGGGATTGGCAGAAATGACCTGCTAATCCATACATAGATCTCTGAGTATTTCTTTTGGGATATACACGACACGGTAAGTGTTATTTTTTTTATACTCACCTACACAGGCTCGTTGCTGGGCAAAACCTACCCCAAATACTTTCCATAACCTTTTTGTTCTTCAAAAAATTCCATAATAATTGCCTGCCTAGCCTTTTCCCAACTATGTATATTGAAGTGACTTCCAGCCTTCCCGGATTCAGGTGAGTACCAGTGTTTTACATGGAGCGACTGCCTATCTGACCTCTACAACACAGTAACTAGGTAACACGGTACCCCTTGGCAAGACTGGTGTCAGATCTCAAGCTTCTGACTACCTGTAACGACTGTCAAAAATCTTCAAATGACAGCCGGGACCAACGGCTTAGCGCGCTTGCCGAGGCACGGAGGAAACTCGGTATCTTGAAATGATCACCCATCCACGGATCGACCTCGTCAAGCGTTGCTTAACCTTGATGATCGACCAGTGTGTCTGTTATTATTTAGCCACGAGCTCCATAATAAATAAGCTACTTTATTTTTTTGTTTTCAACAAACCCGGATCACCACAATCACAATACACCTTTTATAAAACTGATAATATAGTACGTAATCGTTTGAAAGTACACTTTGACATTTGCCCCCACAGATAACACATTCTAATTATATTTTATCTGTCATTTGGGCAGTTTTGTGTATGAGCTCTGTGATGTAATGTCTTAGCATATCGTTAGATAGAGTGATATCTGTTTTGCTTTGGAAGTAGGTTTATTTGTGTTTTTAGGGTTCCGTAACCAAACGGTAAAAACGGGATCTTATTACTGTCTGTCTGTCTGTCACCAGGCTGTATCTCATGAATCGAGATAGCTAGATAGTTGAAATGTTCACAGATGAAGTATTCCTGTTGCCGCTGTAACAATAAATACTAAAAACAGAATACAATAAATATTTAAGTAGGACATACAACAAACGTGTTTTTGTTGCCGTTTTTTGCAATGATGGTACGGAACCCTTCGTGCGCGAGTCCAACTCGCACTTGGCCGGTTCTTTTTCATATTTTATTTATTTTATCTTTACAAATCGATACTGTTTCATGCACCAGATCGATCATCCACGGAATTAAAACGACCAAAATGGAACGGTGTATCAGTTTAAGACTATTATGAATTAAATTATTCGTTATGCATTGAAATGTTTCGGTATTAGTAACTTGATATTTCAATAAATATGCTTAATATTGGATTTGTCTTCTGTCCAAAAACACGAGTGATTTAAAAATAAAATAACGTAACATCACTATAATACTCACACGTGCAATATATATGAAAAGTCACCTTCAAAGTACAACACTATGAGCCAGTGATGTGATAAAGATTACAACCCATCCATACTATAATATTATAAATACGAAAGTAACTGCCCGTCTGTTAACCTTTCACGTTAGATGAAATTTGGTATGGCGAATAGTTTGAGACCCTGGGAAGGAAATAGGATAGTTTTTACTACGGAAAACCATCTTAAGGTGGAAAGGGGGCTAGAAGTTTGTCTATTAAACCAATAATTTCTCAAGTTATGCCACACACCTACAATTATTATTATTGCACAATATACAATGAAAAATGGTAAGAAAGGATTAATGAAATCTCTATCTCTTTAAAATAAGATTCACGTCAAAACAACTAGTCGTAATTTCATGGAAAAATATATGTTATTTTAGACCATTTTCTTAATAATTTTATTTAAGAGAATTTTGAGTTTTATTCGTATAACATAGTGTAATTAATTTGTAAAGTTATGTCTAAAACGGACAAAAACACAAACGCAAATTTTGATAAAATTTACACCATCTCAAAGACAATTTAACTTACATTTTGATCTGAGGCTTTTTTTACAGTCATAGAATACTATGAAAAGTACAAAAACTACTAAATTTTGGGCCGCGCGGGTGTGAAACGGGTCCGCGTTTTGTTCCCTCAAGGTCGTTGGCGTTAGACGTTGTCTTAAGGCGGTACCCCGAGCAAAACGCCGCGCAAGCCGTTTTTTGTGCTGTTTTAGGAGCTATCTACTCGTTATTTAAAAAGAAATATCAATTAATAAAAATACATTAAATTTCTACATAATATTGATTCTAAAATGGTAGATTTAGTTTTTATTTAAATGTTGCATATATATCACTAATCTACTTCCAAAAAAAACATGAAAATGAGAAATAATTATTGATATTATTCATCTCCTCGTAAAGTGTTCATTGATTATTTTTTGTACTAACACTAATGGATAGACAATTTAACAACGAACATTTTTGTAGAATTATTTTTATCAAAAGACCAAAATTCAATTTTATAAAGATTTTATTCTAAAACCTGGGCGTATTCACTACTGTAATTCATGCGCCACCAGTGCCGCTAGACCAATAGGAACGCTCATATCTCATGCCGATTTTTTGGTCAGGGTACCGTCTTAATGAAGCGAATATGAATACGCAGAAGAAGTCACGGATATAAGCTAATTTACAATAACTGTTGGTAAAAATAATAAAAATAACAAGTAATGATCAAATCTGCGTTGACATTTGCGAATGATAACAGGTCACCTAAGATACAGTATCAGTGTACATTGATCATTTACTTTCTACTTGTACTTGTTATAAAATGGTTTCTTCATTATGTCCTTGGTTCTTGTTATTTTTTTTTTAGTGATAGTCTATTATCAGTGTTTTCTAGGTTGACCGTTTTGTCTTTAAGAAAATTATGTTTAAACAGTCGAGTTTTTTTTTAACCACAGACATAAATCTAACTAGATAACGGAAGTCCCTCAAACCAAGCGTGCCACTTTTTCATAAACAATTTGAAAATATCACAAACTTACTTACCAATGAGAGAAAACATTTCCAATGCTTACTTTTTCTATACAGTCTTTACAGCTCAATATAGCATAATTAGGCATTTTTATAGATTTCGGTGGATTTCCGAAGGCGATAATGCTAAATGAAAAGCTCAAATTACGATCAATGATCGTAATTTTACTCCGTTTTTTGACACGCGAAGTACATACAACCGCGTCATCTAGTTAGATTTATATCTGTGTTTTTAACTTTGTGTGGTTTAATTTTTCTTGCTCCTTTTGTTTGCTATTAATATAACGTAACAGAAGCAAAAGAATGATGTAAGGATCGTAGCAGGTGGCCTTCTGTAGTTTCTGTCTACCCACTTGAGTAAAATGTGTGAATTTATGTACTATAAATATGACATGGTCACATCTTTCCCAACTTAAAAAAATGTGCAAAAATTTCGGTTGCAGACAGTAAATATTAAATTTTTATTTATACGCTCACGCTTGACCACTATCTCACCTGATGGTAAGCGATGATGTAGTCGACGATGAAGCACGCTTGCCTAGAAAAAACCTATTCCTTCTTGCCTTATATACCCCTAGATTGTTGCTATCGGGAAACACAGACTCCAGCAGGGAATGCCACTCCTTAGCTGTACGCATAATAAAAGTGTTCCCAAAACGTTTTGTGCGTACGGGTGGGATGTCCACCATGTACCGATGGCGCATCGCCGTACGTCTGGTAGTCCAATGATGGAAAGGGCTCGGTTGAATGAGATCATGCAATATCATTCTGGAAGATTATTATTGTAATACTTGTTCTTATTGAGTATTATCTATTATTGATTGGATATAAATAAAACTTTCCATTAAACCGTCTCAGTTTTAAAGTTATCAGCTCATAAACATACCAATGACAAGAACTCTTTGTAATATTCATAAAAATAACTAAGAGCGTAATAAATATAACAAAATTAATGTTACTACTGTTATATTACTTTGTAAGTTAACATTTTCATTTATCTTGAAATTGACATAAAATAAAGTAAAATTTAAATACTTCAAAACTACTTTTAAAACTATAAAAATGCATACGTTGTCTTTTTATAGTTTACAAAAAGGTTTTTTATTACTTGTTGGATGGATCAATTAGTTATATTAATACAAGACATAAAATAATAGATTTTGTTATAACTTCATTATATGCAGAACAAGATATTTTAAGAATACAAAAGCGAGATTGATATAATTAATACCAAAGGTTCTGCACGCTTATTTTCATAAATTTAATTAATCAATTCAGTATTGCCCTACCCAGTTACTGGGTTGTGGTGGTCAGATAAGCAGTCAACATAGTTGAGAAAAGTAATTACAGTCAGATTGATTGATTAATGAACACCTACATATTTTTTTCAAAAAAAAAAAAATGTTACAGTAATTATTGAGAAATTGCAACAAAACCTGCAAACATCCCTTACACCTCATTGCACTCCCTGCCCTACACTCCATCCCTTCGATAAGTACAATCTTTGCGCTGTAGCATGGTGCGGGCGACAGTTTCAATAACATTTTTTACGCATATACGTATACGCATTTTTTGTAGTTTAACGTCATACCATAGTTATACCATATACCATAGTTGCCTGTATGACGTTAAACTTTGCTGTTGTGGAGTTCAGATAGACAGTTGTATATCTGACCTCCACAACCCAGTAACTGGGTAACACGGTACCCCTTGGCAAGACTGGTGTCTGATCTCAAGCTTCTGACTACCCGTAACGACTGTCAAACATCTTCAAATGACAGCCGAGACCAACGGCTTAGCGTGCTTTCCGAGGCACGGAGGAAACTCGGTATGTTGAAATGGTCACCCATCCACGGACCGACCTCGGCAAGTGTTGCTTAACCTTGATGATCGACTAGTGCGGCTGTTATTATTTTGCCACGAGTAAGTTATTTATCAGAACATTTCCACAGCAATTAAAGTTATAACTTAAAGTTATCTTTGGACAGAGATAAGTAAACAATCAAAGAATATGAATACAACAGATAACAGTTTAACGAACTCCAATGCTCTTCGGTCTGAACGTAGAACAAAAAATAATTATAATGTTACGGTTAAACTGGCGGATTAGTCATTATTTATAATTGCTGGGTTTTATGAATATAAAAATAATAAAAGATAGCGTTGTTTTAAGATTTTTGTGTAGACTGTTACATTTTTTCATTGAAAGTTAGATATGTATTAAAATCAAAGTCAAGTCACACATTTCAATAAGGCAATTAAATAGCACTTTTAGATATCAAAATTAAAAGCTAAAGATAAAATAAATTGATTCTTCTGTCCATTCGCAACATAGCTATGTAGTTGGAACACAAAACTGGGAAAAAAAATGCCCATATTTATCCTTCGATAGATGTGTTCTTTATTATTTTAAAAGTTTTGACTTTTTCTAAAACTATCTACATTTTTGTTGCACAAGTAAATTGTGTTAGTTCAGAGACTTGCACGATGGTTCTCTTAAAGGGTTGAAATCTTGCCTTTGAAAGATGGAAGAGTAGGTAACACTTCTTTCAAAAAAAAAAAAAAAAAAAGTTTCTTATTAGTTATTAACTAAGATACCTACTAAGTAAGAAAAAGAAACTTGAAAATTAAGGTCCAGGGCAAATTATGATAGAGTAATTTTAACTGAACAAAATAAGTTGGTGTGTTTTCTAAGTCCGTCGCCAATTTATTTATTTGTAACTATATAATGTACCTATAACTTATCAAGTACTTAAAAACAGGTTTAGGTGTACTATATTCTGTTTATCTGATACTATATTAGTTATTCCAATTCTTATATGGAAATAAGAATAATAATAAGAATAATATGTGTGTTTTTAAAACATTTCAGGTTTTCCTTCTTTGTTTTTGAAAGAGTGTTTAGAAATTAATTTCATTTCCAATTTATTTGATTGTCTAATTAAAATAAAGCAGTAGGTAGGTATCACAGATAACATAATACTAGCTTATTAGTACAGATTGTTATGAAAAACAAAGTTTTTGAATGGAAATAGAAGGATGTCAACACAGATTCGTGTTGACGTCAGCAATTAATCTTGTTATACTCTTTCCTTATAACTTATTTCCTATTAGCAATGTTTGTAATTAGTTACCTTAATTATAATAACAACAGTTCTAAACAAGGCGCCTGATCACCCTATATTGATATTAAACGTAATGTAACTTTACTACAGAAATGTTTTACCTACTCCTAAAGCATACAAAAATAAAGCATTACAAATAAACGTTATTCCTGAAAAAGATACGCACAAAGATCTTTCAAAAGTTCGCCAATCAACTTACAGTACCCAAAGTCCGATTTTGCAAACAACCAACAATGAAATCATAGTTGATAGAGTCATTTTAAATAAATGCCAATCTTTTTTTCCAAAAAACGTAAACAAGGAGATTCTAATAAGAACCCGCCAAAACATATTCCAATTTCAAAACTTAAAAAATATGAAAACTTCAGCGACAATTTTTTTTTTGCGTTCCATATTTAAAAACTAATCTCAACTTACGTTTCAGCGGTTTGGGGTTGCTCTGCTTCCTTCGTGACATGACCTAGCACGGGGCTCCAGCGATTCCCAACATGACACAAACACTCACTACACACGATACGAGTTTGTTTCCACTAACACGCGACCGGCTCCGTCGAAGGTCGGAACGCGACTGTTTCGGAGGCGTTCTCGAGCACGCTGGTGCCAATTCGCGAGACTCTCGAGGGCTGGGTTTGGCGCCGCCCCCTTTAATCCCCCCCGCCCCGCTGAAGCGCGTAGACCCGTAGCCAAGTAGACGTTTGCTGAAACTTTTTTTTGAGTTTGTTTTTTTTATATTGTGTAATTGAGCAAGTATTATGTAGATACCGTTTTTGAATTGAGTGTTTTGAATTTAGAACATGTCAACTCTAATACCAAATTTTGACAGGTTTTCACCCTTAAGTAGAGTTTGAACTCTCAAACTTCAAATTCTTAATTCAGAAATCTAAGTCCCAATTCTGTAATCAGCTTAAAATGTTATTCTTGAGTGTTGAATCACTTTGTTACGTAAAATAATTTTCAAGGAGGCAATGTCAATTTTTTTTGTTTATTACACGGATATTTTTTTTAATCAAGAGGGCTGGGGCATAGCAGCAATAAGGGTGGTATACTCAAATTCAAAAACCAAAACATCAACAATCAAAATATCAACTAAACAAACAGACACATTACTAAAAACTCTATTATGTTTATGGAGAGTTCTGAATTCAAGCATCTAAAATTTTCTAAGTAGTCTCAACAGGTCTTAACATATGAAAGGGCTCTAAGGAGATCCGTTTGTGTTTCACATCTTGGTGAAAGGATGAGTTAGCTAGACTCTGCTTTAAAGAGTGCTAGCTGACAACTGGCACACATTCTGGAGTACCCTAAGTGCACAATAAACCTGCACTTTAGAGAATCTAATGAACACTACTGACGCTTCAACTAAATGATAAATGATTTTATTTCTGTAAGTTGGTTTGTACACTTTTACAAACAAAACAAACTCGAGGTCACAGTCTCTTTAAAAGTCCAGACAAAATCTTGGTTAGATCATGTGAAGACCATGTAGATTGATGTCTGAAATGGTCTTTTGAGGAAAGAACCAGCCAGATTGAGTGGACCTGTCCAGTCAGTGCACGCATTTGTCAATAACCGTGCAGCTCAACTCAGAATTTAAGGAGCTCAACGATTCGACGACAATACCAAAGAAAGGACATTCGGGTAAACCGCATAAATTACTCAAACTGCCAGACCATGATAAATGACCACCTACTGGGCCCAGAATATTCTGAAGAGTTTTCCATAGACTCGTAGGGGGAAGAACATATTGAAGTCAAGTATGAGCTTCAAGACACTGAACAAATAAACAAACCAGCGCGCGATGGAGAGAAGCATGCTAAGAGCTAAGAAAGTTGACAGAATAAGAAATTAAACCATCAGTCACATCACACATATATGGCAGGGCCTTAAATTCAGAAGGCTAATGTGGAAATGGTCAGACGAAAGGACTACCGAGAAAACTCAAATTCAAAGCATTTATGCCAATTAAATTAAACCGTTTTTAGGACTTTGTATTGTCATTAAGTCGGTTAGTCAGAAAGATGGGTCTTTTTATTACATCGTTCTCACATATTGTAATTAATTTGCCAACAAGAATGATGTAAACAAATACCTTGTAATTAAAACTGATGGAAAAGAGTGTCCGTGGAGTTTCTTGCACATTCTTCTCCATAGAGACCTACTGAAGCTTGCGAATGTGCAACTATACTTCATAAAAGATAGCTTGATCTCTGCGACATATGTCAAACTGACGTATACGTTAATGTTACGTTAGAGTTAGCCTGTCAAGCGCTATTGTTACTGCTTAGATAAAGTACAGACTATAGATGGAGCCATGGCGTGGCCGCACATGAAACAACAATAACACTGGCTTTTACAGCCTAGAACACTTCAACCTACCATCGCACTGACACTTATTATCTATAAATAACCCAATTCCTTGTCTCAATAAACACTTAATCCCGCGAAATCACAAAAAAAAACAAACACGACCTAGTTAGTTTGTCAAACCTGCCATGATATTAGCGTTTGACAAACAAAAAAAGCCGGTCATGGTGACAAAGACAAAAAATAATCTTTTGTCCTTATTATTTACATGGGGCTGCCAATTGACAGCTGTCGCAGAGATCAAGCTATGTTTTATGAAGTATAGATTCATCTTTTATTCATCTGTAGAGCAACGAGCCGTTAAATTAAATTATTTGATTAGTCTTATAAGAAAATTCAGTATTCCAGCAAAAAAACGGAATGCAGTAAGTGGGAACACTTCCATTAAATTAAACGTGTAATTAAATTGGGTCCTGTATTTTACTGGACAACTGGCTCCAGTTTGTAGTGGCAAAACCGAATGTCAAATTCGGACGAATCGGTTTTTTTGGAGGACACTGTGAACAGGATATTCGTGTGTATTGAAACACGTACACTAAAACCGGCCAAGTGCGACTCGGACTCGCGCACGAAGGGTTCCGTACTTGGTAAATTGCGGTTTACGATTTATGACGTATTAAAAAAAACTAATTACTAGATCTCGTTCAAACCAATTTTCGGTGGTAGTTTACATGGTAATGTACATCATATATTTTTTTTAGTTTTATCATTCTCTTATTTTAGAAGTTACAGGGGGGGGGACACACATTTTACCACTTTGGAAGTGTCTCTTGCGCAAACTATTCAGTTTAGAAAAAAAAATTATTACAAACCTCAATATCATTTTTGAAGACCTATCCAAAGCTACCCCACACGTATGGGTTTGAAGGAAAAAAAAAAATTTGGTTTCATTTTCAAGTATGGGGACCCCCAAAATTTATTGTTTTTTTTTCTATTTTTGAATAAAAATCTTAATGCGGTTCACATAATACATCTACTTACCAAGTTTCAACAGCTTAGTTATTATAGTTTCGGAAAAAAGTGGCTGTGACATACGGACAGACAGACAGACAGACATGACGAATCTATAAGGGTTCCGTTTTTTGCCATTTGGCTACGGAACCCTAAAAACGGGATGTTGTTGCCGTGGAAAAAGGGCATAAGGATTAATGCATTGCAGTTTTTCATGGCAAACTACCCTGAAGCAGTGAAGCTCTGGATAAAGTGTGTTTATTAGCTTCTTCTTCTTTTCACTTCAGGCATCAGAGTTAAATAAGCAGCCTCTGGGAAGCCCACAGGCCTCTGACTTGGCTATTTCAGACTTACATTACAACTAAAGAGTTGACTATGGAGATTCTTGTCCGTTCTTCTCCATAACAACTACTTTTCCGAATGGACGGTAGAATCAATTATTATTACTATAAAATTAATATTTTTTTACTTTGAAAAGTGCCGTTTAATGGCCTAATTGAATTAAAGAAGTTTTTTTTTTTTTTAATATAAGACCAGCAGCCTAATTGTGTAAGTAAATTCGGCAAAGGAAACAATCTGTTTCTTTCCCAAAAACACACACACATACACAAAGAAGTTGAATCTTTATTCGTTTTCAGAGTGTATGTGTGTTTTTGGGAAAGAAACAGATTGTTTCCTTTGCCGAATTAACTTACACAATTAGGCTGCAGGTTTCCTCTCGATGTTTTCCTTCATCCTTAGCGATGATGACATTGTCTAACGTCATAGTATATGCACCAAAGACCTTATACAAAGACCTTAATACGTATAAGGTCTTTGATATGCACTAACAAAATTCCTTTTTCATTAGAATTTACGTTTATTGTCACAATATATTTAAATATCAGTTGTTATTTCTGTGAAAACAAACACACAAATATGTTTTTAGGTTTTCTAGAGCTAACTTGTGATGTTTGTAACTTTATATTAATAAAAAATAGGCTGAAAATTACCTGAAATTTGGTATCATTTCTGCAGAAACCTTTTCATGCCAGACTTGGGTTTTATATAGAATAGCATTTAATTAATACTAAACACCGCTAACACTTTTAACTACTGGAATAAGCATTATCAATGAAAACGTGCCAAGCGGGAGTCGGACTCGCGCACGAAGGGTTCTGTAACATTATCGCAAAAAACGGCAAAGAATCACGTTTGTTGTATGGGGGCTCCCATACAACAAACGTGATGATATGATTTTTTTGCCGTAACAAAACACAAACAAAAACAACAACAAAATATTTTTATTCTGTTTTTATTATTTGTTGTTATAGCGACAACAGAAATACATCATCTCTGAAAATTTCAACTGTCTAGCTATCAAGGTTCATGAGATATAGCCTGGCGACAGACAGACAGACGGACCGCGGAGTCTTAGTAATAGGGTCCCGTTTTTACCCTTTGGGTACGGAACCTTAAAAAGTACTAAAACATGAAATAATACTATAAAATTAGAGTTGTATGCATTTGCATATTTAAACATGCAAATGCATAATTATAATCCGATATCTAAATATTACTTGTCTAGTACCTCTTCTCTCGTCAATGCCAACCAAGGTGGTTTTGACAGAATTCTTCCTCAGGGAAGAACATCTATTTTAAACTCAGGGATAATTATTGCTTAGAAAATTTACCATTAATTACTTAGCATGTTCATAAATATCCAAACCACAATGTCATCCATGACAGTTTTCCCTGATCCCTAAATCACATCACACTAATAAACTTTGTAAGTGTATGTGTGTGTTTGTATGTTTGTTACTTTTTCACAGCTGCAAACGGCTGGACGGATCTGGATGAAATTTGGCACATAGATATATTATGGTCTGGAATAGCACATAGGATACTTTTTTATCCCGGAAATATGTTCCCTCGGGATAACATTCGATATTCACGTGGGCGACGCCGCTGGCAGAAGCTCTTCCTTCGTCTTCTGACGTCATTTCTGTTTCGCCGCCCGCCATCTCCTTCTAAACCACGCAACGGAATTTGATACGGTTTTCAATAATAGAAAGAGATAAATGAAAAAGGATGTCGCCGCGTAGGCGTGAATTTGCTAATTTATTATCCTAATTAAGCATTTTAAGTGTCGAATGTCTATTTAAGTTGGGTTTTGAGTTCAGCGCCATCTATTGGCTCACTGTGGAATCAGTATTGATTCATAATTCGTATGCTAATTTCAATGTTTAATTAATACGAGATGTTTAAATAAAACAGGAACACTTATTGTAGTACTTTTGGATTTGTTCCCATTTTAACTATTGCACATTTGACGAAGTAAATGTGTTTGATTATTCTTATTAAGTTGTCAAACAATGGCGGATGTTATAATTTCTATGACCAATAACCAGATTTAATAATTTAATACGAGAACTAAACAAATTTGAGTAAATGATTAAATACTAAAAAGTCATAGGACTATTTTACACAGCTATGTGATAATGAGAAACTTTCTAATTAGTAAGATTTGCAGATCACCGGAAACTTGAATAGTTTTGTTATTAGATGTCTATTTCAATAATAAACTACAAACAACTTTGTATTTGTGAGTATTGGGGTTGTTTAATGTTAAAATAATTAACTGATCAGCATTTTAGTATTGTTTGCTAGCTTTACTCAACTATCCAAGTAATTAGTGTCTAAACAAAAACAATATGGAAGTCCCGCCCATTGTTTAGAACACACATGGCGCGTACGGTGCATGGTGTGTGTAAAAAATAATAACTGTAAAACTGTTTAATAAATCTGCTAATTGAATAGATGTTTGAAAACCTAATAAACATGTAACGTTAATTGTCATAAAGTGATTGTGTAATCTATAAAAACATTTAAAAAGAGTATCCTGGAGTTTCTGGCTAGGTCTTCTCCAGCGACCGACGAAAGCTTTGTGACCTAGCAAGCCACACGATGTGGTTTTAGCTTCAAGTTCATTTGAAAACTCAAAGTGCCTGTAACTAAATCAAATAAACACTCTTGAGTTTCAATCCAGTGTTGTGTGTTATTGAAGTAACCCGCTCCAGTCAAGAATAAAGGAATTGCCTCTAGACATTGGGGTTAAAGATGGCGGTCCTATGATTCGTAGGTACTTCGACGTGACATATATAATTTATCACGTACGAAGTCAGAGACCATCACCAGTAGCCCTATATAATTTTACTTTCTGAATTTCAGATACATATTCCGTCCAGTCAACCGTCAAGAGGTCAACGTCGAATCCGACTCGGCTGGGCAGCGTTTGGGAAGTTGCGCGGTATCATCTCGTCCAACTTACCACAGTGTCTCAAGACGAAAGTCTATGACCAGTGTGTGTTGCCAGTGATGACATATGGCTCTGAGACGTGGTCGCTTACAATGGGCCTTATCAGAAAGCTTACAGTCACTCAAAGGGCAATGGAGAGGGCTATGCTCGGCGTTTCCTTGCGTGATCGAATCAGAAATGTAGTGAGCCGCAAGTGAACCAGGGTTACCGACATAGCCCGAAGAATTGCCAAACTTAAGTGGCAGTGGGCAGGGCACATCGGATGGCCGATGGGGCAGAAAGGTTCTGGAATGGCGTCCGCGAACCGGAAGACGTTGCGTTGCGACGTTGACCTGGTGAAGGTTGTGGGGATCCGCTGGTTACGAGATGCACGGGACCGGTCAATGTGGCGACGTTTGGGGGAGGCCTATGTCCAGCAGTGGACGTCTTTCGGCTGATATGATGATGATGATTCCGTCCAGTCTATAATGGGGATGATGACGAGGGACGAAACAGCATAATTAGTCCGCCGCATTGAATTATCAAAAAATATTGTAAAATAAATCTATATATATAAAAGAAAGTCGTGTTAGTTACTTCACTTATAACTCAAGAACGGCTGAACCGATTTAGCTGAAAATTGGCAGGGAGGTAGTTTAGAGCCAGGAGAAGGACATAGGGTAGGGTAGGGTAGGTTAGGGTAGGGTAGTGTAGGGTAGGGTAGTGTAGAGTAGGATGGTGTAGGGTAGTGTAGGGTCGGGTAGGGTACGGTAGGGTCGGGTAGGGTAGGGTTGGGTAGGGTAGGGTAGTGTAGGGTAGTGTAGGGTAGGGTAGGGTAGGGTAGGGTAGGGTAGGGTAGGGTAGGGTAGTGTAGGGTAGGGTAGTGTAGAGTAGGATAGTGTAGGGTAGTGTAGGGTCGGGTAGGGTAGGGTAGGGTAGGGTAGGGTAATGTAGGGTAGTGTAGGGTCGGGTAGGATAGAGTAGGGTAGGGTAATGTAGGGTAGTGTAGGGTCGGGTAGGGTAGGGTTGGGTAGAGTAGGGTAGTGTAGGGTAGTGTAGGGTAGTGTAGGGTAGTGTAGGGTAGGGTAGGGTAGGTAGTATAAGGTAGGGTAGGTAGGGTAGATAAATGTTTGGTCTTTTTATGGCAAAACAAAGTTTGCCGGGTCAGCTAGTAATAAAATAAGTATTCGTATAATATTATTAAATATAAAACACTTATTTTTTTCTTATTCAATCAAATCAATAAAAAGTCACCAAGATGAAGCGCATCAAAGTAGGGGAGTTGGGGCTTGTGACGTAACTTCTAAGTAAAAAGTGTACCAAGGCATGACGTCATGCGATATTTTAAAGCAATTTATCGTCACCATTGTTTTGTTAACGTGACACAAGAAAAATAAGTGTTCAATATTTTTTGGAAATCTAACTGACAGACTAAAAATATTTTTAAGTCCACATCCCTATTTTACATTTGACAGCTCAAAGACGTATCATTTAGTGATGTCCTAATGCTTTACCGAATCGATTTATTACGACAATCGACTTTATTTACGAATAAATTTTAATCGATTTCACACATTAGTATTTTATTTCTTTTCAATATTTTGTATTGTTTTATAAACATACCCAGGAGTCTAAATGACTATATTTTAGGTATTTAAATGAACTTGCATTTTGTATAACTTTTATCTATATTTAACGTTACTTACATATCTTGTTGATAATTCGATTATTTTGTTTTATGATATAGTAAAATGATATATATAGTATAATAATAATATTTAATATTTACTGCTTTATCAGTATACATAGTTCGATTCATTTTTGAATTATAATTCATCGGAATATCGGGGCTAAAGAGCACGGCGCTTCACTATTATAATCTTCCATGAACTATTGCACATTATTGTCTATGGTTGTATGTTAATAAATATGGAACTTTCTATGCATGCTTATGTCAAATGTAAAATTAAACGAATATAGTAAAGTTACTGCCAAAAGGAAATGAACCTGACGACACTGGTGCAAAACGATTTGCCAGCAAATGCAAAAGAGATTTTATTCGACTAAGGTAAAACAAAAACGAAACTAAGTTTGAATAGCATGGCACGCCAGCATTAATGACTTCATAAGTACGTAGAGCTCTTGTCACTGTTGACTTGTCTTGTTGCTGTGCCAGTTGTTTTAGCACCGTGACGACGGGAAGAGGCCAGACGGGATGACCATAATGCCTTGGAAGTTGGGTAGGCCTTTGGTGTGGGATGCAACGTATGTCAACAGCACCCTTACGCCATCCCATGTATTAGCACGGTGGGCTGTGCTGGGGCGGCTGCTGCTGGTGCAGAAAACCCTAAACGGCGCAAATACAACAACTTTACTGGAAGCTATATGTTTGAGGTTGAAACATTAGGTCCATGGGGTCCGAGTGCTCATCGAGTGTTTCGAGATATAAAAGTAAACGGTTAGTCACATATTTATGTGACCCTCTGGTCACGTGAATATGTGACTAAACGTTTACTTTTGCTGCTTTTCTTCGGCCAGAGAATCAGCATTGCTATCCAATGTGGGGATGCTGCCAGCGTTCTGGGCACGTTTCCCGTTGACATCGTCGTGGACGAATGTTTGATGCTCAATGCGTCCTCACCATTTTATACGCGTTTGTATATAGTTTATATATGTATGATATGCTCTAGTTAATAATTTTACTTTTGTTCGCGATCTCCTTTAATAAAGTTCTACTAAACGAAACATATTTATAAAATCGGCCAAGTGCGAGTCGGACTCGCGCTCGAAGGGTTCCGTACCATTATCGCAAAAAACGGCAAAAAAAAAATATTAATTTTATTCTGTTTTCAGTATTTGTTGTTATAGCGGCAACAGAAATACATCATCTGTGAAAATTTCAACTATCTAGCTATCACGGTTCATGAGATACAGCCTGGTGACAGACAGACAGACAGACAGACGGACGGACAGACAGACAGACGGACCGCGGAGTCTTAGTAATAGGGTCCCGTTTTTACCCTTTGGGTACGGAACCCTAAAAATCAAGTGCCCATCAACTGGGTACGATACCAGACTCCAGGCTGTTATTGACAAATTCGAGATGGAAGAATGGAGAAACCCAATAATTTGTGGCCCGACCCAAGTATCGACACCTTCATATTCTATACAGAATTTTTGAATTTAGAATCTTCTAATTTACTTCTTCTTCGTGTCAGTGATTTCTTGTTCTTTATTTAAATTTTCTTCAACTTCTTCTCAGCCACGTCCATAGCTTGAGCATTGGCCCCACAAAGCTGTATTTGCATACAGAGCAGGACAAGAGATGAGGCATCGTCTGTGGAGTGGTTCCGTAGTCAAATTGTGGCCGACCGGAGTACCCCCGTCTGACCAGGCTGGTCAGGTTGCAGTTTAGATATATTTTTGTAGTGTTTTAATTTTTACATCTGCAGCTCACTTGTATAACTGTTGTAAAAGCTTTTCGCTTTTTACCTGACTGCCGAAGGAGGGTAATGTGTTTATCAGTCTATGTATGTATATTTATTCCTATGTGGCGTTCTAGAGAACAAACGCGTAGGCAGATTTTGATGATTCATGTATACGTCAATTGATTTGTCGTAACTTTGCAAGTGTCACTGGCTACATTAAAATTGGAAAATAGAAAAATGGCGGCTTTTGGGTGCCATATTGTTGTTCTAGGTAAGCGTGCTACATCGTCGGAGGATTTATCTGGTTTTGGTCAGCCAGCTCGCGAATATGTATCCTCCGACTGCACAGCATGATTTTCTTCTTGTTTACTTCTATTTACTTCGCTTCTTAAGCAGTCGGGTTTTTGATTTTTAATTAACTTATTTTTCATTGTTGCTTATGTATGAATGTGTAAAACAATTTATATTTAATTGCACGGAAACTTCTAATTAAGTTCCTCCCAGTGAATGAAAACACGACTTAGTACATATTCTAACTACTGCAAATAGACGTAAGCAACCTGATACTAAATAATAAACAAAGGCACTCATCCAAAAATATATTGTTAGAATATAATAATAATAAATTATTACCTCTGTAATAAATAACAATTAATTATTACATACATATAAGGAAACAAAGTCGAAAATCACCTATTAATAGTTGATTTTAACATCAATTATGAGGAGTTCGTTGTACTCCGAGTTAAATTTTGTTGTTAGCAGGTAAAGACCTCCACATGGTTCAATGTTTAAGATTTAAACAACGATTTCAAACTCAACATCATTCACTTCAATTACAACATTTAAAAATGCTTTTAATTTTCAAGCAAAATATGAATCTAGTTGCATATTCGCAAGCATCAGTAGGTCTCTAAGGAGAAGAAGGTGCCAGAACCACCACGGAGTCTCTTTTCAATCCGTAACATATGTGACATAACCGTACATTGAGAGAACGATGTAAAAAGATGTGCAAGTAAAAACATCTAGAGTAAAACAAACAAACCAAAATACAATAAGTAATTAAAAACAGGCGGGTGTAACTAATTAATAACCAATCTAAACTGACGGCGCCCGTTCACGAACATGACGCATGGATTGGCACCACTCAGCTCAACCATTATGAAGGGAACCGAAGTTCCAACACATGTGCCACCATCAGATAGATATTTGAGAGAGCATGTCATACTCTTAGCTGCCAGGGCACACACAAGGTGTGTCAATGAACGACCTAAACAGTAAATAGAAGATTTATAGTCTGTATATAGTACTCACATGCCGTGCAGTTATATAATATACTAGCTGTCAGCGGCTTTGCCCGCATGAAAATCGAAAATTATCCGAGGGAACATATTACCGGGATAAAAAGTAGCCTATGTGCTATCTCTGCGCCAAATTTCGTCCAGATCTGTTTAGGTGAAAGAAACTTTCTCCTATTAATGGTACAATATTCAGCAGGTCCAACAAAAATGGAATTTCGAATAATTATGTTTTGCTAAGCGCCTTAGTGGTTGTGGAGTAAGAGGTCAGTCCGCGGATGGGTAACTTTCCGTTACATACCGACACTCCTTCGTACCTCGAGAAGCCTGTTAAGCCCCAGTTGTCACTTGTAGATCTTTGACAGTTATTACGGATATTCAGAAACCAGTAATTTTGACACAAGTCTTAGTAAGGGGTACCGTATCACCCAGTTACTGGGTTGTGTAGGTCAGAATGGCAGTTATTCCATGTACAATACTGGTACTTATCTGGTTATACCGGCAGTCAACCCCTACATGTTAGGACACAGCTAGGCACTGTTCTCAGTAGTTAGTAGTGTAGGCACTCTACATATCAAAGACAATTTAATTATCTTAATTTTGATCTAAAGCTTTTTTTTTTAAGTCATAGAATAATAAGGAAAGTACAAAAAACTACCAAATTTTGGGTCGCGCGGGTGTGAAACGAGTGCGCGTTTTGTTCCCTCAAGGACGTTGGCGTTAATCGTCGTCTTAATTTAGAAAACATTAGGTATTTGTATGTCTTTAACAAACTCGGAACTTTGAGGTCCCGGCCCTTTGAAAGGAGTGCCAAGGGCCGAAGCCAACTCGGACTTTCTGATAAGGCCCATTGTAAGCGACCACGTCTGAGAGTCATATGTCATCACTGGCAACACACACTGGTCATAGACTTTCGTCTTGAGACATTGCGGTACGTTGGACGAGAAGATACCGCGCAACTTCCCGAACGCTGCCCAGCCGAGTCGGATTCGACGGTAACTTATTTATTACGGGTTAATTAATTTAGAATTAAAAAAAATATTTTTACCCGACTGCCGAAGGAGGGTAATGTGTTTATCAGTTTATGTATGTATGAATGTATGTTATTTTGTGGCCGATTTTGCTGATTCTTACGTCAATAGATTCGTCTTAACCCTGCAAGTGTCACTGGATACATTCAAATTGGAAAAGAAAAATATGGCAGATTTTGGGCGCCATTTTGTGGGGTTTTTTTTTCTTCCAAACCCATTGTTTAACCAAGTTTTTTTCGTATTCTTCTCAGCAAACCCTTTCATTTGATACCCATATCATGGCGGTGCACAAAAAATAACTAGTCCGCCATCTTCGGCCTTCCACCATATTGGATTTAGAATGACGTCACTTTGCTAACCATGCATTGTCATCTAAACGTGTATGTAAAATTTCATCTTAAACAGTGGAAGATAACTGTTTTAAAATTCAGTTGCAAGATTTGACCCAAACACACTTACAGACATTGCAAGTGAAATAAAAGCTTATAAAATAGTATGTATTTACATAAAAAATCAGAAGCAGTGGTGGCTCAGTGGTTACGGTCCCGACTTACGAGTTGTAGGTCGTGGGTTCCAACCCGAGCAGGCACTTTACTTTGTGTAATATTTTCATCACCACTGCTCTCAAAACAGTAAAGGAAAACATCGTTTCTCACGATGTCCTAGAACCTAAAATTCAAAGACATGTGACATCTACCAATTCGCTGTAAGAGACCCCAATTGTGGGTAAAGCTCGCCTTTGTACATAAGTTGTCCTATTGTATCTGTTTCTTTATGTTTTATGTGTACAATAGTGAATAAGAATCACATCACATCACATCATCAGCCTTTTAATGTTCCCACTGCTGAAACACAGGCCTTCTCTCTGTGAGAGGGAATGGGCCGTAATCCACCACGCAGGCCCAGTGCGGGTTAGTGGATGTCACATGTCTTCGAATTTTTGGTTTTAGGACATGCCGGTTTCCTCACGATGTTTTCCTTCACCGTTTTGAGAGCAGTGGTGAAGAAATAATTTACACAAAGTAAAGCGCCTGCCTGGGCTCGAACCCACGACCTACAACTTGTAAGTCGCGGCCGATACCACTGGGCCACCACTGCTCTCGAATAAGAATACATTATCATTTTCTAAAGCTTCTTCTTACTAAATAACTATTGCACCAACTAAAAGAGAAACTATACTTATAAACGAGAGTAGGTATCACAGTAGTTCAGAAATCGGTATTTTGTTGTTTTACGGTTCCGTAGTCAAATCAAAAAGCATGCTGTGCAGCATAAAATCATGATGTGCAGTCGGAGGAACATATTCGCGGTGACCAAAACCAAATGTATCCTCCGACTGCACAGCATAGTTTTCTTCTTGTTTACGTCTTTTTAGTTTGCTTCATAACCAGACGGGTTTTTTATTTTTTGAATTTACTTTTTTATATAACTAAAGAAACCTTTTTTTATGCAATGTTCCATCTTGACTTTTTATTTGATCTGAGTACACAACACACACCGCTGGGAGTGTCTTTCAGAATGGCCTAATTAATTTCAAGACGATGCACCATCGGTATATGGTAGATCATCTCACCCATACGCACAAAACGTTTTAGGAATACTTTCATTGTCCGCACAGCTATGGAGTGGCATTCCCTGCCAGTCTGTTTCCTGATAGCTCAACCTGGGGGTTTTTAAATCAAGAGTGAATAGGATACTTCGATGTAGGCAAGTGTGCTGCATCGTCTACCATAACATCGATTAACATCAGGTTAGATTTCAGTCAGCCACAAGCTGATAGTACTACAGTTACTTGTTATCTATCTATGTATATATATAAAAATCGATTGTTGTTCGTTAGTCTCGCTAAAACTCGAAAACGGCTTGACCGATTTGAATAATTCTTTTTTGTTTTGTTCGCCAGAATACAGGGAAGGTTTAAAAAATAATAATATGGGTAGCTAGAATAGGGTATGGTTAAATGATAAATGATTTTATTTCTGTAAGTTGGTTTGTACAAACGCTTTTACATGTCTAACATATATTTTTTTTAAACTAGATGAGGTTGGCGTTTCCTATCTGACTACTCTGAGAAGAAAGGCCGAAACAAACTCAGAGGTCACAGTCTCTTTTAAAGTCCAGACAAAATCTTGGTTAGATCATGTGAAGACCATGTAGACTGATGTCTGAAATGGTCTTTTGAGAAAAGAACCAGCCAGATTGAGTGGACCTGTCCAGTCAGTGCACGTATTTGTCAATAACCGAGCAGCTTTGCAGGTTGGTAGGTAGGGTAGGGTGGGTAGGTAGGGTAGGGTAGGTAGGTAGGTAGGTAGGGTAGGTGGGGCAGGGTAAGTGTTTTTATGGCAAAACAACGTTTGCCGGGTCGAGTTATTGATAAAAAATAACAAGTAAAATTTAGAAACCGCCGACACAAATAGCTATTTAAACCACATAATGTATCTAGTAACATTTACTTGTTTCGATCGACAATTCATCGAAATACGTAATTATACCACGATATCTTGCGAAAATACCCCGATTCAAAAGCTTAAGAGCGGACTCTAGTCAACAGGAATTTGAAAAATTGGTATTTGAAGAAACTATTGCCGTCGCGTCACCTCCAACCTCACCCCGTAAAGTGCGAAAGGGACAACTGCAGCTCAGGCTGATTTTACCTACAAAAACTTTGACTAAAAGACGTTTCGTATTCTGCTGTTTTCTTCATGAAAACTGGTCTGATCTAAAAAATTCTTATATCAAACTTTAGAGGAAAAGTATATCTATGCTCCTATCATTTCCTTTTTTGTTAATAAAAACTTAAAAATTTTGTCTGAAAGTCTTCTGAACATGGCGGTAAAAACGGGCATTTATTTCGGATTTTTGGATAGTCATATTTCTTTTTGTGATTATGTTTTGGAAAAAAGGAATTGATACAGGCACGTATTAATTAAACCTAGATTTTATGGAAAAAACAATGCTCTAGAGGCATTATCCACGAAGAAAACAGCAGAATGTGTTTGTATGGAGAAAGTCTCACTAGAGTCCCCTCTTAACCCATTTTCATCAAACATAGCTAAGAACACTCAACTTTAAAAAAAAAAAAACTAAACCAAAATCTGTTCATCCGTTTAGGAGTTATGATACCACAGACAGATACACAAACACACAGATACACGAGGACCTTAAACACCCCTCTTTTTCCGCCGGGGGTTAAAAAGATAACCACTTTATGCCAAATAATCTTGACTGATTCTTAATGCCAAAGCAACCAAATTTTTGAGATAAATTATCTCCTTCTGCAAACTGCAACGAAGAAGAAAAGACTTCAACGAGTTAATGTTTCAAAAATTTAATTGTAAACAAAGCATGTTTTACTTTTCTTCTCTTTCACACACACACATCACATACACTCACGCCTTTTTTCCATGGGAGTAGGCAGAAAGTATAGCACGTCACCTGTTACGATTTTGATATAGATAATCCTTTTGCTAATTTAGTTTCAAATTCCATTTACGGTTCGGTCTAACTAAGATGAATCTGAGAATGTTTATGTATACTAAATTGAGGAAAGATTTGTACTTTTGTATGTAACGAATAAACTTAAAAACTACTCGACCGATTTTAATAATTCTTTCACCATTGGGAAGCTACACTATCCCCGGGTGACATAGGCTACTTTTTATCCCTGTATTCCCACGGGAAAGGGAACTACGTGGGTGAAACCGCGAGGCGTCCGCTAGTTCTCAATAAAGACAAATGTCACTTGAGAACAATACTAAAAAACATACATATATAGATTACAAAAAGTTCTTCATCAGTATTACAAATAAATAGTTACCCATCCAATGCATTCATTTCTCCAGAAGTGATCGATCAGCAATTATGTGCTGGCTAACTTAAGTTTTGAATGCATTGAAAGAGTGTAGATTTCTTATACAAGATTTCTTCACATCACATCACACATCCTCAGCCTATTGTTGTTCCCACTGCTGGGACACAGGCCTCCTCTCTGTGAGACGGAATGGGACGTAATCCACCACGCGGGCCCAGTGCGGGTTGATGGATGTCATATGTCTTCGATTTTTTGGTTCTAGGACATGCCGGCTTCCTCACGATGTTATCCTTCACCGTTTTGAGAGCAGTGGTGAAGAAATAATTTACAGAAAGTAAAGCGCCTGCCTGGGCTCGAACCCACGCCCTACAACTTGTAAGTCACGGCCGATTCCACTGGGCCACCACTGCTCTCCAGGGCCACCACTGCTCTCCCAGGATTTCTTATATTTTTCCATTTCTATAACTTTTAATAAATTTCTTGTTGAACAACGTTGGAGAGAGCTACATATAGTACATAATTATGGCTGGTACTGTAACAAATTATGAAGTATTTGTCGCTTAGCTCGAAGCAAATGGCTACAATGTTTTTTTTTTATTGAATAAATATTAATCACGGTTATTTCCGTACCTGCCATGAGCTTAAGTCCTAATAATAGATTGTTTCTTAGTGTAAGATGCTAGTATTATATTATCTGTGGTGTAAGTGTATGTACCTAATGTAAATGTGATGTGGCTTTGCTATTTTAAATAAATAAAATAAAAACACATTTTGAGACATTTTTTCATTTGATGTCATTGAAAAAGACTTTGCTAGCATACCCTAGAAGTATAAGCAGCTAGCAAAATAATAATTGAATTTTAATAAATAAAATGATTATTAATAATAATATTGTTATTTTTGATTATATTTTTTTTGTTTTTTTCTAAATTAGAACTTGAGTTTTCGTCTCTACTTTATAGCCTGAAAACCTGTTGAATATAAATATATATAAATACCTAATATTAAAGCAGAGTTTCACACGTTTTATCCCCCAATATTCAAACTAGAAACCTAGTTTATAATAAACTTTGAAATTCTTCTAGTCCTGCTGAATCTAAAAAGTACAAACATCATAAAGATATGACATTGGATCTCTAGAAACTAAACAGTAGCGCCCTCTATGTAAATTGCAGGAAACTAGGTTCAGTAATAACTCGTTGCAAACAAAGAACAGTGATAATGAGTGTTGGTACGCTTCGCTAGTTGGTATAAACGTAGTTCCGTACCATTAAAATAGATAGCGCTGCTTTAAGTTACGTAATTTCACTTAGTGTTTTTTCCTACTGAATGTTGTAAATTGATGAGCCTTGAAAATACTTATAACGAGAAAAGCAAAGTAAAGGACATTTCATGATATGCATGTCTGTATGTATAATATTTTTATTTGAAAACCGGTTCTCGCTCAAACATGCATCTAATGATGAAAAAAAGAAAGCATTTTGGGAGTTGTAAGATGATTTTACTTTCACAATGAATTTAATAAAATATTTTCTATTGTGTTGACTTTGGTTCGAACCTGGTTCTTTCAATATTTTTTTCAGACTTCAGCCACCAACTCGGCGGCCATGTTGCTACTTTAGTTCCAATATTACTCAACAGATGTCACTGTGCAATTCGTGACGATTCCTAGATCGCGGTGTTAAGATTCTCCGCCGTTTGGTTGGGTCACCTCGGTTTTGCGAGTGTTGTTATCTCTGGTTTCCCTTCAAAACGCATAAATCTTTCGCCTTTTACTAAAGATTTCCGTGGAGGGGAACACTCAAATGAGTCTATAATCATTTTTGTATTAACTTCGCTTCGGCGAAGTTAAGAATTCTTATAATAAATCCTTCCTTGAGTTTGAGAGTACATTTATATGCGCTTACTTTGAAACTGGCACAATAAATTAACTATGTTTTCAGTATATTAGTGTCCGTACTATAATAATTAAGAGCAAAAGTATCACACATGATCATATTTGGGTTGATCGTTGCTGATTGTGCATTGCAGTGATATCAAAAGATTACTGGTGAAAGGTTATTATCGTTAGATACTGAAAAATGGACATTACATCCGCGGAAGCCATTTTGATTGCTCTAGTAATTGAAGAAAGTAGTTTGGGATAAAACGTCAGAAACTGTCGAATAAATGAAACAACACATGACTTCATGCTGCATTCGTTTTTAAATGTTTCTAACAAGAATTTACCGTTCTTCAAAAGTGCCTAGAGTATTATTTAATTTTAAACCATAAAAAATTAACTTTAAAAAAAAGGGTGTCTGTGCAATAGTTTTGCTGTAACCAAACATCGTTTGTAAGTACCTTAACTTCACATGAAAAGGTCGTGACTTTGAACTTGTTCATAGAAAGAATTACAACTCAAAATTAATTTGAAAATATAAAAGAAGAAAATTAAGATGGATTTGCCATTTCACTTGGAGGGAACAACGCAAACTTTTCACGTGTTCATGTACAAGGAAACAAGTAACTTACAAAAAGTATTTTTCGATAAGGTTTCCTCATTGAAACGTATACGTGGAGGGTTACGTTGGAGAACGTTACGTTGCCTTCAGAATTTTACTAGGAACAGTCAGACCTAGAAAATGATTTCAAACAAGTACATAGTTGCAAATTAAAAGACAGATAGTTCACAATTTTTGGATTTTCTACAGCACATGTTGATTTTATATCATTGGGAATAGCATATCTAACTATCTTCTCTAACTAGACAATCTTCTTAGAAAACGAACCTAGAGAAAAAGACGCTAACGATTACCGATGCAATACAATCTAAACATCCGAACCACAGACATAAATCTTACTAGATAACGCAAGTCGCTCCATCTGTATGAAAACCAAGCCTGCCATTTTTTCACAAACAATTTAAAAACAAATTTACTTATCTATGAAAGAAAACACCATTGGAAGTGTCAACTTTTTCTATACATTCTGTACAGCTCAATATGGCATGAAAAGGCCTTTTTCTAGATTTTGGTAGATTTCCGGATAGGCAATAATGCTAAATGAAAAGCTCAGATTACGGTCATCGTAACTTTACTCCGTTTTTTGGCACGCGAAGTACATCCAATCGCGTCATCTAGTTTGTGTCTATGATCTGAACTAATATAAGTGGTTGTTTGTAGAATTAATCTCTGTTAATATTCCATAAGTACTTTGTTATTTATTTATAAGCCCTTCTATTCTGAATTTTTCCTTAGTTTATGTGTATTTTTAAAATATATCTCTTAATTCAGCATGCCTCTTGGAAAAGGCCTACTCTAGCTGTTTCCATTGTATTCTATCACGGGCCACTCTCCTTTAGTTAGGGCCCGCTGTAAGTCTTATCTCGTCCTCCCATCTCCTTATTGGTGTTCCCCAGCTCCGTTTACAATTTTTGGTATACCAATCCGTAATTATTTTTGATTTCCATAAGTATTTACGGGAACGAAAAACCTTTCACTAAAGAAAAGCTGAAAATGCACTGTTCCTGTGATTAATCGATTTATTCCTCAGGCTTATTACATATCTTTTGCAAGAGCAAACCGATAGCGATATTTTCGCAATAATTGCTCTTCCATTCAAAAGTTTTAGAGATGTTGGCGGTTTTTTTTTAAATAAGTGCATTTGACAAACAACGAGCGATTAGCAAACGATTATGTAGGACCTACCATACCTACACTGCAGGTAATTCCGATTTTTATGACATAAAGCGTTTGATCGCTATCGTTTTGCTCCTGCAAAATATACGTAATAAGCCTGCCGGTCGGATCCCCTGATCTGATCCCCTGCTGCATGGTTATTATTATTCTTTAATTCCTGCCTAATCCACTATACACTTTGAAATTCCGGTCTGATCCCCTTACTCTTTTTTAAGGTAAGTACAGTCAAGAGAAAAACAGTTGTTCATGTATTTTTTTTTATTTTTTTATTCTGTGTTTAAAAACATCACAGGCAATCAGACATTTGTTCTTTCGATTTGGACAGATATCGTAAGACGAAAAAAAAAACAAAAGAAACTAGAACGAAACTAAAATAATTCATCATTAAATTAGATAAATTTATTAGCTTATTTCACAATAACACATAATATACTTTTTCATTGTTATCTATCACTATTGCTCATCACAATAAATAGTAGGTATCTAACAAACTATGCATGGTTTCCTGTTGTTGATGAGAACCAGATAGCGTTCATTTAATAGGGCAATAAAAACTTGTATTATTTAGATCATTTTACTTTATTTAAATAGTAACAAGGCTTCAACTAGTTCCAAAACGTAATCCTAGGCAAAAAGCATACAGTGCCTTGCGCGTTCAGTATAATAATGTGTTCAGGGCTCTGTTTAGGCTCCCTCGATATTGCTGGGCATATTTACTGACGCCAGCGTAGATGATTTCTATGCAATCATGCGTATAAAAGTTACGTCGGTGGAACGACGAGTACGGGGGAGCCCCAATAGTATCTTAAGGATGATTGGCGAGAGAACCGATACTGTTCTGCTCAGTACGTTTACTGGACTCCATGTGTTGCGAGACCGATGAGCCTACTGTGCAGGGGTAGACGGTGTCTTCTTATATTTGATTCTTTTAGGGTTCCGTAGTCAACAACCCTTATTAATTACCAAAATAGTTATAAAATTCTTGTTTTACTAACAGCCTTGCCTTGTCTAAGGCACTTTTTTATCTGAAATCAATGTTCCTTTTTTAATTTATTTTTTATACCATCACTTACAAGATCATCACTGGCCAAGTGGCCATATGCCTACAAAAATAACCATTGCAATGAACAGTCATGTGTAATTTTGCTTTAATTTTTTTGATTGTTTATTAATCATTGGATTGTTTAGTATTTATCCACCATCATTGGACCTGCCTGGCTCCCAGGTATGGGATCGCCAATATACAAAAGTTGTTCATATATCTCTATTCTCTAACAGCCTCTAAAAATCGTGGTCTTTTCTCCCTACCAATAATTATATGGGTGAATTTATTGTTATCATTTTGGTAGACTGCGGTACGCTATGGTTCACCGACAATAAAGTGCTTTGTTCCAAGAAGAATTAAATGCATTTTATATTACGCCCAGAGATCCCAAATACCTCCGGCATAAGTCTTCTAGAACATGAGTCAGATTGATAAGTTTAATGACGTTTAGTCTTACTTACTGACCGTCCATTTATATACATAGGTGACGTATTTACTTACCAATCATATAGGTTCTCGACTACTCGTTAGCATCGTATCATGAACGTGTTTCCACTTACCGTACAAGTATTACTCGGAATGATTAGGTAATCTGTGGTTTTACGTCAAAACACTGCGCCCACGCACGTTTCTGGGAAGAATACTGGTTTTTGAGGAGTCTGATATCATTTGCTTCAAGCTAAGTAATCATGAGCCTTTTTTAATACCTAGGACGGATCTGCCAAGTTCCAGCTTGATGCACTAGAGTCGGTCGAAAAAGGGGCCAAGAGGTTCATTGGCAATAAGGCACTGGTTGAGTCAAAGCTCCAGTGACCTTGAACATCGTCGCCGAGTAGCCAGCTTGTCGGTTTTTTATCGGTTGCATTACAGGGATTGTGCGATGGAATTGCATGATCTAATTCCGCCCAGCCCGTTTCATCATCGGACATGGTGGATATCCTACCCATACGCACTAAACGGTTTGAAAATACATTTCATTATGCGTACAGCTAAGGAGTGGAATTCCCTGCCGGAGTCTGTGTTTGCCGATAGTTACAACCTCGGGGTTTTCAAGTCAAGAGTGAATAGGTTTCTTTTAGGCAAGCGTGTTACACCGTCGACCACATCATCGCTTACCATTAGGTGAGATAGTGGTCAAGCGCGAGCCTATCAATAATAATAAAAAAAATGTTCCCACTACTGGGACACAGGTCTCCTCTCTTTAAGAGGGAATGGGTCGTAATCTACCAGTCGGGCAAAGATGTCGACGCGATAGCGATTGATACAATTTCAAGAATGTATGGGATTGCCACGCTCAATCAAAATATCTCTTACGATTTGGCATTTGGAGCATTGTCATCAAATGAAACTTGTCTATAGTCTCTAATTCATTTCCAATGATATAATTCTATGTTGCTAAGAAGAGTATTAATTGTAGTACACAAAGTTTGTGTTACCGTCATTGAGCATATAAAAGAATAACAAGTTTTGGGTGAGTTGCTGTTCCCCTTGCTAGATTCTTGAGCAAAAGAAGAGACAGTTACATACTAAAAGAAACACGTCATCTTAATCAAAATACAACCAGTCACCCTCCACCGTGACAAATTCACAGTTAACAGTGCAAGAAACACATCATCTTTATCAAAAATACAAGCAGTCTTACCCTCCACTGTGACAAATTCACAGTTAACAGCTCTAAATATAAAAATTGCATTAAAACACCCACTTTTTGCGCACAACAAAGAGCTGATCGATCAACGGACACACCCTGCACACACATACTCACACACAAGTGCACACAACTCGATAGCAACACACATGCGTGCAAGCAACATGAACGCGTGCATCCAACCGAGAAGTGTTGTATGCAGTTTCTAGTGTTTTCCTTATTCAATACATAATGAGGCGTTTGTTTTTATTTAAAGTACTGTTGTGTTCCAGTTTACCGACACAGCATGAAGAATGGATCTTATGTGGCAATGGGCAGGACACATTTCTCGCATACCGGCTATTCGATTGGGGCCGAAAAGTTCTGGCGACCGTAATCTAGAAGACGCTGTGTTGGGAGACCTCCTTCTAGGTGGACCGATGACCTGGTTGAGGCTGCGGGAACCAGCTGGTTGCGAGACGCACAGGACCAATCGATGTGGCAATACTTAGGGGAGGCCTATGTCCAGCAGTGGACGTCCTTCGGCTGAAATGATGATTGGTAATTGTAGGTTAGGTGGTGTTTGAGTAATTAAATCTGGGTTAAAATGGTAAGGTTTTTAATTAGATATTGTCAAGGACAAGATAGGAAGTCGATTATTAAAGATTACGCTGTCTGGAAAAACACATATGATTCAATAGTTAAAACAAAATGCTATAATATTCCTGCAGCTTCGCTTCTTTGACCAACCCCATAGGAACCGTGTATTTTTTCGGGTTAAAAAGTAGTCTGTGGCACTCAGCCATCTTACTATATAATAATATTAAAAACGTGAAACTTTGGTTGTATGAAAAATACCCATGTTTTTTACTCAATCACGCTAGAACGGCCGAACGGACCTGGATGAAATTTGCACACAGATAGATGATGATAGATGTGTTTGAATAGCATATAGGTTACTTTTTATCCTGGGAATATGTTCTCTCGGGAAAATTTTGATATTCACGCGAGTGAAGCCGCTGACAAAAGCTAGTAGTGTATATAGCTTTCTATCGGATAAAACACATCGTAATTGGATCAGTACTATCAGAGCTATCCTCAATTTCTAAATTAAGAATTCGATGCGATGTCAAGCTGTTCTTTATCCTGAAAACCTGTCTGTCTTTAAGTAGGGTTTAACAAGATCCAAATTCTCAATTCAAAACCGGCCCATTACCTTCTACAAACATATATTTTAGCTATTTATTTATTTTGTATCAAAAAAAATATACCAGCCTGTAACTGACCAACTGCAGGGCAAAGGCCGCTTCTGCTACATTCTCTGTAGCAGAAACGGCCTTTGCCCTGCAGCAACGAGCATTGATCACCACGTTTGCTCAATGCAGGTTGGCGATCTTAGACTTATAATTACTATTAGTCCAGGTCTCCTCACGATGTTTTCTTTACCATTGTCAGCGATGTCCAAGATAAACTTAGAAAGTACATTTGAATTTGGCTAGCTACCTTCCCATCTTTCCTACCTACCCTACCCTACCTACCCTACATACATGATTGTTGCGTAAATTAAACCGCTTACGCAGCACACGCAACGGAAGCTTTCAAAAAGGAATATTTTTTTCCATTTTTGTAACATTTTTCATTTATGCTTTGCTCCTATTGTTTGTAGCGTGATGTTATATAGCCTATAACCTTCCTCGATAAATAGACTATCCAACACAAAAATAATTTTTGAATTCCAACCAGTAGTTCCTGAGATTAGCGCGTTCAAACGAACTCTTCAGCTTTATAATATTCGTATAGATAAATATTAGTTTAGTTATATTCTTAAAGCTAGAAAATAACACAAAAAATATATTCTCCAGTATCTTGCTTTGTTACAATATCTATAAAAATTCATAATTCCCTTCCGAGTTGTAACATTGCCATTTATTTAAAATTTATTGCTAAACAATTTCGCATATTATGATTCAATATCCCGTTGACTCACGGTCATACACAAACGCCATATTTTTCATCATGTACTATTGCGTCAGATACAAAGTACCACTCTAGTGTCACGATACCACGGTGGCACTACGCGTGTCAGTGACGCAGCACGGATAGTGTAATATAGTGTAATTTTAACACAAAATGGCGACTGTATTAAGATGTCATTTATCTGTCTTTCTTGATATATTATTTTTATTTATTAAACCTTTTTATTTACTTAACATACATAAAGTTTCTTAACATTACACAAAAAATTTACATACATTTAATTTTTTAGTTGAGGCCCCTGGCATCCTCCAACAATTTCCAGGTTTTTCTTGTCTTCGCAAGTTTTTCCAGTATTCTCCAGCATTTCTTTTTATTGCATCTATCCAACGTTCTCTAGGGCGTCCTCTTGCTCTCTTGCCTCTTGGGCCCAGCCAATTAGTGACTAGTTATGTCCACCTTCCATCTGTCAATCTTGCCACGTGACCTGCCCACTTCCACTTCAGTCGTTTTTAGGGTTCCGTAGCCAAATGACAAAAAAACGGAACCCTTATAGATTCGTCATGTCTGTCTGTCTGTCTGTCTGTCTGTCTGTCTGTCCGTCCGTATGTCACAGCCACTTTATTCCGAAACTATAAGAACTATGCTGTTGAAACTTGGTAAGTAGATGTATTCTGTGAACCGCATTAAGATTTTCACACAAAAATAAAAATAAAACAATAAACTTTTGGGGTTCCCATACTTGAAACTAAAACTAAAAATATATTTTTTCATCAGACACATACGTGTGGGGTATCTATGGATAGGTCTTCAAAAATTATATTGAGGTTTCTTATATCATTTTTTTCTAAACTGAATAGTTTGCGCGAGAGACTCTGCCAAAGTGGTAAAATGTGTCCCCCCCCCCTGTAACTTCTAAAATAAGAGAATGATAAAACTAAAACAAAAATGTGATGTACATTACTATGTAAACTACCAGCGAAAATTGGTTTGAACGAGATCTAGTAAGTAGTTTTTTTTTAATACATCATAAATCGTAAACCGCAATTTACCAAGTACGGAACCCTTCGTGCGCGAGTCCGACTCGCACTTGGCCGGTTTTTTTATTCTTAAAGCTTTAAGTTATGCAAATACCCACGTAATAAGGGTGACTTTTTGTTAATATAATTTAATGAAGTTACCATAACTTGAGTTACTTGCCTTTCAAGACAAATTAAGAAAGAGGTATTTAAATCCTACATGTTTTGCTCGACCTTGACTTCGAATCCAGGCCCAAGAGCACACCTCATTTGCGGCCAAAATACCAATAAGATAGAGGCAGGATACTTTCTGTCACAAATAGGATAAAATAAAACACACGAGCATATATTATATTTATTGATATAATGGTAATATCCGATGTAAGTAACTACGTATGTTTTTGCAGCAATTTGATTAAAAGCTTTTTTAATGTGGTTTAAATTCAAAACTCACTCATAATGGTGTTTTTACAAGCTTTTAGCCTTTTATTAACCCCGACAGAAAAACAGGGCTGTTATAAGTGTGCCGTGTGTATTTGTGTTTCTTTGTCTGTTTGCGGTATCATAGCTCCTAAACAGATGAACCGATTTAGATTATGTAATTTTTTGTTTGTAGGGGATATTGTCGAGAGTGTTCTTAGCTATGTTTGTTAAAAATCGGTTAAGCTGTTTAAAAGTTATGCTAATCGGGGGGTTTTCGAAAGATATCGTGTCATAATTATTTCTTTTTACAGCTTGGCAAACTGCTAAGCCTCTACTTCACTTACCATTGAGCGTAATGCCACGCCTCCGCTAACCGACCGATGACGCGTCCGTTGATCACGCCACCAACGCGTGCAGGTCGCACGTAATATCGTGGGTTCGACTCCCGCGTATGGTCGTTGCTCACAATGTTTTATTAAGTACTTATCTCTTTCCATGTTTACTTAATGAAAATGTTTTTTTTTATGATACAAGTAAGCAGAATCAATAGTAAAGAAGCTTTTCGTGATAATAAGGATATATGTGTACATTTGAGAGGTTACAGGTTGGTAACTTGCAACCTGGTATTGCAGATGTCCTCAGATTCCTCAGATAGATGGCACTGATGGCAGTGACCTACCAACAGTGGCCGTGCGAGTTTTTATACGTACTCGATTGTTTTAAACTAAAATTTGTTCAAAAACTTAACAAGCGCCGTCTGGCGACAATATTGGCGAACCACTTTTTACTCGACTGCCGAAGGAGGGTAATGTGTTTATCAGTCTATGTATGTTTGTTCCTATATGGCGTTCTAGAGACCAAACGCGTCAAAATAAAAAGACGTAAACAAAAATAAAATCATGCCGTGCAGTCGGAGGATATATATCTGGTTTTAGTCAGCCAGCTCACGAATATGTATCCTCCGGCTGCACAGCATGATTTTCTTCTTGTTTACGTCTTTTTAGTTCGCTTTTTAAGCAGTCGGGTCTTTTGATTTTTTTAATTAACTTTTTTTTCTATTATTTTTGACATAAATAAACGTACGTTTAAAAAGATCTCTGGTATTACCGATGTCCCCCATATGCAAAAATGGCGGTGACCTACGAACAGGTTTGTTTCTGCCGAGCCTCCGCTCACTCAGTGATGACGCGATCCCCGATCACGCAGTCTGCGCATGCACACCGGACCGCACATACATATATCTACATAGTACAATGTGTAGACCACGCATATACTGTGCGATAAGGCCGCCAATTGTATGTTTTTAGTTTATAGTTTCCTATTAAGTAGTAAACTGGGTTTATAATAAAGTGTATAAAAAAGAAAATATTCAATAATTTCAGTTGAGTATTCATAATGCCTTATAAAAATATGTTCAAAATGATGTGTGGATTCCCAAACAAGGCCTGTAACTTGCAAATCTGAAAAATCTAATTTAAGGTTTAAATGAAATACTTAACCGTAAATCCTAAGTCTATACCAATATTATACAGAGGAAAGATTTTTTGTTTGTTTGTACCGAATAGGCTCCGAAACTACTGGACCGATTTTAAAAATTCTTTCACCTATGGAAAGCTACATTATTCCCGAGTAACATAGGCTATAATTTTGACGGGAGCAAAGCCGCGGGCCTCAGCTAGTAGGTATATACAAATACTACAATCCGGATATCGCGAAAATAAAGCTAGTCAAGGCTATGGGATTCTAGTGGATGCAAGTAGCACAGGACCGATCAGTGTAGTGACTGCAACGCTTGTGGGAGGCCTATGTCCAGCAGTGGACGTCTTTCGGCTGAAATGATGATGATTTGATGAAGTATCGGATTTTTTTTTGGCGATTTCAGGACTGTTCCCACTGTCAAACTTGGCCAATATTATGAATACAATAACTTCTTCCGCGCGTTAGCTTACCTTACCTCCCAAATTGCCAATTCAATTTATTTAAACTACAATGTCTTAGGTTCGATTCCCAATCCCAACCAAGCGAACCAAGTCCCATTTCCCCAACCCCGTCCCAAATGTGACGTCATGTAGTCCACTGCCGACCTGTAACCTGTTAACAGCGTGTTGGTAATGATAACAACGACCGTGTTATCGCAACGTCAGCCGGGCGGCGTGGTTTCCCCAAACAACGCACACACACACACACAAGTTCAGACATACCAGTTTGTTTACATCACATAAACGTGGTGGTGTTTGGTACAAGCGATAAGATTGTAGCGGGTGGGAAAGGAGAATGCCCATTTTGTAAGGGAACTTGGGCCCCTTTGAAAAAATGGTTGTATCTTGATGAATTTGGCTGCATGTTGTAGAAAAAGCATGTTATATTCATAATTAGAAAACATGTTTTATTTATTTTGCGGGGTTCATGAGATATAACCATGTTTCTGTTCTTGAAATGAACCCTTATTACAATGCAATAAGGTGCATACAAATGTCCAAGTGAAGGAACCTGATCTGTTGTATAAAGTAAAGGTCACAGATGGAAAATAACACAAAATATAAATCCTATTTTTGTATAATATTGAAATTGCAGACACGATACCTCATAACGGGCCTGTGTATGGGCAATCTCCTCTATTAGATTTTTAAAGCAAACGAAAAAAAAAAAAAGTTTTTTTTATAATTAATCTATATTGTTTTAAGGGCGTCAGTGATGGAGTGACGGGGGACAGGATGGTATGGAAGAGGAAAACGTGTTGCGCCGACCCCAAGTAACATGGGATAAGGGCAGGAAGATGCTGATGATGAATCTATATTGTTTTACCGCTATGCAAAGGTTGCCCGAATAGTTTTCCAATATTTTCTTCTGCCAATCTTCAGCAAACGCCTTTCAACGTCAATTAACATTGAATCATTATAATATTAGTAAATGTAAACACAGGATATTATAGTTAAATATTCTTCATTATGTACAGTAAGTCAAAGTCAAAGTCAAAGTCAAAGTCAAAGTCACAGCAGCACTTGAGCTTTACTTAATTATTTTATTAAAATCAATGTAAATAAGATCATCAGACCATTAAAACAAACACGTATAAGTATCATTAAAAAACCTTTAAATAAAAAAAATACAAACACACCCCACAGACTAAATAAAACGGTTAAAGTTAAATAACACAACAAATTGACGCAATTACTACACGACTACGACGCGTAGTACGCACTTGCGACTGCTACTTCACCGTAGTCGCGTAGCCGCAAGCGTAAAATTGGATCACCAAGTCATTAAGGTTACACAAGTCGAAAATTCTTCCATACAAACGCAGTCTAGAGATTACTCCACTGTTTGACGATGTATGTTCAAAATAAAAATGATAAAAATTTGTCTCATCATTATATAGCCCTGTATGGCAACAAAAAAGTAAAAAATATATATATTTGAAAGTTATGAGCGTCGAAAGTTCCATATTTCAACTCTAATTATAATGCATCTTTAGACGGAAATAAATACCATAAGGCGAAGGAAAATTGCCAAACGGCCTCCATACAGGGATAGATTAGTAATACAACAATGCAAATAATTTAATTTTGGAAATATACATTGAGTCGTTTTTTCATGATATCTAGACTCCCAAAGGTCTATGTATAAAATTTCTTGCGCTCGAAACAAATTTGTAAAAGTGCTAATTCGTACGCGAACTAGCTTCTTACTGCTCATCACAGCATGAGATTCTTATTTCTATCTTTCGCACGTGTTGTCGGATGAGATAGCATGCATTTTACCTCGCGCACAAAATAGTTCGTGCCGTCGACTAGGGGGAACCTTTATTAAAAAAAAAGCAGTCACATAGACTGAATAAACCAGTATTCAACACAAAAAAATGACGCACTTACTACGACGCGTAGCAGTTCACGTGCGTCTGCTACGTCACCGTAGACGCGTAGCAGGCGTAGCGATACGACACTGTAGCATTCGTAGAACAGTTACGTCGTAGCAATTCGTAGAACAGTTATGTCGTAGCACTTCGTGGAACAGTTACGTCGTAGCACTTCGTAGACTTAGTGTAATACCTTTTTTTTCAACCTTGCCGTATTATTATATGTAAGTAACTACTATAAGTAGTGATATTTTATGACGCAGGTATTTTTGTTCATAAATGCTGAAATAATTATTTCGTGGAGCTCGTGGCTAAATAATAACAGCCGCACTGGTCGATCATCAAGGTTAAGAAACGCTTGACGAGGTCGGTCCGTGGATGGGTGACCATTTTCAACATACCGAGTTTCCTCCGTCACTCGGAAAGCACGTTAAGCCGTTGGTCCCGGCTGTCATTTGAAGATCTTTGACAGTCATTACGAGTAGTCAGAAGCTTGAGATCTGACACCAGTCTTGCCAAGGGGTGCCGTGTTACCCAGTTACTGGGTTGTGGAGGTCAGATAGGTAGCCCAAACACTGGTACTCAGCTGAATCCTTTTAGAATGGAAGCCGACCCCAAAATAGTTGAGCAAAATGCTAAGCAGATTGATTTTGAATGCTGAAATAATTATTATTTATAGGTTTTCTCGCGTGAAAAGAACCCGCTTTCATGAAAAGAAGTAATCAAAACGGCTTTAAAATTTCCTGTTATGCAAGGAAACTGATTTTCATCATCAAATTTTATAAACCTTTGATCATTACATGAAAACGTGATTCTCCACCCACAGTCCAAAGTCCAACCACCTGACCTCGCTACCTCCTATGACTTAGTCTACCCCCGATCACTCACCCAGCGCGTGCGCCACACTTTCTCGACACATCGATGCGTCAGCATCACACACACCGCGATGCGTTCACGCACACACGCAGCGGTACCTCCGCAAAACTCACACATATATGCGTCACTCTGGTCTTCGGGTGTAGACATAGTGATATTATTTATATCAGCGATAACAATTGTCAAAAAGTCAAAAATGTGAGCGCAAAAATTGTAACTTGACCAATGTAAGGCCCTTTCCTGATGGTGCGATGCAATTCGATTTATATCACACCTATAAGCGATTTTACAAGTTTTTATTTAACTTGCAATGTATGTATGTATGTTCGGGACAAATCTTGCAACTGAATTTTAAAGCAGTTATTCACCACCGATTAAGATGAAATTTTGCCTACATGTATAGTATACATGGTTAGCTAAGTAGCTTCATTCTAATTCCAATATGGCGGACGGCCCAAGATGGCGGACTAGTTATTTTTTGTGCACTGCCATATTATGGGTATCAAATGAAAGGGTTTGCTAAGAAGAATACGAAAAAAACATGTTTTAAAAAAATATGTTTTAATGAAAAATATATACGTAATTCTTGTAATTCGACCGATACAAACTTACCATTTTCTTAAAATAAACGTGCGTGATATCGCCTCGCCATCAGGAAAGGGCCTAAGGGACATTTTAACTTTCGGACAATTATTGTTATCTCTGGTTGAATGTCATATTGTTTACAGGCCCTTGTCCGAGTAAACGGACGGTGCTTACTAAGTCGCGATTAAGTGGTGGAGCAGGCAGGCAGTAGATATAGCCCACATTTCAATTCAGAATTCGAGATCATTACGAAATTTTGGAACAGCCAACTCTATGTTATACAGAACAATGTTCAAATTTCATTGCTACAAACACTTGTTTTGGACAAATATTCACTTAAAAATCAACTAAACAACAACAAATTGGAATAAAATTACGTTTCTTGAATTATGTTAAGACGTGTTATCGCAGTATAAAACAATAGACGATCACTTGCTCATTCCGAGTGAAGCAAAAGAAGTATGTAAAGATCCGTAGCAGTTGGCGTTCTGTGGTTTCTGCCTACCCCCATGGCAATCAGGTGTGGGATTATATACGTATAATACTCACAGCGGATCCTTGTGTCTCTGAAGTTGGCTCTGTCAACTATTGCGCACGAAACAGATTAACTGCATAGAGTAAGCGAGATAGGATGATGCGACAAACGTATGCGAGTGAAAGAGACAGTTATACAATGCTATTTTCATTTTCAATATTGGCACAAAAATAGCTACTGCGCAGCCTCTTGCAGCCAATTCAGAGACACAAAGATCCGTTGTGAGTATTATATATCTATGTACGATCGCTCGCTAGCTACTACTAGCTAGGCCGCTCCGACATTAGTCACTTCAGAGGGGTCACCATAAGCTTTTTGAGTATAGGTTATTTTGAGATCGAGTAAGTGACACATGTATATACGTCATATACATATGTCCCGTACACACACTCAAAATAACCTTATTCTAAGAGCTGGTCCCCCCCCTAGTTCTACGGATGCAAACCGCGTTTTTAAATGTTTGACAAATCGCGCCCGCTTCAGCACCCGCTTAAGCTCCTCACCCTAGTCGAGGCCTTACACAGATGCGTCACACACATGTGTGTGTCTGTAGTGTGTAGTGTGCATACCAACCATAACCGTTACTACTGCCTCCGAGTAAAAAATTAACATAAATGACTAACGTATTTTTATTAGGAAATAGTAGAAAAAACTAGTTGACGACATAGACTAAAAATAAAACGCATCTTTGGATTTCGAGGTCGTCGACCTTTCTCTTTTGGTGTAAAAATAAAAAGGGCGTGTCGTGTTTCCGAGAACAGTTTTGTAAACAAAGCAACGTGATTTTAAATTAAACAATACTGAAGTTTGATTTTTTTTATTTCATTGTTGGGTACTAAATAAATAACCATATTTATTTTACAGGTTATAAGTGTAAATCAAATACAAGATTTATCCAAAAACCTTTATACTGAACAGCTGTTTTTATTATTGTTTAGATGGTGGTATATACAATCGCGTAGTAATGTTTAGGAAATCACTACATATTAAAAAATAAAGTCCGTAGTCGTTTGTACGCGGTAAACTCGAAAACTACTGAACGGATAATCATGCGGTTTTCACCAATATAAAGAGTGTGAAACGGGGAAGGTTTTTGTGTATTATTTGACACGTGCGAAGCCGGGGCGGGTAGCTAGTGAATTAAAATGTTGACTTTTTATCATAGAATCCGTTGTCATTATCCTCATCATTTCAGTCGAAAGACGTCCACTGCTGGACATAGGCCTGCCCCAAGTGTCACAACTTCGACCGGAGTTCGATGTGAAGTCACCTCATTACCGTGTTTCCTGCAGCCCGTTCCATAACTCAACAAAATGTATAATTAGGTACATAAGTACCATAATTATGAAGATTGATGACCTACTGTTAGTGAAAGGAACTGTACATTTGAGCTCATGTTAACTCTAAGGTGACTTTTAAAATACTTCCTGTAATTTTAAAATTAAATTAAGTATTACATTTCCTGACACACCTCTTTAGAATAAAATGCAAATAAAAAAATGAATCATATGTAAGAAACTCTGATGAATCCGTCTATTTAAAGAACTTAGCTGTAATTTTAACCTCATATGTAAAATATTTCATAACTGTTGATTTTAACGAAAAATACGACCTCTTTTTAATACATGATCGAAGTAAGTAGCAATCTATACTCGTAGTTTCTGCCTAAATCCATAGGAAAAAGGCCTGAGTTTATTTGTGTATGAAATACCCTAGTTTTTAAGGGTTCCGTACCCAAAGGATAAAAACGGGACCCTATTACTAAAACACCGCAATTCATCTGTCTGTCTGTCACCAGTCTGTATCTCATGAACCGTGATAGCTAGACAGTTGAAATGTTCACAGATGATGTATTTCTGTTGCCGCTATAACAACAAATACTAAAAACAGATAAAAATAAATATTTAAGTGGGGCCATACAACAAACGTGATTTTTTTGCGATAATGGTACGGAATCCGAGTCCGACTCACACTTGGCCGGTTTTATGGTATTTTATTTTGAACACACAAACCCAAACTGTCAAAGAAATATACGTCTTTGAGGCCCTGCCAAATTTCAATTAAAATTCAAACAAAATGAGATCAACACTAGACAGTCTTGCAAAATTCGTCTAGTTCATTAAAAAAACAACCAGAAATTCTTGGTCAGTGCTAACTTGCGAAATAATATGTCTACAGAGAAAATCTGATGTTTTGTTAGAGACTGACCTAGGCCACTTATTATTCGTCAACGTTTGAATGTTTTTTTAAGTCCATTGACTCCTCTTTAATGCAGGTAAAAACAGGCGTAAAGAAGAATTATTTTTTTGCTGGAATAAAAGAATAAATATTGTAAAAAAAATTTGTGTTGCATAATTTTTTTATCATGTTTAGATAGGTACTTTGGACTTTTAAGTTTTTCTGTTTATACATAAAATAATGACGCATCTTAGTTCTCAGCAAGCTATTAAACTAGACACTTAGGTACACCGCATTTTTATCTAATCTTATTTGATACAATAACAACAACAGCACTGTGAAACTATTCACTTGTGATGATAACATTTATCTTAACGCTCATCACAACTAATACTTCTTTATAACGATGTCAACAGAAGAGAATAATAATAGAATAACGGGGCAGCTGTAAAGTCTCCTAAGATGTGGATCGGCGTCGTCGAAACTCGAAAGTGGCGAATGTCGAGCGCAGGTCATCGAACCGCAACTGTCAAAATAGTGCTCGCTAGGTTGTGCACGCGTGTCATTGATGTGCGCTGCCGGCTGCAGTGACCTTGTCGCCGCGCGCCCGCGCCCGCTTGCCCGCGCCCCCGCGACGTCATGCGGGGGCGCGCCGCTGACGTCACGCGGCCTCGCGCCGCCGTCAGCCCGCGGCCACGTGAACAGCACGCGCCGCCACGCGCCGGGTGCGTGATCGCCTCGCCGCCATTGGCCCGCGCCGCCGCGCCGCCCGCTCCCATTGGCCGCGCGCCCCCCCCGCGCCCCACACTCGCATGCCTCGTACGCCGAGCGCTCACCAAACGGTTTATTCGTCCGGCGCCCGCTCACAGAACCACACGGCTCCCAACAGCGGAAGCGCGGAGCGAAAACACAAGTTTTGTGAATTAAAAAAGAAAGTTTTATTGCGTTGAATGATATTAGTCTAATCAGAATGTCGACTCTCCTTGAAGTTTGTGGACCCCTCTCACCGCCGTCAACGCCACCGTTGATGGAAAACAAAGTGAGTGTCTTTTGGAATTCGTCTCAAAAACTTTTTCAAAAATTAGAAATATTATTATTGTGCCCAAAAAAAATATTCCCCGTTCAAAAAAAAAAAAACTCAGTGCCATTTGTGCAATCGAAAGTACGACAAGAGCGCACGCCTCGATCACGCAGCGCGCGCGTGTTCTACTCGTAGCGACCGTTCACTTACGTGCATTTGTCTTTGTCTCACAGGTCGAGTTACCTTACAAGAAGGCTGCAATGAAGCGCGCGCGGGAGTCTCCGCCGCCAACCGGCCTGGTGACCCCACAGCCCTCTGACTCGGAGGGCGAGGAGGACTGGGGCAAGCGCGCACGGTGCGAGCTGGCGCGCCTGCTGCTCAGCACGCCGCCACCCGAGCCGGGTGCGCGGCCGTCCGTCATCATGCGCGCTCACAAGGACGGCACCTGCAGCCCCGAGCCGCTGCCGCTGCCGCTGCCGCCCTACACAACTGACAACAACATGAACATAGTCAAATCGCTCAAATTCAAAATGAACCGCGGACACAGTTACTCGCAAACCAAATACATCGCGGCTCAAGCTCAAACTCAAGTGGTGCCCCCTATCCGAGTGGAGCCTCCTAGTCCGCCACCCCGGGCGGAGGAGGCTCGCGTGCCGTCCCCCCACGCCGAGTGCGTGCCAGAGCCACATGAGCCGCGCACGCCAGCCCCGGCCGCCGCTCCTGGCTGGGTGCCGCTGGCGCCGCGGCCCGCGCCCGCCGTGCTGCTGCCGGGCACGCTTCTGCCCGCCGCCGCGCTGTGGCTGGTCTCCCCCGCTCCCGCGGCCCGCCGCCGCCTCTACGAGTGCGAGTACCCCGGCTGCGGAAAGAACTACTTCAAGTCGTCCCACCTGAAGGCGCACGCCAGAACACACACGGGCGAGCGACCCTTCCGCTGCGCCTGGGCGGGCTGCGAGCGAAGGTTCTCGCGATCCGACGAGCTGTCCCGCCATAAGCGCACGCATACGGGCGAGAAGAAATTCGGCTGCCGCGTGTGCAACCGCCGCTTCATGCGCTCCGACCACCTCGCCAAGCACGTCAAGAGACACGCCAAGGAGCGTGCGCCCCCCGCACCCGTGCTCAAGCTGCTGCCCTCGCCGCCAATAGGGCTGTCCCAGCCCGCCGCCGCCGTCGCGCACTAGGGCTCCGGCCGCGCCCGCGCGACCACTCGACTGTGATCCAGATCTCATGATCGTTACCTAGTTGTAGTACTACTCATCTCTAAGACTGTCCTATGTCTACTTAAGTAGCATTATAGATGTAAGAATATGTTATTGTTAGCGACGTTAAGCTTCCAAAAGAATTAAACAGAATGTTTTATACAAGTCCGTTGTTTTGTTTACACGTCACTGATTGCATCACACTACACACACACACACCTATACACTGCACTCACCGACACTCCTGAATTGGTTACAAGTACGAGTAGAATGGCACTTGTTGCGAGTGGCACACTCTGGTCGCGTGACTGTCACGACGCTCTGGCCGGGCGCTCCGGCCTCCACCGCGGGCGCTCCGGCCGCGGCGCGCAGGGCCGCCGGGCGACTGCCGCCGCCGCCGTCGCCAGCACCGCCTCGCTTATCACCCACGACGCAGACCGCTTATCACCGGCGATATCACGCCGAAAACATTTCAAACGAAAATACACACTAATTAGTATACACACAGATAAAAGAATTATTGAACAATCAATTAAACACATAATTATCAATATTTACGAGCTTGATACAGTTATGGAGACTATTAATAAAAACAGGCGGCGATAAGCTAATTTGCAAAGCCGACTTGTATTCAACCAGGATACTAGATATAAAATAATTTGGCAATCATATCCGACACTCAAACTCCACAAAGATCTAAAAAATTGCATCATCCTAAATTGAGATGAAAACGAATGAATTCTTAGAAACAGAGATAGTAGCATTCATCGAAACTATAACTATAACATATCCCAGTTCGGTAGACATCTCACTGCGTGTGAACGTAAACAATAAATTATACAAGTTACACATGAACCGAGAACCATTACACATTAGTATTTATAAATAGCAAAACCGCAGAAGTCTAATGTTTTTCTCTGAGAGAGGAAAACTCCTTGAGTAGCACATTTCCATAAACACAACAGTACTGCGTTTACTAAACTTCGTTGTTTAGAGCAAATTGTATGTCTTGTTGTTCCCTATGTACTTGTTGCATTTGATACTTTAACTGTAAGTCTGGTATACATATACATATCTCGCAGCAGTGTTGATCAGAAGATCCAAATTTCACTATTTATTTTAAGTCCTGCCGGACACATCTAGGAACCGAGATGCAATTAAACGTTCCCGATAGAAGAATCAAATAATGCCTTGCCCGACTCGGGTATTGAACCCAGGATCTCATAATTAACAGTAGCGCTTGACAACACTAACGAGGCAGTCCTATGGTTGGATGTCACCTCAATGGTTGTACAGCTATTTTCAAAAAAAAAATATGCTAAAATAGAAAAAACATAACCCCAAATACAATTAAAGTATGTAACAATATTATTACCGCAGCTCACAAAAACCCCCAAAAAGATATTACTCAAACCGCATAAATAATTACTTAGTATAATAGTCTCCCATTAAGTATTGTTTTCGCCCGATTAATAATTTCCCTACAAAAAAATTACATTGCGTAAGTCCAGTGTTTTCCATAAACCATTGAATTAAATACAGAAAACCCCCGTATGATGTAAACAGAAATCACTTGGCGACATTTGTGGTTGAAACAATATACCGTTTGATATAGTATAAAACGTATATATATGAAACGGTTATAAACAATAAATAAACATGCAATATTACGTTAAAACAACGCAATAACCAATAATGAATAAAACGTTGGTGGATATAGAATCTGCAATGCAATTGGTAATGTTAAATTCCATACTTGTATCAAATAAATGAAACAAATAAACTAAGAGAAAGAAAAATCGTACCAAACCCCCAGAGCCAAAAATTTACATTTTGACAACCAAACCAATGTCCTGGATAATAGATTTGGTTCACTCTAGGTAAATCCAAAAAAGAATTAGCGGACTCCTGGATACTAAGTTTAAAAAAGCCTTCGAATTCTTTTTAGGCGGCCTTAAAAATATTTATCAAAAAGGTACAGCCAATATTAAAGAACCGAGGTAACTGTAAATTGCATGACCTTATCTGAATTTTTGAATTTATCTCACGGAAGACATTTTAGTTCAAACAAAGGACGGAAATTACAAGACTATCCAACGACTCCTTAATTGCAGGTTTTGAAAAAATCTACAAACACTACCTGCCTCGTTGGTGTAACAAGACACTATATAGGCTTGCTACGAGTATCACTGAGTTTAGTGGCCGCGAGTTCGATTCCCGGGATGAGCAGTATTATTGTGTTTCTCCATACGGAATTGTCGAGTAGCAGAGCGGTGTCTGAATTTGACCCAGGTCCACCTCATTTTTTATGGGACTAAAACATAACTGGTGAATGTAGATACCAGATCTCCTCTGTCTTACCCTTCGGATAATAAAAGGATGATGAAAGGATGATTTCTAATCCTACTATAATTCATTATTATAATCGGTGATCGCATACACAAAGAGATTCCCTTGTAACTACACTCAAAGCATTCCTAACAGGTTGCCAAACAGTAGTGGAAATTGCTACAGCAGTGAGATTTTGACGCCAGCAGCGTCACACGCGGGTGACATAACATGACAGTGACGTCAGAAGTGAATTTCCTTTGCATCAGACTATTTGTATGTCATGAATTTGCCTGTTGGTATGTCTGAGCAAATTGGTAGCCTTTCCTTAATTATTTCCAAAGAAGGGATCTGATTCATCTTGAAATGTATCAGTTTAGGGAGGAAAGTCATCATTGCAAATCTATCTCTCTATCTCACTGAGGTTTGCTGTTAGAGACATCAATTATGAGTTCAGCTCGCCTTTGTGCATAAGCTGTCCTTATCGGTTTGTTTTGTGTACAATAAAGAATATATAATTATTTGCCTACAAGCTATGGCATACCAAGACTTATTTATATATTTTTTTTATATTTTTATATTTTTTAACAAAACGTTGCCCCACACTAGGAATTTCTTCCTGTATCGTGGGTGCGTTTACAAACATATAAACTCACATACACAACACCCAGAGCCGGAACAACTATCTGTAGGTCATACAAATATAATAAAATTTACCTTTACCTTTTTTATTTACTTTGACCCACCTTCAGTGTTTTATTCTATTTTGTTTGTTATTTATATATTCTTCTATTTTATTTTATTATACGAGTATAAGTCCTGTTTCTGTAAGTGTGTCCGTGGCATCAACAGTAGGCCCTATCAGAATATCAGCGCAGCGTTATTACCTTTTTTGGATATCGCTGCACATGCTGAGATAGGAGCCTTTTTGGTCTCGCACAGGGTTTTTTATTGTTTAAGTGTATGCTTATTTCTCGTGTCTCCTGTGCGGCACAAATCAATATTTTTCTTTCTTTCTTTTCTTTACTTATCATTGTACCAAAAGATGTCCACCACTGGACGTAGGCCTCCTCCAACCGTAGCCACATCGAACTGTCCTTAGTTTCTCGTCTCCAGCGTTCTTCTGCAGCGCTCACCAGGTCTTCGGTCCATCTTCTGGAAGGCCTTCTAATGCTACGTTGTGCGGGGTTCCTGTACGAGGTCGGGAGATGTCCTAACTGACGAACCGTATCGGCCATGGACCACACCCTTTTAGAAACATTATTTACCTTACGTCTTTTATGCTTTTATCTGCAGTGGTATTAATTGTCTACGAATCCAGGAGAATTTGGCGGGATTTTGTCGAGTGAAGTTCAGTGGCTGTTAATATTATTTGCTAATTGATTCCTAGTGGATATTCTGATATATTATTGATGTAGTTTTTTGTCTCAACTGTCTACGCAACTGGTCAATTTGTGAAATCATTGACATAGGCGATCTCGGGATAGTGGAGCGGAGTATTTTATTGTAGTATTGACTGCCTCTGCAAAGCTTACTGGGAAGACTGACTCGATACAATTTGCTGCCAAATACTCCAAAAAACATTAGAATCTGTTACATCCGAATTCTAATGCATATTAAAGAACTAGCTGACCCGCGGGGCTTCGCTCCCGTCAACTGGCTACCCTGCCTACCTTGCCTACCCTGTCTACCCTGCCTAACCTGCCTACCCTACCCTACCCTACCCTACCCGACCCTACACTACCCTACACTACCCTACACTACCCTACCCTACACTACACTACCCTACCCTACCCGACCCTACACTACCCTACCCGACCCTACACTACCCTACCCTACCCTACCCTACCCTACCCTACACTACCCTACCCTACCCAACCCTACACTACCCTACACTACCCTACCCTACACTACCCTACCCTACACTACCCTACCCTACACTACCCTACCCTACCCTACACTACCCTACCCTACCTACCCTACCCTACCTACCCTACCCTATCTACCTACCAACTTGTTGAACTATTTATTTGAATAAGAAATAATATATATACTACTATACGAATGCAACCAACTTTTGTTTATACCGGCAGCGTTGATCTAATTAAAATTTAGAACATAAAATTTGCTATTGTGAGTCCACCTTAAAAGATAGACATATGGTGTCACGGACTTTTTTTTAGAACTTTTAAAGAGAAACAATTCCATCATACATGATATTTGCGTAACTTAAACCATTTACGCAGCGCACGCAATGGAAGCTCTCAAAAAGGAATATTTTTTCCCGTTTTTGTAACATTTTTCATTTATGCTCCGCTCCTATTGGTCGTAGCGTGATGTTATATAGCCTATAACCTTCCTCGATAAATGGACTATCCAACAGTGAAAGAATTTTTCAAATCTGCCAAGTAGTTTCGGAGCCTATTCAATTCATACAAACAAACAAACAAACAAAAAATCAAACCTTTCCTCTTTATAATATTAGTTTTGAATAAGAAATAATATATATACTACTATACGAATGCAACCAACTTTTGTTTCTACCGGCAGCGTTGATCTAATTAAAATTTAGAACATAAAATTTGCTATTGTGAGTCCACCTTAAAAGATAGACATATGGTGTCACGGACTTTTTTTTAGAACTTTTAAAGAGAAACAATTCCATCATACATGATATTTGCGTAACTTAAACCATTTACGCAGCGCACGCAATGGAAGCTCTCAAAAAGGAATATTTTTTCCCGTTTTTGTAACATTTTTCATTTATGCTCCGCTCCTATTGGTCGTAGCGTGATGTTATATAGCCTATAACCTTCCTCGATAAATGGACTATCCAACAGTGAAAGAATTTTTCAAATCTGCCAAGTAGTTTCGGAGCCTATTCAATTCATACAAACAAACAAACAAACAAAAAATCAAACCTTTCCTCTTTATAATATTAGTATAGATATCAGAGCGAAATAATAAAATGGCTAAAAGGTCCTAGCAACCAGGCCATAAAAATTACTTAAAAAAAAAGAAACTACGAATCCACGAGTCTTAAAATATATTAGAGCCATTTTACGTATGTAAACTTATGGGGCCTTAAAATAGCTTATGGAAACCTAAAATAGCTTTAATAAACTTAAAATAGCTTTAATGAACTTAAAATAGCTATACTGAACTTAAAATAGCTTTAATGCACTTAAAATAGCTTATGAAAACTTAAAATAGTTTATAGGAACTGAAAATAGCATAGAGAAACCTAAAATAGAGCCAAACTTTTTCTTTACCAATTCTATTAGTGTACAGAGAGTTCCCCAGTCCCCACGTAGTATTTAGTTGTTAGTTGCCAAAGACAATGGAAAATGCTATTACACACTACACACTGTCATTTTGACGCCAGCATCGTCACATGCGAATACTTATTGTCATGCAACTGACGTCACTTTATTGTCATGCATGCCTGTCATAGTGGCATGCATGGCAATAGGTGACGTCAGTTGTGCATTTCCATTGCATTCATGAATGAAGCTCATGATGATATCAAGTGTATCACTTGCATTGAGTGTGGCTGTGGTCTAACATTTATTCTGTATTGGCTCAACGTACAGGGATTTACAAAATTATTTTTAACTAAATTATTAGTTGATTTTATGATTAGCAATTGATTATTCAAGATCAAGTTTAAATTAAGAATCTAGCAGATCAGTGCTTAAACTAATCACCATCGTATGAAAACTTTTTTGGTCTATAATGTCTATATAAAAAACATTAAAATTAACTAAACAAAAAAAAAAAAAATAGGCAGTCATTTGAAAATGATAAAAAAGAAATTGTCGCGAGTTAGGAACTCTGATAGAGGAGCCTATTGCATAAAAATAAGCCATGGCAACAGTTCTTTCTACCATCCCCTTACAACCACAAGCTCACCAATTCACTCATCATCATTTCAGCTGCAAGACGTCCACTGCTGGACATAGACCTCCCCAAGTGTCGCCACATTGACCGGTCACGAGGGTCTCCTATCCAGCGGACTCCCGTAAAACAGACCAGGTCATCGGTCCACATAGTGGGAGGCCTTCGCTGTCGCCATTTCAGAACTTTTCGGCCCCATGCGTTCTGCGATCAATGTGCCGTTAATCAAACAGAAAACACAAGACTGACGATACTCTTAGCAACAAATCCACGCACGCACCGCGCGAATGCTCGCGATTGTCCGTAGCACTGGCACAGGTTGCTAGCCTATTCTTCCAACCATTTTGTACCTAAACGGTATTTGATTGATAAATATTGTATTTATTTGTTTGTTGTCAAGTAACCTATCAATTTTCTGTTTCGGATTGTTTTCTTAAGTTTACCTTAATTGGTTCTAATTTTACTGAGAGGAGCTCGTGGCAAAATAATAACAGCCGCACGGGTCGATCTTCAAAGTAAAGCAACGCTTGACGAGGTCGGTCCGTGGATGGGTGACCATTTCAACATACCGAGTTTCCTCCGTGCCTCGGTAAGCACGTTAAGCAGTTGGTCCCGGCTGTCATTTGAAGATCTTTGATAGTCGTTACGGGTAGTCAGAAGCCAAGAGGTATCGTGTTACCCAGTTACTGGGTTGTGGAGGTCAGATAGGCAGTTGTTCCATGTAAAACACTGGTACACAGCTGAATCCGGTAAGACTGGAAGCCGACCCCAACAATAATTGGGAAAAAGGCTTTGGATGGTTCTAATTTTACTGCTTTTTTCGGTATTTTAAGTTTCTGTCTCTCATTGTTTCATAGGTAAATTTTATTTGTTTGTGATTTCAGAGAATTATTCAGTCTTCAAGCTTTTTAGGAGACAATTTGGTTATGATTATGATCTTGTGAAATTATTTAGATGTTTGTCAACATTATAGTGGTAAGTTCGATTTGCAGCAATCACCAGTTAGACCCTTATATTTTCAAAAACATTTTTTTTTTAATATTTACAAGTGTTTTAAGAAACTTATTTTTTTGTGCGGTGTGGCTGTGGAATATTTTTGCACATTTCGTTAGTAAATCCAAGGATGTAAGGTATCTATATTTGTCTCCATATTCACATTCCATAGGCAACATATTTAGGTGCATCGAAGACTTCAGAGACGGGGTGTTATCGTGTTACCAAGGTTGTAGGGGGTGGAGCTCTGATCTGAACTAATGCTAAAAACCGGCCAAGTGCGAGTCGGACTCGTGCACGAAGGGTTCCGTACCATTATCGCAAAAAAACGGCACAAAAATCACGTTTGTTGTATGGGAGCCCTACTTAATTATTTAGTATTTGTTGTTGTAGCGGCAACAGAAATACCAAAATTCAACTATCTAGCTATCACGGTTCATGAGATGCAGCCTGGTGACAGACAGACAGACAGACGGACCGCGGAGTCTCAGTAATATGGTCCCGTTTTCACCCTTTGGGTATGGAACCCTAAAAACTAGTTTAATATAATTCTGGTAGCTTCCACTATCAATCCCATAAATGGAAGATAAATATAAATATTATTTGATGAGTGATAACAGTTTGGAAAAACATTCTTTGTGCAAATGTTCAGCTGTAAGTGGTGTTTGGCAGTGTTGTGTTTGCACAAATCATCATTTTGAATGTATCACGATACTTGTGCATGGGCTGGGTAGGGATCTTTTTCTTGTTTTATTTTAGATAGGTATTTGTAAAAAGCAAATAAACGCTAGATCCTGTTCCTGTTAATTATGGGCTGGGTAGAAAATTCAATTCGCTCGGTGATTCGAAGAAAGATTGAGGCTTTCGAGATGTGGTGCTGGAGGAGAATGTTTCGCATATCATGGACAGTAAAACGCACAAATAAGTCCATTCTCGACAAGTTAAACATCAAAACCAGACTCTCCACGATCTGTTACCTAAGAGTCCTAAATTACTTTGGTCACATTGCCCGGAGACACCAGATAATCTAGAAAAACTGGTTTTTGTAGGAAAAGTGGATGGGAAATGGCCACGTGGACGCTCACCCACTTGGTGGTCAGACAAGATCAGGGCGATTACGGGCCTCACGGTGACCACTGCCCTGAGAAGAGCCGAAGACAGAGTGGCTTGGAAGCAGCAGCGTCAATGACTCCGTGAAAGCCTTCCAAGACGGGAACGACCTTCAGTAATGAAGACAACGAATAAGAAGAGAAGAAAAAAAACAAAGAAAAAAAGATATCCGTCTCCTTTTTTGTAGTTGGTTAAAATAGTACCTTATAAGCAAGCCTCCAGGACAAGAATTTTCTGGGACTGAACGAAATATAGAGACACACCGATCAATCAAAAAAAACTTACACTCTTCCGACCTGAAAATCGAACCCGGGACAAAAAATCACCAGTTTTTCAGTTAACTTAAAATATCCTGTATAAGTGGGGCTTTGCTATCACAGTTCCGAATTACATGTCGCTTGCTAAAAACATGTAGTGAATAACACAATGTTCAACTAATTAGTACAATGAATTGTCCAAATTAAATTCGCACTAACCCGCTAATTGTCCACAAATTATTATTTTGTGAAATGTTTGTGTCAATAATGTGGAGTTTTCCCAAATCGTGAGTTTAGAAAGCTGATATTCTATGTGCTGAGTACATCAATTATTTTATTTATTTATTCTTCTTTCTTATTTATTTTATTATTTTGGGGTTGCGACATTAGGTCCATGGGGGGTCCGAGTGCTCACCGAGTGTTTCGAGACATAATTAAACGGTTAGTCGACTGTTCGCGTGACCAGAGGGCTGGCCTTTTCTTCAGCCAGAGAATCAGTATTGCCATTCAACGTGGCAATGCTGCCAGCGTTCTGGGCACGTTTCCCATTGACATCGATGTGGACGAATTTTTTGATGCGCAATGAGCCCTTTTCCTTTTTCCCTTTGTATGTAAGTTTGTTTTGTTATTAATCATAAGATTACAAATATTCAATTGTATATATTATTTGAATTATTGAATAAATTTCATTATTATGTGAAAAACTTGATGATGAAAATCATTATTATTGACCGCTTCATTAATCCAAGAAGATAAACCAGCCTAATGTTGTCCTTCTGCAGGGCACTGTTTTTCATGTGGAGGTAGGGTTACCATACGTCCGGATTTGGCCACTGTCCGTATTTTGTCCGGCCTTCTAATTTTGCCAGCTTTTTCGCATGGATGGCATTTTTTTTCATACTACCTCGGCTAACCTCTAAGAATATTTTCTTGCTTCATACTTTTCAGATCGCGATTTTTTTCGTCGGTTTTTAGTTTTTTTTTTTTTTTTTGTAACTAGAATGTCTGGACCCTTTTTTTTAAACACACAAACCACATTGTTCGAAATAGAAAAGTCCTGACAAAAATCAGGACTTTTCTTTTTCGAACTATGTGGAGGAATCCTCGATATCAATAGTGATTTCGTTAAAAGATGATTATTTTTCATGCCTTTTACACTGAAAATAAGTGTGAATCGAGACCTGCACCAAAACTCAACAGTCAGCTAGTCTTCAAGCACCCGTCTGAGGTTGACTGTTACAAGCTAGTCGAGTGATACTTTAATTCCTTCACTTTTCTTCTCTTCCTGTTTTCATTTTTCCTTTTCGCGGATCTGCTGGAAGTAATTTCTTAAGGGCACACGTACCCTTTAGTGCCGTAAAACGGTAAATTTCTTTCTTGCTCCTTAGTAACGCCTAGGTTAAAAGGTTTGAAAAAAAAAATACTACTGATTCATGTACCTACACAATTTTTTCGTGTAGCTAATAGTTTTGCTTCATAAAATAATTAACAACACGTTATTTTTTCGCAATTTGGAAACTCCTCCAAAATGACTTGGATGTTTAAAAATATTTTTACACTGAAAAATTGATGGCTTGAATTTCTTCATAACTAACATAGCATATGTAAATCAAATAATATTTTGCAAACAAAACTGTTCAAAAGGAAGTTCAATATTGATATTTTGGCATCGAGCGGGCGCAAGGCCAGTACTGCGTTAACCTTGGGGCGTACATAGCGCCTTAAGAAATAAGCAGTGCCTTTGTACTCTATTGTCTCGATACATTTCTTTATAAGTTAGGAACAGAGAAACAAGGAAGAGTCCCTTCACCATCTGCATTCAGCTTCTTCAGCCAGTTCCAGTTTGTGAGCATCAACTGTTAATCACTGGACGAACAGTCAAGGTTTCGGTGTCTCAATATTTATCATAACTGGCTCACATATGATTCATAAATCGATCTATGGTGTTAAAAGCAAATAAATAATAAAAAAGCCATTAGACATTAATGAAGACAGGGCTTTCCTCACATCCGCTACAGTTTAAACGGGCATTCCATTGCTAAACACGGAAACACAGAGATAGGGATTTCCACATTATGTATCTGGGAATTTCCACATGTTAAAACCAATTGAACAAATGGTATTTCCAAAAATAACACGGAATCAAGATCCACCGAATTCAATCAATCTGAATAGCCTTTTCCGAACTACGTATGGCTCTGTTTCCACTCTTACCGAATGCAGAGGAGTCCCAGTGTTTTACATGGAGCGTGGATGGGTGGAGAGGGAGAGGAAGGCCACAGAAAAGATGGATGGACTGTGTGAGGAGTGATATGAGAGAAAAGGGAGGCAGTGATAGCGTGACAGGGTACTCAAGGGTATGGAAGACGAAAACGTGTTGTGCCGACCCCAAGTAACATGGGATAAGGGCGGGAAGATGATGATGATGATGTCTGCCTATCTGACCTCCGCAATCCAGTATCTGGGTAACACGCGTCACCCTTTGGCATTAAAATAATATCAATACTTTTTTGGGTAGGTTCTATGTTTGACTTCATGTACTTTTTTTTTTCTGTATGTTCAACGATATCTCCGTCAATTGTAGACCGACTTTGAAAATTCTTTTTTTATTTGAAAGAGTATGTTTCTAAATTAGTCCCATTTTAATTTGGTGAAGATCTGATGAAGAACTTCGGAGATATACAACAGAACCCTTCAATAAATAACGGCAAATCATTCGGGATTGCTGCAATCGCATGTCTGTTTATTGTTTATACCATTTCATAATATAACATCACGCCAATACGCTCTAAAGGGGTACGCAGATCTCTTATTTCACCGGTTATGTTCAAGTTTCATGTTATTCGAGTAATCTGTTCTGGCGTTATAGGAACTTGTCTATTTTAGGTAGGTACAACTAACTTTTCCCATAAATACTACCGACTTCCAAATAAGGTCGGTGTCTTTCTTTTTTCCCATTTTTTTGCAATATGGATACCGACTTCCAAAAATAAATTTTATTTATTTTTCAGTTTTTAGATTTTTATTTGGAAGTCGGTAGTACTTTTTGCAAAAAAGTTTTTTTATTTCTAATTACGTCGACTATCACTAGCCGGGCATTCTCTAGTAAACACGAATACTCTCAGAAAGAAACGGATTTCAACAGCCTGTATAAGCATTTATGTACTGTATACGGGTATTTCCCCAAATGACGAGGTATTCCCAAAAACAACACGGCCACACGGCAATCTAATTAGAAAATCAGCTGCGAAAATAAACATAGGTACGCAGTATTATCAATCTTACGTCACGCAAGTTAAGCCAGAACTCGCTGACGTGTAATCGCGGGCTCGGCAGCGGCACATGGTGTCGGCAGACGCGAACCACGCACGCTTCACGCACACCCATCGTGATATGACGTCACGTCGAAATGTAACTTACGGGATTATGATTTTGATAACACGTTGCATTTTGTTGTTGTTTTGGAAAGTGCTTGTGTTATGCGGATGTAGGTAAATTGTCTAGTAGAGCCTGAACATGTTTGTGTGTAAAATTCATTGTCTATTGTTATTAAAACCAGCCTGTAACTAACACACTGCAGGGCAAAGGCCTCTTCTAAAACTGGCCAAGTGCGAGTCGGACTCGCGCACGAAGGGTTCCGTACCATTATAGCAAAAAACGGCAAAAAAATCACGTTTATTGTACGGGAGCCCCATTTAAATATTTATTTTATTCTGTTTTTAGTATTTGTTGTTATAGCGGCAACAGAAATACAACTTCTGTGAAAATTTCAACTCTCTAGCTGTCACGGTTCATGAGATACAGCCTGGTGACAGACAGACAGACGGACCGCGGAGTCTCAGTAATAGGGTCCCGTTTTTACCGTTTGCCCGTTTTAAAATTATATTCCCTCGATAAAAAGTGTACTATGTGCTATTCGTGACTATAACCAATGACTATATATTTGTGCCAAATTTCATCCAGATCCGTCCAGCCGTTTGAGCGTGAAGAACTAACAAACATACAAACACACACACACACACTCACAAACTTTCGCCTTTATTAATATTAAAGTGTGATAGGTCCTGCAGGGCAAAGGATTTGACTGCCATCAATCGACATACTCGTAATCACAAGCGAGATGAAAGACGCGATGTGGATTTCCGTCTATGTGTAAATGAGTGAGTTTGTGTGTGGTGTTGGGGGTGTAAACTAAAAAGCATGTATTTCTTTATTGTTTTTTTTAGCTACACAAAAGTCATCGAGAATTAAGCATTGGAATGCAATTCGGAACATTACAATTTATTTTTATACCAAATTTAAAATGTCTGGGTGTGTCCAACCGGTTGGCTGACGTCATGGTCCCTGGGTTATTTCGGGTCTCACGAGGGAACCATATATCGACAGATAAAGGCAATATTTTAAGGTTAATTTGCCATGGCCTTTATGTATTGTTTTACAAGCGGCGCCCGCGGCTGAAAAGGATATAAAGTATTCTATGTTTTAATCCAGGTTTTAACTATCTGCATATAATCGAAATTTGTTCAGCCAATTTGGCGTGATTGTAACACAGACATGCAATCTTACAAAACTTCATTTTATTTTTTTCCTACGAGTAGTAGGATTCATTGTACCACGGTTGTAGTGGCAGTTGCGGTGGTCTGAGCTTGAGGTATTGGCTTCAATTTCCAGGCCAGGTTATTCGTTACACATCTCTTTTACAAGAAAAACTTATTTATACGGGTACAAAGGCGGTCTTAAGGCTGACAGCGATATCTGGCAGACATCCTTTAGAATAGAATAGAATACTCTTTATTATGTACACCATATAAGTTACAGAAAGTTTAGACGAAGAAAACATTACACTGGGTGACACAATAAGAGGCCTTATCGCTATAAGCGATCTTTTCAAGACAACCTTTGGATGGATTTAAAAAATTAAAGGAAAGACAGTACTGTAGGTACTCTTTGGTGTACTATTTATATATACAATAAATACATATATATATATTGCTTGCCCGAATACGGCGTTGCCCTTGAACCCATCTTCCCAGAGACAGTGGGATAAGCCGCTCTGCAGTTTGGTACGGAATAAACTTATGAATACGTCCACCAATATTGCTGAGCGTGCCCGCCTGCTGGCTGTGGGAGAGTGGGAGTCGGGCCTCTGGCTACAGGCTCTACCGTCACTCAACATAGGTACTATGTTGAGTGACAACACCTTCCGGATCGCTACATGTCTGCGTTTGGGTGCTCCTAGCGGAGCTCCACATCGTTGTCAATGTGGTGAAGCAGTCGACCGCCTCGGACACCATGGCTTATCCTGCAGTAGGAGCGCTGGCCGGATAGCACGGCACGCCAGCATTAATGACATCATACGTCGGGCTCTTGTCACCGCCGGGGTGCCAGCTGTTTTAGAACCCAATGGCTTGGCACGCGACGATGGGAAGAGACCAGACGGGATGACCATAATGCCTTGGAAGTTGGGTAGGCCTTTGGTGTGGGAAGCAACATGTGTCGACACCCTTGCGCCATCCCATCTTCTTAGCACGGCGGGCTGTGCTGGGGCGGCTGCTGCCGGTGATGAAAACCTCAAACGGCGCAAATATAACAACCTTATTGGGAGTTATATGTTTGAGCCGTTTGGGGTTGAAACATTAGGTCCATGGGGTCCGAGTGCGCATCGAGTTTTTCGAGAAATTAGTACAAAGCTCGTCGACTCTTCACGTGACCAGAGGGCTGGCCTTTTCTTCGGCCAGAGAATCAGCATTGCCATCCAACGTGGCAATGCTGCCAGCGTTCTGGGCACGTTTCCCATTGACATCGATGTGGACGAATTTTTTGATGCACAATGAGGTATTTTCCGTCTCACTTTTGTATTTGTATATAGGTTTGTTTTTGTTTTTAGGTGGTTGTAATAGGAATAATGAGGAAGTTTGAAAGAAAAAAATATTTATGAATATATTGGTATTTGTTAGTAACATATATATATATATATATATTATAGACAAATATATACAGTCTTTATACTAGTCTGTCTGGATTTGAGTCCAGTCGATTGCAATACTCATCTCAATCACACTCACATAGCTGGCGGTGATGGTCGGGTGTATTATAAACACAACTCTGCCTAGCCCTTCAGGAAATGCTGTCGTGTAACGTCACGTAACGTTTGTTTGAAACAATGAATACAAGGTGGGTGTGTATTTGCTGATAATAGAAATAGTAATGCATATCTTTACGTATTATTGTAATAATTATTATAAAAGCAATCTCTCGCATAAAGCTTTTTACGATGTCACGAAAGGAAATGCATGTTTTGTGTCCACCTTCTTTGAACACATGCAACGCATTTTTTTTAGGGTCCCGTACCCAAAGGGTAAAAACGGGACCCTATTACTGAGACTCCGCGGTCCGTCTGTCAGTCTGTCTGTCATGAGCCGTGATAACTAGACAGTTGAAATTTTTACAGATAATGTATTCCTGTTGCCGCTATAACAACAAATACTAAAAACAGATTAAAATAAACATTTAAGTGGGGCTCCCATACAACAAACGTGATTTTTGTGCCGTTTTTTGCGATAATGGTACGGAACCCTTCGTGCGCGAGTCGGACTCGCACTTGGCCGGTTTTTTTATTATATTAATAACTTTTTATATTTTGACAAATATATTAACTTATATACAATTGAATATTCTAAGAGGGAAAAGGGTACATAAAAAAATCGTCCACATCGATGTCGACGGGAAACGCTGGCAGCATTGCCACGTTGGATGGCAATGCTGATCCTGTGGCCGAAGAAAAGGCCAGCCTTCTGGTCACGTGAAGAGTCGACGACCTGGGTGACCGAGCTCTGCTCGGGTGAAAATAGAGAAAACGACGTTTTCTAAAAATGAAACCTAGCTAGATCGATTTATCGCCCCCGAAATCCCCTGCATATTAAATTTCATGAAAACCGTTCGAGCCGTTTCCGAGTTTCAGATTTTATACATACATTTATACAAGAATTGCTCGTTAAAAGGTATTAGATATTCGGGAGCTCAGTAGCCGTGGCTTGGTAACCCACTGTGAAGCGAAGAGGAACCCGAGGAGGGGCCGCCGTCAGGGCGCCTGCCGATAAAGCGACGAGGTAGCGGCCAACAAGTAGATAGCGGTGCCGCTTGGGCAACATCGCAACAGAGACGGGCCGCAATGTTGTATGGGAGGCATCGCGGCTGAGGGTAGGAGGATGCGGCGGGAGAGGAGTGCCGGTATTACAGAGCACTGCACTCCCTACCTTCCGCGCCCTGGACGGGGTCGCCACCGTCTGATGACGGTCGCAGTGGGACCGCAGGGAAGGAGGAGTGTCGGTTTAGCGTTGGCCGCTCTTCCTAGCCCCTGCGGCCGAAAAGTGGTAGGCGGCGGCACCACAGACCTAACCCGCCACTGTTTTGGTTTGGTCCTTGGGGTGGTCACGGCGTGCAATGTGTTCTGGTGCGCCGGCGTTGAGGGTTACACCCCAGAGGAGGGTCCAGTGACAGCGCGCACAGCCGCGTCGGATTGGCGGTGATTGCTAACGCGTGCCCGTGTTCCCGCCGACACCGTGGAATTTTTGGTGGGTTGGAATCCCACATAACTGCGCTATTTCCCCGTGGTAGCGCAGTATGCATGAGCAGTTTACCAGGCAAGAAAAAAAACAAAAAACCTCATGCTCAGCAGAACAGTAGTGGTTAAAAATATATTTATTTTAATAATTAAACATCTATGAAGCTAGAACAAAATATAACGTAATAACAAACTAACCTTTGGACTTCTTGTCTACAATTACAAACCAGAAACAAACATATTTTGCATACATAAGCAAAACAATATAACTCGACAACCGTATTTATAATTGTAAGAGCACCTATTATGTATGTATGTAAATTATTTAGCGGAAATATTTGTACGTTTAATTGCCTCATTGGTCTAGATGATCACAAGTGCTGAGGTACTAGGTTCGATTCCAGGGTCGGGCAAAGGGTTATTGGATTTTTAGGGGTCCGTACCTCAAAATATAAAAAAGTTAAAGGGATCCTTATAAGATCACTCTCTTGTCCGTCTGTCCGAGTGTCACCACCGATATTCTCAGGAACGGATGGACCTAGCAAGTTGACATTTATACCAGATACTGAGGTATATAGTCCCTATTAGGTGTATAAAAATCAAGGTCCTGAGTCAACACGATAAAAAGATATGGGCAAATATTGATTTTTCTACCCAAAACCTTCCGGATGACCTTGAATTGTCAATTTTGGTTAAAAGCAAGGCTCAAATAAAGGAGAAATGCTATATAAAAATAAAAAATTAAGTTTTCGCGAAAATCTATATTTGCTCATATCTTTAAAACTTAGCCACAAATAAAAATGATACCAATTTTCAATTTTATTTTGGCGGTATAATGGGGTATGTACAATACCCCTGGCGCACGAGTTCAACTCGCACTTGACCGGTTTTATTTTATTTGGAATAGACTTATGGTAAAATGTTGTGTATACCTGTGTATATATTATGTATATCATTTAGCGAACATATTTGTTTGTGAAGAGTCAGACAAATTGTAGTGTTTGTAGTTTGTTCTTTAAATAGTATAATTGGACGTATAACAAAGGAATCGTGAGGAATCAGTATTAGTTTATTTTATACTAGATAAACACTTGGATCCGGTCATCTTCAGTAAATTGTTTTCAGTTGCAATTGTCGTAACGATTTCCTGGCGCTATGTTTGATACAATATAGCCACATATAGCTGAATACCCACATTTAAGTATTTATTATATACAAGTTTACTGTAAAAGTAGTGATTCTTTGCCTCAATTTCTGTGCCCTGGCAGTGACTGAAAGTACTTACGAGACAACCTAATAATCCCAAGCTAAGAATCGAATCCAGGACCTCTCGGCTAAAAATCGTTTTAGTCGAAAGACCTCCACTGCTGGACACTGCATTCCCGCAATCTTAACTATGCCAGCGGTTCACCTAGCAAACTAACAAATATAAGATGGATTTTTTTGTTTACCCTCGCACTGGAACGCCTTGCTGCAATTACACCAATGGAGCTCAACCTTACAAATACACTATAAGTCCAGGATTCCTCACGATGTTTTCCATCACCGTTGTCAGCAATGCCTAAGATAAACTTAGAAAGTACATATGACTTGAAAAAGTCACATTGGTACTTGCCCGGATTTGAACCCACGACCTTAAGCATGAGAGGCGAGGTCTTAGCCACCGGGCCACGACGACATATAATGGATATCATGGAATCATTCAAATAGTAATTTTTTTAGAAGTTGATTTTTTGAAAGACAAAAATATTTTATCTTTTTTTAGGGTTCCGTACCCAAAGGGTAAACACGGGACCCTAAGACTCCACTGACCGTCTGTCTGTCTGTCTGTCACCAGGCTGTATCTCATGAACCGTGATAGCTAACTAGACAGTTGAAATTTTCACAGATGATGTATTTCTGTTGCCGCTATAACAAACAAATACGAAAAATAGAATAAAATAAATATTTAAGTGGGGCTCCCATACAACAAACGTGTTTTTTTTTGCGGTAATGGTACGGAACCCTTCGGGCGCGAGTCCGACTCGCACTTGGCCTGTTTTTTTATGGTTGATTTTTACAAAAATCAAGTCCTGTTAAAATTTTAAAGGTAGAGACGTTTTATAGGTAGAAACGTAACCAACAGACAGATAAACAAACTATTATTACGTATGAATGAAACCGCAGTGTCAATCAGAAAGATACTCACCACTATGTTATATATTAATAAAGGAATGTGTAATTTTTGAGAATTTTCCTGATCTAATACTTGAAGTGACTAGTTCTTGTGATCTATTAGCAAGTTTATGAAAATGTTATTATATTAATATCAAGGAATTCTGACTGAACAAGTAAAATTTCAAAATTAAAATACCCCCGACACATTTATCTTGCGAAAACACCCCGATTCAAACAGTAAAACACCCCGATTCAAACAGTAAATCGCCCATAACTTTTGAACGGCTGAACCGATTTTATTCAATCATAGCTAAGAACACGCTCGACAAAATCACCTGTCAAACAAAAAAAAACTAAATCAAAATCGGTTTATTCGTTTAGGCGCTATGGTGCCACAGACAGACACACAGATACACAGATAAACTGGGAAACAGCAACACACGTGAAACTTATAACACCCCTCTTTTGCCGGCGGGGGTTAAAAATAGATTTTTATGTTTTGTCCTTTGGATAGAAGAAAAATATAACACAGATGATCAACCACCTGAATTTCAGTCATCATTGGACGTTAGAGTATTCCTATACAGGTACCTTAGAACCTTGATCATCGACCGATTCCATAAATCTCCATTAAATCAGCGCCGTGCTGTGGGTCTCCAACGGCACAGCATTATGCTGAGTGGAACTTGTCACAGTCACGACATGCATCTGCTTGTACTTACCTACTCATCATCCTTGTACTGTACTCAAATTTGGTATTTTATTTTAATCTTACCTTCCTTTACTAACATAATTTAAGTACTTACTAATACTACCGCTAAGGGTATAATTTAAGGAAAAAAAAAAAATACGTTTTTGTGGCGAATAAACACTTTTTCTTTCTTTCTATTAGCATGGATCAGTCAACGTCGACAATTCCTACTTTACCAAAGCTAACATAACAATCAATAGATCTATTAATCCTAAGCTCCATTTTTAGAGTTCCGTACCCGGGCCAAACGGAGCCCTATTGATGTCACTCACGTGTCTGTCCGTCGTCTGTCACACAATTTTGTTGCGATGTTTTTTTAACTTCCCATTGACCTATAAACTTTAAATTTGGTGTAAATATTTATTATTACGTATATTTTACTAACAAATATCAAAATATTAATAAATTCGTACGGAACTCTAAATGTGCCAAGTCCGACACGCACTTGGCCGGTTTTTTAACAATACATTCTTCTCTTCACTTTGTATTCTTCTCTTCACTTTGCATGTTAAGTCTTTGAATTAATGTTTTTTATTATATTGCTTGAAATAAAGCTTTGGAAAAACTACCACGTTTTTGGCCCGATAGGTGTGAAATGGAGGTTTTAACTGTCTTAAAATATTTACGTGTAGGTATTATGAAAGAAGCTAACGATGCGCGTCATTATTTACGCAGTCCACGAAACCGCGGTGTGAGGCCTCTACTGTATCGACTATAGAGACGGATCATCTTGAAACGAGCATCTTCAGTCCAAGACGAGCCGTTTACACACTCCATCATCATAATTTCAGCCGAAAGTCATCCACAGCTGAACTTACGCCTCCCCAAATATCGCATCTGTTGGTCCTGTGCGTCTTGCATCCTTTGGATTCCCGCTAATGATAGACTTACGAACGCAGAGCGGATTCCGGAGTGGCCATTAAAGAGGTCACGGGACCCCTTCCTATGCACTGATGGTGATCACCGGGTGGTGTTAATGAGGTAAAATAGCACACTGCCTCGCCATTTCCCAAAAAGTTCAAGCGCCGTTCAATTTGGCATGGAGATAGTTTGGGACCCTGAGAAGGACATAGGATAGTTTGTATTCCCTTGGGATGATAAAACACTTTTCACGTGGGCGAAGCCGCGGACATAAGCTAGTAGGTAGTTATTCTGGCTTTCAGGAGTTGCAGTGGTTTGGGAATAGTGCGGTGGGATTGTCGAAACTAGCGGATGCCCCGCGGTTTTACCCACGTAGTTCCCGTTCCCGTGGGCATACAGGGATAAAAAGTAGCTTATGTCACCCGGGGATAGTGTAGCTTCCCAACGGTGAAAGAATTTTTGAAATCGGTCTAGTGGTTTTTATGTATATTCGTTAAATACAAAAATACAAATCTTTCCTCTTTATAATATTAGTCTAGATATAGATATACAGACAGACTAGTCTTCAAAAGACAATTCCGTCCGTCATCATACCTTAATAACAGAATTTGCCGTGTCATTTTTTCAGCACCTACTTAACATTCACAAAACACGACTAAACAGCGTGCACTTGTCACGTGCAAACTATACCGTTTAGAAGGTATTTTGATGACAGTAATGCTGACTAACCACAACTATTTGTTAATTAGGTACTTTCGGCTGATGCAAGGTAATTAAATACATGTGAAGAACCTCTCGTCACAGTATAAATATAGACTTAAGTTGTCCAAAAACTCCAAGTGTCTACTCTTTTTAACCGACTTCCCAGAAAGGAGAAAGTTATCAATTCGACTGCATTTTTGTTATGTGTACAGAACTTTTTACTAGGAGAACCGATTTTGATGATTTTTTTTTCATTTGAAAGCTGGTGCTTGTCATGTGGTCCCATTTAAATTTTATCAAGATTTGATGAAGAACTTCGGAGATATAAATCAGAACTCTTCAATAAATGACGGAAAATCACTCGGGATAGCTGCAATCGCATGTCTGTTTGTTGTTTACACCGTTTAATAACATAACATCACACTGGTAACGCTCATAAGGGGTACGTAGGTGTTAACATTTCACCCTGGTATACTCTCATTCCAACGTTTTTGTTTAAGTTTGATGTTATTGGGCTATTCTGGCATCACTTTGGGCATTATAGCTTCCTAGCCTATAGAACTGGTCCATTATGTATCACAACTAAAAAGTGAAAAATAAAAAACTTTTTACAAAAAAAAAAACAACCGACTTCCAAAAAACAACACTACAAAGTGAAAAATAACTTCAATCTCGGCAGTCGTTGTCAAAAAACGAAGAAACGAAAACAGGAACACCGATTTCCGAGAATGAGGTTATTTTTGACTTTGTAGTGGTTTTTTTTTGTAAAAAAGTTAGTTTTAATAGTATTTACGTTTTAGCATGACAAAAGAGGTCCTTGCCTTTAGGGCAAGCCCTAATATTTCTTAATTAGAACCTCAAAAATAAACAAGGCACCTATGTAGGTATTTCAGTAGTAAAAATATTGATCACGACAATGCAGTCGATTCAGGATGGCTGTATGTCGCTAATATCGTTTTTTTTTAAATTAAGTTTGTCAACAGACGACAGACTGACAGAGATTGTCGGAGGTCAATGACTGCTATTGCCATGCTTAAAATATTCGGGTCGACTTGAGAACCTTCAACCTTCTCCTTTCTTTTTGTCGGTTAAAGCAAAGCAAGATTTTGATCCTTGAATATTCTGCTAATCACCCCTTTAGATCGCTGCCATTCTAGAGTAGTAAGCTCGGGCATTTTTCGTGGAGGCCAAAATACTCTGCATTGGGCAGGTTTCTCATGAACAAAATGATTCTTGCTACTTTTCCAAATTAGTCCAAACTTTGTTCCGAAATGATTCTTGATATTTTTCCAAATTAGTCCAAACTTTGTTCCGAAATGATTCTTGATATTTTTCCAAATTAGTCCAAACTTTGTTCTGAAATGATTCTTGCTACTTTTCCAAATTAGTCCAAACTTTGTTCCGAAATGATTCTTGATATTTTTCCAAATTAGTCCAAACTTTGTTCCGAAATGATTCTTGATATTTTTCCAAATTAGTCCAAACTTTGTTCTGAAATGATTCTTGCTACTTTTCCAAATTAGTCCAAACTTTGTTCCGAAATGATTCTTGATATTTTTCCAAATTAGTCCAAACTTTGTTCCGAAATGATTCTAGTTTACTACCTATATTGTTTTTCTTCGAAGAAAATATGTAAGTTGGCAACGTTTTGTATTGGTCGAATCAATCACAGGGAATTCCCTACCCACCTCGAAAGTGAGTAAGCGTTAAGATATACACGTCCTAATTACAATCACTTGCACAATGTTATTCATTCACTTGAAGTGCATGCAATTAATGTAAACAAAGCTTTCGGTTTCAATTATTTCGTCATGTTTGTTATTTATTTACTTTATCGGCGAATTTGCTCACGTGGTCTTGAAGTTTCGTAACCTCAACATTTGACGCGCAACACGTGACGCTCAACATGTTCGGCGACGTTGCCAGCTGGCGCGCAACATGACGAGAAGAGACTACGCTACTAAACAAAAGTTCCTCGTTAAGTAGTTACCATTCAAAATGATGAGCAACATGTTTTACATCACGTCGCGCAACAAATGTTGTCTAGTGGATACGAGTATAACGGACCTGAATTCCCCGGCAAGTGAAGCCGTGTTGAATCTTTAGTAAGGCTTATTGGCAACGATGCACTGGTCGCGTCAAAGCTCCAGTGCCTCAAACATCGACGCCGTGTTGCCATCCTGTCCGTTTTCATCGGTTACATTTTGGGGAGTGTGCGATGGAACTGCACAATTTGATTCCGCCTAGCCCTTTCCATCATCGGACTACAAGACGTACGGCCATGCGCCATCGGTACATAGTGGACATCCCTCCCATACGCTTGTGCTTGAGGTCGTGGGTTCGAATCCGGGCAAGTACCAATGTGACATTTTCAAGTCATATGTACTTTCTAAGTTTATTTTGGACATTGCTGACAACGGTGAAGGAAAACATCGTGAGGAAACCTGGACTTATATAAGATCTGGAGTTTATTATAAGATTGTGCTCCATTGGTGTAATTGCTGTAAGGCGTTCCAGCGCGAGGATAAACAAATAAATAAATAATACGCACAAAGCGTTTTGCTAATACTGTAAATGTGCGCACAGCTAAGTCGAACTCCCTTCCGGATTCTTTGTTCCCTGATAGCTACAACCTTGGGGTCTTTAAATCAAGAGTGAATAGGATTTTAGGTAGCAAGCGTGTTTCACCGTAGACCACATCATCGCTTAACATCAGGCAAGATAGTGGTCAAACGTGTGACAAGAGAATATAAAAAAAAATCGTCTTCTTCTTCAATCGGACCTACTACTGAGGAACGAAATTCATACATAATAATATGGACCCCTTTTAGCGGACAATCTGCCTCCATCCACTGCAGTTCAAGTTGTCATCACCAACCTGCTGTAATTTGCTTGAGGACGAAAAATCTTTCAGTTGGTCAGAAAATCGATGTTAACAAACATCTTTTCAACATAGGCGCCACAGACCGCCCTCTTTGCAGGAGCTGTTTTAACGTCGAAAAATCAGTCACCCACGTAATCCTGGAATGCGAGGTCGTGGCATCTCAACGTGAAGAAATCCTCGTGAAGTCCCCAGGAAGCTTCTGTGCTTTGGATGGAGCTAGGCTGGCTATGAGAGTCAGTACCCCTACGCACAACGGACCGAATGGGAGACAGAGTTTGGAAACGGGAGTCCCTACTACTACTACTACTATAGACCATCGCGTTGGCGACTGGCCTCGTGCCCTCTTTCCTTTGCCTACAATGATCAGTTTTTCGAGCCTGATATTTTTCCTATAGTACCTAAACCGTATGTGTTGACTGAGGTTTGAATTTTTCTGATTATTTAGTGGCAGACCTCGCCTCTCGTGCTTGAGATCGTGAGTTCAAATCCAGGCAAGTTCAATGAGACTTTTTCAAATTCATATGTACCTAAATACTTACTAAGTTTATCTTGAACGACGCTGACAACGATGAAGGAAAACATTGTGAAGAAACCTGAGCTTTAGTCTGTTTAAATAAGTTTGAAATCACCATCCCTCCTTCTCTGTATGAGAAGAGGCCTACGCCCTGCAGTGGGACAATCCCACCGCACTATTACCAAACCACTGCAACACCTGAAAGCCAGAATCAACAGTGGCGACCACCAGAAAAGCGCCGAGGCAATGAAGCTCGACGAAGTCCCGGAGAATGAATTTAACTGTATTGGATCCCGAAATGAAATTAATCAGAAAAGAATAATGGAGGAGTAGGTAAAAATACAAATTTCTACTTTTCTCCATATCATCCAGGCACAAAGGGTCGTTTACAACTGGGATAAGCCCTGTTGCCTAGCACGACGGATAAAAATTAGCATTAATATTAATGGGTCCCAACATTGTGAGCTACAGTGTGACTGTTACGGGTTTCATACCAGACACTGGGCCATAGACAGTCAAATAACTTTAGTTGTTTGTATGGAAAAATCATAATCCCAGGCTTTGTATATTCCGTAATCCTACATCTGTTTACAAACTAAACGATTTCATAGAATTCAGTATTACTATTTTGATCCACCAAATTTTTCCGCTATACACATCTGTTATTTACTTCCAAAGTACCTACTGCCATAGAGTACAAACTAGAGTTGTACCGGGAATCGGGATTAACATGGGATCAAAATAACCGCGCTAGATATAGAGGTTTGCCACGGGATCGTGGACTTTGCACCGGTTTCTATTTTCGTTGCAAAACATTACACACCTACTTTACGGCGTGTGTTTGTTTGATCTGTGATCCCTGATCAGATAATACTCTCGGTTTCTTTGTGACAACTCATTGTATAGGTAAGGGACTCGTGGCTGAATTTCTATTTTGTTGTAATCGTTTTCACTTTTCTATCGTCGGATCAGCTGCAATTAAATTGGCTCCAAATTACCCGCATCTTATTATTGTTTACCGAGTGGCTGTTTACATGGTGCGAGTCACAAACAGATACAAGGCTAATACTTGTTTGCAAAACGTTAAAAATCTAGTCGTAATCTCATCTCAGATACAATCATTGTCAAAAAATACGGTGATTGCCCTTCACATTTCTGGCGATAATTTGCCTAGCCTTTTCCCAAGGGTTGAGTACCAGTATTTCTTCAGAACTTCATGTTTCTAGAGATATCAAAATCATCATCATTACAGCTAAAATACATCCTCTGCTGGACAAAAGCCTTCCCTAAGCGTCGCCACATCGATTGGTCCCGTTTCGCATCCACCGGACTCCCGCAACCTTGACCATAATGTCAATCCACCTAGAAGGAGCCCTTCCAACGCAACGTCTCCGGTACGCGGTCGCCACTCCAGAACTTTTCGACCCCAACGGCCATCCGTTCTGCGAGCAATGTGCCCTGCCCACTGCCAATTAAGTTTGGCAATTCTTCGGGCTTTGTCAACCTTGGTTCTCTTGTGGATATCTTCATTTCTGATTCGATCATGTAAGGAAACGCCGAGCATAGCTCACTCTATTGCCCTTTGGGTGACTTTAAGCTTTCTGATCAGACCCATTGTGAGTGACGACGTCTCTATCCTGTAAGTAATCACTGGCAACACACAAAGATAATCATAGCAATAATTTATAGAATATAGTTAAACAGCTTACTACTGCTTACTACTGCTTACTACTGCTTACTACTGCTTACTACTGCTTACTACTGCTTACTACTGCTTACTACTGCTTACTACTGCTTACTACTGCTTACTACTGCTTACTACTGCTTACTACTGCTTACTACTGCTTACTACTGCTTACTACTGCTTACTACTGCTTACTACTGCTTACTACTGCTTACTACTGCTTACTACTGCTTACTACTGCTTACTACTGCTTACTACTGCTTACTACTGCTTACTACTGCTTACTACTGCTTACTACTGCTTACTACTGCTTACTACTGCTTACTACTGCTTACTACTGCTTACTACTGCTTACTACTGCTTACTACTGCTTACTACTGCTTACTACTGCTTACTACTGCTTACTACTGCTTACTACTGCTTACTACTGCTTACTACTGCTTACTACTGCTTACTACTGCTTACTACTGCTTACTACTGCTTACTACTGCTTACTACTGCTTACTACTGCTTACTACTGCTTACTACTGCTTACTACTGCTTACTACTGCTTACTACTGCTTACTACTGCTTACTATTGCTTACTACTGCTTACTACTGCTTACTACTGCTTACTACTGCTTACTACTGCTTACTACTGCTTACTACTGCTTACTACTGCTTACTACTGCTTACTACTGCTTACTACTGCTTACTACTGCTTACTACTGCTTACTACTGCTTACTACTGCTTACTACTGCTTACTACTGCTTACTACTGCTTACTACTGCTTACTACTGCTTACTACTGCTTACTACTGCTTACTACTGCTTACTACTGCTTACTACTGCTTACTACTGCTTACTACTGCTTACTACTGCTTACTACTGCTTACTACTGCTTACTACTGCTTACTACTGCTTACTACTGCTTACTACTGCTTACTACTGCTTACTACTGCTTACTACTGCTTACTACTGCTTACTACTGCTTACTACTGCTTACTACTGCTTACTCCTGCTTACTACTGCTTGCTACTACAATTATAATTTTATTTATATTATTTTCAGCGTGGTCTGTCCCACTGCAGATCCAAAGCCCTACCTTTCTTCCTACCATTTAGCCCAGTTTAGTGCAATTGTGGACCAATCCCGTAAGACACTTCTTGATACTTGTAATAATTTCTGGAGGTACCTAAATAAGTGTGTAATTAATTGCCAACTGGTTACCTTCCTAAGATACTACACCTATTTGGGTGCAAGAATCTTTCCCAGTGCAGTTTTGGCACATTCTACTTACCACATTAATTATGTGTGGGATAATTATAGCATCGCATAGATCTATAAATAATTACAAGGCGCCATGATTAGCTGTAATAAGACAGTAATAAAATTTTATTTATTTTTTGTTATTATTAAATATAGTCTCACCTTTGACTACTATTGACAAAGTCAGGTGAGCCAAGATGTGGTCGACGGAGCAGCATGCTTGCCTAGAAGTAACCTATTCACTCTAGGCTTAAAGACTCCCAGGTTGTAGCTATCTGGAAACACAGACTCCGGCAGGGAATCCAACTCTTAATTGTACGCACGCGGAGAGCAGTGGTGGCCCAGTGATTAACGGCCGTGACTTACAAGTTATAGGTTGTGGGTTCGAATCCAGGCAGGCGCTATACTTTGTGTAAATTATTTCATCACCACTTCTCTCAAAACGGTGAAAGTAAACATCGTGAGGAAACCGGCATGTCTTAGAACCAAAATTTCAAAGACATGTGACAGCTCGTGGCTAAATAATAACAACAGCACGGGTCGATTTTCAAGGTTAAGCAACGCTTGCGTAGGTCGGTCCGTGGACGGGTGACCATCTTTACATAGCGAGTTTCTTCTGTCCCTCGGAAAGTACGTTAAACCGGTGGTCACGGCTATCATTTGAAGATCTTTGTCAGTCGTTAAGGGTAGTCAGAAGCCTGGGATCTGACTAGCCAAGGGGTATCGTGTTACCCAGTTACTGGGTTGTGGAGATCAGGCAGGCAGTCACTCCATGTAAAACACTGGTACTTAGCCTGCATCCGGTTAGACTGGAAGCCATAGTTGACAAAAGGCTAGTTTCAAACAAACTAACAACTTCATGTCTTCATAATATTAGTTAACATTTGTAAGGTTCGTATTAGTTTACTCAAAACCGGCCTATGCGCATGACTACAAGTATGCACGTAAAAGGAGAATGTAAGGACCGTAGAAGCAGGCGTTCTGTACTTTCTGCCTACCCTCATGGAAAAAGGCATGAGTTTATGTATGTATGTATTTGTAAATTTATCTAATTACTAGACTCTGCCAGCGGCTTCGCCCGCGTGAAAGTCGAGAATTATCCCGAGGGAACATATTCCCGGGATAAAAAGACGCTATGTGCTATACCAGACTATAATCTATCTCTGTGCTTAATTTCATCTAGATCCGTCCAGCCGTTTTAGCATACAGAAGTAACAAATATACATACACACTCGCCTTTATAAACTTTCGCCTTTATATAATACTAGCTGGTCCTCGCGGCTTCGTGGCTCGTGGGCCACATAACAGGACCCGTTTTCGGGATTAAAAAATAGCCTATGTCACTCAGGAATAATGTAGCGTTCTATTGGTGAAAGAATTTTTAAAATCGGTCCAGTAGTTTCGGTGCCTATTCGGTACAAACAAACAAACAAACAAAAAAATCTTTGCTCTTTATAATATTGTTATAGATTAGTGTGATACCCAGAAATCCAGTTTAACCTTGCCTAAACACAACCGTCACGCCCACAAAAGTCCCGGAAACAAACCTTGAAACACAACACGCAGTATACAAAACCCAACACGAAAATAAAACTATTCACACCCAACTATTCAAAAGTAATGCGATGCTTATAGTGAAACAACAGGCCGAGGACCAATGTACCTACTACACATTGCTGGCACGTGATCTGCGCACACGCAGCCAAAGCGTGCGAGTGTGACCACTCCCCTCCGTGACGTATGCTGAGGGACACTGGTTCGGATCTTGCCTTACTTGCTTTATGCACTTTGGAAATGAAATGGAAATATGGATTTTTTTGTAATGAAGTTTGTGATTTGTTTTTAACATTTTATAGGTCTAGACAAGCTTGCTTCACCGTCGACCACATCATTGGTTACCATCATGTGAGATAGTGGTCAAGAGCGAGCCTATCTATAATATAAAACGGGCCAGGTGCAAGTCGGACTCGCGCACAAAGGATTCCGTACCATTATCGCAAAACGGTGCAAAAAAATCACGTATGTTGTATGGGAGCCCCACTTAAATATTAATTTTATTCTGTTTTTAGTATTTGCTGTGTTGTACAGCGGCAACAGAAATACATCATCTGTGAAAAAATCAACTGTCTAGCTATCACGGTTCATGAGATACAGCCAGACGCCAGTGACATACGGACAGACAGACAGACATACCGATGGATCGTGGAGTCTTAGTAATAGGGTCCCGTTTTTACCCTTTGGGTACGGAACCCTAAAAAACCTAGTTAATGTGTATATCTAACAAATTAATTTAGATGTGAGGAAACTTGAACTTATTAATCAACTAGCACCTGCCCGCGTCTTCGACTACGTAAAAAGTGTTTTATCATCCCAGGAGAACTCACTTTTGGAATTAAAACTATCCCCAGTCCTTCACAGGTACTCAAACTACCACCATACCAAAATTCATTTTAATCGGTTCAGCCGTTTAGTCATAAACGCATCTGACAGATAGACAGAGTTACTTTGGCATTTATAAATGGATTCATTCAATATATAAGTTTAGTATTTGTATTAGGTAGTACGGATAGATCATCATATCAGCCGAAAGACGTCCACTGCTGGACATAGGCCTCCTCCAAGTTCGACCGATATCGATACCGATTAGAAGGATTATGGTGTTGATCAACATACAAAATAATATGACATAACCACGCCTATATTTGGTGAATTGGTAGGCAGAGTTAAGCTTATTATTTAAGTTAGTTTAGTTCTATGTAATAGCGGGCGTGTCTATTACATAAAAAAAAGTATTGTCTTTAAGTAGGTTTTGCCTATTTTTAGTCTATTAGGTCCCACTGGCAACGGCATAATTTTTTACAAATTGAAGAAAAAAAAAAGATTTCGACGAATTTAGAACTTCTTTCTTTTTTTAAAGTCGTTTAAAAATTATAAAATTTTATTTGTCAAAAAACGCATATTTTATGACTTTAGACAAAATATTCATAATAAAATCAATATACACATTCGTGCTGGAGTTCGGTTAAATGTCAATGTTATCTTGAAAACTGCTGAACCGATTTTGACGAAACTTGTACTGTTCCATAAGTTGATAGATACCTAATCCAATAAAAATAATGATCACTATCCGATTATCAGTTTCGGAGATATGAGTGGACAAACATACATATACTTATGAAATTTGGCACGCGTGTTTAGAAGCCCACATAGAGTAATATTATGTGAATATTGTGCAATACCAACAATATTACATACATACTTATCGAAATGATAACCTCCTTTTTAGAAGTCGGTAAAATGTCCCAAAATTCCTACACGATTTTCGAAGTTGCATATTTGGATTAACACTACCCTATCTGGTCCATAAAACATTTAAAAAAACCGGCCAAGTGCGAGTCGGACTCGCGCACGAAGGGTTCCGTACTTGGTAAATTGCGGTTAACGATTTATAACGAATTAAAAAAAAACTACTAGATCTCGTTCAAACCAATTTTCGGTGGAAGTTTACATGGTAATTAACATCATATTTTTTTTTAGTTTTATCATTCTCTTATTTTAAAAGTTACAGGGGGGGCCTATTTTAGAAGTTACACACATTTTACCACTTTGGAAGTGTCTCTCGCGCAAACTATTCAGTTTAGAAAAATAAAATTAGAAACCTCAATATCATTTTTGAAGACCTATCCATAGATACCCCACATATGGGTTTGAAGAAAAAAAAAAATTTAGTTTCAGTTTCAAGTATGGGGAACCCCAAATGTTTTGTTTTTTTTCTATTTTTGTGTGAAAATCTTAATGCGGTTCACAGAATACATCTACTCACCAAATTTCAACAACATAGTTCTTATAGTTTCGGAAAAAAATGGCTGTGACATACGGACGGACAGACAGACAGACTTGACGAATCTATAAGGGTTCCGTTTTTGCCATTTGGTTACGGAACCCTAAAAATTCATAACTATATCAAACTTTGGGATTTTAATTACGATTTCTACTGGACTACTTGTCTAGAGCCTCAGAATTAAGAATCAGAACAATATCCAAATGTCCTTGTTTTTCTTTTACCTTGAGGTAAACGCCGCGTGTTTGGACAAGTAAACAACAATATGTTAGTATTCTTAACAACACGTGTGTCGAATCAATCTCTGAGAAGATATGTGAAGGAAAAGCGTCTAAAGAAAATAACACATTTACCTCCTCAATTAATATAAATTAAACGAGTCTTACACAAGCGATTAAATTTATATAGAGCGATTAATAGAGCTGTAAAAAAATACACCAGTTATAAGTGTTTAGTTTTTAGGGTTCCATACCCAAAGGGTAAAAACGGGACTCTATTACTAAGACTCCACTGTCCGTCTGTCTGACACCAGGCTGTATCTCATGAACCGTGATAGATAGAAAGCAAAAAAATCACTTTTTGTATAGGAGTCCCCCATACAAAAAAACGTGTTTTGTTGCCGCTTTTGCGATAATGGTACGAAACCCACCGTGCGCGAGTTCGACTCGCACTTGACCGGGATTTTTCTAGTTAGAATAGAACTTTTATAAAATAAAATTTGCGAGGCAGTACTTCAGCCGTTTCTTTCTCTTCCGTGAAGCACAGGAGACACACAAGAGTCACAGCTGGTAAGCCTTTTCAGCTGTGAGTCTAGTGGTACAGTTACTGGGTCGTGTAGGTCAGATAAGTAGTTTTTCCACATGTAATACTGGTATTCAGTGATATTCGGAATGACTGGAAGCTGATCTATATATTTGTTGTTGTTGTTGTTGTTATCATAGTTGGGAACAGGCTAGGCTGATTGACTCGAGGGACAAAGATAAAAATTCAATTCAATTTATTTATAATTTTATATCAAGAAACATTCATAATGACAATACTAGCAGCACACGCAGTCACATTAATTAAAAGCATACAATTTAAAATAGACAAAATTGTCATATAAATTAAAATTACACCAAATAAATAAAATAAAACAAAATGATTATAATTTTCTATTGGAACCGCAACGTGACTGCCACAGCCATGCCGGACATAAGGGCAGTCTAGTCGTCGGCGATCATGTTTGGGCAGGCCTGCACCCGGCGCACGCATGCCATCTGCCTGTGCCATTGCGAACATCCCTGATGCGCTACAGAAAGGGGGCAGCAAAAGAAAAGCCATGCAAAATTTTGCCATCATTATAACCTGGTGCTTAAGAAAATATATCTTTGGTTCCTCTGGGTTTTGCTAAACATATCGTTCTTTTTTTGTTTAATTCAAAAAGAGTTTTAACAAAACCGAACTGTGCTTTTTTTGCCATTACAAGCTTCCTGAAAATCATGAAAATCCAACCGAAAACAGGAACTCATCAGTCATCACAAATATATGCCAACAAAATCTAAGAAACTGTACATGTTTTATAGTATTTTCTATGTAACGGCTACGTTTACCTAATTTCTTTTTTTTTTTTTTTATAACCTATAGGCTCGCGCTTGACCACAATCTCACCTGATGGTAAGCGATGATGTGGTCGACGGTGAAACACGCTTGCCCAGAAATAACCTATTCACTCTTGACTTAAAGACCCCTAGATTGTAGCTATCGGGAAACACAGACTCCGGCAGGGAATTCCACTCCTTAGCTGTACGCATAATAAAAGTGTTCCCAAAACGTTTTGTGCGTATGGGTGGGATGTCTACCATGTATCGATGGCGCATCGCCGTACGTCTGGTAGTCCGATGATGGAACGGGCTAGGTGGAATTATATCGTGCAATTCCATCGCACACGCCCCAAAATGTAACCGATAAAAAACCGACAGGCATTTCTTAGACCTAACTTCGGGTTTCCCCCCAAAATTCACACTACCTCCCACATATACCGTAGAATCGATCTAGAATAAATTACTTCTTGCGTATAGTGTAATAGCTAAACAAAGTATCTAGAATCAACAGTGGCGACCACCAGAAAAGCGCCGAGGCAATGAAGCTCGACGAAGTCCCGGAGAATGAATTTAACTGTCTTGGATCCCGCAACGAAATTAATCAGAAAAGAATAACGGAGGAGTAGGCTTTCAGGAGTTGCAGTGGTTTGGGAATAGTGCGGTGGGATTGTCCCAAAAAAAAAAAAAAAAAAACAAAGTATCTAGACTAGATTTATGGCGGACATCTGGTGATGACGTCATGTTTACTCTTGTTTAGTTTTTTGTTAACAGGGGGAATCCTTCAAAAGGCACCTTGAGTTTTGGGAAAAATACCCGACATTGTGGGATTTTATACATCACTAAAACCACACGAGTGACACGAAGATTCTCAAAAGAACATCCCGGAACCCTCTTTGTGCAACGCCTGTTAGTGCACATCCCTAGGGAGACAGAAAAAGCGAAACCTCTCCTGAGCTTCATCGTGCACGACAGCAGTGCAGCACGTAATTACTGTGCCACCGTCTTTCCTAGAGTCACTTGGTGGACGGACATCGAGTCCCCAATTTGACTCTGGAGTCCCACACACGTTTATTTCTCTTAGTAACGTACAGGCTTGAAGCTATGTTCTAGAATCACCACTGGATTCATACCTATTCTAAGCTGATGATCTTGTCTCCTCTATTTAATGCTAACTTAGTGAATGACGAGAGCAGTGTTGGCCCAGTTGTATCAGCCGCGACTTACAACTTGTGGGTCGTGGGTTCGAACTCAGGCGCATTACTTTGTGCACATTATTTCATCACCACTGCTCTCAAAACTGTGAAGGAAAACATCGTTAGGAAACCGGCATGTCCTAGAACCAAAAATTCGAAGATATGTGACATCCACCAACCCGCACTGGGCTCGCGTGGTGGATTACGGCCCATCCACTCTCACAGAGGCCTGTGTCCCAGCAGTGGGCACATTAATAGGCTGATGATGATGATAGTGAATGACGTAATATGGCAAGGGAATGTCACAGAGCATACTCGTGTGATAACGAATTAGTCAGCAGTGTACCGCCCCCTGCATACCATAACACGATAAGCTGACTATTAGGTACTTATCTGAGCATCATTAGTTCTAGAAGTCTATGGGTTTAAAAGGATGGACAGAAAAGTTCTCCAGTGTGACAGTTACTGGCTGGTATTAGGTATATTGTATAAGACAAGTTCTATAGCAGCTCAAACAAAATAGTAAATCAATGGGAACTGCACAACAGTAATAATACACATTTTATTTGTTGTTGTAGGTGTGATTTAGGTTCCCGACGACCTTGTGCCCAATAGGAAACCGTAAAATACAGTAGAGGGGACTCAGACAGACAGACAGTTTTAGCGTGAAGAAATTTCTGATGCACCATATATAGAGGTACAGACAACTACGTGGAAAGTGAAAAAAAAACTAACGACTTTCAATAAAAATGCTGTCTATTTGACCAAACATATACGCGTTAAACCTGGTGAGGATGGCGGCAGTCCACTGGATGCGAGACGCACGGGATTGGTCAATATGGCGACGCTTGGGAGAGGCCCATGTCCAGCAGTGGACATCTTTTGGCTGAAATGATGATTATGAATTATTGACAGGCGTTTAATAGCTTACCTTCTCTTAAGATTGATGCTCGAAATAAAATGTCTTCCTAAGTATTATTATTGGCTATCTACACTCCTGCCAATATAGGGAAGTTACGCTTCGGAGTAATGAACCGGTGCACGGTGTTCAATTAAAAAAACATAACATAAAGTACGTTATAATTAAAAAGGAACGTATGTAGGACTCTAATACAGGACTGCTCAACAATAGCGCTTCACATTCTGCAAACATTAATTCATCTTCAAAGCACAGTGATTCATGGAAAGTACTTTACACCCAAGAGAAGCAAAGTAGTATCATCATTGAAGATACAGCAAGGATCATTGGCTTACAAAATGTCAACGAACTTGGGCAGGTGAATCGTTGAATGTAATAAAACCTTTTCGCATTGTGGGCGTATTTTAGCTTAAAGTTTATTTTATAAGTAAGTCCGGGCAGCCACCATTGTGACTTTTTAAATTATTTCTAGTTTATCTTGGACATCGCTGACAACGGTGAAGGAAAATATCGTGAGGAAACAATCGACCAATCACGAAAAGACTGTGAGAAAATCTCTAGATTATTTAAGCCACATATTGACGTCTGGGAGGAACTTTTATCCGAATGGCAATGTAGGTGGGATAATTCCATCAAGGGCCGACACCTCGACCAATTTTTTCCATCCGTTCGTGTACGGCTGGCCAGGACGTGGCTGGAGGTAGATCACTGTGATGCCCGATTTCTCACAGGGCATGGTAACTTTAAAAGTAAATTATTTTCCTTCAAGCTTGTTGCCTCGCCTTTATGTCAGTGTTCTATATCTGACTCCGAATGTGTACAATCTGCACATCATATCTTATGGGAGTGTATTCTTTGGCAGAATGAACGCAATACTATGTTGAATAATGTACAGGCAGCATCAGGAGTTGTTGTTTGTGCAGACTATACGGACCTTGTGGCAACTAGAACAAATTTCCGTGCGTTTAAGCGTTTTTGCCATACCTATTATTGGAATCAAATGCTCACAATGTTAGGACCCATGATTATTAATGCTAATTTGTATCCGTGGTGCTAGACAACTGGGCTTATCCCAGTTGTAAACTACCCTTTGTGCCTATTGGCCTTGTTTGTTCTATCTCCTGCTTGATATGGAGGGAAGTGAAAATTTGTATTTTTTTCTTACTCCTCCATTATTCTTTTCTGATTAATTTCGTTGCGGGATCCAAGACAAGTAAATTCATTCTCCGGGACTTCGTCGAGCTTCATTGCCTCGGCGCTTTTCTGGTGGTCGCCACTGTTGATTATGGCTTTCAGGAGTTGCAGTGGTTTGGGAATAGTGCGGCGGGATTGTCCAAAAAAAAAAACTACCAATCACATAGACGGAAATCCATATCGCGTCTTGCATCTCGCATGTGATTAGTATATGGTTCATACTCAAACCCTTTGCCTTGCCGAATTCAGTTACGCAATTAGGCTGCCGGTCTTATATTTAGTATAAGTTGAAAATCGCCAACCCATCTTGAGCAAGCTTAGTGATCAATGCTCCAGTCTTCTCTGTATGAGAAGAGGCTTTTGCCTCCCCAATGTGTCACCACATCGATTGGACCAGTGCATCTCGTATCCAGCGGATTCCTGTAGCCTCAACCAGGTTATCGGTCCACCTAGTTGAAATTCTTCTTCTTAAAACTAATTATTTATCTTGCTTTAAATATTAATACCTTCTTGAATGCTCACATCGGTCAATTAGACGTATCCTTCGCTGTTGATATGTCAAAATCGTGATCCTCTGTCATGCTGGTATGTTAGATTACGACATACTCCTAGACTAGAGACAGAGTTACGTGAGTCTAGTCTAGAATATAGGTACGTAATTATATATAGCTTGTCGGGTTTGTATTACGACATTGGAACTGTTTGTGGCTTATCTGCAACGTGAGTTTTTTTTAATGGGTGCGGATGGCCAAATCCGAAACTATGAGGAATAAGGATAAACACTCAAAGGAGTCAGGAGGATGATTTTGATCAAAAATAAAACTGCATCATTGGATTTTTGAAAATCTATATTCCTAGCTAGAAATCGAAACAGTTGATTTTGAAAAAAAAACGTGCTTTATTATTACACCATTCGGTACTAACACTAATAGGTATAAAATTCTTAGAAGTAATGTCATATGGTGAACTTGAGGATAGGCCAATTTTTTACAAAATACTTGTTTTTGCTACGTTAAGTAGGTACTTACCTCCCTATTAAGTACAAGACAAAATCAAGTATTTTGTTAAAAATTGCCCTATCCTTAAGTTTACCTTAGGCCATTACTGCACATAATTTGTTACTTATTATCTACACTATAATACAGCATGAGTCTTTTTATTTTTCTAAATTAGCGGGTTCGATACCTGGCAAGGAATATTTATTAAAAAAAAAAACCAAAGATGCAGTTTTAGTCTTCATCAAAATTGGCCTCGTGACTCTTTTAAGCGTTTTTCGCTATTTCTCATAGTTTCGGATTTGGCCATCTACGCCCACTTGTAAAAGTCACCTTATATATTTAGTCACCGTACGCAAAATCCGCGCGTGGTCGTGGAGTTGCGGAAACCAGCCCGTTTTAACCTTTTTTTTTTTTTTTTTAGCGTGGAGAAATGCTCATGCATACTGCGCTACCACGGGGAGATAGCGCAGTTATGTGGGACTCTAACCCACTAAAACTCCACGGTGTCCTCCTGTGCCGCTTATGGCGGGAACACGGGAACGCGTTAGCATACATCCGCGAACCCGCCGCGGCTGTCCGTCTCCGGACCCTCCTCTGGGGTTTACCCCCCATCGTCACGGGCGCACCAGAACACACTGTACGCCGTGACCACCCCGGGAACCAAACCAGCACATGGGCGCCAGACGACCCCGTGTATGGCACCCTTGGTCCCCCTGTGACGGGTCAGGACAGTGGCCCCGCCACCTACCACTTTTCGGCCGCAGGGGATAGGGAGAGCGGCCAACGCTATACCGACACTCCTCCTCCCCTGCGGCCCCACCGCGTCCGCCATCAGATGGTGGCGACCCCGTGCAGGCCGCGGAGGGTAGGGCGAGCGGCGCACCGCAATACCGGCACTCCTCTCCCGCCGCGGCCTCCAACCCTCAGCCGCGATGCCTTACATACCACATCGCGGCCCACCTCAGTTGCGATGTCGCCTAGGCAACACCGCAAACTACATGTTGGCCGCTACGTCGTCGGCTTATCGGCAAAAACCCTGACGAGCGGCCCCACCTCGGGTTCCTCTTCGCTTCACCGTGGGTGACCAAGCCACGGTTACTGAGCGCCCCCGCCTCGACAATGCGGGAACCCATCGGGGGGGAACCCGTTTTAACCTAACCTAACCTATAGTCGCCCAGTATATCTAAGTAATTTGACTAGCTTTGTAGTCAATATAATAGTTTTTTTTTTTGCGTAGATAAATGCTCGTGCATACTCAACTATCTCCCCGTGGTAGAGCAGTATGCACGTTTTTTTTTTGCGTGGAGAAATGCTCGTGCATAATGCACTACCACGGGGAGATAGTGCAGTTATGTGGGACTCCAAACCACTAAAACTCCACGGTGTCCTCCTGTGCCGCTTATGGCGGGAACACGGGCACGCGTTAGCACTCACCGCGAAGTCCATATAGTCCTACTACAGGAAAAAGGCCTCGCTCTATATTTTCCCACATGATTTGTCTTTATCACAATAATACCAGCATGTAACTGTCCCACTGCAGGGAAAAAGCCTCTTTTCACGATTTCAAACTTATATCAGGACCTCACGATGTTTTCTTTCATCTTTGTTAGAAATCTCTAAGAAAATATCAGAAAGTACATAAGAATTAAAAAAGTCAGATTGGTATGTGCCCGGTTTTGAACCCACGAGCGAGCGGCGAGGTCTTAGCCACTGGGCCCAAACATTATATGCATTGTGCAGTAACAAGTAAGTAACGTCTGGGGACTCTGGGATCTTGGACTAACCAAACCACTCAACATAGTAAAACAACGGCTATTTGAAAGTGCTGTCCCTGGACATCATCATCTTGTGGAGTTTTATTAAAAAACCTTTCGAATTCGTCACGTTTTGGAACACATCTGATCAGACCACAACTTTTTAATCCTGGAATCGATTTTCTTTTTTTAACCCCCGCCGGAAAAAAGAAGGGGTGTTATAAGTTTCACGTGTGTTGCTGTGTTGCTGTGTATCTGTGTATCTGTGTGTCTGTCTGTGGCATCATAGCGCCTAAACGCATGAACCGATTTCGATTTAGTTTGTTTTGTTTGAAAGGTAATTTTGTCAAGAGTGTTTTTAGCTATGTTTGAATAAAATCGGTTCAGCCGTTCAAAAGTTATGGGCATTTTACTGTTTGAATCGGGGTGTTTTCGCAAGACAAATGCGTCGGGGGTTTTTAAATTGTGAAATTTTACTTGTTAATGTGTATAAATTGATGACAAGAAACATTTGAAAGCACTCCCATGTCTGGACAGCATTTCTGCCGTGGTACAACTAAAATGCCGTCATCCAACATCTGGTTCTGATGCTATATTAATATAGCATCAAAAGTAAAAAATTTACCAAATTAACGGCATTTTAGTAGGCAGATTTGGACCAAACCCGGTCATTGTCCTTTATGTTGTTTATTCCAACTAATTGCTTACCAACAACTGACTTTCAATAATAATGATGAGGTCATGATGTTATTGACAACACTCTAGCTACCACCACCTATAAATAGGAATACACAATCATAGTCATCACTAGTGTAACGGCTAGGTCTGCGCTAGGTAAGCTGCGCAGGCCGCTAACTGGTAGTTAGGAGGTAGTTAGAGAAACAGCTTGTAATTTAATACATATATTTAAAGTTAAATATAACAGCTAGGTCGAGGGTTCTAGCGCCACTCAGTTCTGTACAAACGCCGTCACGCGGATAGAATAGTAAGGGGGTACCGTCCCTTGGCAGCACGTGGTAGACGCGGGGACCGGTCAGCACCGGCACAGCGATAGGGTCGCCGGGACCGGAGCAGCTTGGGGTGCGCAGGGTAGGCTGCGCTGGCACCGGCTCGCGCGACGGCAGGCCGCAGGTAGGCAGGCAAGACCGGGCAGCGTGCGTAGGCTGGCACGGCGGTAAGCCGCAGGTGTCAGGTAAAAGGACCTGGCGGTGGGCGTAGGTAGCGTGCAGGTAGTTGGCAGCGTGCAGGTAGTTGGCAGCGTACAGCCGTGGGAGAAAGGCAAGCCTCAGCCCGTACAAAGAAGCAGTTGGCAGCACGTGGCAGACGTGGGGCGGTAGACCGCGGCCGGCTTAGCGGTAGGCCGCAGGGACTGTAGCGGTTAGGGGTGCGCAGGGTAGGCTGCGCACGCCGCTACGTCCTTGTGTAGCGCATAGCCGGACGGTACGCCCGTACGTCGACCCCGTACGAAGAGCCCTGAAAGCACCGTAGGGTGCGCATGTTAGATGCGGTGCAAAAAGCAGCAAGCCGCATGCGATGTACCAGCTTCGTCCCCATTTTAGGCCAAGGAACGGTATGGGAACATTATAGGTGAAAGCTCAGCACATCGCAGCGGCTTACAGGTAAGAAGCTTGCAAACATAGCAAGCACATTGACAGATGCAAAGTTAGGTTAAGTATGAACACGCTAGCATTTATTAACATAAGTAAACGTGATCACTTACAATAAAACACGGAGACACAATCCAATGCGGTAGAAACACATGCTCATAGCGAATTCCTTTGTCCCAGGCGACCCTTAGCCACGCGTCCAACATGACAGTGCAAAACTGATATTAATTAGGTGATGGAATCGGTATTGGTCGCCTGGCACAAAGAATAAGGTACAATAGTTAAACCAATGAGAAACTCACCCTAAATCGGGGCACCAGAATCGTGAGGATAGAAAATATGTAATTAGCTAAGCCACCGGAATCCAAATGACCGAGTGACAGTACTCTGGAAGGTTAGAGTTGTGCCGTGTTTTTAGAGATGTGACTATTGACCGACTAATTTTGATATTAGTATCATTCGACTATTTTCAGTTGAGATCTCACAACGCTACACTAGATACATCTTTGAGCATTCTAAATTCAATTCTGATGCATATGTAAAAGAGCTCATGGTCCTTATTACCCGGCTGCAAGGAATGGGTTATGTTTTTCGCGCGTATCTTGTGTGTATGTATGTAATATTCATTATTACCTCGTATCTTTCAAACCACTTGATGGATTTTTATAATTAAGACCTCGTTAGATAGGTATTGGCCGCCCAAGTGTTCTTAGATATGTGCCGTTAAAAAAAAGAAACATGGCGGATTTTGGGCTCCATATTGTAGAGGTTGTAATTTTTTTTCTTCGCAACCCGTCAAGTGGGGTATCAAAATGAAGGGTTTTTAGAGTAGACTACAAATATATATACCAATTAAATTTTTAAAAGTATTTATAAAAAAAAAACACTAAAAAGGTGTAAATAATGAAAAAAGCTAATTTAAAAATCTAAAACCGAACTAAAAAACTGTAAACAAGAAAAAATCATGCTGTGCAGTCGGAGGATACAATATTCGCGAACTGCCTGTGACTCCGACTGCACAGCATGATTTTTTCTTGTTAACAGCTTTGTATTTCAAGCTTTTGCTCTTCGTCGTCATCTGAGGTATTCGTCATCCGTAGTGCTCTACTACTTCTTAAACATGTCAACAATTCCCATTTCTATCGTAGTCGCGTTCTTGTTAATCAAACTTATAATAAATAATATCATGCCTGCGTGTGTACTTTGCTTGCATTCATTGCTTCATAGTATATTTAAAATCCGTCAACAGCATAAAACACGCAATGAATAATGTTTAATTGTCAAAATTGAAGTTTGTTTCGAAATTCGAAAATCGAAAAATCGTCTGCAAACCGTCTACCAATGTCATAGAAAACACACGTTGCGCCCGTGCCGCGCGACGTTTGCGTGATGTCCGCAGCATTTTAATTGCGTGGCGGTGGGCGTGCTCTCCACGCGATCGCCGCGTGCGCAGATGACGTCACAGCCGCGCCCGCACCTGCGCGAGAACATTGACACACTAAACTGATCGAAATGAGATACAGAAATACTAGTAGCAGATGGGGGATTGATGTTAATGTTGTTGTTATTGTCGTAACCGAGTTGAGTCTGTTGTTAGGCGGGCAGGAAAGAGATTTAAACTAAGCTCTGTATGCTAGAACACTGTTCAAGCTTGAGTCCCTTGGAAACAGTCCGATTTGAGACTTATCTGGGGAATACCCTGCCAGAGCCTTTCCTAATGGCGATAACCTAGGTCTTTAAGTCATAAATTAAGAGTGAAAAGGTTGCTTCTAGGCAAGCGTGCTTCACCGTTCCCCACATCATCGCTTACCATCAGGTGGAATAGGTCAAACGCGAGCCTATCATTCATAATAAAAATGAAAATAGAGCTAGAAATTTGGATGGGCCTAGTTTTTCGATAATTAATTATAGGGCTTGCTAAAACACCGCTACTGAAAGTACTATTTACTGATATCAAGTTTTTGTTCCAACAATTAAAATTTTTGAAGTGATCATTACCTTTCCGAACTATCCTAATAGCTAACCACGTAATACATACATAAACTCACGCTTTTTTCCAATGGGGATAGGCAGAAACAACAGAACACCACCTGCGACGATCCTTACATACTCATTTACGTTCATACATTCACACACGCACCACGTAATATATTATTCCAAATCACTTCTCCAAGTGAAACGAGTTGGCAGCCATAGACTCAACTCTCGTGAACCGTCCACTCACCTCGATCCACGATACGGATCTCACACACACACACGCAACTCTAAACAAAAACATGAGTACACCGCGTGCAATGCGCGTGCGACTGCAGACTTCGAGATTCTTCCGATTTACATTACCCGAAGTGACCTAGCAACTATGTTGCCTCGGGAATAAATATTTGTAGACCTGTTTGAGCATTTGTAGGAGGGACAGTGATTAATATTATGTAATCAATGTAATAATAAATCGTTCTCCTGTCTTTATCTTAACTTATTTGGGGTAGGCACAATCGGCGAAGCGCGGTGATGACAAGAGGCAGTGATCGAATGACGTTGGAAGAAGGAATGTTGGTAATCCGGCAGCTAGCGGTTCTACCAAAGAAGTTCTGGATATGGGTGGGAGTGGAGCACAAGAAGAGAGAGGTCTGGCAGCAGTAGATGAAGTCAGGCTGTGGATGATGGTGATGATAAAGGGCAATATGTGTTCTCTTCTTCTAAATATAGATATCTATCTGCCGTTATGACATAGTCTCCTTCTTTCAAGCTACTTACACCATCTTACACATCATGTATCCAATTCTTTATAGAATAGAATTGAATATACTTTACTGTACACCATAAAAGTTACGCATATCTCGTGTCATCATTTAAAAAAAAATATTCACTAAAATAAAAAACGGCAAATTTAGATAAAGAATCTTCTTTGAGGAATAAGGGATTTTTCTGGAACAACGCAATTTAAATTGCGTTGACAGGCAAAATCACACAAGTAATTAAAAAAAAAACAAGTGTAAATGTGTCGAATTGAATTGCATTGCGTCCATGTGAATGTAATTGCTATTTCGCTATTGCTATTTTGTAAAATAGCTTTTCGTTGTGATATACATTTTTTTTTTTTGTCGATCTCGGTTTCTCTGAGGTCCCGGTAATTTGAAAGGCGTGCGAGGGGCCGAAGCCAACTCGCAGAGGCATTATTAGGCATGTATCAGGTATTACTTAATTATTTATTGTTTACCCTTGCACTGGATCTGGAACGCCATGCAGCAATTACACCAATGAAGCACAAATTTACAAATACTAACTATAAGCCTTCAGGAAGGTCGCTATGACTTTTGTCTACCTTTATTTTGTATTTACGTAAAGTACCTTGGTTGTTATCATTAATCTGATGCCCTTCGACAAGGTAGGTATGGCAGATATATAGTGTTGTTTTGTACAGTCACGCCCTTTTTTACGACGAGGTAGAGTTTCTACATAGGTTTGCAGTCACGTAGTACAGTTGCGTGCGTGCTTTAAATAATTATGGACGCTTTAAAAATATAAATACGTTACTTATCTAAGTATTTTCCATGCTAATTCGTTTCCCAAAGTCCTTCTACAATCTGAAATTGTCAACAAATAGGAAAACATAATTTATTGCCATTGATAAAAATATTCACAGTGTTTAAAATATTTAATCAACTATAACTGCGTACCTGCAATTAAATCAAAAAGATGGTTAAGTGCTAACTAAGCCTAAAAATAAACTAATCTAAAAAATTGCGTCGAAAAACTGCTCCACATCGTTGTCTACTGGTATTGTGCCCAAAAGACTGACCATATTTCCACGTTATATGGTTATTATTCTTCATAGAAGATAGCTTGATCTAAGGAGCTCGTGGCTAAATAATAACAGCCGCACGGGTCGATCTTTAAGGTTAAGCAACGCTTGACGAGGTCGGTCCGTGGATGAGTGACCATTTCAACATACCGAGTTTCCTCCGTGCCTCGGAAAGCACGTTAAGCCGTTGGTCCCGGCTGTCATTTGAAGATCTTTGACAATCGTTACGAATAGTCAGACGCTTGAGATCTGACACCAGTCTAGCCAAGGGGTACCGTGTTACCCAGTTACTGGGTTGTGGAGGTCAGATAGGCAGTCGCTCCATGTAAAACACTGGTAATCAGCTAAAACCGGTTAGACTGGAAGCCGACCCCAACATAGTTGGGAAAAGGCTAGGCAGATGATGATGAGAAGATAGCTTGATCTCTGCGACATATGTCAAACTGACGTATACGTTATTGTTACGTTAGAGTTAGCCTGTCAAGCGCTATTGTTACTGTATTGATACTGACTGCTGTCACAGAGCTCAAGCTATGTTTTATGAAGTATAGTAATGCTTATCCACGTATCAAGGTAAAACCCAGTCAACAAAGTAATACACTAAAATTCAACGGTAACTTCTCGAGGGCAAAAACTCATAACGATTGGAAGTCGGTTTATTTTTTTGTGTTAAAAAGATTTTTATTTTTCTCTTTTTAGTTTTAGTACCTTTTATGACCAAGACAATACGCATCTCGTCAGATCTTTTTCAAATTTAAATAGGACCACATGAGAAGCACCAGCGTTCAAATAAAAAAAAGAACGATCAAAATTGATTCATAATTTGATCGATAACAAACATACAAAAAAAATAAAGTCACAATGAGAACCTCCACCTTTTTGAAGTCGGTCAAAACTATTTTTCAGATTGTATAGTGTCGTTTACAAAATTATCCGATAAACTCACACATCTTTGTTTAGCTTTTTGTTGTTCTTCATTCTTTTTTTGAAACATTTTCTTTTTATTTTTTTTAAATGTTTTTGCGTGAAACTTTTAATTTATGATCGAAGTTGAAATCTTCACAATATTGTGTGAAAACTCCTTTCGCTTGTTTTCATTGAGAATTTGTCCGCGACACATTTTCACAGCTGTTGTTGTACATAGCTAACTTGCTAGCAATAAGAGAATTAATTGTCTGAGCTAATTTTATGATAAAACTTATCGTTTTGCTGAAAATCGCGAAAACCAGTTTTTGTGACCTTTGACCCCGAGTATTTTTTTTAGGTGTCGGATCGATGAGGACTTTTTAGATTTAATTCATGATGGTGTTTTGAACAATCCTACCAATTTTCAGCTGGGTGCGAATTTTCGTAACCTCACTCCTATTTTTGGTCTAATTTGACCGGACTAAAATGACAACTTGGTCTGCAATCAGCAAGTCTTTTCGTATTTACCCGTTGAACAAGTTTTAGTTTTCTACTTTTTAAAGTGCCGAAGGGTACTGGAGAGGGCTATGCTCGGAGTTCTTTTACGTGATCGAATCAGAATTGAAAATACCTGCAGGAAAACCAGGACTATGGCGAGGCCGAAGAATTACCAAACTTAAATGGCAGTGCGCAATGCCAACGCAGAACGGTAGTCGATGGTGCTGAAAAGTTCTGGAGTGGCAACCGCGTACCGGAAGATGCAGTGTTGGTAAGGCAAGAGGGCTCATTGGTCTACCTGGAGTGATCAGGGGCCTATTTAATAAACGTGACAAGCTGACAATTTTGACAGTTTTTTACAAATAAGTCGAATTGTCGCGACAAGTGCCGGTTAAGAAAGATGACAAATATGTCCAAATGCGACAGGTAATTACTGACAAAATTGTCAAACTAAAAACCCGTTTAGTAAAGGCGACAATTGTCAGATTTTAACTGTCGAGATCCTAAGAAAATATTCTTTGACTTCATTGCTATAGTAAATGACAAATTTGTCTCTTTTCCTGACATATTTGTCACAAAACAATATCGAGGCAATATGAGAGAGCATGAGGGTATTATTAAAAAAATATAACAATTTTACGTCTGTTTTTGACTTGAACATCGTTTTTGTTTGCTATTTCAAATGGACGCCAAATTTACAATGTTAGGCCTTATCTTATATACATATATGAAAATGGTATATGCCGCCTATGTTTGAGCTGTGTGCAATTTTGTTCATCAAGTATTCGACGGTTATTTTAGACACTCGAAATCGTTAACACCATTTTCAAAATTATTCGTACCACGGGGTCTCATTGCTAAGAAAGAATATTTGGTTCAAATAAATCTCACTAGATGACGCGACATGTACACACAATTCAATAGAATTGTGTTAAAAATTAACATTATCTGGAATTGAACATAAACATTTTATGTTCTTGTTTAATTAACTCTCCTAAGTACAAAATTATGGAATATTGGGCTCTTAATTCATATTTCAAAGATTATTTGAACGGATCATTTAAAATTGATGCCATAGATGGCGCATTTTTTAATTTCTGAGGCATTCAACTCGATTGTTAAAATTTGCATTTTAACACTTATTGGTGCAAACTGTAACAACGTGCAAAAAAATACTATAAAACGAAACTTCACTGTATTTAAAGAAAAAAATATTCACGAACCTCGTAAACCCTTTTACTTGCAAGGTGCTGCTAACACCATCTATTGCCGTGAAACGCGATCAAACGCGATTGATGTACTCACAAAAATAACAAGAATAAGCAGATGAAAAACGCTAGTTACGTCGGCACGGTTTTTTTGTATGGGATGAGGCATCTGTATGCTAGTATTATATTATCTGTGTTCGTACTAATGTAACTGTCGATAAATTCTGTCATTTTGACAAATATGCTTACCAGTCATGACAATTTAGTATATAATAATAACAAAGACAAGTTTTGCCGTATAAATTGTCACCTTGTGCCTGTCAAAAGAAACTAATTATTAAACAGAAATATGTCGAATTGTCACGACAAGTCGACATATTTGAAGTTTTTTCACCGTGACAAATTTGTCAGTGATAATCTTTATTAAACAAAAAAATTACAAATTGTCGGAATGTCACCTGTCGCCTGTCATTGTAACATTTATTATATAGGCCCCTGGTTTAAGCTGGATGCGAGACGCACGGGACAGATTGATGTGTCGACACTTGGAGAGGACTGTCGTGAGGGGGAGAGATGTCCAGTAGTGGACGTATTTCCCCTGAAATGATGATGATGATCATTCAACCACACCCGGAAAATAGACACAGAAACAATCAACATATTTGATCAACCAATAACAACCAAAGACGCAAACGCACAGATGGTGCAAAATGACAATTTAACGATGCTAACAGGCGTAGAGCCAAACTGTCACTATTTCTGCATTATGAAAATTTACTGTGTAATAAACTAAGGAAATTATTGATACATTTTGGCTCGAAGGAGACATGTCTTGGAATTATTAACAAGAAGTAACATGACATGACCTTGGAGGAGTACCGAGTCATCGCTAATGATCATGGTGTAGTAAGCAGGAACCGTATAGATGATTAAGTGATGCCCTGGCATGCAAAAGAAGAGAGCAGTAGTGGTCCAGTGGTTACACCGAAACCACCATGTCTTAAAATTATAAATTCGAAGAAATGTGACATCCACCAACCCGCACTTGGCCCGCGTGGTGAATTACGGCCCATTCCCTCTCACAGAGAGGAGCCCTGTGTCCCAGCAGTGGAAACATTAAAAGGCTGATGATGAAGATAATGATGAAGTAAAATATATTTTAGGTACTGTTTACTTAAGGTCCATATAACATTGGTCGGCGGTACGGATGCGGACCGCGGTCCGCCATTTGGTGACCCCTAGTCTAGCGGTTGCAAGCTCTACTACCGAGCATGAGCCCTTGATTTAAAGGATTGGGTTTACCCATCTGGAATGACCCCGCAGCAGCCCGGTGTATAAATTTGTTCACGTTTAATGACATAACTGGTGAAAGAGGTGAACCTCTGGCTCACCATTCCGGGAACACAAACGATGATGATAAATGATAAATGATTTTATTTCTGTAAGTTGGTTTGTACAAACGCTTTTACACGTCGATCATATTTTTTAAAACTAGATGAGGTCGGCGTTTCATATCTGACTACTCTGAGAAGAAAGGCCGAAACAAACTCAGAGGTCACAGTCTCTTTTAAAGTCCTGACAAAATCTTGGTTCGATCATGTGAAGACCATGTAGACTGATGTCTGAAATGGTCTTTTGAGGAAAGAACCAGCCAGATTGAGTGGACCTGTCCAGTCAGTGCACGCATTTGTCAATAACCGAGCAGCTCAACTCAGAATTTAAGGAGCTCAACGATTCGACGAACAATACCAAAGAAAGGACATTCGGGTAGGCCGCATAAACTACTCAAACTGCCAGACCATGATTAAAAACTAAGATAAATTAAAAAACAAAATAATGATCCACATAGTCTTCACATTCACAATAATTAAAATAAAATAATATAATACTTTAAAAAGTAAATATTCTTGTCATTGCAAGAAAACAAATAAAAAAAAAAAAAAAAAAATTTAAAAAATAACAAAATTCATGGTGCAAAATATTTAAACAAAAAAAAAAAAAACTAAATTAATTTAATTGGAGCAGCTCACTCCCAAGCCTTTTTATCCTCAACGTAATCTTTAATGCTATAAAACGCTTTTTGGCACAACTTACGTTTAATGAATGATTTAAATTTATTAAGACTTAGATTTTGTACGTGGCTTGGAAGCATATTATAAAAGCGCACACATTGACATCTAAACGAGCCACCTATTTTCTTGAGCCTTGTTGTAGGTATTACAAATTTGTGTTTGTTCCTAGTATTTATATTATGGATATCACTGTATTTTTTAACCAGCTGCTGACGTTTAAGTTTAAACAAAAGTGAAGTATCATCCGCAAACAACACTATATTATGGTTATCCTTTATGAGGTAAGGCAAATCATTAGTATAAATAAGAAACAAGAAAGGACCAAGAATCGAGCCCTGCGGGACTCCCATTGCTACTATAGATCCAGGAGATCTTTTTCCATTAACGTCAACGCTCTGAATCCTATTACTCAAGTATGAAGTAAGAAGATCCAGAGCGCTGTTCCGGATCCCGTAGTGGCGGAGTTTCCTGATTAGGGTTTCATGAAGAACACAATCAAATGCCTTGGACAAATCACAAAAGATGCCCAAGGCATCGCACTTATCCTCCCATGCATTATAAATATGTCCCAAAAGCTCAACACATACGGCATCAGTAGTTGAACAACCCCTTGTAAAACCGAACTGTTTGCTATGTAATAATTTATGTTTATTAAAAAATCTTTGCAATTGCTCTAAAATTAATTTCTCAAATATTTAACTAAAAGTAGGTAGTACTGAAATAGGTCTATAATTTGTAGGGTCTGATGTACTACCTGATTTAAACAAAGGTATTATTTTACTATTTTTCATTAGGTCAGGAAACTCCCCAAAGTCGATACAATTATTAAAGATAATAGCTAAACTAGGTGCGACAATATCAATAATAGACTTGGTGACTTCAACAGAATGACCCCACAGATCAGCAGTCTTTTTAACATTTAATGTGTGAAAGGTTTTAATTATGTCTCTACAAGTAATATGTTCAAAAATAAATTCCGAATCGCAAACATTAACATTTTCTTTTAGCAAAGACTCAGCAACAGAAGGTGATGAGTTTAAGGATTTAGTAGTAGAAACGGGAATATCTGAAAAGAAATTTTCAAAGGCCAGTGCGACTTGTGAGTCTGATTTTATGATGTTGTCATTAATAGACAGGCTGTAGTCAATATTTCGGTTACCAGATCCTCCCGTTTCACTATTAATAATATTCCAAGTCGTTTTAATAACATTACTACTGTTTTTAATCTTCGAACTCAAATAACGCGACTTGGCCAAAAAACAAACTTTTTTAAATAATTTTGAATAATTTCTAACATATAAATTAAATTCAGCAGTGTTTACATAAGTCCTTTCATCGTACAGCTTATAAAGCCGTGTTCTACTTTTATGAATACCAATGGTAGCCCAATCACTGAATGATGCATTACTATTAACGGAGATTGTCTTGGGAATAAAGGTGGAATTAAATTGTTTACAGTATATACTAAAAAAATCATCATATTGATGATTAGGTTCAGCATGAATTGGCAAAATTGGTAATTTATCAATGAGTTTAACTTTAAAAGCTTTCAAGCGACTTGCAGTTTTAGGGTTAACAGTGATATCCTTTTTAGCCACTTTGTTGTTTTGGATTGGTATAGTAATCCTCTGCCCGCAATGATCAGAATCTAGTAAATTTATAATTTCTTTGTGGACCGGTACAACATTAGTTTAAATATTATCTAAGCATGTGGCACTAGTAGGGGTTATTCTTGTGGGCTCCAAAAATAGGTTTACAAGATTGTAGGACTGAAACAGACTTATTATTTTACTACAAGAACCTGAGTTTTCCAACAAATTAACATTAAAATCACCACAAGTTATAATGGATAATGGGATGATATATTATGTTTCTTCAACAATATGGAATCATTTCGTAAATTCTGCGAAGGCAACAAAGGGTTCAGTAGAATATTATGATTTAATGAATGGTGCCGCTTCCAGTAATGTTTTATCTACCGAATATACTCGCTTACTCATTACTCCTATTGCAACACGGTTGAGCAAACGTCGTAAAATTCAATGGCGTAGTGGAAAAAACTACGATAAATACTGCATCATCATTTGCTATAAATCTGCCAATTACAGCGTGGGTTTGTATAAGCAAAACTTGTACGTAATACGTATCCAATATTTGCGTTACCTTTAACAAGTAGAGTCGGGTCTTCCCATGTTCAGGGGCTTTTTTTGTCATATACAGCGTTACAGTAACTTTTTTTTCAACTTTTAGTGACAGGCTAGCATTGGACAATTATTTATTTATTTACGTACACACAAAACACTTAAAAGATAAACAAAAAGAATACAGATAGAAGAGCACAAAGGTACTGCTTATTTCATTAGAAATTTCTTCCAGCAGACCTGCGACAGGAAAGTTGGATGATAGACGAAGACACACTCACCTGATGGTAAGTGATGATGTAGCCGACGATGGATTGACGGATAAAGTAACCTTTTCGGTCTCAGGCGCAGATACAAGGGAGGGGAGCAACAGGAGCAATTCCTCCCCCCCCCCACTCTAGGTCTCGACTATACTGAGTCTAAAACTCCAAATAAGACACAGAGATAGCTTTATTATTAACCTATTGGATATGTCCTGAAGATGATGATACTTAGACATTGATAAATTGTGGTCTTTCTTAGAAGCATGTGTAAAGGGGGGGACAATTTCTTCAGATTATTGAAAATATGTGACGGAGGTCTTTTGCACACACGTTTGTTACTTGTGACTAACCAATTATCTATACCAATATCATAAAGAGGAAAGATTTTTTTGTTTGTTTGTACCGAATAGGCTCCGAAACTACTGGACCGATTTTGAAAATTCTTTCACCTATGGACAGCTACATTATTGCCAAGTGACATAGGTTATAATTTTGACGGGAGCGAAGCCGCGGGGGTCAGGTAGTTTCATATAAAAACTCTTTAATATATATTTTTAAATATTTTCGCTTGAATAGTATTAATCAACTTCAATAACCTAATATGGTAGGTCTACGTGCACCAGTGATTGAGTAACACGTCATTAGCCAAACCAATGCATTATGACAAATGGAAAATAAATAAGGTTATATGTTATGAAAACATGACTGTATACTTGTACTGGCGAAACTGGACTATGCAGCTAAATTTTCTTCTCCGTTTCGATGTTGAATAAAATTATACTTTTTTTATACAAGCTTTTTTCGTATTCTTCTCAGCAAACACTATCATTTGATACCCATATCATGGCAGTGCACAAAAAATAACTGGTCCGCCATCTTGGGCCGTCCGCCATATTGAATTTAGAATGTCGTCACTTAGCTAACCATGCATTGTCATCCATACTAAACGTGTATGCCAAATTTCATCTAAATCAGTGGAGGATAACGCTTTAAAATTCAGTTGCAAGATTTGACCCGAACACACTTACATACATACATTGCAAGTTAAATAAAAGCTTGTAAAATTCCCTTAATTTTCGCCAAGTCTAGGAATGGCAGCTGTGTTGTCAATGTTGACTTCTCTGTAAATCCATATATGAAGGTAAGTCTTAAAGCACAAAACCTGCTTCCTAAAAGATCTTTACGAGGCAATATGGTAGCGTTGTCGACGTGGGTAAATTCTGGACAAAACCTATACAATTGGGGATGACAGGATTCAGGTAAAATAAAATAACTAGCTTCTGCCCGCGTCTTCGCCCACCCGAAAAGTGTTTTATCATCCCAAGGGAATATTATACCAGGATAAAAAGCATATGAAGGGTACAGGCAAACAACAGGGAATGTCCTAAAAAAAGATTTTGAGCAAAACGCATTTAAAAATTTAGAAGTAGGTATGTAATTTTTATCCTCTTCTTTACCGGAATCTTTTTTTTTTTTTTATAACCTGTAGGCTCGCACTTGACCACAATCTCACCTGATCGTAAGCGATGATGTGGACGACGGTGTAACACACTTGCCTAGAAAAAACCAATTCACTCTTGACTTAAAGACCCCTTTGTAGCCCTTTGTGTGTTTTGTTTGATTGTAGCTATCGGGAAACACAGACTCCGGCAGGGAATTCCACTCCTTACCTGTACGCATAATAAAAGTGTTTCCAAAACGTTTTGTGCGTATGGGTGGAATGTCTACCATGTATCGATGGCGCATCGCCGTACGTCTGGTAGTCCGATGATGAAACGGGCTAGGTGGAATTATATCGTGCAATTCCATCGCACACTCCCGGAAATGTAACCGATAAAAAACCGATAGGCTGGCAACTCGGCGACGATGTCAAAGCTCCAGAGTCTTGAAGACTCTGGAGCTTTGACTTGACCAGCGCCTCATCGCCGATGAGCCTCTTGGCTCGCTTTTCGGTCGACTCTAGTGCGTCAAGCTGGTATTTGGCAGATCCGTCCCAGAGATGAGAACAGTACTCCATGCATGATCGAACTTGCGCTTGATACAAATTGAGGAGCTGTTCCGGCGTGAAGTACCTTCTCACCTTTGCAAGGATCCCCAGCTTTTTCAAGGATATTCTTGTTTTTTTTCGCTTTGGCCATAAACAAAAATGTCTTTTTGACGCCTTACGATTTCTTTTTTTTAAAGTAAGTGATTATGAATAAAACTACCATATATAAAGATTTGCTTTCTAATAAAAAAATGAAAAATGAAAACTTGTGGTATTCCCTGTTCTTTGCCTGTGCTATTTCACATGTGCTTCATATGTACTATTATATGACATAGTTGTTACACGATACTGCTTACATAATTATAGTATAGGCAGACAGAAAAACAAAGAAAGAGTCAGGAGGTTCAGATCTACAAAATAAAGCAACATTGATCAATAGATGATCGCATTTTTTATATTTTTTTATTTGTTGTAGGGTCGCTTTTGACCACTATCTCGCCTGATGTTAAGTGATGATGTGGTCGAAGGTGAAGCACGCTTGCCTAGAAGTAACCTATTCACTATTCTATTTGATCCATTTAGATTTTTATTTGAAATCCATCCGTACTTCTAAAAGGCATTCGACCATCTCAAGTGCCATATTAAATTCGGTAAGTATTGGAATCAAGTAGGTAAGTATAATTTACTTAATGAAAACGAATAATCAAGGAAAATTTTATCATTAAGGTAAAGTAGTTTGAAATGCATACATGACTGCAACAACGTAAGCAGTTAAATTGACTGCATGATTGAATTATAGTCTCCGGTCCGGTTCATCCGTTTAGGCGCTATGATGCCACAGACAGACACACAGATACACATAAACACAGCAACACACGTGAAACTTATAAAACCCCTCTTTTTGCGGCGGGGGTTAAAAAGATTAAACCGACTTCCAAAACAAAACACTTCAATGCGAAAATTAACTTTCTTTTCGGAAGTTGGTGTCTTTGGTACCAATTTTTTTTCGTTTTTGACACCGATTTCCAAAAAAAAGTTTATTTTTCGGTATGTAGGGTTTTGTTTTGGAAGTCGGTTTAATTTTTTTGATAAAAAGGTTTCTAATTTTCTCTTTTTGGTTTTGGTACCTTACATAACATGAATAAAAGCATTTTCTCAAACGTACGTCTGATTAGCAGACAACAAACAAAAACAACAATGGCTTACGCACACCTGGTATGCGTAGATGTTTAAACTAAGTATAACTTAAAAGCTACTAAATGGGACTAGATTAGAAGTACCAGGTTTCAAATAAAAAAAGAATAATCAAAATCGGTTCTCAATTGGCTGAGTAATCACGTGTCAAACATACAGAAACATACAGTCGAATTGAGAACCTCCTCCTTGTTGTAGTCGGTTGATATTAACATATATTATAGTAGAGCACAAAATACTGCTATCCAACTGCAACCGGATTAACTGTGGACAAAAGACAACGATAGTTGGAAAAACGCAACGCAGCTTGATATATTAGAGCACAAAACTGTGCCTAGTGCATATCGCATGTAAATGACATACAAGAAAATTTGTAGGCGATGACGACCCAAGGATAGACTGGTACAGAATATCTTTTTGCATTAAGCCAACTATGTGCCCTCACTGTCAATAAAGTTTAAATGCATAGGTAAAAACGAATGACTAAGACCCAAACTGCAATAAATGCTATTGAACACGTAGCTGAGAAAGAAGATGACGTGGCTTAAATAGACGGGGAATGAACTCTTAACGGACACGTCAGGTCAACCCGCGTATGTCCCATCCAATCCACGTAACCTTTCCAAGTGAATCATACCTTCAGATACTTATAAGCAATGAAAATTAAAAATAACTTACAAGGGTACTGAAGCAAAAATTGACTATCATTGGAGACAATTTGAGGCCTTAGTGCGATTTTTTAGGGTTCCGTAGCCAAATGGCAAAAAACGGAACCCTTATAGATTCGTCATGTCTGTCTGTCTGTCCGTCCGTATGTCACAGCCACTTTTTTCCGAAACTATAAGAACTATGCTGTTGAAACTTGGTTATTAGATGTATTCTGTGAACCGCATTAAGTCTTTCACTCCAAAATAGAAAAAAAACAATAAATTTTGGGGGTCCCCATACTTGAAAATGAAACAAAAATTTTTTTTTCTATCAAACCCATACGTATGGGGTATCTATGAATAGGTCTTCAAAAATGATATCGAGTTTTATAATATTTTTTTTTTCTAAACTGAATAGTTTGCGTGAGAGACACTTCCAAAAAAAATGATAAAACTAAAAAAAATATATGATGTACATAACCATGTCTACCACCGATAATTAGTTTGAACAAGATCTAGAAAGTAGTTTTTTTTTAATACGTCATAAATCGTAAACCGCAATTTACCAAGTACGGAACCCTTCGTGCGCGAGTCCGACTCGCACTTGGCCGGTTTTTTACGTAAGTACTCGATCGCATTAACGTAAAGGGGTTTCTCTCATATACAGTTTCAATATAAACCGACGTTTTGAGCACGAATAAAAAACTCGCACTAAGCCCACAGGACTCTGCGACAACCGATATAACCTTAGGAAATCATCATAAACGACATTAATAAGACTGATGATGCATTATGTGACAATGGAAAATTTTATAGCTAAGGTTAAGTGTATAGAGAACATGACTGGTGCAACGTGAGAAATTAATCTATAAATAGATGCAGAAGCTGTCTTCTTGGATATAATGTAGGAATTAAGGTTATAATAAAAGCTATTCCTACTTAGTACGATGATACTGTTTCTTTTCAGGCTAGTAGTAATGTTATTAATATCATCTTTCTTCCTCGATGTGGCTTCTCTTCTCGTCTTTGTCTTTTTGATAATATTATCTTTATCATTTGGATCTGGATGGATTGCCAAAAATGTTGATTGTTGATTGTTTAAATATGAAAGAAGATCAAAATATTGACAATAAACCCTAACTGATATAACTTACCTGACGTAACGTCACTGAGCGTGAATGCATCATAACTTAGGTATGATTTATTAAAGGAAAACATTATAGCTAAGGTTAAGGCTACCGTGTGTATGACTGGAATCACGTAGATCAGTCGGGTAAGTTCGTCGCAGTTACTCCGCGGATGCATGCATCTTTGCAAATCCAAAGCCTTTTTTTAGTCGTAGAGGATGGTCATGCCTTTGATTATATACATGTATATAATCAAAGGGTCATGCTTTTCAAATCTTCACATGACCTTTCAAAGTTTAGCAGTAGCTGTAATGTGTCTCTTGCGCCCCATCTACAAACTGGGGTGTGAATAGGCAAGGGTGCTTCATCGTCGAGATAGTGGTCAAACGCAACGCAAGAAAAAAACTAGGCTGAACAGTCGACTTAGGCAATAACAATGTGGTTTTGGTGGTAGATATTACCCAGTTTTTATAATGTACAATTAATCATTGTAGAACACTACCAGTTTTCAGAAGTCTGCCTTTTTCTTTGTAGTTGGTGGTTTGCGGTCTCATTAGTTAATTATTAGTTTAATTCATTATTTTTAATTTAATGCCAACTCCGTCATTACAATTCGTTTTGTCGGCTCTATTTTTTGTCTTGCTAACCCAATTAAATTACGCTCATTATCCAAGTTTGCTTTGTTGTTCAAGCATTATTCAGTAACAAACATCCAAACTTTCGCCTTCAAAATTTAGTATTGCTCATCCGTAACTACTTATTTGCGAAATTTGAACACTGTGTCCAAGAATTGTGACGCAACATGAAGAGCATGCACGTCACTATGTACCACGCTGTGTCCGCGTGTTCCATTACTCATTGCTTGTTTATTTTCAACATTGTCACTACCTACAGCATTGCAGTGTTTGATACGGTACACGGTACTCGGTAGGAGCTGGCGTGGCATTATCAGTAATGCTGTAATCGCTTGCAATAGTGATGCGTTTTTCCACTGTTCTAGAATGGGTCTTTGTTATTGCTAATGTTGTTGTATTCTTTATGTTTGTCAACTGCGGATTTGTGTCATCGTCATCGAAATACTATAATGGCGAACCTGTTTCTAGAACTCGATAGTGCACGTTCAGTAATTTGCATTTCCGATTTTCCTGCATACCTTGAGATCAAAGTTCCACACAAAATAAATCTTGAATGTTTTATTATTCTAGAAATCCCAACTAAATGTTAAGCCCTATTTAAAGAGTTCCAGAATCCATTGTTGATGAAAATGCATTATGTATTGTTTTTTGTTTATATAGTGTTTTTGTCACTGCCTACGAAATGAAGGTCGATGTGTTTTTGCATGCAGTTCAATGTTAACAACTACATGCACGAGTATATTACCAAATAAGGAATCCCCAACTTCCTGGGTATTATCGTAAGGATAAGTAAAATTATTTGTTTTGTTTATTTTCATTCACTTTACTTTGCTTCTCAGAAATTCTCGAGACAATTAAATATTTTATACAGGTAAACTCTTATCGTTCATTTCTCATGCATTAGTTTCGAAATCATAACAATGAACGACCTCGTCTGGTACAATATCATAACATACACCAACTTGTATGATTGCTGCATTATTTTCACTTCAAATGAGCGTCTGAATCATCCAACCATGACCTATATTTCTAGTTATTTCCTGTCCATTCATCATAATCGATTATTTATGATTGTTTATTTATTTGTTGTTATTACCTAAGAGACTTTTGACTTCTGGGCTGATAAGGATGATACGGTTTGTTGCTATGGAAACATTTTTATTAGATGTATCATCGCTTCCTTTATTGTTAATTTTATTAGGTTATTGCTCCACAACTTCTGGTTATTCTTGCATAATTTCATTCATAATATGGCGTATTCTTATGTAGACTGTTGTCATCTTAAAATATAAATTTGTAAGGATAACCTGCCTTGAAATTTAGTGCGAGTATTGAGTCATTGTGGGCAACAGTGTAACATTGAGTTTCATTGTTTTCAATCTGTGTTGGGTTGATATGATCAACATCAACACTTAGAGAAACTGAATTGAAATAGGTTTTATTTTGTTTCTAAAGTCTGTTTGTTAGTCAGTCATGTTTGTAGTGTGCCCGTGCGATCCGCACTGGGCGTGGAGCATCGTCCGCGATCGCTTTTATAGCCTCGGGTGCGCTGATAAAACGACATATTTACATTCCGATAAAACATCGACGTCTACATTCAACTTTTTGTTCCTGTACGTGCTGATAAACGTTCTAATGTATTATGAATTTCTTCAAAATCCGTGTTAAGTGCGTTAAATTGCACAAATTCGGGCGTTCGAATTCTCGAAACCATCGAAGCGATGACGTAAAATAACACGGGAGGCGCGTGTGCTGGCCGAAAAAATACAACACACACGCTTCGTGAACTTACGCAAAGCGAGCGGAAAACTACGGCTGCACTATCACAACAAAATAATGTTGAGTATCTTATTGTAGGGGGTTAAGGTTGGAAATTGGGAGTGTTGAGATTAGCAGCATTGTTTTGACGGTGTGGTGACGCGGCTGACGTCAGAGAGCACGCCTCGGCCGCGTGGTCGGCGCCTGACGGCTGACGAGCCCACAGTGACTCGCCTCGATACAAAGCTATTCTCGTCAACATTCAACAGAGTGTTTGTGCAACGGTTTAGATTTTAAAACCGCTTGCAAAATCCGGAGGCTCGCTTCGTCCTCGGATTCAAGTTTGGTGTCACTGTTATCGATGAGATTTGCAATATCTTGTGTGTTTTGCGACCATGAAGCGATAACAATAATATTTGGTTTGGTAGGTGGGTCTCACAGGAATGATATGACACCAAAATTTGGTAGCAAATTTTAATATAGAAAAAGGAAATATGGAATTTATTAGAATTTGCTTTTTGGTATGGAACCTAAAGGCAAAGAGCAGGTTATATATATACAGAGTCTACTAGAAGTTTCACTGACACTACTGGCAGTCCATGACATGAAATTCAAATAAACGCGAAGTCAACAACTCCTTATGACTAACGTTGCATGCAATATGTTCGTGCCAATAGATAGGCAACTACGGAGTTGTTTTTAAAAAGCTATCAGCTACTATATGAGAAACACCAATAACAATGTCGCAAATCCAACATGAAAAATGCCGTTACTTGAAATTGAGACTCATGAATCCAATACTGTTAATCTCAACACACCCAATACAACGAAAAATAATACAGTTATGGAAAATACAAACATGGCATTTGACGTCAATGATAATACAGCTTATGAAATATATTTAAAATAACATTAATATGTTGGCAATTACGTACCAGTCGATATATAACATAGCGTATTGCTTTGAATGAGTAAACCTTGATAAACAAAAGGTTTGTAATAATAACTAAATTCGGATTTTCAAGTTCAATAAGGAAATAATGAATTTAAATGAACCAGACGTCATATTTGACGTCAATTAATGAAACAGCTACAATTTTTACATAACATAACTTCATGCCTGTATCCTCGAATCGGTATGCAGAGGTGAAACTACTCCCTACCAACTTATTCCCATGTAAAAGTAGACGAGCCTATATATAGCCAGATGTAAGTTAAAATTTTATCCAAAAAATTAAAATCCTTTTTCATTCTGCACTTAAATTGTGAAATTACTACTTACCTAGATTATTTCATCATAGCCAAGTGTAACGATAAAATATTGAAAATTTTCATTTTCTCAAAAATGGTATGTAATGTTGACATAACATCTCTAAAAAGTATCCAGAAAGTGAACTCTACCGGAGACTATTCACAACTGTCCGGTAAGAAGCGAGATTTTAAATTTGGAATCTCCTACTGTCCAGTAAGTAAGTATGTAATTTACTTACTGGACACTTGGTCATCCTTCATCCCTTTTTTTTTTTATGGCTTCGCACGGTTTAGGTCATCCTCTTTAGATCTGCTTAGAAAAAAAAAACATAGTACCAGACACAGATTAGAGTTTAGCCATTATAACATGGTTAGAGGGAGGCTCCAAATATATATCTATCTCTTTTTGGTATGACATTTTATGAGATACATAATATATTTTGGAGCCTTAAACATCCATTTTATTGTCTGTGACACTTTTTTTTTTTTTTTTTTTATGGGTCTGTGACACATAACGCGACGCAGAAAAAGTATGCACGTTGCGTTTTGTACTTAGTAATGTTGTAGAAGTATAGTGTGGGATTTTATGTTTGTATTTAGTCATTTCAGTTTATAAATCATGTTGGATTAAAGAGTCCGTTAATCAAGATGTACAACAAACAAATATAAATGCCCCCGGTAAATCGATCACAATATCTATCAGTAATTGCCCTAATATGAATGTAACCTTCAATATTAATTAAACGAATTTGTTGTTAAACTTTCTTTCATTTTTGAGAAAAGCATTATACAAACCTCAACCAGTAAGAAAGCCATCCTGGCCTCGTATATAACCGGACCTCACCTGCGGTTCGGTCCGGTTAACTCATACTCGGCCAGGAAGGCTTACTTACTGGATTCTGCTGTAATGTACTATTTCTACTGTGATTTTGAAATTCTAGAACTTATGTTTATTAACTGTGAAAATAGCATGAGTAATAAAACACGGAAGTTTACCCGACGTTTTCTTGTAAACAATATAGTTACCGAGCGTGTCTATTTCGTCAACATTCGCTTCTCATTCTAATTCAAACTTTAGCTGTATTTTATTAAGAATTGTAATTTAAACTATCTTAAATATTAACAGTAGGGTATATTAGTTACATGCTATTATTGTTCTTACATCATCAGAAAATAAAGTATAAAGTTGAGCGTTTATGCTTTTGTTCTTGAGAATTTGGCTCGTGTGTCCTTCTTGCCAAAAGGTTACAGGGTCTTGTCTTCTAAATTGGCTTCTTCCAAATAAAAACCGGCCTAGTGCGAGTCGGACTCGCGCACCGAGGATTCCGTACAAACAGCTACATTCACCAAAATAATTAGGTATCTAACATTGCTAAAGTTCATAAACAATGAGAGTACCGAACACGTCGCGGTCTTTTTACCAACAATTGCAATGATTTAGACGTTTGATTTTTGTACAGCTCCAAGTTGTTGCAGACTTGAATGTATAGTATTAATTTCAACTTGATACCTCTGGAAAGCAGTGGTGGCCCAGTGGTATCGGCCGCGACTTACAAGTTGTAGGTCGTCGGTTCGAGCCCAGGCAGGCGCTTTACTTTGTGTAAATTATTTCTTCACCACTGCTCACAAAACGATAAAGGAAAACATCGTGAGGCAACCGGCATGTCCTAGAAACAAAAATTCGAAGACATGTGACATCCACCAACCCGCACTGAGCCCGTTTGGTGGATTACAACCCATTCCCTCTCACAGAGAGGAGGCCTGTGTCCCAGCAGTGGGAATATTAATAGTCTGATGATGTGATGTGATACCTCCAGGTGTTCCAGAGGAAAAGGTCTTGACACACGGACAGACAACGAGGTGATCCTATTAGGATTCCTTTTTTTTTCCTTTTGCGGGACGGAACCCTAAAAGCTGTCCTTATTAGGGCAACAGCAATGTCTACAGGTGATTGTTTTCAAGTACGCAACTATTTTCCTCAGATAATGTTATAAAAACCTTTTTAAAATGGTGTACCTATATCGTAAATCTATAGTTTTTCCTTCCGTCGTTGTTATTTCCATAGAAGGAGTTATTTCTATTGGAACTACTCAGTATTTTTTTAGAAACAATACTGATTATGTCCAATTAAAAATGAAATGGATATGGTGGGTGTTACGTTGAGGGAATGCCAAAGAAAAGATGGATTGTGTGACGAGTGATACAAAAACCGGCCAAGTGCGAGTCTGACTTGCTCACAGCGGGTTTCGTATAAACAGCTACATTCACCGAAATACCTAGGTCACATTACTAACGTTCATAGACAATGAAAACACCGAACATTGCTCTAACAAAGGGACAAAATTAACTATGCCGTTCGAAAACTATTGTACCCCTATACATCAATATACAATTATTTTTTCCAAGTACATTTTATAAGTTGGTCAACTATTACTCGTAAACTTGTAAAGCCTACTAAGCTGTGATAGTTTTCCTTATAATTTCGTTATATATACTACTGCCTTGATTTTTTTCGCATATCCAAAAGCAATCATTTAGCTGTCATTGGGGGCTTGACTCTAACAAAAAATGGTTTTCACGGACCCGTAATATTTTTGATTGGCCTATCCAAAGATACTCTACTACAGCAACTAGCAACAGCAAATAGACGAGAAAAAAAAACACCCCCAATTTACGTGTACAGATGTCCTAAAAAAATATATTCATTGTTTTATTTAACCAGTTTGTCGGCCTGATGTATATCCATGCCAAATTATAGCTTTCTGGTACTAACAGTATCTGAGCTAAGCTGCGGACGGACGGACAGACGGCCGGACAGACGGACATGGCGAGACTATAAGGGTTCACTACGGAAAACTAGAGCAGTGGTGGTCCAGTGGTAATGGACCTGACTTACGTATCGTAGGTCGTGAGTTCGAACACAATCAGGCGCTTTACTTTATGTAAATTATTTCATCACCGCTGCTCTTAAAACGGTGTAGGAAAACATCGTGAGGAAACCGGCATGTCCTAGAACCAAAAATTCGAAGACATGTGACATCTTCCAACCACCACTGGGCCCACGTGGTGGATTAAGGTCCATTACCTCTCTCACAGAGAGGATGCCTGTGTCCCAGCAGTAGAATCATTATAAGGCTGATGATGACTACGGAACCCTAAAAAGGGAGTCAGTGATAGCATGACGGTTAACAGGACGGTATGGAAGAAGAAAACGTGTAGCGTCGACGTTGACCCCAAGTAACTTGGGACAAGGGCAGTTGAAGGGCAGAATGTTGCAGGATGATAAATCTCAGATATGATTAAAGCCCACCATTTTGTGAGTTATTGAAAAGTGCAGGAAAACTGCACACAAAATGTTCGAATCACAGGAAAATATTAACACTTATCTTCTGATTCAGGTCGGTGAATACCAATATGAGTTCGTGGAACAGAACAGGTCTCATACAGGTTCTACAAGGAAAACCCTCGGTTTTTTGTGTACCTTTGTTAACTATTAAAGACAACAAGATATAGTGCTGTGATATTCCTTTAATATGAATGTAGAATATGTAGATTTTATTAATATATGACTTACGAGACGAGTCAAGACGAAGGTCGTGGGTTTGAAGGGCGCATAACTTTGCGTAATTTATTTAATCATGACTGCTTTCAAAACGGGGAAGGAAAAAGGAAAACGTAAGGAAACCTGCATGTCATAGAATTAAAAATTGGTAGACATGTGATATTTACCAATTCTACTATGATCCATTGCCTCTCACAGAGAGGACGCCTGTGTCCCAGCAGTGGGTTAATAATATTCTGATTATGCATTAATATTTGAATCAGTGCAGGAGCAGTAGTGGCCCAGTGGTCTCGACCGCGACTTACAAGTTGTAGGTCGTGGGTTCCAGCCCAGGCAGGCGCTTTACTTTGTGTAAATTATTTCTTCACCACTGCTCTCAAAACGGTGAAGGAAAACATCGTGAGGAAACCGGCATGTCCTAGAACCAAAAATTTGAAGACATGTGACATCCACCAACCCGCACTGGGCCCGCGTGGTGGATTACGGCCCATTCCCTCTCACAGAGAGGACGCCTGTGTCCCAGCAGTGGGAACATTAATAGGCTGATGATGATGATTTGAATCAGTAATTCTTTTATTTCTGCCATACATTGGACGACTGAACTGAACGCTCTAGTGAACAGTCAACTACTCCTTATAACTACTAATTAAATATTCGATAAGGTTCAAAGCTGACCTGTTTAGCGACAAAAAAATGTAGAGCATATGCAGGAACACGATGACTATGGAAAATTATACAAAGTGCAAACTCATGCCAAATCTACTGAACACAATTATTTGGAATCTGATAATACAGAATTCAGACATGACTGGACGTAATTTATCTATTTATATATTTAGAGTACTTAACAAAGGAGAACCATAATAAAGGAGAAACTTTTGAAATCGTGATGTGGTCAATGCACCTGCCATGTTATCTCTTCACCACCCTTGGTTGACTGGTAGAGAATGCCTCAGGCATTAAGTCCGCCTGTGTACCTTTTGTGCATGAAGTCTAAATAAATACCCAGCATTGGGGAAACGATGCTAGGAGGGAGGAGGATATTTGCTGCATAATGCTGATAACTTATTAGCTATCCTAACTTTATAGACCGTGCTAGCATAGGATTAAGATAAGAGGTCACTATAATAGGTACTCAGCAGCGGATTAAATTAGACTGTCAATGATGACGACTTACTTTTACGATGGGATCAAACCTAAAATTTAAATGTGTGTATGCTATTGGTGCACCTCTCATAACCCTTGGTAGAATATAGGCGTATTGCCTATAACCTTATAAAACCTAAAATCGCGAAAGATATATCTGCTGATCTATCAGCTGAACTTGAGAAACAACTGCTTTTTTGCGATTTCAATGTGGAACCACACCGCAAACGATGCCCCATCTGTTGTCCTGCTCTCTGTGCACAAACACCTGCACCATGAAGGACCTGTGTGAGGCCAGCGCTAGGGCTGTCGGCGTGGCTGAGTTCTGGTCGAAGCACAACATATAAATTAAAAACTAAAAATGGAATCATCGACACGATGAAGAAGAAGAATGTAGTCATAAGTGCTCATAATCATCTGCCTAGCCTTTTCCCAATTGTTGTTGGGGTCGGCTTCCAGTCTTACCGGATTCAGCGGAGTACCAGTGTTTTACATGGAGCGACTGCCTATCTGACCTCCACAACCCAGTAACTGGGTAACACGATACCCCTTGGCAAGACTGGTGTCAGATCTCAATCTTCTGACTACTCGTAACGACTGTCAAAGATCTTCAAATGGCAGCCGGGACCAAAGGCTTAACGTGCTTTTCGAGGCACGGAGTAAACTCGGTATGTTGAAATGGTCACCCATCCACGGATCGACCTCGGCAAGCGTTGCTTAACCTTGAAGATCGACCCGTGCGGCTGTTATTATTTAGCCACGAGCTTCTCAAAGGTGCTCATAATGATGAGGCAATATTTCCGGAAGAGGTTGTAATTTTTTTCGTTTATTCCTTATGTAAAATTTCCTTTTTCCTTTGTATACTTAGACTTTGCATGTTGCGTGCGTGATATCACGTTTAAATTCATACAAAATAATGTTATACTTCAAGTACAACGCTGCAACTTGGATGCGAGTGCATACATTTGCATCTGGAAGGCACATGTTTGAAACATGCATCATTTTGCCTTGACCTCTATCTTACCAAGAAACATAGGTACCGTAATGTTATGTGTTCATTACAGTTGGTAACGTTATTTTTAAAAGATGATATACTTTGGTCCTCTATGCCAGATTCTAGTACAAGTAAAATTTCAAAATTTAAAAAAACCCCGACACATTTATCTTGCGAAATCACCCCGAAACAAACAGTAAAACGCCCATAACTTTTGAACGGCTGAACCGATTTGATTCAAACATAGCTAAGAACACTCTCGACAAATTACCTTTTAAACAAAAAAAAACTAAATCGAAATCGGTTCATCCGTTTAGGCGCTATGATGCCACAGACAGACACACAGATACACAGCAACACACGTGAAACTTATAACACCCCTCTTTTGCCGCCGGAAGTTAAAAAAGACTTGTATTATGCGAAACTAACTCGACTCATTATTTCAATTCTACACTTGACTTTTTGGAAGATCCGTGATTAGCAGAAATACTTCAGATGGCAATTCAGACCCTTTAAAGGTGGTTTAAGGTTGATTTGGGGGTACTCTCTTACCCTCACGTAAGGCGTCGGAAGATCCAGCTTAATTAGAAGCCCACAAGATGGACCCATATCCCGTTGAAGGTCGCAGGAATCCGCTGGATACAAAAACCAAAGAACCAGACAATGATGACGATGCTTGTGGGAGGCCTATGTCCTCTAGAAAACGTCTTTCCGTCTTTTTACGATGAATGGAGGTCGTACTGACTTTAGTGGCGTGAAGAAGATGCATGCTCTACATATATTAAAATAGCTGCACTAGTAATTCAAGGTGGCAGTTGTCATTGCTTGTAGAACGGATGTTCGATGGGGTCGGTTCTGAATTGACGACCGTGATCCGGAAGACGCTGCTTTGAAAGGCCGGCCACTAGGTGGACCGCTGACGTGGGTAGGGTTACGGGAATCTGCTGGATGCGAGACACACGGGATCTGTCAATGTGGTGGCACTTGAGGGAGGCCTATGTTCGGCATTGAAGAGAAGATTCATCCTCTACTAAAATTTAAATAGCTGCACTATTCACCTCCGCAGACGGATGCACAAAAACTGCCAATTCACATCAAGCCCACATTTCTATAAATACCAGAATGAAAGAAGCGGCCGGTGCATGACACACCTTCTAGTATCCGAAGAGTGAGTCATGTGTGAGCGGCCTTTGTTTCAAATCTTAATTGTGTGATAATTACTGAATGCAGGAATGTTGCCAAATGCTAGTATTGAAATATAATTAGAAATATGTAGTCACTGGTTTTTTTGTAAGAGAATATTGGGTTTTCTTGATGATATTTGACAAAAAGTGAAGTGTAGTATGTATTTTATGAAAGGCGGATGACGATCAAATCACAAGCAATAGTCTTTCAAGTTTAAGTCTGGTCTGTCTATTTTGATAAAGAATTTTGATTACACTAAGTAATGAGAGATTAGTCAGGTTTTGATATAACCATTTTCGTGACAAATAAATTTTAGCAATACCCTAAGTATTCCAACAAGCAAAAAGCCAACTATACGATGAAAAAAAAAAACAATAAATGAAGTGAAAATAGGAACAACAACAAGAAACTCAACCATAATTGGTATTTACTTACAATAAAGTTGACAATACTGTACTTTAGCGTAATCCACAATTGCACTGTAATCATTTATTTCAATATGGCGGCTGAACGAGGTCACTTTAATGCGCACATGCATATCAAGGACTCGCCACAGACAATGAAAAAATCTGGTCAAATCCGCCATTTTGGGATTGTTTGAATTTGGAAGCAAAAATTGTATGTTCTGATTGCAAATTATCATGCTAAAGTTCTAGGTGGACCGATGACCTGGACCGAAGACGCACAGGACTGATCAGTGTGCCAGCGCTTGGGGGAAGTCTATGCCCAGCCGTGGACGTCTTCAGCTGAAATGATGATGATGCCAAAGGAAAAAAATACTGTTTTCACATGTAAAATTATTTATTTCGTAGTCCATATTTTCTATAGAAACCACAACAAAAGATATTCGTACACACAAGTAAACAAACTCAATTCTACCAACCAAATATTGCACAATAATTGTCAATTTCTATAAGTAAGGAAATACAATGTCACATACTTAATCTGTCTTCTTATCTATCAACCTATTCGCATTTTTGATAATGGATTTAGAGTTTTAGGTTGATGACATTTGTGGGCAACTACGGACGAATGGAAGATAATGATAAGCTCTAGAAAACTGACATTCAATCAACGAAATCGTCATCGCGATAGTCATTGGCAAAAAGTTATGTATTTGTCAATAATTTATTTATTTAAATATACATGTATAACTTTACAAGTAACACCTCATCATCATACATAATCATCAGCCTTATAATATTTCCCCTGCTTGGACACAGGAATCCTCTCTGTGAGAGAGGTTTAGGGCCTTAATCCACCACGCAGGCCCAGTGTTGGTTGGTATGGTAGATGTCACATCACAAATCTTACGTACTTAAAATCGTGTCTCGCGTGGATCTACGTTACGGACACTCAAGGGTATAATCGATGCCTGGTAGTTTTTCGCTCCCACTAACTCGCGGATCAGCAAAGACACGTCATTTTACGTCGTCAAGCCACAGGAATAAATAAATAATTAATAATGATTCCAGCCGTGATCTTTAAACCCAATTCAGTTTACACGTGGCATGGTGTAGGTACTTGTGTGACGCATAGAAAATGCAAATCAACTGCGGTAGACAACCACTACTGAATGTTGAACAATTCATTGACTACAAGTTACAGGAAGATTAGAATCACCCATTATTTTAACTTTGTAAAAATTAGCTTTTTTATCTACCAGGGAAGCCTAGCATAGCATTCGACTGAATTTCCTTAGTAAAAAATCATAATTCGAGCTTTGGCTCTCACCTACTTCCTCCTCCATTATTGCACACATTTGAAAGATATTCCATAAATTTAATGAAAAAGATATATGTTGTGCCTCTATGTTTTCTTTTTTCATTTATAGTTGTCAAAGAACAATGGCAGGTGCCCATACATTTTTTTAGCTGAAATTAAATTCCTACGTCTTTAAATGAAAAATATCTGGTTTAACTCAGGGTGATGTTCTGAATTAGTTTGTGCAAGAATTTTTGTTCGAGAATGTCGAGAATAATAGATATTCAGTCATAAACTTTTGTAGGTTATGTCTGGGTAACTTTTAATAATGTGTTTAATAGGTAATATTATTCAATTTCGTGGAAGTAAAAGGGGAACATCGCATTAGCATTTCCCTTACCTAGTTATTTCAGCATGAAATGTATAATATACTCTTTGGAAAGAGTATATTTATTTAAACTAAGCGACATTGACTTTTATCAAAAGGTCGTCGTCCTCGTCAACAACCAAGCTATATTTTTTAAACTTGGATACTAGTCTTTTTGCCAATCATTAATTAAAAGTAATTTATTTATTTCTACTGCACTACAATATTCTTACCTACCTGCGAGGAACATCTATACTTAGACATAAACTGTATTGTTAACTCATTTACTGCAATAAATACATTAATTATATTATTAATTAATATAGTTACTACTTGTCACTTAGCAGATAAAATATATAATGGCAACACTAAGCTAAAGAAATTAACTAAAAAATCGAATAACTTTTTATTTATTATGATTTTTTTTATCCGTTTTGAACCAGCCCAATAATATAATAAAAAAATGTAGACAATTAATAGAACGTCTTTCGTATATAACTCACTTTCAGACGCTCAAATTTAAGTCAGCTAAAATCTCGCCATTGTTCTTTGTACAGGCCTCTGTTGTCAGCGCAATTTTGAGCATTTTTTGGTGGTTCTAGTGCTTCTAAAGATAATGTATCATCAAAAAGGAAAACACAGTTTATATCTTTCTTTTTCAGTTTATGGAATATCTTTTAAATTGGTCCAATATTGGAGGAGGAAATAGGCGAGAGCCAAACCTCGAATTATGACTTTTACCACGAATTATATCTGCGACCGCAATTCCTTTTAATGTTCCACCCACTGCTGGGACACAGGCCTCCTTTCTGTGAGAAGGAATGGGCCGTAATCCACCACGCGGGCCCAATCTGGGTTTGTGGATGTCACATGTCTTAGAATTTTTGGTTCTAGGACATGCCGGTTTCCTCACGATGTTTTCCTTCACTGTTTTCGCTGCCAACACCACTGGGCCCAATACTGGACCACTACTGCTCTCAAAAGTACCTATATAAGGTTTATTTGAATTAAAAATATTTTGATTTTGACATGGCCTTAGAATTATTTCGGTAATCACGGTTGAATACCGGTTAATTTAGTCCATAGACAAACGTGAGGTTGTAGATCTATGACAGACAGGTTAGTTTGGAATACTTAACATAGGCAAAGGCTAGGCAGACCACTTGCCATTGGGTTAGGCAAAAGCTACGGATTCTGCTTTGGTTCTTAAATCTTCTGGTACAATAGTTGTGAATAGGTACTATGTATCTCACCATTCTGAAGAACATTACCAATAAGACCAGTGTATGCCCTTCAAGGGCGTTCCTTCCACTCACATAGTCGTTGCTGACTTGATACTAAAGGAAATCCGGACAAGATAAAATCATCTTAAAGAATATAATTACCTACTTAAAGAACTATTTATATAAATTAAATGTTTTCAGTACGCAAAGATAACAAGAAACCGATGTAAACATTGAATTTTTAAAACCGCAACTACGCAGTAAACTGGAAAATCAGGTTGGGTCAGGTTTTTTTAAATTACTCTATGATTCATATTGTCTTTGATAGCTATTTTTTTTTCTTTTTGATTGGATGTCAATAGAGGTTGGAAACTACGTAGTATTTATTTAATACGTTCGCGCAAAGTCATGTAAATAGGTCGTAAGTTGTCTACACTATATTATGTTTAAGTAGAATAAATTGCTAATTATATAGCTCAATAAGTTTGTGTTTATTTTTCACAACTTTATTATTATTATAATTTATGGCAGTTATACATAGTTTAGCATGAACCATAAACGAGTAACCCTGACAATCCTTATGTGCCGATGCATTCTATGAATATAATGACTTTGGGCATCAACGACGCATTTAAAATTAGAATTCATGATCGCGATGCAAAATGGCGTTACAGACATAAATAAATTATACTTTTTTATATCAGGTGCACATTCTGAAATGCCATTAATATGCAAATATTGGAAAAAATGCATGTTTACATACGTGATAATAACGATAGCAGAAAGTTGACAAAATATTTCTCTACTGATTACAACTTTTAATCAATTGCAATCATAGTTAATATTTTGCAAAAGTTGTTGCAATAATGTAGGTAAGACCAAAATTGATTAGGAATCTCTCTGGCGCTTTTATTATTTATTAATCACGAAACGAACTTCTCTTAAGCCAAAAATCAGTAAAAAACAAACAAATGAAAAAAAGAAACACGCCTAAATTCCATCTGGCAACATCACTATCACTGCCAAGAATAATTGAATTATTTGAATTTGGAACGCGAGACGCATTGAACACATCAGCAGGGCGTGGTCCTATGAGGTAAGACGCTCCGCGCTAAAGAGCTGACACGACCAGCATACCACGGACACGTCACTTTTAGAAGTCCGTTCTCGAATTCTTCTGCAACGGGAGAGAAGGGAAGGTCAAGCTAGATTAGTGAACCAAATCGTGGCTCTTTTGAACATCAAAGCCATTCAAATTCAAAGCAAATTGACACAGAGTCGAAGCACTGAAAATGCACATATTGACACCAATTTCTACAACGCACACATTTCCATACAAAAACAAAGACGATCGCATTCGCAGATAATTAGAAGTCAATGCTATGAAAATTGTCAGCCTTAACCTGAAGATCGCAAAAGTACAGCAGCCAGTAGCATTGAGCTGTAGTTATTAGAACAGAGCGTGTGTTATCGTGTATTTGTTTAACGCTGTGCGGGGGAGGGCAGGTCTGGTTACGTTGGTGAGTCAACGATTCTATTTTTAAAGTGTAGTCGTACGCCGCCACGCGCGCCCCTCGTGGCTTTGTTTTGCTCAGATAATGGCGGCAAATGTTACGCGCCCACATATTTACATCGTGTACTTACATTTATTGTTTTCTGTCCAAACGTTATCGCTGTAACTATGTGTACTAGAACTCTTACCGTTTATCACTTTTGGTTGTAAAACGTTAATTGGGGTAACGATAACTTAATTAAAGTGTCGATAAAATGTCGATTATTGTTTTTACTTTTTCTTTATCTTCGACTTTTGCTAGGTTCCCACGAAAATATTTGTAAGTAAATAATGATGTATGTTTTTGGGGGTCAAAGATTACGTAGGTACTTGAGTGCCGACCAAGTAATTAAAAGGAGGCATATACCTAAGTATTTAATCCGCTGGTGCAGTACGCACTGGACCGGTCGTGGTGATACTTGGGGGAGTCCTTTGTTTCGCATTGTACCTCTTTCTTCTGGAATAATCTTGTCTGACTGCATTTTAGTTAAATATCCATCTTCCTTGCTTACTTCTTGTTTTGAAAACATGACATCCATGAACTCTGCCCTTGTAACAACAGTAGTCAGTCACACAATAAGACTTTAAAATGAGCTGTTTTTCGAGAAGCATCGCAATTATTTTCAAATAATAGATAAGTATGACTAAGACACGATTTTTAAGCTCTGTGAAAATACCTAAATGAAAACTCTAATATGGCATATCACCATGACGGATTTTTTTCATTTTCTCACACACAATCGCAAAAAAACATATTCGGGTGTTGCAATTACTTTTATCTATTAAAGAATCGAGACTTATTTTTTATAAGAAACCAATAACCATGGGTTTTATGACTATACTTATATGAATAGATATCTTTACAGAACTTAAAATCCATTCGAGCAGAACTCTATCAAAATCGACCCAGTATTTTTCCAGATTAGCACGAACAGATACGCATGCAACGGAAACTGTAAAGATTAAAGCAAAATATAAATATTATCATATTTGTGTTCTGCTATAAAAAGAGATACTATGTCAACGCCAGACTAAATATTAATATGTACGCCTACGAGAATAATACAATTATACAGCACACATTTATGACGAGATTATGTTCTGAATTTATTATAGGAGAAAACTATGTTGACATGTTGTGCAATTTGTGTTAGAGGAAGTATCTTTTAGTATAAATCTACGACCTAGAAACTTTGGCAAACTCCTTAACAATTTTAGTTCATTATTACGTAGTTTATTATCGACTAACTATGAAATACTATGCCATATTACGGAACAAATATAATTAAAATCTGATATTAAAACGGTTTTCCACCTCAGCCTGTAATTTTGATAAACATTAATTTTCATAATATTTCCTGCAATAAAATTAAATATATTCTCCCCAGTGCGTCCGCTGTCGGCGACGATCTGCCACCGACTGACGACGTGAAAACTACGAAGCCCCCACGTTACCTACTGAACTGATAGCAATGACCAATCGCGGATGACCTGCTTCCCCCTCCGCTGCGTCTCAAACGCGGGTGCTACAGGGGAGATTGTTCGGAGTTTAGGGATTCTTTTGAGTTGGTTTGTGTCGCTGATAGTGCGCTTACGCAAATGCCTCCTGGCATAGCGAGATTGGCAAGTGTCAATAGAGATAACGTGTCTGGCAGTTGGGGTCATGGCACTGTTTGTATTATATATTGTTGCTATACATCGTAGCTAGGATATATATATATATTAGTTCAATGGGACAACTTTATATAGAGTTATATATTGTGAGATAATTTAATATGCGCAGTTACTTAACTGTTTTATTTTTGTGGAAGGTTTCGTAATTAGGGTTGGGAATATTATGGAATGATTGGTAGTTATTTCTCTTCTCTTCTTTGAAAAATGAATTTTGCATTTTGTTTAGAAAGTCAAAATAGTCAATTATTCTTTAAGCACTAGCTGAAGGTAATTTAAGAACCATCAAATAAAAACTTTCACAACCAAATATGTACTTATACAACCAAACACTCTTATAAACAAATACAAAAGATAAAAACATAAGTAAACATTATTTCACAATAACGTCAAAAAATAAAACAAAAATCCGCATAAAAAATGTAAGTAAATAAGAGATAACGGTAAATACAATAAACGTAATAACACAATAGGAACTGTGGTATCAGTATATTTTTGCAATTATAATATTAAAACAATGATTTTGTTTGATAACCCTGGTGTTGTACTTAACTCATTGAGAAGTGATAATGTGATATGTGACATTTTTGTAAGCACGTGTCTTTTTGTAAGCACGTGTATTTTTACCCGGCTGCAAGGAAAGGGTTATGTTTTTCGCGCGTAATTTGTATGTATGTTTGTAAGTATGTATTATTCTTTATTACCTCGTATCTTGCAAACCACTTGACGGATTTTTATATTTAAGACATCATTAGATAGGTCTTGGCCACCCAAGTGTTCTTAGATAAATGCCGTTAAAGAAAAAGGAACATGGCGGATTTTGGGCGCCATATTGTTGGGGTTCCAATGTTTTTCTTCTTTGAAACCCATCGAGTGGGGTATCAAAATAAAGGGTTTTATGAGGTGATTTCAAAAATGTATTCCACTTATATGTTTAAAAGTCATAAAAAAGTATAACTAAAAAGTTGTAAATAAAAAAAGTTGATAACATCAAAAAACCCGACTGCAAAGATGGCAGTCGGAGGATACATATTCGCGAGCTGGCTGACTAAAACTATAAATATCTTCCGACTGCACAACATGATTTTCTTCTTGTTTACATCTTTGCAGTCGGGTTTTTTGATGTTATTAACTTTGTTTAATTTTAATAATAATACTCAACACGTTATTCTTCCATTCCGGCCTGCCTGTCAACCGTCAGGATTTTACTGACTCCTTTTTTAACCCCCGACGGAAAAAGGGGGGTGTTATAAGTTTGACGTGTATACTTGTGTATTTGTATCTGTCTGTGGCATCATAGCTCTTAAATAGATAAACCGATTTTGATTTAGTTTTTTGGTTGGAAGGTGTCTTTATCGAGAGTATTCTTAGCTATGTTTGATGGAAATTGGTTCGGCTGTTCAAAAGATATGGTTGTAAGGTGTACGTTCTTGTTTGAATCCGGGCATTTTCGCAATATATCTTGTCATAATTACGTGTTGTCTATTTGTGTTGTGATTGTCGATCGAAGCGTGTCTACTACTAGATAAATATAGTAGCATGAAATAATAATGTGTAGGGGGTTCTTTAGATTTCTATTTTTTCTTGTTTTTCAATTGATTCCTCACACTATATATCCATCTTTTCTTTGACCGCCCGCTTCTTCTCCAATCTCCATCGATCCACATTTATTAATTACTCTTTCAGTAACATACGTTTGTTCCTGTATACATGGCCATACCAAAACACACGATTTCTTTTAAATTTTTCTGTCACTGGTGCCACTTTTAAATGTTCTCTAATATACTAATTTTTCACTTTATCCATTGCATCAAGTTTTTTTTTTTTTTAACTAAATCTATTTTTTCTGTACCCGTCATATTATCTCTATGTTTGCAAAGTTACATAAGTACGCCAAGTATCACCATAATTAGAAGCCTGGAAGTGCTTGAATAATGGATTACTATACTCCATTCGAAATAACATTAGAAATTTAAATAAGCCCATTTTACAGCCCGTTCAACCGATTTTGACTTCTATTGCGTTGGTGATATGACAAATGACAGCTGCAGTAAATAGTTGGTATTGGTAACAGATTTATTCGTTTAATGGCATCCTTATATCTATGGAATAGAACTCAAAATCGGTTGAACGGACTGTAAAAAAGGATTGTAAATATTTCTAATGTTATTTCAAATGGAGTATAGTTGCTGGACACAGATACGAAAGCAAGGTTGGCTTGTAAAAAAACAAAAGACTATCAGTAGGGTTTTACAAGCACATCAACTGCAAACATAACCCATTTTCTTCAACTGAATTAAACAATTGTTTTGTTTTTCGGCCCCGGACTGTTAGCGAAGGAAGCAGGTTGAATAGTTTATAGTTACCAACATGGAGTAGGGACCGTTTAAATGCCATTGTAGTCATTTAATTGACTGGTGGAATCTGTGTTTTAATACAGGCATCTGGTGTTGGACAGGACATACACTGCGAGAATAGTGGATAAAAAGAATAACGGAATGGTACCGAGAGAAATTAGAAAAATAGGGCAAAACAGGTATAGGAATGGGCAGACGATCTCAAGAAAGTGGTTCAGAATGGATACGTCTAGTAAAGGACAGAGTCGAATGGGTAGACTATGAACTGGACTAAGATATTTATTAAACACCGGGAGTAAGTTCCCGTATGTTAGATTGGGCAGTATTTAAATTACTAGATAACAAAATAAGTAATTGAAATACAAATACCTATTTGGTATTTGTAATTCAATTACTTCTTACTTCTTAAAAAAAAAAATTTCATATTTGTATTTGGTAGTTAGTACTTCAAAACTTATGGCTTCAAAATACATTTGAACATTTAGCTAGGTGCATTCTGCAGAAAATAGCGCTCGATAGCATTCGTTATCAAAATGGCGACCGCGTACGTCAAATTGTCCATTGTCATTTTCATTTCAAACGGTTATTTTCACGAAACTTCTGTGTATTAATTAATTGTATTAGAACGAATGTCACGTTGGATGATCGGCTGTATTTTTTTATTTGTATTTTGTATATCAAATACATGACTGACAAAAAAAAACGTATTTTAAATACATACATTCGAGATAGTATTTTGTAATTTGAACTTTAAATAAAGCAAAGTCTGTATGTATTTTGGCCAGCTCTGCCCGTAGGATAATTTTCGACATTATAGGCGAAGCCGCTGGCAAAGCCTAGTTAATAAATAAAATTGGTTTTATAATCTACTCGTGTTATTTAGGTACAAGCAAACTTACAATATTACTACCTAAAGTATTATTTTCGTTCATCTTTATTATTATCTTAGTGCACGCAGCACGAAGGAATAAAAATAACTTCAAGCAATTACAGTTATAATAAACAAGATTAATAACCTGTTTTTAAAATATTATCGATTTTACGTTTATTATTATTTAATACTTACTATAAATAAATCAACATTACTATAATATTACGTTATAAAAATACAGCCAATTTATTTTTTACAATTAAGTTTTGAAATTACATAGTTCATTTTAGTACAGTATATTATTAAAATACTGTAAAACTCAAATCATTTCATCCATTTTTTTTTTTAATCCAGTTTGTCTACAAACTGATGTGTTCTCGTATTTCGAATCCAAGTCGCATAGGCCCATTAGCTCAGTTGGTTAGAGCGTCGTGCTAATAACGCGAAGGTCGCGGGTTCGATCCCCTCATGGGCCACAAAACACTTTTTGTATTTTACAAAGTATTTCTCAATTTTAAATTAGTTACATTGTTTACTTACTTTATGAACTTTATCATGTTTACTTATTTTTCAGAATGTTATCTGATGCAATGTTCCAAGACGGGGTGACGAAAATATTACATTTCTGGGAGGTATGGGATAAAAATTGACCTGCGTCATGCTCATAGGTATTGTGTGATATCATTGTTTAAAATAATGATAGAAGCGTGTTAATTGTAAAATAATTTATAATGGTTTGCGTAGACGTAAGGCTAAATAAATTCATGCACTGAAATTCTTCATCGACATGTGATTGTGGAAGCAATCCAGCTGCTAGATGACATGGACATAGTGCCTAGGCTAAAAAGTACTAAACCATTTGAGTTAGTGTAGTGTATAATTAGTGAAAATAACAACAATAGCAACAATACTGTGCTAAGTATTTTTAACCCCCACTGGAAAAAGAGGGGTGTTATAAGTTTCACGTGTGTTGCTGTGTATCTGTGTACATGTGTATCTGTGTGTCTGTCTGTGGCATCATAGCGCCTAAACGGATGAACCGATTTTGATTTAGTTTTTTTTTGTTTGAAAGGCGATTTTGTCGAGAGTGTTTGAATGTAATTAATGAATTAATGTATGTTTGAATAATATCGGTTCAGCCGTTCAAAAGTTATGCGCGTTTAACTGTTAGAATCGGGGTTTTTTCGCAAGATAAATGTGTCGGGGTTCTTTAAATTTTGAAATTTTACTTGTTGACGTATCAGACTCTAAGAAAGTGCTACCGAACTGTATAAAAGTGCAAATTGACACTATTCTTAGTCGTAACATTATACAATATAATAATAAGTTAGAGTGAAATTGCTTATTAGTCTATTAAGGCTAGATTGTAATTTATTATTAAGAACCTTAGTTTTTATTAAAATAGAAAAAAACATGCACTGGAAAAAAAACAAAGGTTACCTAAGGCATATGTGGCTTTTATTTTTAGATTTAATGTACGTTACCCATGCCTCAACTGGGATGTCGGAATAATTTAAGAGATCAAGTTGAAAGTCATATTAACCGACTTACCAAAAGGGAGGAGGTTCTCTTTTTTATATGTTTTATTTCACAAAGACGTGGTTAATTGGAACATTTTCCTTGATAATAATATCAAAATAATCACAATACCATAGAATACCATAGATAATAAATAAGAATAATTCAGTCAGGAAGGCCAGCCTGATTAGTTTCGGTGCAGATTCTTTACCGAGTGCATACGCATACCGCACTTTTACAGATTCGGTACAGACGAAAACGCACCGACCTCACTCAACAAACACTTCCACACAATAGGCATAACGGACAGTCCTCTGTGCAGGGCATGCATGGAGGCCGAAGAAACCGTTACGCACGTTCTCTTTGAATGCACAGGTGTCACCCAGATAAGAACACGAACCCTCGGGACACCCAGATCTTACACAGATGTTTTGAGGAGCTCTAATTGACTTCTGGAGGGAGGTGGGCTGGTTGGAATGACCACCCAACGGCCGCCATGGCCCACGTACAAAGGTCCAATTAAGGACTAAGTGCGGAAACCAAACCTCCCTGACATAACATAACGCACCGACCTGATGAGGAAGGTGCCTTACGTAGGACTAGGTACATTTACAAATGATAGCAAACCAGCCATAATCCTTACATCACAAAGATATGGAACTAAACATCTTGAGAAACTGCATCAAACTTGCGCGTTCCTTTTCAAATATAACACGTACAAAACTAAATTAGCACCAAATATCTTCATCATTAATTTTATATAATTGGCGTTTTGTCAAACCATAATCCATTTGTTTTTTCCTCTTTTGATTTTATCTTTGCGCCAGGTCAGTTCACAAAATGGAAAACTTGAAATATCGCTTTATTTACGAGTGCGAGTAGACACGGCTCGAAGGATTAATTATGTGTATGGCAACGATGTCGCAAAAGAAAACATAGTGCGTTTTTGGTTCCAACGTTTTCGTTCTGGAAATTTCGACCTGCAGAACCCCGTGGACGGCCGCAGAACAAAGTTGATAATGAAGAATTGAAGGCTATTGTGGGAGCGGATCCATCGCAAACCACTTCCGCGGTGTTAGTGATAAAACTGTTTTAATCCACTTGAAGCAAATTGGGAAGGTGAAAAAGGAAAGGTGGAAAGTTACCTCATGAATTGAGTGCAGCAAACCGACAAACACGCGTCGACTGCTGCGTTACATTACTCAACCGGCACAATAATGAAGGGCTTTTAAATCGAATCATTACCTGTGATAAAAAGTGGATCCTGTACAATAATCGGAAACGCTCATCGCAATGGCTGAATCCTGGCGAACCAGCCAAATCCAAGCGAAAATTTACTCACAAAAAATTACTTGTGAGCGTTTGGTGGACTAGTGCCGGTTTCGTTCACTACAACATTCTTAAATCTGGCCAGACTATTACGGCGGATGTCTATTGTCAGCAACTGCAAACCATAATGGAAAAGCTAGCTGCTAAACAGCCGAGGCTGGTCAATCGCTCTAGGCCACTGCTGCCTCAGAACAACGCTAGACCACACACTGCACAACAGACGGCTACCAAATTAGAGGACCTTCAGTTGGAATATCTAAGACATCCACCGTACGCCCCGGACCTTACCCCAAAAGATTCAAAATTTGGATAACTTCTTGCAAGGGAAAAAAATCAACTCCGATGGGGCAGTCCAAAAAGCCTTCAAACATTTTATTGATTCCCGTCCGAATGGTTTTTTTTAGTAAAGGGATCAATGAACTACCTATGAGATGGCAAAAGTGGATAGATAGCAATGGTACATACTTTGATCAAATAAATATATTATATTAAAAAAAAACGACTTTATGTTCATCCCTTACAAAACGCCAATTTCATATGCAATGACCTAATATATTAATTAGTACTCTAACTACTTATAATATAATATGTCTCTATATACTGCACTATTTTGCTGTAGTTACCTGCCCAAAGACCAGTGGTGGGCCAGTGGACGGCCCCGACTTACGTGTCGTAGATCTTGAGTTCGAACTCAGGCAGGCGCTTCACTTTGTGTAAATTATTTCATCACAACTGCTCTCAAAACGGTGAAGAAAAACATCGAAACAAAAATTCGAAGACATATGACTCAAGGATCGCCTGGTGGATTAAGGCCCATTACCTTTCTCACAGAGAGGGCCTGTGGCCCAGCATTGGGAACATTATAAGACTGATGATGACGTACCTAAAAATGCGTTGTTCCCTGAAGTACCAACAATTTTTCAGGGAAATGAAAATACACTTCCAATAAAAGGTTATTAGACGATTTTTCAGTATTGACTTGTTTTATCGTGATTTTTGGCAAGGTCTGAGGCTTTCTATTTCAGCTCATTTATAGAAATTAAATGACCAGTTTGTAAATTTACTGACATAAAAAAAAAACAATACAATCCCCCCCGCTGCGCACAAAACGCAAATGATGCAAAACCCAGCAATGATTATTGCAAACACAAAGCTGCGTGGACGCCTCACCTTAACTGGTTCTAACCGGTTCACTATCTGAGGTCCTGACTCCTGAACTCTGGCCCACGAGCCTCCAACAGCGAACAACACTGATAGCGACGGTGAAATATAGGCACGTTGCTTTAGACGGAATCGAATCTAGACCCGCGTTATCTGATATCCGGCTTTTAATGAGTACTGGTAATGGTTGGGAAGTCTCCTAGGACATGGTAAGTTGCTATACGAGGCTCAGGGGCGTACGCTTCTCAGTTTCCCGAGGGATGTGACCTAATGTGATGTGACCGGGTTCCGAGGTAGTATTTTAAGAGGACACGGGGGTCCACGAGCTGATTATGATTTCCGGGTGGTTTTAGTGAGGTAAAAATGCCACAGTACCTGGTCTTTTCCCCAAAAGTCTAGGCGCCATTTGAAGGATTACCCCGGAAAAAAAAATCTTAGTATGTTGCTATAGGACATAGGTTATCGAAAGTATATATGCTGTTTGCTTAAGATGCCTATTTTCTAAAACTTTCACGAAATTTTTAGACACCATTTATGTTCTATACAATAGTACATTGTTCACCGAGAGGAGAAAGTGACCGATTACCGTCGAGGGTGTCGTTTGAAGCCCGAGCCGTAGGCGAGGGCTTTAAAACACCCGAGATCGGGAATCGCACTTTCTCTCGAGTGATACATAGTGCTTTATACTACACCTACGAGGAAAATAAATCTCTACGAAAACTGAATCCTCAAACAACACACAAATTGAAAATGGCGCAAATGGCGTCTGCAATTTTCACATGTTCTTTTTTCAAATTGTTTGACACCATCCAACACACAGCTAGTGGCCAGTGTCATTTTGCGAACTTGGAGGATAAAAACTCACTGTAAAAACTTTTTGGCTTTTGATATTTAGGTTACCAGCGCATAGTCTTACCCAAAATTAAAAAAGAAAAACCACGTAAGAAATGGATTTTCATGCACTTTTCTCTCCCGCTCAGATGCGTTTTCTCGCCGCATATTTGTTCGATATGCAATGACGTACTTTCTACCGTAAATTTGATAAAGTATCAAGGTACTTTCCGAGCAGGTGTAGTATAAATAACATTTACAATGCATGTCCTCGAAAAGAGCGGTTTTCCAAGCAGCCAAACTGTGCGGAAAGTGTCACTTTTTTTCACTAGTGCTTTTTACTTTCCTGTACTTTTTTAATTTTTAACTCCAACGTCAGCCCGACGCATAGAGTTTTTATTATTTGAGAAAAGTTTTAAAAATTAGTTATGTACAGATTATCATTCATATAAAAGGTAAAATAAAACTAATACTTTATTTTAGGCGTTTTTAATTACTCTAGATTTAGATTTTGATCAATAAATTAATTTTAAGTATTCATTAAATGTTTGGCAGAACGTATATTTTGCTTGTGCCTTATTGCGTTACGATGTGACAGCTATTCGCACATGCGCAGTAGATATGCCCGAGGAACTATTAGTTAATCTGTGGATATGCTGAACGCGCTTGAAGAAGCCCGCCATTTTATTAATTTATTTATTTCCTCGCACAATGCATAGTAAAATGTTGTATGATACACGTACGTAAGATGATTTCCGACTTGTGTCGATTTATCCACTCACTCGCTTCGCTCGCTCGTGAATAAAAATGCCACTCATCGGAAATCACCTACCTTCCGCACTTGTAGCATAAATAACTATTTACTAACGAGAGTGTCGCTATAGTACCAGGCCCCTCAGAAAGTATTGCGAAAAAAAGTTTTTATATATGGGAGACTGGCCAGTTATAATGTTTTTCGAAAATATGATTATTTATAAGTAAAAATAAGTAAGTTCCAATTTCAAAATTTCCCTCCACATTTTTTGCGAGTTAATTCAAAGTATTGTGTCTCACTGAAATATGGATCTGCGCCGGGAACATTTTAGAGCTATGATTTTATACGATTTCAAGTGTCGCCTGAAACCGGATGAATCGTACGATAGACTTCAAATGGCATTCATGGATGAAGGCCCTTCCAAGGCAACCGTGTATCGTTGGTATAACGAATTCAAGCGCGGTCGACCAACTTTGGGGGATGACGAAAGAAGCGGTCGCCCTTTGACGGCTGTTACCGAAGAAAACGTGCTAGCAGTGAAAAATTTAATCCAAGACAATAGGCGAATTACATATCAGGAGATTCAACACATATTGAAGATTGGATCGGGAAGCGTTCACGAGATTCTACACAGCCATCTTCGCGTGAGGAGGATAGTATCACGCTGGGTGCCGCACAACCTCACCGATGCTCAGAAGCAGGCCCGGGTGGAATGGTGCCGTGATATGCTTAACAAATTTGAAGCAGGCTCGTCTCGGCGTGTTTACGACATCGTTACAGGTGATGAGTCCTGGATTTATCAATACGACCCAGAAACCAAGCGCCAGTCGACTGTTTGGGTGTTTCAAAATGAGCCAACGCCTACCAAAGTGAAGCGATCTAGAAGCGGGGGTAAGATTTTGATCGCTAGCTTTTTTAATTTGACTGGCCACTTGGTATCAATTCCCTTACGGGATCAAAGAAGCATTAATGCCGAATGGTATACTACCAAATGTTTGCCAGAAGTTTTCTCTGTTATAAGCAACAAGCGACCAAACACAGGGCTCCGCGGGCTACTGCTCCACCACGACAATGCACCTGCGCACACCGCACTCAAAACGAGGGACTTCCTGGACAGCACGCCAGTCAAACTCCTGGGTCACCCTCCTTACAGCCCTGATCTAGCACCGTGTGACTTCTTTTTATTCCCAAAAATAAAAAATCAGCTCAAAGGGATACAATTTTCGTCGCCGGAAGATGCGCTGGCTGCGTTCGAGCAGGCTGTAAACGAGGTGTCTGCGGCGGACTGGAAAAAGTGTTTTGAAAACTGGTTTAGGCGCATGAATCTTTGTATAGAGGCTGGTGGAAAGTACTTTGAAAAGATTTAATAAAAATATATGTACGTATAGAACAATTTTTTTTAGTTTCGCAAAACTTTCTGAGTGTCCCACGTATAGGCAAAAAAAAAATACCCGACTGCTTAAGAAGTGAACTAAAGATAAGTAAACAAGAAGAAACTCGTGCTGTACCTGTATAGTTGGAATAGCGAGCTGACTGTCCAAAACCATCGTGTATCCTCCGACTGCATAACATGATTTTGTCCTTTTTTTTTTTTTTTTGTGTTGGCTTCGCACGTTTTGTGCATTTAGCCAGTGTCAAGTTTAGAAGTTCTAGTTTCTTTAGTTTTTAGTCCAATGTCCTAGTCATAGACTATTCAAGCCAAAACTCCCATTTTCTTCTTGTTTACGTCTTTTTAATGACCGACGGAAAAAGAGGGGTGTTATAAGTTTGATGTGTGTACATGTGTGTTTGTGTATATGTGTATTTGTGTATCTGGTGGCATCATTGCTCCTAAATGGATGAACCGATTTTGATTTAGTTTTTTTTTGTTTGAAATGTGACTGTATCGAAAGTGATCTTAGATATGTTTGATGAAAATCGGTTCAGACGTTAAAGTTATTGGCGTTTTACTGTTTGAATCGGGCTGCTCCCGTAAGATATCGTGTCATAATTACCCTGTTCAATAGATTTTCGGTCGAAGCGTGTCTACTACTATATAAATTATGTAAAATTATGTCGGGGTTTTTTAAAATTTTACTTATTATTTCACTTCTTAAGCAGTCCGGTTTTTTTATTTATAACTTTTAAACATATAATTGGTATAAATGTTAATCACCTCTTAAAATCCTTCATTATGATATAGCCACGAGAGGTTTGGAAGAAAAAAAAATTGGGGCTTCCACAATATAGCGTAAAATCCGCCATTTTTCTTCTATTACAGCTACATTTCTACGTTTAAGTCCCATGAGCGAGCAAAGGGCAAGATTATTCGATATATAGGATTCATGAGGATTTTTTTCAAAAAATCTATACATAAGGCAAAAAATGTTTTTGTATAGAAAGGTCAAAACATACCAATCTAAAATACATGACCTTATTTTAGACCACAACCCTAATCTGACCGTTTCAAACTTTTAGGGTAGTGTCAAACAAAACAAGGTCAATTTTTTGCCGCATTTTGTCAGTCTGATAAGTTCTGTTTACTTACATTTTTATCTCGTTGAATATACCTATTATACTGAGAATCTGTTACATTATATACCTATCAAATTAAAGATATCGTTCGTAAAATTAGGTAAAATTAAACGAACTAAAGCTTCAAAAATAAATATATAACGTCAATGGTGATATCATGGAAAAGTTTTAGTAAGTTCCTCCTATAAAACAAATTCATGGAAAAAACTTTTACAATGAAAAAAAAAAACATTTCTAAATGTAACAATTTTGGCACTACACTGATCATTGATTTACATCTATGATATTGATGTAACGGTTCCATATCAGCAAATAGAGACAAAACCAAACTACATGGCTACTGGGATTTGAGGGTTATCAGTCTGCAGTATCAAGTAATACCTCACATCGTCGTCTCTATGTTAAATGTGAAGACATACGTGAGGTATCTGAAGAGATACCTACCATTCACGATCAGATGGGTGTATGCCATCTCACAAAATGGATCAATCTAACTCATTTTATTAGCATAATTCCTACCAACCATACCTAGATCACGTATTGCCAATTTACTTTTAATTTACCTGCTTAATATATGATATAAGGGTTTTCCCTCACACTAAAACCATCGAATCAGCACATGGAAATTGGTGACTCCCTGAAACCACCTCAGTCTCCCTAGAATCCCTGGCAGTCTGGAAAAGCGTCACACCTGAGTCTGTGCATCTGATTATTGTGCCACGATCTGTTCTGGAGTCACTTGGTGGGTGGTCAGAATGCCCAATATGAAGCCCGCGACCCCGGATAGGCATAAAGGTCGTAGCTGACTTGTACGACACCGCTTCCTCACGGCAAAATAATGTTCATTGAAATGTGAGCTTCAGGGTGTGTCTGAAGACATAATTTACATTGACACAAATTAGCAGACAACTCGCTGTAAGCAACCTTACCGCCATCATACCACTCGATAGTTGACGTTTTGCTCACCACCCGCTTCAAGCGGGCGGACCGCGTGGTGTACGCACGCAGACTTTACATTCAACACAGCAGCTACAGACGCTTAAAGTTAAATGTAAAGACAGCTAGTCGACTGACAGCTGTGGGTCAAAGTCAAATATATTTATTCAATTAGGCCAATAAACGGCACTTTTGAACGTCACATAAATAAAAATAAAAATTTACAAGTAATAAAAAATTATTCTACCGTGCATTCGGAAAGTAGATTGTTATGGAGAAGAACGCACAAGAAACTCCATACTTACTCTTTAAAAAAAAAAAATTGGTGTTTTATATAAGTACAATATTTACGTATGTACATTTGTGAGGACGATGCACCCAGAATAGCTCTACACACTATACTACGTACAGGTATAAAGTATTAAAAGCATTAACAGGAAAATTAATTAATTTGATAAGTAGGAACATGGTTCTCACATATACTTACAAATATTACAAACATAGGTAAAATACCTAATTCAACAACAACGGAACAGTGTGTGAGTCAATTTCTAAAAAAAATATCTATAAATACAATAAATATGAATAGGAATATAAATTAACAAATTTGATTTTGTCTACACCAAAGATAGTCCTATGGAGCAGGACCAGCATGTTTCCATGCATTCTTATCTTGAATATAATCATCTAATTTGTAATATGCTTATTTACAAAGAGTGCTTTTAACTAAAGCTTTTAAGTAAGCGCGTGGACAGCTGGTTGCCGGCTAGCTGTCGGCACGTAGACAACGAGCAGTCATCTCTGTTTAAAGGCGGTGTCGAGCGGGGTCGAGTAAGAGACCTACGACCTTAATACCTACAAAACTATACGCTATTACGAAACTCACAAAACCCACCTAATAAATTTAGCACAAATAAAACAACACTTCGATCCCTGTAGATAATAACTTTAGCAAACATGACACTTTAGCGATTCAACTCGGCCAGATAACGCTACGTGTTATTGAATTGATAATATTGATTACTACTGCGTACATTGTATCGGTAATTGGGATAACTACATGGACGGTAGGGTGAAGGGATCATCACATAATATAACGACTATATTCTCTGACAGGGTAAGCAGAGGTACACACGTGAAACTTATAACACCCCTCTTTTTCCGGCGGGAATTAAAAATAGCAAAAATCTGTTTTGTTGCTAGTAAAAACAAATTTCTCAAGCCCCACATTTTTCAGTGCACTTCCGATGTCATTAATTCGAGTGATAAACTTCTATATCACTAAATTAACAGCAATATGTCACGTCAATATTATGTAAATCGTATGACTGTCATGTATTGATATCACATAAGTTATCGAATCGTGGTCATTTGTGGCGTGACAAAGATTGTGACCTCTATCTCTGCTGGGACCTCACTAACCTAGTGTGGTCTGCGATAAAACTTACAGGACACATATTCGCAGGCTGGCTGACCAAAATCTGGTGTATCCTCCGCCTGCACAGCATGATTTTTTCCTTGTTTACGACTTTTTAGTTCGCTTTTGAAGCAGTCGGGTTTTTTGATTTAACTTTTTTTTTATTTATAACTTTTCAGATAGTTTTTTTCGAATTAGATACATTTAAACAAATAAGATATTTTTAAAATCACCTCTTAAAACCCTTTATTTTGATACCCCACACGATGGGTTTGGAAGAAAAAAAAATTTTGGGGCCCCACAATATGGCACCCAAAATCCGCCATTTTTCTATTGTCCAATTGTAATGTAGCACATGACACTCGCAGGATTAAGACGAATCGATTGACGTATGAATCATCAAAATCGGCCAAAGCGTTTGGACTCTGGAACGCCATATAGGAACAAACATACATACATACATAGACTGATAAACACATTACCCTCCTTCGGCAGTCGGGTAAAATGGTTACAATCTTCGAAGTAAGGGGAAAAACAGTGGCAGCCCGTAGCCTTTATAATATTTTTTTTTTGTTGGGAAATCATCTTCTAATAACTTCTCCAGCTCTGGGTGAAGCAGGAGGCCGTGTCAGACTTTTACTGACAAAAACCCACCCGTGTTCCTTCAGTTGCTTGAGACAGAGCCGCGGTAACTCTTTTCAAATCTATCCGCGACCCAGACATAGCCTTTATAACATGGAACTTAAATGAGGTTCACGGGTACAACTCTATCTACGCTTCTTCTTTTTATTTTTAAGGTTTTTTATTTTGGTCACCAGTCAAGGCCAATCGCAGCATCATTGGCGTGTGTGGACTCACGAATGGAGTGCTTACACATATCATACACGTATTTAAAATATTTTGTCTTAGCCATCTTTAAACTATTGACAGAAATATAACGATGCTTTGAATTCCTGGTGCAAGTAAGTGAATGCAACTTCTCCATGCCACACTGGAACATTTAAAACTTTACAAGAAAGTACATATACTTTCTTATGTCATATTTATATGAATGAAGTGGCTATAACCTTGCAAATAAATAAGGTAAAGTGTTCGATAATCAGTAGAGCTGTACTTGATATTATTTTGTTAAGTATCAGCAGACATACACACCAAAAAGTCGAAAAAAAAAAAAAAAATTACACCGCACGAGCTGGTGCTTGGCGTGAGATGATTTTGAACTGCCAAATTCTGTAGAAATTTGAATGTATTTGTCAATAATGTAGCCTGATATCCCGTTAATGTTTTGGCTTTAATTAGGGTTTTGTGAGATTCCGTATCAAAACGTCCTACGCACAGAACGTCCTATGAGCAAATTGTCCTAAAAACAAAATATTGGAAATGGTAGTTATACCGCTTAAATATGAACTTATTAAAGGTTTAGTTTTATTAATCATTAATGTCGCCAACCTCGTTTAGGATCAACTAACTGAAAAGATACACTAAGAAAGTTGCGAAAACAACCTGAAGTGTATTTTTGTCAAGTCCAAGTTAAGCCTTATACTCTGTGGGATCCACTTTTGGCTGTAAAAAAGAAACCAACGTATACAAAAAAACATTACGAAACACTCACTCACCCAATTCCATAAAAAATATCAGAAAATATCTCGCCAATATATTCTCGGGAACCCGAAGCCAATTTTTTCACACCCACGTATAAGCATCGTACTACAAAATCGGACACCGACCCCATTTTTATCCCTGAATAACCCACGCATACGAGTAACTAAACGTGGTTTCATCAAAAAATAGAACTAGACTATAAATAAGTCGTATGTGACCAAAGTAACTTCAATGGGGGCGCATATACTGGTTGAAGGGGTAACTAACCGTATAGCTAGGTGTATTGGGGGTAATAACTGAACTGAACTCTTTTGTGACGTCAATGAGTCCTTTGTGGCCTAGATTTTGAATTCATGTACACAAGGGTAAAATAGGTAATCAAAACCTTTTTATTTATTTTATGTCGTAGCTTACCTACGCCGTAGACGCTACGCTTCGTAGCAAATCGTAATTCGTAGCACTTGAAAGAATTTCTCTCCTGATTTCTACAAGTTACCTCTTCAAATATGTGGTGCCCTGGTAGCAGAGTCGATCAAAGTGACGTCATAGGTGGAGACAGACACTTAGAGGTTAGTTTCTGAAATGAGTATTTGGCATTATGAACGTGTCACACTTGACACGTTTTCAGTCTAAAGTAGTACAACTACAAATGCTAAATTCAGAAATCCCCCTACTACTCTGTATCGACGAGGTAGCTCTTCAAATCGGTGGTGCCCTGGTAGCGTGCTCGATCCAAGTGACGTCATAGATAGAGGTAAACTTAGCACTTTGAGTTAATCTCCTTTCTACACGGTATCGACGAGTAACCTCTTCAAATATTTGTTACCCTGGTAGCGTGGTAGAACAAAGTGACGTCATATCAATCCTGTAAGTAAGCTAATAGGATTTGAAGGGTTATTGTTGTTGTTAAAGGTGGAATGTTGTTTGCTACAAATACTGTTGTAGTCTCCTTGTTTTTTCGCTGTTAATACTCATATGTCCATTTGTGGATTGAACACAGCAAGCCGCTAAATTACTAAGGTAAGTAATCTTTGTTGTTATTATATATGCAGTCCCTCATTGAATTGTTTAAGTATTTTGTAATATACTTGGAGGAGTTTATGTCCAGCGGTGGTCTTCTCTTAGTATGATATGATGAATTGATGATGATGAAGCCTTGCCTAATATGTGGTGTCTTCAAAAACATATGTTATTATTATTATAACTAGCTGTCCCACGCGGCTTCGCTCCCGTAAACTGGCTACCTACCTACCCATCTGCCCTACCTACCCTACATACATGATTGTTGCGTAACTTAAACCGTTTACGCAGCGCATGCAACGGAATTCTCTAAAAGGAATAATTTTGCCCGTTTTTGCAACATTTTTCATTTATGCTCCGCTCCTATTGGTCGTAGCGTGATGTTATATAGCCTATAACCTGCCTAGATAAATGGACTATCCAACACAAAAATATTTTTTCAATTCCAATCAGTATTTCCTGAGATTAGCGCGTTCAAACAAACTCTTCAGCTTTATAATTAACTAAGGTTTAAGGTATAGGCAACGTCCGAATATATTTAACGGCTCAAATAAGCACTTAAATTCTAACATAATAACATAATTATGGATTTTTCTAGATTTCGGTGGATTTCCGGTGCCGATAATGCTAAATGAAAAGCTCAGATTACGATCATTGATGGTAACTTTACTCCGTTTTTTGACACGCGAAGTACACACAATCGCGTCATCTGGTTAGATTTAAATCTGTGGCTTCTATAGTATTCTATGTTCATAATATCGATAATCGAATGACCCTTATCGTAACATTTTGTCTGTATCGATTGAAAATATTTTAATAGAACTTATATTTGTATATGTGTTTTGAGGTCATTAATGAGAACATTATGGATAAGGTCAAGTTGGTGCTATAGTTTACTTTACTTAACAAAATGAGTAGCAGTTAAAAGTCGCACAGATGTATGAACGTTAATGAAGCAAAAGAAGTATGTAAGGATAGCAGCTGTCATGGTAAAAAATCGGGCAGCGGTGACCCAGAGGTAACGGCTGCGACTTACAAGTCGTGAGTCGTGGGTTCGAACCCAGACAGGCGCTTTTACTTTATATACATGACTAGCTGACCCGGCAAACTTTGTTTTGCCATAAAAAGACCAAACATTTATCTACCCTACCCTACCCTACCCTACCCTACCCTACCCTACCAAACACTACCCTACCCTACCCTACCCTACCCTACCCGACCCTACACTACCCTACACTACTCTACCCTACCCTACCCTACCCTACGCTACCCTAACCTACCCGACCCTACACTACCCTACCCTAACCTACAATACTCTACCCTACACTACCATACCCTACCCTACCCTACCTTTATAGCCTTATATATAGCCTTATATACATGACTAGCTGACCCGGCAAACTTTGTTTTGCCATAAAAAGACCAAACATTTATCTACCCTACCCTACCCTACCAAAAACTACCCTACCCTACCCTACCCTACCCTACACTACCCTACCCTACCCTACCCTACCTATATAGCCTATGTCCTTTCCCAGGTCCCAAACTATCTTCATCATCATCATCATCATTTCAGCCGAAAGACGTCCACTGCTGGACATAGGTCTCCCCCAGGCGTCGCCACATTGACCGATCCCGTGCGTCTCGCATCCAGCACCTTCTCGCAACCTTAACCAGGTCATCGGTCCACCTAGTGGGAGGCCTTCCAACGTATCGTCTTCCAGTTCGCGGTCGCCACTCCAGAACTTTTCGGCCCCATCGGCCATCCGTTCTGCGAGCAATGTGCCCTGCCCACTGCCACTTAAGTTTGGCAATTCTTCGGGCTATGTCGGTAACTTTGGTTCTCCTGCGGATATCATCATTTCTGACGTGATCACGCAAGGAAATTCCGAGCATAGCCCTCTCCATTGCCCTTTGGGTGACTTTAAGCTATCATAAGACCAATGATAGAAGACCTGATAAGGCCCATTGTGAGCGACCACGTCTCGGTCCCATAGGTGATCACTGGCAACACACACTGGTCATAGACTTTTGTCTTGAGACTCTGCGGTAAATTGGACGAGAAGATACCACGCAACTTCCCGAACGCCGCCCAGCCGAGTTGGATTCGACGGTTGACCTCTTTCTCGACTATCTTCATACCAACTTTCATCTAAATCGGTGCAGCGGTTTAAGCGTGAAAAGGTAACAGACAGACAGACAGACAGAGTTACTTTCACATTTACAATATTAAGTGTGGATAAGCTTCCGCCAGCGGCTTTGCCCGCATGAAAGTCGAAAATTATCCCAAGAGAATATATTCCCGGGGTATCATATTTGCTATTCCTGACTATAATCTATATCTGTGCTAAATTTCAAACAGATCTGTCCAGCTGTTTGAGCGTAAAGAAGTAACAGACACACCCTCACAACGCTTTTATAATATTAGAGTGATTTCATCACCACTGCCCTCAAAACGAGGAAAGAAAACATCGTGAGGAAACCGGCATGTCTTAGAACCAAAAATCGAAGACATGTGACATCCACGAACCCATACTGGGTCCGCGTAGTGGATTACAGCCCATACCCTCTCTCAGAGAGGAGGCCTTTGTCCCAGTGGTGTACAAGGCTGATAACATCATTATGATGATAAATAATTAAAAAAATCAAAAATTAAGTTTTTTTATTTATAACTTTTTAGTTAGTTTTTTTCGAATTAGATACATTTAAACATATAAGTGATGTATCTTTTTGAAATCACCTCTTAAAACCCTTTATTTTGATTACCCACACGATGGGTTTGGAAGAAAAAAAAAATTTGGGCCCCCACAATATGGCACCCAAAATCCGCCATTTTTCTATTATCCAATTTTAATGTAGCCTATGACACTCGCAGGGTTAAGACGCATCGATTGACGTACGAATCATCAAAATCGGCCGACGCGTTTGGTCTCTGGAACGCCACATAGGAACAAACATACATACATACATACATACATAGACTGATAAACACATTACCCTCCTTCGGCAGTCGGGTAAAAAGTCGTAAGCTTATGTATGTAGGTCCATCTATTTAACATTTTCATTCAGCTCGGAAAACCGTACAAGTAATAAAACCATAATAAACATATTGTAAACACGACTATAAAACTAATTAACATTATTAGATATTAGACTTATCGATACTGTTACCCAATGTTCGATAATATAAATAAAGAAGATATCTCTACTGATATCGATTCAATATCCGTGGCTAATACATATACATGTACTATAAACCAATGCTCAACACTTTTACCAACATCGGGGAAATCATTTAGGGTAATTGTTCAGAATATCAGAAGCTTAAATTGTAATATGGATGGTATGCTTGCCCTCTTGGCTCAATCCAATGTTGACTGGGACCTAATAATATTGACGGAGTGCTGGCTGCTTAGTGTTTCCAATCCTCCTGTACTAGATGGTTTCGATTATTACTGTACAACTAGAAACCATACACAAAATGAAGGAGTAGCTATTTTCATTAAAAAAGGCATAAATATATGTGTACAGGAACCGGTCATAATAGATTGTAATAGTCTACTAATAACCCTCGATAAAAACACTGCAGTTCTCGCTCTATACCGATCACCCAGTGTTAGGAATGTTGACATGTTTTTGGAGAGCTTGAATGGTTTGCTGGTTGAGGTTGCTCCTAAACATAAAAACTTTATTCTGACTGGTGATGTAAATATTGATATTGCTGATAACACACTCGACACACGAAAAGACCGTTACTTAAATCTTGTGGCATCACATGGTATGCTACCAGCCTACCAATCTCCCACGCGTGTTAATTCCTGCATTGACCATGTCATACTCAAATCCGAATTTCCAGCATCATGTTTGATTGCAGAAACATCTCTCACTGATCACTATAGTGTAATTATTTCGGTCAATGTATCAATCCCAGCTAAACAGTGCCGCAAAACCATCAAGCGTGTAGACTTTACTGCTCTTGACTCGGCTATACCCAAAATAGATTTTAAGACCCTCTATTTAATTACAGATGTTAATGAAGTTGTTGGAAACTTCACTGGGTCTCTTAATGCTGCTATTGAATCTTGTACAAAAACAATTACCATATCAAGACGTAAACGTATACTAAAGCCATGGATCACTCCAGGTCTCTTGAGATGCGTAAGGAATAGAGATAGCCTTCATCTTAAATCAAAAAAATGTCCTGATAACGCAACTCTTAAATTAACCTACACAAGGTACAGGCATTTTTGTAATGTATTGCTGCACAAGTTAAAACGGGAATATGAAAGGAATGAATTTGCTAAGGCAGGTAACAATTCTAAAAAAAATTGGGACGTTGTTAAAACTGTAACTAATACTAGACGGCAGAGTGAGATTGCTTCTGAATTAATATGTCCTAACAATCCTCAACTCGCCGTTGATAATATAAATGAATTCTTTGCAAATGTAGGAAAATCACTGGCAGAAAAGCAGCTACCCCAAGGACCAAGGTCTGACCCTTTACCACCTATTCATCCTACCTGCATTAACTCTTTTGTTCTACTGCCAACCGACGAAAGTGAGATTAATAACATGATTCTTAATCTAAAACCTAGCTCTACTGCTGGAAACGATAACATAACATCAAATTTCCTTTCACGTTATCGATCCTTATTGGTTTCCCCTTTGACCTATATTTGCAATTTGGCGCTCTCTTCTGGATCCTTCCCACAAGCTTTTAAAACTGCCCAAATAATACCTATATTCAGGTCTGGTGACAGGGACTGTGTCAATAATTATAGACCCATTTCAATATTGCCTACTGTTTCTAAAATTCTCGAGAAAATTATTAATAAGAGACTAATTGATTATTTGGAGAAAAACAAACTTCTATCTGGTGCTCAATTCGGTTTCAGACCCAACAAAGCTACTAGTGATGCAGTTCATGAAGTTATTGATTATGTAGTAGATAATATTGATAATAAAAATAAAGTTCTGGCTATATTTCTCGATCTAGCTAAGGCATTTGACACGGTCTCTGTACCTAGACTGTTGGATAAGATGGAGAGGATGGGGATCAGAGGTAAATTATTCACGGATTACCTCAGTAATCGTTTTCAGTGTGTTAGGGTGGCCGACTGGGTAAGTGACAAGCTTCCCGTAACTTACGGAGTGCCGCAAGGTAGTGTCCTTGGACCTACCTTATTTCTGATCTACATTAATGACCTCTGTGAACTTGAACTCCAAAATGGGAAAATTATAACTTTCGCGGATGACACTGCCCTTGTTTTTAGGGACACGTCGTGGTTCAAAACTTTTCAACATGCTCAATGTGGTTTCGATGTTGTTAATGACTGGCTTAGATGTAATCTTTTAACGTTAAATATCGAAAAAACCAAGTTTGTAAAGTTCTCACTCCGTAATGAATCACATAACTCTCAAAATTCACATAAAATTATTGCTCACTCTCGGATATGTCATAAAATTATAAGTTGCAATTGTCCTTCGCTTGAACAAACTAAATTAATAAAGTACCTTGGAGTCGTGATTGACGAGAGACTTAATTTTGCCCCTCACGTAGACCTTGTTTCTTCTAGGGTTCGTAAATTAATATATATATTTAAAAATCTCAGACATACTGCTAGCCCGAAGGTATTGAATACGATTTATTCTGCTCTATGCCTGTCACTGTTGGCGTATTGTATAACTAGTTGGGGAGGTGCGTGTAAGACAGTCTTAATCAAAGTCGAGCGTGCTCAAAGAGCACTCCTTAAAGTATGTCTGTTTTTACCATTCTTTCATCCCACAACTAGCCTTTATCAAACCTGTAAGGTATTGACGGTGAGGCAGCTTTTTATTCTACAAACAGTCCTTAGAATGCATAGTTCATTAAAGTATAACCCCTTAGCATTTCTACACAAGCGCAGAAAACATACAGTTGGTGTGTCTAGAGCGTGCCGCACTAACTTTGCTCAGAGATTCTTCCCTTTTCTTGGTGCCCATCTTTACAACAAAATTAATCTTGTCCTCAATACGTATTCTCTTACCAAACACAAATGTAAAACAACCGTTATAAACTGGCTCATTGACCTTGACTATGCTAATACCGAAGAGTTACTACTTGTCCAGAAATAACTAAATCGTTACGTTGCTCAATGTACACTACACTACTTTTCACTACACTACACTTCACAACACTCCTACATCTTACACAATACAACACTATTCATATATCTCAAACATCGTCAAGCTGTAAACTCACGCAATAATTAGTTATTGTGTTTCTGTTTTTATTTTTCTCTTTTTCAGTACTGATTTTGTCTTAGTTGCTCCTTATCTTACTAAGAGTCCTTGTTATGTTCATTGGAAGAGCACTGATTGCCAAGATACAGGTTTTTACCTAGTTTGGCAATCAGGAGTTCATTTTGGTTGGAAGCCTCTTAGGCTCTTATATGTTACGTTTTTTAGTATTGAAACTGTAGTAGGCTAAGTTCTGATTTTGTCCAATAAACGTTATTATTATTATTATTATTAATATCTTCTAGTTTTCTCCAAATCACGCAGGAAGTACGTGTTTGTTGATAAGGAGTATAATTATAGCGTTATCAGTAATGTAAATACTACAGGGTGTCATTTGCGTTAACTGTGACAGAGTTATCATGTGATAACAGATAGGTTTAGCTGCAAGACTGACGTTGCAGCTTTTTTGCAGTTTAATCGTGATTCGAAATTATCCTTGCTATCAAAGAAAATTAAAGGAAAACCAAGAAATGCCCTAAAGTTATTGTGAAGCTTTTCAAATTGCTGGAAGATTTCATTTTCTTCAAGTGCCACAGGAGGGGCTAGAAAATAGTAACTATTGGTTTTAACGTCGACGCGTCGACGGCACGAACTATTTTGTGCGCGGGGTTAAAATGCATTTTATCTCTTCCGGCAAACTGTGCGAAAGTGATTGATGATGTGATGAGCAGTAAGAAGCTAGTTCGCGTACGAATACACACTTTTGCAAATTTGTAGCGAAATGGATGATGATTTAGGACGAAAACGAGCGCGCGAAATTTTATAAACAGATCTTTGGGGTCTGGATATCATGAAAAAACTACTAAATTTATCTGTTCATAATAAAATTATTTTCATTGTTGAACTACAAATCTATCCCTGTATGGTGACTGTTCCGCAATTTTCCTTATTCTTATGGTATTTTTTTGCGCCCAAAGAGATGCGTTAAAATTAGTGTTGAAATAATGGAACGTTCGACTCTCATAACTTTCAAATATATTTTTTTTACTTTTTTGTTTCCATACAGGGCTAGAAAATGATGAGAAAAATTTTCATTATTTTTTATTTTGAATCTACACCGTCAAACAGTGGAGAAGTCGCCAGACTACGTTTGCATGAAAGAATATTCGACTAGGGCAACCTTAAGACGGTACCCTGACCAAAAAATCGGCATGAGATATGAGCGTTCCTATTGGTCTAGCGGCACTGGTGGCGCATGAATTACAGTAGTGAATACGCCCAGATTTTAGAATAAAATCTTTATAAAATCGAATTATGGTCTTTTGAAAAAAATAATTCTACAAAAATGTACGTTATTAAATTGTCTATCCATTAGTGTTAGTACAAAAAAATAATCAATGAACACTTTACGAGGAGATGCATATTATCAATAATTATTTCTCATTTTTATGTTTTTTTGGAAGTAGATTAGTGAAATATATACAACATTTAAAAAAAAACTAAATCTACCATTTTAGAATCAATATTATGTAGAAATTTAATGTATTTTTATTAATTGATATTTCTTTTTAAATAACGAGTAGATAGCTCCTAAAAACAGCACAAAAAACGGCTTGCGCGGCGTTTTGCTCGGGGAACCGCCTTAATGACTTCTTTCGGCTTCGCTAAAGTCAAGCAAAGTATCCATTACCTAACGAGCTGTAGTTCCCTACACAGGAATAAATACTTAAATAGATATCTTCGACACGATGATTAGACATCACGTAAATTGATAAAAATGTAATTGAAATAAGTACACCGTTACTAGGAGGAGCTCGTGGCTAAATAATAACAGCCGCACGGGTCGATCTTCAAGGTTAAGCAACGCTTGCCAAGGTCGGTCCATGGATGGTTGACCATTTCAACATACCGTGTTTCCTCCGTGTCTCGGCAAGCACATCAAGCCGTTGGTCCCGGCTGTCATTTGAAGATCTTTGACAGTCGTTACGAGTAGTCAGAAGCTTGAGATCTGCACCAGTCTTGCCAAGTGGTACCGTGTGGGTAACACGGTTACTGGGTTGTGGAGGTCAGATAGGCAGTCGCTCCATGTGAAACACTGGTACTCAGCTGAATCTGGTTAGACTGGAAGCCGACCCCAACATAGTTGGGTAAAGGCTAGGCAGATTAATTGATTGTTACTATCCCAAACCATCTGAATCATACTCCAAAAAAAAACATTGAAATTATCAACACAACAAAGAACATATAATATAGCAATCCACTATATTATCTAACAATAATCAATGTATTGATTCGCTATCTTATCAGGCCCCCACGTGACATATGTTGTCAAATGGATATAGAACACTTAATATTAAAGATATATACGATTACATAGAAATCATGAGCTCGCTGCGTGATGGAAAACTATTGAATCTTGTTTACGTTATGTGACTTTTACCCCCGGTCTGATAGCTCGAAGTGGCACTATTAGTGATAAAAAGTACCAGCGTATATTGTAGTGAGAATGTTCTGTAGATCGCATGCTTGTGGGTGATCTGATGATGGAATTATTCAGAGAACTTGCTCATACATACATCATTATCATCAGCTTTTTAATGTTCCTGCTGCTGGGACATAGGCCTCCTCTCTGTGAGAGGGAATGGGCCTTAATCCATAAATCCACCACGCGGACCCAGTGCGGGTTGGTGGATGTCACATGTCTTCGAATTTTTGGTTCTAGGACATGCCGGTTTCCTCACGATGTTTTCCTTCACTTTTAAGAGCAGTGGTGATGGAATAATTATACATACATATATCGCCTTTTTCCCAAGGGGGGTAGGCAGAAACTAGAGAACGCCACCTGCTACGATCCTTACATATTCCTTTTGCTTCATTTCGAGACCAAGCCTACATATTTTGTTTAATTGCCTGTCCTCGATTTATTTTTCACAAAAGCTTTTTTTAAAGAAAGGAGTCTTGTGCCCTGGTACTGCTGTGAGAGATTATTATAATGATGAGCTATCCGGTATTTGGTACACGTTCAACACAATTTGTCTTTGCCGTTCTTTTTTGTCTTTGCCCTTCTTTTTTGTCTTTTCTCTAAATATATTTCTATTCTTTATATTCTATTATTTCTATCCCCTCGTGACTTCTGTCTAGAAGTCTTCTAAGGTTTGATATCCTTACCTTCAAGCTTCGAGTTTATATTTGGCTGAATAGCAGCCTAATTGTTTAAGTGAATCCGTCAGGGCAAAGAGTATGACTCCGTGAAAGTGTATGACAAATTCCCTTTTAATAATTAGGTATTGCCAAAAATTATTGGACAATGAAAGTGTGCAATATTACGCAATTAGGTTGCTGATCTTTATTATTTAAGGTGGTACAGAGCAGAGAGTGCTAGTACCTAACTAGTGCTGCTTCTTCATTTTCTTGAAAAATCTAGTAGTAAATAAAATCTTGCTTGTGATGTACGGCGTTCGATTCCCAAGCCGAGCAAATGCTACTTCGCTTGCCAATAGCAGTTCGGAATCTGGATAAGTGCCCAGTTAATTGCAATGGACAATCATAACTGGTTAAATGTGATTGCAGCCCATCTATTTGAAGAATACTTTTATTAGTATTTGTGATTTAGCTACTTATTCTGCGTTGACACTTAATTATCTGTAGTATCTACAATCGCCACTGGGTACGTGATATTCCTCACGCAGCATGCTTAACCAGTGACCAGGTTACCACCCCCTAGTACCAGATAACCCTCACCAGGAATTAGCATGACACCGTGATAAGTAACACATATCGCGGTCTGCGTGACAAACGCGTGTCCCTCGCTTGATGTCCACGGACGCACAGATTAAACGATTGTTATGAAGTCCTTATCAAGGGAAACGCCCTGTTGTTGTTTATGTAGATAACGTTAAGTTATGTGGGAACGGTCAGATTGTGGTATTAACGTAACTGCACGACTTTATTGCCTGAAGAGTTGGACAGAGGTTTATATTACTGTGAGGACTCACCAATTAAGAGGCAACCTACTTGCCTATTTTAAGACTGGCAACAGATAACTACTCAGTTTTGGAAAGTAATTGAAATCGGAATGCTTATAAAATCAGTGAAGATGTTTTTGTTAAGTTTTGGTTGTCACTACGGTACGCGCCGCGCCGCCTGAGTGCAGGCTTGTTGTTGATACAATACAAGTAGGTATAAAAGTAATTTCTGCTTATTATTAAAAGCTCTCTGAGCTACCTCCCTCACAATACACACCACTCATTTCGCAAAGTATTTTTAAGGTTGACCCTATTGTCATCATCCAGGCTTAAGGCTGAGAGAAGACTGAAAGAAAGAAAAAAAGTTGGTTGATAATCCAATAATACTTTGCCCAACTTAAGAATCGAACCCAGTACCTCATACTCTCACGGATGAGTGCTAACTCGTGCCCGTGTTCCCGCCATAAGCGGCACAGGAGGATACCGTGGAATTTTAGTGGTTTCGAGTCCCACATAACTGCGCTATCTCCCCGTGGTAGTGCAGTATGCATGAGCATATATCCAGGCAAAACAAAACCGGCCAAGTGCGTGTCGAGCCACGCACTGTAATAGGGTTCCGCAGTTGCATAATAATATATACAGATAACTGCGCTATCTCCCCGTGGTCGTTACCAGAGCATTTACCAAAGAAAAAAATGAAAAAAACCTCCTACTCACCCATAAGGCTCAACATTTGAACTGCCCAGTTGAATGCTGTAACTACCAAGACACTTAAAAAACCACTATGTCTCGCGTGGATACTCGTATAAGGCACTCAAGGGGTTAAGGCCATTAGACCAACGACGATTGTGGAATCAAGTATTAGAATATAATTATTAAATACATTTACAACTAGCTGACCCAGCAAACTTTGTTTTGCCATAAAAAGACCAAACATTTATCTTCCCTACCGACCCTACCTTACACTACCTACCCTACACTACCCTACCCTACCCTACCCTACCCTACCCTACCCGACCCTACACTACCCGACCCTACACTACTCGACCCTACACTACCCTACACGACCCTACCCTACCCTACCCTACCCTACCCTACACTACCCTACCCTACCTACCCTACCCTACCTACCCTACCCTATCTACCTACCAACTTGTTGAACTATTTATTTGAATAAGAAATAATATACTACTATACGAATGCAACCAACTTTTGTTTCTACCGGCAGCGTTGATCTAATTAAAATTTAGAACATAAAAGTTGCTATTGTGAGTCAACCTTAAAAGATAGACATATGGTGTTACGGACTTTTTTTTAGAACTTTTAAAGAGAAACAATTCCATCATACATGATATTTGCGTAACTTAAACCATTTACGCAGCGCACGCAATGGAAGCTCTCAAATAGGAAAATCTTTGTCCGTTTTTGCAATATTTTTCATTTATGCTCTGCTCCTATTGGTTGTAGCGTGATGTTATATAGCCTATAACCTTCCTCGATAAATGGACTATCCAACACAAAAAGAATTTTTCAATTCCAACCAGTAGTTCCTGAGATTAGCGCGTTCAAACAAACAAACAAACTCTTCAGCTTTATAATATTAGGATAGATAAAGTGTGTATTTTCTTATAAGATGATACTTTCCAAAACTTTATCTTTTTTTCTCGACCGAAAATATGGCATTAACAGTTTTTTCCTGCTGCTTATACACAACTAGTTTCTGCCAGCAGCTTCGCCCACGTGAAAGTCGAAAATTATCCCAAGGAAAGATATTCCCGGGATAAACCATTTAATTTATAATTTTATTCCAGACCATAATCTATATCTGTGCCAAATTTCACCCAGATCCGTCCAGCCGTTTGAACGTAAAGAAGTAACAAAAAAACTCACAATCTCTCGCCTTTAATAATATTAGTGTGATTTATTCAAACATTATTTGGAATCTTTCAATTCATTTATTACACATTAAAAAGGTTTTTCCCGTTAACACATTTTATCATGTCGTATCATATGCATAAGTTTCGAATGAGGATATGAATCACAACCACGTTTTGATAGGGAAACCAGCTCTGATAAATTAACCTTACAAACTCGACGATACGAAAGAGCCGTTTCTACCAGTACTGTGAATAACCCAAATACCTTAATTTTGATGGCCAATGTTATTGGCAACCATGCCTGCACACCCGATGCCACCACGGGCCCGCGTGATGGATTACGGCTGCTTCTCACGGAGAGATGGCTTGTTTCAGCAGTGGACATGGAAATCTGCAATACCTGAGAGTCCAAAAATACATGTAAATAATTTACTCTAGAGCCTATAAAAACTGTTACAGACCTAAAATGCCCCTAAAACCAACAAGTTTGCCATACCTTGGATATCACGCTCAACAAGCATGTCAGCTGTACATTGTATCAACAGGATTCAAGGATATCACAATACCAATGACTGGCATCTTGCATCCAATATCTTTTACTATATCAACAATATCAGAAATGACTAAACATAAAACTAAATAGAATACAATGACAAAACGTTATTTTCATGTACAGGCTGCTTTAAAAAATTAAATTCATTCGAAAATCTCAATGCTAAGCATATTCCTAATTCGAATTTTCTAATGTGAATTTGAATTTAGAACATGCTGATAATTTTTTGTTTCATTATTATGTCTAAGCTGCTGCATTGTCATTTAACGTGGCAATTCCGCCGATAGACTCTTCGTGCATTGACAGCGATGGGATGAATTTGTTAATGATTTTCGCCTTTTATTTTTAGCTTGTTTCTTTTGAATATTTTGTGGTCATTGGATTTGTTATTTTTGCATGGATCCCTATCTTGTTCGGTAGCTACATCCATACATTTCAACCAATATTATGTCCCTTAAAATCGCTTCAACTAAATTTTTTACCACGGGTTTTCCACCACGGGTACTGGGCCCGCGTGGTGCACCTAGGCCCCACTCACGGAGAGATGGCCTGTTTCAGCAGTGTATATGGAAATTAGCAATACCTGAGCATCATAGGTGCGTTACCAGACCAGTTTTTTTTTAAATAATTTACTCTAGGGCCTATAAGAACTGTTACAGACCAAAAATGCCCTAAAACCAAAAAGTCTGCTTTACCTTGGATATCACGCTCAACAAGCATGTCAGCTGTACAATGTCTCAACAGGATTAGAAACAATACCAATGACTGGCAGTTTGCATCTAATATCTTTTACTATATCAACAATATCAGAAATGACTAAACAAAAACAAAAAAACTAAATAGAAAACAATGACAAAACGTTATTTAAAATATACAGGCTGCTTAAAAAAATAAATTTAGGGTTTTCATCTGAGATAAAGAACCTATAGATGGAGCCATGGCGTGGCCGCACATGAAACAACAATAACACTTTGGCTTTTACAGCCTAGAACACTTCAACCCACCATCGCACTGACACTTATTATCTATAACCCAATTCCTTGTCACAATAAACACTTAAACCCGCGAAATCACAAAAAAATCAAACACGACCGAGTTAGTTTGTCAATCCTGCCATGATATTAGCGTTTGACAAACAACAAAAGCCGGCCATGGTGACAAAGACAAAAAATAATCTTTTGCCCTTATTATTTACATGGGGCTGCCAATTAGCGATCTCGCTCTATCAATCAAGCTCATTTTAAGGCTAAATGTATAGGTACTTTATCTAAGGTTTTAATTTATGAAAATCTCGATGCTTAGCAGATTCTTCATTCGAATTTTCCGAGGTAATCTGTGGAATTTTCTATTGTAAATTTGAGTTTAGAACATGCTAATAATTTTTTGTTTAATTAATATGTACAAACTGCAGCAATGGCTGGCCTAGTTTACAGCCAAAGAATCAGCATTGCCATATAACGTGGCAATTCTGGCTGATTGGTAGCGATGGGATGATTTTGTTAATGACATTCACCTTTTATTTTAAGCTTGTTTCTTTTGAATATTTCGTGGCCATTGTATTGGTTATTTTTGGATCCCTAATGTAAATCTTGTTCGGTATATACATCCATAAATGTCGCCGAATATTATGTCCCTTAAAATCGCTTCAACTAAAATTTCAGGTAGAATCACAATCTGGATTACGGATTCCTAAAAAGAACATCTGTCTAAAAATATCTTAACTTTTCCGTGACCCAGAAATCAAAGGAATTACGTCCCGACCCAAGGATTAACAATGGTTTCTTGTCGGTTTATCACCATATGAAACGACTAATTTGAGCCATGTAAGTTCTAGCTTGAAGACATGTGACATCCACCACACTGGACCCGCGTGGGGGATTACGGCCCATTCCCTCTCAAAGAGGGGAGGCCTGTGTCGCAACAGTACGAACATTAAAAAGCTGATGATGATGATGATGGTGAAGTACTAGCTTCTGGCATTTCATATATCAGTGCCCATACATGTGTATATGCAAAAAGTATATTTTGAATTTGACACCAGAGACTGTAACATGAATTCATAAACTTTCCTAGGCTTAAAACAATACTTGCAAACAATTTTTTTTCTTGGTTAACTTTCATTCTTTCCCTATTCGATGTCATACACGCGCGTTTTTATATCAGTAGGTATGGCTCTTGGAACCTCGTCTAAACATCAGCTGGAGTCACGTGTCCTGATACCACAGCTGTGCTTATCAGATAAGTGAGCTATCGGCACTCCCACACTTGCGCAGGAGTCGCTAATCCCTAGATATCGAAGCACGCATGCGATTGTGTTGTGAGGCTGATCACTAAGTACCTATACTTACGTGGATAATATTAGTTTTCGTTATCATCAGGTAATCTTGGGATATTTCCTATTGGATTTAGAAAGAAATAAAAATATGTGATATTGGGACACTTATAGCCGACACCGAGCCGAGCCCTCTCCATTGCCCTGTGGCAATGGAGAGGGCTCGGCTACATGGCTACGCTCGGATTTTCCTTGCGTCATTGAATCAGAAATGAAGATATCTGCAAAAGAAACAGTGTTACCGACAGAGCCCGAAGAAATGCCAAAATTAAGAGGCAGTGGGCAATGCATATTGTAGTAGAAAGGATGGCAATTGGGCAGGAAAATTCTGGAGTGGTGACCATGTACCGGAAGACACAGCATTGGAAGGTTTTCTTCTAGATGGACAAATGCGAGGAACTGGTCAAGATTGTGGGAATCTTCTGGATGCTAGACGCATAGGACCGATGGTGACACTTGGGGGAGGCCTATGTCCAGCAGTGAACGTCTTTCGGCTGAAATGATGATAATGATGACATGTTACACCGAAGTTACTACATGGGACAAGGGCTGGAAGATTATCATGGGGATAGAAATATGTTCTTTCGATCTTTGATAAATAGTTTCAACCGACTTTACAAAGTAAGTAAATCATTTCACAACACACATCTATACACCCGATGGATTGTTACGCGTGATCACAGTATCCGGCTCGAAGGACCAAAAAAGATGTACGATGAAGGTCTATACACTTTGTTCAAGAGCACAATGATTGTTCTGTACATTTGAAATGATGGAAATCCGGGGATAACGAATTAAGCCGCCCGTGTTGAGTGTGGTAAAATCACTGTTTATTTTACTTAGCAAGTTAACTACAATGATCGCGCGTATGCAAACGCTGAAGTAGCTTATCCTTCTTAATATTACGAAATGTACGGGTTCACCGTACATCCTTTATTACTCAGCCAGCCAGATATCAATCCGTCAACATTATCGTTTCCAAATGTCTTTGGAACAAAAACTACTTCTTACTAGAACATTCCTTATCAAAAAACACGCGTTTTTTGTTCAATATCAAGTGATATCAGTGATTAATGTATTAGGTACATTGTAGGTAAGTACTTGCAATTGATAATATGTGGCGTGTGAGTTCGTGGGAAAATATTTTAAAGAGACATTTACATATTACAAGTGATAGACATTTTCTTTTGGATGTTTCAAAAAATGTAACCACATATATATATATAGAGTGTATTTTCAATGATATTTAGAGAGGAGTTATTTAATTCTAAACTCGCCAAAATTTTACGTTTGATGGCGAGAGGCACTCTTTTACGTCACAATGCACCACTTTATGTACATATCCACTACTTATATTTATTATACTGTTATGGTTTAATCTTATACAATATACATATTTAGTTCTGTTTGCTATCCAGTATAATGTTTTTTTCTTAATTGTTCCTTTACAAATTTTTACTTTTCTTCTTAATAAATCTGTTTTGTTTAAACACTTCAGGTACCAAATACTTATATGTTCTCTTACCATGATAATTTGTTATCTTTGGTTGAGCCAGTTTGTTCTCTCTAGCCCTAAGTGTGTTGTAATTTCTTAAACCAATTTCTTATTCCTCTTAGGTGTAAGCAGAAATGGATACTCTGTCTAAAACAAAGCTGGGCAATTCACAGAAATGAGTAAAATTATTTGTATATTCTATGTAGGATGTTTGTTGATGCTATACACACATACACCTATACACACATACACTCACGCATACTCACACCCTCACACTCACCACATTATTACACTCACATCCTCTCGCATCTACGTATACTCATATACATACACTACTTACACTCCTACATATTCTCAGAAATATACTCCATACACACACTCACTCTCACGCCCACACACTTAATTCTATTTAAAAATTAATTTGAAATTATATACCTTCTTATAAATTACCTATTTAAAGTGTCACGGTGTGTTCGTGTTCACTTATCAACTATTTTCTGTAGTATTCACTTAATGTATTACGATACCATTGCTGGCATTTATTCTTCTATTGTAAAAACTCGAGGGGAATGGTGCTGATAGCCGAAATACAGGCTATGCCTAGTTCGGCCACAGACGCTAAACTCTTTGCCAAAATTGAACTTGCTGCCACATTGCCATTGTAAAGTAGTATTAAGTTTTTTGGAAATAAATAAATTATTATTATTATTATTATTCGCCCATCTTGACCTTAGCTGTATATGAGCTGTAAGCCAGTGTAGAAACAGAAGCATAAAGCTAAAGAGACATACAAATAGATTCCACGAAGACTTCTTCAAGATTTTTATTTTTAACCTGAATTGTTCTACTGCAGGACAAAGACCCGCCTTTCTTCCTTCCATTTCGCCCGGTTTTGGGTAAGTGTAGACCAGGCCTTTCTGTAGGTGTCAAGCTCGTCCCGACATCACCGCCTGGGTCTGCCGCAATGTACCGTACATTTTCTGGGATCCACATTGTGGTTTTACCCATGAAACGTTCGACATGAGGCTATCGTGGCCGATCCAGTCCCATAACAACATTTACCCCAAAAACTACTATGACAGTAAAAAATAATAATGGAATGGATACAAACTCTTACCTACAAATATACCGAAACACTTCTGAAACCTTGACACAAACACACCCTCACACTCATGATGACTCATGTACTCTCAGTTACACCTACAGGCTACATTCTCACTCACATGTACTCACACACATACTTACACCCACTCATACACACATCTGATTTAATTTAAATTAATGTTAATATTCGTACCTAGTTTTAGCATAAAATTTTCATAATACATTTTGCTTTTTGTATAATAAGTCTTGTTATCGAAGAGCGGACTCTCCTAATACAGGCACTATCTGCCTAAAAGGAGGACCCAATCAAAAACATTTTGTTTATAACCAAACTAGTTTTACCAATTAACTATTTTTATTTTCATAAAGCTTGGGTGACGTCAGCGATTTGTGTTTTTGAGAAAATTACAAAAAAAATAAAACTTTGTGTGAAAATACTGAAAAGCAGGAAGGAGATTTATGACTATTTTTCGTAGAGACAGAAGTGGTCGATCGTGTTCATTTTACGTGGTGTTGCATAATTAATGCCAAAGAAACTTTTGTAAACCACAATATTTACGTTCATGAATAATTACTCATTTCCTTGACCTCACGATACCTCAGTTAGTCAAAATACCCGTGGCTAACTAAGGGTTCGCCTACGTGACAAAAGCGACGTGCGCATCGCTATCGGCGCCTGCGCAACACTCGGTGTTTGATAAAAAAGAACAACAGACTGCGCGCCGTGCGAAAAACCGGAATGATACGGCGAAGGAAAATTTTGAAGTTTTGGCGTGCGTAAGCGAAGCAAAAGGGGTTTGTAAGGATTGTAGATTTCGACGGTGTGAATACCTATAGCTCGTATTGATCAGAATATGACAACATTACCTATTATAATTGTCCAGAAAAAGAGGTTTTGCTACAAAAATCAAGTCAATAAATAAATAACTACTATGTCTCATATAATACACATAAGTATGTCATTCAGAGGCAGCCCATAAAAATCGATTCTCAGTCATTTAGTCATACTTCGCATTTATTTTAATCTTACGAATAATCCTAGGATTATTCGTAAGATTAAAATTTGACCACTATAAGTTTAGACTTATAGTGGTCAAAATTAAAAAAAAAAAACTTTTTTTGTTGAAAGCGGCAACCTTCAAAAGGTGCCTGGAGATTTGAGGAAAACCAGGGATTGTGGGATTTTTATCTTTCGAACCACTCCGGTGATCACAATCAGCATGTAGAACCCTTCCGAGCCCTCTCCAAAGACCGACCCGGAACCTCTCTCTGCGCAACGCCTGTTACGGCACATCCCTGGGAAGACTGAAACGCCTTCCCTGAGCCTCGCTGTGCACGGTTGCACGTGATCACTGTTCCACCGTCTTTCCTGGAGTTACCTGGAGTACTAGCTTACTACATTTTTGCTAGTGGCTGAGTACCTGTGTTCGCCACTTCTTCCCATCTTAACACACTAGGAAGTGGTAAAGGCACTTAGAGGGATTAGGCATTTGTTAATTGTGTCGTTCAAAAAGTGCTCAGTCTAATTGCACGTTCAGGGTACCTGTTTTTTTAATATTCTTGTCTGTGTCAAATAAATAATTTCTATTCTATTCCTAACTTGAATAAATTTATTTAAGATTTTACTTTGCCCGGATCTTCTGACTGCTACGTCAGTAAGTAAGTTATATTTCCTGAAACAGTTCTTTTACCAGCTATTAGAGATTTTTGAGGAAGGAATAATAAAATGTACCTAGCAGTAGTGATAAAAAAATGAATCACATAATCAAAAAGTATACACGATTAAATGACTCATTGCCCGATTACTTGTTTTAATTAGTTTATTAAAACTTTGTGATTCACCTGATGATATTCTTGAGGAAATAATTTGATTAAATGACTGGTATATCTATGTAATTAATAATTTTCCCTTCCTCGCAAATTCAGTAAAAGGTTTTACTGAAAAACCTCCACTGCTGGACATAGGCCTCCCCTAAGTGACGCCACGTTGCACGTCGCTTCTCGCATTCTCCAAATTAAAGTTAAAATTCACCTCTAACAGTTATATAAGCGTCTTTAGCGATCATATCTAAATAAAAATAAAAGCTCTTTTTTATTTAAGTATCAGTACTTAAATCATGGTTAAGCACAAAATCTGATTAAATTATTTTAGTATGTTAGTAACAAATATTAAGTTATTTTTTAATTTATTATAAAAAAAAACTAACTTAATTATTGTTAGTGTTTTGCTAGTATTTCCGCTGTCTGTGAGTTCCGTGTAAGGACCGTCACTGGCGGTGAAGGCCTGCTCCAAATGCTTAAATCATTCTCTAAGTCTGGCTGATCTGGCCCAAATTGTTACCTGCCGTTTTGTCTATGTCGTCTTTCCATCGTTTATAAGGCCTACCTCTTCTCCTTTTAACGGTTCTGGGTGTCCAGTTTGTTATGATCTGAGCCCATCGTTGTGGATCCAGCCTCCGTAATTTTTGAGATCACACTTAGGCTTGATTACTTATTGAACACTTTGGAATACAAGTAGAGACTTGTATTCCAAAGTACAAGTCTCTACTTGTATTCCAAAGTGTAAGTCCTTGGGAAATAAATTGTGCGAAATAAAAAACAAAGTCAGACAAGACTTAGTCACAAAATTATCAAGGCTGATATCTGAAGTGATAACATAAATTGCATAGATAACGCATGCATTTATGTTTATGACATCTGATAAAATCCTTGAAGGTGTTCAAATAAGCTAAAGTAGCACTTTAAAAAGAAATGATACATCGTCATCTGCCTATCCTAATACCATGTTACTTGTGGTCGGCCTTTTCTTCTTCCATACCGTCCTGTCCCCCGTCCCACCATCATTGACTCCCTTTTCTTTCATATCAATGCTCACACAGTTCATCCATCTTTTCTTTGGCCTTCCTCTCTCTCTCCATCCATCCACTTTTATATTTACAAATCTTTTAGTAACATCATGCGTTTCATCCCTCCTCATCACATAACCTTTCAACTTTTCTGTCACTGGTGCCACTTTCAAACTTTATCTAATATACTTATTTCTCACTTTATCCATTCTCGTCACTCCGCAAGTCCATCACAACATTCTCATCTCTGCTACATGCAATCGCTTTAAATAAATAAAAATGTTATGTCTAGTAATTTAATTGCCTCACTTGTCTTCATGGTTAAAGGCCATAGAGCAACACGGACCACCGGCGTGCACTTTTGCCATCTCATAGGTAGTTCATTGATCCCTTTACTAATAAAAAACATTCGGACGGGAATCAATAAAATCTTTGAAACCGCTTTGGACTTGCCCCCTTTGAGTTGAATTTTTTCCCTTGCAATAAGTTATCCAAATTTCGAAAAAAATGGTAATCTGTTGGAGCAAGGTCCGGGGAGTACGGTGGATGTCTTAGACATTCCAATTGAAGCTCCTCTAATTTGGTAGCCGTCTGTTGTGCAGTGTGTGGTCTAGCGTTGTCCTGAAGCAACAGTGGCCAAGAGTGATTGACCAGCCTCGGCTGTTTAGCAGCTAGCTTTTCCATCAAGGTTTGCAGTTGCTAACAATAGATATCCGCCGTAATCGTCTAGCCAGATTTAAGAAAGCTGTAGTGAACGACACCGGCACTAGTCCACCAAACGCTCACAAGTATTTTTTTTTGAGTCTATTTTCGCTTGGGGCAGGATTTGGCTGGTTCGCCAGTGTTCAGCCATTGCGAAGAGCTTTTTCGATTATTGTACATGATTCACTTTTCATCACAGGTAATGATTCGATTTAAAATCCCTTCATTATTGTGGCGGTCGAGTAATGTAACGCAGCAGTCAACGCGCGTTTGTCGGTTTACTGCACTCAATTAATGAGGCTTTCAAGCTTTTCAAGGTTTTTCACCTTCCCAATTTGCTTCAAGTGGATTAAAACAGTTTTATCACTAACACCGCAGCCTGCAGCTAACTCGGACGTGGTTTGCGATGGATCCGCTTCCACAGTAGTCTTCAATTCTTAATTATCAACTTTGGTCTGCGTCCACGGGGCTTGTTCTGCAGGTAAAAATTTCCAGAACGAAAACGTTGGAACCAAGAACGTACTGTGTTTTCTTTTGCAACACCGTCGCCATACACATCATTAAACTTTCGAGCCGTTTCTGCAGCACTGGTGCCACGATGGAACTCGTACTCGTTAATAACGCGATATTTCAAGTTTTCCATTTTGTACACTGACTGGCGCAACGAAAAAAACCAAAAGAGAAAAAACAAATGAATTACGGTTTTCCAAACACAAAAGCATGAGTAAATAGCTGTATAAATTTAAAATTGGAATTCCAAACCAAAGAGGTCCCGTTTTTACCCTTTGGGTACGGAACCCTAAAAATGAAACTTAGCTAGATCGATTTATCGCCCCCGAAACCACCTGCATACGAAATTTCATTGAATCTTTGGAGTCGTTTCCGAGATCATATTATATATGACGCCGCGTAGGCGTGAATTTGCTAATTTATTATCCTAATTAATCGTTTTATGTGTCTATGTCTATTTAAGTTGGGTTTTGAGTTCAGCGCCATCTATTGGCTCACTGTGGAATCAGTATTGATTCATAATTCATATGCTAATTTTAATGTTTAATTAATACGAGATGTTTAAATTAAACAGGAACACTTATTGTAGGACTTTTGGATTTGTTCTCATTTTAACTATTGCACATTTGACGAAGCAAATGTGTTTCATTATGTTATTCTTATTAAGTTGTCAAACAATGGCGGATGTTATAATTTCTATGACCAATAACCAGATTTAATAATTTAATACGAGAACTAAACAAATTTGAGTAAATGATTAAATACTAAGAAGTCATAAGACTATTTTACACAGCTATGTAATAATGAGAAACTTTCTAATTAGTAAGATTGTTAGATCACCGGAAACTTGAATAGTTTTGTTATTAGATGACTATTTCAATAATAAACTACAAACCACTTTGTATTTGTGAGTATTGAGGTTGTTTAATGTTAAAATAATTAACTGATCAGCATTTTAGTATTGTTTGCTAACTTTACTCAACTATCCAAGTAATTAGTGTCTAAACAAAAACTATGGAAGTCCCGCCCATAGTAGAGTACGCGGATGGCGGCGCGTACGGTGCACGGTGTGTGTAAAAATAATAACTGTAAAACTGTTTAATAAATCTGCTGACTGATTAGATGTTTGAAAACCTAATAAACATGTAACGCTAATTGTCATAAAGTGATTGTGTAAAGATTTAAAAGAGTACTCTGGAGTTTCTTGCTAGATCTCCTAGGCTTTGCGATCTAGCGAGCCACAAGATGTGGTTTTAGCTTCAAGTTCATTTGAAAACTCAAAGTGTCTGTAACTAAGTCAAATAAATGCTCTTGAGAGTTTCAATCCAGTATTGTGTGTAATTGAAGTTCACCCGTTCCTATCAAGAATAAAGGAATTGCCTCTAGGCAATGGGGGTAATGTTGGCGGTCCTACGATACATAGGTACTTCGACGTGACATCAGAATTGGGCTCAGCTCCCACTATCGCCTTCTGCCCATGCTATGAAAGCCATCCGAAGAATTTAGTTCAACATCGCCAGCGCCGAGGGTATGGCAAAAGATTTTCCTATGATAATTTCCAAGAGTAAGCGATGCCCAGACATAGGCGAAAATAACTGGAATATTTTTACGTGAACGATCTGAACTCTATTGAAACGACAGAAATAGCTACTGACTAGTGGCATGGATGCTGTCCTACACCATTGTGGCCAAAACTTTATACAGCACAGAATGACCGAAGCAGCTAAACGAACAACTTGATCTGTCCATTGATAGATTCCATCATGGTTGAGGGGAGTATTCTGTTTTTTTTTATTTATGTAACTTAACATTCTTAATTATTTTCATCATACAAGGCAAGGTCAGTGACCTTTTGTGTGACAATTTTAATCAATCTGCCTAGTCTTTTCCCAACCAAGTCCGGGACAGCTTCCATTCTAACTGGATTCAGCTGAGTACCAGTGTTTTACATGGAGCAACCAAAACCCAGTAACTGGGTAACACAATACCCCTTACTGACTGAGTGGTCCCTGCTGTTGTTTGTGTGGCAATTTGTGGAATTAAAATGAATGAAATGGCTTAAATTACTCCATAAAATAAGACAGCTGACTAGGAACTCAATGTTATTGTTTAAATATGGTTCTTTTGTCTTAAGAATTGCAATGGCTCAGTTATTTGAGAAACTTTATTTTATTTGAGGAGTATGTAAGGATCATAGCAAGTGGCAATCTGTGGTTGCTGCCTATCCCCATGGGGACAAGGTGTGAGTGTATGAATGTTAAACAATTCAAAGTACCTACGTTGAGTTTTGACCGGACAAAAAGTAACAACTTATTTTTATAGCATTCATTACATTTAGGTAGCTAAAACAAAAGTTTAGTAGGTAAATAAGTTAAGTAAGTTACAGAATGTATGTGCAACAGAAGTAGTAAACATTTGGCAGAAAGTGCCATGACATATTCATGTTGATGCACTAATTGGCATTTTTGCAATTTATTGTTTTTACCCGACTACCAAACGGGGTTTATTATTGAATAATGTGGAACCCGTTGCATGTCATACTTTTTTAAAAGTAAAGTAAGATAAGAAAATGTATTAACACATTCCTTAAACATGAAAAGCACAACAAATAAAAAATAAAATTATAGTGTGCTCAAGAAAATACTTACAACGATTTGCATTTAAGTAGCTGGGGTGAGAAATATTGTTTGGTTACAAGACTAAACAATATTTAAAATATTATCTAGAGGTTTTTGTAGAGTGAGTACGCATCTAATATAAATGTATTTGTATGAATGGATGAAAGGGTTGTGATACACCTGGGTGAGTCATTACAAACTTTATGTTCGCGACGATACGTCACCTTTAGATAGGTTGTCATATGTAAAATATAAATAGTATTGACAGACACACGTCTGCTCACCCCAGAGCGCCATCGCATACTAAGCGATGTCGGTAGGTGAAAAAACCTTTTATAGTAAAGCTCGTAACTAATTTTTGCTCATGTTTTTGAGACACTAAAATTATATTTTATGTGTCTATCAGTAGGTAATAGAATTATATAGTCTAATAACAATAAATTAGAAGCTTTAATATGCATACTGATTGTGTTATTACGGAAAGAAACAAGTATTTAACTCCGTAAAAAACAACCGTCCTCAACGAGCGTTTAGTTCACAATGACCTGTAAGAGGGCGGCACCTTATATTTATACTAAAACCAGTTTTTGTAGAATTTTGATAACTTTAAACTCATGTTTTGGGGGCTTTTACATAGTTTATAGTGTGAATATAGCGCTTATGTGTTAGAATTATACATAAGGTACCTTAGTTATATGATAAATGTATAGGTTTAAGGAAATAAAAATATTTTGTTTACTTATTTTAGACCCCCCGTTTTGAGCAGGGTATCAGGTGGTGCTATAGGTATTCTATTCACCAACCAATCAGATTGCTTCCTTACACATAATTGTTTTGTTAGGAAACACCACCTAGGTGTTCTAGATAGGATGGCTGGATACCATGACTGAGAAATTATACATAATAGCAGTACATGGCCAGTCATAGTGCATTTTCACTCTAAAAAGGGAAATATACATACATTTTACTCAAGTAAGTGTTTGGAAAATTCGATACAAGCCATTTAGCGCTTCTAGGTGACCTAGAATTTTGTCTAGGCCCTATAAATAGATAGCACCTGTGTAATTCTAGTACATAGACATCACTTGCTTGAAGTGATGTGTCTGTGTATGCCGGCATGGACGTTTCTATGCGTCTGCCGACGGGTCACTACGTCCAGGGACACTTGGTGCCTGGTCAGTTATAGATATGCTGTCTGAAGCATTACCTTCGTGGACCCACAGGCGGGCGTCTAGACTCAGTCATGACACAAAACTAGTATATAGGTGTATATAACGCACACAGACACATTAAAGCTGTGAGACGACGTAAAATTTAGTATTCGGCCGCTTCCCGGCACCTTAAGCTGCGGAAAGGCTGGTGGTACACCCATCAGGGTACCGCCGTCAGACAGCCTAGTTTTCCAGCTACCCAACCACACTTCCGGAAGGAGCTTAGCTCTGGTGGTTGAGGAGTTAAGCGACCTGATATGGTGCGAGGTTACATGGATTTGCTATGTAAACAAACTTGTAACAAACGATAACTCATCGGGGGTTGGACATGTAGCTACCGGACTTCTACCTTGGGATAGCCCATCACGAGGGCTACCCGGGTGTGAATGTAACTTGAAAATCCACCCAGCAGTCTGAGTAGGAATCGAGTTTATGTGCCAAGATCAGGGGCATAAGCTAACTTCTCGCACCATTTCGCGGCTGTACGCCTGAATGTTTTTAATATAACTGTAACACTTATGTGTGTCAACGGCCCAGTAGGAGGGCTCCAAGTCCCTCGCTGGTACCCTAGAGCTAACATGTCTAGTTTTAGGAGAAACTCGATTGTAAAGCTTCAAACTGGCGGGAATTCCCTTTCTTCGACATTCTCCTTACGAGAACTCCCTGATGGTAGGGGCTAGGGACCTGGATCAAAGACCGGAGGGAAGGTCTCCTCGAGACCTATCCAAAAGTACAAGTTTCACCAGAATCGGTCCAGTGGAAGGGTAGTTCCTGTCAGTTTCAAGCTACGAGTCTTAGCGTATATTTTTTGAAAAATAAAAGTTTTTGCGGTCGGAATGTTGTGGTCCTCGTCGCAGTCGAGTTCGCCTCTTTAATAGTGCGCAGGCGCGTGAACATTTCGTAGCCATTATTTCACTTAAAGTATTTCCACGCATCATTGCGCTTCGAGGACCATGAAGGAACATCGCTTCTGGCCATGAACAAATAGTTTTATTTAACCTGGACATCACGTTTTTCACCTCAACCTACTTGGCAGCCTTCAAGTGTCTCCAAGGTCCATAGTTACCAGATGACAACTGAACAATAGGTGCAAGGGGCGTCAACGCGTTCAAGCAGGAGCCTTACAACCTCCTGATTGCCTGTCGGTCTTGGACGATCACGTCCGTCCCGTACATTTGCTGGTCCTTCGTACCGGATTCTCTGGTAAAATACCAGACCTGCGGACGCTGTGAAGATATAGGCCAACGAAGAGCCTTGTTCCCGAGAACAAAGAAAACTGATGTCCCGGACGCTGTGAAAATATAGGCCAAGGAAGAGCCTTGTTCCCGAGAACAAAGAAAACTGATGTCCCATTCCTGTGAAAAAAGAAACCTGATGCCCTGGGGACACGAACGCTGCCTTGAGAACAAACAAGCCTGATGTAAAGTGACCTTATATATTGAGGTTACATTCCTGTTTCTTGGGTAATGTCAAAACGTATCGTTCCTGTGAAAACTAGTACCTGAGAACAAAGAAAACTGACGCTCACGCCTGTGAACATTCGTGAGAACAAAGAAAACTGATGCTCAAATATCTCAAGGTACCCTCAATATAAATCTGGTAAGATTACACACCACACAAATGTGCCAACTGGGGTACTAAGCGTTGCGTTCGTGAGAAAAGTTCCAGGGAAATAAGAATACTGACGTTCCATCTCGTAAACCTTACAAGTGCCAGGGTTAAGATCATGTTTCTTTAACAGTCAAAAACATAGCGTACACTCTGGGACGATAGAAACCCTTTCCTGGGTGAGATAACCCAGTTACTGGTCAGCAACCGTATTACTGGGTGATTAGCGTCGTCAAAAGGCGCAACGTACTATCGTCTCATAGTAGAAACTTCCAGAGCGACTACAGTCGTGAAGAGTGCACGAGTGGATTAGGCCCACGCGTGGACTACCTGGAAGACAACCATTTTGCTGGGACACAGCAGCCATTCCTGAGCTATTCCTGTGGTTCTACCGGCTTCCTGAGAAGCTAACCGTTCCCGTGTGATTACCGTCGCGAAAAGACGGTTTTTTGAGCTGTTTCTGTTGTGTAACCTGCTTACTGAGAATTCACAGTAATCGAAGATTACACAGAAACTGTATCCTGAAGGAATATAGCATAGCCTGAAGAGTTATCGCTAGGAAACTCATAATCGGAGTTTTCAAACAGCGTGTTGGGAGCTCGTTTAGGAGATAGAACGAACATACGACGTTCATAGAATTCCTGAAGGGTTACGGCTGAAGGATTATCGCTGAAGCGTTATCCAAGAAGAGGCTTACACACAGAAGCATATTGAATAGTCGTGTGGGCGACTTGTTCTATAAAATAGAACGAAAAAATAGTTGCTGAAATTTCCCGAAGCGTTATAGCTGAAGGCTTATTTTCGACTTAGAATTTGTTTAAAAACAAATAGTCGTTATCGAGATAGAAGCTCTCGATCGAAGTCTGGAGTTTCAAACCTGGATATCTGGAGTCTGAAGTGACTACTAACGTCAAGAGTTGGACCAACAGTTCAGTGATTGGTACCAGACCGGCTGCTCAACCTTGGAGGCTGCTGGACAAGTTGACACTTAGACAACAGTAAGTACAGTGAAAACATATGCTCATGTGCTTACCCATTTTGTGTTGAAAGTCTTATAGTGAACTTGTTTACGTATCAACATTGAAGTTTGAAGCTGATTTGGAACTTATAGTTTTGAAGACTGACTAGCGACTTATAGTTTGAAGAATAACCTGGAGTTAAGAGGGTCGGATATAACCCGGAGTTTAAACTAACCCGGAGTTTGGAGATACTTTTCGAAGTTTGAAAAAGGAAGCGAACCCTCTTCAAGCCGACGACTGAAATCGGACTTAACCCAGAGTTACCACTTAGCAGTTTTTAAGAAAAAAATAAGTTTGGACATAGCCGTTTTGAAGCTCGAAAATAGATGTCAACCAGTTCGTGTTGAAGTCTAGAGTTGGACTCAGCCGATTCAAACTGACATATTGAAGAAGTCTAGAATTGGACTCAGCCGTTTCGAGCCAACGTTTTGAAGACAAGTTGAAGATTGGACTTGTACTTGGCGTATTCAAACTGAAACTTTGAACCAATCAGAATGCCGACTACCAGATCCCAGGACAAGAGGCCTGAATCATGGACAGTCCCCATTGAGCGTCCAGGTGCGGGCGTACAACATCAGCTGCCCCCACGCTCACCGTCCACTACTGAAGGGACAGAAAAGTCCATACCAGTCAGAAGCCCACCAACGTCACAGATAGGTGACAACACGCCCACACATGAGGAGGAGGAACCACAGGAACCAAGCACACGCAGGAAGGCATCGAAATCAGAAGATTCTTCAGAAAAAACACTGAAGCCTTCTGGTAGAAAACAAAGGATCCGGGATAAGACCTTTGTTCAAGGAGAAGTAATGGCTACCCGGGGTGACGCCCGTATCGAACATACTGGACCGCCGTCAACTAGCAAGTCGACCCGGTCACGTAAGAAAATTTCAAGAGCTCGTGAAGACTTATTGAAAATAAAGTTGGAACTCGCTAAGTTAGCACTTCAAAAAGCAGAAGAAGAAGCTTCTGAGGATGAATATATGGATGACAGAAATTCTAATGAAGAGTATGTCCGTTCGTGGCTCGAAGAGGCGCCAGAGCCCACACCGTTGAGGGAGAATGACGTCGCCAAAGGGGACAATGACGATTGGACCCCGGCTGCGGCCGTCGACGCTATAGCGGACTCCCGGAAACATATCGACCATATAGAACATCCACAAGTGAAGTCTAACATCGAACCACCTAGGACAGAGCCGTCCAACGTGGAGCCGCCAAGGCAAATAGAAGCGAAAGAGTCACTCCGTCCTTTTCTAACGGAGCTGACATCCGCTATAGCGTCGCTAGCCGACAGAAAAATCGAACCATGGACGCCTAACCGATCGGCGTCGCAGGTTATCATGACTCTGCCGAATTTCGGTGGAGCTCATACAGAATGGCTATCTTTTCGAGCCATTTACGAGGCAACTCATGCCTACTTCAGCGACATAGAAAACACGGCAAGACTCAGAAGGAGCTTGCGTGGTCGCGCACTGGAGACAGTGAGCTCAGAGCTCATCGGGAACGCAAAGCCGGATGAGATCATGAGAGAATTGGAACTACAGTTTGGACGTCCTGACTCAATAGCTCAGGCCGAAACAGACCGACTTAGAGGGCTACCAAAATGCAGCGAGTCGCCCAAGGACATCTGCACCTTTGCAAGTCGAGTCAGAAGCGGAGTTGTCACTCTGCGAGCTCTCAAGAAGGGGCACTATCTGCTCAATGCCGAGCTGGTGCGCCAGCTAACTGAGAAGCTACCCAATTCTCTGCGTGTACAATGGTACAGAACGTACACGGAAAAGTACCAGTCGCTGCCGGATCTGTCACTCTTCAGCGACTTCATAACCGAGCAAGCTCACTTCTGCAGTGCATTCGCCCCGCCTGAGAACATCAAGGAAACGGATTCTCTAGCGGGAAAACGCGTCATACAACGGACGCATACAGCTACCGACAAGCCGGTAAACAAATGTCGAATTTGCGACAAAAGTGGTCACTACGCGTCTGACTGCCAAAGGTTCAGAGACGCAGCAAGTGACAAAAGATGGGAGCTAGCCAAGAATTACAACTTGTGCTATCGCTGCCTAAGACAACGTCGTGCTGGACACACTTGCAACAAGAAGCAGTGTGATCATAAGGGGTGTACAGCCACGCACCATCGACTTCTTCATAGGGGTAAGAAGCCTCAAACAGACAGGACAAGGAAGCCTGCTGTTCCAGAAGAGAAGAAGGAGTCTCAGGAGACGGTGGCCAGTTCGCGAACTGAATCGAGTCAAGCTTTCCTGAAGATGATACCGGTCCGGGTAATAGGACCGGCGGGAGAGGCAGACACATACGCACTCCTTGACGACGGATCCACCGTTTCGCTGATCGACGAAGCAATCGCTCAGCGAGTGGGAGCAGTGGGCCCAATCGACCCTCTGAAGATCGGTGCTATTGGAAACACCATGATCGACACTCCCTTATCGAGACGTATAACCGTCACTCTCACAAGTCGTATGAGAGATAGGGTGCCCTTCAAGGCGCGCACCATTTCGAAGCTCAACCTGTCACCACAGGCAGTCAGTCAAGAAGACGTAGCCCGCTGTAGGCACCTTCGAGACTTGACGTCGCAGCTTACGTATCCTGCTGGAGTGCCAAAGATACTCGTCGGCCAAGACAACTGGCATTTGTTGTTGGCCACTGAAGTCCGCAGAGGACCTAGAAGCCACCCCATCGCGTCGAAAACCATAATGGGCTGGACATTGCACGGCGCGCACACCAGAACACTGGGCCAGCAGGTGCACTATGTCAACGGGTGTCAGTCCGTTGACGCAAGGCAAGATGCGGAACTGAACGAGCAGCTCCGTGAATTCTTCGCTATCGAGTCGTTGGCTATCAATCCACGACAACCAGCTTCTGACCCCCAGAAGAGGGCAGAAGATATACTGAACCGTCACACAAGACAGTTAGGAAATGGGCACATAGAAACCGCTATGTTATGGCGGGACGAGAAAATAGAGATGCCCGATAGTTACGAGACAGCACTCAAAAGGCTAGTCTCCATAGAGAAGAAGCTGGATAAAAACCCCGCTCTTCGTGTGAAATACACACAACAGATGGACTCCCTGATGGAAAAGGGATATGCTGAGAAGGCTCCCAAGTCAAGCACGCCAGGAAAAACCTGGTACCTGCCTCATTTCGATGTCTTCAACCCCATGAAGCCAGAGAAAATTCGAATAGTACATGATGCCGCCGCAAAATCGAGAGGAAAGTCACTCAACGACTTCCTGCTAACTGGACCAGACTTGCTGCAGTCGCTGCCCGGCGTCATGATGAGATTTCGTAGACACTGCGTGGCCATCTCCGGAGACATAGCCGAGATGTTCATGCAAGTAAAAGTACGAAGTGAAGACCGAGACTCACTTCGCTACCTATGGAGAGGCAACAGAAGAGATGGAGCCCCAGAAGAATATCGTATGACGTCCATCATTTTCGGCGCGGCAAGCTCGCCGTGCACCGCTATCTTTGCGAAAAATTGGAACGCAAGAAAGCACATCGAACAGCATCCAGTAGCAGTGAAAGCTATAGTAGAGAGCCATTATATGGACGATTATCTGGACAGCTATAAAACAGTCGAAGAAGCGACAGAAGTCGCGACAATGGTGAAGAAAATACACCAACAGGCGAAGTTTGACCTAACAAAATGGGTATCAAACAGTAAGCGCCTGATAGAAAATATCGATCCGTCACAAACCTGCACTGAGGTTGTGAACATCGGAGATACAGTAGGCGCAGAGAAAATACTCGGCCTGATTTGGAGACCTAGTGAAGATACGCTAGGTTTCAACCTAACGCTTGCGAGACTGCCGCCAGGAATTTTAGAAAAGGAGGCCCCTACAAAAAGAGAGGCTCTCAAAATTGTTATGTCGTTATACGACCCCCTAGGACTAGCCTCGCCTGTTACGATTCGAGCTAAACAAATATTACAAGAAGCTTGGAGGCGAGGCGTCGATTGGGACCAGCTATTAGACGCTGACCTGGCATCTCAGTGGAGAAGTTGGATCGAAAACCTGCGGCAGCTCAAGGGCATCAGCATACCAAGATGTTATCCTGGTTATAGTGATGCCACAGAAATACAAATACATGTATTTACCGACGCAAGCGAGTTGGCATATGCAACAGCTGTGTATTGGCGAGCCACCACAGCAGTAGGCACACAGAAGGTGAGCCTAGTCATGGCCAAGGCGAGAGTAGCTCCATTAAAGCTACAATCGATACCGCGCCTCGAGCTGCAGGCAGCGGTGATGGGAACCCGTCTGGCTGCAGCTGTGAAACGTGAACACGACAACAATCCATCGTCGGTCACGTATTGGACAGACAGCAAAACAGTCTTGTCGTGGATAAGAAAAGGAGCACGAACCTATAAAGCCTTCGTAGCTCATCGCATAGCTGCCATAGAAGAAGGTAGCAAAGTGGAGGATTGGCGATGGATATCCACGAAGTTGAACATCGCCGATATAGCGACTCGTGACGTGCCGCCGAGGTTTGACTCACAACACGAGTGGTTCTGTGGCCCAAGTTTTTTGTATGAAGACCCTTCTTCATGGCCATCAGAAAAACCTCCAATCACAGAAGAGACAGGAGAGGAAAGAACGCTCACTGTCACAGAAAAAGAAAAATCTGTTTTGGAGAAAATAACAGACAGACATACATACACTTCGAAGCTCATAGAAGCTATACCTAATCCCGGCAACTTTTCGAGATGGGAGCGGCTATTACGTGCGACTGCTACCGTCCTACGTTTTATACATCTCTGTAAACAAAGGACAGAGAAAACGTTCTACAAAAGAACCCGGAAAAACGCTGAGGAGGACACGGACTGGCGAAAGAAAAAGAAGACAGCGACTGCAGCAACCAAGCCGTCATACATAGCGCCAGAAGTCCGAAAGCAGTACATAGATGCGAGCTTTCTTCAAAAAGCCGAGAAAATACTCGTACAAGTTGCACAGCAGCAATCGTTCGCTCAAGAAATAGCTAGATTGCATGCACATGAAATAGTGGACAAAAATAGTCCGCTACACGCGCTGCAAATAGAAGTAGTAGATGACCTACTACGTATTAGAAGCCGTATAGCCGCCACTGACGAGGTCACAGAAGATGTAAGGCGACCGCCAATATTACATGGCGACCATCATATAACCCAGCTCTATATAGACTGGACACACCGCAGCTTACTACATAGTGGGACTGAACTCACAATAAATGAGGTACGGCAGCATTATTGGGTCGTAAGGATGCGTCCCACCACCAAGAAAGTACTGGCACAATGTCTTCAGTGCCGTATTCGTAAGGCACAAGCACCTGTGCCAGCGACCGGCGACCACCCACGAACGCGCCTGGCTCATCACCAAAGGCCGTTCACGTACACCGGGCTAGACTACTTCGGCCCGCTATCTGTCACCGTGGGTCGCCAGCATCACAAGAGATATGTAGCACTGTTTACATGCCTCACCACAAGAGCTGTCCACCTCGAGATCGCCGCCAGCCTCAGCGCAGACAGCGCAATATTAGCGCTGCGCCGTTTCGCCGCCCGCAGAGGATGTCCAACTGAGATCCACTCAGACAACGGCACCAACATGCACGGTGCCGATCGAGAGCTACGAGAGGCCTTCCGAGAGGAGGCCAGTCGCCGAGGCATCACTTGGCGCTTCATCACCCCATCAGCGCCCTTTATGGGAGGTGCATGGGAGCGTCTAGTTCGCTGCGTAAAAAACGCATTGTATACCGTACTCACAGAGAAACACCCACACGAAGAGGTGTTGTCCACACTGATTTGTGAGGCAGAGTACACGGTAAATAGCCGCCCGCTGACACATGTATCAGTCGACGGCGATGACGACGAGTCTATCACGCCGAACCACTTCCTACTTGGTGGGTCGGCTAGACTCCCAAACCCCGGCGTGTTCACCGAGCAAGACATCGACCACAAAAAGATGTGGCGTCGGTCACAAATCCTGGCCGACATGTTCTGGCGCCGGTGGGTGCGAGAATACCTGCCGGAGCTCCAAAACCGGCGGGAGCCCCATAGCCGCGGGCCTGGCCTGCTGGTGGGCGACCCCGTCCTTATCGCGGACGGGCAGCTGCCTCGCAACACGTGGCCGCGAGGCCGCATCGAGGCCATATACCCTGGCCCTGATGGAGAAGTCCGGACCGCTGAGGTGCGCACCACTGGCGGCACTCTAAAGCGTCCGGTGAAGAAGCTCATTCCTTTGCCAAAATGAGTGCAGCAGAGTTCCAGCGGCGAGAGCTGAGCGACGTGTCGCAGAGCGTCGAGGTCACGAGCGCTGCCGACGTGCGCCGCTCACAATGCTGATGCAGCGCCGCGCCAACGTAGCATCGAGTCGACGCGACACTGCACGGCGGGAGAGATGTTCGCGACGATACGTCACCTTTAGATAGGTTGTCATATGTAAAATATAAATAGTATTGACAGACACACGTCTGCTCACCCCAGAGCGCCATCGCATACTAAGCGATGTCGGTAGGTGAAAAAACCTTTTATAGTAAAGCTCGTAACTAATTTTTGCTCATGTTTTTGAGACACTAAAATTATATTTTATGTGTCTATCAGTAGGTAATAGAATTATATAGTCTAATAACAATAAATTAGAAGCTTTAATATGCATACTGATTGTGTTATTACGGAAAGAAACAAGTATTTAACTCCGTAAAAAACAACCGTCCTCAACGAGCGTTTAGTTCACAATGACCTGTAAGAGGGCGGCACCTTATATTTATACTAAAACCAGTTTTTGTAGAATTTTGATAACTTTAAACTCATGTTTTGGGGGCTTTTACATAGTTTATAGTGTGAATATAGCGCTTATGTGTTAGAATTATACATAAGGTACCTTAGTTATATGATAAATGTATAGGTTTAAGGAAATAAAAATATTTTGTTTACTTATTTTAGACCCCCCGTTTTGAGCAGGGTATCAGGTGGTGCTATAGGTATTCTATTCACCAACCAATCAGATTGCTTCCTTACACATAATTGTTTTGTTAGGAAACACCACCTAGGTGTTCTAGATAGGATGGCTGGATACCATGACTGAGAAATTATACATAATAGCAGTACATGGCCAGTCATAGTGCATTTTCACTCTAAAAAGGGAAATATACATACATTTTACTCAAGTAAGTGTTTGGAAAATTCGATACAAGCCATTTAGCGCTTCTAGGTGACCTAGAATTTTGTCTAGGCCCTATAAATAGATAGCACCTGTGTAATTCTAGTACATAGACATCACTTGCTTGAAGTGATGTGTCTGTGTATGCCGGCATGGACGTTTCTATGCGTCTGCCGACGGGTCACTACGTCCAGGGACACTTGGTGCCTGGTCAGTTATAGATATGCTGTCTGAAGCATTACCTTCGTGGACCCACAGGCGGGCGTCTAGACTCAGTCATGACACAAAACTAGTATATAGGTGTATATAACGCACACAGACACATTAAAGCTGTGAGACGACGTAAAATTTAGTATTCGGCCGCTTCCCGGCACCTTAAGCTGCGGAAAGGCTGGTGGTACACCCATCAGGGTACCGCCGTCAGACAGCCTAGTTTTCCAGCTACCCAACCACACTTCCGGAAGGAGCTTAGCTCTGGTGGTTGAGGAGTTAAGCGACCTGATATGGTGCGAGGTTACATGGATTTGCTATGTAAACAAACTTGTAACAAACGATAACTCATCGGGGGTTGGACATGTAGCTACCGGACTTCTACCTTGGGATAGCCCATCACGAGGGCTACCCGGGTGTGAATGTAACTTGAAAATCCACCCAGCAGTCTGAGTAGGAATCGAGTTTATGTGCCAAGATCAGGGGCATAAGCTAACTTCTCGCACCATTTCGCGGCTGTACGCCTGAATGTTTTGAATATAACTGTAACACTTATGTGTGTCAACGGCCCAGTAGGAGGGCTCCAAGTCCCTCGCTGGTACCCTAGAGCTAACATGTCTAGTTTTAGGAGAAACTCGATTGTAAAGCTTCAAACTGGCGGGAATTCCCTTTCTTCGACATTCTCCTTACGAGAACTCCCTGATGGTAGGGGCTAGGGACCTGGATCAAAGACCGGAGGGAAGGTCTCCTCGAGACCTATCCAAAAGTACAAGTTTCACCAGAATCGGTCCAGTGGAAGGGTAGTTCCTGTCAGTTTCAAGCTACGAGTCTTAGCGTATATTTTTTGAAAAATAAAAGTTTTTGCGGTCGGAATGTTGTGGTCCTCGTCGCAGTCGAGTTCGCCTCTTTAATAGTGCGCAGGCGCGTGAACATTTCGTAGCCATTATTTCACTTAAAGTATTTCCACGCATCATTGCGCTTCGAGGACCATGAAGGAACATCGCTTCTGGCCATGAACAAATAGTTTTATTTAACCTGGACATCACGTTTTTCACCTCAACCTACTTGGCAGCCTTCAAGTGTCTCCAAGGTCCATAGTTACCAGATGACAACTGAACAATAGGTGCAAGGGGCGTCAACGCGTTCAAGCAGGAGCCTTACAACCTCCTGATTGCCTGTCGGTCTTGGACGATCACGTCCGTCCCGTACACTTTATAATCAGGGTAAGTATCAGCAGAGCTTCAGTTCATGCATAATCATAATATAATAATAAATAGTCATAAGCTGATAGCCACCTGGTAACTTTTAATTTACAAGTAGGTACGCTTAGTATGTGTGAGTAACCTATTATGTATGGACCTTGTGATTTTTGGTAAATTAATGGTCCTGTGTATGTAAGACATATTTGAGTGAATGTAATGTGATTACTGTGTTCCATCTTATCTGTCTACATGATCTGGTAGATTTGTTTTGGCTATGGGGTTCTTGACAGTGATAGCGCTATAAGTTAAATCTAATTAAAAAATTGTCTGACCCTACATTCTTGGTTCAGACTGTCAGTTGGATACTGATGGGGCCTTTTATAAGCTCTAAGATTTATGCTTGTTCAAGTTAAGTTCGTTATAATAAAGTTTATTTAATCATTCAATATTTGAGAACCTTCCTAATGAATTAAATCTCACAATGGGTTTAGTTGAATTTTACTTGTTATGGTACATGGGTGTAAATAGATATGTAAATTTCTGACAGATTTCAAAGCTTGTTATTGGATGCACTTGCACAGAATAAAAACAATCAAAAGACAGGTTTGTTTTTGATAATTTGTCACTTTTAGCATTTAATAACTTTCTTTTCTTTTTGCAACTTTTTACCTAGCTTGTATTCAAACTTGTTCACACATAAATGTTTTGTAATGAAATAGGTTTGTAATAGGTGTGTAAATAGGTTGTTGTGTGTGTGGTATGCAAACATGCATCATTAAAAGTAATTTTCAACATGTTTTAACATTAATCTTTAGCTAGTGCAAACACCGTCATAAGTAATGCAGCAATCTTCATAGTTATTCATTTCAGTGTCATCAGATTCTAGTTAACTTTGAATTACTCACTTACTATTTCAAAACAATAACATAATTTAATTGTTATCAGTACTAACTCCTACTTATTTAAATATTAATAGGATCATCTTTTCTTTTATTATTATTTATCTGTATACCTTCTCACATTCCAGATTCCTGTGTCATATCAAAAATCAAAATGGTTACCTACATAGTCAAGTATTATCAAGGATGTGGAAACAAAACTAAAAATACCTGGTTTGCAAGTGACCGTGTCGCCGGGTCAGGACCTTAGAAGCTACCAACATACATACAAGCCACCAAATAGAGGTCAGCTGAAAAATGACTTCCAGCCCAACATAACTAAAGTAAAAGGTGAGAAGTTTTCAAACTATCTTCTACTCACCTCGCTAACTGATACGGTGTTGTTGTATCAGAAGGCTCAACACAATAGCCATGTCGAATAACTACATGACGCTTGTGCATGATACTACCATGCAACAAAGTACTTTTAAATTATTATTCCTGGGTTCAATTCCTAGGTTGGGAAAAATTTGTTTATGGGGTTTTTCCAATAGGGATTCCTCTGTAGCAGCCCAGAGTTTTGAAATTGGTGAACCCCCATGCTTCAAAAAGCATGTTGAGCCATTGGCCTTGTGCACCATAGTACCTCCTTATGCAGATGGCTCAACAGTCAGGAGGACTACTGTTATTATTATGTTTTTGTAACTCGTTTCAGTTTATGCTATTCTATTGTCATATTTAGTCAATTATAAAAATGAATAATAAAACAAGCTCTAATTATTGAGATGTCCAATAACCTATAGCTCTGGAGGCACTTAATAAAATAATGGGTTATATCAACACCAAACTATCAGCATCCATGGAGATGGATTTGAGGTAATAATGAGAACACAATAAACTATCTTATTATGCTGTGGAAGCAACTAAGATTGATAACACAACAAACTATCCTATTGGTATGCTGTGGAATCAAGTAATAATGATAACACAACTATCTTGTTGGTATGCTGTGGAAGCAACTAATAATGATAACACAATAAACTATACTGTTGGTATGCTGTGGAAGCAACTAATAATGATAACACAATAAGCTGTCTGTTAGTAATCCGTGGAGGAAACTAATAGTGATAATACAACACACAATCTATTGGTTTGCTGTGGAAGCAACTAATAAAGATTTAATATCCATTGGTTAGGCGTGGAGGCCGCTAATGAACAATCTCTCATGTTATCCTGCTGGGTCCACGGTGTACAAGACCACCCAGAGCCTGGTTCCTTATATCCTGTCAAATCAAAGACTTCGTGCCTGTCACGGAGCAATGATCCTAAACTCCTTAACCTTTAATCCTGTCAAATCAAAGACTTTGTGTCTATCACAGAGCGGTGTTCCTGATCCTATCCTTAAATCCTGTCAAATCAAAGACTTTGTGTCTATCACAGAGCATTACCGTCCCGTGAGAATGAAACTAAACAAAAAACAGCTGATCACAATACTCCTACACTACCTACACTATACTTACCAAATACAAGGCTGCTATGTAAGCCTTCTTATAAGTAGGTATGTGCTCATTAATGCATCAAATATTTTCATTTGAGATAAACTTAATAGTTACCTAATTTCGTAAGTATTCAGTGATAAATTGATAACTTAAACTGACTATTACCTATTACAAATCAATGAATATTGTAAGATAATACAAACAATAACATTCTGCAAACAAGATTCAAATTGGACTAAATAAGCTAGCAACTGATTATTCCATGTCAAAAATCTGAAATAGAAATTGTATGCCTTCATTGACATGACATGTAGCAGTTAGTTGTTTCCTAACAACATTGGTCTTTACCATATAGCAAGTAGAATACCTAAAGCATATAGCTGTGGGTGTAAAAATACATTCAATATTTCCAAAATAAGGCATACTCAGCTTAGATTTATTACAAGCTGTCAATGATAAATAAAATCAGTTGTTATCAGATTCTAAACTTAATTAATACTGTAGGATGATAAACAACAATAATCTGCCGACAAATATTTCTCCGCTATTACAGATAACAACCAAGAAACACAGAGACTGAGGACACCGGAAGGCCCAGGGCGCGAGCCTCCGATCACAATGGCCGTGACGCCGCGTAGGCGTGAATTTGCTAATTTATTATCCTAATTAATCGTTTTATGTGTCTATGTCTATTTAAGTTGGGTTTTGAGTTCAGCGCCATCTATTGGCTCACTGTGGAATCAGTATTGATTCATAATTCATATGCTAATTTTAATGTTTAATTAATACGAGATGTTTAAATTAAACAGGAACACTTATTGTAGGACTTTTGGATTTGTTCTCATTTTAACTATTGCACATTTGACGAAGCAAATGTGTTTCATTATGTTATTCTTATTAAGTTGTCAAACAATGGCGGATGTTATAATTTCTATGACCAATAACCAGATTTAATAATTTAATACGAGAACTAAACAAATTTGAGTAAATGATTAAATACTAAGAAGTCATAAGACTATTTTACACAGCTATGTAATAATGAGAAACTTTCTAATTAGTAAGATTGTTAGATCACCGGAAACTTGAATAGTTTTGTTATTAGATGACTATTTCAATAATAAACTACAAACCACTTTGTATTTGTGAGTATTGAGGTTGTTTAATGATAAAATAATTAACTGATCAGCATTTTAGTATTGTTTGCTAACTTTACTCAACTATCCAAGTAATTAGTGTCTAAACAAAAACTATGGAAGTCCCGCCCATAGTAGAGTACGCGGATGGCGGCGCGTACGGTGCACGGTGTGTGTAAAAATAATAACTGTAAAACTGTTTAATAAATCTGCTGACTGATTAGATGTTTGAAAACCTAATAAACATGTAACGCTAATTGTCATAAAGTGATTGTGTAAAGATTTAAAAGAGTACTCTGGAGTTTCTTGCTAGATCTCCTAGGCTTTGCGATCTAGCGAGCCACAAGATGTGGTTTTAGCTTCAAGTTCATTTGAAAACTCAAAGTGTCTGTAACTAAGTCAAATAAATGCTCTTGAGAGTTTCAATCCAGTATTGTGTGTAATTGAAGTTCACCCGTTCCTATCAAGAATAAAGGAATTGCCTCTAGGCAATGGGGGTAATGTTGGCGGTCCTACGATACATAGGTACTTCGACGTGACATATATATAAATAAAAGAATTGCTCGTTAAAAGGTATTAGATTAGATATATATCAAATGTATTTGAATAAGACAACCGTTTAATTTATATTTTGTTAGTTTATTAAAAATTCCTTTGAACGTTACTTTGAGTCTGAGTTTTACTAACTATTATTTCTATGTTAGATTTAATGTGTTCATCTACCAACTTCACAGTTTTATTATTTATGTCTCTTTTATGAAAGCTGTTCCAACTTTTGTTGTTTATAAAAGTTATTACTATTGGTTAGTTAGTACATTTACAAATATTAACAGACAACCGGTATAGGAAACCTTTGAAATACTTATAACCTACGTATGCAAGGACAGTCATTATCCTTGCATGCGTAGGTTAAAAGTATGGCTTATCAATCTATCAAATTAGAGTAGGTAATTATCATGATTTCAATATTATAAAGAGGTAAAATTGTTTATATATGTTTGTAAAAGATAACCTCTGAAATCACTGATCCGTTTACGAAAGACGATAGAAAGCAACACTCTAGCTGAATGTCATAAACTAGTTATTATTTTTATTCCGGAAAAATCCACCGGTCCCGTGAGATAGGCCACGGAAGGCTAGTATTTCAATAATGGTGAATCCAACTACTGACGTTTAAAACTTAAAATGTAATTATGCTTTAGATTTAAAACCTACTATACTTTTCCCAGAACCAAATCAAACAAAATTAACAAGGAACACTATATACTAATGAATGAAGGTTTTCCCATAGCAGCATATACCTATTAAGTATATAACCTACCATATCCACCACAATAATATTAGGCAAGGATGCGTTTCCATGCACACGACAAGACTAGCTCGAAAAGCGGGCCAAGTGGCTCATCGGCAATGAGGCACTGGTTAAGTCAAAGCTCCAGAGCCTTGAACATCATCGCCGAGTTGCCAGCTTGTCGGTATTTCATCGGTTGCATTTCGGGGAGTGTGCAATGGAATTGCATGAACTAATTCCTCCTAGCCCGTTTCATCATCGGACTACAAGACGTACGGCGATGCGCCATCGGTACCTACATGGTGGACATCCCACTCATACGCACTAAACGTTTTGGAAATACTTGCCGGAATCTGTGTTTCCCGATAGCTACAATCTAGGGGTATTTAAGTCAAGAGTGAATAGGTTACTTATAGGCAAGCGTGCATCACCGTCCACCACATCATCGCTTACCATCAGGTGAGATAGTAGTCAAGCGCGAGACAACAAAAAAAAATATAGCTGCTACAAAAACCCTCGGCTAAAAATAATTTTGTTGACATAGGAACAGCTTAGCTGACGCACTTGTAAAGTTATGACGCCATTTTTATAGATTTACAATACAGTGCATACTTACCTAGGTACGTAGAAAAGAAGGTACTTTTATAAGGATAGTATTTAAATGAGCCAAAAGAAATACAAATTATAGGTGTCAAAAATACTGAACATGCCTTACTGAAAAAGGTGGGCGAATACAAATGTTTAATACAGCGACAAGCAAATAAAAACGTCGACGGAACTTTGCTCGCTTACTTCAGCACCCGTCATCTCCTTCGAACCTACCCTATCCGAGGCGGGGTGCCCTAAGTTCCCGAGCTCGTTTCGCTCTGTCTTGGCCTAATTCGTTGCAAACACGAATACACACGAACTCCTTGCACAGCGATGTCGCCTCTGCGGTTGTTCTAAAATAGAAAAATATACCCCCAAATACAATTGAAGTATGTAACAATATAATTACCGCAGCTCACAAAAACCTCCCAAAACCCAAACCGGATAAATAGTTACATATTAAGCATAGGTAATAGTCACCCATTTAGTATATTTCTCGCCTAGTTCATAATTTCCCCTTTTATAACCACAAGAACCACAAAAACATGACCAATGTTTTGTTAAAAATACACTTCAACTACCTCTAGGTACTACTGTCTCGTTGACATGCCTTCTTAGCCCATGCTGAGTTGGATCGAACCTGGAACCCCATGGTGTTATATATGTATCTATCTCCGAGCTGGTTATAGTGGTTCTCGAGTTTTGTTTTTGGAAATTCTTGGCAGCAACCTAGAGTTTGGAAAACGGGTGGTTTTTGATAATTGCATGTGACATTCATCAACTCGCACTGGTCCTGCGTGGTGGATTACGGCCCACTCAGTGAGCAGCTCGAAAAAAAAACTGAGACCAAAACATAACTGGCAAAATACTAATACCTCTGCCTAACACATTAAAGAGTACAAGTCTAATGTTATGATACACAACAAAAAATAAAACAAATGACACTCAATTTTCCTCTTCATCGTATCTTATCGAGTGACGTCAGTTTTGTCATGACGACGACGCCGCCGACGGTATGACGCGTCCGCCGTCACCGAATGACGAATGACATGACGAACGAATGACGAAGAAGGTATATAATTATATCACTTGTCATTGTTGGTCATTGGCTGACACAGTTCCGAAATAACACGTGTGATTTTTTAAGTGGTTCGCATTATGATTTTTTCATTGTTTAAGTTTAAATTTTTCTTTGTTCTGTTTTGCACTATAGTAGTTTCGTTTTAGCATGCCAATAGCGGTCATTGCCCTTTTCCAAATTTTTTGCATGGTAGCCCGAATAATAAATGCTATTAACGCTACGCGGAAAAGGCTTTTCGTTACTAAATAAAAATGTTGAGGTTCACGATGAATGTGGACTTAGGATGGTTTATGCCTTTATAAATGTAGGTCAATGACCGGTATTGCTTGGTATACAATAGCTAGGTATATACTTTGGTCTAAGACTATAAAGTATGATTCGTACTCATTTATGACTCAAACATTGTAAACATTCGAAAGAGGTGTGTTTTACCCCACCCTTTGACAAAGACTACACTTTTATGAACCACACCCTTCAAACCGGAACACAGCACTACATAAACCCAAAAATAGAAATAACTCCACGGAAATAACTCCCACAGAACAATTTTAACAAAGTCTAAATATAATATAGCCGTTATAAATAGAACCATTGTTGCCAACATCAAACGGGAAAATTATCTTTTTCCATTTTCCTACAACGAAAAATACATGTTTCCCTTGTGTAACAAAGAGGAATAAAGCAAAGCTGACTGAGGTCAGTTTTCTGGCACTATAATAAAAACTAAGTACCTAACATACCCTGTATCGATGCCCACCTTCGATCAATCATTGATCGAAGCTGCCCACACCGTTTTCAATACACAACGATGCCATAACAGCATTTTACGTGGCGACTGCCTATCCGACCTTCTCAACACAGCAGAAAAAAATGTATATTTAAAAGAAATATTCTAAAAGCATTCCAAATTCAAAACAATTCCCACTCGCGGAACGGCATTCATTTGTTCTTGAACGAATCTGAAAAATAATTTTCAAACCCATTCTAAATTCAAAAAGATTGCCGCTAGCGGAACGGCATCCATTTGTTCTTGAACGTGCCCGGACCGAGAGCAGTTCAGCACCGTTCACGTTCAAGTGCAGGGGTGTGGGACTGCGGGATCGATGCAGCAAGTTCAAGGCTGCACCCCTGGCATAGCCGACAACCCCCGCGCGTCCCACCCCGAAGCCAGTGACGTCAATGCCATTCATGCTTGTAGCGGATCGATGAATCCAACGAGAGGTATGGTGGGCTTAAGTTATGAGCAAATAGAGGTAAATTTAAGGGGATTCTGAGGCTGAAATTTCTCAAAATGCGACATGACATGGGTTATTGCCTTTGAATGTCAGATGTCAATGGTTATATTTGGAAATTGTTATGTGAAACAAAACAATATTTCAAACAACAATAAGGAAAACCGCAAAGTTTTCCTCTACAGACAGTTTTGTTCATGACTAATTTTATTGATAGCTTCACATGACGAATTTAATCATACTATTGTTACTTATAAACAGTGAGTAAAAACAGAACACATAAAGTCCAGTTTTTGCCCGTTGTTGCGTTCCATAAATGTTCAGTTTGAAGTAAAACTCTCTTTGCTTATATCTTGAGGTTGGTAAGCCCCTCGAAATAATAATAGCGCTAAATTTCAGCTAAGAAAATGGATAAAGCTACGATTTGGTCAATTAATATGATTGGAAGCTTCTCTTTTCTTATTGTTGGTCAAGATTTAAATTTTCTCTGAATTGCGGTATTTTAATTGTACCATTTCCATAGTTTAATTTGAAAAGCCGTCTTTAAAGACTCATATATGATCTAGGAATAGTCAAACGATAATACCTTATTCAATATTGACCAATGGCTTTTAAGAGACTTCATATTTGAAAGATTTTGATCGAAGCACGTATTCCCATTCCCAATCCCTTCCCTGAGAGAGACACCTTATCATTCGAAACGTTCATTTAATTTTCATTCACATTAACACACATAATTATCCACCTTTTCTTAATGAAACATAGAGGACCAAAACGCTAAGAAGAAAAAAATAAAGTATTGTGTGAAGAGTGAAAGGAGTTATCTCAGATGTATAAAGCAAAATTAAAAGAATAGAATATACATACTTTATTGTACACTAAAAAGGGAAAGGAGTATGTCATGTAAGGATCTTAGCTCTCTTGAGCGTGTCATTCGGTTCCCTTCATGGTGGTTAAGCTGAGTGGTGCCGCTCCATGCGTCATGTTCGTGAATGGGCGCCATCAGTTGGTATTGGTCAAAACTTAGCTACCGCGGCCTATTATTGTATATTTTTTAATTGTTTGTTACTCTAGACGCTTTTACATGCACTTCTTTTTACATGGTTCTCACATATTATATATGTATTTTACAACAAGAATAATGTAACCAAATACCTTGTAATTAAAACTGATGGAAAAGAGTGTCCGTGGAGTTTCTTGCAAATTCTTCTCCATTGAGACCTACTGACACTTACGAATTTGCAACTAGATTCATTTTTTTTTTGTTGTTTGACAATTCAAAAGTACCTCTAAGCTTTATTAGAAATAAACTATTTGATTGATTGATTGACTACCAGTATTCTACAATTTCTGCACTTCCCCATGAGAAAAAGACGTAAGATTATCTATGTACCAAGTTCTGCCAGCCACTTCACCTGTGAATAAATATCCTATGTCCTAATCCAAATTCTATGACCTTGTCTCCCCGCGTGCCAAGTTACATCCAAATCCTTACCGCCGTTAAGACATGTAAAGGTATCAAACAGACAGACAGAGTTACTTTCGCATTTATTATATTAGTATGGACGTGAGATGCATTGAGCTTCGCGAAACTGCATAGGTAACATACATTCAAGTTCACTCCAGCATCGTTTAAACGGAAGCTTGTCAAGAAAACGGAAAAGCGTGACTGTTGCCGGCTTCACAACCCCGCAGTCCGCTGTCGGCTGATACTTTGCCAACTCCCCCGAGGGGTGGCAGTACCATCCGCTTACGTCAAACTCTAGTTCAGGGTTGGAATAAGTTGAATCTTTTGCACGTGTAAATATTTGCCTTTTATCTTACATCAGAGAATATTTGTGAACATAAGATTCGGGAAATTTCGATGTTGGCACAATAAACAAACTTTACTTACTTACTTGGTTTGCGTTTTAGCCTCACTTTCATTTTACGTACTTCTCAGTCAATCTATCTGACGTTTTCACAACTATATTTAGGTAAATACCAAAGTAAATACAGACATTTAAAGAGTTTATTAGTACTCAATTTGACTATATGGTAGTTTTGTTATATGTACTAACTTACTTTCATATAATAAATCACTGATAATTTGTTTAAATATTAGAATGTGTTTTTTTGTTTTTTTTTTTGTAATATTAATATACTAATGACCTCGAAAACAACTAAAAACATTTTTTGAATTACACTATTTTAAAATATTTACAATTTATAGTAAATAAACGTCCATCAATTGACTTTACATTCGCGCGCCAACTGTCACGCCAACTGTCACTTTTTTGGTCACGGTTTTTTTGAGCGGCAAAACGAATGGAGGATGTTTTGAAAAATGGAGGGCTTCTCGTTAGCTCTCAAGCAATGAGTTGTAAACCAAGTGTTCACGTACGTGAATTTGATTAATACTGACTATTTGAAACGGGTTCTTAGAGTTTTCTTTCACTTGGCTAGACTGGAGACAGATTTTATGGTTTCGGAGCACCGTAACGACTGTCAAAGATCTTCAAATGATATAAAAAAGATGGGACCAACAAATTAACTACCGTAATTTAACGGCCCTCAGTTCAACATAATATTCACCAAAGTACCATTTGACTCTAGCTTTTGGATTTTTCTGATTGTACTAAAAAGTTACAAGCTCGCCCTAAGATTATAATGTAATGCCTAAGAGAACTTTGACAAGTTTTAACGAAAATCCAATATCTAGTTGCTATGGAATCAGGGACGTTAATTTGCTGTCCCTAATCTTCAATATTGAAGCAAATTAAGCCAATACCGAGTTGGCGTTTTTCGTAATAAGTAATAGACCATCAACTGAGAATTGTTTTGTAAAATTACTTTGAAATATACTGTGAGGACCTGCAGCTTAATTGTGTAAGTGAATTCGGCAAAGGAAACAATCTGGTTCTTTCCCAAAAACACATACATACACAAAAAAGTTGAATAAAGATTGGTGGAAAAATAATAACAGCCGCACGGCTCGATCTTCAAGGTTAAGCAACGCTTGCCGAGGTCGGTCCGTGGATGGGTGACCATTTTAACATAGCGAGTTTCCTCCGTGCCGCGGCAAGCACGTTAAGCCGTTGGTCCCGGCTGTCATTTGAAGATCTATGACAGTCGTTACAAGTAGTCAGAAGCTTGAGATCTGACACCAGTCTTGCCAAGGGGTACCGTGTTACCCAGTTACTGGGTTGTGGAGGTTAGATAGGCAGTCGCTCCAGGTAAAACACTGGTACTCAGCTGAATCGGGTTAAAAGGAAAAGGCTAGGCAGATTGACTTTGAAATATACTATGCCTTCTATGCAGAATCTTACAAAATTATTCATAGGTATTATGTATGGGAATTTGTCTTCTAAAGACACTATAAGCATGTTGTTCTCTGAAAACCTTAAGTTAATTCGAAGTTGCGGGGTCTCAGAATTCGCAAAAACCACCGTTGTTCCTTATAATTCGTTATGATATAACAATCCATTCATTGTAGCATTTTCCTGGCAACCTGTATCAAAGTTTACGAAAAATTGTAGCTGCAAGATGATGTTGGTAAAACAGATAGGCTCAAGAGTGGGCTTGGTTAGGTGAGATACAAAAAAAAGAAGGAAAAGAAATCATTTATTGCCACAGAAATTGGCATGCTTATTTATGCTTAAAAAAAAACCGTAAGAAGAAATGCGACTGAATATCCTAAGTAAAAGTTCATAATTTGAGGTTTGGCTCTCGCATATCTTCCTCCAATATTGGACCAATTTAAAAAATATTCCATAAACTGAAAAAGAAAGATAAAATACTGTGTATATTTTCCCTTTTAATGTTTTTTTTCATTATCTTTAGAAGCAGTAGAACCCTCAAAAGATGCTCAAAATTGCGCTGTCAACAGAGGCGAAGTATACAAATTTGACAACTATAAATGAAAAAAGGAAATCATAGGGGCATAGTATATATCTTTCTTTACCAGTTTACGAAATATCTTTTAAATTGGTCCAATATTGGAGGAGGAAATAGACGAGAGCCAAACCTCGAATTATGACTTTTACTTAGAAAATTAAGTCGGCGTTCGCTGCCCCTATTTCGTCTTAAATTATGTTACTCGTAGTAAAGAATAAAATTACTTTATAATACCTACTTTTATCACAAAGAAAGAATCTAAGCAGATTCACGTCGTGACTATGGCAAAGGCTTCCACTCAGCATGATGTGCAGAAGATGCTGTGCCACAGCATTGCGCTGATTTTCAGTGGTCGTCTAGCACAGAAGAATGGAAACAGCAACCCATATCTGCAAACATAACCTCCTCAACTGTCACCATACCCGGGCAGTATTTGAAACTTAAAGAATGTACTTTCCTATCTATTCCTTACAAATACAATCCGTGAGATATTCTGTCGGTCCAAAGTCCAATCTGAAGTGGGTGTAAAGATCGTCTCTTGTGACGTCTTCATTCACCTTTGAGTTTCCGTCTGCGAAACTTATCATTATCCTGTGCAAAGGCATTATTTTCCTTAAATTTCTCGCTAGAAAGTAAATATTATCCAATAATAAGGCTATTATTAAACAAATGGCTGGACTAGTTCAAATATCATTGGCATTTTGCATAGTCGGGAAAAGTCTGCGAGTCTACAGTTTTGTAACAGGCTTGTGGGATAGTGAAAGCTATGTCTTTTTGCCGGATGAGATCGAACTCCTTCAGAAAAGATTCTTCTTTAATGTGGACAATACGTGAAAACCATCAACCTTGAAACGTTTTTACCGTATCTGAGGCATAAGCCCAGGAGAAGGAGCTCGTGGCTAAATAATAACAGCCGCACTGGTCGATCATCAAGGTTAAGCAACGCTTGACGCAGTCGGTCCATGGATGGGTGACCATTTCAACAATACCGAGTTTCCTCCGTGCTTCGGAAAGCACGTTAAGCCGTTGGTCCCGGTTGTCATTTGAAGATCTTTGACAGTCTTTACGGGTAGTCAGAAGCTTGAGATCTGACACCAGTCTTGCCAAGAGGTACCGTGTTACCCAGTTACTGGGTTGTGGAGGTCAGATAGGAAGTCGCTGCATGTAAAACACTGGTGCTTAGCTGAATCCGGTAAGACTGGAAGCCGACCCCAATATAGTTGGGAAGGCTAGGTAGGCAGGCATAAGCCTAAAGTATAAAATCATATTTATTTTCATTTTTAGTTTGTTTTTAGCGCACCATAATCTCTTGTCATTATAAATTCATATTAGACACTCTGCAGCAGATCTGATGAGGCAATTACATTCTGGTAGTTCCTTTCCTTGTTTCTTTTGGTTTTAGACTACCATTCGTCGGACAACAAATTATTTTGTCGATCTCGGATTCATTGCTATAAATTTCTTTATATAAATACGCCAAGATATACTCTACCATGCACTTAACGTCACTTGGCCCTTCGAGAAGAACCACTACCGAAACTATTCCCCAAAATCAACCAAAATATTTACATCCAAAGCGACAAAATCTCGCGCTTCGCTCACTCTCCTCCACGGGTCTACCTCCACGCCCTGCTTCACCGGGAGAGGTGTGGGCGTCTGACTGACGTCATTCGCCCCCCCTCCAGCACTCGCCCCTTCGTCTCGCCCCTCGCCCCCTTCAACTTGACATTCGGTCGCTGTATCGATTCGCGAGACTCCCGCAATGCCGAGGCCGGTTCTGTTTACATTTCTACGCCGTTTGTGAATGAAGCTAGGAGTTAATGGTCGCTTTTAGTGTGGGGGTGATAGATCTGATATTGTTTGATGGGGTTTTAATGAATAAAACCCCTTTGGGAGGCTTTATAGTAATAGCAAAACTATTGAAAAACAAAACACTTGGACAGACGTATAGCGGAAGAATAAACATTACTAAATCATTTCGGGGCAGTCTGGGCCTTTAATAAAGGAAAGGCCTTTGGGAAGCTTTGGAAGTAGTAGAATTTCTACTGAAAAATTGTTTTTGGGAAGTCTGTGGTTTTAATAAAGGCCTTTAGAAAGCATTCTACCAGTAACAGAACTTCTACTGAAAAATTATTTCGCGGGAATGTTACCGTCATTCTTTGTTGCTCTCGCTAAGCGTGAGCACTTGTGGTTTAGAGGGTACAGAAAGAAATTAATGCCCGTAAAATTACAGATTTGATTTTTCTCCGTTGTTATATAAGTATCTACATTACGTAGGTCATTTGGGCACGTCCTTTAAGGACGTGACAGAAAAAAGAATTCAATAGAGAAAACATATTTTTGGGAGCAAACAAAGGACAAAGTTATTCGACCCCGTTGTAAATAATTTAACATTATTTTCATATCATTTGAAGTTGAACCCATTACAGCAACTAGAAAGAGGTCAGGTGTACATAATGGCGGTTATTTTTGGATTAATTGCCTGTAGAAGGCGTGTATTGGTATGATCTGGGTTGGGTAGCACTCCACAAGCTTCAGTATTTGCCTGCGAAAGCCACTCTAGTATGTCTACTGCCGCAAAGGGTTTGGCTAGCAACCTATTCAGGGGAAAACAAGGGATTGGTGCTCCACGTATGGGCAGTATCTTCACTAAGTATTTCATGTGTTAAGCTTAAGTATGATTTATATATATTTTTTTTTTTTTTCTTAACGCTTATCTATAACGTATATGCATAGAAGAATCTAACTCTTCTTGGTGTTATACAACTGCCGGTGTACCTCAGGGTGGCGTTTTATCTCCTTTACTCTTCGCAATATTTATAAATGCTATCTCCAAAAAACTTCTCTCCTCTTACCACCTTTATGCAGACGATTTACAAATCTACAAACAAGCTGCCCTTACAGAGTTAGCTGAAGCAATTAATGCAATAAATAAGGATTTGACTACAATATGTGAATGGAGTGAGGCAAATGGGCTTCAGGTAAATCCGTCGAAGACCCAGGTCATAGTTGTTGGCAGCTCTAGGATGTTTCCAAAAGTAAATTGGACACAACTTCCTCTGGTACAATTTAACGGAACTACTATTCCAATATGTGAGAAGGTTAAGAACCTTGGGGTTTGGATCGACAGATATCTGTCTTGGGGTCCGCAGCTTCAGGACGTAAGCCGCAAAATTTTTGCATCTGCCAGGTCCCTTAGACGATTGCGAAACTTTCTTCCCACTGCCACTAAAATTGCGCTTTCACAGTCCCTTCTGCTTCCTATCCTTGACTATGCTGATGTCAGTTATCTCGATCTCACCCAGGCACAACTTGATAAACTTGAGCGTCTTCAAAACCTTTGCATAAGATTTATATTTGGCCTGCGCAAATATGATCACATTTCTGAATTTCGGACAAAGCTCAAGTGGCTTCCCATACGTCTTCGCCGGGATTCTCATATTTTATTTCTGCTTTACAGTATTCTATACAATCCTACAACCCCCTCTTATCTCAAAGAACGTTTCAAGTTCCTTAATGACACACATAATAGATATCTGAGGTCATCGGAAAACTTGGGACTAGAGATGCCGATGCATTCCACCAGCTTTTACGACAAATCTTTTACGGTTCAAGCGGTGCGGTTGTGGAATGCTTTGCCCGTGTCAATAAGGCGTGCTCAATCTCTGCCCATTTTTAAAACTATGGTGAAGAATCACTACCTCTCTCTTTAATAGTTGTTTTTCTTGATTTCTTAGTTTTGTTTCATACTTGTTACTGTATATATTTGTCTATATAGTATGTATATATATATGTATTTATTTTCTATATAAATAGTACACCAAACTTACCTACAGTACTGTTTTTCCTTTCATTTTTAAAATCCATCCAAAGGTTGTCTTGAAAAGATCGCTTTTAGCGATAAGGCCGCCCATTGTGTCACCCAGTGTAATGTTTTCTTAGTCTATATTTTCTGTAACTTATATGGTGTACATAATAAAGAGTATTCTATTCTATTCTATTCTATCTCCACCAACAAAATTGGTGCCTATTTTTTGCAAACTCATTCTTTCCGTTCAATCTTTATTTCCTCTCGCACTTTTATTCTGCATACTATTTGTTCATCGTGCATTCATTTTCTTGTACAAGGGTTGTTTAATTAACTATGGGCATAGTTTATTTATTCTTCAGCGTAAAAAGTTCAAAGTCAAAGTTACATTTCTTAAATGTTGGTCTTAAATGTTTTTATATTAAAAGTATGTCGTTTTGTGACAAAAATACTTTTTCTTTCTTTCTTTTCTTATGTGATACATTATTGTTGCTATGTAAATGGATCCGTACGCAAAATACGCGATTGGTCGTGGAGTTGCGGAAACCAGCCCGTTTTAACCTAACCTTACCTATGTAAATGGACCGCGAAAGCTTGAGAAAATTACGACTGCTTTTTTTTTCATTAACATAAGTAGATTGTTAACATACATGGAATGGTATTAAAGAAGAGTTTTAAGAACAATGATAGGTTACTGATGAGCCATGAAATATTTTAGCTAGCATTTGCCATTCTTCACCCATTTCTTTATAACAATCACTTTTATTAACTTTCTGATTTCCGATCCCCGGAGTGCTAACTGTCGTCATAGGGGCGGGCCCTGTGAGGATAACGTGACCTCAAACTCGTGACGTCATCACGAGACTCAAATCGCGTGGGGACTGGGAAGGGTACCGCTGTGTTCTACTTCTAATCAAATAGAATCTTTTCGTTGTCCACAGATGTTCTTTCTGACGCCCAACTGATTGATATATATGAGAATATTAACACTAACACAAATAAGTTTAGTTCACGCTCAAAATATCCTTACTCTAGGAACTTTTGGTCACCCTCCTGAACGTTAACTCACGTGTTCAGAACTTCAGACCATACAAATAGAAGGTGTTCTCCCACACCTTCTTATCTCATACCTCACTTTCAATACCTATGTTCTTCACACGCTAGGAATCTGCGTTCATCTAACAATCTTCTCTTGCTCTGTCCTTCTCATACCTCTGATTTTATTCATTCTTCCTTTAATATTCAATCCATTCTTCTCTGGAATGCGCTTCCTCTTGATATCAGGACGGCCACCAGTCAGTATGCATTTAAGCGGAAGTTGCGGCAGTTGCGGCAGTTGCATTATTTTCTAAACGAATAGCAGAGTCGTCTCAATATGCGCCTTTCTATTAATTAATTTATATATATATATATATATATATTATTTTATATATACTATTTATTACAGTACATATTTAAGTATGTTTATTTCAACTATATATTTTTGTACTAAATTTGCGTTCATAATATTTTCATTACATTTTTTTTATGCACCTGCCATGCTATCTCTCCACCACCCTTGGTTGACTGGTAGAGAATGCCTCAGGCATAAGTCCGCCTATGTACTTTTATGTTGCATGAAGTTTTAATAAATAAAAAAGCGAACTAAAAAGTCGTAAACAAGGCAAAAATCATGCTGTGCAGTCGGAGGATACATATTCGCGGGCTGGCTGACCAAAATCTGGTGTATCCTCCGACTGCACAGCATGATTTTTGCCTTGTTTACGACTTTTTAGTTCGCTTTTGAAGCAGTCGGGTTTTTTGATTTTTTTAATTAAGTTTTTTTATTTATAACTTTTTAGTTAGTTTTTTTTCGAATTAGATACATTTAAACATATAAGTGTTATATATTTTTGAAATCACCTTTTAAAACCCTTTATTTTGATACCCCACACGAAGGGTTTGGAAGAAAAAAAAAATTTGGGCCCTCACAATTTGGCACCCAAAATCCGCCATTTTCCTATTATCCAATTTTAATGTAGCCTATGACACTCGCAGGGTTAAGACGAATCGATTGACGTATGAATCATCAAAATCGGCCAACGCGTTTGGTCTCTGGAACGCCATATAGGAACAAACATACATACATACATACATACTTACATACATACATGGCTAGGGGGTCTGAGAGTCTAGCAAAATATCATTCTATCTGCGATACCAACTGTCAAAATTACAAAATGTCCCTTAGATAATCCCCTCACGGGACCTTTCGGTAACGTATCTCATACATTTTTACATTTTCGAAAATCGCAGTCCTTTGATATTTCAGTAAGTTGGTTTGTAAACTAGATGAGGTTGGAAGTATTTCTTTAGTACTTATTTCGCTTATTTATAGAATGTCACTTGTGAGCGCTTCAGGGTACTTAATTAATTATTTTATTCTTTATTCTATACTAAGACATTACATTTAAACAAATTGATAACAAAATTCATGTACAAAGGCGAGCTTAAGAGGAAACAGGGGCAGAGAGCGCCGACTAAATTTCCTAAGTAAAAAGTCATAATTCGAGGATTGGCTCTCGTTTATTTTCTCCTCCAATAATATACCAATTTAAAAGATATTCCATAAACTGAAAATGAAAGATATATTCTATTTTCCTATGTTTTTCTTTTTGATGATACATTATCTTTAGAAGCAGAGGCTTAGTTTAAATTTTTATTCAAAATTTGACAAATATAAATGAAAAAAGGAAAAGAGAGGGACATAGTATATATCTTACTTTACCAGTTTATGGCATATCTTTTAAATTAGTCCAATATTGGAGGAGGAAATAGACGAGAGCCAAACCTCGAATTATGACTTTTTACTTAGGAAATTCAGTCGGCGCTCTCTGCCCATATTTCCTCTTAACTCCAAATGGCATTTTCTTCTAGCAAACCTTTAAGTGATAGAGATCATAATAGAGGGCAGTAATCCAGTGTACAATATATATATATACCTATACAGTAAGATTTAACCTACGTTTATAAAGACAAATACATACCTACCTATATAAATTCATTGCGTCCGAAGGAAATGCTCCTTAATTAATTTAGTATTAAATTTATATTATTTAAGATTGGTACTTTATAAAACCCCCTATAGTTGTTTCCAACATTTTGCAAGAAGCTCTGGGGTTTCCAGTAACTTGCGCCGGGGTTTCCCCGCCTGTTATGCTTAACACATATCAGAAAAGACAAGTAGGTACCTATATAGCTAACCGTGGCTACATTTCTACCAGATTCTTTATTTTTCTGTTCTTCTTTTCTTTTTTTTATGCACTGTAATGATATGGCAGTGACTTGCTATGTTATTTAGAACTTTCAGGAGCTCTAAGGACCGGTTTCTGAATTGAGTATATCGAGTTGAGAATGTGTTAAACCCTACTTTAAAGCCGAAGTTAACTGATTTTCATACAAAAGTAGATTTTAATCTCATTTAATTTTTAAAGCAGTTATCATCCACCGATTAAGATGAAATTTTGCATACACGTTTAGTTTGGATGACACTGGGTTAGCTAAGTGACGACATTCTAAATCCAATAAGGCGGAAGGTCCAAGATGGCGGACTATATTTATTTTTTATGCACTGTAATGATACGGCAGTGACTTTATCAAATGAAAGGGTTTGCAGAGAAGAATACGAAAAAAGCTTGTTTTAAAAAAGATTTTTTAATGAATAATTTTATGTGATATTCAAATTCAAATTGTTAACTAGGAAAACGGTACCCCCGTTTAAAAGTTTAGCAAACGGCATGTAGTCCAATTCCTACATCAATTATGAATTTATGTAGCACAAGACAAATCGTCGGAAAAATCCGCCGATAGTTTTCTGAAAAGGCGAGCACGATCAGTAAAGATTACAAATTAGTTACACAAACAAAATTTTATGTTTATTTTTTATTTAAATACGCGAGGCAAAAGCGTGTCGTGGCACTCTGCCAACGATACCGGTAAGAACCGGCTTTTCATGAGAAATATGCACGCAATCTTGACAAGTTCCTTTACATTTTATTAGGTATTAAAGAATACGTAGGTAGGTGCTAATTGTTTCAATACTGTATGGTTATCTGTGTAGCATTTACTTAAAAATCGTCTTATCCAGGATAGCTGGATCTACCTTCTTAAGGGCTAACCCTGACCAAAAAATCAGCGTGAGATATGAGCATTCCTATTGGCATAGCGGCACTGGTGGCGCATGAATTACAGTAGGGAATACGCCCCTATTTTAGAATAAAATCTTTATAAACTCGAATTATAGTATTTTGAAAAAAAAAAATACGACAAAATGTTCGTTATTAAATTGTCTATCCATTAGTGTTACAAAAAATAATTAATGAACACTTTACGAGGAGATGCATGGCTATCAATAATTATTTCTCATTTTCATGGTTTTGTTGGAAGGAGATTAGTGAAACATATACCTCTTTAAAAAAAAAGTATACGACCATTTTAGAATCAATAATATGTAGAAATTTAATGTATTTTTTTTAGTTGATATTTCTTTTTAAATAACGAGTAGATAGCTCCTAAAACAGCACGAAAAACGGCTAGAACGGCGTTTTGCTCGGGGTACCGCCTTAAGGCCGTACCCTGACCAAAACACCGCCGTGAGCATTCTCCTAGTACCCTAGCTTCACACTGGTGTCGCATGAGTTACGCCCAGATTTTAGAATAAAATCTTTATAAAATCGAATATTGGTCTTTTGAAAAAAAAAACTTCCAAAATGTTCGCTATATAATTGTGTAACACTTTACGAGGAGATGCAGGCTATCAGTCATTATTTCTCATTTTTATAGTTTTTTTGGAAGGAGATTAGTGAAACATATACTTCATTATAAAATAATTATATCTACCATTTTGGAATCAATATTATGTAGAAATTTAATGTATTTTTATAAGTTTATATTTATTTTTAAATAACGAGTAGATAGCTCCTAAAAACTGCACAAAAACGGCGTTTTGCTCGGGGTGGCGCCTCAAAGATTCCTAGCAATAAAAAATACTCAGACTTATTACAATACTGGAATGGAAAGTAACAACATTTCAAAGTTTTAAAAATGGAACTCGAACTCATGACCGCTAGATCTTCATTCCGACTGAACCCTGATCTGTCGCTAACCACAACGTGTCAAAGAAGACAAGAGTGTATAGAAAAGTGACAAAGAAATATTCTTGAGCGTAAGCTATCTTTTATATCCATATCATGGCAGTGCACAAAAAATAACTAGTCCGCCATCTTGGGCCGTCCGCCATATTGGATGTAGTATGACGTCACTTAGCTAACCATGCATTGTCATCCAGCACGTATATACAAAATTTCATCTTAATCCGTGGAGGACAATTGGTTTAGAATTCGGTTGCAAGATTTGACCCGAACACATATACATATATACATTGAAAGTCAAATAAAAACTAGTAAAAATGTATGTTATTATACGTCACGTGGTGAATACCAAACATTTTGGCATTTCGAAAATCGCGATCGCCGATACAATGTCTCTCTCTAGCTAGGCCTTTCCCAGCTTACTAAATTTCTTACACTATGCTGTAACATCCGCAATTCGAACCCGCGAACACTCTCCATACCCTCAACAATTTAAGTACCCCCGCTTCAAAATAGACGCCAAAAACGATGCCAAAGACAATTTTGACGTGATAAGTATACAAACACGTGGGGCTTGCCATCTGCAGCGTTCGGTGGTCGGTCGAGCTCGTCACGTGACGCTGATGACGTCAAAAACCTGCGGGAGCGACGACGGCGTCAGTACCAGGCTTACAGAAATGGTAACAGATGATAGAGTAAACAGGTATGACAGATATATGTGGACATCCCACCCATACGTACAAAGCGTTTTGCGAACACTTTTATTGTACGCACAGCTAAGGAGTGGAATTCCCTGCCGGAGTCTTTGTTTCCTGATAGCTACAACCTTGGAGTCTTTAAGTCAAGAGTGAATAGGTTACTTCTAGGCAAGCGTGCTTTACCGTCGACCACATCATCACTTACCATCAGGCGAGATAGTGGTCAAACGCGAGCCTATCGATAAATAAAAAAAAGAAAAAAAAAGAAGATATTGAGTGATTTATCTGATGGCTGATCGTGATCGCATTGACGTGAGACGTGACCAGACGCAGAGACGTGGTGTTGGCGAAGGATGCTTCAAATTCCATAGACTGCGTTCTGGACCATCGACTCCATCCTTTGACAACTGAACGTCAAGGCCAGGCTCTCAATACCTGCCTGCGAAAAATCCTGGAGTTCTTTGGTCACATAGCCCGTAAGGATGGTCATAACAGGTTGTTCCAGGTTGCCTGGAAGAGATCGCGGCAAGCGATAAGGTCGCCCATTGTATATTTTTTAGTTTTAAGTTTATTTTGTTCCTGTATTTTCTGGTGTATAATAAAGTATTAATAAATAAATAAATAACCTCGAACAGCTGATGATCACAGGCAAGGTCGAAGGCAAGAGGCCGAGGGGCCGTAGCTCGATCAGATGGTCGGACCAAATACGTGCAACGCTGAACACCAAGCTTCACGATGCACTCCACGTCGCCAAGGACAGACACAGATGGAGAATCATCGTCAGAGAAAAGTTGATCACCTGTCGCGAGAATCACGACCCTCAGTAATGAGATACGACGCGAGGAGGAGGATCTGTTGGTTCTGGAATCTGAATCATCATCACCATTTCAGCCGAAAGACGTCTACGGCTGTACATAGCACACTGATCGGTCCTATGCGTTTCGCATCTGAATGAGTGACTCCAAAGTTTTTTTTTGAGTATGAAAGGAAATGAATGGCTATTAAATTTTAACGTCTTTGCAATAATCTAATGAAAGCTATTAGAGTAAGGGAATCTATACAAGCTGAAGAGTCTGTTTGTTTGTTTGAACGCGCTAATCTCAGGAACTTCTGGTTGGAATTAAAAAAATATTTTTGTTTTGGATAGTCCATTAATTGAGGAAGGCTATATAACATCACGCTACGACCAATAGGAGCGGACCATAAATGAAAAATGTTGCAAAAACGGGCAAAAATTATCCTTTTTGAGAGCTTCCGTTGCGTGCGCTGCGTAAGCGGTTAAAGTTACGCAACATACATGCATGTAGGGTGGGGTAGGTAGGTAGCCAGTTGACGGGCGAGAACGATGAATGGAGTGAGTAGAAGTTTATAATATTATGTCTGATCTGAGGTTATGGAAGAAGTTACGCCGACCCCACATAAATTAGGATAAGCATAAAAGAGAATGATGATTATTTGAAGATTTTTTGGAGAAAATGTAAGGCAAGTCGCTAGCTACGCTACCTTCCTATAAGAAGGTTGTGACGCCGTCAGTACCAGGCTTGCAGAATTGCCAGTAGTTGATAGAGTAAATCGGTTAGACCGCTAATTGGTATTATTTGTACGAGGAAATCATATAATTTATGTATGGTACTGGACTCACAGATACGTTAGAAGAATTTATGGTGAAAACGGGCTGGTACAGGTGTGGTTAGGTATTGGAGAGGTACTTGAGAGTTACTTACCGTAACTCTATTTCCTGGCCTTTTCACAAAATGGAAATTTCATTATATGTTTTCTTCATAATCGTGCTCTTTATTTGTTTGTCACTTTCACAGTCTTTTGCCTTAAAATCCCATGAATAATTGTCCCTTTAGAAAAAAAGAATCTTTCTTTCAACTATATCACAAGCCTACTAAGGTCTAATAAAATTCGACTCATAATTAATTGTCCAATCCCCCAGTATTGATTATGCACAACGACATATTGCAATAGGTATGTCAAAATACAATCTCAATTTGAAATACGAAGCACAGTACAACTATTTTATTAATGTCCCTCGGTAATCATCGCATTTCCAAACACAAACGAATGTAAATTTCCATGTCCATCAATTACTAGCTGTCGCCCGCGGCTTCGCTCCCGTCAACTAGCTTACCTACCTACCTACCCTACCAACCCTACCTACCCTACGTACACTTCCCTACCCTACTTACCCTAGCTGTCGTTCCCTACCCTACTTAACCTACCTATTTTTTTTCTTCCAATGTTAGCCTATGTCCTTCCTCAGGATGCCTTCTGCTATCCCCTTGCCCATTCAATTCTGTTCAGTGGTATAGGCGTGAAAAGGTAACAGACAGACAGAGTTACTTTCAAATTTATAATATTAGTATGGTTTAGATTTATCGTGTATAATAGTTTTGAACTCAGAACTAAATACCTTATATTATTCGTTACCTATTAAAAAAACAATATGACTTATCATCTGATAAAGGGGTGCTCATGAACAAAGCACATTAATATTCATAACAACTCCTGCGTCTAATACTTTTGAATAACTGCGGTTAGTGCTACTGTACTAGTCAGTCAGCGGTGGAATCAAAACAAAGGATATGATGCAAGAAATTGACTGATTTCGCACTACAGTAAAATTGCACCGCTAAACTCTACGCCATAAGAGCGGGAATCGAAAAACTATGACTCACTACTTCAAACTGGTACCCTGACTAAAGGCGTCGCTATTGGTCAGCGTAAATAAAACAGTTTATGACGAAAATCTTTCTTTTTCTGACATAAATTTTAACAAACAAAACTACCAAAAGATAGAGAAAAATAAACTGCATATTTCGACACAATAACAAGTTTGTATGGTGAGTAGTTTAGGAGAAAAGTTAAAAAGTTCTGCATCGCGCAAGCGAAGTTTTCCTGCACTGTAGCACATATACGGCCGACGCTGACTAACCATCGGTCTTCCCCTGGGGTCGCTTCATCGACCGACCCACTAGCCGTGGCTCACCTGATATGGGTGACTTGGTTGGCTTCGGGCGTTTTACCATACCTATGAATTAATCTTCATACGGTGTGATAGATTTTCACGGGATATAGTTAAATACTCGAGGCGCTTCTCGGTCACCTGCTTGGCGGGGGCTGAAGAGCGGCTGGTTGGGGGCTGACAAGCCCGCAGTGACGCATGTGGGGGCTAGCTTTCACTACGAGTGAACCCTTCGGGTGCGCGCTGTGCTTGGAAGACGAAGACCCCCAAGGGAGGTATCCGCTGAAGAACTCGACAGCGTTAAAAAATGTGTTCACCTTTTGTTTTTCAAACTAATTTTTGTACTGATAGGGAATTTTTTTTACAAAAAAAAGATAATAAAAAAAAAACCAAACCTAGTTTTAGTTCACTTCTTAAGCAGTCGGGTTTTGATTTTTTGAATTAACTTGTTTTTAATTATGACTTTTTATGTAACATTATTTTTTTCGAATAACACTCCATTTGAGATAAGATAATATATTTAAATACTCCCATTTTATAGCCTGTTCAACTAATTTTGACTTTTTTGAGAATACGCGACAAGAGCGTCTAGACAACTGACAAAGTAATATTCTTGCAGCGGTAACAATTTAACGAAAAGTCAAAAATTGTGATTGTGATTGTTGTTGTGAATTTGAATGCGCTACCGAAACGTCACGTGGTCAATCCCAAACATGTTGGCATTTCTACAATCGCGATCACCCATAGAATGTCTCGTCTAGCTAGGCCTTTTCCAGCTTACTCAGTTTTACACTATGCATGTTTTACCATCCGCAATTCGAACCCGCAAACACTCGACTCCATTCCCTCAACAATTATATACCGCCGCTTTAAAATAGACGACACAAAACAATGTCACAGATAATTTTTCCTGATAAATATACAAAGACGTGAGACCTGCCATCTGCAGCGTTCGGTGGTCAATCGAGTCACGTGACGCTGATGATGGAAACGGGCTAGTACAGGTGTGGTTAGGTCCACCCCCGGTGGGTTCCCACATTATCGAGGCGGGGGGGCTCAGTAACCGTGGCTTGGTCACCCACGGTGAAGCGAAGAGGAACCCGAGGAAGGTCCGCTAGTCAGGGCTTTTGCCGATTAGCCGAAGACGTAGCGAGCAACATATATATTGCGGTGCTGCCTGGGTGACATCGCAACTGAGGCGGGCCGCGATTTCGTAGGGGCCTCCTAATTCTATACGATATCGCGGCAGAGGGATGGAGGCCGCGGCGGGAGAGGAGTGCCGGTATTGTGGTGCACATTGTGTGCACTGTGCATGAGCATTTCTCCACACAAAAAAAAAACAGGTGTGGTTTTGTGTGTTGTTTGTGTTTAGAGATTATTTCACAAAATGGAAATCACATTTTATGTTTTCTTCATAATCGTGCTCTTAATTTTTTCCACTTTACCAAAAGTTTGCGTCTTTTGCCTTTAAACCCCATGATATTTTTTCCCCTTTTGAAAAAAAGAACATTCTTTCAACTATATTATCATATCTATTATGGTCTAATAAAATTTGGCTCATAGTTCCCTCAGTATTGATTATGCACAACGACATATTGCAATATGTACTTCAAAATGCAATCTTAATTTGAAATACTTAAATAGCATAGAGAAGTGCAGTACAACTATTTTATTAATGTCCCTCGGTAATCATCGCATTTCTAAACACAAACGAATGCTAATTTCCATGTCCATCAATTGTTAGATTTATTATCGTGTTTAATTTAAATTCAGAACTTAGTACTTTATTCTTTATCTATTAAATAAAAAACAATATGATTTAACATCTCATATAATGGGTATTCAAGAACAAAGCACATTAACATAAATATCAACGCCTGCGTCAAATACTTTTGAAAGTATGAGTCAATGCAGGACGACGTCTGCCAATAAACAGCAGTTAGTGCTACTGTGCTAGTCAGTCAGCGGTGGAATCAAAACAAAGGATATGATGCTAAAAATTGACTGATTTTGCACTACAGTACAATTTCACCGCTAAACTCTATGTCATAAGAGCGGGAATCGAAAAACTATGACTCACTACTTCAAACTGGTACCCTGACTAAAGGCGTCGCTATTGGTCAGCGTAAATAAAACAGCTTTTGACGAAAATCTTTCTTTTTCTGACATAAATTTTAACAAACAAAACTACCAAAAGATAGAGAAAAATAAACTACATATTTCGACACAATAACAAGTTCGTATGGTGAGTAGTTTAGGAGAAGAGTTAAAAAGTTCTGCATCGCGCAAGCGAAGTTTTCCTGCACTGTAGCACATATACGGCCGACGCTGACTGACCATCGGTCTTCCCCTGGGGTCGCTTCATCGACCGACCCACTAGCCGTGGCTCACCCGATTTGGGTTGACCTGATTGGTCTCGTGTGTCTTTCCATACCTTTGACTCTTCATTCTGAGACTAAGGTGTGGTATGGATAAAAGCTTAATATCGTCATCTACCTGGGTATAGTAAAAGACCCGAGGCGCTTTTCGGTCACCTGCTTGGCGGGGGCTGAAGAGCGGCTGGTTGGGGGCTGGCAAGCCCGCAGTGGAGCATGCGGGGGAATAGCTTCACCACGAGTGACCCCTCCGCGTGCCGCTGTGCTTGGAAGACGAAGACCCCCAGGGGAGGCATCCGCTGAAAGAACTTTCAACAGCGTTAAAAAATATGTTCCTATAAGCATAATGCATTGTAATATCAATGTATAAATAAATGTAATAATAAAGTCTCAAAAAGTCTCAAAAGAGCTCGTGGCTAAAATAACAGCCGCACGGGTCCAATCGTCAAGATTTGACGAGGTGGATCCGTGGATGGGTGACCATTTCAACATAACGAGTTTCCTCCGTGCCTCGGAAAGCACGTTAAGCCGTTGGTCCCGGCTGTCATTTGAAGATCTATGACAGTCGTTACGAGTAGTCAGAAGCTTGAAATCTGATACCACCAGTCTAGCCAAGGGGTCTGGTACTCAGCTGTATCCGGTTAGACTGGAAGCCAACAAAATACAAACTTTTGTTTCTTTAACTTTAACCAGCAGCCTTTCTTTCCGAAAAACTACTTTTTGTATTGCGAAAGAGTATTATTTTAAAGTTGCGGGGAGATGCTGGATGCGAGACGCACGGGAATGTTCAATGTACGACGCCTGTCCGGATGTCTTTCGACTGAAATGATGATGAAGAGGTTTACCTGTGAATTTTCCGTTCTGCGGTACTGGCCATTTCGAATCAAAATATTTTATCTTTATGTAAGAATTCAAAATTCAAATTAATTTTTAATTTGGTCAAATTATATTTTATTAAATTCCTTTAAAATTATTAATAATTGAAGTCACAGAATATCAGATTCTTTCTTAGAATGCAAGGGGTCTCAAGGGCCTAGTGGCCTTCAGGATATAGTTTATTTTAAGTCCATAAAAATGCTTAATAGCAGCTTACAGTACTACTGATTGTTAAAAGCTGTATAATACTGAACTGTATACCTCTCCGTGACGCATAACAAAACAGGCGAAAGCGTAATTTTCAGCCATTGCAGTTCGAGTGTACCTACTGTAATAAGTGTTAATAAATGCTAAAGTTAGATACCGATGTTAGCTTTTGTTAAATGCAGTTCCTATAATGCAGTTTTGTGCTTATTGGGCAGACGTCGATTTAACAAGGAGTCGCAGCATGGAGACGTCGTTGAAAGGTTTTCGAAGAAACTAAATTCGATGATACGGCTATTCCACTCAAGTAGGAATTGCCCTTATGTAGATTGTCATCAGTTAGGATTGGTCATAACTTAGCTGCCTCCGCCTGTTTTTAATTACCTATTTATTGTATTTTTAATTGTTTGTTTTACTGTAGAAGCTTTTAAGTGCGTTACTTTTATTTTTTACATCGTTCACATATATAGGTATGTATTTTTTTTTTCAACAAGATAATGTAACCAAATACTTGTAAAACACATTTTTTTTTAAAGAGTACCTAAGTGTGGAGTTTCTTGTCCATTCTTCTCCACAACAAGCTACATTTCCGAATGGACGGTAGAATCAATTATTATTAGTTTTAAATAAAAAAAATTGACGTTCGAAAGTGCCGCTTAGTGGCCTAATTGAATAAATAATTTTCGATTTTGTTTTTTTTTTGTGTTTGTCGCCAGGTTTGCGGTGATATGGCCCTAGAAGTCAAAATAGTATCTTGCGTGCAGTCACCGAGATCCGCAGCATCTTTCTGTAGTACCACATTTCGATAGCCTCAATACGTTTGTGATCAACTCCGTTTAAAGTCCAAACTCGTACCTATGTGTACGTGACTGAAGATATTTGAACTACAATTTTTTTATTAGCAAGCCAACCATTGCGCAAGAAACAGTTTGTCATCGAGTATACTGCATAGAGTAAGCTAGATAGTACGATGCGACAAACGTAAGCGAGTGAAAGAGGCAGTTATACAATGCTATCTTCCACTTCAACATTGACACAAAAATAGCTCCTGCGCAGGGTCTTGCAGCAAGCTTCAGAGACACAAAGATCCACTGTGACCATTATACAAACTTGATTTTGACAAAAGTGACACTTAAGAGGTCTTAAAGTCACAACGACGGTATGTGGGCTATTGTAGATAATCGTTTGCGAAAGCCTGCTTACTCCACGGCTGTCTTGTGTCTAGCATTTTGCTCATTCTCTTGTCAATGGTCGAAGAAAACAGTTTACATAGAGAAGGTAAAAGGCTAATAGGTCTGTAGTTACCAATATCATGTGGTCGCCTTTTATACAGAGTATGTTTTTTTTTTTAATAATTAATGTATAAACATAATGACAACACATCAAGACAATAGAGTACAAAGGCACTGCTTATTTCTTAAGAAATGCCAGCAGACCCGCAAAAAGGAAAAATGAAAAAGAAATGTAGACAATAGTGTGTGAGAACAGGAAAATAAGAAAAGTGAACGTTTTACACTAAGATATAAAAATTAGCGCACCTACACAAATAGTGTGATGGTGGACATATACAAATATAAATACATAATTGTAAAATATATAGATATAAGTTTTTAAACTGTCATGGTCACTAACACTAACATTCGAAACGGGATATTTACCATGTTTCCTGTTTGTTGCGAGTTTCCGATATTTCGGTGCTGTTGCAAGCACCATGATCACGGCTAGACTGATGTTCTTGCGGGTAGGTGTCATCAGTTTTAGTTGGTATAATCGCCGTTGCTAAGATGGTAATAAAGAGGTGCGCCGGTGGTGTAGCTAGTAGAGTTTCAGTGTACAATAAAGCTTCGTAGATGACTTAAGGCGCTATATACGCCCCAATGTTAACGCAATACTGGCCGTGCGCCCGCTCGATGCCAAAATATCAACATTGAACCTCCTTTTGAACAGTTTTGTTTGCAAAATATTATTTTATGTACGCTATGTGAGTTATGCAGAAATTCCAGCCATCAATTTTTCTGTGTAAAAATATTTTTAAACATCCAAGTCGTTTTGGAGGAATATCCAAAAGTTGCGGAAAAATATCGTGTTGTTAATTATTTTGTTAAAGCAAAACTATTAGACAAAAAAAAACAAAAAAAACCTTGTGTTCAAAATTATGTACCTACATGAATCAATACTTAATATATATTTTTTCAAACCTTTTAACCTAGCCGTTACGCTAGTATTATATTATCTGTGCCGTTACTAAGGAGTATGCTTTTGAAAGTTACCGTTTTACAGTAGGTACTAAAATGTCCGATTTTAACCGCCTCATTGCTTGCAGGATTTCTAGTTCATCAATCGGTTAAACTTTGTCTTCAATACTCGTTTAGGGTGTCTTTACAATAATGTGGCTATTTTCATTGGTTGCATCTGATTTGGCGCTGTTCAAGTTCCTGTAGAATTGTGTTGCAATGTCGATGATTTCTTTACGTTTAAGTATAGTTCTCGCCAAACTTCTTGGCCGCCCTGAAGTTGGCTACAATGGCTGCGCAGTAAGAAATCTCATACAAAAACAGCACAGTTTCATGCCTCGCGCATCAGGTAGGTAAACCAACTTCAAGGCGGCCCAGAAGTTTGGCGATGTTTTCCCCAGCTGTTTCAGACCGTCGATGCCCGGAGAGAACATGCCTGCAGCCTAATTGTGTAAATAAATTCGGCAACGGAAACAATCTGTTTCTTACCCAAAAACACACACATACACAAAAAAGTTGAATAAAGATTCAACTTTTTTGTGTATGTGTGTGTTTTTGGGAAGAGCGTGGTTCTATTAGTTCGAATGGATTTTTGCAGAATCCCTTCTTGCTGGAGGTGCTTTTCTAGTTTTAGCACTGTGGTATTTATATTCATATTATTTATTGTACACAAAACAAACATATACAAATATAGAAGGACAACTTATGTACAAAGGCGAGCTTAACCCACAATTGGGTTCTCTTACAGTAAACCTCAGTGTTATAGCGAGATTTACACAATTAGGAGAGTTAACAAAAGCGCACAATAAAAATAAAATAAAAACTTAATAACAAATTAAAATTCTTACTTACTAAATACACTACACAAATACGTGTACATCACACAATGCATAAACATAATACATACATTATAATATATAACTAAAATACATACATATTAATTATTAGTTTAGTATTATTATAAGTTTGATATAAAATATTTGCTTGTTAGTTTATAAAGAGCTCTAAGGTCGTTCATTTGGGTGCGGGATTTATTTTTGTTTTTTTGAAGTGCCTACTTGTCTTCTCATCATAAGTGATTGAGTTTTTTCTAATAAAACTTTGTTTTTTAGTGGTTGGTTGCTTTCTTGTTTCTAGGCTTTGTATTATAGCTTGCATCAGAAAATCGGAGCAACTTTGAACGGAATCTATTTTGGTCCAGTCTAACAGTTGGGTTTTTAGCTTATTTTTATATTTCTGTATCCCTAGGTCGTTTTTAGAGTAATTTCCAATCCAAAATCGTTCTTTGAACCGAGTTTGGATTACTTTATTTTACATACAACTTCAAGTACCTCTGGCGCCATCTATTATCAATATTATAAACTAATCAAAACAATAGCGTGAGGCTGCTAAATAAAATGTTTTCGGTAAATACTAAAACAAAGTACCTACTCTAATTTAATTGGTAATTATGTGTTTGAGCCGTTTGGGGTTGAAACACTAGGGCCATGGGGTCCGAGTGCACACCTATTATTTCGGGATACCTATCGCCAAACGGTTGGTTGACTCTTCACGAGACCAGAGGGCTGGCCTTTTTTTTGGCCAAAGAATCAGCATTGCCATCCAACGTGGCAATGCTGCCAGCCTTCTGGGCACTTTTCCTGTTGACAGCGATGTGGACGAATTTTTTGACGCCCCGTAAATGTACATATTTATTCTTACTTGATTTCTAATATAAGTCTGTAAATAATAATGTAATTATGTAAAAATAAAATTACATTTAATTAAAAACAAAAAAAAAAGGTACCTACTTAATTTTTTATTTATTTTTTATGAGTAGTAATTTCTTTCATCATCCTCTATAAAATATATTGCAGGCAAATAATATTAACAGATATTAGGCTTTTCCCTACGGGCTAGATGACCACGGGTTATTTAGTCTAGTTTTACACTACTATGTAAGTACTTACGTATTGATGTTAATCATAAGATAATTATTGATTTTGTTCTCTTTCTTCCAAAAGTTATCAAATATCGCTATTTTGCGCGCGTTTTACTGCTGTGCGCAAGTCACACCCATCCTCAGGAAATCATAGTCATGGAATCAACAATTTCGACTACCATCTCAACTGGCCCATTAGCTCAGTTGGTTAGAGCGTCGTGCTAATAACGCGAAGGTCGCGGGTTCGATCCCCTCATGGGCCACATCTCTTTTTGCTTTTAGTTGGTGATTTTATTGTATTTTTTTCTAGTATTTAGCCTACTTTTTAGCGAGTTGTTTTAAATTTGTTATTATAATATTGGACCTAATACAATTTGCTTTAAGAAAGTACACGGAGCTTTAAGCTCAGCAAAGGACATCTTCTAGCTCAAAAGATGATGATAACGTACAATAATTATGAAAGTAGGTACCTACACATTTTGTTTTAAATTCATGATCCTTACGAGTCATAGTAGGCTAGGTTAGAAATGAATTAATATTTTCAGCATCACTACAGATGGTACAAGATTCTTACTATAGATACTATAGAATAACCATCTCACGAAGGCGGATAAATCGTAACAAAAATACTCTTACCTCGACGTCATAAAAGTCTTCGTACTTAACATAGAACATTTATTTTATTTATTCATTCAAAATTTGTTTACACTATTACTTTCATACATTCTGCCAAACTGTAAAACAGTTTGTCGGCAGACAACACCTAAGAGGGGACTCTAGTGAGACTTTCTCCATACAAACACATTCTGCTGTTTTCTTCGTGGATAATGCCTCTAGAGCAATGATTTTTTCCATAAAATCTAGGTCTAATTAATACGTGCCTGTATCATTTCCTTTTTTCCAAAACATAATCACAAAAAGAAATATGACAATCCAAAAATCCGAAAAAAATGCCCGTTTTTACCGCCATGTTCATAAGACTTTCAGACAAAAATTATAAGTTTTTAACAAAAAAGGTAAATGATAGGACCATAGATATACTTTTCCTCTAAATTTTGATATAAGAATTTTTTAGATCAGACCAGTTTTCATGAAGAAAACAGCAGAATACGAAACGTCTTTTAGTCAAAGTTTTTGTGGGTAAAATCAGCCTGAGCTGCAGTTGTCCCTTTCGCACTTTACGGGGTGAGGTTGGAGGTGACGCGACGGCAATAGTTTCTTCAAATACCTATTTTTCAAATTCCTGTTGACTAGAGTCCGCTCTTAAGGATGCCCTAGTCGATGGCACGAACTATTTGGTGCGCGGGGTTAAAATGCGTGCTATCTCATGGGACAACACGTGCGAAAGAGATAGATGCTGTGATGAGCAGGAAGAAGCTAGTTCACGTACGAATAAGCACTTTTGCAAGTTTGTAGCGAAATGGATGATAATTTAGGACGAAACGAGGGCGCGAAATTTTATAAACAGACCTTTGGGAGTCTAGATATCATGAAAAAACAACTAAATGTATTTTTATAAAATAACATTATTTGCATTGATGAATTACTAATCTATCCCTGTATGGAGTCCGTTTTGTAATTTTCCTTCTTCTTATGGTATTTATTTCCGCCCAAAGATGCGTTAAAATTAGTGTTGAAATATGGAACTTTCGACACTCCTAACTTTCTTCTTCTTTTCTTTTTTAAAAAACTTTGCCCCACACTAGGAATTTCTTCCTGTATCGTGGGTGCGTTTACAAACATATAAACTCACATACACAACACCCAGAGCCGTAACAACTATCTGTAGGTCCGTGCGGGAATCGAACCCGCGACACGCAGCGCAGCAGTCAATCGCTCAACCACTGCGCCAACCGTCAAATATATATCATTTTTACTTTTTTGCTTCCATACAGGGCTAGCTAGATAATGATGAGACAAATTGATATATTTTTGTAATTTGAACGTAAATCGTCAAACAGTGGAGTAATCTCTAGACTACGTTTGTATGGAAGAATTTTCGACTAGTGTAACCTTAAACTCCAAAGTGGACACACAATTGCAGTTTATCTAGCAAACAAAATTACTCCAAACACTTTCAAATAAAGTCGTGATATCCACTAATTGACTCATCACAAGGCATTCATACAGAATCAGTTCCAACCAGTATAATTCCAAGATTTATTTGGACAAAACATTATCAAGTAATCCCGATCACGGTGTAATATATGTCTAGTTTAACTTGACCCGTGACAGAATATATAACTCATACAAATGTACTGAATTTAACGCAGTGCCTTGACATGCAGCGCCGTCGTGAGGTGTCAATTTAAAATAGACTGTTTATGAAGTTTTTACTTGGTCGTGACTAAAATGACAATCTACCCGCCAAATTTCTTAGCCGCCCGAAATTGGTTTTTAGATGCGCAAGGCATGGCGCAGTTTTTGTATGAGATTTACTACTGCGCAGCGATTGTAGCCAACTTCAGGGCGGCCAATAAGTTTGGCGAGAACTGTACTCATGTAACCACAAAAGTGACTGGTTTCTATTGGTTTTAGCCCTTCACACTATGTCCCATCCCCATCCCAGAGCCCCCAGACGTTACTTACTTACGTGAAGCGTAAGTAGGTAACTACTTACCGAAAAGTTGAAAAGAATTAGAGAATCTTCCGTAGTGATATTCTCTTAGTCATCTGATCTGATTTTCAAGATAATAACTATGATGGAACCTTTAAAAACAAAAAACAACCACTATAACAACAACACTATTAGGTAATTATTCTTAAAATTAATCCATGTAGTAATCAGGCTTCCGCGAGTATAAGTACAATTACTATTAAAAGAACTCTGGACAAGTAATTATTCAAACTAAAACAGCTCTTAACCAGGTCAACTAAAGTATAAAATTGCATGTATAGTAACGTGCTAATACAACATTTTTAGGGTTCCGTAGCCAAAAACGGAACCCTTATAGATTCGTCATGTCTGTCTGTCTGTCCGTCCGTATGTCACAGCCAATTTTTTCCGAAACAATAAGAACTATGCTGTTGAAAATTGGTGAGTAGCTGTATTCTATGAACCGCATTAAGATTTTCACACAAAAATAGAAAAAAAAACAATAAATTTTGGGGGTTCCCGTACTTGAAAGTGAAACTAGTTTTTTTTTTCATCAAACCCAAACGTGTGGGGTATCTATGGATAGGTATTCAAAAATGATATTGAGGTTTCTAATAAAAATTTTTTCTAAACCGAATAGTTTGCGCGAGAGACACTTCCAAAGTGGTAAAATGTGTGTCCCGCCCCCCTGTAACTTCTAAAATAAGAGAATGATAAAATTAAAAAAAAAATATGATTACATTACTATGTAAACTTCCAACGAAAATTGGTTTTAACGAGAACTAGTAAGTAGTTTTTTTTTAATACATACGTCATCATAAATCGTAAACCGCAATTTACCAAGTACGGAACCCTTCGTGCGCGAGTTCAACTCGCACTTGGCCGGTTTTTTATATGCTTATTAAGTTATTACACATCACAAACCCACCAGTATAAACAGACCTTGCATTTTAAGAATTCTTGGAGAATCAATAGATCTTAATACAGTGGTCATTCCTAACACAATGACCAGCGTAAATTGAACTGCAGTACCATAGTGTGACGCATAAAAGAGGAGATGTTGTTACTTTGATTAGTAAATCAGGTATAGTAGGTAACCGGTTATAACCAGATATTCACACGTGGTTGTCACATCTAGTCGATTGCCTTGACTTTGATTCTATATTTTATGCATGTGATTATCAAGTGGCATTGATAATGAATTAGGTAAGTAAATAATCCGAATGTCACAGCTGTAAGAAAAAAAACCGGCCAAGTGCGAGTCGGACTCGCGCACGAAGGGTTCCTTACCATTATCACAAAAAATACACGTATATTGTATGGGAGCCCCACTTTATTCTGTTATTATAGCGGCAACAGAAATACATCATCTGTAAAAAGTTCAAAGAAAAAAAATTCTAGCTATCACAGTTCATGAGATACAGCCTGGTGACAGACAGACAGACGGACCGCGGAGTCTTAGTAATAGGGTACCGTTTTTACCCTTTGGGTACGGAACCCTAAAAACAGGTTTTACCCTACAAAAGAAAACTCTTTGAACTTCAACGAACATTTAAAAAAAAGAATTGTCCAAATTGGTCCAGGCGTTGTTGAGTTATGCGCTTACCAACACATTTTGCGATTCATTTTTATATTATAGACTAGCTGACCCCCGCGGCTTCGCTCCCGTCAACTGGCTACCTACCTACCCTACCCTATCTACCCTACCCTACCCTACCTACCCTACCCTATCTACCCTACCCTACCCTACCCTAACTATACGAATGTAACCAACTTTTGTTTCTACCGGCAGCGGCGATATAATTAAAATTTAGAACATATAAGTTGCTATTGTGAGTCAATCTTAAAAGATAGACATATGCTGTCGCGGACTTTTTTGTAGAACTTTTAAAGAGGAACATTTCCATCATACATGATATTTGCGTAACTTAAACCGTTTACGCAGCGCGCGCAATGGAAGCTCTCAAAAAGGAATATCTTTGCCCGTTTTTGCAATATTTTTCATTTATGCTCGGCTCCTATTGGTCGTAGCGTGATGTTATATAGCCTCCTCGATAAATGGACTATCCAACACAAAAAGAATTTTTCAATTCCAACCAGTAGTTCCTGAGATTAACGCGTTCAAACAAACAAACTTTTCAGCTTTATAATATTAGTATAGATTGGCATTTTGTTTTTTTTCTATTATTGTTATTTTTTTCCTCTTTTTATTGATATTGATTTCTATTGATATTTATTATTAATTAATTTGTATTATGCAATTCTTTATAATTGTTGTTTTATTATCCAGGCTTATTTTATTCAATTATTGAGATTTCACTAGCTTGATTTTTAATTACTTATTAACAAACATTTGTACGCGCTCTAGCATAATATAGCACACTCTTTATTACCTGTATAAATACCATTATTATTGTACCTATGTTAAACAAATGAATAAATGACTTATGGCTTATAAAGTCCTTTTTGATATTAAATATATTTAATTATTTATTCAAATCTAAATTAATGAAATATTAACATAAATAAAGATATATATTATGAGAATTCTTATTTTGACAGGTCTTAGTTGTATCTTTATCCTTGTCGAATTTTAACGAATTTTTATTAGCCCTTGATAAAATTACAAATCGAAAAATTTATAAGTCCGTGATTAGACCTAACCTGTCGTACTGTATGGATCAGAATGTTGGCTGTGAAAAAGATGGATGAAAAGAGATTGCATGTAGTAGTTAATTATGAGAATGTTGAGATGGATTTGCGGAGTGACGAGAATGGATAAAGTGAGAAATGAGTATATTAGAGGTAGTTTGAAAGTGGCGCCAGTGACAGAAAAGTTCTTGTGTATGTTTGTCCTGGTATGGTCATGTGATGAGGAGGGATGAAAAGCATGATACTAAAAGAGTTATGGAAATAAATGTGAGTGGATGGACAGGGAGAGGAGAGGCCAAAGAAAAGATGGATGAACTGTGTGAACAGTGATATGAAAGAAAAGGGAGGCAGTGATAGCGTGACAGGGGACATGACGGTATGGAAGAAGAAAAGGTGTTGCGCCGACTCCGAGTAACAATTTTAGGACAAGGGTAGGAAGATGATGACTTAGTAGTATTTGATATTTCTGGAGTCTTTGAGGATTATATTGTTGCATTTTAATTCTGTCGACAAAGTTATGAAAATGTCACCCAAATTTGACATATAATTAAAAAAATGGCGAAAGAACCATGCTTGCACACCTGATAAGGTGTACGATCTGACGGTATCTGAATGGACCAAAATAAGTCTATTTAAAGGTCCGCTTGCACAACCCTGGGTTTTCTTAATAACTCCGAGTTAGTAGCTAACCCGCAACTTTTTTACGTATCTTTTGCAAGAGCAAAACGATAGCGATCTAACGCTTTATGTCATAAAAGTCGAAATTAATTAAATCCTACACAATCGTTTGCTAATCGATGTTTTACAAATGCATTTATTAAAAAAAAAACCGCATACAAATCTAAAACTTCTGTATGGAATAGCAATTATTGCGCAATAATCGCATCGTTTTGCTCTTGCAAAAGATACGTAATAAGCCAGCCGGACCCATTATATATGACAATGGCAATTTGATGAACTCTGAGTTAATAATTAAAAAGAGTAAATAATTTTAGCGCAAGTGGGCCTGAGCCATTTCCTTCTATATAAAGAAACCGTGCCGATGTAACTAGCGTTTTTCGTCTGATTATGATGATTTTTTTTCTAAGAACATCGATTGCGTTCGATTCCGATCCACGGATATAGATGGTGTTAGCAGCGACTTGCAAGTAAAAGGGTTTACTCGTTTCGTGAATACTTTTCTAAAACACAGCGACGATTTTGGTATTTTTTGCACGTTTTTACAGTTTCATTGTACGAAAATGTGTTACAAAACAAATGAAAAAAATCGAATAGATGCCTCAGAAATTTTAAACCGCGCCATCAATTGGAATTAATTTTAAATGATCCATCCAAATAATCTTTGAAATGTGAATTAAGAGCCTTAATTTTGTGCTTAGGAAAGTTACTTAAAATTTTTATGATCGTCGCTAGAAGATATTTCACAAGACTCAATAACAAATCGTAGCTTTTATTTTTATTTGTTATGAGTTTGCTCTTGACTCTAGTCTAGGTCAGAGGTGACAGAGACAGAGTCTACGATGGAGTGAGCTTACCCAGAAGAAGCCTGTTCACTCTAACTTTGAAGAGATTCGGGTTGAATGCGTTCGGAAACAGACGCAGGTAGTGAGTTCCATTCATTCGCTGTGCGCATTATGAAGGATGTTTGGAAGCGCTTGGTGCGAATCACCCAGTTTATCACGCCATCTAGTGCAAATTACTTGAATCAAATTTTTTTTTCTACGCTTTGGGTGCCCGTGCCTACAGCAAGAAACTAAAATATTAAATAATACAATCACAAACGATCAACCAGATCTCTAAGAATTACATTTATTAACATACAACATAATTACATTCATAATTTACAATTACAATAATAGTGGACAATTTTTATCAAAAAGTCGCTTATTCGCTTAGCTGCAGACACAGCTTCGCTTGTACAGCTAAATTGTCTTATAGACTGTGCATTAAACAGTTATAAAGGTAGACTTCCGAGCAAAGCGGCTCAGTTATGGCTTCACTGGAAAGGAGGTCTGCTCAAAGACAACTGGTCCCTTATCGTGTGCCTGATTTAAGAATTTATTATCCAAAAAATCGTTTTATTTTTTTTTGTGTTTTTTCCATCCGTGTTACCTTATATACACGTATAGTGACTATACTTTAACATTTGTATGCACCTTATTGTATTGTTATAAGCGTTAATTTCACCAACAGAAACAAGATTATATTTCGTGAACCTGGGTGAATAACTACTAAAACATTTTCAATTTACGGCATTTTTTTTAGTATGCAGAAAAAAAAATGAACAGGGCACAACAAAATTTTCTTCTTACCGTCAGACGTCACAGACGTCACAGCCTCAGGTAGGCAGTTAAGTCTGACAGGCTGTAACAATAGTTTGAGTAAAACGCGTAAGCGACGCGTATTTGCGGCGCTTAGGACCTTCTTCCCATGAATTACCAGTGTCATTGCGTTTCTAGAGCCGTTTTGCTCGGTAGTCTACCTCTAAGATACATATAAATGCTATTATATTACCTTATTTCTTTAAATTTAATCATGTTTAGGTAGACGCGGTAGGTAATAGTAAAAAAATACAACCCGTATTTTTATACAAGGTGTTTTAAAAATAATTTTTGTACCGGGGAACTTGCTAAGAGTTTCATGGACCTTTATGTACTACTTCATAGAGTACAAAATCAATTACTTATTAACTTTTTTAAGAATTATTTGTGACTGTAATTAAGTATTAGGTAAAGTTTCAAAAACAAATAATAATGGATGGAAGCAAATTTTAATTGAGATTATAATAATTATATCAAAATTATCATATATTCATAAATATGTGACTTAAATGTAAAAAGCTCCTATACCAGTTGAATAGAAAAGTTTGCATTTCCTCGTTTCCGTAAATAAAAACTAATAACGAGTAGCCATTTAAAGCACTATTAATTATTTATTTAACAATTTACAAAATTATTTTCCTTTAACATTCCTTCTATGCACGTACAGTAAAACAATTTTCTTATTGTCCCTCGGCAAACTTCATGTTTCGTCAGTCGTCGGTTTTCTATCAGTTGCCCTTTGCACTTAGTGCACACCGGACACTCTCAATCAACTTGGTAGTATATAGAGCTGTTAGTACTCTTTTAACATAATGTAATTATTTTAAAATTGGGACGAATGCTGCTATTTTCACAGCTCTATATATTTTGCACGGAAATTAAAACAAAACAACAATAAAGTACTTAGTTCTGAATTCAAATTATTATACAAGATAAATCGATTCAGGACATGGAACTTATCATTCGTTTGTATTCGGAAATGCGATGATTGCCAGGGGACAGTAATAAAATAGTTCTACTGTAATAATGTTTCGAAACATCGAACGCACACCAGCCGGGCGAGCACGGCCTACTGTGAAAGACTCGAGTCACACATTTTATCACAGTTTGGGAGCAAAAACCGTAATAAAATAAAAAAATTACAACGCTGAAAGTTTATTCCCAAAAACTGACAAGAGGCCTTTGCCCTACAGTGGGACGGTAACAAGCTGTTATTATTATTATTACCAAGTTGGAATAGTAAAAACAAACTTTTTGGAATTCCCTTGATTTATCTTTGTTTACCCTAAACCTGAATAGAGATAAATTGTGTTCCTTATTATTCAAGAGAACTATTGTACTAACGCAAAATTAATAATTTTTGATTTTACGCTGTTTTTTTGTAATATTTTCTTTCTTGTATAAGAAATATGTCAAAATAAAGAATGCGGAACATTACCAGTAAATAAGTTGGCCGCTCTGAAACCACGCTTTCCGATGCGCTGTGTTTCAGTAAGAGGTTTACTACTGCGCATCCATTGTAGCAAACTTCAGACCGGCCAAGTTATTTGACGCGAACTGTACAATGACGTTTCAGGTTTTGGATATCTAAATAAAAATTTACACTGAATGTTTTTCCTTCGTTCGATCTTAAAAGGCTGCAACATCGTCTAGCACAAGCCAGCGATGCTTGGTGACCTTGACTTGTTGCTGTAACAGGGGTGTTCGCACTCGCATCTTGATTTCCAGCGAACCTCCCACGGTTCGACGCCCGTCGTATAGCTGCGAACATGTTGATAGATCCTGTTAGTTATTTTGTAGGAAAAAATGTAGGAAAGGTTGTAAAAATGGTCGTTACTTAAACTCTGATTTTTAATTTCTTAGACTAAACTGACATTTGGTGAGTTGCCATCTTATCTTTACATAAAATAGTATTGTAAATGATCGAAAGTCGATTTAAATACATTTATTAAGAAACTAGCAGGCCTTATTTAATTTCTACTCATTTATCGATTGCATTTTTCAAGGAATAAGGCGTTTACGTAAAGAGGGATGGATATATTATATATTTAAACTGTTATATCACTTCGTTTTTCGATCAATTGCGAGACACGAAAGATTCTTTTTCTACTACCTGATGAGCTTACTTAATTAAATGCAAATAAGTTCCAACAAAAATTTATTAGAAATGTTCAGACTAAAAACCACAGACTATATACACACAATGAACGCGCGCTTTTTCGAGAGGTAACAGATTCAGTATCATTCTGCCAGTTACATGATGATATCAAAACTTCTAAAGTCATTTCGTAACTGTATGTAATTTTGTTTTTTTTTTATTTTTTTTAATAATCTTGTGTCTAAATGTTCATATTTCGAAACCTTTGAAAATTTCTTTGGCAATGTTACATAATAGACAAGGTAGTGGAAAATATTTTTTCATGCATGTTCCCTATAGTTTCATAGTGGCTCTAGTACAACTCCAACCTCGCAAAGTGGTGTTGCCTCGATGGAACAGTAGCAGGGTGGGGGTGTGGAGCCGCCTCGCAAAAACTGTTCCACCTGCTACCCTGCCCTCTGAGCCCCAACACATGCAGCCAAAGTGATCTATGCGCTGCCACCGACGATGCCGTGGAACTGGCATAGATTTGGGCCAAAAATTTGGAAGAACAGTGTCTCTAGAGTAACAATCAACTCACCGGAAAAGAGTCATGTAGGGTGACTTCCTCCTGCAGCGGCGCCAGTTTAACGTTGATGGTGCCGAGCAGCGAGTCGCTCCGGAACCAGCCGCTGCAACAGAGGAGACTGTCAGCGCAGCCGCCACCGCACCTGCGCGCCACCATACACGCTACACGCTACGCTACACGCTACACACACATGCTTGGGAACAATGACGGATTGCGACATGGATCTTCGACACCGATTCAAGGTGAAATCAGCAGATACGAGCAGTACAGTATTCCATTTTTCTTTTGGTCACTCAGAATTGCAAACAGTAGCGTATTTACCCTTAAATCAAAGGGGTCTTGGGCCGGGGACGGTGGACTATGAGGAGCAACTCGAGCCACCCCAGGCAAGCACTACTATGAGTATAGTACCCCTGCCACCTCGTAACCTCTTGTTGACAAAAAATCTAACCAACAGACAGTTGCAGGCATTTTCGAGCTCGCTCCGCTCGCTCTTGCAAATTTAACACTAGGATTTTTATGCGTAAATCAATAAAGTAAATGCTATGTATGTAAGAATGGTAAAAAGAAAATCTAATTTATCAGAGACTGAGTGCGAGCTCACTTCGCTCGCTTTGCAATTTGCGTTCTTGTGCTTTTGAAAGCTTTGCGTTCTAGTGCTTCTGAAGCTTTTCAGCATAAGTTTGCAAAGAGTATCTGAGGTTCCAAAATTTACAAGCGTTTATTTAGATCCATGTCGCATTCGAAGTGATAAGAAAGGTATATTTTTGAATGCCAAGATATAGATCATAAATTTATATATTTACAAGTTCTTGTTGCTTGATTTTGTGGGCTACACAATAATAACAAACATAGCATACTGAGATTAGTGTATCTAAACTCCATTTGCGATAACATTAGACATTTAAATAAGCCCATTTTACAGCCCGTTCAACCGATTTTGACTTCTATTGCGTTTGTAATACGACAAATGGTAGCTGTAGTAAACAGTTGGTATTGGTACAGGTTTATGCTTTTCATGTCATCCTTATGTTTACGGGATAGAACTCAAAATCGGTTGAACGGACTGTAAAAAGAGTTGTAAACTTGTCTTATGTTATTTCAAATGGAGTATAGTTGAAGCTCACTAAGTCATAAATGTCATCCTAATTTCGCCTTTATGTACAGTACGAGACATTCCAAAATGGTCAACAAACATAAACCCTGCAATTTTGTTAGTTGCCCAGCGTCAAAACATGTACATATATATTAAAAAAAAAATAGAACTCAAACGATTAAAGAACCATCATCTGCTCATCTGTCTAGCCTTTTCCCAATTGTTGTTGGGGTCGGCTTCCAGTCTTACCTGATTCAGCTGAGTACCAGTGTTTTACATGGAGCGACTGCCTATCTGACCTACACAACCCAGTAACTGGGTAACACCATACCCCTTGGCAAGACTGGTGTCAGATCTCAAGCTTCTGACTACCCGTAACGTCTGTCAAAGATCTTCAAATGACAGCCGGGACCAACGGCTTAACGAGCTTTCCGAGGCACGGGGGAAACCGGGTATGTTGAAATGGTCACCCATCCACGGACCGACCTTGGAAAGCGTTGCTTAACCTTGAAGATCGACCCGTGCGGCTGTTATTATTTAGCCACGAGCGCCTTCCACGATTAAAGAACCAAAAGCTATAATTTGATCAGCATTAAGACTGTAAAGCGGACTCTTGGGAAAGATATTTACAGTGTCACACAAATATTTATACACCAATTTATTTTATTTACATTGATGAAGATTTTATGATCGAAAAGCCCACATTAAACTATCGTGAGCAATTACCCACAAATCCAGCAGTAAAACAACCAATAGAAGGATAACATTCTGAATCGTCTTAAAGGGGAAAGTCGCCAAATACCGACGCACCCATTTTAAAATAAACTTGGACATAGAAGAAATTTTGAAAGAGAAGCAAATCAGTTTAGATGCACATCAAAGTAGAAATACATTCACGGATAGTATTCGATGCAAAACTTTTGTAAAGAAAGATAAATATGCATTCAAATATTCTAATAGTCGAAAATCTAACAAAACTAACCATAGTCCTCACCAAACTTCTGGGCCGCTCTGAAGTTTGTTTACCGGATGCGCGAGGCACGAAACGGTGCTGTTTTTGTATGAGATTTACTACTGCGCAGCCATTGTAGCCAACTTCAGGGCGGTCAAGAAGTTTGGTGAGAACTATACAACTATACAGTTAAACGACTTCAATAAAATAAAAAAATTGGTGCCATGCTTCAATATCTACCTAATAATTTACAATAGAACTAAGTAAATGTCGTACCAACCATAAGTACTTTTTCTGTTTATCAATTTAGGCTGAGTCCCTCAAATAACACTAAGTTTATCCCATAGTTTTTGGTTTTTGCCTACCACTTCTGACGAGGAATTAGCTTGAAACTCCAAATTTCTTTGATTAATAAAGTCTAACAAAGTTGTTTCAACAAAATGTGTCTCTTTGAAACTTCGGACGGTTTTAAAGGGTGTCTCAGAATGTTTTTCGTTTTTGATACTTAAAGAAAAGACACTAGAATTATTTTAAACTCGGTTTTTTTACTGTTAAATTAAAGAACAGTTTTGAAATTATGTTTATAAAAAACAATATTTATTAAATCCGCACCCTCGACTTCCTGACACTCATTTAGCCTGTAACTAAAATTTTCATTATTTATTTCGTCTGTGAGTCTTTTCTTGCTTTAAGACATTCCAGTTGGGTGACAATGATTTGTAAACTTTACTTTTTAAGTAGCCCCATAGACAAACATAAACAGGCCTTAAATTATAAATACTATATCACGTCAAGGAAATATCGGCTCTAACTTTTTTGCGCATGAGTGAAGATTTTAGTTACAAGCTTAATTGAGTGTCAGGCAGTGGAGGGTGTACATTTACTAAATGTTGTTTTTAGTAAACAAAAATTGAATAACTGCTCTTTAATTTAACAGTAAAAAAACCGAGTTTGAACTAATTCTAGTGTTATTTTTTAAGTATCAAAAACGAAAAACATTCTGAGATCCCCTTTATATGTTCAAATATCATCCTTCTTACAGACTAGCTGAAGTACAATCATCTTTCATGGGGTACTGTGTTAAATTCTATAACGAGGTTTTTGGCGGGATTTTTTCGAGTGAAGTTCAGCGGCTGTTAATATTATTTGCAAATTGATTCCTAGTGGATATTGTGATATAAAATTGGTGTAGTTTTGTGTCTCAACTGTCTACGCAACTGGACAATATGTGAAATCATTGACAGAAGCGATCTCAGGATAGTGGAGCGGAGAATTTTATTGTAGTATTGACTACCTCCGCAAAGCTTACTGGGAAAGCTGACTCGATACAATTTGCTGCCAAATACTCCAAAAACCATTAGAATCTGTTACACCCGTATTCTAATGCATACTAAAGAATGTTAAAATAACACTGAAGACGAGGCGGTATGGTCCAAGACCTTAGCCTGCCCGAGAAGGGCGAACAAAAAGAAAAAAAAAAAAAAATTCTATAACAAAATACCTTGTGATATATTAAAACTAAATGAAAGTAAATTTAAAACTTTAGTTAAAAGCACTCTTTGTAAACAAGCATATTACAAATTAGATGACTATATTCAAGATAAGAATGCTTGGCAACATGCTGGTCCTGCTCCATAGGGCAATCTTTGGTGTAGACAAAATCAAATTTGTTAATTTATATTCCCATTCATAGTTATTGTATACATTGTTTTTTTTTTTTTTTTGAAATTGACACACACTGTTCCGTTGTTGTTGAATTAGGTATTTTACCTATGTTTGCAATATTTGTAAGTATGTGAGAACCATGTTCCTACTTATCAAATTAATTAATTTTCCTGTTAATGCTTTTTAATACTTTATACCTGTACGTAGTATAGTGTGTAGAGCTGTTCTGGGTGCATCGTCCTCACATATATTAATGTATGTACATATGTAAATATTGTTACCTATTTTTTTTAAAAAGAGTAAGTATGGAGTTTCTTGTGCGTTCTTCTCCATAACAATCTACTTTCTGAATGCAGGGTCGAATCATTTTTTATTACTTGTAAATTTTATTTTTAATTTATTTGACGTTCAAAAGTGCCGTTTATTGGCCTAGTTGAATAAATATATTTGACTTTGAAATCGCGCCGTAAACTTTGCTTGCGCGATGCAGGATTTTGAGATTTTGAGTTCACATGTGACGTCATAGATGTCACTAGAAATGTATACCCAAGACGTTCAGGTGCCATTTGTATGACATCTCGATTCCAGTGGGAGAGAGAGTTTGAGATATATGTACAAGGCCAAGACTCTATCCCTTGTTGTGACTAATACTTCATAATACGTCGCAGTTCTGTCAGATTAGTACCCTACCTCCCTTTACCCCAACTTACCCTTTGCTCCACACCTCCAGCTTGATGCCGTGTCGTTTGAAGACTCGCAGACACGCTCGGTTGCGGTTGATGGCCAGAGGGAACACTGCGTTGTATTCAGGATTGTTCGAATCTTTCACCACTTCTGTTCGGTCAGAGACTGGCGCTTCCTGAAAAGGGATAAGCATGGGGAAGTGATTAAAAGTTATTTTTTTATTCTTGATAGGCTCGCGCTTGACCACTATCTCACCTGATGGTAAGCGATGATGTGGTCGTCGGTGAGGCACGCTTGCCTAGAAGTAACCTATTCACTCTTGACTTATAGACACCCAGGTTGTAGCTATCAGGAAACACAGACTCCGGCAGGGAATTCCACTCCTTAGCTGCACGCATAATAAAAGTATTCTCAAAACGTTTTGTGCGAATGGGTGGGATATCCACCATGTACCGATGGCGCATCGCCGTACGTCTTGTAGTCCGATGATGGAACGGGCTAGGAGGAATTAGTTCATGCAATTCCATCGCACACTCCCCGAAATGCAACCGATAAAAAACTGACAGGCTGGCAACTCGGTGACGATGTTCAAGGCCTAAACTCGACCAGTATCGGCATCGTATAGTAAGTATTATGAAAAAACCCCGTCTCTTTCGATTGCCTTACTAAGTGGAGTTGAAATTCTCGTATAGTATATAAATATCAAATTATAATTTTAACAAACGACATGCCGAAAAAAAAAATATTTTTTGGTTCTTGAATTGTAAAGACACACATTGAGGCGTATATATTGCCCAATGTTCCAGCAACGCTCGGAGCCAGAATATCAATATTGAACCTTCTTTTGGAAAGTTTTGTTTGAGAGATTATAGTCTGGAAAAGCACATAGCCTAATTTTTATCCCGGTATAATGATCCCTTATTATTTGATTTACATATGCTATTTCAGTTATGAAGAAATTCTAGCCATACATTTTTCTGTGTAAAAATATTTTTAAACATCTCAGTCATTTTGGAGGAGTATCCAAAAGTAGCGAAAAAATATCTTGTTGTTAATTATTATTTTAAACAAAACTAATAATGTACATTTTTTTTTTTTTAAACCTAGCCGTTACCAAGGAGTATACTTTAGAAAGTAACCGTTTTACGGCAGCAAAGCGGTGGAAGGCCCTTAAATTAAAATTAAAAACACATAAAAAGAGAAAAATACGTATTAACTTTAAAACGTATTAAAAAATAAAAATATTAAAATATTGTATTTTAAAGGTATTTATAAAATCAACTGCAGCTGCGGTAGTTCCTACATAGGCCAGACTAAGTGGACTATAGCTGAAAGGGTCAAAGAACATATCGCCGCTGTAAAAAAGCGGCAGTCCAATAAGTCGGCGATTGCAGAACACCTATTAGAAGGCGGCAGCAATCACTGGATCGAATTTCATCGACCACAAGTCCTCTTCACGGAACGCCAATGTGCGTGAAGCGATTGAAATTAAAAAAAACACAAATCGTTCAATCGGGATGACGGTTACAAATTATCCGCGGCGTGGAATCCAGTGAATCAATCATTACCTCGTTTTGTGCAGTCGGCAAACTTACAGAATAAGGACACGGTCAGTGTGGTGTGTAGAAAAGTGAGGGTAGACGAAGAATTTTCTGCCCCAACGGAGCCAGTACACCGAGATACCAGTCTACCCGGGACCTCGGTCGTTGCAACACGGCCGAAACGTCGGGCGAAATAGGTAAACAAACAATCGAAATTATGGCGTTAAATTTCCCGTGATAATTAAATGGGGTCTCCCTTGTTTGACCGAAAGGAATTTGACAAATTTTCATTTCCCAAAAAAATTTTCGCATAATTTCATTTGCCAAATTATTACTTAGCAAAAAATCTATTCACGAAAAATTGTAACGCAAACCTAATGTTTGGGCAATGATCGTTTAAACTATAACTTGTTTTCCAACTAGTACTTTTAACATTTTTTATTTACTCAAATATTTCAGTTGGAATAACAGTTTTTACGCAAAATCAAATAAGCCAAATATTTATACTATTTTCCTTTTTTTTATATATTTTATTTTTTATTTAATGTAGTCGTTCCTGGCTACAGGGTCACAGTTTTAGCCTAACCTTAGCACTTTTTTAAATAAGTAATTATCCTAATATAAATAGTTTAGTTCCGGGTAACCTACTAAAACAATCTCTTTTTTCTATTAATGCAAGTCGTTTCTGGCACTCGCCGGCCGCTGCCGCGGCACCGCTCGCTTCGCTCGCTCGGCTCGTGCGTAGCAGGTCACAGTTTTAACCTAACCTAACCTAACCATGTTTTTAATGATTAACCTACTCTTACTACTTCCATAAATAAACTCATATCATGTAACCATAAATTTGACTTGTTTCAGATAAATTGAAAGAATTAATCAAAAAATAAAATTGCATTTTTTATTTATATAATTCCCTAAAAATCTGTTTTTTGCCTTAATATTTTTTGTCTTAACAAATCATTTCACCAAACGTTTATTGGCTGAAGATAGTTTGCTGTAATAAATCATTTGATTAAAGACCAAATGCCATAATGACATTATACTTGGTAATATTTTGCCATGTAAAAATTTGACCAAATAAAAATATGCGTACTAAAATAATTCAAAATATTGCAATGGTATAAAAAAAGGTTGCTAAAATTTGTTTGGGTAATGAAATTTTGTCAAAATCTTTTCGGCAAAACGGCAGGATCCCAATTAAATGTTTTAGAAAAATACGTGGCAACACTTGGTATTAGTTGATTTCTGTTGGCCCATTCAATATTAAACCCATTCAGTGATCGCTTTCAGTTACAAGAGCTTGATTTAAGTAATTATGTAAGATTTCCGGGTAGAAAATCAATCCGGTCATCTGTCCATCAGACCGAATCGGATTAGAACAATGGTAACTTCTATTGTGTCTGGAAATGGACAGTTGAAGGTGTATATGTTAACCTTGCATTAGGACATGGTCAAAATTAACACTCAACATTATACTATTGGTTTTAAAAGAAAAAATAAATAAAAAGAACCAACCTGTGGGAAAGGAAACTCAAATCTCACATAAGTATCTATATCCTTGGCGACATTGTAAGCGATGCCGCGCACGATTGTCAACTCTAAGTCGTTCACGCCAAGGTCGGTATTGCACTGCGTTATGGAAAACTCTCGCATGACGTAGTGGAAGCTGGGTAGGCCGCGGTTGTTGCTGGAAAATTATGTTTTATTTATTAGAGGACTTAAAATAATACTAATACTAAACAAACATATAACTAAATAGTCAGGAACCGGCGATGCGATATGCCCAGAAAGAAATGGCGTATTGAGTTATCTCTAAAGGATTGGTCATCATCATATCAGCCGAAAGACGTCCACTGCTGGACAAAAGCCTCAAGCACAAGCGTCGCCACATTGAACGGTGCGTCTTGCAAACAGCTGATCCCCGCAACCTTCACCAGGTCATCGGTCCACCTGGTGGGAGGCCTTCCAACGCAACGTCTTCCGGTTCGCGGTCGCCACTCCAGAACTTTTCTGCCCCATCGGCCATCCGTTCTGCGAGTAATGTGCCCTGCCACTTATGTTTGCAATTCTTCGGACTATGTTGGTATCCCTGGTTCTCTTGCGGATCTCTATATTTGTGATTCGATCACGCAAGGAAACTCCGAGCATAGCTCTTTCCATTGGTCTTTGGGTGACTATAAGCTTTCTGATGAGGCCCATTGTAAGCGACCACGTCTCAGAGCCATATGTCATCACTCACACAAGTATTGGTCAGATGTAGCAAAAGATACAGAAAAATGGAAAAAGGAACGGAGGCCTTTGCCCTGCAATAGGACACAACAGGTTCATAATAATAATAAGGGTTAGGGGTTGGGTCGTTTATTCAGAAAGCAGTACTTCTGGTCACGGCTCGTATTGTTAGGAGGTTCCTCTCTCTGGAGCCCTGACCGCCGGTAGCTTGGACCCTGTTCCCGATACCGGTGGGCCTATATTATTTTTTTATTTTTATTTATTTAATCAAAATATTTAAAAATGTAGATAATAATAAGAAAAGTAATTGAATACAGAACATAATAATAAGTTTTCATAGAAAACTTGATGAGAAAACTTAAGTTGAAAGACGATCATTTAACATCTTTATCAAAGACAACGCCTATATTTTTAACAGACAAGTTATCAAAGAATCTTAACTTCGCAGAACCATGTCCTTAAATCTTTAAAAATAATATCAGTCTGTTACTGTCGCACTGCAAAGCACAGGTCTCCTCTAACAAGGAAGGATGTAATCTTACTTACTAATTAATAGTAGATAAAAAAAACACGCTGTAATAAAAACCAAACTAAAAAGAAGAAAATAATTTTCAGAAAATAATTATTTTCTACTTTTTGGTTTTATTTTCATTTTTAGTTCAATCGCTAATTCTGAAGATCCTGGTAAGGATAATGTGAAAAACTATTTAAATTATAGCATTGTCATAGGTCCTTTATAAGTGTGCAAAGTTTCAAATTAATCCAACCTTTTGAAAGGGGTGACAATCACGTTCAAAGAATCCATTACATAGCCAAGCCAATAAAAGCGTTTTAAAAAACAATTAACTCACAGTATTGCAACCCTAAGTATATCAAGATCTTCTTTGACCCTTTCCTTAAGTTTCTCATACATCTTCGCTTCAGCCACATGGCCCATACTCTTGCAGTGGTTCATGTATTCCCTCGCCAGCTTAGCTTGAGATTCGAGCTGGTTCTGGAGGCTGGTGGCTGCGTCGTCGCTGGCTGAAGCCCCTGCGATGGGTGTGACTTCCACCCAGTCTTCGTTGGAGGAGCCTGAGGGTTCGTCGATCGAGGAACTGTCTGCTGGTTCGGATGGTGTGGGTTTGGATCTGGTGGTGTTGAAAAGTGTGTGTTAAGGTGTCTACAGATTTAGATTCGATGTTTAACGAGTAATAATTTTAAAGACCATTTCATGTGATAAGATAATTTTACAGATTTTCGAAAAAAAATACGATGGCTGACTAGACTAGACCTAGAATTTGAAGTTTAGAACGTTTTAAGCACTACATAAATGCCAAAAATGTACCGGTTTTCAGGTTTGACTATTACAAATAGTCATTTTTTAGGGTTCCGTACCCAAAGGGTAAAAACGGGAAACTATTACTAAGACTCCGCGGTCCGTCTGTCTGTCTTTCTGTCTATCTGTCACCAGGCTGTATCTCATGAACCGTGACAGCTAGACAGTTGAAATTTTCACAGATGATGTATTTATGTTGCCGCTATAACAACAAATACTAAAAACCGAATAAAATAAATAATTAAGGGGAGCTCCCATACAACAAACCTGTTTTTTTGCCGTTTTTTGCGATAATGGTATGGAACCCTTCGTGCGCGAGTCCGACTCGCACTTGGCCGGTTTTAATTCTTAATTCAGAATTAATCGATTTAGTTCGATCACACAGTCATGTCGATCGTGAAAAATCGACATCTATCTTATCTTAAGTGAATTTCAATATTTTAATAATAATTATGGCACTGCAGACATGATACTTACATACATACATACATAAACTCACGCCTTTTTCCCATGGGGGTAGGCAGAAACTACAGAGCGCCACCTGCTACGATCCTTACATACTTCTTTTGCTTTACACACATTCATACATTTAGTCATACACACACGCCGGTTATGGGTACTGCGCACTTGGCCTTTCTGAAGAACATCACCTATAATGACACACACATGCCTACTTGATACTCCATTCTATCAAATCTTTTGAAATATTTCTTCAACAAAAGTTTCATCATATACCTTTAGATTTTAGCGGTGGGATCTTAGACTATATATGAAGTATAAAAATGATGAATAGAAGCTAAGCTTGGCTACTTACGGTTTCGCTTGGGCAGTCTTGGGCGGTGCGGGCACTTTACTAATGTCTATGGTCTGCCCCGTGCGCGCCGCCTCTATTAGAGTGTCGAACCGTTTCGCGTTCCGAAGCATTTGGATGGCTGTGTCTGTTTCTCCTGGAAATGTGACAAATAAAAGATTATTTAAAGTACCCAGTTGGGTAGTACTTAACTTCAAATAAGGATTAAAAAAAAATTGTATCGAAAAAGTAAAAACAATTGGTAACAAATAATATTAAGAATAAATATCTTTATTACCCAAAAATACAGATTATTTTAGGTACTTAAAGTTTACATTTGGATGCTGCCGAAATTCGTACACAATAAACCTAATACCTATTTTTTTAAATTTTTCGACACCGACTTCAGAAAAGAAAGTTATTTTTCACTTTGTAGTGTTTTGATTTGGAAGTCAGTTAATTTTTTTTGTTAAAAGAATTTTTTATATTTTCTCTTTTTAGTTTTGGTAGGTAGTTACCCCAAATTACCAACAAAATCATTTATTGACAAAGTACATCTCATGACGATGCCAATAAGTCCAAACATGATTAGGATACATTGTTTTATTTAGGAGTTCCAGTGCCTACCTTCCGTCTTCATCATCAGATCTGTTCGATGGTACCATTTTCATAAAATAAAAATAAAATAAAAAAGCCTTTTATTCAAAAACCAGAGAAATACAGCTAAAAACAGTAAAAACTTCTTAATTAGAGAATGTCCCTGATTTCAGTGTGCCTCTTGGCATAGGCCTCCTCTAACAGTTTCCACTGGGATCTGTCTTGAGCAACTCGTCTCCACCTTGGTCCTGCGGTCTTTTTAATTTCGTCCTCCCATCTCAGACACTGTCTTCCACGGCTTCTATTCCCATCTCTTGGGTACCAGTCTGTCACTGCCTTGCTCCATTTCCCACGTATGTCGCGCATCATGTGACCGGTCCACCTCCACTTTTGCTGGTCTATTCGTGTGAGGATGTCAGTAAGTTTGGTTTTCGCCCTGAGGTCGGTATTTCTGATTCTGTCCTGACGTTTGAATCCTGTGATGCTGCGCTCCATTGCTCTTTGACATGTGGCAAGCCTATCTCTGAGGTGTTTGGTAAGTGCCCATGTTTCGCAGCCGTAGGTTAGGCATGGAAGGATGCACGTGTTGAAGATTTTTCTTTTCACTGCCATTTTCATAAGTACCAATTATTTGTAAGATGAAAAGGCTGATGATTATGATTTACAATGATATACCAAACGTACCTCTCTTCTTATGATAGATGGCGGCCTCCTTGAACTGGTGCTGTCTCTTCAGCAGTAGCGCCAGCACCTGGTCCCGCCGCGCCGCCTGCCCAGTGCCGGGGCCGGGCTCCGGGGCCACGGGGGCGCCGCGGGAGGGGGCGGGCGACGGGGCGGCGGCTGGCGGCGACTAAAACAATATTCAGTATCAAATTAATAATAATAATAATTAATCTCAATGTTACATGTTTGTAAAGGTGAGTGAGCCTAAAAACTGTATACCTATATAGCTGTAAGTAATTAGAATTAGATCTTCTTGTTTAAATGTGTAAATTATGTAAATAAAGACCTTTAAAAATCAAATCAATCAGTATCAAATTAGACAACTTATAATTTATCCATACCCTCAAATCACAAAAACTTAAAAGTGAGCATAATCATTATTAACAGCAGCCTGTAGCAGACCACCGCTGGACATAGGTCTTCTCAATTAAAAATGGTTAATCGCGTCGATATCGTGCGTCTGGGGATAACGGAGGGTTATATCGAAATCCAACGACTACAAAACCCCAGAAATCCTACCGCTAGTCGAGGGTCCAGGTTACAATTAAATTCACCCGCATGCCCGAATAATATCAGCTCACCATTGCTAGCAGGCCCCATCAACTAATGCGCTGATCCAACGATCGCGCATCCTCCCATGAACTAAGGTGCACATGGAATAACTGCCAGTTGCCTCTTTGGTTGGCCGACGGCTCAGCCCCAAATTCGCCGCCAGCTCACCTCTCCCAATGGTGGTTGTAAATCGTTAAACACTCTTCGACGCCCAGCTGTTCTGAAGTGGAGTGAGAAGTATGCCATCTCACCCTCACCGCCGCCTCTTTTGCATGCATCAGTTCGCAAAAAGTCGCGACGACATCCAACGCGTTCTCGCTACCAACTATGTATTGAATCACGGCCAGAACTTAGAAATAAGCGCTGCTTCGCCCGAGCCGAGAACTGCTCTAGCGTTAAGCTGCGACTTTGCGGCAGTCTACGCAGTGATGACAAGCGGGTGCCCGCTGCAGTTCTATGCGACCCTAGTACTTTTCTAAAGCATCCAGTTAACAACAGCGTCTACCAGTAACTGAGGACACCAAGCCGCCTCCCCAGCAACTCTTTCAGAACAAGTAAGGCTTGTTCTCTATTGTGGCCCTACTCAAGAATACCCTAAAAATCATCAGTATTACTGCTAAGATAGCCGACTAATTACCACTTCTACTTTGCCTATAATAATAATAATAATAATAATAATAGCCTTTATTCAGACATCTTATACAAAAAGTTTACAAAGTTATTTATCAAAAACATTGATCTATTTGACACCTGTCTGTGTGCCTTTATAGGCAAAGGCCTCCTCCAACTGTTTCCATTTTCCTCTATCTTTAGCAACTGTTGTCCATCCACCTCCAGCTACGACCTTTATTTCATCCACCCATCTTCTTGGTGGCCTTCCACGTTTCCGCTTAATATGCCTTGTGAACCAGTTCGTTATTGATTTAGACCATTTCTCTTTTCCTCTGATTGTGTGTCCTGTCCATCTCCATTTCAGCTTTCTGATAGTTACTGTGACATCTTTTGTTCTTGTGCAATTCTTTATATTGGTGGTTCTTACTCTATCAGAAAGTCTCTTCCCCATCATGCTTCTTTCCATTGCGTTTTGGCATGTTTCTAGTTTATGGATATGAGTTTTATTCAGCGCCCAGGTTTGGCAGCCATATGTAAGGACAGGCAGTACGCAAGTATCGAAAAGTTTACGTTTGACAGTCATGCTCATTTCAGGATTTTTCATAACTTCTTTTAAACTCCAATATTGTTTCCATGCATTACCTATACGCCTGTTGATTTCCTTAGAGGTAAGGTCCATTGGCGAGATTGTTTGACCGAGATAGATGTATTCATCTACATAATCAATTTTGTTGTTGTTGTTCACGTGGATTGGTTCTTGGTTCCCGTTTGTCATGGCCTTGGTTTTTTCTGTATTCATGATTAATCCCACTTTACGACTTTCTCTATCCAGATCATTCAGCATAGCCTGTAACCCTGCGCTTGATTGAGAGATGATGATCAAATCATCTGCAAATCGCAAATGTGACAGGTATTGGCCATTAATATTTAGTCCACATTTCTCCCAATCTAATTGCCGGAACACCTCTTCCAGGACAGCAGTGAACAGTTTAGGTGATACTGGGTCACCCTGACGTACACCTCTTTCTATTCTTATTTCCTTACCTTGCTTTTCTAGCTTGATTTTAGCTTTGCTGTTTTCATAAATGTTTTTAAGAATTCTGATGTATTTACATTCTACACCTTGGTTTTTGAGTGCTTGCCAAATCGCTTCGTGTTCTAATGAGTCAAAGGCTTTGCTGTAATCCACAAAGCAGCAGTAGAATGTTAAGTTGAATTCTCTGCCCTTTTCAAATAATTGTTTTACTACGTGGATGTGGTCCAATGTCGAGTATCCACTCCTGAATCCGGCCTGCTCTCTCGGTTGGTTGTCATCTAATGTTCGGGTTAGTCTATTGAGAAGTATCTTAGCGAATACCTTGTAGATATTCGACATTAGACTAATAGGTCTGTAGTTGTTTATGTTGTTTTTGTCACCTTTTTTGTGTAGTAGTGTTATGGTTGATGTTGACCATTGCTCGGGTATAGTCTCACTGTGCAGAACTTCGTTGAAAATTTCTATAAGGGTTGGTACAAGATGTTCTATGTTTGCTATGAGGAATTCGTTTTTGATACCGTCTGACCCGGGAGCTTTGTCTTTCTTTTGAGATATAATAGCTTTTTCCACCTCTGCATTTATTATGTCTGGTACTTCATCTCCCCCTGCTAATATATTCTGTTTACTATAGTTTTTCTTTGAGTATAAGTCCCGGAAAAAGTTGGTGGCTATTGACATAATTTCTGGGCGTCTTGTTTTATGTTTCATATTTTTGTCATAGAGATTAGGTATCCAGTCTGTTTTTTCTTTTAGTTGTTTGATTGCTCTTTTGGTGCCTCCAGTTTTCTGAATACATCTTTCCAGTATTTCAAGTCTGTATCTTTGCCGGTCCTTTCTCATGTTTAATTTTATACTTTTGCTTATTTCCCTTATTTTAGATCTAGTTATTCTTGTCTTTCCAGTCACAGATATTAGTTCATCTCTGGTTTTTAACATTTCTTTCGTTTCGTCTGTTAGCCATTTTACTGTTTTCTTTTCCTTTGCTGTTCCCGTTATTTTCTTTGTTTTCATTAGCTCTTCAAACTTGTCATATTTGTGTTGGATATTTAGTTCTTTTGTATTTTCTATAAAGTTTATTAGTTCCTTTTCTAATCTTTTAGTGGCTTCAGGTATTATAGGTTTTACCTTAAATGGTCTATTTTTTTTTTTGTAGAATCGTTGTGTAGTAATTTGGCTCTAACCATTCTGTGGTTGCTGTTGAAGTTGAGATTGTTAACAACTCCGCAATCCTGAAAAAGCTTGCTTTTGTTGGTGAGGATGTAGTCTATTTCATTTTTATAACGTCCGTCTGGGGATATCCATGTCCATCTCTTGTTGTCACGCCTTTTGTACATACTATTAAGTATTTTTAAGTTGTTCTCGTATGCCATTTGTATAAGTTTGTCGCCATTTCTTGTTCTTTTTCCTGAACAGTATGGACCCAATATCATCGCTTCTCCGTCTTCTCTACTTCCCGTTCTTGCATTAAAATCACCCATCACTATTAGGTTATTGTAGGTATGTTCTTTGATTGCGCCTGTTAACATTGCATAGAAAGTGTCAATTTCTGCATTACTGGATTGCTCAGTTGGAGAGTAAATTTGTACAATCGACCACATTTGTCTTTTTTAAGGGACACTTTGCCTATTCTAAGGGATAAATTAGTATAAGTGTAGAGAATTTTATATCATAATCTTCCTGTTCTTGTCCCATGTTACTTGGGGTCGGCACAACACTTTTGCCTCCATTCCGTCATGTCCCCTGTCACGCTATCACTGACTCCCTTTTCTTTCATATCACTCCTCACACAGTCCATCCATCGTTTCTTTGGCCTTCCTCTCCTTCTCCATCCATCCACATTTATATTCATAACTTTTTTTAACCGACTTACCAAAAAGGAGGAGGTTCTATGTTCGACTTCATGTGTTTTTTTTTATTTTCACCGATATCTCCGTCAATTGCGGACCGATTTTGAAAATTCTCTACTTTGCCATTTCGCAAAATAAATGGAAAAAAGAAAGACACGGGCTTCCAAAAATAAAGTTATTTTTCACTTTGTAGTTTTTATTTGGAAGTCGGTAGTATTTTATAGCAAAAAAGTTTTTTTAGTAACATTAATTACCAGGACAATCGGTATCCTCTCAACTTCTGTCACTGGCGCCACTTTCAAGCTTTCTTTAATATACCCATTTCTCACTTTATCCAATCTGGTCACGCCGCACATCTAACTCAACATTCTCATCTCTGCTACATGCAATCTCTTTTCATCCATCTTTTTCACAGCATTCTGATCCTTCCAGAAGACAGGTCTAATCCCGGACTTGTAGATTTTCAAAGTGGCATCCGTGGGTCGCAAGTAGTTCCAGTGACCTGTCGCCATTTCATCCATCCTGAGTTGATCCGGTGCGTTACATCTCGGTCTACCTCGCCATTCCCTTATTTACTTTATAGATATTCTAAATACTCACTCCAGAATTTCCAGTGGGCAGAGGTCCATACCCAAGCGGTGTGGGTAACTCATCCACGGCTATTGCCTGTCCAGCGTTATTTCGTTTGATGGCGTCAGCATACTGCTTGACAATACGGTTCATGCGACGAGCTTTTGACGAGTTTCCTTCCTCTGTGGCTTTGGCTTCTTGGTTCTGTAATGGAGACAACGTAATGCTTATTTATTTGTATATAAAAAAAAAAACGATCAGTTCTTGAAATTCTGCATTCCTCCATGGGGAAAAGGCGTAAGTTTTATGTATGCATTTCGATGCAAAAAGAGTAGGTATATAAGTGCTGTAGCTGTAGTTTATGTATGTGGGTAATTGAAATTAATATATTAGTGGAATTTTAAAAGTGGTGACAGGGAAAGAAAAGTTGAAACAGAATCTATTGTGTTGGTATGGGTATCACATGCCCATTCCAACAAGGATAAGGAGAGATGAAAGGTATTTCAGTAAATTAAACTGTGATGGATACACATGTTGATGGATGGAGAGGAGAAGCAAGATCTAAGGAAAATATGTATGGATTGTCTGAGAGTGAGTAAGCCATAAAAGACAAAGAGATGAATGATAGCGAGACAATTGGCAGAGGAGAATGGAAGAAGAAAGTGTTGTCGCAACACCTGAGACCCGACCCGAAGTACCAGAGACAAGGACAGGAAGATGATGACGTCAGTACTTGACAAAAAAGTGTTATGAGAGTTGTCAAACCATTTTGAACCACGTGCAACTATTAACTGTCCACATGACCTGCAATTAAACAGACTACCCTACAAATCATAATGATACGGGCACGGTACGCGGCCGTCAATAAGACGAATCTAGTTTAAGAAAAAATAAACGCCTTAGTAAAGCTTTAACTTCTATTGACGGCCGGATACTATGACAACTTGGATAATGGTGCCACAGAAGCGTAGCTCTCAGCACAAGAAATGAGAGGCCTGTGCCCAACTGTGAGCGAGGTGAGGATTCGGATGATGATGACTTTGAAAGAAAGAAAGAAAGAATTATTTATTTGTGACCCGCACAGGAGACACGAAAAATATGCATAAAATAAAACAATAATAACAAATTAAAACCCCGTGCGAGACCAAAAGGGTCCTATCTCAGCATGTTTGAGAAGTTGCATTGCTTTGACAGCACACACACACACTTTGTCAACTCATTTTTTTTGGATCGTTTGTATACTCCATTTGAAATAAAATTAGACATGTTTACAACTCTTTTTACAGTCCGTTCAACCGATTTTCAATTCTATCCCGTAAACATAAGGATGACATAAAAAGCATAAACCTGTTACCAAAACCAACTGTTTACTACAGCTACCATTTGTCTTATCACCAACGCAATAGAAGTCAAAATCGGTTGAATGGGCTGTAAGATGGGCTTATGTTAATGTGTAATTTTATCGCAAATGGAGTTTAGGTGTTCTAGACAAGTGACATTCTATCATCGAAAGCGTCGCGATCCCGATTGGTAAATGTCAAAAATGTACGGGATCGAAATGTCACGTCCCTCAATCCATAACCTTTTGGCATTTTGACCATCGCCTTAGGTAGGTATGTGTTAATGATTTGGTTGATGTGTAAACGAAGAAAAAGGAATAGGTTAGTCAAGCCGAGTTTCTCACCTCTAAATTATCGCAGAATTAATGTGACAAATTGTCAAGCATGCATTATCTGCTGTGATTGGCTGTTGCAGATTCATTCAACCAATCACAGCAGATAACGCGTGCTTGACAATTTGTCACATTAATTCAGAGATAATTTACAGGTGAGAAACTCGGCCTATGGATCGTAGCAGGTACCGTTTATAACCCCCGCCGGGAAAAGAGAGGTGTTATAAGTTTGACGTGTGTTACACAGTTATATGTGTGTCTGTCTGTGTCATCATAGCGGCCAAACGGGTGAAACGATTTTGATTTAGTTTTTTTTGTTTAAAAGGTGACTTAATCGAGAGTGTTCTTAGCTATACTTGAATAAAATCGGTTCAGCCGTTCAAAAGTTATGGGCGTTTTACTTTTTGAATCGGGGTGTTTTCGCAAGATGTCGTGTCATAATTACGTGTTCAATAGATTGTCGATCGAAGCGTATCTACTATGTACTAGATAAATTATGTAGCATGAAATAAAAATGTGCCGAGGGTTTTTTAAATTTTGAAATTTTACTTGTTAGTTTCTGCCTACCCCCATGGGAAAAGTGGTGAGTTTATGTATATAGCTTTTGAGACCATTAAACGAAAGATGTACACTACTGCATATTATAAAGCCTCCCTACCTACTTCCTAGGCGCACCCAAACAGTAACTATTTAGTAATCTGTGCCCAAACTGAGTCTTCTGATAAAACATGTCTATACTTACTTTAAAAGCCTCAAGTCTTTGCTGAAGCCCCTCTGCTAAGGTCTTCGCTGTTATAAGACCCCCACTACTGCTGGTATCTTCTGCAGGTGCTTCGGGTTCTAAATGGTAAAATAACGTTACGGTTTCTCTTGGTTTCTAATTAATAAAGAAACCATGTTATGAAACAATTGCACAAGATTTTTTAGGAACACCAAGTGTTCGTGTAAACAATGTTGCACGGCTTTCGTTTCCATATGAAAACAACCTCCGCAACATAAAAACATGTTGCAAGCAACAATGTTCGCAATGTTGCAAGCAACAATGTTCGCAATGTTGCAAGCAACAATGTTCGCAATATTGCTAGCAACATGCTAGTCTAGTATTTATAGAGAACAAAAGTTGCGCAACATTGCCCCCAGCAACATTTTGTTGTTGCGAAAAACAATGTTTAGCACCAGTTTCTCGACTTATGTTTTCTGTTGCTGTCAGACAGACTTATCTCGTTACTGGGCAAACGAGGAGGTTTTACACCAGAAGTGTTGTATTTTTTTTTCTATTGTGTACGGATTTTTTTCCAGGTTTATGGCGCCTTTCCCATAGAAATCAACCATGTAGTTCATAACCAAATAAAAAGTAATAAAACTCCTCATTGCACAATCATATTTATTAAACACTGGCCTGTACTAATTTTTTATACGAACAACGCAAATTTCGAGACGAAAAATTTCAAAAAAAGAACTATGGCCAGATTTAAAAAAAAGTCTCCTACGAACCGGCAGCACGGTGACCCCCTTCAGTTTGTTCAAGTCGGTCGTGTTCTAAAGAGCCCCTGATCATTTCAACGGTGGGCAGTTCTTCGAGGTTCATTTCCTGGCCTGCCTTGAAAGCATCGACCACGGTGTCAAACTGCTTTGCCACCTTCATGAAGCCAAGAGCTATGAATTTGTCGTTGCGTTTTTTGGCCGCAAGCGCTTCGGCCCTGAATTCAGATTGGCGGGCTGAAATGATATAAATAAACATTTTATTGTTATTCCCTGTTTTTCTCAGTAAGTAATTCGATGTTTGAAAAATGTCTTAAAAATTAATAGCGGAGTCAAAAGCTTAAGCCTGCTCTACACTACTCGCGAAGTTGCCTCGACGAAGTACTCGTCGAAGTATGTGACTACACACTCGTGCAACCTCGCGAAGAGCTCAGTCGCCCGGCGCCCGCACGATAGGCATCATGGATAGCGTTCAAGTGGCAGCTGCCGTTGCAATGTGTACTCTCGCGTATTATAACTACGTGCGTATTTATCATGCAACGAAAACTGAAGTGAGTCGAGTAGTGTAGTAAGTCGCAACTTCGGGTCACTTCGAGTCCTTTGACTCGGGCGCAAAAACCGACAACGACAGGAAGTCGCCCGATGCGAGCCGAGGTTGCACGAAGCGAAGCGAAGTGCCCTTCTACACTATCGTATTCGCTCAACTTCGACCAACTTCGCGAGTAGTGTAGAGCAGGCTTATTATTTCGATCTTCAATTTCTATACACAATATGTAAAACTTACACAAAATCACTTGCAAATCCCTCTGTCTTTGCTCAGATATCCCCGAGGCTGAACCCTGGCTGGTCTCAGGTACTTTGTTATCAGGAGAACGCGGCTGGGGCTGACTAGGCTCTGCAGGCCCCAGATCTATCAGGTGCTGTTCAGCCTCCGGAGGAGGAACTGCCGCAGCAGGAGGCTGAGGCTCTTCAGGAATGGCTGGAGCCCTCTGAGGCCCATCTTCCGCCTTCCCCACCATGACTGGTGGTGGGATGTCCTCGTTCTTTACTGGTCTGCCGGCCTTCGCTTGTTTCAGCAGATCTTGAAGCGTCTTCAGACCTCGGCTGAACCTGGAAGTGTAATAAAAAATCCTTAGGTCTCTAGATTAGAAAAAAATAAGGTGTTGATTTTATTTCATTTTTTTTTAATTTGCAAATACTGTCACGAATACTCGGCAAAATTGCAAATGAAAATAGCATAGATGCGTAAACACCAATCACACAAGTGTCGGAAACTTTCCGTTCCCCATGCCACTGGACGCTAACGAGATTGTAATACGCAATTCAGCATCCAAACAAAACTAAAATATTCATCTTCTTCATCGGTACACTCTTGGCAGAGCTGTCGTGGTCAATCGTATAATACATTGAAGAAAATACTACCGAGACAAAACGCGTCACAACACCACAATTCTTAGCTTTTCAGCTGTAATATTCCAAGGGCCCGCAGCCTAGGCAATCATGAACGCCGTAGGAATCTTTTGTTTTCACCGCTGTGGGTTCACAGCGCATGCGTAGTGCAGCCTCCATCCGGTGCAGACGTCAGGCCGTATCTCTACAGACGCCATTTTAATGGCCAAGTATGATGGATGGAGCGAAGATTTATGACCCCGAGGTATTTGGTAAAATATCTACTGATGCTGGCTATAAGCTGCATCTACGGCCCATTTTTTTGGTACGTAGTAACTCAACTCAACCAATGCAATGGTTAAATACGCTTACCAATGGTTAAAAATATCGGTAAAACACGTTTTTAACCCCCTACGGAAAAAGAGGGATGTTATAAGTTTGACGTGTGTTGCTGTGTATATGTGTCTGTGGCATCATAGCTCCTAAACGGATGAACCGATTTTGATTCAGTTTTTTTTTTGTTTGAAAGGTGATTTTGTCGAGAGTGTTCTTAGCTATGTTTGTATAAAATCGGTTCAGCCGTTCAAAAGTTATGGGCGTTTTACTGTTTGAATCGGGGTCTTTTCGCAAGATAAATGTGTCGAGGGTTTTTTAAATTTAGAAATTTTACTTGTTTGATACGTAGTGAACCTATGGTTAAATACGCTAACCAATGGTTTAAAATTTCGGTAAAAACGCGATTTTTTCATCAATTTGTTGACTAACAAATGGTCTTAACTCTCCAACTTACATGTAAAACCATTGAAAACCATGAAATTTAAACCATTGGTAAGCATAATATATAACCATTGATTGAGTTACTACGGATCAAAAAACTTGGCCTAAGTCAAACCGGGCCAAATATTCGCAAGTTATTGATCCATTACTGGTACCTAAGATAGACACGACCAATTAATTCTTATACCCATACTTACGCTATAGTATTCCCAGACATATAACATGGCGGACACTTTACCAAAAATTCAATATTCGAATTCAAGATGGCCAAATTGAATTGCAGTGCGTCTCTTCAAAATGTTCGAAAACAAAGAGACCTGTGCACAAGCAGATGTCTAGACAGATTTAAGCTCAAAGACCTTTCAAAATATTATTATTAGATCGGGTTCAGAGTTCGTTGTTTAGATGCAGACGAAAATAAGACTTTCCATAAGCTTTACGAGAGCTTTTTGTTGATTTTGGTCTCAGTTGGCGCCTAAACTATACTATATAGAATAGTTATGGATAATGCAACAAATTAGCGAAAGCATTGATCGCTTTTGTATCTTTGATTGGCTAACTGTAACTTGTGAAAAGCTCAGTGTTGAGAACAAAGAAATCTTTTTTATTTCGGACAAATAAAACTATGCACTTAAGTTAATATCATTGAACCCAAGTAGTTATCGCAAAGCTTTGTTTTAATACTTCTTCGCTTTGCAAATCTTTCAAGATTGCCTATCAAGTGGTTTAGAAAATCGGGCAAATCTGCGACTTGAAATGTCTTATAAAGGGAGCTAAATAATATTAGATATCCAGAATTAGAGATAAATATGCAAAACGTCCCTAAATTTTAAACTTAGGAAATCTATTTCGCATTTCGGAAATGCAAGAGGGTTGTTCTATAAATAGACTGAGACTGATACAAAGAGACTGATATTAAGGGCTGTAAAAACCTTTCAAACCTCACTAAACTACAAGAAATTTAAACATTAAAAATAAAATACTCATCTTTTAAAGGTGATGAAATAGGGTTCCGTGGTCACAAGGGACTCCAACAGGTAAGCCAAGCCAAGCCTCCGCGCCGAACTGCTAATTCGGACTCTAGAGCCTAATTATGAACTAGATTGATAACCTGAACATCCGTCACGTAAACAAAAATATTTGCAACCTGAATCAGGAACCGAGGCTTTTAAGACAGGAAAGGTACGAGTATACTGTGATCTTGTTTTCAGTCATCTTTGATCGTGGAAAAGTACATTTACGGACATACAAAGTACATAGATTTAAGAACTTCGTGGGCGATAATAAGTTCACACTTCAAATACCTTTTAAAATCCCATCCATATCGACGAGAACTAAACATAGGTACTTACAATTCAAACAATTTTAAATATACAGTGAAAATAAAGATAATACACGAGGGTGAGCTTGCTCATCAACCGCAACGGCCGCAAGAAACAGTTCCATATATTATTCAAAACGGCGCTTATTTATACCAAAAAACTGCAAAAAAAATATATGTACCATCTGTAAAATCTGCTTTTAATCTCGTGCATAATCGAACGCAGAATTTTTGACAACTTTTCCCTATCTCTCGTAGCTTTGGTCATGATTATAAAATCATCATCTGAACAGGATGAGTCATGTAAAAATGTGAGTTGTTCTGCTGGTTTTCCCCATAGAACATACGAATTGCTACTGTGTGGTCAGTGACCGATCTAGGGCTTTTTTTACATTGCGACAGGTATGACGCATACTATAAAAAAGAAAACTTAAACATAAATGGGAAAAGTATACGACACAACAGCGCAAAATGGCCATCACTCAGCATAATGCCTGGACTCACGTGCGAGACCGCCGCAGCGCTGGTCTTCAGCGATAGCGGGTGCGGACTAGATGATGCCGGACCGGAACGTTTCAATAAAATAGTAGTAATTCAACCTCGTATAATCTATACCTAACACATATCTCAAAATCTCTCAATGAGGTGACATTTCATAACTGTCCACATTTAACCTTTAAACAAAAATATACTACACCTACTACATTTTATGGCGTGCAAGAAACATTCAAACTTAGGGTGGTTAAGAACCCCAGGGATGTACCCTAACAGGCGTCGCACAGAGGGGATTCCGGGGTGGTCTTTTGAGAAGTCAAAGGGTGATCACCATCAACACATGGCAGGAGGCCACGTGCTAATGGTGATCACCGGGATATTTTAATGACGTAGAAGTCTCAAACTCTCTAGTCTTTTCCCCAAGAGTCAAGGCGGTTTTTGAAGGTTTCCCCATTACGAGCTGGTAAATAATATTTTGTATGAGGCACATGAAATATATCAACCGTTGATCCGACTCGGCTGGGCAGCGTTCGGGCAGTTGAGCGTGATCGCTCATAATGGACCTCATCAGAAGTCTTAAAGTCGACCAAAGAGCGATGGAGAGGGCTATACTCGGAGTTGCATTGCGTGATCGAATCAGAAATGAAGACCATCCCCAAGAGAACTAGGGTTACCGGCATAGCCCGAAGAATTGCCAAACTTAAGTGGCAGTGATCATGGCTGAGACCATGGAGAGCCTCAGTAAAATGCTCGATGACCTTAGTAGAGCTGCCGAAAGAGTGGGTCTTAAAATGAACATGGACAAAACCAGGGTCATGGTGAACGCCCATGTAACACCCACTCCTATCAAGATCGGAGACTCTACACTTGAAGTTGTAGACGATTATGTTTACCTGGGACAAACGGTCCAGTTGGGTAGGTCCAACTTCGAGAAAGAGGTCAACCGTCGAATCCGACTCGGCTGGGCGGCGTTCGGGAAGTTGCGTGGTATCTTCCTGACCTGGTTAAGGTTGCGGGAAGGCGCTGGATGCGAGACGCACGGGATCGGTCAATGTGGCGACGCCTGGGGGAGGCCTATGTCCAGCAGTGGACTTCTTTCGGCTGAAATGATGATGATGAAGTGGCAGTGGGCAGAGCACATTACTCGCAGAACGTATAGCCGTAGGGGCCGAAAAGTTATGCAGTGGCAACCGCGTACCGGAAGACGTAGATTGGGAAGGCCGCCCCTCAAGTTGGAGCGATAAGCTGGTCAAGGCTGTGAGAATCCGGTGGATGCAAAACACACAGGACCGATCAGTGTGGCGACGCTTGGGGGAGGACTATGTCCAGCAGTGGACGTCTTTCGGCTGAAATGATAATGATGATGATAAGGCACATAATATGTATAATATAGTCCTCTTCAGCGTACCCGGTGACAGCGACCAGGCACAGGGCAAGTTTATTTGGAGTTAAGAATACTTTTAACCCTACTTTCATACCAGAGTTTGACAAGTTTTAAACTAAAGAGGAGTATAAGGCTCGCGTTTGACCACGCCTGATGGTAAGCGATGATGTGGTCGACGATGAAGCACGCTTTCCTAGAAGTAACCTATTCACTCTTGACTTAAAGACCCCAAGGTTGAAGCTATCAGGGAAAAAAGACTCTGGCAGGGAATTCCACTTCCTTAGCTGTGAGCACAATAAAAGTATTAGCAAAACGCTTTGTGCGTATGGGTGGACAAAATGAGTGCATTTCAAAGAAAAGATCTGAATTATAAATATTGGTGGCGCCTAACACCAAATACTTGGGCGAAAATATTAAATTGTTTGCGTTTATCCCAGACGCAGGGCGGCTGGTTTAATTAAATAGTGGACTGTATGAAGCGGGGGTGAAAAAATACGTGGGTCTGACCTTGCAAAATACGACATTAATTAAATAATACGTATATTTTACTAACATTGGTATTTGTTAGTAAAATATACGTATTAATAAACATTATCATCAAATATGAAGTTCATAGATCAATGGGAAGTTAGAATTTTTTTCAGAACAAAATTAAGAAAAAAAAGCCGACTTTCAACAAGATGCTTATACTGGGAAAATTTGAAGACTGTAGGTCCAACCGTTTGGCTGCGAAACCTGTGTGGCAGACGACGGACAGAAGGACAGACAGACTGACACGTGAGTATTTTTTTTAAATATTCTATAGGCTCGCGCCTGACCACAATCTCACCAGATGGTAAGCGATGATGTGGTCGAAAAGTAAGTGACAAAGCAAAAGGGCTCCGTTTGGACCCTTCGTATACGGAAGCCTAAAAAGGGGGTAAGTCTTATTCTCTTACTAGTTTTTTAATGACTGGCAAATCCAAACTTACTATCCCCCGAATTCTGAATATGAAATGGCGTATTTTTCATACTCTACTTTTCCCTGTAAACTTGTCACACCTTGGCATTGAAGAAGTTGGGGATCTGAGATCGATTAATCGAAGAATCGATTTTTGGAGTCAAAAAGATCGATTTTTTAAATCGATATGTAGTACTGAATAGATTCAGTGAATCGATACATCACCCTTGAAAATCGACATTCGATTTTATTTTATTTTTTGGTATAAATATGTATAATTTTTATGTAGTGTTTGTTGCGGAATAATAACTAATTGAGACTAGGTAAGTAAAGCTCTTCTTATTTTTTACTTTGATGCTATTATTTTCAGTTTGTTCTGTTAGTTGTGATCATTAAATCTAACCATGTATGTAAGTCATTTAAATTTACGTTTAGATACTAATTATCACTAATGGGCATTGAAATAACTACTAAGTAATATGTCGATTTTAATATGGTAATAAAAATATTTTTATCATCGAATAACCTAATTTTACTGATAAGAGATCGTTAAATTATAATATGTATCTTGTTTCTAATAAAATAGATTTTTATTACATTATAAACAAAAACTTGAAAAAAAGATCGATTATTCAGAAATCGATCTTATAGGCCTCGATTTTTTTGTGAATCGATTCATTAGGTCACGATTCGAATTGAAGTAGAGTTTTACACTTTTCTAACCCCAAATTCTCAATTCTGAACCGATTCTTATCGAAAGCTTTTTGATAAATGGCAAATTCAAACTTACTAGGACGTTCTTCTTATGAGGCACAAAAGAACACGTCCTAACAAAAACTAATGATGAACGCAACAAGTAACAGTCAAAAAAACCAAGAGTTCGTTAGGCCAGGCCAGGACCGGGTTTAGCTCGCCAGATTCTCGCCCTTATAACGTCAGCAATAAGGTAGTCCATTGGGAGCTTTTGCAAGGGCATGTCGTCTTTGGTAAACAATCAACCTTGAGCTGGTCCAGGTTAGTACGGGGCTTAGAATGAGAGGCCAGCGTATGCTGGTTTTGTTGCCACAGACTTTGTGGGGCTATTAGGATGATAGTTTTTATAGATATGTTTAATTTCAGGGGCAGCGAGCCCAGAAAATGAATTTGTATTTTTTTACTTTTTATTTAAATTCTCTGATTTTAGCAAGTTATAATACGTGTTTGCAGTAAATTGGTTGGTATGAATTGTCGCAATTAACCGCTGATTCATTCCTAAATAAATATTAATTTGTATTTTTATCTTGTTAAAACACTGTGTTTTTAACAAGTTAATATATACATATTTGCAGCATGGAAACAACTTATTTCTTCAGTAATGAAATAAGTACCTAACTAATTGTGTAAGCAGCACAGACATACATCTAAATAGTGTCTGTGGTAAGCAGCCATTGTTCTCGACAAAAAAAAATTGAATTAATCATCACAAATTAAAACAAATGGAATCATTATCATAATCATTGTATTACCTATAGAAATAAGACGCGCTCAAACACTGCCAACATTTAAGAAAATGGTAAAGGAGCATTACCTTTCACTATAATTTTATTTTATTTTTTTCCTTTCTCGGTCATATATTCAATATTTATTAGTATATTAGATATGTTGTATAGTATTTACGTATTTTATGTTATTATGTATAAGTAAGTTATATTGTACACTGACAGCCCTCAATTCTTCACCTATCGTTTAGTCCATCCAAAGGTTGTCTGTAAGAGATTGCCCTGTGCGATAAGACCGCCCATTGTACACTTTGTTAGAAAATATTTGTTCTGTATGTATTTTTTTTTTTTTTTTGTGGTGTACAATAAAGAATATAAAAAAAAAAAAAAAAAAAAAAAAAAAAAAATCAGTACTTATTCTATGTGTATAAAAATAATAAGCAAGAATTTAAAAAAAACTCAAGTAACTTTATGTAACACTAAAACTCTCAATAAATTATGAACTCCAAATTACCTAAGGGAATATTGATCGGTACCTAGACTAGACTAGCTAGCAGCGAGCCCCTGAAATGCCTGAAATTAAATATATCTAGGTACACTTCTCATCAAAAAAATCGAAACACCTTGCAAGTTTATGTTTTGTAAGGATTATCAGAAAAAGGGGAAAAATTAGATTATAAATGTCAAGTGTCGTTTAAAGGTGAACGCGCACCTGTCCGCACCGCACTCGCCGCACGCGCCGCAGTCATCGCATTTTCTCAAGGCCCCGCGATATCCGCGCCGCAATTCTTTATACAACAGAATTGTTCAATAAATAACGGCAAATCATTCGGAATTGCTGCAATCGCATGTCTGTTTATTGTATATACCATTTCATAACATAACATCACGCCAGTACGCACTAAAGGGGTACGTAGATCTCTCATTTCACTGGTTATGTTCAAGTTTCATGTTATTCGGGTGATCTATTCTGGCGTTATAGGTACCTTACTAAACAACTTGCCTATTTAATTTAGGTAGGTACAACTAAAAAGGGAAAAATAAAAACTTTTTTGCAAAAAAAGACTACCGACTTCCAAATAAAAAACTACAAAGTGAAAAATAATTTTATTTTTGGAAGTCGGTGTCCATATCGCAAAAAAATGGGCAAAAAGAAAGACACCGACTTCCAAAAATAAAATTATTTTTCACTTTGTAGTTTTTTATTTGGAAGTCAGTAATATTATTTTGCAAAAAGTTTTTTATACCCTGTATGGAGTATGAAAGTAAATTGATAAAACAACACACGTAAATGAAAAAAAAAGCTAAGAAAAGTTTATTCAATAACTTGTATTCCTTCCCCGAGCTCTTATTACTGCTTCCATACGGTTCTTCATCGATCGGATGAGAGTCACGATTAAATGTTGTGGCATTCCATTCCATTCCTTTTTATCCGACTTGAACGAGCACATAGAGCTGTTCTGAAGGTTCTGTTCTCTCGACCGCTAAGATATCCCACAGTACAACTATATGCGGAATCGAATGTTTTAACTGTCAGGCAGCTGTATGTCCTTCAGTCAATGCTCCGTAAGCACCATTCTCGTCCGTCCTCAGAGCCAACAGGCAGAATTAAATACACGGTTTTCCTCAGGAGTCGCATAGAACTTCGTTCACCAGCACGAAACTTTACAACTAGCTTAATAAATTGCTAAAAATTTACCCCGATACTAAATATCAGGTCAAATCTAAGTTACTGGCATATCTTCTAAAACTAACTTATCGCAATACTGAGGATCTTGTTTCGGGAAATTTTGTTTAATAAATGGATAGCGGAGGTTTATTATAAAAGTTAAATTACATATTATATTATCGCATAAGCTCAAACACTCACTCATACTTACACTCACAGTGACACACACTCTTTCTCAAACATACACAGTATATACACACTTTTAAACACACACACACACACACACATAATCTCCAGACAAATACACTACTGTATGTAAGTAGTGTATTTGTCTACACTTTCATTTAATGTTTTTTTATTATTATTTTGTTTCTCTTGAACTGGCCCTAATGGAATATTGTGTATAAAGTGTGTCCTATTTTTCTGTAAGCATATCACTCTGAAGGGACACTGACTTCTACGATACAGGTACTTAAACCTAGTTTAGAAGTCAGGGTTTTTCACTCTGGAGCACTAGCTTAAGCAATCTTTAGATCAAAACAATGTAATGCATTTATGGAGAAATAAAGATTATTATTATTATTCCCATATCGCGAAAATTGGTACCTACAAAAGACAGACTCCCAAAAATATAGTTATTTTTCACTTTGTTGTTTTTTATTTGGAAGTCGGTTATAGTATTTTTTTTGCACAGTTTTTTTTAAACGGAGTTTACATATATTCGCAAGCTAGCTGCTTAAAACCAGATGTATCCTCCTGCTGCACAGTATGATTTTCTTCTTGTTTACGTATTTTTAGTTGAGTCGTGTTTATTGATTTTATGAATTAGTTATTTTTATTTATATTATTTTAGATTACATTTTTATTTCGAATTAGGTACAATTAAACATTTAAGTGTTATATATTTTTGAAATCACCTCTTAAAACCCTTTATTTAGATCTTTGTCAAAAAAATTGAATCACCACAATATGGCGCCCAAAAGCCGCCATTTTTCTATCTTCCAATTTTAATGTAGCCAGTGACAATTGCAAGGTTAAGGCGAATCGATTCACATAAGAATCATTAAAATCAGCCAACGCGTTTGGTGTCTCGAACACCACATAGGAACAAACATAAATACATAAGACTTATAAACATATTACCTTCCTTCGGCAGTTTGGTAAAAATTACAAGAGAGCCAATAAAAGCAATAGGCCAAAGCTTTAGTACATAATCATATTTTTTGTCAGGTAATATATATCTGTCTAGCCTTTTCCCAACTATATTTGGGTCGGCTTCCAGTCTAACCGTATTCAGCTGAGTACCAGTGTTTTACATGGGGCGACTGCCTATCTGACCTCCACAACCCAGTAACTGGGTAACACGATACTACTCTTGACTAGACTGGTGTCAGATCTCAAGCTTCTGACTACTCGTAACTACTGTCAAAGATCGTCAAATGACAGCCGGGACCAACGGCTGAACGTGCTTTCCGAGGCACGGAGGAAACTAGGTATGTTGAAAATGGTCACCCATCCACGGACCGACCTCGTCAAGCGTTGCTTAACCTTGAAAATCGACCCGTGCGGCTGTTATTATTTAGCCACGAGCTCCTCCTTTTGTTAGGTAATGTAAATAATAAATGACTCACAATCAGCACTGACTCATGATTGTAATAAAAACAAGTTTGGTGCTACAGTTATCTCATGAATGGTGAGAACTTATTAGCATGTTCACACACGCTGTTTTTGCTCTTGATTATTTTCGCTTTTTAGTACAGTCTACATAAAAAAATAGAGATCAAAGTTCAACATTTTAAAATTGTTTAACGAATAAAATTCTGTTTTGTTTTCTCGTAAATTGTATTTAGCCTTATTTGTTAAAATCTCGACACTGATTAATGATTGCTAGGGGGCAAATCCACTACCGGCTTGGGGCCTTTACTGGCCACTTTGGAACCAACGAAATGCTCATGAAGATGGGTCTAACCGCGACACCCATGTGCAGGCTGTGTGGGGAACATACGGAACGCATGGAGCACCTTCTGTGCACATGCGATGCACTGGCTGGTAAGCGAATGAGTCTCCTAGGGGTTGGATATCCAAAACCAGAAGACTATAGGCTCATATCTCCTAGTCTCGTTATAAAACTCATGAAAAGAGTTTTCAACGAGATTGGGGAGGAGTAGGTTATCTGGGGGACCACAGTAGATCCCAATGGGTCGAAGTGACCGAGTTATTTCTCAGCCCCTCCACGAGATAAGATAACGATTGCTAAGCACATGACATGGTGACCCAGTGGCTATAAAGACCTCGCCTCTCGTGGAGTAGGTACTAATGTGACTTTTTAAATTTATATATACTTTCTAAGTTTATCTTAGACATCGCCGACAACAGTGAAGGAAAACATCGTGAGGAAACCAGCAGCATTATTGCGTAATGAATCATAGACATACTAAATAATATGGACTGGAAATACCTACGAAAAAAACGTGCCTACCTAAACCTCAAAATGTCTCATAAAATGGCCGCCGATTCAAAGGTTGTGTCAATCAAGCAACACACACACACTCACAAATCTCAATAATACAATATGTAAACAACCATTTGACAGCAGGACTACCACGAACACAACCACAAAATTCGTCACATAAAATGGCGAATATGGCACGTACCTACAACCGTCACTACCTACGTCATAACAAAATGTTGCCATAATGAGCAACAACTGAAATATTGTTGTCTCTTTCATCAAATACGATTACTACATTAGAAAGAATGAAACAAAACGATGTTTCACATTCTGTATCGTATTTCACTCATATTTGTATAAGCTAATGTATGTATAGAACATCGCGGCGCCTCCATATATTTCCTATCTCAAGGTAATGAATTCGGCAAGGCAAAAGGCAAAGAGTATGAGAAATCGACCAATCACATGCGAGATGAAAAACGCGATGTGGATTTCTGTCTATGTGATTGGTCGATTTTTCATACTCTTTGCCTTTCTGAATTCATTACGCAATAAGGCTTGCAATCGTCAACCCGCCTTGAGCAAGCTGATCTGATTAATGCTCGTGCGTTCTATAAATTAAAATAAATAATCAGCTAATCAGTTTTTTTTTTTCATTAGTTGAGTAGGTATTACTTAATTAAATATCTGCTCCATAGGGATGTTTACGTTCTCTCGCCCAGGATACAAATTTAATTATCTCTGCCACGCAACTGATAATGATTCATTTCGTAATACGAAATATTAATTTTGCGTAATATAATCATTTAGGTACTGAACTGGTAACGTTATTACTGTCCTTACTTCCATTATGTTGTTTTAGGTAACTTCAAAATGGAAGCAATGCTGTTTTTGTAGAAAGAACAAATGTGCTGTTATTTGAAATCTATACTAATACTAGTTGACCCGGCAAACTTTGTTTTGCCATAAAAACACCACACATTTATCTACCCTACCTACCCTACCCTACCCGACCCTACACTACCCTACCCTACCCTACCCTACACTACCCTATCCTACACTACTCTACCCAACACTACCCTACACTACCCTACCCTACACTACCCTACCCTACCCTACGCTACGCTACCCTACCCTACCTACCTACCTACACTACACTACTCTACCTACCTACCCTACCCTACCTACCTACCTACACTACACTACTCTACCTACCTACCCTATCTACCTACCCTACCCTACCCTACCTACCTACACTACTCTACCTACCTACCCTATCTACCTACCTACCCTACCTACCTACCCTACCCGACCCTACACTACCCTACCCTACCCTACCCTACACTACCCTACCCTACGCTACACTACCCTATCCTACACTACTCTACCCAACACTACCCTACACTACCCTACCCTACCCTACGCTACCCTACCCTACCCTACCTACCTACCTACCTACACTACACTACTCTACCCACCTACCCTATCCAACCAAACTTTTTTTTTTTTTTTTTTTGCTTTTAAACCTTCCCTGTATTCTGTCGAATATAACAAAAAAAGAATTATTCAAATCGGTCCAGCCGTTCTCGAGTTTTAGCGAGACTAACGAACAGCATTTGATTTTTATATATATACGTGGGACACTCAGAAAGTTTTGCGAAACTAAAAAAAATTGTTCTATACGTACATATATTTTTATTAAATCTTTTCAAAGTACTTTCCACCAGCCTCTATACAAAGATTCATGCGCCTAAACCAGTTTTCAAAACACTTTTTCCAGTCCGCCGCAGACACCTCGTTTACAGCCTGCTCGAACGCAGCCAGCGCATCTTCCGGCGACGAAAATTGTATCCCTTTGAGCTGATTTTTTATTTTTGGGAATAAAAAGAAGTCACACGGTGCTAGATCAGGGCTGTAAGGAGGGTGACCCAGGAGTTTGACTGGCGTGCTGTCCAGGAAGTCCCTCGTTTTGAGTGCGGTGTGCGCAGGTGCATTGTCGTGGTGGAGCAGTAGCCCGCGGAGCCCTGTGTTTGGTCGCTTGTTGCTTATAACAGAGAAAACTTCTGGCAAACATTTGGTAGTATACCATTCGGCATTAATGCTTCTTTGATCCCGTAAGGGAATTGATACCAAGTGGCCAGTCAAATTAAAAAAGCTAGCGATCAAAATCTTACCCCCGCTTCTAGATCGCTTCACTTTGGTAGGCGTTGGCTCATTTTGAAACACCCAAACAGTCGACTGGCGCTTGGTTTCTGGGTCGTATTGATAAATCCAGGACTCATCACCTGTAACGATGTCGTAAACACGCCGAGACGAGCCTGCTTCAAATTTGTTAAGCATATCACGGCACCATTCCACCCGGGCCTGCTTCTGAGCATCGGTGAGGTTGTGAGCGTGATACTATCCTCCTCACGCGAAGATGGCTGTGTAGAATCTCGTGAACGCTTCCCGATCCAATCTTCAATATGTGTTGAATCTCCTGATATGTAATTCGCCTATTGTCTTGGATTAAATTTTTCACTGCTAGCACGTTTTCTTCGGTAACAGCCGTCAAAGGGCGACCGCTTCTTTCGTCATCCCCCAAAGTTGGTCGACCGCGCTTGAATTCGTTATACCAACGATACACGGTTGCCTTGGAAGGGCCTTCATCCATGAATGCCATTTGAAGTCTATCGTACGATTCATCCGGTTTCAGGCGACACTTGAAATCGTATAAAATCATAGCTCTAAAATGTTCCCGGCGCAGATCCATATTTCAGTGAGACACAATACTTTGAATTAACTCGCAAAAAATGTGGAGGGAAATTTTGAAATTGGAACTTACTTATTTTTACTTATAAATAATCATATTTTCGAAAAACATTATAACTGGCCAGTCTCCCATATATAAAAACTTTTTTTCGCAATACTTTCTGAGGGGCCTGGTAGATTATTATAAAGAGGAAAGATTTGTATTTTTGTATGTTTGTATTTTTGCGTAACGAATAAACTTAAAAACTACTGGACCGATTTCAAAAATTATTTCACCGTTGGGAAGCTACATTATTCCCGGGTAACATAGGCAACTTTTTAGCCCTGTATTCCCACGGGAACGAGCACTACGCGGCTGAAACCACGAGGCGTCCGCTAGTCTACTATAATATTATAAAGAGGAAAGATTTTTTTGTTTGATTGTATGTTTGTTTGTTTGTACCGAATAGGCTCCAAAACTAATGAACTGATTTTAAAAATTATTTCATTTATGGAAAGCTACGTTGTTCCCGACTCGGGAATAACGTAGCTTTGCGCTGTCAACGCTGCTGCCCAATCTGGGGGGCCCGAGCTCCGCCTGTAGGCTCTACGTGCGTTCGATGGCCCTGTACGGGGCTCCGATCTGGTCGGCTGATCTGACGGCCGGCAGCATCGCTGTTCTGCGAAAGCCGCAGAGAGCGATGGCCGTCAGTATCGCACGATCTCCTACGAGGCGGCTTGCCAGATCCCCGCCCCGGGACCTGGAGGCGAAGGTACTCGCGTCACTGTATCGGTGGTGCGAGGAAGGGTGGGCTCGGGGCGAAGGGCCGATGCAGCGACATATGGAGTTGCGTCGGTCTCAGCTCCGCGTGGTCCTGGTGGCGGAAGGGCGGGACAGGCTTTTACGCCCTACCGCCGGACTCGTCACCATCGAGGCGGTCCGGCCAGTGCTCGAGCGCTGGCTCGGGAGGAGTGCCCTCCCTGTCGTTTCGGGTGACGAAGGTGCTCTCGGGGCACGGTTGTTTCGGAAAGTACCTGTGTCGCATAAACAGGTAGCCGGACACCCGGTGTCACCACTGCGTCGACTGCCGGGAGAACACGGCGAGGCAAACGCTGGCAGAGTGTGCCGCTTGGGACGAGCCACGCCGTGCCCTCATCTCTAAAGTAGGCAGTGACCTGTCGCTGCCGGCCGTAGTCAAGTCTATGGTCAGTAGCGAGGAGTCCTGGGACGCGGTGGTATCCTTCTGCTAAACAGTCCTCTCGCAGAAGGTGGCTGCGGAGAGGGAGACGGAGATTTCATCCGCTCACCCGATCCGCAGCAGACGCGCCGGGCGTTCCAGCCCCCCTAAATTGGTCCAGGGGCGATGGACTCGGGGACGTCCGTCGCCCCCCACACATCAGGAACCGAGGTGGCGGCGCGTAGTGCTCCACGCGCGCCCCTCTTAGACGTCGACCCCCAAACCGAGATTGAGGCCCGTGGAGGCAGGCCAGCACTAGCCGGGGGTTGCGGAAGTATCGCTGTTCCCGCGACCCCCAGCGTAGGTGTGAGATGGAACACCGGGGTGGTTTTTAGGTATGAGTCTGACAGACCCCTCCACCCTCCCTAGGGCGGAGGACATCCAATGACGATTTTCCAACCCGGAAAAAAAAATGGGCGGTACACAAGACTAACATTTCGATACTGCAGGTGCTCAAAGTTCCCTCCCGGTGGGTTCCCGCATTCGATCGAGGCGGGGGGACTTAGTAACCATGGCTTAGTCACCCACGCACGGTTAATCGAAAAGGAACCCGAGGAGGGGCCGCTCGTCAGGGCTTTTGCCGATTAAGCCGACGACATAGCGGCCAACTAGTAGGTTACGTTGCTGCTTGGCAACAGGCGACATCGCAACTGAGGCGGGCCGCGCTATTAAAAAATGTATTTATTGCTTTTCGAAGTATTCTCCGCGAAATTTGACACATTTTTCCATACGATGGAACCAATCATTGAAGCAACCATTCCATTCGGAAGTTGAGGTCTCCAAAATGGCCGTTTTGTAGACGTCCACAGCTTCTACAGGTGATGAAAATCTCTGACCACGCAATTTATTCTTTATTTTAGGGAAAGTATAGAAATCATTAGGGCATAGGTCGGGGCTGTACGGCGGATGGTCTAATAATTCTATGTTTTCTTGCTTTAAAAACTCTTTTGTTCTGTGCGCGGTGTGAGAACTCGCATTGTCGTGATGGAGGATGATGCGGCGGTTGCAGTTCTCTTTACGGAGTTCAAAAACGACCTGTGGTAAACAAATGCTAGCATACCATTCTGCATTAACCGTTCTTTGTCCCTCAAGAGGAATAGTCGCAACTTGGCCGGTTTTGGAGACAAACGTGGCCACCATTTTATTTGCAACACTCCATGAAAGAACAATTTTTGTTGGCTTTAACTCATTTTCGAACACCCAAACTTGTGACCGGTTTTTTTGTTTCGTGTTCGTACGCGTATATCCAGGATTCTTCACCTGATACGATGTTGTATACAGCATTTGAGGATCCTGCGTGGAATCTTTCGAGAGTTCTGACGCACCAAGTAACGCGAGCCGCTTTTTGCTCTTCACAGAGCGAATGCGGTATCCATCGGGCAAACAACTTTTTTACACCTTATTGTTCATGCAAGATTATTTGTATTTGACTCATGCCAATGTCTAAAGTTGCCTGAATTTCGCGGTAAGTCACATGTCGATCTTCCTGAATCAGCTTACGCACAGCATCAACGTTTTCTTGGGTGACTGCAGTTTTTGGACGACCTTGACGGGGATCATCACTGAGCTTGACACGTCCACGTTGAAATTCAGCAAACCAGCGATAAATTGTGGTTTTGGATGGGGCTTCATCACCAAATGCAGAAATCAGCCGGTCAACACACTGTTTTTGTGTTGAACCACTTCGAAAGTCATAATAAATCATCACTCTTGAAATTTTTCGAGTCAATTCCATTTTCTCAACGACTAAATAAGTTCAATTGACAAAACCTTGTGAAAAGACCGAGAATCTTTTTTTAAATATATAAATGGTATTCGATTTTTAAAACCAAGGAGTTTTCAATTAAAAAGATTTTAATATGACAGAAACAGTGGAAATATTCCATTCCCGATACTTTTAGTGCAGCCCTCGTACATATAAGATAAAGATAACATAGCAGTTCTTTGACCTTCTGACCATACGCTGAAGCGGTGTCGTTGGAGTCATGGCACAGAAAGGAACGTATACTTTTACTAAGGTGCTGCGTCTTTTGTGAGTGCGTACATTTACACAAACTAGAAAATGTAGGTACTCGCCGTTTTTTACCCGACTGCCTCAAAATGAGGGTAGTGTTTTTACGTTTATTTTGGAGTCTGTCATACCAAAAAATTACGACACAATATTATCTTACAAAAAATGTATAACTTTTGAACGGCTGAAACGATTTTAAAAGCTTTTTATTAACTTCTACAGGTCATCGGTCAACTTGGTGAAAGGCCTTCCAACGCAACGTCTTCCAGTTCGCGGTCGCCACTCCAGAACTTTTCAGCCACAACGGCCATCCGTTCTGCGAGCAATGAGCCCTGCCCACTTAAGTTTGGTAATTCTTTAGGCTATGTCGGTAAGCCTGGTTCTCTTGCGGATCTCTACATTTCTGATGCGTGGAAGTTACGGGGATCCGCTGGATGCAGGACGCACGGGACCGGTCAATGTGGCGACGCTTGGGGGAGGCCTATGTCCAGCAGTGGACGTCTTTCGGCTGATATGATTATATTAACTTGCTTGCTTTCGTATTTGTGTCCGGCAACTAGTAATCGATTTTTCAAGCACTTCCTGGCATCCAATTAAGCTGTAACTTGGTGTACTTATGTAACTTTAGGAGTTGGACTCATGATGGAGCCGGAAGGTGGGCATAGCAACTCCTCAACCAGACAAGATAGCACCTTCGTGTTTGGGCTCATTGGATGTGTTTTGACAAGTGCTATTATTACACTTAGTAGATTAGCTACAACCTAGGGGTTTTTAAGTCAAGAGTGAATGGGTTACTTCTAGGCAAGCGTGCTTCATCGTCGACCACATCATCGCTTACCATCAGGTGAGATACTGATCAAGCGCGAGCCTATTCTAAATAAAATAAAATAAAAAAGGTAAAGCTTTTTTAAATTGAATAAGTAATTATCAAACATAGCTGACACTCTCGAATAATCTCGGTAAAGTCACCTTTCAAACAAAAAAACTAAATCAAAATAGATTCATCAAAATCAAAATCATTTTTAGGGTTCCGTAGACAAATGGCAAAAAACGGAACCCTTATAGATTCGTCATGTCTGTCTGTCTGTCTGTCCGTATGTTACAGTCACTTTTTTCCATAACTATAAGAACTATGCTGCTGAAACTTGGTAAGTAGATGTATTCTGTGAACCGCATTAAGATTTTCACACAAAAATAGAAAAAAACAATAAATTTTAGGGGTTCCCATACTTGAAACTGAAACTAAAATTTTTTTTTTCATCAAACCCATCAATCATACGTGTGGGGTGGGGTATCTATGGATAGGTCTTCAAAAAGATATTGAGGTTTCTGATATCATTTTTTTCTAAACTGAATAGTTTGCGCGAGAGACACTTCCAAAGTGGTAAAATGTGTCCCTCCCCCTGTAACTTCTAAAATAAGAGAATGATAAAACTAAAGAAAATATGTGAACCATGTAAACTTCCACCGAAAATTGGTCTGAACGAGATCTAGTCAGTAGTTTTTTTTTAATACGTCATGAATCGTAAACCGCAATTTACCTAGTACGGAACCCTTCGTGCGCGAGGCCGACTCGCACTTGGCTGGTTTTTTTTATTTCACATAGGCCTACATGGGCATTTATAAAACGTCGACAAAAGGTGCACGGTTCGGGTTGGTCGTTTCCTATGGAGAAGAACCGGCAAGAAACTCCATGGTTACTCTTTTAAAAAATGGTCTGGTTTTACAATATTTCCATGTTACAGCATTGGTACTTAGATATGGGGGGACAACGTAGGCCCAACAATAAGTCGTAAGAAAAACAAATAAAAGATTATATATTTGGTTTAACAAAAGAAAATAAAACCAGAATCATCCGTTTAGGAGTCATGATACCACAGACAAATTCACTGATACATTCGTCAAATGACCCCTTTTTCGTCGGGTATTAAAAAGATGTAAGTATAAATATATTTATTACCAATTTTTTTTTTGTATGTACCTGCGGTTTTCAACCCGACTTCTCCAGAAGGAGAGTAATTTTCTTTTTTTAATTTTTGTTATTTGTCAATCTAAGAACAAAGCAAACCAATAAATTCCAACGCACAGCAGAGATATTATACCGTGTTTATAGCATGGCTATAGGTGCCTCTGCCTAACCCCAAGTGTAATACAGGCGTGATGTTATGTGGTTATCAAAGTAGGTACTTACAATTTATTACGAGGAGCATACCGACTTAGATTAGTTCATTGTTGCAAATAACGAGGCTCATTGAAACGGCTCGTTGTTTGCAACAATTAATTGTCCCAAAACATTTACCCTCTTACTAATAAACACAGAATAAAGTTATACCAAGTATAAACCTATGAAAATGTATGGTTATTCCTTTGTTATACCTGGTAAAACTTTATTCCTTTTTTTAGTAGCATATATTGTCCCACTGCTGGGCAAAGGCCCTCCCGCGACCTTCTTTGAATACTGCCATCTCATCTTATCTTGTAACGAAATGCACCTAAACGTGTCGCGTCCTTGAAACTGGTATCAATTCTCGTTCAAATATTGAATTGCCGCCAGAGAAGTTTCACTTCAATGAATTAGGTAGGTATTATCTTATTTGGTTTACTTACTTTATCATAAAACGGGCAAAGGCCAATTACATACATCTTCAATAAAGATTGCACGTCCCGTCTCGCTTCCTACACGCAATTCGTCCCAGACTGTCTGAAGTACTAACAAAGCTGACTTAAGTCGGTACCCTGACCAAAAAATCGGCATGAGATATGAGCATTCCTATTGGCCTAGCGGCACTGGTGGCGCATGAATTACAGTAGTGAATACGCCCAGATTTTAGAATAAAATCGTTATAAAATCGAATTTTGGCCTTTTGAAAAAAAAAAAAACTACAAAAATGTTCGTTATTAAATTGTCTATCCATTAGTGTTAGTACAAAAAATAATTAATGAACACTTTATGAGGAGATGCATAATATCAATAATTATTTCTCATTTTTATGTTTTTTTAGACGGAGATTAGTGAAATATATACAACATTTAAAAAAAACTAAATCTACCATTTTAGAATCAATATTATGTAGAAATTTAATGTATTTTTATTAATTGATATTTCTTTTTAAATAACGAGTAGATAGCTCCTAAAAACAGCACAAAAAACGGCTTGCGCGGCGTTTTGCTCGGGGTACCGCCTTAATTCTAGTGTCCGACCGAAGGCTTCGGTTATTTCGGTAAAAAATACCACCTTCACTCAAACTTCGCTTCAGTCAAAATGGGCCGAAGTTTTTCCGAAGTTGAACAAAAACATTATAATTTCAAAGTGTTAATATTTTTGGCAAGTTGCAAAGGTAATTCTTATCATCTCCATAAGTTGATTGATTGATTCTATGCTGTCAACTTTTAAAAATCGTTACTTATTTCATCTACTGTTAGATAATCTTGAACTGAGTTTCTTAGGCCCAGTAATTTGATCCGCTAACCAATGGTGCCAAATTTCGGCATAAGCGTTTTTCATCAATTGTTAGTCTATCAAATGGTCAAATATTTAACTCTCCAACCTATTTAACCATTTGTGGGGTTGGGTAAAAACTGCATGGGCCTTAGAGTTGTTAGATCTTCAGCATGAGCTTCGGCTGAAGATTGTTGCGATTTCGACTTCAGTTTCGACCAGAAATCGACCTTCACTACGACAAAGTAACGCTTTATTTTTTTTATTTTTTTTTTCTATTAAAATAAAAAAAAATGACTCGGTACACTCTTCCGTTGTTGGTGAATTAAGTAAGTGAGAACCATGTTCCTATTTATCTAGTAAAGGAATTTACCAGATAGAGCTTGTAATTCTATATACCTTTATGTAGTATAGTAGTGCTGGGTGCATCGTCCTCATGTATATGAATGTATTAATGTATGTACTAATGTAAATAATGTAAAAAACTTTTTTTTGAAATGGTAAGTATGGATTTTCTTGTGCGTTCTTCTCCATAACAAGCAACTTTTCCGAATGCACGGTAAAATCAATTTTTATTACTTGTAAATTTTAACGTTCAAAAGTGCCGCATAATGGCCTACTTGAAATAAACACTTAACTTTGACTTGAACTTGACTTTTCATTCAGACACAACATGGTCAAGATAATTGTGCACCTCACCGGAATGCAACTCCACCCCCGCCTACCCGCGCCCCGTGGTCGCCTCGTGCGCCAATAGCAAGAGTCGAACGTTAGAGCACAGAATGAATGAGTGACGTGACAGTGCCAAATGCACAGTAAATTAAAACTTATTTCTAAACTTACCTCCTCGCTCGACTGCTTTCTCCACTCGACTTTGCATTCTTCTCTGCTACTGTGTAGTTAGTGATCCTGTCTTGTAACAGGCTGATGGTACTGCTGTCCGTGCTGAGTGAGGCTCCGGGGGGAGGCGGCGCAGGCCTAGATGTGCGGGCGGGAGGGGGCGGTGCTTCGTCATCTTGTATTCCTAAGGCTTGGAGCTCGTTGAGGAGGTCTGGGTCGTCATCGTCACCTAAAAGAAAGAGAAATATTAGCTCCATGTCATGATTCCTTTTTTCACGACTGCCGAAGGAGGGTAATGTGTTTATCAGTCTATGTAAGTATGTTCCTACGTGGCGTTCTAGAGACCAAACGCGTTGGCCGATTTTGATGATTGTTAGCCACATTAAAATTGGAAAATAGAACAGTGGCGAATTTTGGGCGCCATATTGTGGAGGACTCCTTTTTTTTCTTTCTGGGTTCCGAAGAAAAAAATAATAGAATAGAATACTCTTTATTATGTACACCCTCAGGTGTACACCATATAAGTTACAGAAAGTATAGATGAAGAAAACATTACACTGGGTGACACAATGGGCGGCCTTATCGCTAAAAGCGATCTTTTCAAGACAACCTTTGGATGGGTTTTAAAAATTAAAGGAAAGACAGTACTGTAGGTAAGTTTGGTGTACTATTTATATGGAAATAAATACATATATATACATAATATATAGACAAATATATACAGTAACAAGTATGGAACAAAACTAAGAAATAATAAAGGGTTTTAAGAGCTGATTTCAAAAATATATAATACTAGCTGACCCCCGCGGCTTCGCTCCCGTCAACTGGCTTCCTACCTACCATAACTACCCTACCCTACCTACCCTACGTTTTTAAGATGTATTCTGCTATTCGGGGCGGAGACAAATGTAATGAATCAAATACCATGAAAATTGGTCCAGCAGATCTCGAGATATAAGTGTTGTAACAAACCCGTCTTTGTTTTATATATATAGATAACATACAGTTTAAATGTACAAAATTCGAAAAAAATAACTAAGGAGTTCTAAATACTACAAAGTTAATTTAAAAAAAAACTGGTTTTGGTCAGTTAGCTCGCGCTCGCGAATATGTATCCTCCGACTGCACAGCATGATTTTCTTCTTGTTTACATCTTTTTAGTTCGCTTCTTAAGCAGCTGGATTTTTTGTTTTTTTTTTAATTAACAAAAAAAAAACCCAGTGGCTTGTGGGTGCGTGGGTTCAAATCCTGACAAGTACCAATGTGACTTTTTCAAATGCATATGTACAAGTTTATCTTGGACATCGCTGACAACGGTGAACTAAAACATCGTGAGGAAACCTGCAGCCTTATTGCGTTAGCGAATTCGACGAAAATTCGAAGGATTTGATCCCATCAATCGACAAATCACGTGCGAGATGAAAGACGCGTTGTGAATTTCCGTCCATGTAATTGGTCGATTGATGGGGTTAAAGCAGGGGTTCCCAAACTTATTTTGTCTACTGCCCACTTTGAGAATAAAATATAGCGCCCCCATTTTGGTTAAAACAAGATTGCCCGCTGTCTACTATCTACGAAAATTACCTATCTAGGAGTACTAATAACTGTTAAAATGCGAAAGTATGTCTGTTGCCTTTTTAGGGTTCCGTAGCCAAATGGCAAAAAACGGAACCCTTATAGATTCGTCATGTCTGTCTGTCTGTCTGTCTGTCTGTCTGTCTGTCTGTCTGTCTGTCCGTCCGTATGTCACAGCCACTTTATTCCGAAACTATAAGAACTATGCTGTTGAAACTTGGTGAGTAGATGTATTCTGTGAACCGCATTAAGATTTTCACACAAAAATAAAAATAAAACAAAAAATGTTGGGGGTTCCCATACTTGAAACTAAAACTAAAAATATTTTTTTTCATCAGACCCATACGTGTGGGGTATCTATGGATAGGTCTTCAAAAATGATATTGAGGTTTCTAATATAATTTTTTTATAAACTGAATAGTTTGCGCGAGAGACTCTGCCAAAGTGGTAAAATGTGTGTCCCCCCCCCTGTAACTTCTAAAATAATAGAATGATAACACTAAAAAAAATATATGATGTACATTACTATGTAAACTACCAGCGAAAATTGGTTTGAACGAGATCTAGTAAGTAGTTTTTTTTTTATACGTCATAAATCGTAAACCGCAAGTTACCAAGTACGGAACCCTTCGTGCGCGAGTCCGACTCGCACTTGGCCGGTTTTTATTTGTTTGTTTGTGTCTACTTTAATTTCGAAACGGAGCGACCGATTGACATGATTTTTATTTTATATTATATTCAATAAAACAGGACAGGTATATGAACTACGCGGAGAGAAATATCGAACCGAGTTTGAGCAATCTCTTAACTAACATGAGTTGATGTTCACAAGTTGTAGTTGAGAGTCGAGAGCTAATGCAGTCGGTGTCTAAGAGGCCTCCTAGCTAAATGAAATTACAAATCACCCCCAAGCCTCTACACAACGCCCTCATTTTTTTCTGGGTCTCTTACCGCCTCCCTTTAGTCCTGCAGCGCCCACAGGGGGGCTTTATCGCTCACTTTGGGAAAGGCTGGGTTAAAGCGTTCGCCTTGCTGAATTCACTTACGCAATACGCCTGCTGGTTTGCAGTTAATATAAGTCTGAAATCGCCAACCTACTTTGAGAAAGCTTGGTGATCAATGCTCGTGCCTTCTCTGTAGAAGAAGAGGCCTTTGCCTTGAAGTGGGACAGTTATAAGTTGGTATTATTATAAGGTGAACGTAAAAGTGAAAAAGCTCTTAGCGAGGCACACACTTGGTCTGTCAATGAAGTGTCCTACGACACTATAGGTTTGGGTTCACAAGGTAAATAAACAATGGCCTGGCTTGATATGGCAATTGACAGACATTATCATGATTGCTGGCTCGACTACGCATGTGTGGGTTATTATAATTTAAGTACTGAAAGCTAGACAGACGATTTTGATCTATGAATTAAAATGAGAATCATAATAAATTGGACAAGTGGCTCGTGAGTCATAATATATAAATATTCCCAGTAACAGACTGACATATAATGAGGTAAAATTTATTGTTTTGTTTGTATGTTAATGTTCAAAAGATAATACATGGACTAGATATTTTTTTAAAAAAAGGTCCTCACCACCCGAACCCGGAACGACTATTTGTAGGCCATACAAACAAATATTTTGTTTCTTGCGGGTATCGAATTATCGAACCCGCTACACGCAGCACCGCAGCCAATCGCCCACCCACTGCGCCCACCGTGCCGTGTTGATACTTTTACTTTTAAATTAGGTATATGCTGTTTTATTCGGAAAAAAATGCACGATTCCTGTGGGAAACGGAAGCGAAGTTGTAGGTAGAGGTAATCTGTCCCCCCCCGGTGGGTGCCCACATTGTCGAGGCAGGGGGGGCTCAGTAGCCGTGGCTTGGACACCCACGGTGAAGCGAAGAGTAACCTGAGGAGGGGCTGCTCGTTAGGACTTTTGCAGACAAGCCGAACACGTAGCGACCAACATGTAGGTTGTTATGCCGCTTGGGCGACGTCTCAACTGAGGCGGGCCGCAACGTCGTGTATCGGAGGCATCGCGGCTGAGGGTTGGAGGCCGCGGCGGGAGAGGAGTACCGTTATTGTCGGTCGCCACCGCCTATTGGTAGACGCGGTGGGACCGCAAGGGAAGGAGGAGTGTCGGTATAGCGTTGGCCGCTCTTCCTATCCCCTGCGGTCGAAAAGTAATAGTTTAGACCCGTCACAGGAGGACCAAGGGTGCTTAATACGGGTTCGTCTGGCACCCATGTTCTAGTTTGGTCCGTTGGGTGGTCACGCACTGCGCACTATATGCTCTAGTGCACCGGTGATAGGGGGTACTCCTCAGAGGAAGGTCCAGTGACGGACAGCCGCGGCGGGCTCGCGGTGAGTGCTAACGCGTACTCGTGTTTCCGCCATAAGCTGTGATAAGTGGCACAGGAGGACACCGTGTAGTTTTAGTGGGTTGAATTACCACGTAACTGCGCTATCCCCCCGTGGTAGCGCAGTATGCATGAGCATTAAACAAAGCAAAAAAAAAAGGTAATCTGTGACTAAAATCAGTTCAGAATCCAGATCAAAACTGCCGAAAAGTTTTAAAAGCTACGAGTACTTGGCGAGACACACCTCTCATCCGGTCATTGACGTACACTGGATTGGTTCGGGATTGCAAAGTACATAAACAAAGGGCCCTGCAAGTGCTTATTGACAGACATCATATTTTTTTTAAACAAACAAGCTTGATCCAAATCCGCAGGCTTATTAGATATTTTGCAAGTGTGAAACGTTTTTTGCGCACTAATTGCTCTTCAAAACAGAAGTTTTAGAGTATTTGGCAGTTTTTATTAAATAAGTGCATTTGACAAACAAACAGCGAGCGATTAACAAACGATTGTGTAGGACCTCCATACCTACACTGTAGGTAACTCCGACTTTTATGACATAAAGCGTTTAAATGCGCGATGATTGCTGGTTGCTGTTTCTTACGTACGTAATAAGCCTGTCGTTAACTTGGATTCATCATCGCCATTTCAGCCGAAAGACATCCACTGCTGGACATAGGCTTCCCCATATCGTTGAACACATCGATCAGAACATAACGTGGATTATTAAAATCTAATACCTTTAAATGAGCAATTCTTGTATATATCAATGTATATAATCTGAATCTCGGAAACGGCTCCAACGTTTTTATGAAATTTAGTATACAGGGGATTTCGGGGGCGATGAATCGATCTGGCTTGGTTTCATTTTAGGGTTCCGTAGCCAAATGGCAAAAAACGGAACCCTTATAGATTCGTCATGTCTGTATGTCTGTCCGTCCGTCCGTATGTCACAGCCACTTTTTTTCCGAAACTATAAGAACTATGCTGTTGAAACTTGGTAAGTAGATGTATTCTGTGAACCGCATTAAGATTTTCACACAAAAATAAAAATAAAACAAGAATTTTTGGGGGTTCCCATACTTGAAACTAAAACTAAAAATATTTTTTTTCATCAAACCCATACGTGTGGGGTATCTGCATAGGTATTCAAAAATGATATGGAGGTTTCTAATATATTTTTTTTCTAAATTGAATAGTTTGCGCGAGAGACTCTTCCAAAGTGGTAAAATGTGTGTCCCCCCCCCTGTAACTTCTAAAATAAGAGAATGATAAAACTGAAAAAAAGATATGATGTACATTAATATGTAAACTGCCAGCGAAAATTGGTTTTTATGTTTATTTTCGCGAAAACATTGTGAAGAGTATAAGTTTGAAACCGCCAACCCGCCTTGAGGACAAAGCGTGGTCATTAATGCTCGTGGCTTCTGTGTATGAGAAGAGGCTTTTGCCCTGCAGTGGGACAGTTACAGGCTGGTATCAGTCAGAGTCAACAAGTTAAATTTCAAAATTTAAAAACGCCCGACATATTTATCTTGCTATAACACCCCGATTCAAACAGTAAAACGACCATAACTTTTGAACGGCTTAACCGATTTGATTGAACACTCGACAAAATCACCTTTCAAACAAAAAAAACTAAATCAAAATCGGTTCATCCGTTAAGGCGCTATGATGCCACAGACAGACACACAGATACACAGCAACACACGTGAAACTTATAACACCCCTCTTTTTCCGGCGGGGGTTAAAGAACACTATCACAGAATAAATATACGAACAGTATGGAAACTATTTTTACTGTGACAGTATCCACGAATCAAAATGTGAATCACGTAAATTGGTTAAGTGTTTCTCGAGCTATAAATGGACAGACAGATATAGGTATTGCAATTTGTAATATAAATGGATGAGGTTATGAATTGCATCAGTTAATGCTAGCTATTGCACATGTCCAATTGCCATCCGTTCTTATGGCCCATTTCTCAAATAACATGTGGCAGATGCGTACCGTCCAATCCCAATTAAGCTTAGTGGCTTTCTGCAAAACCATACTGACTTTGGTTCTAACGCTCACTGATGTGTTCCTTACATAGTCCAAGAGACGAACCCTAAGCAAGATACTGTCAGGGGGTAGCTCAGGGAGCTCAAAAAATAAGCAGACAATACTTTGAACTTGTATTGAATGAACAACGTGCCTGCCTTAAAGCGGCTTCAACAGAAGTGATAAGCAAAGCTTAACAAAAACCTCTTCAATTTTTTCCTAGTGTTCTGATTTCAAACACCTTCCAAAACTAAATAGTTATCTGTTGCCAGTCTCATAATAGGCAAGGAGGTTTCCTCTAAATAGGTGAGGAGTCCTCACAATATTGAGCCTCATGGCTTGCGCTGGGAAATCTGTGTATCAAAAACCAGCCGGTCTATTCAGCAAAAGTCTCACCATGAAAACTTTAGTGGAGTTTCTTGTCCATTCTTCTCCACAACTAGCTACATTTCCGAATGGACGGTAGAATCAATTATTATTAGTATTTTTTTTTTTGAATTTCGAAAGTGCCGCTTAATGGCCTAATTGAATAAATACATTTTGATTTTGAATTTTGATTTTAGTGAAATGAGTTAAATATATATAATAGACCTCTCTTTTTTTTTGAGCCAATTTGCAGCTTACTTCAAGATTATTTTACCTTATGTTTTCACTGTCAGATTTTTAAAAAATAGCAGCACTTATTTGTGTTCCATGTTAGTGGGAAGTATACAGAATATACTTGGAGATAAATACTATAAAAACAGAATATTAACTCACCAGAACCGTCATCATCTGAAGGCACATCTTTCAAGCTCTCCGCTATCATTGCATCAAGGTTAGCCACAGGTGCCGGTGGGGGTTTCCTGGGCTTGTGTTTTGGGCCTCCACCACCTCCACTGATGGCAGCCAGTTCTGCTTCCAAATCGAAGTCATCATCTGATAGGTCCAGGGGCTCATCATCGTCGTTTATGTCTAGGAGGCCAAACTGTGAAAAAAGAAAACAGAAGTTGTCTCAACTAATATTATTGCCTCAGAGGTGCCTGAGTTTGATTCCTAGGTTATCCAAAGTGTTAAGTGTGTTGTGAAAATTTGCACCAAGTGCAACTCCATGTCATGTCCAGGCTATCTCTTTCCATTATTGGTTGCCTGGAAGAGATCGCGGAGCGCAATAAGGCCGCCTGTTTAATGTTTGTTTTGTGCATAAAAGATGAATTGTTTTATCTTGGTGTACAATAAATAAATAAATTATGTGTTCGCTAATTTAAATATGTCTAAATTATAATCTCAAGTCTGTATTTGAGTCAGGTTTACTCATATATCATAAGGCAGCAATAATTGGCAAATGTGAGTGTCCTATGAGGTACCAATAAGACACTCTTCATAGCCCTTCATGAATAAAGGTATGATGTTATTTTATGTAAACTATGTAAATTGAATTTATGCTGACATCATAAACTACCAGATATGCCTTTGACTCCAGTCATAAGACTCAATATGTTTCCAAAACCTGTCCTAAAATAGATATATGAATTCAAACAAAAATCTGGTTTTTGTTTCAATGGAGGGCAGAAAAGACAGCAAAAAAAATCACTTCAATCAGATGCACACAAACATACAGACAATAAGATAAAAAAAGAGGATAGATTTGTATTTTTGTATGTAGCGAATAAACTTAAAAACTACTGGACCAATTTCAAAAATTCTTTGACCGTTGAGAAGCTACACTATCCCCGAGTGACATAGGCTACTTATCATCCCTGTATTCCCATGGGAACGGGAACTATGTGGGTGAAACCGTGAGGCGTCCCCTAGTTTCTTTTATAATTTTATGTGCCTGACCTATGACATTACTCAGACTAACAAGAAACATTTTTTATCTTCCATTCATCTAAATTAGTCATTAAGCTTGTTCTTTGTAGTTTGAAACTTAGTCGCTAGCAGGAATGTGCTTTATTGCTAATAAGTATCTGATTAGGGTAGATGGTGGCTACATTGATACTCTTTGCTACATTTAAAAAAAAACAGACCGAGAGCAACATAGGCATAACTATAGCATCCCTCTTTTTGCATTGGGGTTAATGACCAGTAGGAATAACTTAGCCCAACTACAAGCAATAATCTTAAAAACTAGACAACAAAGGAAAAACTTGTAAAAAGTTGTGGGACTAATTTACTAGTTAACATAATAAACAATTGCCATTTCATTCATCCTACACATAAAAATATTTGGTAACAGCTATTAATATTAACTTTTGTGAGAGTACAAAAGTATTCTCAAGAGAAAAAAAATAAGCCAAATGCAGCAGTAAGTGTTTAACAATGGGCCCGAATCAAAATTTAAATGTTTACTTTTCGGAATACAAAGACGGGCTTCACCATACAAGTTTTCACATTTAAATATTGAACACAATAATAAAGACCCTTTGTTTACAAAACCCAAATCAGCTGACAACATAAACTGCCCAGATTTACCTCAAATCGAGATTTATTGTTCCATTACGACAATGACTTATTCCTATAAATACACCTACATTAAACACACTAATGGAACCGGATGAGACCCTAAGAACGAGCAAATAATGTGGATGACTCACCTGAGAGAGATTATTAGATTTATTACCAGTTCTAGGCCTTCTAGACATTTTAAACTTTTAACTATTATTTTTCACTGTAGTCAGGACCCTAAGTGCGTGATATCACTGAAATATTACTACGCTATCAAGTTTTATTCACCTTACAAAATAAAATAAATCCCCGATTATTATGTATTTAGTCTGACAGTGTCTGACAATGACAGGTTTTTTTTTTTTAATATAAGTATTATGGCTGGGTTGCTAGGACCTTTTAGCCAAACAATGACAGGAGAAAAACAGAGACTAATAGAGAAGCGAAAGCGACTAGTTTCATTCGTGCTTGTCTTCCTTAGACTATGGTTTGGAATTGCCGATTAATGTGAAGATAGTCGATGATTAAAATCCTAACTTTTGAATGCAGACTAAAAACGGAACAATCAACTACCTAAAAACTACCAATACCATCTACCAAAAAAGGACGTTTTTTATCCTATTTTAATATTTTTCTCGGTATAAATCTTCCATTAACCAATGTCTTAGTCGATAATAGAAAGCGCAGCACTGATTGAGTAATATATTAAAAATATGAAAATGTTGTCAGTTGATTAATTAAAATTTATTTGACAATTTATATGCTGTTTTCCATGATTTTTCTACTTTATATGACAGGAAACAAAGTACGTATCTATTTTAGAACTCAAAATATAATATTTACGTTACAGTCAAGCTAGGAAATTAAAAATACATTTAATTTTTAAAGTTTTACCTTCAACACGTCTAACAGTATAAAAGTAATTCTTACTTCTGGCAACAAGTGCATCATCGCGAGAGTGACGTATGAACGGCAGAAGAGACGAAAACGAAAGAAAAGCCTTTCTGTGCCGTTGTTATCTTCTATCGTACCTGAAGAATGGAGACAAACGGCCAGGCTAATGGGCTTAAATCAAAAAAGAAAGAAAACGGAGACCTCAAGGACAACCTATGGTAACGGTTCACTGTTAATTTTACGGGTAACATGCACTCCCCATATAGGGATCCAATGTGTCACACCTACGTGATGTCAAGCTATGAAGCTGAGAAATATGTGACCTAGCTGCGTTGTCTACCTTTGTATGTAAAATAACAGCGAAACATTCTCACACGGCGACAAATCCGCACTTTTGTGTACACTTTCCCATACTAGTACCAACCTCGCAATATTGATGACAAGGAATACTGTATGATCGTAATTTTTGCAGGTCTTCGATATTAGAAGAGGTCCAAAACCAAGGGAACACAAAACTACCTTCAAACAAAAATGTTTTAGTTTTGGGTGACAATGAGACTGGTAAAACTACTTTGGTAGCGAAATTACAAGGTGTTGAAGACCCTAAGAAAGGTTCAGCACTCGAATATGCGTATATAGACGTTAGAGATGAATATCGAGATGGTAAGTGTGTTGTTTTTTTTACTTATCAATCTATATTTCATAAATAAACAAGTACACAATCACAAAATATCACTATAACCTAGATTCACATAAGTAGTAATATTATTATAGGCTGTCATACAAATAAACACATTGTTGTTGTTCATACAAGCTCTTAAAACCATGTAAAAGATCAATTAGATCACAACTTTAAATATCAATCAATTCTTATAAGAATCTGATGTGACTAAGTGTCAAGAATATTGATTTTGTTAGATGAATCATCTGTCAAATGCATTTACTATCTAGTTCTATGTATTGACTGCAGAAGCACCTAAGTTACTGTTTTCCAATTAATAAAGACATAAATCTGCTTTCTTGTCAGAATCAACTTAGTATTGTATTTCAACTACGGCCATCCACTTACATACTATTTATGAAGTTACATGTCTTATACCAGAAACAGTGCTTATTTTAAATATTGCACTAAATTACTTTCTTTTATAAAGTGAATGCGGTCATTATGTATGTCTGTAGCATTCTTCAACGTTATCATCACACTTCAAATCTCGAAAATGTAATGTGATGATACAGATGCTGCAAGTTAAAAGTGTGATTGAGAAGAAACATAGGAAAACCTGTCATAGGATATAAATAAATTAAAAACTTTTTGGAACACTGGACTTTTTATAAAGATGCATCACTATTCTGTGGCAGACAATGTCCACTGTTAAAAAACAGTAATTACAATTACAAATGAATCATTAATAAGTAGGTATAATAGTGATATTCTGATTATAGAGAGTGCTTTCCAGTAACGAAGATGGTATTTACTTAATTTAAAATCAAGAATCCAAGAATGTATGGGTTTGCAGATTAAGCCAAAAAAATAATTAAAAAAAATAATAACAACATCTTTTGAATAATTATTGTCCCTTTTAAATTTTGTAAATTAGAAATAACCAGAAGTGTTAAATCATTTTCCTATTTCTTAACTTTTCAGTATTCCTATAGTATAATCACTTTTTCACAACCGGACCCTATCTCCTGAAAAATAACACCTCATAATTTGTACGATCAATGTAGTGACACTTGTGGTACGTCTGTACAGCAGTGGACGTCTTTCGGCTGAAATGATGACGATAATGAAAAGTTTACTAAAGCACATTCTCTCCTAAACAGATCAAACACGTCTCAGTGTATGGGTGCTGGACGGTGATCCAGGACACACAAACCTCCTCAAGTTCGCCCTCAGCGAGGAGACAATCCCCCACACGCTGGTCCTCCTCACGGTTGCCATGACAACGCCCTGGGGTATACTAGACCAGTTGCAGAGCTGGGCATCCGTGCTCGGTGACCACATAGACAAATTAGATCTCACACCTGGTAAGTTTTAGATGTAATTGACTTGAGTGAGAATCCAGTCAATCTGGCAACACACTTATAGAAATCTTACTGATGGCATGATAAGATAAATAAGATAGTATTAATATAAGAAACTACTATCTTCCTGTAAAGTCATCTTAATGCAAAAATTGTTAAAGTAATCACTAAACCTATTAACATATCCTGACTACCTCCAAAAAACACATTCAAAGGAAATCCCTAGAGAATAAAAATAAAAAATTACCAGCAAAAAATAAACCAACTTCTAAAGCAAAACACTACAAAGTCAAAAATAACTTTGTTTTTTGAAGTCTGTGTCTTTGGTAAGAACCTATTGTTTTTCGACACCGACTTCGGAACGGACGACTTCGGACTTCTTATTTTGCTCTTTTTAGTGTTCCACATATTACCATGAAAATCATTTTTATTAGCCAGAGTACATCTCATTTCAATTCTAATAAGCACAAACACGATTAGGATACATTGTTTTATTAAGGAGTTCTAGAGCCTACCTTCCGGCTTCATCATCAGATTATTTCGATGGTACCATTTTCATCAGTACCATTAATTTATATGTATTTGCTTTATCAAAGTCGCTTAACTATTCGAGATATCTTATACCCATGACATACTTATTAAGGAGTTCCAGTAGCCAGCAGTGATAGTTCTAATACACCAAGTGGTACTTTCTGATTGCAAATGCTTGGCATGTTATTGAAAAAATACCAAAATCGCTATATGTCTGCCTATAATATTTGAGGAGTTCCCTCGACTTTCATGGGATCCCATCATCAGATTCTAATTTGGTGACAATGGGACCACCAAAAGAATTTTGCAGAGCCGGGAGTTATGCCCGATCATAAATTAAAAAAAACCGCCCAAGTGCGAGTCGGACTCGCGCACGAAGAGTTCCGTACCATTATCGCAAAAAACGACAATAAAATCACGGTTGATGTATGGGAACCCCAATTAAATATTTATTATATTCTATTTTTAGTATTTTATGTTATAGCTGCTACAGAAATACATAATCTTTGAAAATTTCAACTGTCTAGCTATCACGGTTCATGAGATACAGCCTGGTGACAGACGGACCGCGGAGGAATGTAATTGGGTCCCGGTTTTATCCCTTGGGTACAGAACAATAAAAAAATAAAAATAACGTCTGAATTGAGAACCTCCTCCTTTTTGGGATGTTGGTTAATAAACTGAGAAAAAAATTATACAAGAAACAAGAAGGGCGCAACATAGATATTTTGCATATTAGCTGCAGTGGTCGCAAAAGCTACTGCTGAATGTGTGGTCTTGGGTTCGATCGCCGGATCGGACAAAGTGTTTGGATTTTAGGCCCGTCCCCTATTACATACGACTTAAACATTACTGCCTAAACTCCATTTGAAATAACATTAGAAATTTTTACATACCCTTTTTACAGCGATTATTCCCGATGTCCACCACTTGGTTGGCCACCACTGGGGGACAGCGGGAAAACTTTTAATAATTATTCTCGTTGTCCTCCACTGGGGTCAGTGACACGGATTTTTCATTCCCTATGGCCCAATTCTGCACAATTCTGTTTCATTTTGTTTGTTTATTTGCTTTTTTTTTCTAAATCATCATCCTATTATTTTTTAAAAGTGTGATTGCTTATTTTTTATTAAATTGAGTAATTAACCAACATAATATTTGCACAGCGATAACAGACTTCTACAGACTGTACTTTGGTGAGTGTGCTCAAGAGCTCCACGACCTTATCCCACCACCTCTCTTCTACCATCGAACATCTATACGTTCTGATAGTTACTATCCTTATCAATTTATTTATTATATAATTTATTGTACACCGCTTAAATAATTACAGGACAAAACATTTATAAAGATAAGTGTACAATGATCGATCTCCTTACATGGTTGCCGTGCCACCAATTCGCACCAAGCAATTCCAAACATCCTTCATAATGAGCACTGCGAATGAATGGAACTCACTACCTGCGTCTGTGTTTCCAAACGCATTCAACCCGAATCTCTTCAAAGTAAGAGTGAACAGGCTTCTTCTGGATAAGCTCACCCCATCGTCGACTCTACCTCTGTCACCTCTGACGATTAGAGTTAAGAACAAAATCATTTTAAAAAAGCAGTATTCATTTATCATAATTCCTAGAAATTGACCGTTTACAAGTTTCAATTGGGTTTCTTGAATAAAGTGATTGCTGTAAACGTACTTTTTTTTTTGCATTTTTTGTAATTTTCTTTGTTTTGAGTTATTTGCATTTTAGACAAAAAAAAGGAAAAAAAGCAAATAAACAAACAAAATGAAACAGAATTGTGACATTGTCTCCCAGCGGTGGCCATAGGGAATGTTTAAAAATCCGTGTCACAGACCCCAGTGGAGGACAACGAGAATAATTAAAAACCCGTGTCTCTGTCCCCCAGTGGTGGACAGCGAGAATATTTTTAAAAGTTTTCCCGCTGTCCCCCAGTGGTGGCCAACCAAGTGGTGGACATCGGGAATAATCGTTTTTACAGTCCGTTCATGCGATTTTGAGTTCTATCCCGTAAATATAAGGATGGGATAAAAAGCATAAACCTGTTACCAAAACTGTTTTTATACAGCTGCCATTTGTCATATCACCAACGCAATAGAAGTCATAATCGGTTGAACGGGTTGTAAAATGGGATTATTTGAATGTCAAAATCAATAATTTTTATTTCACATAGGCCTACATGGGCACTTATAAAACGTCGACAATGTGCACGGTTCGGGTTGGTCGTTTCCTATGGAGAAGAACCGGCAAGAAACTCCATGGTTACTCTTTTAAAAAATTGATTGGTTTTACAATATTTCCATGTTACAGCAGTACTTAGATGGGAGGACAACGCAGGCCCGATAAGAAGTCGTAAGAAACTAAAACAAAAAATGATTATATAATAAATAAACAAAAGATTAAAAAAAGTAAAACGAGATAAAATGTTAACAATCTAGAAATCTAGAAGGCCTACAATGTTCACACATTTACAAACCAATTGGTAAAATAATCTATACAAAGTATAACAAGACTAAATTTAACTTGTCTAATTTTATCTCAAATTTGGGTGAACTGTAGGTGCACTTCTACCCAACCCTTCTGGGAATATACGCGTAATGTTATGTCATCTCTCTGGGTCTTTTTTTTTCATAATACAAATATCTGCTATCAGTGCCTGGCACTATTAGAAAATTTGGTGAGCGCGTTATGTCGGTTAGAGTGCGTCCCCCAGTGAGGGCGTCTCCTCATCGTCTATCCTTAGATTATTTTGTCTATATGATGTCCTTCCGCTTGAGGCGCTTTATGTAGCTACCTAGCTGTGTTGCCAATGCATTGGGGTCTTTCACTAGCTTCTCCCGGTATTTTAAGGTAACGTTTTGGATTTCGTCCTTTATTGTAGGCATATTCAGATGTTCATGAATTTCCTGGTTTGTGATGTACCATGGTACGTTGCTAATTGTTCGCAGTATTATGTTTTGCATTCTCTGCAAGCGTGAGATGGTTGAATTGCTGCCGCTACCCCAGAGTTGGACGCCGTTACCTACATCCATACCCGTTTCAGGATTACATTATAGATGAGTAGCTTGTTATCCATCGACAATTTGCTGTTACGACCCAGAAGCCAAGGTAGTTGCTTGAAGCGAATGTTAAGTTCATCTCTCTTTTTTAGGGTTCCGTAACCCAAGGGTAAAAACGGGACCCTTCATCAATCAATCATTCAATCTAAGACTCCGCGGTCCGTCTGTCTGTCTGTCTATCTGTCACCAGGCTGTATCTCATGAACCGTAATAGCTAGACAGTTGAAATTTTCACAGATGATGTATTTCTGTTGCCGCTATAACAAAAAATACTGAAAATAGAATAAAATTAATATTTAAGGGGGGCTCCCATACAACAAACGTGATTTTTTTGCCGTTTTTTGCGATAATGGTACGGAACCCTTCGTGCGCGAGTCCGACTCGCACTTGGCCGGTTTTTTTTTCACATGTTGGTTACAAATAAATTACTCTGTGACAAATAAATTTCTTTCTTTCATTCATTAAAGTCTGTCGCATAAAAGTTGCATGGCAGCGACAATGAGCGCGATCTCTCATTATCTCTAAGAATGACTCACGCGCAGTTGCATCCTTATTAAACATTCAAGGTGCATGCACTTGTACTCGAGTTACTATTCTTATCTGTTCCACAAGGTTTGTGGATACGGAAGGTAGGGTGTATATATATGGGGTTGTTTGTGTATTTCAAAAGGGTTTTCTCATGATGATATTCTATCTGTCTCAAAATCGACTTTTTTCATCATCTGTCTATCCTTTTCCCAACAGTTTTGTAGTCGGCTTTCTCTCCAATCTAGTGCAGCTGACGGCTGTCTACAATTATTGTACATCTATCTATATCTGTCTATCCGATCCCCAAAACCTAGTTGAGTAACACGATACCCCTTGGTACACATGCATACATAAACTCACGCCTTTTTCCCATGGGGGTAGGCAGAAACTACAGAACACAGCACAGAGCCACCTGCTACGATCCTTACATACTTCTTTTGCTTCACACACATTCATACATCTAGTCATACACACACGCCGGTTATGGGTACTGCGCACTTGGCCTTTCTGATGTAGTGACTAAAATTGAAAAGAGTATGTTAAGATGGTTTGGCCATGTTGAGAGGACGAATGAAAGGCGACTAACGAAAGGTATTTACAAGGCAGACGTGAATGGAAACGCCGGGAGGGGACGCCCTAGAAAGACATACATAGACCTTATAGGTGAAATTCTTCAGACCCCTTGCTGCTGAATAAAATACTTGCTTTTTTTGTTAAAACCAAAAGTCTATTAGATGTCAATCTAAGTTAGACTTTTGGGCTTCAAAATATCATATAGTAAACTATCAAAGATCTACGAATGGCAGAGGAGACCCACGGCTTAATATGCTGTCCGTGCATGGAGGGGTCTCGGTATGTAACAGACGGTCACCCATCCTCGAAACGTAATCGGCAATCATAGTTTAACCTTCGAGCGACCCGTTAGACACGAACCCTAGCTCGAAGTTAAGAACGCCAAATGGTTAATTTTCCATTGCTTCGTCCAAGTTTAACTTCTGGTCATAAATGCGCGCTGATTGCGACTTTGAGAGTATTACGCGACTCGTATTTAATCCAGGGTTATGTCCTCGCATTTCTTGGCAGAATGCATTATTTTGCATCTTTTTCTATGAGTTGTTATTTAACATATTTCTATCTATTACATCCCATATTTCATAAAACAGCATACATACGCCTTTATCCCACGAGTAGGCAGAAACTACAGAACGCCACCTGCTGCGATCCTGAAATACTTCTTTGCTTCATTCACGTACGTACATCTAGACATACACTCACGCCGGTTATGAGTACTACGCACCTGGCCTTTCTGAAGACCGTATATTTTAGTCCATAATTGAAATTAAGTAACACATATTACGGATGGTGTATTAATTACCTGACCCGCAATTATTAAATTCTTGTCATAAGGTCAGGGTATAAATAATCACATACTCTGTCCACTAATTGCACGATACAATGATAATGACGGTAAATGTTCACGGGTTATATAACTTGTAAGAATAATTAAAACACCAAAGGTACACTGTTATATAACTTCTCCTCTTACTTACATCATCCTCTAAAAGCAGCAAAAACTTTATCATCCGAGCATTACGCGCCACGCGGAAACAACACCATTTTCGTATTTCTTCTCTACTTATACATGTTAAACTACCTCATATTTTCCAGACAATCATCGGTTTGGAATATGCAAACAAATTACGCAGCTTAAAAAGTCGAGCCTAATTTCAATAGTGACCAATATCCGGCCGCTAACAAGGTGTATAGAAAAAAATCCAGTCAGATTATTAATTTTGTTCAACCAAAGTATACGTATGTGCTATGGAACAAGTGATTAACGCTGCATTATTCATAATGCCCGAACAGTTTGAAATATGCCCAGTATGAGTAGGCAATTGATAAAAAATACGGCTAGACATAATTAAATTGACCGGGCTTTCTGAATAATTCCCATCACTTATTGAGCCTATTTTTAGGGTTACGTAGCCAAATGGCAAAAAACGGAACCCTTATAGATTCGTCATGTCTGTCTGTCTGTCCGTCCGTATGTCACAGCCACTTTATCCGAAACTATAAGAACTATGCTGTTGAAACTTGGTAAGTAGATGTATTCTGTGAACTGCATAAAGATTTTTACACAAAAATAGAAAATAACAATAAATTTTGGGGGTTCTATACTTGAAACTGAAACAATTTTTTTTTTTTTCATCAAACCCTTACGTGTGAGATATCTATGGATAGGTCTTCAAAAATGATAATGAGGTTTCTAATATCATTTTTTTTTCTACACTGAATAGTTTGCGCGAGAAACACTTCCAAAGTAGTAAAATGTGTGTCCCCCCCCCTGTAACTACTAAAATAAGATGATGAAAAAACTAAAAAAAAATATATGATGTACATTACCATGTAAACTTCCACCGAAAATTGGTTTGAACGAGATCTAGTAAGTAGATTTTTTTTAATACGTCATAATTCGTAAACCGCAATTTACCAAGTACGGAACCCTTCGTGCGCGTGTCCGACTCGCACTTGGCCGGTTTATTTTATTTTAATGTTGGTATTGGTGTTAATATCGAATAGGTAACTACGAATTTAACCTATCCGTGTAGGGGTGCCCTAAGCATCCGAGCTTGCTTCGCTCGCTCTTGGACTAATTCATTGACCATAATTATCGAATTGCCCAACCGTTACGTAGCAATATTCATAATGACCGGACAATGTGATAAATATAGAAGTTTAAATCAGTATTCATTTCGTTGCCCGATTTGACTGGACTATATTCATAATGCCCGGGCATTATACATAGTGCCCTGATTTTTCACTTGGTCCATGACATATGTATATCCTGGCCATTGTTTGGTCATAATAAAATTTACCTTTTCTATTAATAGGAAAAACAAACCATTAAATTCTGTTTTACCTCACTGACTCAGTTGTTGACAAGCATGCGACCACAATGGCGGTTTTGTCCGCATTATTTCGGAGACGAAATGAGTTCACCCCTTGTTTAACTTTGCATCCCTTTGAAGTCCGAAACTTGACCTGACTCAGGCGAGCTTAATTACTCTCGTAATGTTAAGTAAAGCTCGTAATTTTCGCACTTGAGTGAATAAGAAGCTTTACTTTTTTTGTTTACACACTTGTTTTTTTATGGGGAATTTTTAACTGCACCTCTATTTAGAAATTTAAGCAAACAAAATATCTCCACTAATAACCTACTGCAAAACAATATTACTCACCGTAAAACAAAAATACTGATTTGCACACAAATTATTCAATTAAATATAAAATAAATGTGAATTAGTCCAAGAGCGAGCGAAGCGAGCTCGGGAGCTTAGGGCACCCCGACACGGATAGGTTAGGTTCGAAGGAGATGACGGGAGCTGAGTTCGCTCGCTTTGCTCGCTCACTTCAGCTCCCGTCATCTCCTTCATGTTAGGTTACTTTAGACCCTGCAGACAGAAATAGGAGCCCTGCGCAGCGGGGCTCCGTCGACTTTGTTTCGTTTCCCCCCCTCCCTTAAAACTTAAATATTTTGTTGCACTCGAAGAATTATTAGATTTACTTTTAGTTAACAGATAGTTATTCAGTAAAACAGTTAAGCTTTAAAGATCTAGCAGTATAGTATAATTCATTTATTTGATGAGCAAATTTAGTGTGCAATTCAGTATTTTTGGTAGTAATTTCGAATATTTTGATTGAAAAAAGGGGAATTACAGTTAAAGTATTAAATACCACCCTTTTTTTATGACCATCGTGACTCGTGAGACACTTCTTGTTTCCGGTTTTACTCGCGTGTTAACAATATTACAGTTGCCTTTCACATCGTACTGTGCTTTGGGTACCGAGCCTAAAAATTGCAACCTTTACATGATATTATATATATATTAAGGCGCCGATTCCCTTGAGTAGCTGATTTTAAAATGAGAATCAAGTCTAAACGGCTAGTCGTAATTTATTGGAAAAAATATATGTTATATTAGACCTTTTTCTTAAGGACGCTATTACATTTTTCTACAAATAACAGTACTTTTGAGGTACCATTTTAATGCATAAGCAATCACCGATGTGTAGATATCATGGTCTTAATTTAAAGATAATATATTCAGCTCCAGATAAGCATCAGAAAAATTGTATGTCATCATACAAAATTTTCGCACAAATACGTTTTGCCCATCACAATAATCGCAAAAAATTGAAAAAAGTAGGGTCCGAATAGGTTCCAGTTTAGGTAAATTTACAGCATATTTTATCTTCAAAATTATAAAAAATTGCGGCATATATAGTCCTTTACAGTTGCAGCTAATTATTTTTCACCTAAATAATTATATTTTTTAATTATTAGCTAAAATAAAATCACTTGCCGACGTCTTCATACATTTTGTACCAGCCGCTCATCATTCCGCGCTCAGAAGTGCTCGTGGAAGGACGGGCGTATCGCTTTCTCGCAGGAAATAAATACGATAAAAGTAATAGAAAGATTGTAGTGTGTATGCGTGTGAGTACCGTCCTTGTCGTGATCGAAAGGAGTTGATATTTTATCGGACGTATGGCGTATTTTTGAGTTTCCTATTATTATTAGAATGAGATTTAGAAATTATTTTGGGTAAGATCGGGTTTTGAATAGTTGGGTGTCAAGCAGTTGTTGACAAGGTTGAGAAATGGATAGGTGGGTTTAAACAGCCCTGACTAAGGTTAGGATTTGGATGGGTAAGGTTAAGCTGCCGACGGGGAAGTTTAGAAGTGGATGGGTGGGAGGAGATTTATGATTTTAACCGGTTTGTATGTATGTATGTATGACAAATACGGGGCCAAAACCAAAATACAAAATGGCGCCGACGAAAATTTGGCCGCTTTTCGACATGGGTGTCATTTTCATGGTTATTGGGGTCACTTTTATCGATTACGGGGTCAAGACCAAAATACAAGATGGCGCCGACTAAAATTTGGCATCTTTTCGTCATCGGTGACATTGTCATGGTTTTTGGGTTCGCTTATATCGAATATGGAGTTAAAACCAAAATACAAGATGGCGCCGACGTAAATTTTGCCTGCTTTTCGACATGGGTGTCATTTTCATGGTTTTTGGGGTCGCTTATATCGAATATGGGATCAAAACCAAAATACAAGATGGCGCCGACTTAAATTTGTCATTTTTCGTCATGGGTCGCTTATATCGAATATGGAGTCAAAACCAAAATACAAGATGGCGCCGACGTAAATTTTGCCTGCTTTTCGACATGGGTGTCATTTTCATGGTTTTTGGGTTCACTTATATCGAATATGGAGTCAAAACCAAAATACAAGATGGCACCGACGTATATTTTGCCTGCTTTTCGACATGGGTGTAATTTTCATGGTTTTTGGGGTCGCTTATATCGAATATGGGATCAAAACCAAAATACAAGATGGCGCCGACTAAAATTTGACATGTTTTCGTCACGGGTGTCATTGTCATGCTTTTTGGGGTCGCTTATATCGAATATGGGGTCAAAACCAAAATATAAGATGGTCCCGACAAAAATTAGACAAATTTTCGTCACGGATGTCATTTTTATGGATTTTGGGGACGCTTATATCGAATACGGGGTCATAACCAAAATACAAGTTGGCGCCGATGAAAATTTGACATCTTTTCGTCATGGGTGTCATTTTCATGGTTTTTGGGTAGTATGTCATTAGCTTGACTTACAAGTTGTAGGTCGTGGGTTCGAGCCCAGGCAGGCGCTTTACTTTGTCTAAATTATTTCTTCACCACTGCTCTCAAAACGGTGAAGGAAAACATCGTGAGGAAACCGGCACGCCCTAGAACCAAATATTCGAAGATATGTGCATCCACCAACCCGCACTGGGCCCGCGTTGTTGGTTACAGCCCATTCCCTCTCACAGAGAGGAGGCCTGTGTCTCAGCAGTGGGAACATTAATAGTGACTGACGATGTGATAGTAATATTTAATATATTCCATATAATGAAAAATGTTCAAGTCATTTTTTAATCCTTGTGACCGGCAATTAATTCGTTTTAGGTATCTACTTATTTCACGTAGCGTTGTTTTTAGGGTTTCGTAGCCAAATAGCAAAATACGAAACCCTTATAGATTCATCATGTCTGTCCGTCCGTATGTCACAGCCACTTTTTTCCGAAACCATAAGAACTATGCTGTTGAAACTTGGTAAGTAGATGTATTCTGTGAACCGCAATAAGATTTTTACACAAAAATAGAAAAAAAAACAATAAATTATGGGGGTTCCCATACTTGAAACTGAAACTATTTTTTTTTTTGATATTGAGCTTTCTAATATCATTTTTTTCTAAACGGAATAGTTTGCGCGAGAGACACTTCCAAAGTGGTAAAATGTGTGTCCCCCTCCCCCCCCCTGTAACTTCTAAAATAAGAGAATGATAAAACTAAAAAAAAATATTATGTACATTACCATGTAAACTTCTAACGAAAATTGGTTTGAACGAGATCTAGTAAGTAGTTTTTTTTTAATACGTCATAAATCGTTAACAGCAATTTACCAAGTACGGAACCCTTCGTGCGCGAGTCCGACTCGCACTTGGCCGGTTTTTAAAATACCTACTTACTACAACAAAGTGAAAAATAAAATTCTTTTCGGAAGTCGGTGTCGGTACCTATTGTTTTTCGTCACAGGAAAGCTATTATTTTTCTCTTTTAAATTTTTGTAGGTACCCCATATTGGGTATACTAAATACATCTGTTTACGCCCTAAAACCGTACAAGCGTGATGATTTATTATGGTATGGTTAAAACAAAACATAAACATACGATCACAGTAATCGCAGGTCATTTGCTGTTTGTTATTAAAGAGTTCCATTGTCTATCTCCGAAGATCTTTAACAGATCCTAATATATTATACAATAAAACCTTCCCTGAAAATACCACCACATACATTTATCGATGAAATCCCGATAAGTATCGGATAAGTAGTTTGGCCGAATAGATAGAGCATCTCCTTTTTTTGAAGTCGGTTGAAAATAATAACCTACTTTTTACGACGACGGTTTGTAACAGTTATCAAATGCATTTTCAAAGTGCCAACTAACCTTCCTGAATCAACTTAATAAAAACAATAAAATTCAAAAATAATATCAAGGACCAAGATTGTTTCCGTGATGTATAAAATCGAGCGCTCAGTAGTTTCAATGTGTGCGTACGCGTAACGTTGCTGTGTGCGACTAGATACCTAAATTTGAGTTCGTCGAAAATGTAACAGCGTCCTTAATAATTTTATCTGAGCAAATTTTGAGTTTTATTCGTATAACATAGTGTAATTAATTTGTAAAGTTATGTCTAAAACGGACAAAAACACGACAATGACAACAAAACCGCTGGGCGTATTTTAATGAAATCGACACCATATCAAAGACAATTTAATAATCTTCATTTTGATCGGAAGCTATTTTTTTTAAAGTCATAGAATAATAAGAAAAGTACAAAAAACTACTAAATTTCGGGTCGCGCGGGTGAGAAACGAGGGCGCGTTTTGTTCCCTCAAGGTCGTTGGCGTTAGTCGTCGTCTTAACCATCCATATATAGGTATTCACTTTTCCTCGCATCTTCGCGTTTAAAGCTTATTCCACTGGAACTGTGTATTTTTAACCTCCGACGGAAAAAGAGGGGAGTTATAAGTTTGACGTGTGTACTGTGTGTTTGTGTATCTGTATGTAACATCATAGCTCCTAAACGGATGAACCGATTTTGATATAGTTTTTTTGTTTGTTTGAAAGTTGCGTAGAGTGAGTGTTCTTAGTTATGTTTGATGAATATCGGTTCGTGCCGTTCAAAACGTAGCGGCGTTTTACTGTTTGAATCGGGGTGTTTTCGTAAGATATCGTGTCATAATTACGTGTTCAATAGATTGTCGATCAAAGCATGTCTAAATACATTATGTAGAATGTATTTAGACACGACTGAATGTTTTACATTTGTATTGAATGTTAATGACAGAATGTTTTAAAATAAGAAACCCGACTGATTAAGAACCGAACTAAAAAGCTGTAAACAAGAAAAATCATGCTGTGCAGTCGGAGGAAACAAATTCGCGAACTGGCTGACCACCTGATCCTCCGACTGCACAGCATGATTTTTTCTTGTTTACTTGCTTTTTAGTTCGCTTCTTAATCAGTCGGGTTTTTATTTTAAAATTAACTTTTTTTTATTTCCAGTATTTAGTAGTTATTTTTTTTTCGAATTAGTTTTAAACATATAAGTGGTATATATTTTTGTAATCACCTCTTAAAACCCTTCATTTTGATACCCCACTCGATGGGTTTGGAAGATAAAAAAAATTGGGACGCGCACAATATGTCGCCCAAAATCTGCCATGTTTGTTTTTTTAGAACTTCACCTATCTAAGAACACTTGGGCGGTCTAGACTTATCTATCGATGTCTTAATTATATAATTCGGTCAAGCGGTTTAAAAGATATAAGGTAATAAAGAATATTACATACATACTTACAAGATACGTGCGAAACACGAGGTGAATTCCACAGTGGGAATCGTGTAAGGACTACTTTAAAGAGCTTCAGATACTAACAGTCCCATGTTTGTATATTTTAGTTCTTCTTACTGATCTTATGAAAAAGCTGCAGAATTCTGAAACACCAGAGGAAAGAAGTAACCGGGAAGCTACTAGGCGTAAGGATCTGCAAAATAAGATGCAACCTCATTTAAAAGTAGTGAGTCATGCTGCAGGTTATCAATCGGTTAAACTGTTTAATAAACTACCTGTACACTTAAAATCAGTTTACAACTTACATCAATTTAAGCAGCAGTTAAAATCATTTTTGATAGAAAAGTGCTACTACACCCTTGATGAGTTTCTCTGTGACACATACAACTAGACTATTATATACTTACCTACTATTTTTATTGACATTGTATTTTTATTTTATTTTTGACGACTTTTGTATGTGTTTATACAATATTTTTGACATGTGTATGGGAATTAGTAATATTTTTGATTTGCCACTATTATTTTTGATTATTATTTGTATTGGATGATTCTGAGTTAATTTGTTTTTACATTCTTTATTTGACATTTACTTTAATGAATTTATTGGGTTACTGTTTTATTACTATCTTTATTGTAAATCTTTAATTTTTATTTTATAATTTTGTGTAAAATTTCGATACAATGTAAAAATTGTTAATGAAATAAATGAAATGAAATGATATGAATAATGTTTAGGAAGACATTTCGGCTAAATTACCTTCACCAAAAAAGGTACATGTTAAAATCCTTAAATTCTCCGAAAATGCTTTCGAGAACTGCTCTTAGACATAGCTTAAACAAACTGCATCGAGATGGGCAATCGTACTTACGCTGCCAATGACCTAGGACGTGCCTTGTCTAGCAATAAAACATTGGCCAGACAATGTAGAAGCTTTCTAAAGGGATTGGCTTGCAAACGTAATAAACTAGAGAAAATTGTACAGCGTAATAGTGTTGCTTTCGTGAGTGTCGTTAAAATACCAATCTGAATAGCGTTTCGAAGTGGAAAATTTTATGGAAGTGAACACTAAAATGACGGATGATAGAGAATCCTTTTAGAAAATGATTGAAAAAAAAAATATTGCGTAGACCGCAATTAAAATCGGATGATGAAAGTTTTCTGAAGCAAAAAGTTGCTCTCTTAAGGGCCTACAACCGCTTTAGTGCCGTAAAACGGTAACTTTCTAAAGCATTCTCCTTAGTAACGGCTAGGTTAAAAGATTTGAAAAAAAAATACGCTATAATATATTTTTGGTTCTTTTGGATACTCCAAAAACTCCAAAACGACTTAAATGTTTAAAATATACAGAAAATTTGATGGCCAGGATTTCTTTATAACTGAAATAGCATATAGAAAGAAAGAAAGAAAAATATTTATTTGTGACCCGCACAGGAGACACGAGAAAATAAGCACACACTTAAACAATAATAAAATAAAAAACCCTGTGCGAGACCAAAAAGGCTCCTATCTCAGCATGTGCAGCGATATCCAAAAAGGTAATAACGCTGCGCTGATATTCTGATAGGGCCTACTGTTGATGCCACGGACACACTTACGGAAACAGGACTTATAAAATAAAATAAAATAGAAGAATATATAAATAACAAACAAAATAGAATAAAACACTGAAGGAGGGTCAAAGTAAGTGTAAGTATAATACAAACATACATACATACAAACATACATATGTAATATAAGAATAATTTGCAAACATAACTGTCCAAAAGGAGGTTCAATATTGATATTCTGGTTCCGAGCGGGCGCACGGCCAGTACTGCGTTAACATTGGGGAATATATACGCCTTAATCAAAATCGGTGACTAAGTGAGAACACTCCTAATCTTAAAGAAATAATACGCGAAAATATGCTTTGATCTTGCAGTGGTTTTCCCCAGAAACCAGATTATCAGAAATCCACAGTATTTCTTGCCTCATAGCAAAAACAACGGCCGAGCGAAGTATCTTAAGGTTACATTAGTCGAAAATTCTTCCATACAAACGTAGTCTAGAGATTACTCCACTGTTTGACGATGTAGGTTCAAAAAAAAAACCTGTATGGAAATAAAAATGTCAAAAAATAATATATTTGAAAGTTATGAGCGTCGAAAGTTCCATATTTCAACACTAATTTTAACGCATCTTTGGGCGGAAATAAATACCATAAGAAGAAGGAAAATTGCAAAACGGCCTCCATACAGGGATAGATTAGTAATTCAACAATGCAAATAATGTTATTTTACAAATATACATTTAGTTGTTTGTTCATGATATCTAGACTCCCAAAAGTTTTCCAATTTCGCGCGCTCGTTTTCGTCCTAAATCATCATCCATTTCGATACAAATTTGCATAAGTGCTAATTCGTACGCGAGCAAGCTTCTTACTGCTCATCACAGCATCTATTTCTTTCGCACGTGTTGTGTGATAAGATAGCATGCATTTTAACCCCGCGTACAAAATAGTTCGTGCCGTTGACTAGTTCAACCTTAAAAGCCCCCGTCGGGCTTCTGCACGACAATTTCATTCAACCGCGAAAACTCTTAACAACGAAACAACAGTTAAAAATCCGATCCTTATTAACAGATAACGCAGTCGTGCCGATTAAAATCTTCATAAGAAACTTAATGGTATCCCCAGTAATGTCTATTTCTCGTTCGTGAGTCACCTATTACGTCACAACGACCGTCTTATATCGCAAGTTGAATACAAAGCGACCCGGTTGATTCGTACACGGCTTTGTTTATTAGTTTACTTACATTTTTATTTAAATTAATGTTGCCACACCTGTGCTGGCAAACCAGTTGACACCGGTTCTGTGTTGGAGATGATGTATTTATGGAATTTTACTGTTTACGGATGTTAAGACCAGTATTGTGCATAAAGCTTAGAATATGGAGAGTAAATTTAATAAAATGATTGATGGTGGTACATATGCATCGTATTGAGAGATAGTGCTTGCTTGTCCTTGCTATTTACCCGACTACAGTAAAGCCAAAAGGAAGGTATTGTAAATAAGTGGCCTTCTTAGGTACTGTTGTGTGGGTCGCGGCTTTTGATTAAGAGTTACCGCGGCTGACACAAGCAACTGAAGGAACACGGGTGGCTTTTAGTCAGTAAAAGTCTGACACGCCCGTTGATTCTTTTCTCCTACTCCTCCGTTATTCTTTTCTGATTAATTTCGTTGCGGCATCCAAGACAGTTAAATTCATTCTCCGGGACTTCGTCGAGCTTCATTGCCTCAGCGCTTTTCTGGTGGTCGCCACTGTTGATTCTGGCTTTCAGGTATTGCAGTGGTTTGGGAATAGTGCGGTGGGATAGTTTAAAAATAAAAAAAAATTACTCGCCCTTCCGCTTCACCCAGAGGGTGGCATTTAGTCAGTAAAAGTCTGACACACCCGCTGATTCTTTTCTCCTACTCCTCCGTTATTCTTTTCTGATTAATTTCGTTGCGGGATCCAAGACAGTTAAATTCATTCTCCGGGACTTCGTCAAGCTGCCTCGGCGCTTTTGTGGTGGTCGCCACTGTTGATTCTGGCTTTCAGGTATTGCAGTGGTTTGGGAATAGTGCGGTGGGATAGTCTAAAAATAAAAAAAAATTACTCGCCCTTCCGCTTCACCCAGAGCGAGAGTCATTGGATGATTACCAACGCAAAAAAATTGTTTCTGTTGTGTGTTTGTCGAGACTCCGGAACCCAATAATCCTACGATATGTTTGAAATCCAACCCTCCTGTATCAACAATTATAGTCTACGTTTGCCAGCTTCCAAGATGAATAAAGAAAAGGTTTAGCCGAAAAAAATCGTTACTGTTGTAAGGTTAACGTAATATCCTTACGGCAATGCGGATCGATCCACTGTCCGCAGTGTTATGTTGACATAGCGAGGTGGATACGGTCGGTGCGTCCACCTGATTCAATAACTTAGCTTCGGAAGCGCTAACATTGATAGTTGTAATTATAGGATGAATGAACTTCGAGCCCATATGTGATGACGGTTGGTCTAAAGCATCCTATACATCTATATATTTAAAAATGAATCTCTATTTTCCTTGGTCACGGCAAATTTCGGCACCGATTTGGTTAATTCTTTTTTTACCCGGCTGCAAGGAAAGGGTTAGTTTTTCGCGCGTATCTTGAATGTATGTATGTAATATTCTTTATTATCTTGTATCTTCTAAACCACTTGACGGATTTTTATAATTAGGACATCGTTAGATAGGTCTTGGCCGCCCAAGTGTTTTTAGATAAGTGCCGTTAAAAAAAGGAACGTGGCGGATTTTGGGCGCCATATTGTGGCGGTAGCAATATTTTTTTTTTAGAATAAAGGGATTTCAGAGGTGATTACAAAAATGTATACCACTTATGTTTAAAAGTCATTCGAAAAAAAAGTATACCTAAACAAGAAGAAAATCGTGCTGGGCAGTCTGAGGATATTTATTGTTTTGGTCAGCCATCTCACGAATGTATCCTCCGACTGCACAGCATGATTTTCTTCATCTTTACATCTGTGTAGTCGGGTTTTTTGATTTTATTAACTTTTTTTTGTTGTGTTTGTTATTGTTAGGAGAAGGTTATATTGAAAAAAAAAATGTTACCTATAATAGGTAGGGTAGGTATGTAGGTAGGGTAGTATTGAAAACAAGAGTGAGGTAGCTTTAATTTTATTGCGCAATAATATTAGAAGTGTATTGGACGCCTACAACGGTATCTGTTTCTTGCCTCGTTTGTTAACAGACTGCAGTTGTATAGGAAGCGATTTATGCTTTAAATGAGCTTTACCGGTGACCCAGTGGAGATTTTAAGCGCTAGCAAAGTAATGTGGGCAGCGCAGGGCTGGTCTGTGTGGTGATGCTTGGGGGTATATGTCAAACTGTAGACATATTTTTTCGTTTTATATAATTATTTAAAAGCTTTCAACATCATCATAATCTTCCTGCCCATGACTTAATACTTCGGGTCGGTGCAACACGTTTTCTTCTCCCATTCCATCCTGTCCACAGTCACGCTGCTACTGACTCCTTTTTCTTTCATATTACTCCTCACACAATCTATCCATCTTTTCTTTGGCCTCCTTCCCCCCATTTAGAAGCTTTTATACAAGGTCTAAGTAAATTAGCTAACTTCTTTAAATTAATATAATCAATAATACCCTTCAAGTTAAATTGACCTTTTATTTGCGTGTTTATGACTAGACTGTTTTATGCTAAGTATGAAGAATAGTTCGCATAAAACAGTCTCTCATCAGCTGTTGAAGATCACAAGTTATTTCAGACTTCAGAGGCAAGTGTAAATCGATGTCAGCGATGGCGATGTTTTTTTTTTAATACATTGCAGCTCGCAGTTACATCTATGATTTACTATCTGCTTAACCGGTCTTCACTGTGGAGACTTAACTACAGTCTCCAGCCAGGCACAAAAGCTTAACCTAAGCGACTACGCTGAGTGCTAACCCGATGGGGTTGAACCAAGATTGGATCGTGGTTAAGTGATTCTACCATCCGTTCGAAAAATACCTACGTGGAGAAGAACGGACAAGAAACTCCTTTTTAGGGTTCCGTAGCCAAATGGCAAAAAACGGAACCCTTATAGATTCGTCATGTCTGTCTGTCTGTCTGTCCGTCCGTATGTCACAGCCACTTTATTCCGAAACTATAAGAACTATGCTGTTGAAACTTGGTAAGTAGATGTATTCTGTGAACCGCATTAAGATTTTCACACAACAATAAAAATAAAACAATAAATTTTGGAGGTTCCCATACTTGAAACTAAAACTAAAAATATTTTTTTTCATCAGACCCATACGTGTGGGGTATTTATGGATAGGTCTTCAAAATTGATATTGAGGTTTCTAATATAATTTTTTTCTAAACTGAATAGTTTGCGCGAGAGACTCTGCCAAAGTGGTAAAATGTGTGTCCCCCCCCCTGTAACTTCTAAAATAAGAGAATGATAAAACTAAAAAAAAAATATGATGTACATTACTATGTAAACTACCAGCGAAAATTGGTTTGAACGAGATCTAGTAAGTAGTTTTTTTTTAATACGTCATAAATCGTAAACCGCAATTTACCAAGTACGGAACCCTTCGTGCGCGAGTCCGACTCGCACTTGGCCGGTTTTTTAGCTAGTATCTTAACTACAGCTCAGCATTTTGCGGGCTGGAGCGATGGCGATGGTCGCAATGCCGTAATTAAAGGGACTGGTCACATTTCGATAGCTATTAACAATTTTCGATAGCTGTTAACACTTTTCGATAGCTATTAACAATCCCATACATTTTTGACTTTTTCCAATCGCTATTGATAGCGACGTTTTCGTTGATAGAATGTAACTTGACTAGAGTCTCAGGATCTGCGAAATAACACGACTGAAAATTAGTGACTTTCAATTGTTTTCACCGAATAATCGCTGTACATAATCTACCTAAACTACTCACCATCGATTTGTTTGTTTTCGATAGTGACGGACGATGCTTTTTATCTATGCCAAGGCAACTGGACAATCCAGTTAACGTGTTGTTTTATTAATATATAATGTAGAAATGGTTATGATGTCATTATTAAGCAATGCATGCTGATCAAATCGATTGGATTTTCGTAAAGTTGAAAGTGGGTTTAGGATTACGAAGTTTGTTTTTGATGTGGGTGTATCAAGTATACTTTTCTATGTATGAAAGTTCACTAAAAGAGTAAAAACTGTTGACCTGTTTATGACGGCATGAGCGAACGAAAAATATGGCGGACCTCAGGTACTCGTACAAGCCGCGATTCACGAGAGCAGCTTGCATAAATAATAAACTTCGCCCAGGAATATGTTAGAAGGTCTTACCGCAGTACCGAGGGTTAGCAGGTCAGGACCTGAACCTACACTAGGTCAGTTCATAAATATATTATGTAGTGGCGTGTCGATCTTCAAGGTTAAGAGCGGACTCTAGTCAACAGGAATTTGAAAAATAGGTATTTGAAGAAACTATCGCCGTCGCGTCACCTCCAACCTCACCCCGTAAAGTGCGAAAGGGACAACTGCAGCTCAGGCTGATTTTACCTACAAAAACTTTGACTAAAAGACGTTTCGTATTCTGCTGTTTTCTTCATGAAAACTGGTCTGATCTAAAAAATTCTTATATCAAAATTAAGAGGAAAAGTATATCTATGCTCCTATCATTCCTTTTTTGTTAAAAACTTATAAATTTTATCTTAAAGTCTTCTGAACATGGCGGTAAAAACGGGCATATTTTTCGGATTTTTGGGTTGTCATATTTCTTTTTGTGATTATGTTTTGGAAAAAAGGAAATGATACAGGCACGTATTAATTAGACCTAGATTTTATGGAAAAAAATTATTGCTCTAGAGGCATTATCCACGAAGAAAACAGCAGAATGTGTTTGTATGGAGCAAGTCTCACTAGAGTCCTCTCTTAAGCAAAGCATGGTGAGGTCGGTCCGCGGTGGGCTTCCGTGCCTCGGAAAACACGTTTAAACCGTTGGTCCCCAGCTGTCATTTGTAGATTTTATAACTTTGACAGTCGTCACGGAGAGTCAGGATCCTGGAAGTCAATTTACAGTAGTCACAGCGGATCTTTGTGTCTCTGAAGTTAGGCTCTGCTGAAACAGTTTCAGCAGAGCATCGAGTTAGCGAGATAGGACGATGCGACAAACGTAAGCGAGTGAAAGAGGCAGTTATACAATTATATCTTCATCTTCAACACTGACTCAAAAATGCTTCTGCGTAGGGTCTTGCAGCCAACTTCAGAGAAACAAAAATCCTCTGTGACTACTGTACTGAGTTTTTGCAGCTGCATCCGGTTAGGCTGGCCGATCCTAACATTATGGCAAACGGCTAGGCAGGCTGATTGAGTAGGTATTAGTAACCAATCAAAAAAGCTCTTATCGCGACGTATTCCACATTGGACACCCGTTCTAACGGCATCTGAGGTATTCTACATACGGCACCTATCGATATTATTTGCAGGTTTTCCAGCCCCGCAAATATTCTTAAGACTTCTTCATGATTGTGGCCTCCTGGTAGTTTGGGTCATCATCATAATCAGCCTTTTCATATTCCCCGCTGCTGGGATACAGGCCTCCTGTCTGTGAGAGGGAAAATAAATTGTTTGTTATGTAGTAGTTTGGGTAAATGCTTAAAATGTTCAACATCTAACTAAAAACTGGTCAAGTGCAAATCGGACTCGCGCACGAAGGATTCCGTAACATAATCGCAAAAATGGCAATTAGCTCACGTTTGCTGTAAGGGAGCCCAACTTAAATATTTATTGAAAATTTTAACCGTCTTGCTATCACGGTTCTTTAGATACAGCATGGTGACAGACGGATCGTGGAGTCTTAGTAATAGGGTCTCGTTTTTACCCTTTGGGTACGGAACCCTAAAAAAGCCAAAGAGGAAGATAGCTATATTTTTATCATGTTATTGAAGTCTACTGATTTAAATCGAATTTTTGATTTTGACGTCCTTAACGTCCCAATACTAGCACCTACTGATCCGTAGGTGCCAAATCTATACCAATATTATAAAGAGGAAAGATTTTTTTGTTTGTTTGTACCGAATAGGCTCCGAAACTACTGGACCGATTTAAAAAAATCTTTCACCAATAGAAAGCTACATTATGCCTGAGCGACATAGACTATTTTTTAATCTCGACAACGGGTCCAGGGTCCTGTGGTGTGGCCCACGGGAGCGAAACCACGGGGAACAGCTAGTGAGGAATATAATTTGAAATAATAAATTATTCCACTAATGGCACCAGTGAAAAATATCGATAGGTGGAATACTTCAGGTGCCATTTACGCACATGTGGTATGGGCGTAAATAACACCTCCAATCAATACAACTAACTAAACAGGTAAAGCTTTTCTTTTCGAACATAATGAAATATGACAACATCAATTAACTAAGACGGTAATACGCATACAGTTTGAATGTTATAATGCTTGACCTTGGCCTTTGACTTTGACCTAGACCCAATGAGTAAAAAATTCATCGGAGATATATCCGTGGTGCAATCGTAAACATTAGGGTGTGTGTGGGAGGTTTTGTCGTCGTTTTATGTGACATTTTATTGGACGAGAGGGTTGAAAAGGGGTGACTAATTTGCAGCGTTGGACGCATTTACGCTGAATCTAATAAAAGTGTAATATGTCACTTTGATTAATGTTATTGTGAATGTCACCCATTATACAGTAAAAAAAGAAAAAATAACTTCACTAACTTATGCCAGCGGTTTTGCCCGCGTCGAATGTCTGAAATCTTCATAAGGGAACATTATCCCGGGTTTAAAAGTATCTCATATTCTTTTCTAAGATACAATCAATCTCTATACCAGAATTGGTTCAGCGGTTTATGCGTGAAAACGTATCAAACAGACAGAGTTACTTTCGTATTTATAATAATTTTAGAATGGAATGAAGGTCTGTGTTGGATTTAACTTTATTTTTAACCGACTTACCAAAAAGGAGGAGGTTCTATGTTCGACTTCTTGTATGTTTTTTTTTTTTTTTTTTTTTTATGTATGTTCACCGATATCTCCGTCAATTGTGGTCCGATTTTGAAAATTCTTTTTTTGTTTGAAAGAGTATGTTTTGAAATTGGTCCCATTTTAATTTGGTGAAGATCTGATGAAGAACTTCGGAGATATACAACAGAACTCTTCAATAAATAACGGCAAATCATTCGGAATTGCTGCAATCGCATGTCTGTTTATTGTATATACCATTTCATAACATAACATCACGCCAGTACGCACTAAAGGGGTACGCAGATCTCTCATTTCACTGGTTATTTTCAAGTTTCATGTTATTCGGGTGATCTATTCTGGCGTTATAGAGTACCTTACTAAACAACTTGCCTATTTTAGGTAGGTACAACTAAAAAGGGCAAAATAAAAAACTTTTTTGCAAAAAAATACTACCGACTTCCAAATAAAAAACTACAAAGTGAAAAATAATTTAATTTTTGGAAGTCGGTGTCCATATCGCAAAAAAAATGGAATATAGAAAGACACCGACTTCCAAAAATTAAATTATTTTTCACTTTGTAGTTTTTTATTTGGAAGTCGGTAGTATTTTTTTGCAAAAAAGTTTTTTATAAAACTTACTGTACCTCCATCTGGAGAAGAATGTTTGTAGATATTCGTCCCTACCGGTGGATTAAGAACTATTAATGGTCTTCTTCCAAATACATTTTGAAAGGAGTGCGGAATTAACTCGCAGTCGCACCTTTGTTTGATTAACTCGTTTAATGATAAAGCTTAAATCGTTCAAATTGCAAAGTTATTGAATTTAGGTAGCCAGCTTCTGTCCATCTGTACATTCCTTAGGTAAATAAGAATACTGACCACTAAATCCTTGTCATTATTTATTTAACTACGCAACAGTCTTCACCGGCACATGGTCAAGTCCTAAAGAGACGTTTAAGCTTAGAAAAGTTTGCACCCTCAGGTTTCCTTTTTTTTTAACGATATTCTCGCGTTTGACCCCTATTTCACCTGATGGTAAGCGATGATGTGATATGGTCAACGCTGAAGCACACTTATTTAGAAGTAACCTATTCATGCTAGACTTAGGGCCGATTTTACCAATGAAATTAATCACGATTAGTACAACTAAACTCAGGAGGAGCTGAGGAGCTCGTGGCTAAATAATAACAGCCGCACTGGTCGATCATCAAGGTTAAGCAACGCTTGACGAGGTCGGTCCGTGGATGGGTGACCATTTCAACATACCGAGTTTCCTCCGTGCCTCGGAAAGCACGTTAAGCCGGTGGTCCCGGCTGTCATTCGAAGACCTTTGACAGTCGTTACGGGTAATCCGAAGCTTGAGATCTGACACCAGTCTTGCCAAGGGGTACCATGTTACCCAGTTATTGGGTTGTGGAAGTCAGATAGGCAGTCGTTCCATGTAAAACACTGGTACTCAGCTAAATCCGGTTAGACTGGAAGCCGACCCCAATATAGTTGGGAAAAGGCTAGGCAGTACCAGTACAACTAAACTCAATTTAAGCAAATACAGTGTTCTGGTTGGTTGAGACCGCTGATAAACTACCAATAGGAACGCTGTATTTGCATAAACTGAGTTAAGTTGAACTAATCGCGATTAGTTTCATTGGTGAAATCAGCCCTTAAAGTCCCCCAGTTTGTATCTATCAGGCAACACAGACTCTTAAAAATAGGGTACTTTACTGAAAATTTTAATTTTATCCGTCAGGTAGATTAATAAAAAATATTAGATGTGTAACTTTTATGGTGTACAATATTCTATTCTATTCTATTGGACACGTATTTAACCGACTGCCGAAGTAGGGTAATGTGTTTATTTTATTTTAACATAAAGTGACGACGATATAATGCGTTGAAATATCGTGTGACGTCACACCACTAGTACACTTTATACTGCCTTAGTGACGTCACAAGCCCCACTACTGAACATTGATCGTTTTAACTTTGTCATTTTTTATTGATTTGGTAAAGAAAAAAATACGTGTCCAATATTATTTGATAATCTCACTGAAGGCCTAAATAGAATTATCATTTTTCTACCAAAGGAAACATCCCTATTCCAGTCCTTAGCTGTAGGCATAATGAAGGTACTTAAATGATCGTATTGATAGATCCCCCAAAATACAAGCAGAATACGTATAAGGGTTAGGACCAAATTTATGACGTAATTGCACAACGGAAAACACATGCGTCACACTGGAATATAAATGTTCGATGATAAATCGCACAATGGAATGAAAATTATTCACGACATATCCTACAAGTTGCAACAATTCACAAATTCAAAAAAATAATGCGGCAAAAATATTCTTAGGTAGTCAAGCAAGGACATGCGTATTTTACATAGCGTAAAAAGACACCGAGTTTTTATTATATTTAATTTGAAGAAATTAAGCTTCAAGTTTAGTTGTTTAATGAATGAGACTGTTTACAATATACATATAAATATAATTATTATCAGCAAATATCCAAAGTTATTTTAAAGCGTGTAAAGTTCGCAATATTTTGTCACTAATCGGAAACCACAGTGTCTGTATCCGTCAAAAATTTGGACCTGACCCATAAACAAAAATCTCTTTGCTTGGTTGTTTTGTAACTCTTTTTTTAACGCCAGACGTAAACATATCGCCACGGACAAAGGTCGTGTTTGTCATGTCATTATATTTATCCGTGATCATTATTGCTAAATATTTTATTAATAGCTTACGATTACTTTGTTGTCTGGAGTCGTTGGTCTTGTGCCTTTTAATATGTTTTAAAGACAGCTGTTTATTAATTACTTGTGCGCCTAATTTGTATTCTGCGGGCTTGTGGTTTTCGAGGTAAAAATGTTATTGAGATAGCAACTTTTGGTCTTATTGTCCTCTCATTGATGAAAGAAAAGGTCAAGATGGAACGTTGCAAAGAATAAAGTGACGCCGGTTAAAACTACGCCTTGCCATATACATACACGATTACACGCACACAATGGAACTACGCCTTAGCATGTCAGTCGAGATTTTTATTTGTTCTGAGAGCTCGACTGACAAGGCGTAGTTTACATCAACAGTCAACATAAGAATAAAATCATTATTGTATGATGTATTTCTATTGCCGCTATAACAACTCCTACTAGAAACAGAATAAAATAAATATTTAAGTGGGGCTCCCATACAATAAACGTGATTTCTTTGCCGTTTTCTGCGATTGCACTCGCACTTGACTGGTTTTTTATGTTCTGCATAGGACCTTTTAAAGTGGCAGAAGTCTTGACTGTTCTCTCTTAAAATAGCCATTCTTGTTCGAATCATTCCGATTTACGAACAGCAAAAAACTAATAAGCAAAACAATACAAAAAATTGATTGAATCCTATTGTCTATAAGTACCTTACCTCTATGTATTGTAACGCGCCTCGCTGTCTCTGATTGCTTTGGTCCACGTTTGCGAATAGCACAATATTCACCCCTCCTCGTGTGTAGATGACGTCATTATTGGCGTCTATCTGGCTACTAAAAACGTCATACGATTTGAATAAAGCTGGGAACAAATTATCGGACGCGGGTTTTTTTTTTTTTTCTTTTTTTTTTATTGGGACAATCCCACCGCACTATTCCCAAACCACTGCAACTCCTGTAAGCCAGAATCAACAGTGGCGACCACCAGAAAAGCGCCGAGGCAATGAAGCTCGACGAAGTCTCGGAGAATGAATTTACCTGTCTTGGATTGAACAAAACTAGTTCTTCAGAGAAGTCATTAATGCAGTTGGACAGTAAAGCTGGAAACAAATTATCGGACGCGGCTGACGGACGCGACTTACAGCCGCTGCTGATATGTGTGCACAGTCGTATGGGACGCGGCTGTCAGATCTCTATCAGACGTCCGAACGCCCAAGGTCACGTCCGCGACTTAAGTCCGATAGTTTGCACAATGTAATGTACATTCATTACCTAGATACTCTATAAGCCGCGGCTGTCAGTCGCGTCCGTAAGCCGCGTCCGATAATTTGTTTCCAGCTTTACTGTCCAACTGCATTAATGACTTCTCTGAAGAAGACTTCTCTCGGCGCCCGAACGCCGCGCCGTATCGAGCAGACGTGCTTTTGTACTCGCGAACAATAATTTTCGGAAAAATAGTCTAAAGTGTAGTAAACAGTGCTAACGTTGCACCAATTCGTGCCTCATATAAGAAGAAACAATCTGTGAAAAAACCAAATCAGTGCATAAACTATTAGCGAAGTTATAAACAAAAACAATTACCAAATTTTAAATGTGATCGTTATAAATCTCTTTGTCTTTGTGTCGTGTGACTGACCTTTGCACGGGTCAATGACACACGTCTGGCACCGTAGTAGTATTGGTAAGAGATCACCAATTTCGCAGCGATTGTAACAGCTCCGTTGGCCTAGGAGCGCAAGCCGCCCGCTCGCAATCGTCGACTCGTAGTTACTCGAGTTCAAACCCCACGACGTGCAAAACTTTTTGGGAGGTCTCACTTCAACTTTCATTTTCTACGATACGTTTTAAAATTAATACAGACATTATCGATACAAGGATGACAGAAAACAACTCAAGTGAGATTAACAATGTTACTGTTCGAAATAAATGTAAATCAGTTAATTCTAACAGTTCATTTGATTTATCAGAAAAGGACGAAGAATATCGATCACTCACTTCGACGGCCTCTTACGAGTTGAACCGTAGCTATCCTGATTTATATTTAAAGTCAAATGACGACGTGAAAGAACTGAGAAGCAGAATATGTCAACTGGAAGAAAAGTTAATTATTGCAGAAACTGAAATAGAGAATTTGTTATTGGAAAATAGTTCTCAAGCCAAAATAATAACTAATTACAAACTGAGAATTGACAAACTGACCCATATTTGTACAAACACATCCACAAAAAAATCCGAGGCCAAAATAAAACGAAAATGCCTTATACGAACAAAGCTCGACTTTAAAAACACGCAACAAAGCCCTATTCATCAAACTGGAATAGATAAAATGCCGTTGGAAGATACAATAATAGGACCTAATTTAATGTATGATGACTTACCACAGCAAGCTACACTAGAGGGCACCACTCGTTTAGACGCAACGGGCTCGAGTACACAACGAGATATAATTGTAAACAAAACTCGCTCAAATAAGTTATGTCTAATAAGTGAAAATAATGTTAACGCTATATTAGGAATTGCCGAAAACACCTTTCCAAATAATAAAATATGCCACTATTGTATGCCGAGCGCAGGTATTATTAAACTTCTTGGAACATTAGACAAAAAACTAGTCAATTACACTCTTAATGACCATTGTATAATCTTCCTAGGTGAAACAGACTTTTTAGTTTCCAAAAATTATGCAGAATTAGTAAATTATATAAAATTCAGACTCGAAAAGATATTGCATACGAATATTATCCTGTGTTGTCCGACTTTTAAGTTAAGATCAAATACTAGTTTGTTTAATACCAGAATAGAATCTTTTAATCGACTATTACACCAAAGTAATCAGAATTTTAATTTTACATATACTTTTGATACTAACAAACAACTAGAGTATTCATATGAAATGTTTTCAAAGTTAACTGGCAAAGTAAATAATACAGCCATAAAAAATGTCTTCATGAACTTGAAAAACTATCTGGAGCAATTTAAACCTTCAGATCATGAATATACCTGTATATATGATAATTGTAATATGACGCATACTTATGAAGATAGTGTTAAAAGCCGCGTGAAACCAGGTACTATTCCATATTACTTCAGCAAAATGAACACAGACCAACTTTCACCCAAAGTTGAGTCTAATGTTAGCACAGGTTTTAACGACACTGATCTTTTTCGTGAATAAGAAATTAAAAACAGTTTGTAAAAGTACTTTGATGCATAAAACCAGCTGTTTAAGGATTTTTCATCAAAATGTATGTGGGATAAGTAATAAAACAACTGAGTTAGAATTATACATTGCAACCACGGGTATTCAGTTAGATTACTTGTGTATTACAGAACACTTCTTAAATCAACAATCTGCTCATGTATTTAACTTTCCAAATTATAATTTAGCGTCATACAACACAAGGACAAACAAAAAAAGGGGAGGGAGTCTTATTTTAGCACATTCAAGTACAGAAAGTGAAAACATTGATTTTGTTAAAAAAATGTATAGATCTGATAGTTTCGAAATATGTGGGGTTAAAGATCTTGAAACAGGGTTATATCTTTTTTGTTGCTACAGAAGTCCATTTGATAAAAACTTTGAAAGTTTTATGTCTAGTTTAGAAAAGTTATTGGAACATTTTATTAACAAGAAGTGCCTAATTTGTGGTGACTATAATATTGACGTACTTGTTGACAGTAAGAAACACACTGAATTTTTAAGCATATTGACATGTTATAATTTTCGATACCTTTTAAATACTCCTACTTTTATACGGAGCAACGCATATTCGTGTTTAGATAACATAATAACAAATCTCGCTGATGATGAAATAGTTGATTTTTCTGTTGATCACAATGGCTTGGCGGATGGTCATGGAGGACTTTTTTGCAATTTAGCTCTTGAAAAAATAAAAAGTAAATCTAAAAACTCGAATCAAATTGTAATAATAAAAAAAAGAATATTTAATAATAAAAATAATATTGCTTTTAAGGAAAGCATAAGTAAAAAAAACTGGGTGAATATGGGAATAAATAGTTTTATAAGTTGTCTTACAAAAACATTCCAAGAGTGTTACCGAAAGAAATCCATTAGAATAAAGCCTTTTAAAAATACCTCACTACAATGGATTACTAAAGGCGTTAAAGTTTCAAGTAGAATGAAAAGAGTCCTATGCTCAGGTACAGTAAATAATGCAAGCCTAAAAAAGTATAAAACCAACTATGTTCGAATTTATAGAAGAGTTATTCAGCAACTCAGGAAAAATGCTATAATAAATAATATAAATACGGCTACAAATATAACTAAACGGACGTGGAAACTTGTTAATGAATGTACTAAAAAATCAAAAAAAAGGCAATGTAAAAACTTAATCCTAAAAGTGAACAACAAAATGATAACTGATCCCCGGCAGGTCGCAAATCACTTCGTTGACAGTTTTGTGTACAAATCGTCTCTCGCTAGCAAGGAAAAAGAAAGAGCGATGAGTTTTCTAATAGAGAGTACAAAAAGGGTAGAAAGTGATTTAACTTTTTGTACAACTACACCATCTGAAATTGCAAAGATTATTAGCAAAATGGCCAATAAGAAATCTTGTGGGTTTGATGATCTACCAATATCGATCTTGAAGGAGAATATAGACTCTTTGGCAGTCCCACTTTCAAATTTTTTTAATAAATGCTTCGAAGAGTGTGTCTTTCCAGACCAGTTAAAATTGGCTAAAGTAGTTCCTATATTTAAAAAAGGAATTAAGTCTGATCCGAAAAATTACCGACCTATATCCCTTTTGCCAACCATATCAAAAGTATTTGAGAAAATCATTAAAACGAGACTGATGGTACATTTAAATGCAAATAAAATTATTAATTTAAGACAATTTGGTTATCAGAAAGGCGTCGGTTGCACAGATGCAATAAATACTCTTATAAATGACATAATTAATAAATTTAATGACAAAATGAAAGTGGCAGGGCTATTCATTGACCTTAGCTCTGCTTTTGATACGATTGACTATGAATTATTATTGACTAAACTTGAATTTTATGGCATCAGAGGCAAATCCTTACAACTTTTAAGATCCTATTTACATAATAGACAAATGTTTGTCGAAATAAAGAACATCGATGACAGTAATCAAGAAGTCATATACACCTCTAAAATTACAAACATAAAACGTGGTGTGCCCCAAGGCTCGATTTTAGGACCTATATTATTTATAATTTTTACAAATGACTTGCTTAATTTTATGCATTATGTTCAACCAGAGGTAAAACTGGTTGTATTCGCAGATGATACAAATATAATAGTTGGGGCGAATGATTTAAAAGAATTGACCAAAAATGTTAACAAAAGCCTACAAAACCTCTGCGAGTGGTTTACAGCCAATAACCTTTTGCTAAACACAAGTAAAACGAACATCATTTTATTTAAAACTACAACTCGCCATAATGACACTTTGGATGTAAAAATCAAAGAAGACAAGATCGAATTGGTGGACAAAGTTAAATTTTTAGGTATTACCATAGATATGTATTTTAATTGGAAACAGGAGTTAGCTGCTATTGACGCTTCAATATCATCAGCATGTTATGCTCTCAGGAGCCTTAGAGATATATTGGATATAAAGCAACTCAAGGCTATATATTACGCGCTGGTAGAATCAAGACTAAGATACAGCATAATGCTTTGGGGAAACAGCTACAGTTATAACTGTGAGAAAGCGTTTATTTTACAGAAACGAGCCATACGAACTATAGTCAGGATCTCACAAAGAGACTCATGTAGAGAGCACTTTAAAGAATTGGACTTTTTAACAGTGCCTAGTTTGTATATATTGGTAATCTTGAATTACTTGGCTAGGAATATTCATGAGTATGAATCTCAAGAGGAGCGTAAGATAAGAGAAAGCACAAGAAGGAAAGAATTTAAACACAAGATGGCACCGAAATTTAACATAGCTAAGCACTGTTCCAGATACCAAGCAGTAGAGTTATTTAATAGGTTACCAACTGATTTAAAATTATTAATTTATAGCTCGCACTCTTTTAAAACTAAATTAAAGGCCTTCTTGTTGGAAAAATGTTTTTACTCCGTATCGGAATTTATTAGTGATAAAAGTAGTCACTTAAAATAATAGCAGTTGAACAGATTTAATGATTCTAAATTATATAATTATACTGTGCTCATTACTAAGACCTTAGCGAAATGATTTCTGTTTTTTATTTTTTTTTTTTATTTTGACATTCTTGCTAAAAATTGGACATTGAATTTGACATCATACTTGCATTATATTTCACGTTGTAATTGAGATTTTGCCTGATAATAATAAATTAGACTTTTTATCTGACACTGTACCTGCTATGAACCAGATATTGTATGTATTTTGTGTCTTTGTATTATTGTTTTGCTGACATTGTATTAATTTGCTTAAGGTAGTTGTTTCTGCATGTGTTACTTCTCTTTTTAATATGTAATGTTCAACACAATGTAAATTGTTAATGAATAAAAAAAACTGAAACTTCTCTGAAGAACTAGTTTTGTTCTATATTCAAACTTTTTGCAATGTCACCTTCATTCCTGCTCATTCTGCACATTATAGGGTTTAAACGCGGCAATAATAATACATATTCGCGGGCTGGCTGACCAAAATCTGGTGTATCCTCCGACTGCACAGCATGATTTTTTCCTTGTTTACGACTTTTTAGTTCGCTTTTGAAGCAGTCGGGTTTTTTGATTTTTTGAATTAAGTTTTTTTATTTATAGCTTTTTAGTTAGTTTTTTTTCGAATTAGATACATTTAAACATATAAGTGTTATATATTTTTGAAATCACCTCTTAAAACCCTTTATTTTGATACCCCACACGATGGGTTTGGAAGAAGAAAAAAAAATTGGGCCCCCACAATATGGCACCCAAAATCCGCCATTTTTCTATTATCCAATTGTAATGTAGCCTATGACACTCGCAGGGTTAAGACGCATCGATTGACGTATGAATCATCAAAATCGCCCAACGCGTTTGGTCTCTGGAACGCCATATAGGAACAAACATACATACATACATACATACATACTTACATACATACATACATAGACTGATAAACACATTACCCTCCTTCGGTAGTCGGGTAAAAATTAGGTGGTAGTCAGTAGACATGGAAAGAACAAGGAGAACAAAAACCATTCTAAAGTTGTACTGTAAATAAAATAGGCCCTAAACCAACAGTGTTAGTAATGTTGTAGATAACAAACACTATATTTTTATTAAACTACTAGCTGTCCCACGCGGCTTCGCTCCCGTCAACTGGCTACCTACCTACCCTACATACATGAATGTTGCGTAACTTTAACCGCTTACGCAGCGCACGCAACGGAAGCTCTCAAATAAGAATAATGTTTCCCGTTTTTGCAACATTTTTCATTTATGCTCGGCTCCTATTGGTCGTAGCGTGATGTTATATAGCCTAAAGCCTCCCTCGATAAATGGACTATCCAACACAAAAATATTTTTTCAATTCCAAACAGTAGTTCCAGAGATTAGCGCGTTCAAACAAACTCTTCAGATTTATAATATTAAGTATAGATAATAGCCACTTATTGAGCTATGCTTGTCTGGAGCACCAAATTAAGGCCGTTGCCTGCGATATAGGTCGATTCCCAATTAATAAACTATTAAAACCACCCCTGGGAAACTGATTGGTGAACAGGAATAGACATCTATTGGGAGATTTATTTACCTGGAGTCTGGGACGTTTGACCTTATGAACGTAGGATTAGATTAAATGTATTTATTCTATTGTTTTGCACACTCATATAATAAACCTACATGAAAAGAATAATAAAAACATAGGTGATGTTTATTCCTTAGGCAATTTTCAGCATATACCAGGGCAAGAATTATGGTGATCTGCTGGAAGAAATTTCTATTGAAATAAGCAGTACCTTTGCGCTCTTCTATATGTTTTTTTTTTTCTTTAAAGTGTTTTGTGTGTACATCTTCTTCTAATATATAAAACTGAATCGCCGAAATGCTTGTAAGCGCACACTTCAGAACAGCTGCACTTACTTGGTTAATTCTTTTTTTGTTTGTTTCTGTGAATACAAATAAGATTAAAAAAAAAATAGGGAAGGCAGGGTAGGTTATAATCTCAATATCAAGACCCGAATGTCTACAGTTAGGCTACAGCGTATCATGACCTACTTCGGCCACATAATGCGATGGGGACATAGCAGCCTAGAAAAGCTGGTCTTGTTGGCGGTACTGAAGGAAACAGAGTAAGAGAGGGAGAGTGAAAGAAGCTGTTGTTGCCCTCCGCAGGTGCTGATGGTGAGCCGATGGAGGCAGATTATATCCGCTTCGGGTCCAGTGACCAAGATCATCAGTAATGAGGGAATGATTAAAGAAGATGAATAGGGGGCGACCTTAATTTAATGAGATAATTACATACTCGAGTGAAGACAATATTCTTTACTCATTCAATTATTTATGTATTGGAAGAAAGTGAACAAAACTGCCAAATATAAAAATAATACATGTTCCGTTTCACTAAGATTAACTACCAGTACCAGTATATTCGCGTCTTCAGTATGTAATGTTAATTGCACGAAATACCGTTCTCAAGAGTTTAGTTAGTAACTGCGAGTGTGTTTGTATTGAATTAATTTCCTAGTTTTTTTATGCGAAGAATCTTAATTGCAGTCTCATCGAAATTGCTGTATCATTAGCTGCGAATGGACTGCAATATGTTTGGTGTGAATGGTGATTTGTATGTGCAGCTATTTAGGTTTCCGTTTTAGTCGAAATGTATGATAGGATTGGATGGTTGGGGCCGAAAAGTTCTGGAATGGCGACCGCGAACCGGAAGACGATACGTTGGAATGCCTACCACTAGGTGGACCGATGAGACCATGGAGAGCCTCAGTAAAATGCTCGATGGCCTTAGTAGAGCTTCCGAAAGAGTGGGTCTTAAAATGAACATGGACAAAATCAAGGTCATGGTGAATGTCCATGTAACACCCACTTCTATCAAGATCGCAGACTCTACACTCGAGTCTCGAAGTTGTAGACGATTATGTCTACCTGGGACAAACACCAAACGGTCCAGTTGGGTAAGTCCAACTTCGAGAAAGAGGTCAATTTTTTTTCAATTTCCTTGCGTGATCACGTCAGAAATGGTGATATCCGCAGGAGAACCAAAGTTACCGACATAGCTCGAAGAATTGCCAAACTTAAGTGGCAGTGGGCAGGGCACATTGCTCGCAGAACGGATGGCCGATGGCGCCGAAAATTTGAATGGCGGAATGGCGACCGCGAACCAGAAGACGATACGTTGGAAGGGCTCCCACTAGGTAGACCGATGACCTGGTTCAGGTTGCGGGAAGGCGCTGGATGCGAGACGCACGGGATCGGTCAATGTGGCGACGCCTGGGGAGGCCTATGTCCAGAAATGGACGTATTTCGGCTGAAATGATGATGATGATAATAGAATTTTGCTACATATTTTTGCTCTTTATAATAAGTAATAGAAATATATTCCAGCATACTCTAATATTATGATTAAAGCCAATAAATGCCATTTCAATTATGAACGTTGCCGGATTTTGGGGATTTGGTTGTATTACGATCGTTCTTAATGTTTTCCCCTTGAGTGATCACATGCTTTTTTCTAACTGTTACTATCTTTAATGCCCTTATATGTAAATCAAATGTTACCCCCAATAAAGCGGATAAATCACTAGACGGAGTTGTCCTAAAGTAGTGAGGTCCAACGGACACAGCCCTGAGCAGGCACAAACGCAGGCAATTTCGCAAGGGTACAGGTTGGTTGGCGCAGAGACAATCTGGTAAAAAGGATGTCCCTCTTTGAACCATCCCAAACACGATGCCAGCGAGGAGATTCCAAACTATGCGTCACCTACTTGCCGGCATGCACCTTCCACGAATTGAGTGAGACCAACGATAGGTTCCCGCAACCTTCACCAAGTTATCGGCCCACCTGGTGGGAGACTTCAAACGCAACGTGTTCCGGTTCGCGGTCGCCACTCCTGAATTTCTAATCCGTTCTGCGAGCAATATGCCCTGCGCACTGCCACTTAATGTTGGCAATTCTTCGGGCTATGTCGGTAAACCTGGTACTTGCTGATCTCTACATTTCTGATTCGATCACGCAAGGAAACTCCGAGCATAGCTCTCTCCATTGCCCTTTAGGTAACTGTAAGCTTTCTGATGCGGATATGTAATCGATACGTAAAAAATAAATGAAATCCCCACTTCATCCAAAACCTCAATCAAGAACCACTTTCGTTTAATTTACCACAGCCACAATCTAAAAATTCCTCTCTCTTTTCTTTCCAGAACAAAGGTTACAAAGTAAAAAGCAACAAGTACAGAAATGGCAGAGGTATACGGAGCCGGGGGATGAACTGGAGCCCACGGCGTCATCCCCCATGAAGCGGTCATCCCGCAACCTGTCGGATGACTTCGAGAATGGGGATGATGACGACAGCCCCTTGCCTGAGGCCGTACTTACTACCAATCTAGGACTTGATATTGTAGTTGTGGCGACTAAGGTAAGGTCTACATTTTGTGGTCAATTTTTTTTTTTTTACATACAAGATACAGGTGACCCATCTGATGGTAAGTTGTTGTCGGCGGGCTATGGACAATTTGTTCGTTTATTATTAGATCAGGACATAATACAACGTGAAGGACACATCGTGAGGGTACCGGCATGTCCTAGAACCAAAAAATCGAAGACCTGTGACATTCACCAAACCGCACTGGGGCTGCGTGGTGGATGCCTATTAACTCTCTCACAGGGAGGATGCCTGTGTCCCAGCAGTGGGAACATTATAAGGCTGATGATGATGACATAATAATAAGGTCTGAAAGTGTAATAATTAATTTGGCTTCCTCTTTCTGGTATACTAACTAACTTCATCAGGGCCGCTTCACTTATTTCCACATCCACGTAATGTAACACCAAGGACAAAGAACAACCAAAAAGGTCCATCATAGATGTTCTGTCTTACCCAGTGGTACTTCCGCTCCAAAAGGCTTGCCATCAAATCTCTGGAAAGCACCTGTGTTAGTTTGATTGGCCGATTCGATATCAAAAGACTAAGCAGACCCAACATTGTAGACGTGGTTCGCTTTCAATGTAACGCGGCCATGTTCAAACATTTCAATCTTAGTTTTTCAGTAGTAAAAGAAAACATAATAATATTATAATTACTCTAAAACAGGCAACTTAATCCTTTCCCCCCAGACTGACTACATGAGCACCCTAGAGAAAGAACACGACTACCGCGACGAACACTTTGACTTCATGCAGCAATGGATCCGCCGGTTCTGTCTCCAATATGGCGCCGCCTTATTCTATACGAGCGCTAAAGAAGACAAGAACTGTGACCTTCTGTACAAGTATCTGACGCACAGGATATATGGGCTGCCCTTTAGGACGCCCGCGCTTATTGTGGAGAAGGATGCTGTTTTGATGTAAGTAAACAAAAGTTGCAATATGCTTGTGGCGTAATTCTCTGAGGCACAAACTCAGCATGTATCATGAGGCGAAATCGTATTTTCGGACCCTAATAACGTTGAGTCTCCACCTTTTAGCTGGTAAAAGAAATTGATATCCTTTTTACCCGAATGCCGAAGGAGGGTAATGTGTTTATCCGTCTATGTATGTATGTATGTCATCGCTTACCATCAGGCGAGGTAGTGGTCAAAGGCGAGGCTATCGATAATAAAAAAAAAATGTATGTTTGTTCCTATGTGGCGTTCTAGAGACCAAACGCTTTGGCCGATTTTGATGATTCTTACGTCAACAATTCGTGATAACCTTGCGAGTGTCACTGACTTCATTAAAATTGGAAAATAGAACAATGGCGGATTTTGTGTGCCATATTGATGTGGGGGCCCATTTTTTTTTCTTCCAGACCCATCATGTGAAGTATTAAAAAAAAAGTTATAAATATGTTAATTCAAAAAATCAAAAATCCCGAAACGACCTAGAAGCAGCTGCAGTCGGAGGATACATCTGGTTTCGGTCAGCCACAATGCACAGGATGATTTTCTTCTTATTTACGTCTTTTTACGCTTTTCGCTTCTTAAGCATTCGGTATTTTTGACCTTTTGAATTTACTTTTTTTATCAACAGTATTCGCATAGCATCAAACGTTCTAGTTTTTGTTTTGGAATTTAAGTTGACTGTCCCATTTTACAAAGGTATTAAATGTCTCAAACAGAATAGAAATTCTCTCAATTAGGTCAGTATCCTGACACTATTGAGATTAGTGCAAATTGAGTGCTAAGAGTACTAATGACCATTCTCAAAAGGCAAACAATAAATTTATTGATATCTTTTACAGACCCGCTGGCTGGGACAGCATGAAGAAAATTAGTATATTATATGAGAACATGCAGTCGTGTAAGCCGGACGACTACTACAGAGATGTTATCGTGCAGCCTGTTATACGGAAAGTGAGTATTCCTTTCACTAAACATCAACTCTTTCCTCCGAGCAGTTGTTTACGGGTTATATTTACCAAGGTTATAACTGAGGAGCTCGTGGCTAAATAATAACAGCCGCACTGGTCGATCATCAAGGTTAAGCAACGCTTGACTAGGTTGGTCCGTGGATGGGTGACCATTTCAACATACCGAGTTTCCTCCGTGCCTCGGAAAGCATGTTAAGCCGTTGGTCCCGGCTGTCATTTGAAGATCTTTGACAGTCGTTACGAGTAGTCAGGATCTTGAGATCTGACAACAGTCTTGCCAAGAGGTATCTATAGTGTTACCCAGTTACTGGGTTGTGGAGGTCAGATAGGCAGTCGCTCCATGTAAAACACTGGTACTCAGCTGAATCCGGTAAGACTGGAAGCCGACCCCAACAACAATTGGGAAAAGGCTAGGCAGATGATGATGATTTACCAAGGTTATAACTGGCGATACAAAATACATGATCAATGACCCCCAAGCTAGGAAAACCTGTATTACAGGGGTCATCCATCCATTACATCAATACAATAAAACAAATGAATAGATAAATAATGCAAATCTCTTTAAAAAAAAAATTAAGGTTAGCCTGGTTGCCAAGTTTGGGGATTAGGGGGCGTCCATAAATTACGTGAGGTGTTTTTTTAAATTTTCTGTTTCTCCCTCCTCCCCTGGTGAGATGTCGTGATATTCAACCCCCTCCCCCATCCCCCAATCTCACGTGAGATTTTTCAAAATGTGGGTGTCTTACGTAAACGCGTTGTATTGTAAACGCAAAAAGAAAAAAATAATTGCTGTATATGGTGGTTTGACAGTCAGTAGATGTATAACGTCGAAGTATGAATGAAATTATTTTCTTTCGAACGAATTAGTGAATGATCTTAATCGTATCACGATTACGCTTAAGATTAAATCTTAAGCATGTAAAATCTGGATTAAATGGACCAAAATAGTTTTTTTTTTTTTTGTTTCAATCAGAAAAAAAATAGCGTGATATTTGCCGAGACCCCCCTCTCTCCAACGTAAGATTAGATGAGATTTGACTCGACCCCCTCCTCCCCTTAAACATCTCACGTAATTTATGGACGCCCCCCTTAGGGGACAGCAGAGAAGGTAAGGAAATAGGGGCAAAAAATAACGTAAAGGGAATAGGGAATATCTTTATTTTTTGTGTCGGGTGTGTTGTATATATATGTAAGTAAGTGTTTGCCTGGCTTGTTAAGGTTTTAGTAATGTTTCTGTGTCATCATAGTTTAGAGTAAGCAGATAATCATTTACCATGGACTTGCAATGGAACTTATTCAGAGTATGTATATTTAGTTTGTTGTGGAATTTGTTGTAAAGTAATGATTTCAATACTTCACAAAAATAATTTATATTACATATTTGATAAGAGTTTTCGGAGCGATTTGGAGTTGAACACATACATAATAAATATAAATAAATTGTTTATTGGAACTAAATTTGTACTATCAAACACTTATGAACAACATGACGCATAAATAACAAATTCACATTAACGAGTAACAATGTATGTCAGTAGTATTTGTAAATGAATTCTGGCACCCAAAGAAAGATTTAACTTGTGTTATTTAACTTACTTACCAGTATCCTCACACATGTGTTGTATATCAAACATCAGAGGGTATACAGTAACAGTCAGACAACAACCGTCGAGCAGTTGCCCGGTTTAGAAACAACATTCGTCTCGTTGAAGGGTCCTCTCCCTTTTCAACGGAGGTTTGCGCTTTCCACCCTGTTCCGCATACCGCATAAAAGTGAACTAATCTGTGTATCATTTCTTAGAAGTCCCAAATAAAAAACGACTTTCTTGCCCCCAGAGTGGCGCGAACCGGGAAGCTGAGGTACAGGCAGAGGACGAGCAGGCCTTCTTACAGAGACAGTTGGCCGCTTTACAAGCTGGTACGCCTGCACCGCGCGCTGACTCCCCGCTACGGGCCACGCAGAGAGCCACAGCACAGGTAAATTCTAGCTATAATAACTAATACGGGTCTTGTAGCAACATCTATGTCACATACTAATGACCTGGCATCACACAAAATTCTGCACGATTTTGTGTTGCGTGACTTCTGAAAAACCTCCTCAAAACTCTGCAGTTTTTGGCACGATTTGAACATATATTATACGACATCCCGACAACAACCATCGGCTGGCCACCAGACAAAGCACACGTCAGGTCGGCGGGTCCTCCCTTTTCAACAGATATTTGGCGGCAGTTTACACCCATTTCTGCATACCTCTAAAATCTTACTCTTACCACAGATAATATAATACTACTCTTACGGAATGCTAAATTAAAAGAAAAATATTTATTTGTGACCCGCACAGGAGACACGAGAAATAAGCATACAATCAAACAATAATAAAATAAAAACCCTGTGCGAGACCAAAACGGCTCCTATCTCAGCATGTGCAGCGATATCCAAAAAAGGTAATAATGCTGCGCTGATATTCTGATAGAATTACGAGAACATGCTTATAAATTCAAATTCAATCTTTATTTGCTCAAACATTAGTACAGTACACACAACAAATTGTCAATATGTAAGAGATGTTAAAAAAAAAAAAGATACAGAGCGTCATGTTTGCCTTAAATAATGGCATGCAAATATTAATAACAGAATTAAGAACAAATTCAAATCTTACAATTCAAATCAAAATAACCTTTGCCTTGGGCAATGGCATGCAAATATTGATAAATAATACAGTTCAAAATAATTATTCTAGATTATCAAATGCAGTAATAATAAAATATGCGTAAATGTCAATAAAATAATGCAAGTCTAAATTACCATTCTAGAATGTAAGATGAATATATATATATTTATATAAAAATATGTCAAATTAATAAATCATATCAAAATAATCATTCTAGAATGTCACATTAAAAATTACAAAAAAAAAAAAAAATACATTTGTCAAGATATCAGAATAATAAATTAGCAGAATAATAACAAAATAATCACTTTAGAATGTCACATTTAAATGTCAATGGAATTAAAAATGTCCTACAATACAAAATACGATTATAATAATTGTGCATTTGAATGTCACTTCGAAAAAATGACAAATATATGCCTCTAAAAATATAGTAATCATGTTTAATAATAAAAAGATTACTACTTATATGTCGGAATGAATTGCGATTAATTGGATTGATTTAACTGAGCTCTCAAGTTTGTTAACAGTTTCTCTCTCCAAGGTTATATTTTGATTTTGATATATTATCGACCCCAATAACCATTCAAATGAGTTTGGTAAATTTTCATAGATGCCATCTTGGATTCTGATTGTGATTTCATGTTCGTTATTATAAGATCTACCGGAATCTCATGGCAAATGGGGAAATAAAAATTTGTTGTGTGCAATACTGGGGAATTTGGATTAAACGATCTTGATACTGTGTAATTTTTATTTATATCTTTAGTATTAATGAACATGAGGTACCTTTATAATAGTAGTCACAGGGGATCTTTGTGTCTCTGAAGTTGACCCGGCCAACCATTGCGTAAGAAACAGTTTGTCATCGAGTATACTGCATAGAGTAAGCGAGATGTCAGATGAAAAGCATAAGCTAGTGAAAGACAGTTATACAATGCTATCTTCACCTTCAACATTGACACAAAAATAGCTACAGCGCAGGGTTTTGCAACCAATTCAGAGACACAAAGATACGCTGTGAGTATTATAGGTGTGTATGAAGAATGTTGTTATACATCGGGTTCTTAACATAGGAAAATATGTCATGAAAAATAAATCAATTGTATATTAATTTATGTAATAATTTATTGTATATCATTTAAATCATATTAATAACTTAACACCTCATTCAGAACTAGAATACGATTCCAAGAACTCCACTGGCATTTGGATTTATTGTATCTTTGGAGTTGTATGTCATCTCTCTCAATCAAAATGGTTCTTTTTGATTGGCATTTAACATTTTCAAAACCAATCTCTTTATGTAGAAGTCTGTATATAAAAAATAATAAAATCAATCATGTTACTTATAGCTTACGTCATTCATCATCATCAGTCTATATACGTCCTACTGCAGGGCACAGATTATTACTTAATATTTTTCTTACCTAAAAGATTCTCAACCTCCGTTGAAATCAATATCATATCGAAGAATTAGTAATGGTTTCATTACTGTTGGCATTTCCTGCTGACCATCATTCGATGTGCCCTCACCTACGATTTACCGTATAATATTAATGGAAACCCCTGTAAAGAAAATAAATTAAGTAAGAAAAATATAAAATAAACTAAAAGTATCAAAACAAGTCAGTCCAACTTACCGGTTCACTCTACGACGTGCTTTAAAATCAAAGAATGAGTTTGATTTACGCCTTCTTCCTCCTTTATTTTACGATACACATTGAAAACCATAGGTCTCGCTTGAGATCGAAGTTGCTTTTGCGATATTTTCACAAAAACAACAAATTTTCAAGAAGATAACACAAAATCTCAGCTGCGGTCACACATCCCGTAATTTGATTTGACAGGTGACAATTGACATTGCCATATGAAAATCACAATTTAAAAAAAATAAGAAATGTCATGAGATTCTGGTAGACCTATAGTGACCCCGAGAGTAGTCTTGTTTGTTACCGCCAGTTTGAATTTATTGTTCACTCCGGTGAACACTGATGAGAATCTTCCACCCCCAAAAAATCAAGATAAGAGAACAAGTTACAACTTGTCTGTCGCGATGTGCTTTTTTAGTTGGGGCTTAAACCGCTTCATAGCTTCTCTTCATTTCCACAAAGTGTCATGTCCGTTAAATGTCTTGATGCGAAATTCGCGGTGGGGCCGGTTGAAAGAAGATACAATGTTTTGTGAATTATATTTCGCTCATCGAGCGGTTTCGTTCTATGAACACAAAGCCTTACCCTTAACGTATTTTGCCCGCAGCTGGATGGCGCAAAAATCGGCATAGGTCCGGGCACGCCGGGTAACGAGGGCGTTCTGGCCAACTTCTTCAACTCGCTGCTGTACAAGAAGTCGGGCTCGCCGGCCGGACGCACCGACGGCTCACCCGCGGCGGCCGCAGCGCGGTCTGACGCGGCGGCCGAGCTGGACCGCCTCACGCGCAACAAGGCGCGCCCGCCGGGGCCGCCGCCCCCCATCGACCTCAACTCCTCCTCCGAGTGCTAGCCTAGGTGCTGTCTGTAGGTGAGCGAACTGTTCCATGTGTACTGAGGCCGAGCTGGACCGCCTCACGCGCAACAAGGCGCGCCCGCCGGGGCCGCCGCCCCCCATCGACCTCAACTCCTCCTCCGAGTGCTAGCCTAGGTGCTGTCTGTAGGTGAGCGAACTGTTCCATGTGTACTGAGGCCGAGCTGGACCGCCTCACGCGCAACAAGGCGCGCCCGCCGGGGCCGCCGCCCCCCATCGACCTCAACTCCTCCTCCGAGTGCTAGCCTAGGTGCTGTCTGTAGGTGAGCGAACTGTTCCATGTGTACTGAGGCCGAGCTGGACCGCCTCACGCGCAACAAGGCGCGCCCGCCGGGGCCGCCGCCCCCCATCGACCTCAACTCCTCCTCCGAGTGCTAGCCTAGGTGCTGTCTGTAGGTGAGCGAACTGTTCCATGTGTACTGAGGCCGAGCTGGACCGCCTCACGCGCAACAAGGCGCGCCCGCCGGGGCCGCCGCCCCCCATCGACCTCAACTCCTCCTCCGAGTGCTAGCCTAGGTGCTGTCTGTAGGTGAGCGAACTGTTCCATGTGTACTGAGGCCGAGCTGGACCGCCTCACGCGCAACAAGGCGCGCCCGCCGGGGCCGCCGCCCCCCATCGACCTCAACTCCTCCTCCGAGTGCTAGCCTAGGTGCTGTCTGTAGGTGAGCGAACTGTTCCATGTGTACTGAGGTCGAGCTGGACCGCCTCACGCGCAACAAGGCGCGCCCGCCGGGGCCGCCGCCCCCCATCGACCTCAACTCCTCCTCCGAGTGCTAGCCTAGGTGCTGTCTGTAGGTGAGCGAACTGTTCCATGTGTACTGAGGCCGAGCTGGACCGCCTCACGCGCAACAAGGCGCGCCCGCCGGGGCCGCCGCCCCCCATCGACCTCAACTCCTCCTCCGAGTGCTAGCCTAGGTGCTGTCTGTAGGTGAGCGAACTGTTCCATGTGTACTGAGGCCGAGCTGGACCGCCTCACGCGCAACAAGGCGCGCCCGCCGGGGCCGCCGCCCCCCATCGACCTCAACTCCTCCTCCGAGTGCTAGCCTAGGTGCTGTCTGTAGGTGAGCGAACTGTTCCATGTGTACTGAGGCCGAGCTGGACCGCCTCACGCGCAACAAGGCGCGCCCGCCGGGGCCGCCGCCCCCCATCGACCTCAACTCCTCCTCCGAGTGCTAGCCTAGGTGCTGTCTGTAGGTGAGCGAACTGTTCCATGTGTACTGAGGCCGAGCTGGACCGCCTCACGCGCAACAAGGCGCGCCCGCCGGGGCCGCCGCCCCCCATCGACCTCAACTCCTCCTCCGAGTGCTAGCCTAGGTGCTGTCTTTAGGTAAGCGAACTGTTCCATGTGTACTGAGGCCGAGCTGAACCGCCTCACGCGCAACAAGGCGCGCCCGCCGGGGCCGCCGCCCCCCATCGACCTCAACTCCTCCTCCGAGTGCTAGCCTAGGTGCTGTCTGTAGGTGAGCGAACTGTTCCATGTGTACTGAGGTCGAGCTGGACCGCCTCACGCGCAACAAGGCGCGCCCGCCGGGGCCGCCGCCCCCCATCGACCTCAACTCCTCCTCCGAGTGCTAGCCTAGGTGCTGTCTGTAGGTGAGCGAACTGTTCCATGTGTACTGAGGCCGAGCTGGACCGCCTCACGCGCAACAAGGCGCGCCCGCCGGGGCCGCCGCCCCCCATCGACCTCAACTCCTCCTCCGAGTGCTAGCCTAGGTGCTGTCTGTAGGTGAGCGAACTGTTCCATGTGTACTGAGGCCGAGCTGGACCGCCTCACGCGCAACAAGGCGCGCCCGCCGGGGCCGCCGCCCCCCATCGACCTCAACTCCTCCTCCGAGTGCTAGCCTAGGTGCTGTCTGTAGGTGAGCGAACTGTTCCATGTGTACTGAGGCCGAGCTGGACCGCCTCACGCGCAACAAGGCGCGCCCGCCGGGGCCGCCGCCCCCCATCGACCTCAACTCCTCCTCCGAGTGCTAGCCTAGGTGCTGTCTGTAGGTGAGCGAACTGTTCCATGTGTACTGAGGCCGAGCTGGACCGCCTCACGCGCAACAAGGCGCGCCCGCCGGGGCCGCCGCCCCCCATCGACCTCAACTCCTCCTCCGAGTGCTAGCCTAGGTGCTGTCTGTAGGTGAGCGAACTGTTCCATGTGTACTGAGGCCGAGCTGGACCGCCTCACGCGCAACAAGGCGCGCCCGCCGGGGCCGCCGCCCCCCATCGACCTCAACTCCTCCTCCGAGTGCTAGCCTAGGTGCTGTCTGTAGGTGAGCGAACTGTTCCATGTGTACTGAGGCCGAGCTGGACCGCCTCACGCGCAACAAGGCGCGCCCGTCGGGGCCGCCGCCCCCCCATCGACCTCAACTCCTCCTCCGAGTGCTAGCCTAGGTGCTGTCTGTAGGTGAGCGAACTGTTCCATGTGTACTGAGGCCGAGCTGGACCGCCTCACGCGCAACAAGGCGCGCCCGCCGGGGCCGCCGCCCCCCATCGACCTCAACTCCTCCTCCGAGTGCTAGCCTAGGTGCTGTCTTTAGGTGAGCGAACTGTTCCATGTGTACTGAGGCCGAGCTGGACCGCCTCACGCGCAACAAGGCGCGCCCGCCGGGGCCGCCGCCCCCCATCGACCTCAACTCCTCCTCCGAGTGCTAGCCTAGGTGCTGTCTGTAGGTGAGCGAACTGTTCCTTGTGTACTGAGGCCGAGCTGGACCGCCTCACGCGCAACAAGGCGCGCCCGCCGGGGCCGCCGCCCCCCATCGACCTCAACTCCTCCTCCGAGTGCTAGCCTAGGTGCTGTCTGTAGGTGACCGAACTGTTCCATGTGTACTGAGGCCGAGCTGGACCGCCTCACGCGCAACAAGGCGCGCCCGCCGGGGCCGCCGCCCCCCATCGACCTCAACTCCTCCTCCGAGTGCTAGCCTAGGTGCTGTCTTTAGGTGAGCGAACTGTTCCATGTGTACTGAGGCCGAGCTGAACCGCCTCACGCGCAACAAGGCGCGCCCGCCGGGGCCGCCGCCCCCCATCGACCTCAACTCCTCCTCCGAGTGCTAGCCTAGGTGCTGTCTGTAGGTGAGCGAACTGTTCCTTGTGTACTGAGGCCGAGCTGGACCGCCTCACGCGCAACAAGGCGCGCCCGCCGGGGCCGCCGCCCCCCATCGACCTCAACTCCTCCTCCGAGTGCTAGCCTAGGTGCTGTCTGTAGGTGAGCGAACTGTTCCATGTGTACTGAGGCCGAGCTGGACCGCCTCACGCGCAACAAGGCGCGCCCGCCGGGGCCGCCGCCCCCCATCGACCTCAACTCCTCCTCCGAGTGCTAGCCTAGGTGCTGTCTGTAGGTGAGCGAACTGTTCCATGTGTACTGAGGCCGAGCTGGACCGCCTCACGCGCAACAAGGCGCGCCCGTCGGGGCCGCCGCCCCCCCATCGACCTCAACTCCTCCTCCGAGTGCTAGCCTAGGTGCTGTCTGTAGGTGAGCGAACTGTTCCATGTGTACTGAGGCCGAGCTGGACCGCCTCACGCGCAACAAGGCGCGCCCGCCGGGGCCGCCGCCCCCCATCGACCTCAACTCCTCCTCCGAGTGCTAGCCTAGGTGCTGTCTTTAGGTGAGCGAACTGTTCCATGTGTACTGAGGCCGAGCTGGACCGCCTCACGCGCAACAAGGCGCGCCCGCCGGGGCCGCCGCCCCCCATCGACCTCAACTCCTCCTCCGAGTGCTAGCCTAGGTGCTGTCTGTAGGTGAGCGAACTGTTCCTTGTGTACTGAGGCCGAGCTGGACCGCCTCACGCGCAACAAGGCGCGCCCGCCGGGGCCGCCGCCCCCCATCGACCTCAACTCCTCCTCCGAGTGCTAGCCTAGGTGCTGTCTGTAGGTGACCGAACTGTTCCATGTGTACTGAGGCCGAGCTGGACCGCCTCACGCGCAACAAGGCGCGCCCGCCGGGGCCGCCGCCCCCCATCGACCTCAACTCCTCCTCCGAGTGCTAGCCTAGGTGCTGTCTGTAGGTGAGCGAACTGTTCCTTGTGTACTGAGGCCGAGCTGGACCGCCTCACGCGCAACAAGGCGCGCCCGCCGGGGCCGCCGCCCCCCATCGACCTCAACTCCTCCTCCGAGTGCTAGCCTAGGTGCTGTCTGTAGGTGAGCGAACTGTTCCATGTGTACTGAGGCCGAGCTGGACCGCCTGACGCGCAACAAGGCGCGCCCGCCGGGGCCGCCGCCCCCCATCGACCTCAACTCCTCCTCCGAGTGCTAGCCTAGGTGCTGTCTGTAGGTGAGCGAACTGTTCCATGTGTACTGAGGCCGAGCTGGACCGCCTCACGCGCAACAAGGCGCGCCCACCGGGGCCGCCGCCCCCCATCGACCTCAACTCCTCCTCCGAGTGCTAGCCTAGGTGCTGTCTGTAGGTGAGCGAACTGTTCCATGTGTACTGAGGCCGAGCTGGACCGCCTCACGCGCAACAAGGCGCGCCCCCCGGGGCCGCCGCCCCCCATCGACCTCAACTCCTCCTCCGAGTGCTAGCCTAGGTGCTGTCTGTAGGTGAGCGAACTGTTCCATGTGTACTGAGGCCGAGCTGGACCGCCTGACGCGCAACAAGGCGCGCCCCCCGGGGCCGCCGCCCCCCATCGACCTCAACTCCTCCTCCGAGTGCTAGCCTAGGTGCTGTCTGTAGGTGAGCGAACTGTTCCATGTGTACTGAGGCCGAGCTGGACCGCCTCACGCGCAACAAGGCGCCCCCCCCCCGGTGCTCCCCCCCAGGGGCCGCCGCCCCCCATCGTCCTCAACTCCTCCTCCGAGTGCTAGCCTAGGTGCTGTCTGTAGGTGAGCGAACTGTTCCATGTGTACTGAGGCCGAGCTGGACCGCCTCACGCGCAACAAGGCGCGCCCCCCGGGGCCGCCGCCCCCCATCGACCTCAACTCCTCCTCCGAGTGCTAGCCTAGGTGCTGTCTGTAGGTGAGCGAACTGTTCCATGTGTCCTGAGGCCGGCCTGGACCGCCTCACGCGCAACAAGGCGCGCCCCCCGGGGCCGCCGCCCCCCATCGACCTCAACTCCTCCTCCGAGTGCTAGCCTAGGTGCTGTCTGTAGGTGAGCGAACTGTTCCATGTGTACTGAGGCCGAGCTGGACCGCCTCACGCGCAACAAGGCGCGCCCCCCGGGGCCGCCGCCCCCCATCGACCTCAACTCCTCCTCCGAGTGCTAGCCTAGGTGCTGTCTGTAGGTGAGCGAACTGTTCCATGTGTACTGAGGCCGAGCTGGACCGCCTCACGCGCAACAAGGCGCGCCCCCCGGGGCCGCCGGCCCCCATCGACCTCAACTCCTCCTCCGAGTGCTAGCCTAGGTGCTGTCTGTAGGTGAGCGAACTGTTCCATGTGTACTGAGGCCGAGCTGGACCGCCTCACGCGCAACAAGGCGCGCCCCCCGGGGCCGCCGCCCCCCCATTGACCTCAACTCCTCCTCCGAGTGCTAGCCTAGGTGCTGTCTGTAGGTGAGCGAACTGTTCCATGTGTACTGAGGCCGAGCTGGACCGCCTCACGCGCAACAAGGCGCGCCCGCCGGGGCCGCCGCCCCCCCATCGACCTCAACTCCTCCTCCGAGTGCTAGCCTAGGTGCTGTCTGTAGGTGAGCGAACTGTTCCATGAGTACTGAGGCTCATTATCATCATGAGATAGTGGTCAAGCGCGAGCCTATAATATATAAAAAAAAAAAAAAGTTGTCCACTGCTGGACATAGGCCTCACCCAAGCGTCGCCACATTGATCGGTCCCGTGCGTCTCGCTTCCAGCGGATCCCCGCAACCTTTAACAGGTTATCGATCCACCTGGTAGGTCTTCCAACGCAACGTCTTCCAGTTCGCATTCGCCATTCCAGAACCTTTCTGCCCCATCGGCCATTCTTTCTGCGGTCAATGTGCCCTGCCCATTGCCACTTATTTTTGTTGTCTCAATTTTTCGGGCTATGTCGGTAACCCTGGTGGTTCTCTTGCGAATCTCTACATTTCTGATTTGATCACGCAAGGAAACTCCGAGCATAACCCTCTCCATTGCCATTTGGGTGACTGTAAGCTTTCTGATAAGGCCCATCACTGGCAACACACACTGGTCATAGACTTTCGTCTTGAAACACTGTGGTAAGTTGATAGTGAAGTGGACGAGAAGATACCGCACAACTTCTCGAACGCTGCCCAGCCGAGTCAGATTCGACGGTTGACCTCTTTCTCGAAGTTGGCCCTACCCAACTGGATCGTTTCTCCCAAGTAGACATAGTCGCCCACAACTTCGAGTGTAGAGTCTCCGACCTTGATAGGAGTGAGTGTAACGTGGGCATTCAACATCACCTTGGTTTTGTCCATGTTCATCCTAAGACCCACTCTTTCGGAAGCTCTACTGAGGTCATCGAGCATTGTACTGAGGTCCTCTATGGTCTCAGCCATTACCACTATATCGTCGGCAAACCGAAGGTGAGTGATGTATTCGCCATTGACGCTTATGCCTAGTTCTCTCCCGTCCAGAACCTTGAAGACATCCTCCAGTGCAGCGGTGAACAGTTTCATAGGTATGACGTCTTCCTGTCTCACAACTTGCTGCAGAAGGATGGGTCCTAGGAAGCGGTGGTCCCTTTCGGTATGGGCACGTTCAGCGCAATTTGTCTTTGCATTTCTTTTTTGTCTTTTACTCCATGTTTGTTGCTGTTGTGTTGTGCCTGTGTCGAATAAATATATTTCTATTCTATTCCTTCTGCGAAACAGTCGTCTGGCAGAAGGATACTACCGCGTCCCAGGACTCCTCGCTGCCGACCATAAACTTGACTACGGCCGGCAGCGACAGGTCACTGCCTACTTCAGAAATGAGGGCACGACGCGGCTCACTCTGCCAGCGTATGCTGCGCCGCGTCCTCCCGGCAGTCGACGCAGTGGTGACACCTCACGTCCGGCTCCCTGTTTATGCGCCACAGGTACTTCCCGAAGCAACCATGCCCCGAGAGCACTTGCGTCACCCGAAACGACAGGGAGCCGTGCCACCTTCCGAGCCAGCGCTCGAGCACTGGCCGGACCGCCTCGATGGTGACGAGGCCGGCCAGTTGGGCGTGAAAGCCTGTTAATTTAACTTACCTACTAATTGCATTATTTCCAGGTACATGTAGTGCGGCAGGCATACCTACCCCCGGCCGGGAGTGACTCCGCGACGCTTGCGCGCACAGAACGTACACACACTGCTCCATACATCGCTGCAGAGATATCGTACCCTAGCCTTACCACAAGCCAAGCAACGGTAAGCTCACCAGAGATCCTTCCGCGTGGCTTACACAGGCGACATACGTATTCGGTTTTTACTTAAAACGGACACAAAATTATGTCCTACACGGATTTTTGAAAGATTGGCTATTGTATTTTAGATTGGAACTGTCCCAGCTTTTTTTGTATGAGATTGAACTCCCAAAATGCATAATAAATAGTATTAAGAATTTTCCGAACGTTTACCAGGTTTGCTGACACCTACAAAATTGAAAGGTTAATCCGGGAAAAAAAAACAATAATTTTTTTCAAGGACAATGCCGTTCTAAATACAATATTCCTGGCCCGGTGCCAGCGCTGTACTGATTGTATGAACTTTACTAGGCGTGAACACGCACCGGTGGGTTGTCGACTCCACACTTGGGCAGCGCTCAACGCACCGGTGCTTGGGTGGCAGTAAACTTGATGTCAGTTTTAATTAACACCAACTACACCTCTGCTTAATACTTTAGCGAAAACAGGCGTGGTGTTATGTTACAACTTAAGAACGCTTGACTTTCCAATAACTTACAATTTGTATTGTACTTATTTAGTGTACTTTTGTCCATAACCCCGTCAAGAATCTCTAGTTAATCGTAGAAACAACGAAACTGATTCAGCATTTTCGTGTTATAAACACACACTTACAGACATATTTAATTAATGAATCTGGCTGTTAATATTCTACGGCAGCTTTGAAATGTCAGTCTTTCAAAAACCGTCAAAAAAATATCAGCGAGAAGTCCGTACTGTGGTTAAAGTTGTTTACTCTTTTATGTAAAACGTATTAAGATTATTTTTGGTCTATAAGTGATATTTTTCGCCTACCCTCTCGGTCTATTGCAGATTACTGCTGCTGGTTAAGGGCTTTGCATCAAGAGCTACATAGTACTTCAACAATCTTTCAACATAGAATTAGTTTTGAATTTGAACTTTTATACATAGTGCTAAGTTATACATTCGATTGCCAGCAACGCTTTATAATATAGAGCAAAACTTGCTTGTTATAAAGCACGCAATTTTTGTCTGCTCGTCTAACATGCGTGATAAAATCCTGCCATCGCATTATCTCACGTCCAATAGAGACTTGAATAATTATGTGTATTCATAGACCCTTCCGCGTGAGATAATGGGACGAAAAAATCTTATAGCGCGGCAAAAAGTATCACTTATATCCCAGCAAAATACAGGTTGTAACAAATAGGCGGGGTCATATTTTAAAAACTAATTTACTCCAAGAAATTCATAGGCAGTATCCAAATAAAAATAGAATTTTCTAAACAAAGTGTCAACTGACCAAAATTTGTATGGGAGATAAAACTTTTTGTTTCGAGAGAATTGACTATAACGTTCTTGGAGGAAGTTGTTCATTTACGTGGGTAGAAGCAGTTTTTTTAAATATGATCACACCTTTTCGTATATCTTTGGCATATTTCAACTACCTGCACTTTCAAGTTATAAGTATTACCCACACAGTATGAGACTTCTCGTCGATATGCCACGGCTTAAATCGCCACGATCACCAACACTGGCGATTAGTGATTGTATTATGTAACGACAACTTAGATTTTATATTAATAATTGTAAAATTAACTCGAAAGGGTTTCGGACATTTTGGGTCTAGTTGAAAATAAATATATTGCTTTAGGTCCACATGCGCCATAGACTTTACCACAGATAATATAATACTAGCATACGGCACGGTTTCTTTGTATGGGATGAGACACCACTGACTTAACACAGAATTAGTTGCTAACACATTGTTAAATAACTAACGTATTATTAATTGGCTGGGTTAGCTACTAACTCGGAGTTAGTGAAATAACCCAGGGTGGCGCAAACGGGCCTTACAGAAGTTTAAAAATATAGAGTAGCTTGAATAAAATTTAAAAAAGTCATCTTTGATTATTGTTTTAACAAATAAATTAATATTGCAATGTGTTTTTGAATTGTTTGCACAATATTTGATGTCTGTTCACAAGCTTGGTATTGCGATATTGGTGTTGGTATATTCGCTAAATTTGATGATGAAATCTTACAAGAATGAATATTAATAATCGGTATATAGGAACTGTTCCAATATGCCAACAAAATGTATGTTTGCGTAAAACACCTGGCAGTGGCAAGCCTCAGCTTTCAAACTAAAACAGCTGGGTAAACAATCCTCAAAAACCAACTTAATACATGCAACACAAACCTGTTTCTAAATGGAAAATAATAATAATTATTATTTTCCATTTAGAAACAGGTTTGTGTTGAATTAATTATTAATTAAAAAGCGTATAAAAGAATCTATAAAATATGGTTGTAAGCAATTTTTGTTGTAAATATAGAATCTTTCACAATCTACGATCCAAAAATGTCCCGACCCTAGTTATAGGAACAACGTTATTCAAACATTTCCATTACTATCGAAACTAAAAGCGAGTTTAATTTAATTTCTTAATTAAAACGCAAAGTTTGTTTTTAACATTGTTTATGATATTAAAATAAGTATTTATTTAGATAGTCTAGAAGTAAGTGCTGCGGTACACGAGTCTATTGAACCAATATTTTAAACTGGAATCAATAGACATGAGCTTTGGCCTCAATTAGATGATACTTTGTGCATTTCCATAATAAAATAAGTCTTCTGAAGAGTAAGAGAAAGACGAAAACTGTCAAATAGCGATAAGCAAACAGAACAATCTTTGTTGTCTAAACAAAGATGTCTACTGTTTGGCAGAGTGTCCGAAATATTTTTTTCAGAAGTGTTTTTGGCTTTAGAAATGTATGTACAGTATTTTTGTTATTCAATTTCTTGAAACATTTTGTCCACTAATCGTATACTAAGATTCGAAATCGCTCAAGTTTAAATTCAATTTGTTCAGCTAATAGTCTCTGCAAGTCTGCATGAGCCGTGTACTACAGCACTTATTTGATATACGACACGAAAACATTATCCTAGTGAAAGTTTTTGTTATCATCTGAGATTAAGGAAGTTCCGATAACGCGAATCTTCCATGAAGACTGGCGGTGCGATGATACATGGTTTAATGCACAATGAAGTCACTATTTGTACAAACCATTCAACAGTGTATGGCTGATAATTATGTATGCTGTAAAAGTTTTTTTAATTATTTGCTCATTATTCTGTATTTTCGATTCGCTTTCCCAATTGGACTCAATGGTGACCTTTATTGTGTTGTGGTAACCGAATTTATTTATTATGGAAATATATTAATTATTTGGAAATATTTTTTTTACTCGCCCAACCCTATGTATTTTGTGTTTTATTATTTTACATTGTGACTGTATTAAATTGGATTTTGTTCACATGTGGTGCAATACTGAACATTCCAAACCTGGTTTGGTGCTTATTGTAATAGTAAAATTATTATTAATTATAATGTCGTTTCATTTAACGTTTCTTGCCTGCGCTCTCTTCGAAATTCGTTTCGGTTTGAACACTGTTTGCATTAAAGGTCACTATTATTCCAACATAACATTCTAATTTAAACCAAAAAATACATTCTGTAAAAGTAGATAAAGTACGAAATCATATCTTAGAGTACTTAAATGATTTAGCAAATTCAAATGATAATAAAAATAACAGAAGTAAGAAGCATGGCTTTTCCTAAACTTAATAAGTATTTATATCGATTAATAAAATATCTTTCAACTTATAACTTATTAACGTGAATAGCTTAGGTATTAATTAATTTTAGCGACGTGTTTTTTGACAAACTTATCTGAAATGCACTTTTATTTGATCTCTGATCTTGGTTTTGCCTAATGGGTTCTGGCAGCTAGAGGTGTTGGTGATAATTACTTTTCTACTTACTTATGGATGCTTTCAAAAATATATCTCCAAATCTATACATAATAAATGTAGCATGTACAATGATTAATGTTCAGTGTTAAAAAAAAACATTTTGACGTGGTCTAAAGAAGTTCTTCGAATTTGTTTATGTGGATGATATAATTATTCCTTCAGTAACAAAACCGCTGAGTGATATATTGAAAAGGGTATTTATGCACAGCAGAGCTTTGCGAGGATATAAATAAATTTGTCAAAAAACACAATTATGTTATAATAATAAACTCATTTGTATGATAAAGGAGAAGTATTGGCAAGTTTTGATATGAAATATTTGTACAAGTAAATGATGTGGTTTGAAGCTAAAAGGCTGGATTATTGTCTATTTTTATAAGGGGGATTAAATGTTAGGTGGCTAAAATGCATAATTTTAATACAACATAGAAATATTTGTGAGCTGTGAGGAGTTTCTTCGACCACTTTAACTGGGCAATTCGCCGAAATATTGCTCTAAAATGTTGTTACGTTGAAATAATTCCGAGTTAACGTGGTCGTCTATTTATACGTATAATATTTATGACGGATAGTAATCAAGTATTTTTATATAATTGCATTGTAACCCTATGTAACTGTATCTAACACCAGAGAAAATTTAATGTACCTACCATAATAATTCGGTGTAAAATTCTTGAAAGCAGATAACGTTTTGCTCATTTATTTTCTATTTATAACATTTATGTACTAGTCAAATATCAGTTGGTTTTATATTGATTAACGACTACCATACATCTCTTTCTGTGATATATTTTTTTATGTAGAACAAAATAATTTCCTTGTAATCTTTTCTGTGTATGATGTATTAGCCACATAACATCCTCATATAGGCATAGATTTTTTTTTGTTTCCCGCTCAACTGTTACAAGAAAGACAAATTCCTTTTTCTTTTGTTGAATTTTGTTTAGTTTATAAAAAAAAATCGTAGCATAAAATATTTCATGCATTATTTTTCCGCTAAAAATTAAAAGTATTTATTTAATGAATAGATTATAATAAATAGTTGGCTGTTTAAAAAAACAATGCCATTTCGGTTGTAATGAATACAGTTGAAGCTAATAAGGCTTAGTGATTAGTTAGATTCTCAAAAGAAAATTTTCGTTACGCTTTGCAATAGGTTAGATTCCAATATTAATAGCAAGAAAACATTTTAGTTTAACTATGTTATTTAAAAAAAAAAAAAACTAATCTATAAGCGATGCGCGATGGTCTAATGGCCAAGATCGAACGATTAATTTGTATTTGAGTGTATAAAAGTATTTATGATAATATGGAATTTTAAAAATGTTATAAAAGGCAGACAGTTAGCATCCATATGTACTGGTAACATGTTCGTTATGTTTTCCATCTCACTATTTGGGTGTAACTTTATTGTACGAAGGAGCTTTGAGGCCTAAAGTCAACCAGTTAAAAAAAAACTTCATTAATAACTGTGCACCCTCATCCATAACAATTAAATACAATAGCTATTGTGAAAATGTCAATATATAACAGATAATCACGCTAATTTTACATTGAACTCCTAATTTCCGATCCTCACATCCAATCTCTGTGAATAATTAACAACGAGTAAAATTTCAAAATTTAAAAAACCCCCGACACATTTATCTTGAGAAAACACCCCGATTCAAACAGTAAAACGCCCATAACTTTTGAACGGCTGAACCGATTTTATTCAAACATAGCTAAGAACACTCTCAACAAAATTACATTTCAAACAAAAAAAACTAAATCGAAATCGGTTCATCCGTTTAGGCGCCATGATGCCACAGAAAGACACACAGCAACACACGTGAAACTTATAACACCCCTCTTTTTCCGGCGGCGGTTAAAAATAGCATCAACCAATCAGATTAGTAATCCCATTGATAAATTACATACGGAGGGTAGTATAATAACAGCGTTGCCAGATTTTTTTATTGGCAATTCGGGACTTTGAATCTTTTTGAGTGAAAAAAGCGGGATTATTTCGTCGAAAGCGGGACATAGTAAAAAATCGTATATAATCAGAAGTTTTTAAAAATGTATCATTGTATTTGAGTTTTAAATTACGTTTACATGACAATAGATAGCAAAAATTGCCATTCAAAATTAATTTTAATAAAAATATGTTATTTTAAATCAGATTTGCCCTATTCTTAGGTAGTTGAGTTTTCTTCGTCTTAAGAATAAAAAAAATACTTATTCATGATATTTTTGTGATTATTTAACTTCTTTTAAAGAGTTTATCTTTTTAATAAAGGTATCTGCACAGGATAGTTCTAGATTAAACTGGATGAGTAATTCTGCTTTCATTAAATTTAAGAAGCAATTATTTCTCGCATGCGACCATTTTAAATTCACCTGGGAGAGAACGAGTTATCCCCGAAAAGCGGGACTGAGCCTGTCCCGCGCGGGAAATCCCGCCCTACACATAAAAATCGGGACGTCTGGCAACGCTGTATAATAATAAAAAAACGTGTACCGTAAAGCGAAAAGGGATGGCGCTCGCACGCTCTGTACATCGCCATCTCTTTTTGGCATTGTAACAATAATAACTTCAGAACCTCAATTTTGCTATGACCCCAAAGCTCCTTGATCCTATCGCACACTCATCTCTGTAAATATATTTTTTTTACAGAGCTAATGCAGTGAATTATCAACATTATTGTAGTAGCAGCGGTTATGTCTAAATATAAGCTTATAGGCGATACTGTACATAATATGAATAAACTAGCACGGGAACTGTTCTGATCAGTTTTGTGTTTTATTTTATTGAAGTAAAAACTTCTTTAGCCCTATTGCAATTTGAAACTCGATGAAACTTAAAAGCGACTTTAAAACAAAAAAAAAAACGGACAACACATACATGTAATATGTCTGTGTTGTCCGTTTTTGTTGTTGTCTGTCCGACTGCCGAAGGAGGGTAATGTGTTTATCAGTTTGTATGTATGTAAGTATTTAAGTTTGTTCCTATAAGGCGGTTTCGACCAAACGCATTGGCCGATTTTGATGATTCTTACGTCAAACGATTCGTCTTAACCCTGCGAGTGTCACTGGCTACATTAAAATGGCGGATTTTGGGCGCCATATTGTGGGGGCCCAAATTTTTATTTTCTCCAAACCCATCGTGTGGGGTATCAAAATGAAGGGTTTTAAGAGGTGATTACAAAATATATTATACTTATATGTTTAAATCATCGTCTCGTTTGCCCAGTTTCGCGTTGAAGTCCCCCAAGACAACGGTGAAGTGAGTTTTGTAACCATGCATGGCTATAGAGATATCCTCATACATGGCCTCTACCTCGTCGTCGGGGTGTGCCGAGGTCGGGGCGTAGACCTGTCATAAGTCATTTATTTCGTAACAAAATACACTGTGTCGGAATTAGTGGTAAGTAAAGACCACTAACACATTACAGTAGATTACAATTAAATTTAAAAAAAAAACTTTAAATAACAATAATTTTCAATAAAAATAAGAATTTATATAATTTATGAATAATTTAATAAAATGTAATGAATGAAATAGGATAGTAATTCAATTATAATTATAAATAGACGGTTTAATTTTGGTTGGATCATGGTAGGTAACTCTTTACGTCGGGTGTTGTCTCTAGCTAATCTTTGCTCATTGGTTTCAAATTTGTGCAGATTCTTTACAAAATTGGATAGCAACACCAGGATATAGAGGCATGGCACTGTCAAAATTTGAAGTCTAGTAAAGTGGTCCCTGCACGATTCCGTCTGTTTTAAGCGGAGCATTGTCCTTATGGCTCTCTTTTGAATGACAAATGCCGAGTGGACGTTGTATCTGTAACTGTTGCCCCAAAACTGAATGCTATATCTGAGCCTAGATTCAACCAGAGCAAAGTACACCATCCTAAGTTGGGCCAAAGTTAGCTCTTCCCTCAGGCTTCTAATTGCATAGCATGCCGAGCTAACAGACTTTGTAACAGATGATGTTTCAACCTTCCAGTTCAACAATGCGTCAATGTGAACACCTAAGAATTTAACATGGTCACGGGGTCTTATTGTTAATAGAGAAAATTTTGTTCAAATAAATCTCACTAGATGGCGCGACATGTACACACAATTCAATAGAATGTGTGTAAAATTAACATTATCTGGAATTGAACTTAAACATTGTATGTTCTTGTTTAATCAACTCTCCTAAGTACAAAATTATGGAATATTGGGCTCTTAATTCACATTTCAAAGATTATTTGAACGGATCATTTAAAATTGATGCCATAGATGGCGCATTTTTAAATTTCTGAGGTATTCAATTCGATTGTTAAAATTTGCATTTTTACATATTTTTGTGCAAAAAAAACTGTAACAACGTGCAAAAAAATACTATAAAACGAACCTTCACTGTATTTAAAGAAAAAAATATTCACGAACCTAGTAAACCCTTTTACTTGCAAGGCGCTGCTAACACCATCTATTGCCGTGAAATGGGATCGAACGCGATTGATGTACTCACAAAAATAACAAGAATAAGCAGTTAAAAAACGCTAGTTACGTCGGCACGGTTTTTTTGTATGGGATGAGGCATCTGTATGCTAGTATTATATTATCTGTGACATGGTCAACCACTTCGACTTTGTTACCACAAGATACAACCTCAACACTAGCATTTTTTCGGACGTTCGATTTGAATAATACACATTTTGTTTTATTTACATTAAGTTTTAAATTATTTGTGCCAAACCAGTGTTCACAAACGTTTAACATAGTATTAAGTTTAGCTTCTAGATCTTTTAAATTATCTGCAGACACTATTGCATTGGTGTCGTCTGCAAAGATAATTAGAGTTGTATCAGAAATACGTTTTTTCATGTACTCAATTAAGTCATTCAAGAATAAGATGAAGAAAACTGGGCCCAGAACCTGTATGACCTTCAGCGAATATCTTGCGGATATTCTGAGTATAAGGTACGCCACCCTGGTCGACACACTCTCGATCTTCACCACGTTGTTCACAAGAGACTTGTGGACGATAAACCCAACACCACCCTGGGACTGCCGGTCTCCCTCTCGGAAATAGAGCAGGTTACCGGATTTGAGGATTATCGAGTCCTCCCCCTCTCTTCGGTCTTCAGATAACCCTATAATACTCCATCGTAACCTGCTCAATTCTTCCTCAAGTTCGGCTATCTTCTCGTCGGTCCGGTGTGTTCGCGTGTTATATGTTCCCAGGTCCAGTCGTCGGTGTTTGTAGGGGTAGCCGGGTTCACTCCGGATGTCTCAGTGATCAATTCGGTGAAAACCGGGAGTGATCACCGCATGGTAAGAGGCACATTGAACATTAATGTTAAGCTTGAAAGGTCACGACTGATGAAGTCCACGCTCCGTCCAGCACAAATCCAGGTCCAAAACCCCGAGAGCTTTCAGCTCGAACTCCAGAATCGTTTCGAGTGCCTAGGGAGCTCCGTGGACGAATACAGCGATGGGTTCGTGGAAGCTGTCCATACGGTCGGGTCTAAGTTTTTCAAGACCCGCCGTACAGATATAAACAAAAAGCTCTCTGATCATACTCTCAAGCTCATGAAGGAGAGGCGTGAGATGATCCTGCAGTCTTCAGACGATTCGTTGAAATACCGGCAGCTAAATAGACGGATCTCAAAGTCCTTGAAAAGCGACCTCCGCCGCTTTAATACTGAAAGTATTAAAGACGCGATTGACCGGAACAAAGGCTCCAAGGTCTTTGCAAGAGGTCTGTCTATTGGGCAGAGCCAGCTCACGAAACTGAAGACCGATGATGGCAGGATCGTGTCCGCCAAACCGGAGCTTCTGAGGGAGATCGAGAGATTCTATGGACAGTTGTACACGTCAAAAAGTAAACCCGTCGCGAATCTAGCGAATGACCCAAGAGCTAGATTGACCCGACACTATACCGAAGACATTCCGGACGTCAGCCTGTATGAGATTAGGATGGCTCTGAAACAACTTAAGAACAACAAGGCACCGGGTGATGATGGAATTACGGCCGAACTCCTGAAGGCGGGTGGAAAACCAGTACTTAAGGCCCTTCAGAAGCTTTTTGATTCCGTCATACTCGAGGGGAAAACGCCACAGGCATGGTGCAGGGGTGTGGTGGTACTCTTCTTCAAGAAGGGTGACAATGCCCTACTGAAGAACTATAGGCCCATCACACTCCTTAGCCATGTCTACAAGCTGTTTTCAAGAGTCATCACGAATCGTCTCGTACGCAGGTTTGACGATTTCCAGCCTCCCGAACAAGCCGGATTCCGTAAAGGCTTCAGCACCGTAGACCACATACATACGCTGCGGCAGGTTATACAGAAGACCGAAGAGTACAATCTGCCTCTCTGTTTGGCGTTTGTGGACTACGAGAAAGCCTTCGATTCGATCGAGACTTGGGCTGTACTGCAGTCTCTCCAACGGTGCCAAATTGACTACCGGTACATCGAAGCGTTGAAGTGTTTATACAAAAACGCCACAATGTCAGTTCGACTTTAGGATCAGACCTCGGAACCCGTCCTTCTGCAGCGAGGTGTGAGACAGGGAGACGTAATATCTCCGAAGCTCTTTACCGCTGCACTGGAGGATGTCTTCAAGGTTCTGGACTGGAGAGGGCTAGGCATCAACGTCAATGGCGAGTACATCACTCACCTTCGGTTTGCCGACGATATAGTGGTTATGGCTGAGACCATGGAGGACCTTAGTACAATGCTCGATGATCTCAGTAGAGCTTCCGAAAGAGTGGTTCTTAGGATGAACATGGACAAAACTAAGTTGATGTTGAATGCCCATGTTACACCCACTCCTATCAAGATTGGAGACTCTACACTCGAAGTTGTGGTCGACTATGTGTACCTGGGACAAACGATCCAATTGGGTAGAGCCAACTTCGAGAAAGAGGTCAACCGTCGAATCCGACTCGGCTGGGCAGCGTTTGGGAAGTTGCGCGGTATCTTCTCGTCCAACTTACCGCAGTGTCTCAAGACGAAAGTCTATGACCAGTGTGTGTTGCCAGTGATGACATATGGCTCTGAGACGTGGTCGCTTACAATGGGCCTTATCAGAAAGCTTACAGTCACTCAAAGGGCAATGGAGAGGGCCATGCTCGGAGTTTCCTTGCGTGATCGAATCAGAAACGTAGAGATCCGCAAGAGAACCAGGGTTATCGACATAGCCCGAAGAATTGCCAAACTTAAGTGGCAGTGGGCAGGGCACATTGCTCGCAGAACGGATGGCCGATGGGGCAGAAAGGTTCTGGAATGGCGACCGCGAACCGGAAGACGTTGCGTTGGAAGGCCTCCCACCAGGTGGACCGACGACCTGGTGAAGGTTGCGGGGATCCGCTGGTTGCGAGATGCACGGGACCGGTCAATGTGGCGACGCTTGGGGGAGGCCTATGTCCAGCAGTGGACGTCTTTCAGCTGATATGATGATATTTAAACGTGCGAGAGAATGATATAATACTGCGCGTGAACTGCACACATGTCTTTTTTGCTATTCAGTTTTAAAATAACATTATTATACCATACAGGCGTGGTCGCCAGGCCAATGGGCTGTAATCGACATGTTAAAGGGGTAACCACGTATTATGAAACAATCTACCCAGACTGTATACCAGGCGCGCTGACGTTCTACACCAGCGGTTTCTCATCCATCCCGTTTTGCTTGATCTACGAGTCTTGTTGACTTGCCTCCCTGATCATAGACTGGAACGGGTTCAGGGGAGCTTATAAATGATTAGCTTTTGAATGGGTTTTCGTCAATTTATATTAAAGGAGAGTTTATCATTTCTGTTTGTGATTTGCTTGATCTACGTGACTTGTTGACTTACATGATGATAGGCCGGAACGCCGAACGGGATAGGCATAATCTTCATTTATAAGTCAATACACCTGTCTAGTCGGTGTGGCTGACATTGGCATCTGGCATGGCCACCATCAGGGATTTTAATTTTGATACACAAAAAAAATGTCGCATAAAAGTCGCAGTTTTTTGCCAAGTCACAGATTTAGTCGGGTCTTAGTTTAGAAAATATAAAGAGTTAAATTTTTAAGGTAAAGTCCAAGAGCTAGATCGAAGAGTCTACGAAAATATTACCAAGAAAAAGATTGCTTGATTGAAGATTGAAATGTGGCCAAGCTGGGGAAATGCGTCCAAGATGTAGCTAGATAATAGCTAGCTAGTTTATCTCAGTTTATCAGATAGGCAAAAAGTCAAAGTCAAAAATATTTATTCAATTAGGCCAATAAACGGCACTTTTGAACGTCACATAAATTAAAATTAAAATTTAAAAGTAATAAAAAATAATAATTTAAAAGTAATAAAAAAACAAAAGATGGCGACACATTTATCATTTAAAAAAACCGAAATAGACTTTTAAACGTTTTAAACTGTTTTTGAAGTGGGTTTTTTAATTATCTGAATCCTATATATCGTCAGATTCACCATATTATTTAATTTTAGTGTATTCCAATAAAAACTGTAGAAACTGAAGCGAGCCTTCTAAACGCACCTCAAACGTCAGTGACTTATCTGTAGTGATGTGCAAAAATAATTCCATATTCAATTAAAAATTCAATCATGTTAATTGAACTATCATAAACTTATTCGGCTTATAATAATTCTTTAAAGAAATATTAAGTGGCTATATTAATCATTATTAATAATCTCACTGCTCACTGTATCATCCATTCTTCCACTTCTAATAAAATTCACTAGTTAAAAAAGCACAATATCATCGCCAAAATATAAAACAAAGCTAGCCACTAACTGAAAATAATCTTATTGTAGAAAGCTTATGAGAAAACGATATAGTAGTAACATTTAAAGCATAAAGCTTTAATAATTTCATTTCGAAAGTGATATCGATGTTATGTTATTCAATTAATATAAATAGTTCAGTTACTTGAATCGATACCTTGTGCCCGTCACTATCCGTTATCTTTTGTCATTCTTACTGTCAAGTGTCAATTTGTGTCACTTCGTTTCGTATCATTGTTGCGTTATAATTGATGACGGGGAGCTGTATGTGGTTACTATAGTGTTTTTACCTTAGTTTCGTAATTATTTTCATGATTACAAGGAGATAATTACTGCGATAAGTGCAACAATAGATGGTTTGTTCCGATACGTGGATGTGCCCGTGAACAATATCAGTGCTAGTGAGTAACGTAAGAATCTATTAATAGTTTTTTTTTCATCTAATGTCTGTAGTGAAATTTGTAATTAGTGTTGTTATGATCGATATATAATTCGAAGTGGCGTCTAACGAGATGGGGCAAAGTCCGAGCTCCGTGTTAAGCAAGAGCGGCCGCCGGCATTCGTTCCGGAGGTTCGTGCGGCGGAGCAAACTGAATAAGTCCAGTTTGAGTCACACATTCAGTTTGCCGCCTTCGGAGGACTATCCGGAGCTGATGAACGTTAACACAGCGACGGAGGAGCAGCTGATGACGCTGCCGGGGGTGAACAGGCAGCTGGCGCGAGAGATAGTACGACATCGGCAGATGATAGGCCGTTTCAAAAGAGTAGACGACCTCGCTCTTGTCTCAGGTAAATTAGTGATAACCTCGACAATAATGTCACTACACAGCATTTTTTACATGACAGCTCAGTAAAAATATTCCCAGATCAAACAAAAAGTTGGTCAGTGAATTTTTTGTCTGTTTGATGTTTACTAATTCAGAGATGGATAGGGCTTCCTAACAACCATGTCAAGGCACTAAATCATGCATTAATAATTGATAATTTTTACACACAAGTACTTTGGTAATTGCACACCAATTGGAAGGCTAATTTGAAGGAAATAATGTAGAAGTTTTGTAGGTAAATGAGACTTGGCAAACAATTTGTTCAAACTGCTAATTACCTACAGGTAATTTATGTAGTAGTCATTGTCTTTTAACAAAGTAGGTGGGATAGCAACATTAAAAAATATTATGTAAATTGTGCTGGCAATTATACCAAAATAAATTTTAAAAGGTGTAGGATAAATTATTAGCTATGTTTTAAAAGAAAATAACACAAATAATTCTGATAAGAATTAAAATCTGACTGATTAACAGTGATGTTAGAATCTTGATAAATCTCTTATCAAAAATTTGTGAAGTTGGTAATAAGAAAGTTGTTCCACAGTAAAAATATACAAACAGTATGGAAACTACCTACAAACGCTTGAAACGGAATACTCACACAAACATACGCACCAATGAGACTGCTCGGGCACTTTCGAGGTAATGTCAGTACTAATAGCCCTGTCGCAACGAGTGGTCACGTATGTTTGTGTGCTGTTTCGAGTGTTTGTAGATAGTTTCCATACTGTTTGTATATTTTTACTGTGGTTGTTCTTTAACAACTAAGCAATTAAGTAATAGTGACAAGGAAGCAATCTGGACACAAACTTTCTTAATCACTTCTAAATATTTGTTTTACAGTTCTAATCACTGTTTGTTGAACTTGTTAAAGTGTAAACATCAAACTTTTATAACAACAAGTACCTACTAGTCTGTGAAGAATTATCATATCAGCTGTTATATTATCACCATCCATTAATCCTTTTCTACGAATTTTTTAAACGGATTATAATACTAAATTACCGATTCAGATTAACTTAGATTGCAGAGTTGACTAAAATTATTTGTGACACAAAATTGTAAAATTAGAATATTTTATTATGGTTTAAATGAGAGATATAAAACTATACAAATCATGATTATATGCAATTTAATTACGACTTGGCTGCATTAATCCTATGCTGAATATAGCTAATACTATTTAGCATTCTTTAAAATCACAACTTTCTTACTCTGCCCCAGTTATTTCTTCTTCTTTCCGAGTCAATAGTGATTTAACGTCTTTAAGTGTCTCTGCTTAAAACAAGATAATACTAAAGCTAAATGAATACGAAATCAGAGTGGGCTTATTTTTATATTTAAACCTAGATCTGATCTAAGGCACTTGACCCATTGCCGTCGATGAAGCTCCCGTGTCAATGAAAGAGACACATATATCAATTGTTGATAGTTGGTTGGCACTGACAAAAGCGATGTTCCATGTTAAAGGATTTGGTATCCGCCCTTAGTCCTTCAGATGGACCATTGTGCGTGGGCCATGGCGGCCGTTTGGTGGTTATGCCAACTAGCCCACCTCCCTCCAGAAGCTAATGAAACCTCCTGGTTTGCTCAGAACGCAGTCAGTCAGAATTTACTAGATGCATTAATTAATCTGCTGTATTGCATAAAAACTCTATTATTTATGAATCTGTATTTATGATAGACATTATAAATTACCTACCTACTTGTCATAGAAATAGAATATGGCTATCCTAGATTTTTAAAAAAGTTTATAAGACTTTTGAAACAATTTATATTTTTAATGTGTGTTAATATTTTAATTAAATAAACAATTGAAATTAATGTGTAAACAAAATAATAATTATAAACCAGTAGTTGCAGGATACCTATCATCTCTGAAATAGGTACCTAGTCTAACCAGTTAAAAATAGGTGATCATTGACATAATTTACCTTATAGGTGTATAAATAACACTGTCATTTCCTTTTAGGTATAGGTGCTGAAAAACTAGAGTTACTAAGGCCAGAAATATGCACAAACATAAGGAAACAAATATCTAGAGCTAGTTCACGGACCCAATCTTTAGACAGTGTACGAATTCAGGCTGAAAGCAGACTGTGCTCCGTTAACTCATCAAGTGTGTTCCAGCTACAATGCGTACCGGGCCTCAACCAAGAAATAGCTGCGAACATAGTAGACTACCGAAACAAAAAAGGTCCTTTCAAATCATTAGACGATTTAATCAAAGTACGTGGTATGGACATTGTTAGGTTAGGTACAGTTAAGCATCACTTAAGTTTGGAACCAAGAAAGTGTGAGAGTGTACAGCATTTAAATAATGGACATGTTAACCGATGGAATGATATGGATTGTATGCCAAACGGGTTCTCAAGTACCCCTAAGACGCCACATAGGAAGAGTCTGTCAATGCCAACCAATGCCAAGTTCCCTATGACGTTGCCAAATGGTTTTGCCACGGTACCAGTGAATGACATTTTGGATTTGCTGTCAGCGTACTCCCATAGGCCAATAGTAGAAGAAAATTTCATGTACGAACGAGATGGAGTGAGATGCTGTCGACTTGCTTCATGGAACCTTCATCAGCTTAGTGTAGAGAAGATCACAAACCCTGGAGTGAGGGAAGTGGTCTGCAGGACTATTTTGGAAAACAAGTGAGTATTTACTTTCTAAAACAATAATCTAGAAAAATCTAATTATTATCTAGTATGCAATTGCTTACGACGCGACGACCGGGTCAAGGCTGCGGGCGTCCGGTGGATGCGAAATGCACAGGACCGATCATTGTGGCGACGTTTGGGGGGCGGCCTATGTCTAGCAGTGGACGTCTTTCGGCAGAAATGATGCAATTGCATTGCAAATAACACTAACAATATCTATCAGTCAAAAATTTATAAAGGGGACAAAGAGTATGGTAAAGTCCCATAGTCAACCAACTGAGCAAACCCAAGCTTATATTAATAACACAAAAACAATAACTTGACATGATTCATTATCTATACATATAATAAATCTGTAGAAAAGTCATTTTTGTACATTGAAGAAATTGAAACAAAAAATAGCCAGCGTGTGAAAAGATAAGTAACAGAACCCATTTCCATCATTTTTGAAATTTTTGTCTGTTTGTCTGTTTGTCTGTTTGTCTGTTTGTTTGTGCGCACATCACGTAAAATCTACGAATTCAATGCTGACAATGTTTATATACAAAAATTATACGCAACTTGAGGTTTAACTTAGTTTTTGTTTCATCGAAATCGGTTCACTCTATCAAAAGATATGATTAATTTAGTGAGTTCAAGAAGTAAAATATTACGTTACGCAATTAAGTATAGTACTTGCAACGACATCTTAAGACTAAAAATAGAACTAATGTTGATAGTTGAAATCTAAATCCGATAGATGGCGTTGTGCAAATGACGTCATTTTCTGAATCGCGGTGTTAAGATTTTCCGCGCGAGGATGACGTCCACCGTGTTTACTAGGCAAATTGGGTTTCGTTAGGTGTCTTAAAAGTTCTTGCGTGTGTCGTAAAAGTTCTTTGGTTGCTTGGTTTATCGATTTTCTAAATTGGTCGAAAAAAAAGTATTTGCTTATCTTATTGGTTTCGTTTGGTCAACTTTGGTCATTGGTTTGAAGTACGAAGTTAAGATTGTATTTGATTTACTTCGTAGTTTGAATCCAATAGTGCCAATCGTTATACAGTAAGTTAGTGTTGCCAATTCGTTGAGTCACGACCACGAACAGACGATACGTTGTCACACTAGACTGTTCGACGCACCGTTCTTTTAAGTTTGTAGGCTATTCAGTCATAAGTGTTGTTAGTTTTGTTTATTGCTTTAATTTTCCTTGAAAATGCCTCAAAGAAAAAAAACTAACCTTTCGCTGCGTAGCCGAAATGCGAAAAGGATGAGACTTTGTAGGTCTCAGGAATCGGAAGAAGATCGTGAAGCACGGTTATCTGCTAACCGAGAGCACATCGCTCTTTCACGTGAATCGGAAACGTTCACCGAAAGGGAGTCACGTTTAAGTTCACAAAGAACACGGACCGCGACTTTGCGGTCTCAAGAGAGTATCCAGGAACGCGAAGACCGGCTGTCTGCTGATCGGGAGCGCCACTCTCTCTCACGTGAGTCAGAGACATTCACAGAAAGGGAGTCGCGCTTAAGTTCGCAAAGAACTCGGACCGCGACTTTGCGTTCTCAAGAGAATATCCAGGAACGCGAAGTTCGGCTGTCTGCTGATCGGGAGCGCCACTCTCTCTCACGTGAGTCAGAGACATTCACAGAAAGGGAGTCGCGCTTAAGTTCGCAAAGAACTCGGACCGCGACTTTGCGTTCTCAAGAGAATATCCAGGAACGCGAAGTTCGGCTGTCTGCTGATCGGGAGCGCCAGTCTCTCTCACGCGAGTCAGAGACTTTCACAGAAAGGGAGTCGCGCTTAAGTTCGCAAAGAACTCGGACCGCGACTTTGCGTTCTCAAGAGAGTATCGAGGAACGCCAAGCACGTCTGTCATCTGACCGAGAGCGACACGCTCTCTCGCGCGAGTCTGAATCTCTCTCCCAAAGAGAAGAACGATTAGAAATAGCTAGACATAACTATGTAGGTGTACAAAGAAACAATGAAAGTTATCTTGCATCTGAAAGGGAAAGAATAGATGAACTAAGACGAGCAGAAACAGCAGAACAACGTCAATCTCGCCTAGAAATAGAACGAGCTCGATACCATATGAATAGAGAAACAAATAGCGGAGCTGATGAGTCCATGGAAAATGACGATGCAAATATTTTATTACCTTGGGACAATAGGGAAAAATCAGGGTTCACATATTCGTCTAGAATTAATTATGCTGGCTTTACTTTCGTGGGTGACATGAGAGAAATTTGTAATTTTTGTCATGCTTTGAAATGGAGGAAAGAGACAGATGGAATGTGCTGCTCAAATGGAAAAATTGTTCTTCCAAATTTCCAAGATCCACCACACTTACTTATAAGTCTCCTGAATGGCGATCATCCCCAGTCGAACCGTTTTTTGGATAATATTCGTTTATATAACAGTGCTTTCCAAATGACTTCCTTTGGGGCAAAACAAATAACGGAAGGACCGTTCATGCCAACCTTCAAAGTACAAGGTCAAGTTTATCACCTTATTGGATCTTTGCTGCCAGAAAATGAACCCAAATTTCTCCAAATTTATTTTGTATCCGATTACACGCAACAGCTCAATGTTAGAAATCACAATTTTCCCCAGCTCAATGCTGAGCTTTTGGGTCAACTTCAAGAATTGCTGCATCGCGTTAACCAGTACGTTCGTGAATTCAAAGCTGCATTGGAGTCAATTCCACAAGGCAGCAATGATTTCAAAATTGTTATAAGTGCCGATAGACGTCCTGTGGGTGAACACCGTGGAAGACACAATGCACCCGTCGCAGATGAAGTTGCAGTTGTTTTAGTCGACCAGGAGTGTGAGAGACGTGATATCGTGTTGCGTACACGCGACGATCGCCTTCAACGCATTTTGGAAACCCACCGAGCTTACGACGCCCTGCAATATCCACTAATCTATTGTCATGGTGAAGATGGGTACAATTTTGGGCTGTACCAAGTGAACCCTACTACGAGAGTCACTAATTATCAAAAAAAAATATCTGCTCAACAATACTATTCCTACCTTTTACAAATAAGGCAAAACAGTTTCGTATATTTGCAACGATTTCGTGGTTTGTTCAGCCAATTTATTGTGGACATGTACGCAAAAATAGAAACTGAACGTTTAGTGTATATTCGCACTAACCAGCGACGGTTACGCGCTGAAGAATACGTGCACTTGCGGGACGCCATGCAATCAGATAATAACGTCGAAAACTTGGGTCGATTGGTTATTTTGCCATCCAGTTTCACAGGCGGTCCGCGGTATATGCACGAACGAACGCAAGATGCTTTTTGTTACGTCCGTAAATACGGCCGGCCGGACCTTTTTATAACATTTACAACAAATCCAAAGTGGACGGAGATTTGCCAGGCACTTCTCACAGGACAGGCGTCATACGACAGACATGACATTATTGCTAGGATTTTTCATTTAAAACTCAAAGTCTTGATTAATCTACTTACAAAGGAGAAAGTTTTCGGTTCAACTCTTTGTTTTATGTATAGCGTCGAGTGGCAAAAGCGTGGTTTACCCCACGCGCACATTCTTCTGTGGCTGGAAGAAAAAATTCGTCCCGATGCTATAGACAGTGTCATAAGTGCAGAATTTCCGGACTATAATGCAGATCCGATTTTGCATGACATAGTAAAAACACATATGGTTCACGGGCCATGTGGCCTCTTAAACAGGGAATCACCGTGCATGAAAGATGGTCAATGCTCAAAAAAATACCCCAGAGCACTGAAAGAACTAACTATGGCTGGGGAAAATGGGTATCCGCAATACCGGCGAAGATCACCGTCACAAGGTGGTTTCACAGCTACTGTCAGATTCCGTGGACAAGAAATAATTCTAAATAATAGTTGGGTGGTACCGTATTCTCCAGTTTTGTCAAACGCTTTTCAAGCACACATTAATGTTGAAATTTGTAATAGCGTCGAATCTATAAAATATATATGTAAATATGTTAATAAAGGTAGTGATCAAGCCATGATAGCACTAAGAAATAACAACCAATTTGATGAAGTGACAAGGTATCAATCTGGCCGATACATAAGCTCTTCGGAGGCAGTTTGGCGCATTTTGAGTTTCCCTATTCATGAAAGGTATCCGCCAGTCATCCATCTTGACGTGCACCTGGAAGGCGGGCAGCGAGTTTACTTTCAGCCAGAAAATGTGGCAGAAAGAATGAACAACCCAAGACAAACCACCTTGCTCGCATTCTTTCGCCTTTGCGAAAGAGACAATTTCGCTAAGTCTCTGTTGTACAATGAAGTGCCACATTATTATACTTATAACAAGCAGCAAGGTGTTTTTAATCGCAGGAGACGTGGAACTGCTGTAGAAGGCGAGTCCGGCATTTTTAAAGAACACGTGATTGGAAGAGTATACACGGTGCACCCAAATAATGCAGAGTGTTATTATTTACGCCTTCTTCTTCACACAGTGCGAGGACCTACTTCTTTTGCTGAGCTCCGCAAAGTGGACGATATAGAATATCCCACATTTCAAGCTGCTTGCCGCGCACGGCATTTATTAGATGGCGATCAGCATTGGGATGATGCTTTAGCCGAAGCATGCGTCAGTGATAGTCCACATCGTTTGCGCCATTTATTTGCCATTTTGTTGACATTTTGTGGCCTATCGGACGCTGGGCAGTTGTGGCAAAAATATAAAGACGCGTTTGCCGAAGATTTTTTGAGACAGCAAAATATAAATAGTGAAACTTCTGACCAAGTACGTGAAAGCTGCCATAATAGGGCTTTGCTGGCTATACAAGATATAGTTACAAGTATAGGAGGGAACCCCCTCAGTCAATACGGCTTGCCGACACCGACAGTTGGTGGGGAACGAATTAATAGGGAGTATACATCTGAAATAAATTACAACCCCGAAGAGTTAGCAGAAATATTGCGAAATGGCTGTTCAAATTTGACGTCAGAACAACGTCAAATCTTTGATAGAGTATGCTGTAGTGTAGAACATTCATTAGGAGAAATGCTGTTTTTAGATGCACCTGGTGGAACAGGTAAAACTTTCCTCACTAAAGTTATCTTGGCTCAAATAAGGAGCCAAAACAAAATTGCCCTTGCCGTCGCTTCCTCAGGAATAGCTGCCACTTTATTACCAGGAGGAAAAACTGCACATACAACATTTAAAATACCAATCGACTTGGACCGCACAGAAAACCCTGTTTGCAACGTGTCTCGCAATAGTGATAAAGCAAGGGTTTTACGCGATTGCGCCCTTATCGTTTGGGACGAGTGTACGATGGCAAATCGTAAAGCTGTGGAAGCTGTAGATAGAACGTTGCGAGATATAAGACAAAATGACCGACCGATGGGAGGCTTAACGGTGCTATTCTGTGGAGACTTCAGGCAGACACTCCCTATAATACCCAGAGGAACGAGGGCCGATGAAATAGGTGCCTGTTTAAAGAGCTCTATTTTATGGCGTAGTGTCATATTAACTAATTTGAGCTTTAATATGCGAGCATATTTGGGAGGTGACGCAAACGCGCAGGTTTTCTCAAATTTACTACTTCAAATTGGTAACGGCACATACCCGACTCAAGAAGGAGGTAAAGTAACTTTAGTCGAAAGCCTGTGTTCTTCTGTTGCCTCACAGCAGGAACTCATTTCCTCTGTATACGGAGATCCATCAGAGATCTCGAACCATGACGCTGCTTGGCTATGCCAACGAGCTATTTTGGCACCTCGCAACGACCAAGCAGCAGCAATAAATTCTCAAATATTGGTACATGTTTCTGGAGAAAGTAGGGAATATTTATCTATTAACACGGTTTTAGAAGAAGGAGATGCCACCCACTATCCAGTAGAGTTTTTAGACTCTCTAAATACACCAGGTCTTCCAGCACACAAAATTTATTTAAAAGTCGGAGTACCAATCATTCTACTCAGAAATTTAAGCCCACCAAAACTATGCAATGGAACTCGGTTGAGAGTAACAAATCTCCAACGAAATGTCATCGAAGCCGAAATCTTAACAGGTTGCGGCTCCGGTGATGTTGTTTTCATTCCCAGGATACCCATTATCCCCAATAATTTTCCGTTTACTTTCAAACGTGTGCAATTTCCTGTAAGCCTCTGTTACGCTATGACTATTAATAAAGCCCAAGGCCAGACGTTATCCGTTGCGGGTGTAGACCTTACTTTTGATTGTTTTTCACACGGCCAACTCTATGTTTCTCTATCACGTGTTAGCAACCCAAACAACCTTTTTGTATATGCTCCGGGTAATTCCACCGCTAACATAGTATATAGAGAAGCATTAACGTAATCAACTATACCAAAGTCAGGACTCTTATCTAAATCATCAAAAAGGTGATATACTCTTATCTAAACGACGTTGTTTTGCTCTCGACAACCACGCGAACGAAGTCGCGGGCACAGCTAGTTATTAAAATAAATGCATCTAGCCAGTTAATAGCATTTTAAAATATTATTACTGTCAATATTAATTGCCTTCTTACAATAAATAGATTACTTGGTACCTACATTGTTGTGTCAGTATGTTTGATTTATAACAGTGATTATCTCTGCTTTCACTATCTTGTATTCTTTAGAACAGTAAAATAACTTTGAAGATAGTATTTTTTTTTTTTCAAGAAGCTACCTTTGAGGAGATAATAATAAAAAAACGGCCAAGTGCGAGTCGGACTCGCCCAAAAAGGGTTCCGTACCTTTATCGCAAAAACGGTAAAAAAGCAACTTTAGTATTGTAACTGTTTTTAGTACCTATTTGTTGTTATAGCGGCAACAGAAATACCTACATCATCTGTGAAAATTTCAATTGTCTAGCTATCACGGTTCATGAGATACAGCCTGGTGATAGACGGACAGACATACAGACGGATCGTGGAGTCTTAGTAATAGGGTCCCGTTTTTTACCCTTTGGGTACGAAACCATGAAAATGAGGTAAAAATTATTTACAACTGGACTCTTATCTCTAAATCAAGTTATACGGAAATAGTTATTTATGCTACAAGTGCGGAAGGTAGGTGATTTCCGATGAGTTGCAATTTTTATTCACGAGCGAGTGAAGCGAGTGAGTGGATAAATCGACACGAGTCGGAAATCATCTTACGTACGTGTATCATACAACATTTTACTATGCATTGTGCGAGGAAATAAATAAATTAATAAAATGAAATTAATAAAATGGCGGGCTTATTCAAGCGCGTTCAGCATATCCACAGATTAACTAATAGTTCCTCGGGCATATCTACTGCGCATGTGCAAATAGCTGTCACATTTTAACGCAATAAGGCACGAGCAAAGCAATATACGTTCTGCCAAACATATTTAATGAATATTTTTTTTTTTTTTTTTTTTTTTTCTGTATGTTTTGTGGTGTACAATAAAGTATATAATAATAATAATAAAATTAATTTATTGATCAAAATCTACATCTAGAGTAATTAAAAAAGCCTAAAATGAAGTATTATTTTTATTTTACCTTTTATATGAATGATAATCTGTACATAACTAATTTTTTAAACTTTTCACAAATAATAAAAACTCTATGCGTCGGGCTGACGTTGGAGTTAAAAATTAAAAAAATACAGGAAAGTAAAAAGCACTAGTGAAAAAAAGTGACACTTTCCGCACAGTTTGGCTGCTTGGAAAACCGGTCTTTTCGAGGTCATGCATTGTAAAAACAATATTTAGGTATAATTCATCCTGCTTAGCCATAGCTTTGTAAAATAATAAAGTATTTTATTATTATTTTTCTTATATAGTATGTAAACAAAGCAATAAAATTATCACTTTTGATTTATCATTTTCCAAAAGAAATATTTTTTTCCAACAAGCCATGTGCTTGCGATTTCGCATTGGCAAAAAATGCGAATTTCCATACAAACTTTCCCCTCCCCTTTTGGGTATGTATTTTTTTGGAAAATTCTTTCTTATGATCTTTTTATTATTATTTATTATTATTTATTTTTGTTTAGACACCGTATATAGGTGAATAGTTGCCATTTAAAGCACTTGTATTCGTATTACATACTAGCGGACGCCTCGCGGATTCACCCGCATAGTTTCCGGTCCCGTGGGAATACAGGGATATATTGTAGCCTTTGTCACCCGGGGATAGTGTAGCTTCTAGGCGGTGAAAGAATTTTTGAAATCGGTCCAGTAGTTTTTAAGTTTATTCGTTACATACAAAAATACAAATCTTTCCTCTTTATAATCTATATAAATAAAACAAAGACGGGTTTGTTACAACACTTATAACTCGAGATCTGCTGAACCAATTTTCATGGTTTTTGATTCTTTGGATTTGTCTCCGCCCCGAAAAGCAGAATACATCTTAAAAACGTAGGGTAGGTAGGGTAGGGTAGTTATGGTAGGTAGGTAGCCAGTAGGGAGCGAAGCCGTAGGGGTCAGCTAGTATTAGTATAGATTTCGTATTGAGCCCACTCCAGTAAATCAGCCAATTGAAGTCCACTGTTGGATACAGGCATTTCCTAAATTGCACCACCACACAAATACCTAAATACTGCAAATGTTATTTTCTTACTCAGCCACCAAACTCTTTTGTTGACAGTACTTTCGGCAGAAATGCAGTTGAACACTCCATTTTTATCCCCTCTGTGTTTTTCACATTCCGTACTACACTTTACAGCCTTTTTTTCGCGCTCGCGCTTGACCACTATCTCACCTGATGGTAAGCGATGATGTATGTGGTCGACGATGAAGCACGCTTGCCTAGAAGTAACCTATTCACTCTTGACTTAAAAACCCAAAGATTTTAGCTATCAGGAAATAGCCTCCGGCAGGGCATTCCACTTGCACAATAATTAATCTAGGAATTCTTCCTAGGAGCCCTGAAAAAAACTTGCTGTTATAAGGCTATAGATATTTACTGATCTTGATCCTGCAGCCTAATTGTGTATGTGAATTCGGCAAAGGAAACAATCTGTTTATTTCCCAAAAACGACTTTGCGCAATACAAAAAGTCGATTTTGGGAAAGAAACAGATTGTTTCCAATGCCGAATTCACTTATACAATTAGGCTGCTGGAGTATCCATTGCCCTTGATGGGTAGGATGAGGATTTGTTCGTCCATGATTTAGTGAGCCTTCAGAGGCGGATTAAAAGTGGAGAACGCCCTAGGCAAGCACCTCATCGGCACCCCCTCTAGCGGCCACCATATACACATCATTATTATAAATTACTAGCTGACCCGGCAAACTTTGTTTTGCCATAAAAGCACCAAACATTTATCAACCCTACCTACCCGACCCTACACTACCCTACCCTACACTACCTTCCCTAGCCTACCCTACCCTAAGTTTCAATTTTTTTCTTCTTCACATAAACCATCTGCTAAATAGTCCGAAAAAAGCCTAAAATTTTTTTTTTGATAGCTGAGCCCGTTATTGAGTTATAAAATAACAACGAAGAGTGGCATTGATTTTTATATTTAAATAAATATAAATTATAACTAGTACAAAACCGCAAAACACGATCATGAAAGCAATCTTTAGTAGTTCTAATTTCGATCTTATGTTTTTAGCTACACTTACAACATAACGTTTTTGGTCAGTATTGCTCTTGATTCAGATCACTTAAGACAAAATTAAAAAAACATTATACAGGATAGCAAACTGAACTAAATAGGTACGTAAGAATTAACCATAACAGTATACTATTACCCTCTTACAAATAAACGCAGAATAAAGTTATACCAGGTATAAACCTATGAAAATGTATGGGTATACCTTAGTTATACCTGGTATAACTTTATTCCGCGTTTATTTGTTAGACGGTTAATATATAAGTAGTAGGTATGTAAGTGGTGCATTTGTGATGTAAAAGAGCGCCTCTCGCCATCAAACATAAAAGTTTGGCGAGTTTAGAATTAAGAAACACCTCTGTATTAAAATATCATTGAATAAACAAATAAAAAATAAAAAAGGTAGCATTCAAAGCATAGTGAATTTCTGGAAATGACTTTTACAAGCATCTGCTTGAGCTGTATCTTACGAACGTCTATAATGAAATCAGGCGATTTAGGAATTATCAAGAAGGAGCACGCTTCGGAAGCTGTTCATCTCTATAAAATTAAAGAATCTTTTATACTGTATAAGTTTTTACTACTGGAACTTGAACTTACTTAGTACTTAGTTGTATTATTTAGGATGGTATTTAAAAGTACTTCAATTTATTCCCATTTCATTTACCTAATTTTGCCTGTGTTCCACCAAATATACTGAATGTGCACCAAAATATGTTCATTAAAATATGTCATAACGAGCATCTATTTAACAACTGTTGCAAATTTGTAAAAATAGTAATACACCTAATTTTAAAAACAAGCATATATATATTATATTTTTTTAGTTAAGTTTAGTTTTTTAGTTTAGTTTTAGTTTAGTAGAATAAAATAGTTATTGTTACAATAGAATATTTGCAGCGCACTACAATAAAAAAGTGTTATATCTTGGTGTTAATTTGGAATTTGTTTGATGCAACATATTTTGTTGGCCGAGTAGTTTAATTATAGTAAAACAATTAAACGGGTTTAAGATCAATATTTTAGAAATGCATACATAGATGTACCTTTAGATTTTTGGTAAACACAAAAATATTATTCTATTATTTATAGCAATTAATTTCATGTTATTATTTTTTCTTTGTTCAAAATCTGCCGCGCGTGCGCCCCTTGTAACCTCGCGCCCCTAGGCATTAGTTTCCCTTAGGGATAATCCGCCTCTGCTTCAGCGTCTTGTTGGCCAGTCCACGGTAGCCTTGCCCTTGTCTGGGCTGATCCTGAAGACAAATACGTCGATTATAACCTAAGCTTTAAAAGGTAGTTAAGGGCTCTAGCTGTGTTCCATTGACTGCTATTTTCATGTTATTATTGTACTAATGTTTGTTATTTCTACGTTTCCTGTCGCTGTAACAAAGCCTGTCAGTCATGCTTCACATTGCTTAGCGGTTTAATAACAACGCGCCTATTCTATTACGTAATTACTATCATTAGTGTGAGTTGTTTATGATTTATCATCATACTAGCTTCTGCCAGCGGATTCGCCCGCGTGAAAGTCGAAAATTATCCCGAGGGAACATATTCCCGGGATAAAAAGTATCCTACGTACTATTCCTGTCTATAATCTATCTCTGTGCCAGATTTCATCCAGATCTGTCTAGCCGTTTGAGCGTGGAGAAGTAACAAACATACAAACACACACACTCACAATCTTTCGCCTTTATAAAACTAGTGTTATTTTAACGGAATGAAATTGCACGAAACTAGATTACACTTTTGAATTTAAGTCCATGTTTCCTTAATTTTCATTTAGCGATGTAATTTTTCAGTGTTACTAGGCTTTGCTGACGGCCCGGTTAATTCTCTAGAATCACACCACCGCAGGTGTTGTTTAAAAAATATTGGAAAACAAAGGAATGAGAAGCCACCAAAGTGGGCTATTTTTACAAAATTTTGTTCCAATGATTTTTAACCCCCGTCGGAAAAAGAGGGGTGTTATAAGTTTCACGTGTGTTGCTGTGTGTCTGTCTGTGGCATCATAGCGCCTAAACGGATGAACCGATTTCGATTTAGTTTTTTTTGTTTGAAAGGTAATTTTGTCGAGAGTGTTCTTAGCTATGTTTGAATAAAATCGGTTCAGCCGTTCAAAAGTTATGGGCGTTTTACTGTTCGAATCGGGGTGTTTTCGCAAGATAAATGTGTCGGGGGTTTTTTAAATTTTGAAATTTTACTTGTTTTACTTCCAATTGACCTATGAACTTGAAATTTGGTGATAATGTTTATTATTACGAATATTTTACTAACAAATACCAATATATTGATATAGCAGATTTTTTCTTTGAAATTCTCTCATTTATCCTATTACAACCAACTTAATTTTGCGGTTTGGTACGGAACCCTAATTGTGCGAAGTCCGACACGCACTTGGCCGGTATTTTTTTTATTTATGATCTCGTTTGACCACTATCTCACTAACTTGAGGACCAGCGACGATGGTCAATGGACCTAGTCTCCCCTTTCTGTGTTACTAAATTACTAATTAACTTATTTCTGCCAGGTTATCACTAATAGCCGTTCAAGACGTGTTGGAGGAAGCCGCACTGAAGATCATCTGTGATGAACTGAACTCGCCCGTGTTGAGGCGGGTCAGGGAATGGAAGTGCAATAGCCAGCGGTGGGAGTACTGCTTGTCTGATCGAATAGAAAGGTATGTAGACTTTTTTGTGCGCGAGGTTAAAATGCATGCTATCTCAACCGACAACACGTGCGAAAGAGATAGATACTGTGATGAGCACTAAGAATTCGCGTACGAATTAGCACTTTTGCAAAGGACATGGCCAGAATTTGTATAGAGCTGTGCCCTAACAAAACATATTAATGTACATTGACATACAGTACGTCGTATTAAAGCTTAGAGGTATGGCTTTACAATAGTTTTAAGTTTTATGATCATAGAAGAAGCGAAAGACACTCTAAAAAGGAAACAAAAAAAAATGCCTAATCATTTTTAATAGCAATGATGTCGTTAGGTGGCAGTGACAGTTGACAATAACAGTTGACAATGACAGTTGACAATGACAGTAACAGATGAGTAATAGAGCGCCTTTCAGAATTTATGAAAATAGAATATGTATGAAACACTCTCAAGCATTTTCATAGAATTACGCTTCGACAGTCGGCTAGTGACGAAACAGTCAACATCAAAATACCAATAACGTAATCACATTGATGTAAGTAGGAAATAGTATGTTCTTTGAAATATCGTGTTAGCGCAAGCCGCGATAGCGAAGAAGAGCTCGACGTTTACTTATATTACTGGGATATTATGACTATTATAAATTATACATCCTCATAGCGACTTAGCAAAAAATATACAATTGGCTATGCAACAAAACACTAAAATAGAACTGTAACTAACAACTGTAACAGTAACTGTCTTTATCTGTATTTTGTAACTGCGGTGTTAAAGATGTTACAATATGCCTTCGCATTCCAGTAGTGGCCACACTACAATTCAGGCACCTTGACATCATGAAATCGTGACTCGTGAGCGTCCGAAAGAGAGTCCAGTAAGTACAGCACTAAAATTCACGAAGAAGCGTAAACGAAAGGCCGATAAACGATAGCGTGGGGTTTAGCTAAAATATCTAACAGAATAACAAACAAGAACACGTGATATGATCAATGCAAGACTGCACCACAGATTAGACATTAGACGGCACCAGTGCAGTGCGCGCCCGTAGAAACATCATAATGGTAAGGACGTTCGGATACACAGTGGAATATATTGTCGATGTATTAAGTATTATGGTGACGCGCGGTAGCTTGAAAATGGTATCTGCGATATTCGTAAAACATTACCTTTTATTTTAGAGGTATTTATTACGTTTCGTTATGCAGTTGTAGTTGTTTTATTTTTTTAATCTGACCTTCAGGCGTACTTCAGAAACAGTGTTTGTCTTATTCGTGTATCCAAACGCAAATGCATTGCACAGAAACCGCACAAAAACAATTAACATACATATTTTTTGGAATTTTTTGTCGCCTGTTCTAGAGTAATGTAATTGATGCCATTAATTTTAATTTATTTTACAAGTAATTTTCACATATTAATAACTGCTGTACATTACGTATTCTGAATTGATTCGTAGGGCAGAATCTGGCCATGTCTTTTGTATCGAAATGGATGACGATTTAGGACGGAAATGAGCGTGCAAAATTTTGTAAACAGACCTTTGGTAGTCTAGATATCAGGAAAAAACCACTAAATGTATATTTTCGAAATAAAATTATTTGCATTGTTGAGTTACTAGTCTATCACTGTATGGAGACCGTTTTGCAATTTTCTTTCTTCTTATAGTAATTTTAACGCATCTTTGGGCGGAAATATATTTATTTCCGCCCAAAGATGCGTTAAAATTAGTGTTGAAATATGGAACTTTCGAGGTCCATATTTTTTTTATTTTTTTTACTTTTTTGTCGAGTAATGCAAACAATAAAAAACTTTTTAACAAAAAATAAACCGACTTCTTTGATTCATCATCGTCGTTTAACTATTCGAGATATCTTATAGCCATTTGTGGTCTTCTTCATCAGTTCCACTTAACCAAATGATACTTTCTGAGTGTAAATGCTTGCCATGTTGATAAAAATACCAAAATGGCTACATGTTTGCCAATTATATTTGAGGAGTTCCCTCGATTTCTATGGGTTGCCATCATCAGATTCTGCCTTGGTGACAATGGGACCATCTCGGGAGTATACCCTTCCAAATACAAAAAAAAAATTCAAAATCGGTTCCCGATTGCCGGAGAAATCGATGAAAATACATTTAAAAAAAATACATACAGTCCAACATAGAACCTCCTCTTTTTTGGGCAGTCTGTTAAAAATAATGTTCTGTAGAGTTGGACTGGATTTGAAAATGCGATCAAAAAGAGTTTTAAATATAACTTTTTATTACCAAATATCTATATCTATAAAAGCGAAAGGTGACTGACTGACTGACTGATCAATCAACGCACAGCCAAAACTGCTATACCTAGAAGCATGAAATTTGGCAGAAAGGTCCCTCAAATGACGTAAGTGTGCACTAAGAAAGGATTTTTGGAAATTTCACCCCTAAGGGGGTAAAAAGGGGGTTGAAAGTTTGTATGAAAAATCTAATTCCTTCGACCAAAATTTTTGAAACTTAGCACAAATAGTATTCTAAGTAAATGATAAAGATTGACATTATTAGTTTTTCGAAACTACCCCCAAATAATGATTTAGGGGTTGTTGAAATTTGTATGGAAAATCTGATTTCTTGGGTCAATAAACTTGAAACTTGCCACAAATACTAACCTAAATGAATAATAAAGGTTGCTATTATTATTTTTTGAAACTACCCCCAAAAGAAGATTTAGGGGTGTTAAATTTTTCTTGAAGTATCTTATTACTTCAGTTAATAAACTTGAAACTTGACATAAATACTAATCTAAATAAACAATAAAGAATTTCATTGTTAGTTTTTCGAAACTACCCCCAAAAGATGATTTAGGTGATGTTATTTTTTTTTGAAGAATCTGATTTCTTGGGTGAATTAACATGAAACTTGACATAAATACTAATCTAAATAAACAATAAAGACTTTCATTGTTAGTTTTTCGAAACTACCCCCAAAAGATGATTTAGGGGATGTTATTTTTTTTGAAGAATCTGATTTCTTGGGTGAATAAACTTGAAACTTGGCATAAATACCATCCTAAATAAACAATAAAGGTTTTCAATAATTAGTTTTTCGATACTACCCTTAAAATACGACTTCGGGGTGGTAAAGATTTTTGATTACTTTTACTGCACATAGCTTCTTTTTATGACGTTGGGGAGCTTTCAGGAGGGGTTTTTGGAAATTCAATTTTTTAAAAGGTTAAAAGGGAGACATTTATTTGTATAAAAATCTTAGGGAAATTATATGTGCGGCAACAAAAGTTTTCTTTAGCACCTGCAACCTAGCGTCTTTTTTTATATGTGGGCGACGAGTTAATAGAACAGCTTCAATTATATTAATTCATCATCTTTACTACTCCAACAGAATATCAAAAAACCAGCGTCAATTTACGAGCGTAAATTAATATGACTCCGAGCTACCGATAAATATATTTACTTCTGATTTGATAACTCAGCGACTAATGTTGTAAGTGAGCTACTTTATATATTTTAGAGATTCAACATCTGTCTGCTAATAAAATCAAATTCCAGCCTCAAAATTAGCAATCAAAGTTTTTCATTCAACAACTAAATTAATAAATCATATTCTTTTTTCGTGAAAGTTTGCAACACAAGCGCGGGAGTGTAGGTACCTGACGCTCGTTGGGAATCAGAGGGGCGCGACCGGCCATTTGCACCAATGAGCGAGCTCTATTCGGTGCGTGCAGCAACGAGTTCACGTGTATTTGTTTACATTAATGACACGATTAAGGAGTGCTCGTATTCTTATTTGAAAAACGTTTGTGATGGTGGTTATGATACGGATTTGTATCAAAGTATTTATTAAGCATGTTGTCTAATAATGAAGTCCGGGAGCTTAGGGCACCCCGACACGGATAGGTTAGGTTCGAAGGAGATGACGGGAGCTGAAGTGAGCGAGCAAAGCGAGCGAACTCAGCTCCCGTCATCTCCTTCATGTTAGGTTACTTTAGACCCTGCAGACAGAAATAGGAGCCCTGCGCAGCGGGGCTCCGTCGACTTTGTTTCGTTTCCCCCCCTCCCTTAAAACTTAAATATTTTGTTGCACTCGAAGAATTATTAGATTTACTTTTAGTTAACAGATAGTTATTCAGTAAAACAGTTAAGCTGTAAAGATCTAGCAGTATAGTATAATTCATTTATTTGATGAGCAAATTTAGTGTGCAATTCAGTATTTTTGGTAGTAATTTCGAATATTTTGATTGAAAAAAGGGGAATTACAGTTAAAGTATTAAATACCACCCTATTTTTTGTATGTTCATTTGGGTAGGTATAATAGTCAATTACTTATGGTAACATTATAAATAGATAGGCGAATACATGAAATTATAGCTTTTATTGACCATTATTTGATGACAATAATAAGGAAATTTTATGTTCAAATATAGTAGATTCACTCATCAATTACTTATGCTAAAGTATAAAAATAAAGGTGACTCTATGAAATTAGAGTACGTTGATATTATTTTATAGATGAAGTTGATACACTTATTAGAAGCTAGCAATGAGTAGACATATCACAAATTTAGTTGCTTAAGAATTATCACCATGTTGCGTCATATTAACAGTAGCTTGTTTTACAATATATGGTCGCTTATAAACCATTTATTAGACGCTAAAAGTTTGTCGCTGACCTATTAATTAATTAGACAACTAAATATATTTGCAGACGAGAATGACATTTTAAAGAAGCTGCCTTAATTAGCACCCAAAATCTTATTCCTTTGGCAAAATAACAAAGGATGGCATCATTAGTTTTTCGGATTTACCCCCAGAAGACGATTTAGGGGTGTCAAAGTTTCTTTGAAGAATCAAATGGCACTAGGATGGGGACCATCGATTTGGAACTACCGAACTGGACCGTTTGTCTCAGATTTAATAGCAGCTTGTTTTTGGTTGTCATCACACGAACGAAGTCGCGGGCGGAGCTAATATTATAATATGTAAAAGTGGCTCTGTCTGTCTCTCTGTCCACCTTTTCACGCTTAAACCGTTGAACCGATTTAGATGCAATTTGGTTCTGAGATATTTTGAAACTTGGCAGGACTTAGCATAGTTTTTATCCCGGAAATCTTACTTAAAACTACTGGAAAGAGAGGTAGAAGTTTTTATGGAAAACCCACAATATTATGCTGCGATATAAAACATAAGCTATTCGAATTACTAATGCTTTGCAGACGAAGTCGCGGCCAACAGCTAGTTGTTTCTACAAAAACACCACTGTATGAAATAAAGCAAAATTTTTGTTGAAGTAGTCCTCTTGTGAAAATTAACCTCGCCTAAGGGCACAAGGGTCACGATCTAAATTGTAATTTCCTAAAAGGATAATCGTATTAAAGAAACCTCGTTTTAAAATAAGTTGTGCCATCCAAAAATAGACCTAATCCTGTATAAGGTTCAACCCAAAACACTATTTTTTGGTAGATTTTATAAAACAGAAGCCCTAGCAAACACTAATATTATAAAGGCGAAAGTTTGTGAGTGTGTGTGTGTGTTTGTTACTTCTTCACGCTCAAACGGCTGGACGGATCTGGATGAAATTTGGCACAGAGATAGATTACAGTCAGGAATAGCACATAGGCTCGGTATAATGTTCCTTTGGGTTGATTATACACTTTAAACGCGGGCGAAGCCGCTGGCAGAAGCTAGTACCTACGTCATAAATAATAGAGCCTATTTTAGAATCGATTTGCTTACAAATCTATACTTATAATATTATAAAGCTGACCAGTTTGTTTGTTTGAACGCGCTAATCTCAGGAACTACTGGTTTGAATTGATAAAGTCTTTTTGTATTGGATAGTCTATTTATCGAAGAAGGTTATAGGCTATATAACATCACGCTACGACCAATAGGAGCGGAGCATCTATGAAAAACGTTGCAAAAACGACAAAAAATATTCCTTTTTAAGAGCTTCCGTTGAGTAAACGGTTTAAATTACGCAAATATCATGTATGATGGAATTGTTCCTCTTTAAAAGTTCAAAAAAAAGTCCGCGACAGCATACATATTTCTATCTTTTAAGATTGACTCACTATAATCTTTTTTTATGGTAGGTAATCAAATTTGTTCATTTGCGAAGGAGTTTTATCAAAATCTATACTAATATTATAAAGCTGAAGAGCTTGTTTGTTTGTATAGCCAGTTGGCGAAACCGCGGGTTCAGCTCAGTTCAGTAAGACATAATTAGTTCAGTAGTAAATTGATTCACTTTCAACGATACATTTCGGCTCGTACATAAGCTCTGTAAAATAGTTCTGCGTGCCAAGAAAGACTATGAATACAACGTGACGGTAAAAAACACGTGTTTCCAAGTATTTAGAGATAAGACGGTAACAATCGAGATATTGTGTATTACAAGTGTAGCCAGCGATTAGATTGCATGTTTAATTGAAATCGAAATAGATGTGATTCTTAATGAGTAATCAAAGTCCAATGGAGTGTGATATCTCGCGGTGAATCATAGATTTAAAGACTCGCTTTCTGACTACTAGGCCTTAGTGCGAGTTCTACTCGGCGATTTAAAGACTCGCTTTCTGACTACTAGGCCTAAGTGCGAGTTTTACTCGGCGATTTAAAGACTCGCTCTCTGACTACTAGGCTTTAGTGCGAGTTTTACTCGGCGATTTAAAGACTCGCTTTCTGACTACTAGGCCTTGGTGCGAGTTTCACTCGGCGATTTAAAGACTCGCTTTCTGACTACTAGGCCTTAGTGCGAGTTTTACTGGGCGATTTAAAGACTCGCTTTCTGACTACTAGGCCTTAGTGCGAGTTTTTACTCACGCTCAATCGCGTTAACGTAAACGTCAATTTATATTGAAACATGCAGTTTCAAAAAAAAGAGGTATCTCCTTACCGCCACCAGACGGCGCTTATCTAGTTTCAATACAAATTGACATTTAAGGCCATTGCCATTATTTTTCATGTCGGCCTCTTCGCAGGGTCCTGTCGTCGGCAGATATGGATACACAGTAATACACATCAAACTTATCAAACACCTTTTTCCGTCGGGGATTAAAAACTAGAAGTAATAAATCAGAGCAACATAGAGAGAGACATTGAGCAATTTTATTGCAGAAGATAGATAGGTCTATTTTATAACAAAAGGCCTTTCAGTAGTTGTATACAAACTTCTGGCTTACCTAAGTATGCTGTGCTTATTAATTTCGTAGACTAAACTGACAGCTGCCAATGTTTTTTTTTTAAATGTTATTTTAAAAAACGTTAAAAAAAAAAGTTATGTTATTTTATTATATAAGTCCTGTTTCCGTTAGTGTGTCCGTGGCATCAACAGTAGGCCCTATCAGAATATCAGCGCAGCGTTATTACTTTTTTGGATATCGCTGCACATGCTGAGATAGGAGCCTTTTTGGTCTCGCACAGGGTTTTTATTTTATTATTGTTTAAGTGTATGCTTATTTTCTCGTGTCTCCTGTGCGGGTCACAAATAAATATTTTTCTTTCTTTCTTTCTTTCTTTCTTTCAAGCATGGAGCATAGTGTTGTAGGTAAGGCTCAATTATAAGTGATTCATCGAATCGATGTGACTCCTCAATTTAATTTTACTGTAACTAAACTGTTATTGTGTTGAATATGAAATCAACAATAAAATAAATGCGATCGATAAAATGAATTCTGTCATAAATTAAAAGAAACTAAATAAGGACCGCTCGTTTCTTAACAAATGTAATGTTTTTGCCGTGAAATAGTTTCATTTTCGATCACCTTTCGATCATTCAGGATACGACACTATTTTGATGTAACGATAAAGTGACAACCCCCCAAATGTCAGTTAAGTCTACGAAATTAAAAATCAGAGTATAGATCAAAACAAGTTTGTGCTTCCTTCAATTTTCAATTCATCCGTATAGTCTAGGCTGCCAGATATTAGAAGCTTCAGCTACCGGTTCTATTACGCGATGTCACGCTGGCGGAATACTCGGCGTGGGCAGAGCACGAAGGCTTTTATTTAATAGCCCGACAACATGCGACTGAAATTCTAATGTATGTACTGGGTAGACTTGCTGTGCAGTATATATATATAGATCGTTGACTGCAGTTCGGTGATCCTATTCCCATGAGTTAGTAAGGAAAAGAGAGTTTTTAGGATGTCTTGATGAATATTCTTCTCCTCTTCAGTCCTCATAAAATACTCCTAATATTAAAACCAGCCTTTTTTGCTATTGTCATCATTATAAAGGGTTCTTCTCATACAGAGAAGGCAAGAGCGCTACTTACCACGCTTGTTTAAGGAGGGATGGTGATTCTTAACTTAATAGTGATTAATTATGGGTTTCCAGGTTTCCTCACGATGTATAAGACTTGTACAAACTAAAAACAAGAGTAGAGTAGCTGTCTTTAATAGGGTAGTTGTCAAAAAATATCTACTCGTATTTAGTCCATCCGAAAACAATATAATTATCACGGGAAATTTAACGCGATGATTTCGATTGTTTGTTTACCTATTTCGCCCGACGTTTCGGCCATCCGTTAGATAACCAAAAAATATTGGACACGTATTTTTCTTTTCCCACGTAAACAAAAAATTAAGACGATACAGTGCGTTGAAATATCGTGTGACGTCTCGGTGTGCTACACTTTATACTGACAAAGTGACGTCACAAGCCCCCACTCCTGAACTTTGATGCGCTTTATCTTTGTCAATATGTATTTATTTGATAAAGTAAAAAAATCGGGTCCAATATTATTTGATAATCTTACTGACGGACTAAATAGAATTATATTTTTTTTTAACCCAAGAAACATCACTATTCATTAAGGCGGTACCCTGACCAAAAAATCAGCATGAGATATGAGCATTCCTATTGGCCTAGCGGCCAATTACAGTAGCGAATACGTCCAGATTTTAGAATAAAATCTGTATAAAATCGAAATTTAGTCTTTTGAAAAAAAAAATACGCCAAAAATGTTCGTTATTAAATTGTCTATCCTTTAGTGTTAATACAAAAAATAATTAATGAACACTTTACGAGGAGATGCATGCTATCAATAATTATTTATCATTTTTATGGTTTTGTTGGAAGGAGATTAGTGAAACATACACCTCTTTAAAAAAAAGTATAATAATGTAGGATGAGTGTTCATTAGTGTAAATCTATGAGGAATGGAATGCAACGTGGTGAGAGAGAAGGAATGATAGTGCGAGAAAGAGGTATAAGGTGATATGTCAGTTGAGTGATGGTTGGAGGTTGAGAGCGAAGACGAATACATCTTGTATTTAATTATTTTATGATTTATATTGTGTTGAATAATAAACCAAACTGTTAAACTGTTCAGCATTTAACTTGCCCCGCGAATCCCACAATCTACAATAATATGTAGAAATATAATGTATTTTTATTAGTTGATATTTCTTTTAAAATAACGAGTAGATAGCTCCTAAAAACAGCACGAAACGGCTCGCACGACGTTTTGCTCGGGGTACCGCCTTAAAACACCTTCCAGATTCCCTATGAAACAGCAGTCAGCACTGCCCCTTAGGTGCTCCGCTATTGACTTGTCAAGTGGGAAACAGTTTCCCCCATCACCCTCGCAGTTCATGGCAGTACATGACCAATAGATGTTGACGTTCTCCCCAAGGTCCCTAAGCTTATGTTAACAGAATAGCAGGAGCTCGGATATTTCGCTTGTGTATAAAGCCCTTTACTCTAATGAGGTTGTTCAATGTCACCTTAATAGGAACTTGTTGCATGCTAAAGTTGGTCGTAATAAAATGTAGGTAATTTACGTTTTATTCACCAAGTCGACGGTAAATAAAATTGTCTCGTACTGGTAACACGAGATATAAAACCACCGTTACATCTATTAGACAGGATGTGGGGTACATTAGTGACCAGGTCACAGAAACATTTACATAGTAGGAAGTTCAAATAAGGAGGTTGCGTTAAAAAGCCAAATAACTGAACGAATGTCGACGGCACGAAATATTTTGTGCGCGGAGTTAAAATGCATGCTATCTTATCCGACAACACGTGCGAAAGAAATAGATGCTGTGATGAGCAGTAAGAAGCTAGTTCGCGTACGAATTAGCACTTTTGCAAATTTGTATCGAAATGGATGATGATTTCGGACGAAAACGAGCGCGCGAAATTTTATAAACAGACCTTTGGGAGTCTAGATATCATGGAAAAACAACTAAATGTATATTTAGAAAATAACATTATTTGCATTGTTGAATTACTAATCTATCCCTGTATGGAGGCCGTTTTGCAATTTTCCTTCTTCTTATGGTATTTATTTCCGCCCACAGATGCGTTAAAATTAGTGTTGAAATATGGAACTTTCGACGCTCATAACTTTTAAATATATTATTTTTTTACATTTTTGTTTCCATACAGAACTAGATAATGATGAGACAAATTAATATAATTTTTTATTTTAAACATACATCGACAGACAGTAGAGTAATCTCTAGACTACGTTTGTATGGAAGAATTTTCGACTAGTGTAACCTTAATAGCTTTACATGTTTAATTGCCGCGTCTGACTGAACTCCTTATACGGTCTGGAAATGTATGAGTTTTCCGTGCTACCTTTTAAGACTTATTAGGGCTCTTCAAATGTGGATGAACTGTCTTAGGGAGTGATATGAAAGAAAAGGGAGTCCGTGATAGCATGACGGTGAACAGGACGGTACGGAAGAAGAAAACGTGTTGCGCCCTTGCGCCGAAACCAAGTAACATGGGACAAGGACAGGAAGATGATGATGATGATGCAGGGGCGTAGCTACCGCCGTATCTGCCGTATCAAATATACGGGGCCCCCGGGCTACGGGTTGCCCCCGACGTGCGTAACCAAAAATTAAAACTGATAAAAAAATACTTAAGAACTTCGATGGGACTTGAACGCCTGTCAGACCTGTCACTATTGTCCATAGAGGCAGAAACTTTAGAAAAACTAAATTAATCATCAGCTATAAATGATTTAAGAAATGTATGCCGAAAAAAAAATTAGAATTGTTTGTAAAAATTTTGGAATAAGTGACAGATAGATAATTATGATGAATCAATATTTCTTTTAATTTTATGCAAACATTTTTTTTTCTTTTGTGAGAAAAGTTTACCCTTCATAAGGGCCCCCAAACAAATTTTATACGGGGCCCCGCCAAGGTACACTACGCCACTGTGATGATGAGAGCTCTTCAAATGTACCTCGTGGTCGATCAGTTCCTATTTGGTGTTCTTTCGCGCACTTACTCTATAATCCTTATCTAATCCTTGATTCGCACTTAACAATTAGGAAACCCTTGAAATGAGCTGTCTGACGCTTAAGAAGCCTATCTGTCACTCAAGTTCAAGGTCTGAGCCAATTAACTGTACTATTTTACCAAATATAGAATAGTCTGTGTTTCCTGATAAACTAACTATAACCTGGGGTTTTTAATTCAAGCGTGATTAAGGCGCCGATTCCCTTGAGTAGCTGATTTTAAAATGAGAATCACGTCTAAACGGCTGGTCGTAATTTATTGGAAATCACGAAAATCACACCAAAACCGCTGGGCGTATTTTAATGAAATTGACAGCATATCAAAGACAATTTAATTATCTACATTTTGATCTGAAGCTTTTTTTTTTAAAGTCAAAGAATAATAAGGAAAGTACAAAAAACTACTAAATTTCGGGTCGCGCAGGTGTGAAACGAGTGCGCGTTTTGTTCCCTCAAGGTCGTTGGCGTTAGTCGTCGTCTTAAGTTACTTCTAGGCAAGCGTGCTTCATCGTCGACCACATCATCGCTTACCATCAGTTGAGATAGTGGTCACATCTATAGGTTAGGTTAGTTTAAAACGGGCTGGTTTCCTCATCTCCACGACCAAGCGCGTATTTTGCGTAAAAAGATATATAATAATATAAATAAATATAATAAAAGATAATATATATATATATGTACTATACTAATATTACAAGTAAAATTTCACAATTTAAAAAACCCCCGACGCATTTATCTTGCGAAAACACCCCGACATACAGTAAAATGCCCATAACTTTTGAACGGCTAAACCGATTTTATTCAAACATAGCTAAGAACACTCTAGACAAAATTACCTTTCAAACAAAAAAAACTAAATCGAAATCGGTTCATCCGTTTAGGCGCTATGATGCCACAGACAGACACACAGATACACAGATACACAGCAACACACGTGAAACTTATAACACCCCTTCTTTTTCCGGCGGGGGTTAATAAAGAGAAAAGATTTGTATTTTAGTATGTAACGAATAAACTTAAAAACTACTGGACCGACTTCAAAAATTCTTTCACCGTTGGGAAACTACACTATCCCCGGGTGACAGGCTACTTTTTACCCGACTGCCGAAGGAGGGTAATGTGTTTATCAGTCTATGTATGTAAGTATGTATGTACGTTTGTTCCCATATGGCGTTCCAGAGACCAAACGCGTTGGCCGATTTTGATGATTCGTACGTTAATCGATGCGTCTTAACCCTGCGAGTGTCATAGGCTACATTAAAATTGGATAATAGAAAAATGGCGGATTTTGAGCGCCATATTGTGGGGGCCCAATTTTTTTCTTCTTCTAAACCCATCGTGTGGGGTATCAAAATATAGGGTGATTTCAAAAAAATAAAATACTTATGTATTTAAATGTATGTAATTCGAAAAAAAAAACTAACTAAAAAGTTATAAATAAAAAAAGTTAAATCAAAAAACCCGACTGCTTCAAAAGCGTACTAAAACGACGTAAACAAGGAGAAAATCATGCTGTCCAGGCGGAGGATACACCCGATTTTGGTCAGCCAGCCCGCGAATATGTATCCTCCGAATGCACAGCATGATTTTCTTCTTGTTTACGTCTTTTTAGTTCGCTTTTGAAGCAGTCGGGTTTTTTGACTTTTTGATTTATAACTTTTTTGTATTTTTTTTTCGAATTAGGTACATTTAAACATATAACTGTTGTATATTTTTGAAATCACCTCTTAAAGCCCTTTATTTTGATACCCCACACGATGGGTTTGGAAGAAAAAAAAATTGTGCCCCCACAATATGGCGCCCAAAATCCGCCATTTTTCTATTTTCCAATTTTAATGTAGCCAGTGACACTGGCAGGGTTAAAACGAATCTATTGATGTAAGAACCATCAAAATAGGCCGACGCGTTTGGTCTCTAGAACGCCATATAGGAACAAACATGCATACATAGACTGATAAACACATTAAAAAGTCTATTTCCAACTCTATGTACCAGTTATCTTCACAACTTTCAGCCAAAACAGAGCCAGTGAATATTAAAATCTATAATCATAAAACCGCATACAATACAGTGATTGTTCATGGCAACAACGCAACGTACCTAGCGAGTCCAATCACAGTCACGTGTGGAGGCACGTTGGTAGTAGCAACTCGTATTTTGTCTGCCCTAGTGCCAGGCAAACTGTATGATTTGATGATTCGGCTGACTGTCGGGCAATTTGTTTTTATGGTGCCGCTAGGGAGCGAAAAGAGGTAGGGAATTGAAGATGTCTGTGTGAGATACTTCGTTTGTTTCCTAGTGCCTTTATAGCTCATATCATATCTTAGACGTCTGCAAGTATTTTTAACCCCCGACGAAAAAAGAGAGGTGTTATAAATTTGACGTGTGTTTCTGTGTGTCTGTCTTTGGCATCATAGCTCCTAAACGGATAAACCGATTTGGATTTAGTTTTTTTTTTGTTTAGGTGACTTTGTCGAGAGTGTTCTTAGCTATGTTTGAATAAAATCAGTTCATCAGTTCAATCGGGGTTTTTTCGCAAGATATCGTGTCATTATTACTTGTTAGCCCACGACGGAAAAAGAGGGGTGTGTTTGACAGTTTGACGTGTTTTCGATATATTGTCGATTGAAGCGTGTCTACTACTAGGTATATTATATGTACTTTAAAAAGCATGAAATAAAAATTAAATTGAAAATAAAAAAAACCGGCCCACTTGGTAAATTGCGGTTTACGATTTATGACGTATTAAAAAAAAACTACTTACTAGATCTCGTTCAAACCAATTTTCGGTGGTAGTTTATATGGTAATGTAATGTACATCATATATATTTTTTAGTTTTATCATTCACTTATTTTAGAAGTTACAGGGGGGACACACACACACATTTTACCACTTTGGAAGTGTCTCTCGCTGAAACTATTCAGTTTAGAAAAAAATGATATTAGAAACCTCAATATTATTTTTGAAGACCTATCCATAAATACCCCACACGTATGGGTATGATGGTTTTTTTTTTTAGTTTCAGTTTCAAGTATGGGGAGCCCCAAAATTTATTGTTTTTTTTCTATTTCTGAGTGAAAATCTTAATACGGTTTACAGAATACATCTACTCACCAAGTTTCAACAGCATAGTTCTTATAGTTTCGGAAAAAAGTGGCTGTGACATACGGACGGACAGACAGACAGACATGACGAATCTATAAGGGTTCCGTTTTTTGCCATTTGGCTACGGAACCCTAAAAACCCCCGACACAAAATCCTCTAAAAAGCAAAAAATAAACCTACTCGCGTCGGGGAACCGCTAAGTAAATAAAATAAACGGAGGTAAACGTTGGCTTTTCCGCGAACAGATTTATTTCTTGCTTTTTAGAGGTTTTTGTGTCGGGGGTTTTTAAAATATTGTGCCATACACTCTCCGGATTGTTAGGGTTTTCACTAGGTATACCTATCTTGATTCCGAGGAATGCAAAACTGTATGATCTAAGAACCAAATCTGATTCCTAAATCTTCTGCTCTTACTGTCTGGAGATATGTTTGGCTTCACGTAAAGTTATTGCAATAATTTCTTACAATAGTCACTAAAAAAACGAGGTCTCTATCCTCAATATACAGTTCAAACACTATTCGTGAATGAAATTCCACGAAAACGATTTACGATATCAACAAAAACAGCGATCTATTCTTAGCTGAACCAGACGTACGAATCTTTTATCTGCACTAGCTGACCCTCGCGGCTCCGCTCCCGTCTACTGGCTAATATCTATCTACCCTACCTGCCTACCCTACCTACCCTACAAACAAACTCTTCAGTTTTATAATATTAGTGTAGATGTTGATAAAACTCCTTCGCATAGGCACAAATTTGATTACCATATTAAAAGGTTATAGTGAGTCAATCTTAAAAGATAGAGATATGCTGTCGTGGTCTTATTTTTAGAACTTTTAAAGAGGAATAATTCCATCATACATGATATTTGCGTAACTTAAACCGTTTACGCAGCGCACGCAACGGAAGCTTAAAAGGAAAATTTTTGCCCGTTTATTCTTCATTTATGCTCCGCTCCTATTGGTCGTAGCGTGATGTTATATAGCCTATAACCTTCCTCGATAAATGGACTATCCAACACAAAAATATTTTTTCAATTCCAACCAGTAGTTCCTGAGATTAGTGCGTTCAAACAAACAAACTCTTCAGCTTTATAATATTGGTATGGATAGAAACAAAACATCTAATGAGTCACAAGTTTATTAAGAGTATAATGTCCTTTCGTTTCTAAATAAAGACGCCCTTGTAATTCCCATGCTAGGGCACACCGTCTGCGAAATGCATGTCCACATCGCTGCGTTTTTATTGCTTCTCGCATAAATAGAATTTGTAATTTAGTGTCGGTACTTGAATCTTTCCGTTCTGAGCTGGTTTGAAAGAACTGAGTATAAATTTGCATTCTAGTGACTGTTTTACGTCCAATTGGTGGCCTGTTTGTTTCACTATAACCTCTCTAGAGCAATCAATCTGCCTACCCTTTTCCCAACTATATTGGGGTCGGCTTCCAGTCTTACCGGATTCAGTTGAGTACCAGTGTTTTACATAAAGCGACTGCCTATCTGACCTCCACAACCCAGTAACTGGGTAACACGGTACCCCTTGGCAAGACTGGTGTCAGATCTCAAGCTTCTGACTACTCGTAACGACTGTCAAAGATCTTCAAATGACAGCCGGGACCAACGGCTTAACGTGCTTTCCGAGGCACAGAGGAAACTCGGTATGTTGAAATGGTCACCCATCCACGGACCGACCTCGACAAGCGTTGCTTAACCTTGAAGATCGGCCCGAGCGGCTGTTATTATTTAGCCACGAGCTCCTCTCTCTCGATAACCTTGCGGATCACATGCCTGAATTGAAGCTAGATTTGAAATTGTTGCTAGGGAAAGTTCCCAGTTGTAAAAGAGATATTAAATCTAGATAAGGAAGTAATTGCAATCTGTTGTTTATGATGTTAGATAAAGCTTGGAGTATAGTATTTAGTCTGCATATATTGGTACGCATATCATTATACAAACGCGCAAATTGGCATAATTATTGTGAGATCGTCATCGCTTTTCACAATTTAGAGAAATGTTCTTTACGAAACTAGATTGTTTCTTCCTCCTTCCTTCCTTGCTTTTCCTTTTTACCCGACTGCCGAAGGAGGGTAATGTGTTTATCAGTCTATGTATGTATGTATGTATGTATGTATGTATGTATGTATATATGTATGTATGTATGTTTGTTCCTATGTGGCGTTCCAGAGACCAAACGCGTTGGCCGATTTTGATGATTTATACGTCAATCGATTCGTCTTAACCCTGCGAGTGTCATAGGCTACGTTAAAATTGGACAATAGAAAAATGGCGGTTTTTGGGCGCCATATTGTGGGGTCCCAAATTTTTTTTTTCTTCCAAACCCATTGTGTGGGGTATCAAAATAAAAGGTTTTAAGAGGCGATTTCAAAAATATATAACACTTATAAGTTTAAATGTATCTAATTCGAAAAAAACTTAACTAAAAACTTATAAATAAAAAAAGTTAAATCAAAAAATCAAAAAACCCGACTGCTTAAAAAGCGAACTAAAAAGACGTAAACAAGGAAAAAATCATGCTGTGCAGGCGGAGGATACACCAGATTTTGGTCAGCCAGCCGGCGAATATGTATCCTCCGACTGCACAGCATGATTTTTTCCTTGTTTACGTGTTTTTAGTTCGCTTTTGAAGCAGTCGGGTTTTTTGATTTTTTGATTAAACTTTTTTTTTAGGGTACTGTCCGTACTCGAAGGGTCCAAACGAGCCCTATTGCTGTCACTTATGTGTCTATGTGTCTGTGCTTCTGTCCGTCTGTCCGTCGTCTATCACACATTTTGTGCCGAAATTTTTTAGAACTTCCCATTGACCTATGTCAAAGTCAAAGTCAAATGTGTTTATTTCAATTAGGCCATTACGCGGCACTTTTGAACGTTAGCATTTACAAGTACTAAAAATTCATTCTACCGTGCATTCGGAAAAGTAGCTTGTTATGGAGAAGAACGCACAAGAAACTGCATATGAACTTGAATTTTGGTGATACTGTTTATTATTAGGTATATTTTACTAACAAATACCCATATATAGATAAATTGGTACGAAACTTAGGGTTTCGTGTGTGCGAAGTTGACACGCAGTTGTCCGGGTTTTTTTGAATTTTTTCTCGGATTATTTGCGAACGGTGAAGGAAAACATCGTGAGGAAACCGGCATGTCCTAGAAACAAAAATTCGAAGACATGTGACATTCACCAACCTACATTTCCTCTCTCACAGAGAGGAGGCCTATGTCCCAGCAGTGGGAACATCAAAAGGCTGATGATGATGATTATTTAAACAAGGTCAATCAATGCCGACAAAGTATTTAAAAGACTATGTCATTACCGTGACTATTTGCCAGTGTAGGAGTATTTAAAGTCATCATCTGCCTAGCCTTTTTCCAACTATGTTGGGGTCGGCTTCCAGTCTTACCGGATTCAGCTGAGTACCAGGGTTTTACATAGAGCGACTGCCTATCTGACCTCCACAACCCAGTAACTGGATAACACGGTACCCCGTGGCTAGACTGGTGTCAGATCACAAGCTTCTGACTACTCGTAACGACTGTCAAAGATCTTCATATGACAGCCGGGACCAACGGCTTAACGTGCTTTCCGAGGCACGGAGGAAACTCGGTATGTTGAAATGGTCACCCATCCACGGACCGACCTCGTCAAGCGTTGCTTAACCTTGAAGATCGACCAATGCGGCTGTTATTATTTAGCCAAGAGCTGTAGGAGTATTAAAAGTAAAAGTGGATAAGCTATGCTGAGTCTAAAAGAGCGTGCCTTATCTAAAATCACGTTGAGACTTATCACCAGACGAAACTATCAAGTCAAGAGCAAAATATGTGGAAAAATATCTTCCATACTTGTACGACCTTTATCGTCAATTTGCTGGTATAATTTCTATTTAAAAGTGACTTGAGTGAAAAGAGCAGTGGTGGGTCAATGGTAACGGCCCCGACTTAAGGTTCGTAGGTCGTGGGTTCGAACCCAGGCAGGCGCTTTACTTTGCGTAAATTATTTTATCACCACTGCTCTATAAACATCGTGAGGAAACCGGCATGACTTAGAACAAAAAATTCGAAGACATGTGACATCCATCAACCCGCACTGGGCCTGCGTGGTGGATTAAGGCCCGTTCCCTCTCTCACAGAGAGGAGGCCTGTGTCCCAGCAGTGGGAACATTATTAGGCTGATGATGATGATGATGATGAAAAGTGACTTAGCTATTGGGCCATAATCGCAGAGAACAGACGTGTGTGGAAATGGGAGAGAGTGGTTTTTGCCTAGTAATTTAGACATTACGCACTAATCAGATTAGGTATAGCCGCGTGCCAGAAGACTCTGCATTGGTAGGCCTCCCACTATGAAGACCGATGGCCTGATTAAGGTTGAGGGAATCCGCTGGGTGCGAGACGTATAGGACCGGTTAATATGGTGACACTTGGGGGCAGGGCCCGATCTAGCAATTTCGTCGCTCCGGGCATATTAAATATTTGCCGCCCTTGGCGCCCTTTAAAATGACGCATTGTGGGGAGACAAATGTATCAGGATATTATCTATTGAAGAAAAGTGCGGTTTTTAACCGTCGGAACGGATAAAACCACTTTTTTGACAACTTCGAGCTTAGTGAGAACGAAGTAAACTCGAAAAATTCACCTACGAATTTTTGCAACATTATGAATGTAAAGTTATTTAATGGTGGGTTTACAACAAGAACAGGAACAGAGAAAGAGATGGGAAGATGAATTTATTGACAGCAGGTCCTAATTGGAAAAGAGTCGCTAGATACAGAAAACAGTGGAAACTGTTAGAGGAGGCTTTTGCCCGGAGGCACACTGAATTGAGAGATTCGAAATTCAGGATGGAGAGGCTTATATTATATTATAATATATTATTACAAGAAGAACCAATAACATTCGATAGCGAAACGAGCTTAAAAATTTTAGCAGCACACCAAGAATAAGTTAGGTTTTCATATGAAATGAAAAGGGCTGTTAGTGCAGTTTGGCCGCCCCTCATTTATGCCGCTCTGGGCATTTGCCCGACTCGCCCCCCCTAGATCTGGCCCTGCTTGGGGGAGGTCTATGTTCAGCAGTGGACGTCTTACGGCTGAAATTAATATATGATTATGGAGGTATTGCCGAGCCCCTTATTTCATGGGCCTTAGCGTAGCTGGTGAAATGTGGGAGTAACAAACATCTCAGCTGAACCCTTTGGGGCTATTACAAGCGTGATAATTTTATGTAAAAATATCTTAATTGAAAACACTTGCGATGTTGCCCTTTGTACACGTTGAACTATTTTTTTTTTCTAGAATAACAACCGAATACAATGGCGGGATATTGAAATTATTTATAATCGTATACTCGTTCGTATAATTGTCAACACAGTGTTGCTAAGCAAATTAAGTCATAATAATTGGCGAGGGACATATTATGTAAGTGTGTTCGTGTCAAATCTTGCAACTGAATTAAAAAAAAATAGCAGTTATCCTCCACCGAATACACGTTTAGTTTGGATGACAATGCATGTTTACAGCTAAGTGACATCATACTAAATCCAATATGGTGGACGGCCCAAGATGGCGGGCTAGTTATTTTTTGTGCACTGCCATATGGGTATCAAATGAAAGGGTTTCCTGAGAAGAATACGAGAAAAGCTTGCAAAAAAAGATTTTTCACACAATCCATCCATCGAATTTTTCAATATCTTAGCAGGGTGGTACATTATACAAGTTTTCGTTTATTAGCAAACTTTTTTTTTCCTCTTTGGTAACTGATCCGATGACGACTAATCTGCAGGGCCTGATCTAACAATTTCGTCGCTCCGGGAATAGACAATATTTGCCGCCCTTAGCGCTCTTTAAAACAACGCCTTATGAAGAGGTAAATGTTTCAAGATATTATCTATTGAAAAAAATGCGATTATTATCCGTCGGATCGGATAAAGCCGCTTTTTTGACAACCTCGAGAGAAATGAAAACGAAGCGAGGTCGAAAATTTCACCTAAGAACTTTTGCAACATTATGAATGTTAAGTTATTTAACGGTGGGTTTACAACAAGAACCAATGGCATACGACAGCGAAGCGAGCTTGAAAACTTTAGCACCACACCTCGAAAAAGTTAGGTTTTCCGATAAAAATTAAAAGGGCTTTTAGTGCAGTTAGCCGGCCCTCATTTATGCCGCTCCGGGCATTTGCCCGGCTCTAACCTAGATCCGGCCCTGTTAATCTGCTAGATCAAGTAGTGAAGTTCCACTTACCCTGCCGCCCAAATATTTAATTTCAGTAAGACACAACAACGTACTAATCAAATGAGTACTCCATTGACAACATACTCGGTGACCACAGATACAATAATACATTGTTTCGAACCAGTTGATCGATGCACTGCACGTGTTTGATAAGATAATAATTTGCTTCATAGCTGAAGTAATTAACTATTTTATATCGAGTTTTGAATAAATTATCGACTACAAGCCCGCCATATTCTGCCCAATCACTGCAACTCCTGAAAGACAGAATAATTTGCGACTGTCTAATTACTCTAAGGTGGCGACTACCAGAAAAGCGTCAATGAAACTCTACAACTGTCTTTTCATATTCTTCCGCTGTTCTTTTCTGATTAATTCACTGTGTCTCTGATTGTCGTCTCTGACTCTGTTTTGCGTGTATTACTTTTATGTTTACGTCAAGTCTTGACACTCGTTTTGGTTTTAGTCACATCTTAATTTGAAATGTAGTTTATTTTTATCTTACTGTATTTATTTTATGCTCTTTGTTCTATTTTAACATACACGAGAGAATTGGTTTCCGTACGTCACGTCCTAGGCGACCACTGAAAATCAGCGCTGTGCTGTGGGTCCCCCACGGCACAGCATAAAGCTGAGTGGAAGCCTTCTTGCCACAATCACGACATGCATCTGCCTGACATCTTTTTCACCCTATTTCTTTTTTGTTAAAAACAAAATGTAGCTAGTATATGTAATTATTGTTTGATTTGTTTCTCGTCTTTACTAACTTAATTTAAGTACTACTAATACTATTGTTTAAGGGTATTTATTATTTTATGTATGTCGTTTTGTGACAAATAAACACTTTTTCTTTCTTCTTTCTTTTCTTTCTTTCTTTCTTTCTTTCTGATCCAAGACAGTTCAAATTATCGGCGTGTAGGGGTTAATTGGTTACTTTTAGGCAAGTGTTTTTCACCGTCATCCACTTCATCGCTTACCAGAGACCAGTGTTCTAACGCGAGACTACCGTTAATAAAAAACCGGCCAAGTGCGAGTCGGACTCGCGCACGAAGGGTTCCGTTCTTGGTAAATTGTGGTTTACGATTTATGACGTATTAAAAAAAAAACTACTTACTAGATCTCGATCAAACCAATTTTCGCTGGTAGTTTACATAGTAATGTACATCATATATTTTTTTTAGTTTTATCATTCTCTTATTTTAGAAGTTACAGGGGGGGGGACACACATTTTACCACTTTGGCAGAGTCTCTCGCGCAAACTATTCAGTTTAGAAAAAAATGATATTAGAAACCTCAATATCATTTTTGAAGACCTATCCATAGATATGCCACACGTATGGGTCTGATGAAAAAAAAAATTTTTAGTTTTAGTTTCAAGTATGGGAACCCCCAAAATTTATTGTTTTATTTTTATTTTTGTGTGAAAATCTTAATGCGGTTCACAGAATACATCTACTCACCAAGTTTCAACAGCATAGTTCTTATAGTTTCGGAATAAAGTGGCTGTGACATACGGACGGACAGACAGACAGACAGACAGACAGACAGACAGACAGACAGACAGACAGACAGACAGACAGACATGACGAATCTATAAGGGTTCCGTTTTTTGCCATTTGGCTACGGAACCCTAAAAAGGGTAAACATTATTTAGATCTGCCATAGAATGCCACTTGCCTTGCGTCTGCGCGATACGAAAATAACTATCGAATCGATAAACTATTTTTTACCCCGTTGTAAAAACCACTCTTGAACTAAAAGCATATTGTTATTGTCCATAGATAACCATTTTGCTCGCGCTCGACCACTATCTCATAGTCTAAGATCCCGTTATAAAACGACCTTCACCGAGATGCTTATTTAATGAAACGTATTTTATATTTAATTTAATATGTCAATAAATATAATCCATATGGGTTGCCTAGCAAATTTCAGTCCAGAGTATGTTTAATTAATAATTAAAAAAAATTTTTTTTTTAAACATTTCACCGGTATGATTATTAGATAAATTCTATACCAATCGAAAGTATGAAGCCCATAGAATATGCAAACGTTAGGTTGCCTATTCTTTTCCGGTCAAAACTATCGGGTTGCCAGGTATAATCAGGTAAAACTGTACTAGCATTTTGCAACGGTCTGTTTATTGAATGAAATTTAAATGAAATTAAAGATTATTTTATTCTGAACACGGTGGTATAGGGTTGCCTGCGAAAAATCAGTCCAGAATTGCGGTTGTCGAATTTTAAAAAGTAAAATATTGCTCCGAGTGAATGTGTGCGACTACGACGACGAAGAGGACACAGCATAGCAGCTGTTTAAAGTCCGCTCACTTAAAGAAAGAGAGTGCGCATGCTTTTTGGGCTTGGAAAAGAAAAGGATAGCGATAGACTCGTATATACTATGCATCATTTTGGAGTAGTTTATTATTTAAATAGAGAAATAGTTTTTTTTTTTTTTTATAAAAATAAATAAATATAAATCTATAAATGTAAACAGAGAAATTGAAATCAATTGAAACTATTGGAAAAAATCAAAACCCATAAAAGTGAATTTTTTTAATCAATCCAGTCTTGCAAATTTTTTTTTTATTGTAAGACAAAATGAAAAAACAACAATAAAAAAATTACTTCTATTTATTGTAAAAAAATAAAAATACAAAAAAAAAAAAAAAAAAACAGAATCCGAGTCATCGGACATAAAACTACGATCTTCAACTTCTGAATCTTCTTCGTCATCACTCTCTGTTTCACTTTTTTCATCTAGCATGTCATCATGTCTTCTATCTTTAAAGGTGTATGATCCCCAATGAATCCTACTGGTTTTAATATTCATCTAAGAACCATCCGCAGTTCTCAGGCTCAAGTTTCACGCATATTGGATCCGTTGCATTAAGCCACATGGAATTTACGAAAATAGTTCGTAAAATTTTCTGAGTTAATGATATCCAGCATGGTGGTATGGAGTTGGAGTCGAAGCCTCTTGATAAGAATAGTTGATTGAAAACATCCTCATTAATTGTTACAAAAAAAAAGGAAATCAGATCATTTTCTTGTTTAATTTATAAATTACCGTTTTTAAGTAAATTACAAAAAAAATATGTGTGTCGAAAATTAACATAACCATAGGTGAATTTTACTAACAATTATTTAAACATGAAAAAAATATAGAAGATGTATTAGCTAAGATAATTTTAAAAGATTCAATTATTATGTACTTACTGTATATTCAGCACTAAAATTAAGAAATTCTTCGTTATATTTTTTATTCAAAACGGTCACTTTTTTGTAGCACGTGGTATGATAACCTACAAATTGAAGAGACGCACTGGGTAGCTCAACAAAATTGTATTTAAAGTGTTTTTTTTTTTTACGAAAAGCTAACTTTAATACACAGTTTTTAAAAGTTTCATCATTAAAATCAATTATTTCATCATCCGATCCACACAAAAAACACTTTTTTGCCATTTTTTCCAACAATAAATAGTAGCACGTTTTTTCAATTGTATTTATAGCGACACTCTACTCCAAAATGATGAAGTATATACGAGTCTATCGCTATCCTTTTCTTTTCCAAGCCCAAATAGCATGCGCACTCTCTTTCTTTAAATGGGCGGACTTTAAACAGCTGCTATGCTGTGTCCTCTTCTATCGCATGGGATGGTCGGTTGGGACCTCTCAGTCGCACACATTCACTCGGAGCAATATTTTACTTTTTAAAATTCGACAACCGCAATTCTGGACTGATTTTTCGCAGGCAACCCTATACCACCGTGTTCAGAATAAAATAATCTTTAATTTCATTTAAATTTCATTCAATAAACAGACCGTAGCAGAATGCTAGTACAGATTTACCTGTTTATACCTGGCAACCCGATAGTTGTGACCGGAAAAGAATGGGCAACCTAACGTTTGCATATTCTATGGGCTTCATACTTTCGATTGGTATAGAATTTATCTAATAATCATACCGGTGAAATGTTTAAAAAAAAAAAAAATTTTAATTATTAATTAAACATACTCTGGACTGAAATTTGCTAGGCAACCCATATGGATTATATTTATTGACATATTAAATTAAATATAAAATACGTTTCATTAAATAAGCATCTCGGTGAAGGTCGTTTTATAACGGATCTTATACTATCACTTGATGGCGATGATGTGGTCGACGATGGCCATTGTGTTTGCGATTTAAAAACTCGTTTTTAGGGTTCCGTATCCAAAGGGTAAAAACGGGACCCTATTACTAAGACTCCGCGGTCCGTCTGTCAGTCTGTCTGTCTGTCACCAGACTGTATCTCATGAACCGTGATAGCTAGACAGTTGAAATTTTCACAGATTATGTGTTTCGGTTGCCGCTATAACAACAAATACAAAAAAAAACAGAATAAAATAAATATTTAAGTGGGGCTCCCATACAATAAACGTGATTTTTGTGCCGTTTTTTTGCGATACAAAAAAATACAAATACAAAATCTTTATTTCTGAACCAAAAAGTTTTACATTCGTTGGTGATTGGAGCCTCCTTTTAAGCAAGTTATGCCTGTGTTAGAAGACTCCGCTAAATAATGCGATAATGGTACGGAACCCTTCGTGCGCGAGTCCGACTCGCACTTGGCCGGTTTTTTATTGCAAACAAATGTGCTAACTTTAACTTCATAAGATGTTATAGGTCTACCAGAATCTCATGGCAAATATGGAAATAAAAATTGGTTGTGTGCAATACTGGGGAAATTGGATTAAACGATCTTGATACTGTTTAATTTTTATTTATGTCTTTAGTATTAATGAACATGATGTACCCATATTATAGTAGTCACAGCGGATCTTTGTGTCTTTGAACTTGGTCCTGCCAACCATTGCGTAAGAAACAGTTTGTCATCGAGTATACTGCATAGAGTAAGCGAGATAGGACGATGTGAAATACGTAAGCGAGTGAAAGAGACAGTTATACAATGCTATCTTCACCTTCAACATTGATACAAAAATAGCTACTGCGCGGGGTCTTGCAACCAATTCAGAGACACAAAGATCCACTGTGAGTATTATAGGTATGTGTATGAATAATGTTGTTATACATCGGGTTCTTAACATAGGAAAAATAAATCAATTGAATATTAATTTATGTACTAATTTATTATATATCATTTAAATCATACTAATAACTTAAAACCTCATTCAGAACTAGAAAACTAGAATACGATTCCATGAACTCCACTGGCATTTCAAAAACTTGTATCTTTGTAATTTTATGTCATCTCTCTCCATCAAAATGGTTCTTTTTCATTGGCATTTAACATATTCAAAACTAATCTCTTCATGTATAAAGTCTGTAAAAAATAATAAAATGTATCATGTTACTTATAGTCATTCATCATCATCAGTCTATATATACTTTTTTTATGTAAGTTTTATGGCCTGGTTGCTAGGACCTTTTAGCCACGTCTTTGGAAAGAGTTTTGGATCTTATATTTATTATTTAGTATGCATAAGAATGCGGATGTAACAGATTCTAATGTTTTTTGGAGTATTTGGCAGCAAGTCAGTCTTTCCAGTAAGCTTTGCAGAGGCAGTCAATACTACAATAAAATACTCCGCACAACTATCCCGAGATCGCTTCTGTCAATGATTTTACAAATTGTCCAGTTGCGTAGACAGTTGAGACACAAAACTACACCAATAATATATCACAATATCCACTAGGAATCAATTTGCAAATAATATTAACAGCCACTGAACTTCACTCGACAAAAACGCCCGTCTCTACACACGTCCCATTGCAGGGCGCAGATTATTACTTAATATTTTTCTTACGTCAAAGATTCTCAATCTCCGTTAAAATCAATATCTTGTCGAAGAATTAGTAACAGTTACATTACTGTTGCCATTTCCTTCCGGCCATCATTCGATGTGCCCTGACCTACGATTTACCATATAATGTTAATGGAAAGAAATAAAAATTAAGTAAGAAAAATATAAAATAAACTAAAAGTATCAAAACAAGTCAGTCCAACTTACCGGTCCACTCTACGACGCACTTTAAAATCAAAGATTGAGTTTGATTTACGCCTTCTTCTTCACTTATTTTATGATACACATTGAAAACAATATGTCTCGCTTGAGATCTAAGTGGGTTTTTCGACATTTTCACAAAAATAACAAATTTTCAAGATAATATCAAAAAATTTCAGCAGCGGTTGACACATCAAGTACTTTGATTTGAGAGGTGACAATTGACATTGCCATATGAAAATCACAATTTAAAAAAAATAAAAAATTCCATGAGATTCTGGTAGACCTATACTAGCAACATGTTTTTATTACCATCAAAAAATGTTAGTCACCTTACTCTAATTTGGCGAAAGCAGTACCCACAGACATAAATCTAAGTAGATAACGCAAGGCCCCTCCATTTGTACGAAAACCAAGCGTGCCAATATTTCAAACACAATTGAAAAACAAGTTCCAATGAAAGAAAACATTTCCAATGCCTCAGCCAACTTTTTCTATTCAGTATTTACAGCTCAATATAGCATAAAAAGGCATTTTTCTAGATTTCGGTGGCTTTCCGGTGCCGATAATGCTAAATGAAAAGCTCAGATTACGATCATTGATCGTAACTTTACTCCGTTTTATGACACGCGAAGTACATACAACGCATATATTCTAGTAAACAGATATGATATTTGCACGTGCATTGTGAAGACTCGAATACGTCCTAATTGGGACGTATAGTCTTTAGTCTATGTCACGCATGGCGATGAGCGATACACTTTGTAGAAACAAAAACAAAATTTAAAAAATGCCGTCGTGTGTATTTATATTAGAAAGTCTACCAATTATGATACTAAAGTAACATAAAACAGAAGGAATTTCATGCCATATGTAAGTACGCAATACACCTCAGTTTACTAATTTATTTCAATTGTTTTCCTAATATTCTAATTTGGAGGTAAGAAAAAGAAAAAAGCATTGGTGGTCAGAATAAAAACACTAGCTGTCTCTTTTTTTCTTGTTGGTTTTATCAAGCCATCCCATTCGACTTATAGTGAAATGTCAGATGAATGAAAAGTGTGTATGTGTGCTGCCGCTGCTGTGCGTAACACTTTTTTCGGTTGTTTTGTGTGTGTTTCGTATCTGTTTACTAGAATATCATTGGTGCTACCAATAGAGATGTAAATTGAAAAAAAAAAAAAAGTTTTTTTTCAGAAAAATTTAATCTAAATTTGGTTGTTTTGTTTTAATTAACACTTTTTGCGGTTGTTTTGTGCGTGTATCGTGTCTGTTTACTAGAATATCATTGGTGCTACCAATAGAGATGAAAATTGAAAAAAAAAACAAATGTTTTTTTATCACAATCAACAATTACAACAATTTGGTTTTTTTTCAGAAAAAGTGAAACTAAATTTGGTTGTTTTGTTTTAATTAAAGTCAAATTATGTTTAAATCTATAGGTACCTATTATTATGAACTTGGAAAATACTTAATTTGTTACAATCAGAATCATCTTTTCTTTGTAATTAGGAAATCCCCGTCCGTAGATAAATGGTAAACTTCAGTGGGTATTGCCAATTATTTTAAGATATTTATGTATTATTTAACAAAAACCAAATGGTATTTTCATATCAAACAAAAAAAAATTTCAACTCATATGCGATAACCACCTTACCATATTACAATTTTCGTACTCTTGAAAAAAAAAACTTCTCCAGAAAAAAAACTGTTTTTTTTTTGTTTTTTTTAAACGTTTTTTTTTCATCTTAGAAAAAAAACCGTTTTTTTACCCGACTGCCAAAGGAGGGTAATGTGTTTATCAGTCTATGTATGTATGTATTATGTATGTATGTATGTATGTTTGTTCCTATGTGGCGTTCCAGAGACCAAACGCGTTGGCCGATTTTGATGATTCATACGTCAATCGATTCGTCTTAACCCTGCGAGTGTCATAGGCTACGTTAAAATTGGACAATAGAAAAATGGCGGTTTTTGGGCGCCATATTGTGGGGTCCCAAATTTTTTTTTTCTTCCAAACCCATTGTGTGGGGTATCAAAATAAATGGTTTTAAGAGGTGATTTCAAAAATATATAACACTTATATGTTTAAATGTATCTAATTCGAAAAAAACTTAACTAAAAACTTATAAATAAAAAAAGTTAAATCAAAAAATCAAAAAACCCGACTGCTTCAAAAGCGAACTAAAAAGACGTAAACAAGGAAAAAATCATGCTGTGCAGGCGGAGGATACACCAGATTTTGGTCAGCCAGCCCGCGAATATGTATCCTCCGACTGCACAGCATGATTTTTTCCTTGTTTACGTCTTTTTAGTTCGCTTTTGAAGCAGTCGGGTTTTTTGATTTAACTTTTTTTTACAACTCAAGCTACCAACCAACATACCTAGCTCCGTGTATTACAATATTTATGGTAAAACGTTACTATTTGCCTGCATTATCACCTTGTCTGAATTGATTACTAACGATTACCTGCAAAACAGTCGTTATCATAAAACCCAGTACATTAGTACCAAATGCACGAATTCATGCTTTGCCTACGTAGTATTAAAAACACGTAAAAGCCATGAAAAAATATTACATGAGAACATAAAAATAATATGGACATGTTTTCCGATAAGCAGTAGGTAGGTAGGTATTATCTAACTACTCAAGATTTTTAATCTTATCGAAAAAATATTTCTACTGAAACGGCTTCTATATCGAGATTATAAATAGTTCTATATATCGATGTGTTTTAGTTTTAGCTGCAAAGCAACTTTACCCTCTTAATGTAATATTATAGAGTTCAAATTGGTTACATGTTGTTGGGTTAGTACCTATTCGATTCACTGTCACTACTATCGTTTAGTGCCTTAGGCAAACTAGTCCTTTACCGAAATAAGAAGCGAAATAACAAGTAAAATTTCACAATTTAAAAAACCCCCGACACATTTATCTTGCGAAAACACCCCGATTCAAACAGTAAAATGCCCATAACTTTTGAACGGCTAAACCGATTTTATTTAAACATAGCTAAGAACACTCTCGACAAAATTATCTTTCAAACAAAAAAAACTAAATCGAAATCGGTTCATCCGTTTAGGCGCTATGATGCCACAGACAGACACACAGATACACAGATACACAGCAACACACGTGAAACTTATAACACCCCTCTTTTTCCGGCGGGGCTTAAAAAAACGTAAAGGAGAGGGAAATCATGCTGTGCGGTCGGAGGATACATATTCGCGAGCTGGCCTGGCTGACCAAAACCAGATGGATCCTCCGACTGCACAGCATGATTTTCTTCTTGTTTACGTCTTTTTAGTTCGCTTCTTAAGCAGTCGGGTTTTTTGAATTAACTTTTTTTATTTATAACTTTTTAGTTAACATTTGTGTTTTTCGAAATCGGTACATTTAAACATATAATAACCATATGTGTTATATATTTTTGATTTCACCTCTCAAAACCCTTTATTTTGATACCCCACACGTTGGGTTTGGATGAAAACAAAAAAATTGAGGCCCCACAATATGGTGCCCAAAAGCATTTTTCTATTTTCCAATATTTTTTTTAAACGAATCGTTTGACTGTTGTTGTAAGAATCATCAAAATCGGCCAACGCGTTCGGTCTCTAGAATTCCACATAGGAACGAACATACATACATACATAGACTGATTATGATAAACACATAAACCTCCTTTGGCAGTCGGGCAAAAATACACGGTCTTTGGAATAAGCTACGGTATCATTCGGCTGACGGATTTGAAATAAGCTACGGGGAGGCCTTAGTCTAAGTCCAGTATCCAATAATAGAGGTCATTCGGCTGAAACGATTATGAAGCCACGGGAGCGAAACCACAGGAAAGACCTAGTTTTCCACATTTCTACTGGAAAATGCTTCCATCGAGTTATATATAGTTCGTTATCGATGTTGCTACAAAGGAACTTCGCCCACTCTCGACACGTGGGGGTTTTAAATGCAAAGGGGGTGTTATGAACGGGTTTGCGTTGATAGGAAATGCTGAGGAAATAGGGGCAGAGAGCGCTGACTGGATTTCCTAAGTAAAAAGTCATAATTCGAGGTTTGGCTCTCATCTATTTCCTTCTCCAATATTGGACCAATTTAAAAGATATTACATAAACTGGAAAAGTAAGATATTATACTACGCATCTATGTTATCCTTTAATCATTTTTTGTTATCAAATTTGTACACCAACTAGTGCAACTTTGAGAATTTTTTGAGGGCTCTAGAGTGCTTCTAAAGATATATATCATCAAAAAGGAAAACATAGGGGCATAGTAAATATCTTTCATTTTCAGTTTATGGAATATCTTTTAAATCGATTTAATATTGGAGGAGGAAATAGGCGAGAGCCAAACCTCAAATTATGACTTTTTACTATGGAAATTCAGTCGGCGCACTCTGCCCCTATTTCTTCTTAATGGCAAGCTGTGATTACAACCGAAAGAAGATTAATAGAGAAATCTCCTGTTTCTTGTGAGTAGTCCCTTTCTGAAGATTCTTCTTCATCGTGTGACTGGCATGACAGTTATTACTTTTTGCCGGCCCAAAACTCTGCTACTGCCACGGCATCGTTGATGGCACCGCGTTATTCGCTTTCGCTGCATGCTTTGGAGCACAGATGACAGAATAGGAGGTGGAGCATAGTTTCTGAAGATGGGTTGACTGTTATACAAAACCAAGTCTGTCTTATTGCCTCTGGTGCCATTGTCATTTTCAGCAGTTGCAGTTTATGACGACAAAAAAGCTATCTTTGATTAAGCATTTTTAGGATCCCCGGTTCGGCTGCTCCCTTTGAACACGCATTTTCGTGGTATTCTATAATTCTTTACCCTAAATATTTTCCAGTTCATCGCATCGCATTTGTCCTGGTACATTATTTTTTACTATTCTTGTCTTTTAATCTGTTTGTTGCTGTTGTATTGTGTTTATGTCGATTCAATGTTTTTCTATTATATTCAGATTTCAGTCATCATCTTCCTGCCCTTGTCCCATATTACTTGGGGTCGGCGCAACACGTTTTCTTCTACCATACCGTCCTGTCCCCCGTCACGCCATCACTGACTTCCTTTTCATTCATATCACTCCTCACACGGTCCATCCATCTTTTCTTTTGCCGTCTCCATCTTCTCCATCCACATTTATATTCATAACTCTTTTAGTAACATGCGTTTCATCCCTCCTCATCTTTTCTGTCACTGGCGCCACGTTCAAACTACCTCTAATATACTCATTTCTCACTTTATCCATTCTCGTCACTCAGCACATCTTTCTCAACATTCTCATCTCTGCTACATGCAATCTCTTTTTTATCCATCTTTTTCACAGCCCAACATTCTGATCTATACAGCACGACAGGTCTAATCACAGACTTGTAAATTTTCCCCATCAACTTGAGGACTATTTAGATTTCGGTATTCCCTTAAAAAATCCACTCAGTTCTAAGTACGTCATGCTCTCATAAAGAATTGAAGTCTATAATCGATCGTTCACGAGCTCCGCAGTGACCATTTGATTCAATTACCTTTCGAATTAATATTGCACGGCTCGCTAGCGTGGACATGAGGGTTCACTTGATCAAATTGGACTTTAGATTGGCATGTTGACAGGTCATAGCGTGTTGAATAGAACTTTAGTGATATAGCTGTTAAAATGTGTCTTTTTACATGCTGTCCCGGACACTGTGTGTAATCAAAGCTTGCAAGGTAAATTTGACCCAGATTGTGCAGAAAAGAAGAAAAAGAATTTTGTAAAAAACCCTCGACAATTATTTTGATTTCATACTTTTTTAACTACATAATTTATCTGGTAGACTCGTAATTTTGACATGATATCTTGCGAACATACCGCGATTCAAACAGTAATACGCCCATAAATTTTGTAACGACTGAACCGATATTCATCAAACATAGCTAAGAACACTGCGATAGTGTCGCCTTTCAAACAAAAAAAACTAAATCAAAATCGGTTCATCCATTTAGGAGCTATGATGCCACAGACAGATACACAAAGGTATACACTTCAAACTTATAACATCACTCTTTTTCCGTCGGGGGTTAAAAAACAGGTCTTTCCTTAATTTTACCATACCTATGTCATTGCTGCCCAGAATTTGATCCATATTAGGGAACACTACCGGATGGTATAATAGTTCGCGAGTGTTTTTTAAAAACGACGCGTTTGGTTTCTGGTTAAGCATTTTGATTTTTTTTAAATTCAACGGTGTAGTTTTAGTTTTCATCAAAATCCGGCCCGATAGTACTTTCAGTTTTTCTCGTTTTTATTCATAGTTTCAGAGAGAGAGCAGTGGCGGTCCAATGGTATTGGCCGCGACTTACAAGTTGTAGGTCGTGGGTTCGAAACCAGGCAAGCGCTTTACTTTGTGTAAATTATTTCATCACCACTTCTCTCAAAATCGGTGAAGGAAAACATCGTGAGGAAATCGGCATGTCCTAGAACCAAAAAATCGAAGACATGTGACATCCACCAACCCTTGCAATGCCCGCCTGGTGGATTACAGCTTATCCCCTCTCACAGTGAGGAGGCCTGTGTCCCAGCAGTGGGAACAGGCTGATGATAATGATGATGATTCATAGTTTCGGATTTGGTCATCCACGCCCACTTGGAAATCTCGTCACAATAAATTTTACACACGACATACCCGAAAATATCTCTCAGACAGTTTGGCTATCGAAGCCAGAGCATCCCCAACAGATAAGTACGATAATATTTTGCCCTTTGACACCGATATAACAATAATAACGGCTGTCCGTCTGTATATAAACTGAAGCCGACATGATATCAATATATTGTTATCATTTAATTGTACTGTTTTAGTCGGGAGCTAATTATTACATGTGTTTTATTGTGAGTAATTAATTTTTATTAGTTTTGTAGTAAGAACTTTGTGTAGCAAAGGTCGGAAAATGATTATTCATATCATATCAACCGGTAGATGATCGTTACCTTGCTAACTATTTATTTTATTCGTTTTTTTTTTTAATATTGTATGTTCCGTTTCCGTGAGTGTGTCCGTGGCATGAACATTAGCCTTATCAGAATACCAGCGCAGCGTTATTCTTAACAGACTTTCCAAAAAAACTTAATTCAAAAAATCAAAAAACCCGACTGCTTCAAAAGCGAACTAAAAAGTCCTAAACAAAGAAAAAGTCATGCTGTGCAGTCGGAGGATACATATTCGCGGGCTGGCTGACCAAAATCTGGTGTATCCTCCGCCTGCACAGCATGATTTTTTCCTTGTTTAGGACTTTTTAGTTCGCTTTTGAAGCAGTCGGGTTTTTTGATTTTTTGAATTAAGTTTTTTTATTTATAACTTTTTAGTTAGTTTTTTTTCGAATTAGATACATTTAATCATAGAAGTGTTATATATTTTTGAAATCACCTCTTAACACCCTTTATTTTGATACCCCACACGATGGATATCGAAGAAAAAAAAAATTTGGGCCCCCACAATATGCCACCCAAAAGCCGCCATTTTTCTATTGACCAATTTTAATGTAGCCTATGACACTCGCAGGGTTAAGACGCATCGATTGACGTATGAATCATCAAAATCGGCCAACGCGTTTGGTCTCTGGAACGCCATATAGGAACAAACATACATAGACTGCTAAACACCCTTCTTTGCATCGCGCAGTCGGGTAAAAAGGCCCCGGCTCCGTTTCTCTCACAACGGATTCCCCCTGTTCCAGAGCTAGCCTATTAGCTTAAAAGAGTTTCCTAGTGGAAACGTAGTCTTTGTCTGCTGTGAAAACTAACCACCAACCTTTTCTTCCAGTCGACAACTGGGCTTTATCTACGACGCGGTGACCAGGGGCATCACGGTGGAAGACATTGACCTGGACCAGGTGTGTCTCCTGACGGAGGCTCCCGAGGCTCGACGCCTAGTCACCGAGCTGACGGCGTTGAGAAGCGAACGATACACCGCTGCTCCGCAAGGTACGTGGAATTTGATAGCTCTTTATGAAAATGTAATGGAATGGGAAGTTGACTCGTGCCTAAGTAATAACAGCCGCACGGGTCGATCTTCAAAGTTAAGCAACGCTTGAGGAAGTCGGTCCATGGATGGGTGACCATTTCAACATACCGAGTTTCCTCCGTGCCTCGGAAAGCACGTTAAGCCGTTGGTCCCGGCTGTCATTTGGAGATATTTGACAGTCGTTACGGGTAGTCAGACGCTTGAGATCTCTGACACCAGTCTTGCCAAGGGGTACCGTGTTACCCAGTTACTGGGTTGTGGAGGTCAGATAGGCAGTCGCTCTATGTAAAACACTGGTACTCAGCTGAATCCGGTAAGACTGGAAGCCGACCCCAACATAGTTGGTAAAAGGCTAGGCAGATAGTAATGGAATGGGAAGTTGGAGATTGGGTCATACAGGTTTTAAATTTCCATCTGCTTTTGAGTCGATGACTTTATTATATTCTGTCCAGGGGGGTGGCTGGTTACTTTGAGTGTGTGTAAGGGATAGATGTATATGACTGGTATACATCTGACCCTTAAGACACTCAAAATAACCTTACTCTAAGAGTTTATGGTCACCCCCCTGGACGGCTTGAAAGTTGAAATAGTTTGCATATTTTCCTAGAAAATTACAAATTGTAAAATTTATTAGATTGATTTCCTCTGACCTTGCAAACTGCAAAGCTAGCAATGCCAGCACATTTATGGTGCTGGGTGCATTCATGGTGCGAATTGAAGTGAAGTTTTAGGTATAATTGCCGGCACTTAACTTGGCAAGAATAGTTAGATGCGCACAAGTCGTTTTTTAGGTCTCTTTTGTTACCAAGCGGGACGCGGGGAACGTTTAGCACCGAACCGAGCGAGCGTTTGGTTGATCAGTTGACACAGATCGACTGACCAATCACTTCGCGCATTACATAACAGGCTACTCGTCTATGGAATGCATCGCCAGATCCAATCAAACGTGCTCAAACATTGCCTGTGTTCAAAAGACTTGTAAAGGAACATTATCTGTCGTTGTCTTCTTCTTAGCTTGTCAATTTCAAACAGATACTGTGATTATCAATAGATTGTCGTAATTTTTTGTATTTCGTTTTATTTGCCTATATATTAAGTGGGTATGTATGTATTTATTGCATAACTTATGTATTTATCTGTGTATCTATTGTAGTATATAATTTTAGCACTGTTATTGTTACACCAATGACCGCCCCGTTTCATGTCCAAGCAATTACTGTCCATACCAGGTTGCCTGGAAGAGATCGCATCATGCGATAAGGCCGCCCATTGTATGTGTATTAGATTTAAGTTTCTTTTTGTTAATGTATTTTATGGTGTACAATAAAGCATATGTGTAATAAATAAATATGTGAAACTTACACCCACCACGCTAAATCCTTGCCGAGTTACATGCCGGGGACTATAGATTGTTTTGTTTTTCACGGAGTAATAATATTTTACGATATTACCTAAAACAAAAGTCGCAAAGCATTTATGCAATGTGTAATATTACTTGTAGACAATCCTGTCGATAGAATGAAATGTCAATCAGTCATACAAAGTTGGCTTCATCATAAACAACTATGACAAATAACCTAAGTATGGACTGGCATTAATACTGAAAGAGGTCAACAAGAGATATATAATAGTTTGCAATACTTCTACTATGTGTGTTCACGTTGGAAATTGTTAGCTATATCACGGGCACCCAACGCGAAGTAAGACATTTTGGTTCAAATAATTTGCACTAGATGGCGTGATAAGCTTCGATTCGTTATTGAGTTTTGTGAAATATTAAGATTTTATAGAGAAGATCATAAAAAAATGTATGTTCGTGTTTAATTAACTCTCCTAAGCACAAAATTAAGGAATATTGGGCTCTTAATTCATATTCCAATGGGTCATTTAAAATTGATTCCAATAGATGGCGCGGTTTTAAATTTCAAAGGCATCCACTCGATTTTTTTTATTGGTTTCGTAAAACTTTTTCGTACAATGAAACTGTAAAAAGGTGCAAAAACTACAATAAAACAAATCGTCACTGTATTAAAAAAAAGTATTCACGAACTGAGAAAACTCTTTTACTTGCAAGTCGCTGCTAACACCACCTATACCCGTGGATCTGAACCGAACGCGATCGATGTTCTTAGAAAAATAATCAGTTTAATCAGACGAAAAACGCTAGTTACGTCGGCACGGTTTCTTTGTATGGAATGAGGCATCTGTATGCTATTGTTATATTATCTGTGGCTATATACAGCTGTATATCAGCTAGCTTCAGATGAATTAGCTGTTTTTCCTAATCGGGTCGAAGTCCAGTTAAGTTTATTTTGACAGATTAGATCTCCTTATCACAAGTCTTAACGCGATAATAACAGTACCAAGGTGAAATAAAATGATAATAAAAATATTTTGAAAATTTGACATTCATCTTAAGTGGTTGTCAACTTTGATAAAGATTAGGTAGGTATTGTACTGCAGATTTTTTGTCGTAAATTTTATATAACAGAATAGGCAAAGTTGCTAACCCTTTACCCAACCCATATACTATAATAAATGGAAGAATCGATAACTTTCCGATTTAGTCAATCACTAGCGTAATAGTAAAATAAATTGCTTTTGCACAGCACAACGATATCGACCGATGTTTTTGTGTGGGTAAGTTGTACGGTGCATGGTAAATACACCCTGTGGTTGATGATATAAGGTTTATAATTGATTGTGTAGTACGTTCTGATTTAAGAAATACAGGTGTGTGTGTATCTATTGCCTTTACTGAACCGCATGTGTAGTAGTTGCCCTGTGGTAGGGGCAAACTGGAGACACAGGTTTCCGAAATATTTTCGTTTATTGGGCATATCTCCTTGTTTATTATATCTATGCCCTTTAACTTATATATCGGAAGGTGTGTTTTTAACCCCCGCCGGAAAAAAGGGGTGCTATAAGTTTCACGTATGTTGCTGTGTATAAGCCCTCGCCAAACTTAATGGCCGCCCTGAAGTTGGTGTAACGCATGCGCGAGGCACGAAACGGTGCTGTTTTTGTATGAGATTTCCTACTGCGCAGCCATTGTAGCCAACTTCAGGGCGGCCAAGAAGTTTGGCGAGAACTATATCTGTGTGTCTGTCTGAGGCATCATAGCGCCTAAACGGATGAACCCATTTTGATTTAGATTTTGTCGAGAGTATTCTTAGTTATGTTTGAATTAAATCGGTTCAGCTGTTCAAAAGTTATGAGCGTTTTAATGTTTGAATCGGGTTGTTTTCGCTATATAAATGAGTATTTTTAAAATTTTGAAATTTTGCTTGTAGTGATATTACGTGGGACGTGTGGTCCTTTCTGAACCGTGCACCTAGATTCTGCGGTCCCTGTGAAAGGGGCTAGGTTTCTGTGAAATAAAGTATTTTTAATTTCGTATCATAAAAGATTTTTGTTAGGTACCATTTTCAACAATTTGGGCTGATGCAGATTCCACCTTTTGAATATTTCTCAATCTTTCTTATATTAAGAAAATAATAAAAACTAATAAATTAATGAATTGTAGACAATTTTCCTCAATCTCCATCTTTTCATTTGCTGGTATCGGTAAAATATAAAAAAAAAACAAAATAACGTTATTGCCGTTCCAAATTCAAGTAACGTATTCCATTTTATTCATTAAAATAAAATAAATAAATAAAACGTATTCCAAATTCGTACGTTCTTATTTTAAAAAGTAAACAGTCAGTTTGGTCTGCGTTAGCAGCACACGCGAAGTGCATAACCGACTGCGCACGAGTTTCCCCGAAGCGCGCATGCGTGAATGTTTACAGCGTGTTTGGTAAATAGCCGGCGAGAAGTGCACTGAAACAGTGGATACGTTTGAGTTATGTAATTAATCATTTGGTCATCTGGCTGTGGAAAATTTTGAATTGAAATTGTAATCAAGGTAAACCACATAGTTGACTGACATAATTTTCTTAAACTATGAGATTTAGGTTCCAATTGAGTAGGTATCAGTAACATCAACCAAATAAAATCCGACCAAGTGCGAGTCGGACTTGCGCACGAGGGTTCCGTACCATTATCGCATAATACGCCAAAAAAAACACGCCCACTTAAATATTTATTTTATTCTGTTTTTAATATTTGTTGTTACAGCGGCAACAGAAATACATCATCTGTGAAAATTTAAACTGTCTAGCTATCACGGTTTATGAAATACACCCTGGTGACAGACAGACGGACAGTGGAGTCTTAGTAATAAGGTCCCGTTTAAAAATTAAGGAAAATCTTGACAAACTCAGTTACCGTACCTACCTACTAAAATTAGATATGGCCAGCACCAGTGGGAGTTATACTGGGACACTTCTGCCGTACCCTTACATACAGAATACAGACGTGGTGTTATCTAAACATATAATAAAATTGGAGTGTCTTTTTGTAATATTGAAATATCCGTTTTTTACTACATGTATATGAATATAATATACGGTACCTACACCAAAATATATTTTTTACTATTTTTGTCTGTCTGTCTGTCTGTTTGTTCCGGCTAAATTCTTTCACCTATGGAAAGCTACATTAAACCCAAGTGTGACTCGCTATAATAGTCTATAATTTTGACGGGAGCGAAGCCGCGGGGGTCAGCTAGTGCTAAATAAATCTGTCAGTTGCAATCGATATGCTCGCATTCAAACATTATTTTACACTATGATACCTTACAGTATCCAAACGTTCAAAACAGCAGCCGAACGGAATTCCTCGCGAATATTGGAGCATCGATCTGACCTAACAATGAGTCGTACGTCGTCGTTCGAATCTGCATAATTGTCTCAATTCATTCGACCCATGTGCACTGTGCTTTATTGCTAACCGCTGACGTCGAGTCGAGAATGGCGGGATTTAAACGAGTATGGAAACAAAAAGTACTGTTAATAGTTTGTGTGTGTGACAAGGTTGTATTTACGTTTTTATCTGGCTGCAAGGAAAGGGTTATGTTTTTCACGCGTATCTTGTATGTATGTATGTAATATTCTTTATCTACACTCACAACGTAAAGTTCTAAATATTAAATCAAAAAATATTGTATAAACACATACTTTATATTCGTGGACAGGTAAAATTAAAAAAAAAATACCATAACAGTGCAACATTTTCCTTCGATTTTCAAACAACTGCATCATAAAATAACTTTTTAATTTTTATAGCACACTTTTACTTTTTAATTTATTGGCGCTTATGGGCTCATTGACATCGACAGTTATGATGCAATGAGAATCTAAATTGCCCGCCATACTGCATATTTTTTTCGTTTCCACTTTTATTTTATTTCAACTGTTTGAGTGAAGATAAAGTAGTGTATGCAACGGCATATAATTAGGTATTAAAACACTCGCGTGTTAATATTATCACATTCGGCTTCGCCTCATGTGATAAACCCACGCTCGTGTTTTAATAACCCCCATTATATGACCATTGCATAAACTACTATTATTACCTCGAATCTTTCAAACCACTTGACGGATTTTTAAAATTAAGACGTCGTTAGATAGGTCTTGGCCGCCCAAGTGTTCTTAGATAAGTGCTGTTAAAAAAAAAAGAATCATGGCGGATTTTTGGTTCCATATTGTAGAGGTAGCAATTTTTTTTCTTCGCAACCCGTCGAGTGGGGTATATAAATGAAGGGTTTTTAGAGATGATTTCAAAAATATAAACTACTTATATGTTTAAAAGTACCTATTTATTAAAAAAGATATCACTAAAAGATGACTGTAAGAGATTGCCCAGTGCGATAAGACCGCCCACTGTACACTTGTTTTTGTAAATGATTGTCCTGTATGTTTTAGTGGTGTACAATAAAGTATATAATAAATAATAAAATGTTGTAAATAAAAAAAGCTAATTTAAAAATTAAAAACCCGACTGCTTAAGGAGCGAACCAATAAGCTGTAAACAAGAAAAAATCATGCTGTGCAGTCGGAGGATCAGGCAGTTCGCGAATATGTATCCTCCGACTGCACAGCATGATTTTTTCTTGTCTCTAAATTGGCTTTTTTTTAACTATAATTTTTTTTTTTTTTTTTTTTTTTATAACCTATAGGCTCGCGCTTGACCACAATCTCACCTGATGGTAAGCGATGATATGGTCGACGGTGAAACACGCTTGCCTAGAAATAACCTATTCACTCTTGACTTAAAGACCCCTAGATTGTAGCTATCGGGAAACACAGACTCTGGCAGGGAATTCCACTCCTTAGCTGTACGCTGTATTGGGTGTTTTTCAGTTATCAATATCATAGATATTTATCCCTTTTGCTTAGCATAAACCTTACTGCAATTTTCGATTACATGATCAAATCGTCATACAACCTTCGCTGTGATCAATCTCGACGGCTATGACTCCCTCAGGCGTCCAGTGAGTGACGATCTTCGCCCATCACTCCGGGTGCATTCGTGCGACATGGCCAGCCTGGCCATACATAGCCAGCTTGGCTAGATACCAGCCAGGCTGAAGTGGGGAGGCCACTTCAGCCTGGCTGGTATCTAGCCAATATTCGCCTAGAACTAAAAATACATGACGTGCCATCTAGATTATGGTACATAATAAATAATAATAGTACAAGTAATTATAACCCATTTCCTCTTATACAGAGAAGGTTTGTATCCCAGCAGTGGGCATATTATAGGCTGTTTAATCTGTTATGTTATGCGGTGAGAAAGATAACTGTGTGAGAAGTGATATATTTCACACAAAAAATAAACCGACTTCAAAAGCAAAACACTAAAAAGTGCAAAATAACTGCCGTTTCGGAAGCCGGTGTCTTTGGTCGGTGCCGAAAAACAATAAAAAAAGATATACCGAAGACACGAAAACATCCGAAACGAAAGTTATTTTGCACTTTATGCTTTTGAAGTCGGTTATTTTTTTGTGATAATGTTTTTATTTCTCTCTTTTTAGTTTTAATACACCATCACTAAAAATAGCAAGTTCTTTAGTAAGATACCTAAAGTATTGACAAAATACACTTAATAAACCAATTTACACATTCGTGCTGTTTGTCGTTAAAGAGTTCGGTTGTATATGCTCCATATCTTGAAAACTGGTGCACGAATTTTGATGCAACTTTCAGTATTCCCTAAGTTGAGAGATACCTAATCCAATACAAGTAAAATTTCAAAATTTAAAAAACCTCCGGCACATTTATCTTGCGAAAACACCCCGATTCAAACAGTAAAACGCCCATAGCGTTTGAACGGCTGAACCGATTTTATACAAACATAGCTAAGAACACTCTCGACAAAATCACCTTTCAAACAAAAAAATAACTAAATCAAAATTGGTTCATCGGTTAAGGCGCTATGAGACACTTTTTCCGGCGGGTGTTAAAAAAAAGAATGGTCACGATCCGATAAGTAGGTTGACAGGACGATATGGAAGAAGAAAACTTGTTGCGCCGACGCAATTAACATGAGGCAAGGACAGGAATATGATGATGATGATCTTATACGGTAAAACTGGAAGCTGACTCCAACATACAAACTAACTTTACCTATATTCACAATGGAAACTTCAGTGCTAGCCTACAATGCTAATTTGTACTCTAATTATGCAAAACGATGATACAATCCAATCCTAAAACAGTATTAGGTATTTCTTTGTTTGTTGTCTTCGTCATGCTTAAAAATCGAGCTGCAATGTCTGTCATGGAGCAGTGGTGGCCCAGTGGTATCGGCCGCGACTTACAAGTTGTAGGTCGTGGGTTCGAGCCCAGGCAGGCGCTTTACTTTGTGTAAATTATTTCTTCACCACTGCTCTCAAAACGGTGAAGGAAAACATCGTGAGGAAACCGGCTTGCCCTAGAACTAGAAATTCGAAGACATGTGACATCCACCAACCCGCACTGGGCCCGCGTGGTGGATTACGGCCCATTCCCTCTCACAGAGAGGAGGCCTGTGTCCCAGCATTGGGAACATAAATAGGCTGATGATGTGTCTAATGGCATAGCTAGACAGCCTATAATTTTCAGACAAAAACGTTCGATGTTCTGCAACTTGAATATTCTAGCTAAAGTGTTTTTTTTATTGATGTTAGGGTTGCGTTGGATACTTTCTCACCTGTTGGTAAGCGAAGATGTGGTCGACGGTCAAGCACGCTTGTCTAGAAGTAACCTATTCACACTTAACTTAAAGACCTCCAGATTGTAGCTATCAGGAAACACAGACTCCGGCAGGGAATTCCACTCCTTAGCTGTAAGCATAATGAAAATATTATAAAAGTAGTCTAGTCTATTTTTATTGACTTGTCATATTTGATAAACAAATATGGCCTGTTGAGATTACGTCTTTGAAAAAAATGATGTGCTTGAGTACCTATTCATCTAACACAAGTAAAATTTCAAAGGAGTTTACCCAGGCCCCTTATGAGGTATCGTGTCTGCGATTTCAATATTATACAAAAATAGGATTTATATTTTGTGTTATTTTCCATCTGTGTCCTTTACTTTATATGTACAGACAACAACAGACCAGGTTCCTACACTTGGACATTTGTATGCACCTTATTGCATTGTAATAAGGGTTCATTTCAAGAGCACAAACATCGTTATATCTCGTGAACCCCGCAAAATAATTAAAAATGTTTTCTAATTATGAATATAACATGTACAATATTTATATTTTCTACAATATTCAACCAAATTCATCAAGATACAACTATTTTTTCAAAGGGGCCTAAGTTCCCTTACAAAATGGGCATTCCCCTTTAAAAAACCCCCGACATATTTATCTTGCGAAAACACCCCGATACAAACAGTAAAACGCCCATAACTTTTGAACGGCTGAACCGATTTTTTTCAAACATAGCTAAGAACACTCTCGACAAAGCACCTTTCAAACAAAACAAACTAAATCAAAATCGGTTCATCCGTTTAGGAGCTATGATGCCACAGACAGACACACAGATTATAACAACCATCTTTTGCCGGCGGGGTTTAAAAACAAGTTTTCGTACAATTGTGTTTCTTACAAAGATCAAAGGGATCGTAACTAATTTTAGTTGTGTGATGGACGTGTAAAATCCCGATTTTCATACTATTTGTTTACGAAATCATACATAGAATAAACATATACAATATCTGTACGATTTCATGCGAATAATAGGCTTGTCTGATTGCCTATTGAACCTCGCTGTGGCCGTCAAATGAATGCAAATATGTCTGCGCCGTCTGGCTACATAGTTGCTAGAAGATTGATATATATATACGCAGACGGGATATTCCACTACATATATAATTCGCACAGTCATGTTTGTTGGTCAATTTTCTATGCTCTTGATAACCGCTAGACAGTCTGAAATGATCTGAAAACGAATTTCTGGGAAATAGTTCTTGAATCAGCTGTATGTCTTCTTGTGAGCAGTAACATCATCAACAAGTAAAATTTCAAAATTTAAAAACCCCCGACCCATTTATCTTGCGAAAACACCCCGATTCAAACAGTAAAACGCCCATAACTTTTGAACGGCTGAACCGATTTTATTCAAACATAGCTAAGAACACTCTCGACAAAATTACCATTCAAACAAAAAAAACTAAATCGAAATCGGTTCATCCGTTTAGGCGCTATGATGCCACAGACAGACACACAGATACACAGCAACACACGTGAAACTTATAACACCCCTCTTTTTCCGGCGGGGGTTAAAAATAGGAGCAGTTTATCTATATTTTTATAGTTAATGCTACAATCATAGATATGAGAACTGTTTTACAAGCTTTTATTGAACTTGCAATGTATGTATATATATTATGTGTTCTGGTCAAATCTTGCAACTGAATTTTAAAGCAGTTATCCTTAACTGATTAAGATGAAATTTTGCGAATAAGTTTACTTTGGATGTCAATGCATAGTTAGCTAAGTGACGTCATTCTAAATCCAATATGGCGGACGGCCCAAGATGGTGGATTAGTAATTGTTTGTGCACTGCAGTGATATGGGTACTTATCAAATGAAAGGGTTGGCTGAGAAGAATACGGAAAAAGCTTGTTTAAAAAAGAGTTTTTTAATGTATAATTATTAATATTTCTGATCAATGTGAAATTGACAATAATTAAAATCACTAAGACTCCACGATCCGTCTGTTTGTCTGTCACCAGGCTGTATCTCATGAACCGTGATAGCTAGACAATTGAAATTTTCACAGATGATGTATTTCTGTTGCCGCTATAACAACAAATACTAAAAATAGAATAAAATAAATATTTAAGTTGTGCTCCAGTACAACAAACGTGTTTTTTTTTTACCGCTTTTTGCGATAATGATACGGAACCTTTCGTGCGCGATTCCGACTCGCACTTGGCCGGTTTTTTTTTTAAATTAAGAAATGATGTCAGTATAATTTAAAGTCGCTCAAGCATTGAATGCTTAAGTTATTATGTTTTGGTAGCCATTGTGAACTTAGTAAACTATGTAAGTGCATTGTTATGTATAATAGCTTCTGCCCGCGGCCTCGACCGCTTGATTTTTTTAAGTCAAGAGAGGAAACATTATACCGGGTTAAAACGTATTGTATAAGTATCCGGGTTCTGGTCTATCCATAAGTCAGGTTTCATCCATATCCGATCAGCGGTTAAGGAGTGAAAGAAAATTAAAAAAAAAATCGATCAAATTTTTATTTCATGCTACATAATTTATCTAGTAGCAGGCATGCTTCGGACTATAATCTATTGAAAACGCAATTATTACTTAATGTCTTGCGAAAACCGCCCAATTCAAATAATAAAACGCCCATAGCTATTAAACGGATGAACCTATTTACCCGACTGCCGATGGAGGGTAATGTGTTTAATAGTCTATGTATGTATGTAAGTATGTATGTTTGTTCCTATATGGCGTTCCAGAGACCAAACGCGTTGGCCGATTTTGATAATTCATACGTCAATCGATTTTTTTATTTAACTTTTTTTATTTGATTAAACATAGCTAAAACACTCTCAATAATGTCACAATTCAAACATAAAAAAAAGAAAACATAATCGGTTCATCCGTTTAGGACCTATGATGTCAGAGACAGACACACAACCACACACGTCAAACGTATAATAACCTTCTTTTTCCGCCGGGGGTATTAGTAAGCAATAAAACACTTGACTCTTTTAGACTTACTAAATGACTAAGCTTTAGGTGAAGTCATCGTCGTTCTTTTTGCAGTTGATGTTTTGTTAGTATTTACTAACAAAAAAAAATTTTTTTGCAATTTTTTTTGGAATAAAATCAAGTTTTTAGCTTTGTTTTTAGGGTTCCGTACCCAAAGGGTAAAAACGGGACCCTATTACTGAGACTCCGCGGTCCGTCTGTCTGTCTGTCTGTCTGTCACCAGGCTGTATCTCATGAACCGTGATAGCTAGACAGTTGAAATTTTCACTGGTGATGTATATCTGTTGCCGCTACAACAACAAATACTAAAAACAAAATAAAATAAATATTTAAGGGGGGCTCCCATACAACAAACGTGATTTTGTTGCCGTTTTTTACGAAAATGGTACGGAACCTTTCGTGCGCGAGTCCGACTCGCACTTGGCCGGTTTTTTAGGCATTTGTAAACTTTTTTGCTGCTGTTTCGTCTGTCAATATTTGGATTTATTTTGAGTTAAAACTTAATGAAATAAGGGATAAATTATATCGATTTGTTTTTCAAATGGTCGCGGTTTTCCTGCTGCCTCAGCCGGTGCACCTTATAAGGCGTCCGTTTAATTGTTTTCCTATTTTTTTTCCTCTATAGGCTTGCCCACTATCACACCTGATGGTAAGCGATGATGTGGTCGACGGTGAAGCACGCTTGACTAGAAAAAATATATTCACCCTTGACTTAAATACCTATTATGTCTGTAATTACGCCGGATGAGTCAAATTTTTAAAAGTAAGTAATATTTGCTCTAGTCCTTAGTCGTTTCATAAATTGCACAAAATCGCAAATTCATTGGAAAAAAATTGGTACATTAACGACGTGGAAAATATGAAACTCTTATAAAAAAATAAAACTGTAAACCAAGTAAATAGCATCTATTTTCTTGCTCAAACAGCCGTGTGTTTACACAATTATTATATTTGTCGGCACTTCTAAAGATTTCGTTCTGACATTGACAGATGTCAACTTGACATAACACCAAGTACTAGTTTTTGGCGCGAGAAGATCGAGGCAGGAGATGTTAATCTTTATTAATATTATAAAGCTGAAGAGTTTGTTTCTTTGTTTGTTTGAACGCGCTAATCTCAGGAACTACTGGTTGGAATTGAAAAATGATTTCTGTGTTGAATAGTCCATTTATCGAGGAAGGTTATAGGCTATATAATATCACGCTATAACCAATAGGAGCGGTGCATAAATGAAAAATGTTGCAAAAACGAGCACAATTATTCCTTTTTGAGAGTTTCCGTTGCGTTCGCTGCGTAAACGGTTTAAGTTACGCAAATATCATGTATGATAGAATTGTTCCTCTTTAAAAGTAAAAAAAAAAGACCGCGGCAGCATAGTTATGTCTATCTTTTAAGATTGACTCACTATAAACTTTTTTTTATGGTAATCAAATTTGTTCATTTGCAAAGGAGTTTTATCAACAATCTATACTAATTTGTTTGTTTGCAGGGTAGGTAGTGTAGGTAGTTAGGGTACGGTTAGGGAGCGAAGCCGCGGGGGCAGCTAGTTTGTGATAAAACTGGACTTATGGAGAAATACAGTGAGAGTGACAATTACAGTCTTTCCTACATATTTAGTGTATCAACAACAAACAACATTCACAACATATAATTCTTGTAACAATACCGTTGACATTAAAACTCAAATTAGCAAGAAAGCACGTTGCGAAACACACGTTAAAATTACAAGAACAATCATTTATTTATAGGTAGGTACAAGGCTACTGTACAAAGGCAGTTATATTGTTATTTTTTTATTGCAGTTTCCACTCTTTATTGCTACAATTATTATGAAAATAAAGTTTAAGGAAAATTTAAATTAACCTTAAATCTAGAATTCTAGGTGATAATATGCCGACATTTATAACCTCGGAGGGCCCTGCTTTATCTAACAGGAATATTTTTAAAGAAAGAAGAAGAAAGAAAAGTGTTCAAAGGCCTATCTGCTCGAACATCAACATCCAGACCAAAGACGTCCAGACTACTCTCGCAAATGTTGCCACACTGATCGGTCCTGTACCTCTCAATCTGTTAGATACTGAAGGATTATTAGGCCCTCATACTAGAAGTCCCGTCCTTTTAACTGCCAATCTGAAGAAGTCCCACTGCAACACTCTTCCAATCCTGGACTGGTTCCGGTCCAGTATTTGTTGGTTTTATCCAGCTTCCTTTGAAAAAGTATCCCAGGAAATTTGGTAGACCTAATGTGAAAAATGCCATTTGCCAAATCTGGAGCCATATTAAAGATAACGTGACCTAAAACCATCGGTTACCATTCTCTCTTCAACTTAGGTAACTCGTTTCCCAAATATGCATCGCGCAATCGTCTTAAAAAGTCAGTCGATAAGAATCTTATGACGTAATTATGCTGTCAGTCCAACAATTTATATCTTCGATGCCGAATCGATAAACAAGGTACACGAAAGACAACAATACCAAAGTCCTTTATTCTTTAACTAGCGACCCACCCTGGCTTCACACGGGACAAATTGTAAACAAAATTCCTTCTCGTGTTTCGCTCTTTTTAATGCCTGCGCAGATGAGGGACTTTAGTCCGCAGGGGACAAAAATTTGATACTGCAATGGCTATCTTGCCGAATCAAAAAACCGGCCAAGTGCAAGTCGGACTCGCGCACGAAGTGTTCCGTACCATTATCGCAAAAAACGGCAAATAAATCACGTTTTTAGTATGGGAGCCCCAGTTAAATATTTATTTTATTCGGTTTGTAGTATTTGTTGTTATAGCGGCAACAGAAATACATCATCTGTGAAAATTTCAACTGCCTAGCTATCACCTTTCATTAGATACAGCCTGGTGACAGACAGACAGACAGACGGACCGCGGAGTCTTAGTAATAGGGTCCCGTTTTTACCCTTTGGGTACGGAACCCTAAAAAGGTATAAAGTTTAAATTCTCAAATTTTCCGTTATTTTTCAAATAAAATGATTCTAAGGGAAAGAGAAAGAATTAGTTATACTTCTGCGGACAAATTACCTTCGTCTGCGCAGGATTTTCTTAGTTAAGGCGCCGATTCCCTTGAGTTGCTAATTTTAAAATGAGAATCATGTCTGAACAGCTACTCGTAATTTTTTGGAAAAATTATATGTTAGGTATTTTAGACCGTTTTCTTAATATTTTAATCTAAGAAAATTATTCGTATAACATAGTGTAATTTGTAAAGTTATGTCTAAACCTCTACGTATTTTAATGAAATCGACACCATCTCAAAGAAAATTTAATTATCTACACTTTGATCTGAAGCATTTTTTTTAAAGTCGTAGAATAATTCTCCCTCTATAGATTCAAACATTTTCTTCCGTCTAACACTAAAACCATTCTGGTTCAAGCTCTTGTGTTGCCTATAATCGACTATGCTGATGTTTGTTACACTGATCTATCCCAAGAACTTCTTAACAAAATGGATCGACTTCTCAACAACTGTATTCGCTTTATTTTCGGCCTTCGTAAATATGATCACATTTCTTCTTTCCGTTCTCAGCTTAAATGGCTGCCTATCCGTCAGAAGAGATCCCTCAGATCCCTCTGCATGCTCTTCAACATCATGAACGATCCTCGTACTCCTGATTATTTAAAACAATACTTTAAAGTGTTGGGCAGTTCTCACGATCTTAACCTTCGAGCTTCCAAAAACTTACTTCTCCATATTCCTTCTCACCGCACTGGGTTTGTATCGAATTCTTACACTGTCTCTACAATAAAACTCTGGAACGTGCATAAAAAAAGCTGAGAGTAAATTTTCATTTAAGCGTAAAATCCGGAACTATTACTTGTCCTCTCTTACATAGCTCGGTCTTCGTCATATATATTATATTTAAATTTCTGTTTCGTTTAGAATATAGTATTTATTATAATATTTATTAGTCTATTGTTTTAGAAATTATTTATGTATTTTATTAGTTAGATAGTTTAATCCAATTTTAATTATTGTTCATTTTTATTTTGGACTCCTACCACTGTTGTGTTCTTTTTAACCCAAAGGTTGACTGGTAGAGAATGCCTTGCTTATGTATCACCATTGTACATGAAGTTTAAATAAATAATAAGGAAAGTACAAAAAACTACTAAATTTAGGGTTGAAACGAGTGCGCGTTTTGTTCCCTCAAGGTCGTTGGCGACAGTCGTCGTAAACCATATCAAAATCAGTTGCATGATTTTGAAGACAGACGCGGACAACGACTTTGTTTTAAACTACTTTGAGATATCGATTAGGACCATTTACCTGGTTAATTTTTTACTATCTTGAAGGTTATTAATACAGGAAAAGTGTCCTCTAGTCTAGAATAGATTGTAGGCTTTTATTCGATCCTAAATAGTTTTCGTTAGCTAACATCTAAAATTCTTGTTTCGTTGATGACATAATTTCTTGGTCATACAATCTTATTGAGGCATTAGGCTGTCGATTTTAGCATCAAAGGTTTTACATTCTGTTTTTATATTGTCCTCCATTCAATTTAAGGACTGCTGTCGTGATCCGCACCACATAAAACGCTTGGCAGACAGATTCTTGATGGTAGTAGGTTTATAACCATGAACAGGCTGCGATCCTCAAACCCGGGCAATGATATGCCGGTACTTTTTTTTACCGATTATAAATTTAAAAAACCTCCGACGCAAAAACCTCTAAAAAGCAAAAAAAATAAGCCTCGTACTCGCGTCGGGGAACCGCCAACATTTACAGCAGTGTATTTAATTTACTAAGCGGTTTCCCGACGCGAGTACGAGGCTTATTTTTTGCTTTTTAGAGGTTTTTGTGTCGGGGTCTTTTAAAATTATTATTTAATTTTTATTTCATGCTTTTTAAACTACATACAATATACCTAGTAGTAGACAAGCTCCAATCGACAATCTATCGAAACACGTAATTATAACACGATATCTTGCGAAAAAACCCAGTAAAAAATAAGTTAAATGCGGATATCTTTTGAACGGCTGCACCGATTTTAATCAAACATAGCTAAGACTCTAAGACGCTAAGACACTCTCGACAAAGTCACATTTCAAACAAAAAATAACTAAATCAAAAATGGTTTATCCTTTTAGGAGCTATGATGCCACAGACAGATACACAGCAACACACGTCAAACTTATAACACCCCTCTTTTTCCGTCGGGCGTTAAAAAAATCACAGAACGAATATTTCCACCAATTTCAAACCCAGCTTGTACTCCAATAAACTGTATCCGATGACTGTTACCTAACAGGCTTACCGGTACAAATGAACTGACAACACAAAACGCAATCACTAATCCGGATGAACAGTTTATAGGTCTTATCTACTTGAAAGCCCCCTCCCATGCCATGAGTCAAGTGATATCAACTGTTATTATCTATCTCTAAATATATGAAAAAAGAAGTTAAAACTCAATGACTCATCACTAGAGACCGGATTATGCATTTGCATATGTATTTGCATACTTAGATTTACCGCATTCTCAGCGGAAATTGCATATTATATCTCATATGTAGTGATGATGCATATTTTCGCTATATTTAATATATTTTCGGTAGTTGATAAGTGTTACATTTATGATTGAATAATTCACTAATCGTATGCTGAAAAAAAAAGAAGCTAAAAACTATAAATTTTCCTTTTTTTTATTTTCTAAAACGTTTGTTGCATATTTTACAAATTTATCATGCATATTTTACGCATTTTCCGTGCATATTTGAATGCATATCTCAAGCTTTTTATTTTCATATAATCCAGTTCATACTCATCATCCTTGGAAGCTGACTTTTTGCAAAGAGATACCCTTATGTTCTTTTCAACTGTGGTTGTCCCATTCCTGGATAAATGCCATCGAGGTCTTTCCAGACATTCTTCTCTTTATGATATATTCAAGGGAAGTAACGGGCAGAAGCTAGTTACGAATAATATTGCTGTAACAGCTACGTTATTAGACGCCTACAATAATAGACAATAGAGTCAAAAGTTTCTATTCAATTGAGACATGAAAAGGTTGTGGCTTACGCTAACAAAGTTATCTATCATAATCTATTATTGATTCAATATAACCTGAAAGAAGATGCCGTATTTCAAGGAATGTTCGCATTCTAATTTTAGTCTTCATCTTTCAAAAACGTCTCGAATTTAATTGTTTTTGGCATTGGTTGTAACTAAGATTATTATTGTGACTTGAATTTGAAAGATTTTTAAAGGAATAGACCCAGAATTGTCCTTCCTCTTATAGGAAGTAATGTACCTTTGGCATTTAAGAACTCTCAGACCTCAGTGCTCAGTGAAATTCCCTGCCGTAGTGCGTTTTCTGCTACCTAAAACTTGGGTTTTTTTATTTCAAAAGTGAATGGAATACTTCTGGGCAGGCGTGCTCCACCATCGACCACATCATCGCTTACCATCAAGTGAGTGGTCAAACGCATGACTATCATCAATACAGAACAAAACTGGATTGAAACTAGAACAAGCTGAAAAAGCAATGACATTGACTTCAAACATTGCCACTCCGCCAGCTGACCTCACAAAAAACTCTTAACAAAAATATCTCCAAGAGTAAAATCATACTCCGTATGGAATTTTTCAAGAACTGGTGACATTGACCATCTTTGACGCTTTTACCCTGACATGGGTCGATAAGATCACACACCTTTTTTTTTGAGACAGCTATAAAAGTTCAGATGATCTTAAAAACCTTCCCCGAAATTGATCACAGCACGACCTTGCCTTTTTTTTACAATTTTTATCCGACTACGGCAAATCCAAAAGGAAGGGTTATGATGTTAGCAGTCTATGTATGTATGTATTATCCTCCTGCCCTTTAACACCATTATGGCATTATTCAAGAACTAGTGACATTGTGCATCTCGACGCTTTCACCCTGAAATGGGTCGATAAGGTCACCCACAACTTTTTGATTGAAACAGCTATACAAGTTCGGATGACCTTCAAAACCTTCTCCAAAATTGGTCAAAGCATGACCTTGTTGCTACTTTTCAATTTTTCATAAGGTTCACTCACTGGTTTAAATTAGTAAAGAGTATCATCGTCCTGCCTTTCATTATTATCTTCGTCTCAGCCGAAAGACGTCCACTGAACATATGTTTTGCCACATCGCCCGGTCCTGAGCGTCTCGCGTCCAGCGCGTTACCGCCACCTTAACTAGGTCATCGGTCCTCCTGCCCTTGTCCCAATTCATTTTGGGCTCGGCTCAGGTTGCCTTCTTCCTCCATACCTATAATATCTTTATTCGCCGTCATAATATAAACAGCCACCTCCTTTGCAGCTATATCTTGTGTACCATCACCTCTGCTGTCCTCTTCTAGGAATACAAGCATGATGAGTCCAGTAAACAGCTTAAACCCAGGGTTATTTGAGTTAAAAGTGGATAGGTTAGTTCTAGGCAAGCGTGCGCTATCGTCGACCACATCATCGCTTACCATCAGGGGAGATGGTGCCCTTTTGATCAGCCTATCCTTAATGAGGAAGGGAGTTTGTTGCGCCAGTTCTGCCCAGTTACAACATTAGGAAGTGGTGATGGGCGGGAGTTTTTGGTGACGTCTTTGTATAGAGTTCAAAAGTGCAAACTGACAGCCTAATTTAAAATCCATACTTCCATCATCATCATTTCAGCCGAAAGACGTCCACTGCTGGACATAGACCTCCCCCAAGAGTCGCCACACTGGTCGGTCCTGTGCGTTTCGCATCCACCGAACTTCCACCAGGGTCGTCGCTCCACCTTCAGGGAGGCCTTCCAAAGCTGAGTCTGCCGGTATCCGGTCGCCACTCCAAAACTTTGCATGCTAATACATATATATGTACATACATACATATCTACACACACACATATATACATATCACATCACATCATCAGCCTTTTTTTTTTTTAAATGTTCCCACTGCTGGGACACAGGCCTCCTCTCATAGAGGGAGAGGGCTATAATCCACCACGCGGGCCCAGTGCACATTGGTAGATGTTACATGTCTTTGAATTTTTGGTTCTAGGGCATGCCGGTTTCCTTACGATGTTTTCCTTCACCGTTTTGAGAGCAGTGTTGATGAAATAAATTACACAAAGTAAAGCGCCTGCTCGGGTTCGAACCCACGACCTACAACTCGTAAGTCGGGACCGTAACCACTGGGCCACCACTGCTCTTATCTTATATACATATATATCCTTATTATCACACTATATTATATAGGCGAAAGTTTGTGAGTGTATGTGTGTGTGTGTTGACGTTTGTAACTTCTTCACGCTTAAACGGCTGGACGGATCTGGAAGAAGATAGGCACAGAGATAAATTATAGTCAGGAATAGCACATAGCATACTTTTTATACATATAGGCATATGTTTCCTCGGGATAATTTTCGACATTCACGCGGACAGAAGCTAGTATTATATATATAAGCTAAGTTATATATATATGCGAAAGTAACTTTGTCTGTTATGTTACTTTTTCACGCTAACCGCAGAACCAATTTAGATTAAATTTAATATTGGGATTGTTTGTACCTGACGGGAAGGATATAGGATAGTTTATATCCCAGTATTCATCCTTAAGGGGTGTAAAGGGGAGTTGTTGTATGGTGAATTAATAATTACACATGTAAGTAAAATAGGCTAATCGCAGTAATAAAGCTACGCAAAAGAAGTCGCGGGCAAAAGCTAGTCTATACCAATATTATAAAGAGGAAAGATTTTTTTGTTTGTTTGTACCGAATAGGCTCCGAAACTACTGGACCGATTTAAAAAATTCTTTCACCTATGGAGAGCTAGATTATTTCCGAGTAACATAGGCTGTAATTTTGACGGGAGCGAAGCCGCGGAGGTTTGCTAGTAAATAATAAAAACAAAACAAACAGTGATTAGTTAGTAAATCAATATCACAACCTGTTAGTTTTGTGATCTAATTTTAACCTGTCCGAGTTACCTGCGGACCGGTTGTTTGTTACGACGGCGACGCGAGGACACGTCATTGTTGTGTTCGAGTGCCTTTTACATGTAACGATTTGTGTTAGGACGTCTGGGTAATATGCTTTTATATTGTCTGTGTTTTAGTCATACCGTATTTAACTGTATGACTATTTCTATGGTTATTCGGATTGCAACTTTCGTCTGCGTTCCAGATATGCATCTTTTAACGGTACCTTCAATAGTCGCATGTTTCCCTTTTTATACTGCAGCTTTCATCCCAAGATGCATACTGCCATAAAAAGCCCCTCTAAGCACCTGGCCCTAAGTTTCTAGGTTCCGTTTTTTCCTTTCGGGTTCCGTACCTCGAAAGGAAAAAACGGAACCCTTATAGGATCACTTTGTTGTCCGTCCGTCCGTCTGTCTGTCTGTCAAGACCCTTTTTCTCAGGTACGCGTGGAGGTATCACGCTGAAATACTCATTTATATTAAATACTCAGGTCTACTGTCCCTTAAAGCTGTGAAAAATCAAATTTCTAAGCCAACGCAATCAAAAGATACAAACGTTTATGCCGCAAATTTCTGCAAATTTTCGACACCCGCAAGGGAATCAAAACCTACAGGGTGTTTCCGTATTACCCGTGAACTCAGAATTTTGAAATTTGGTACGAAGCAACGTCTTATAGCACAAATAAAGGATAAATTGCGGAAACCGTAAATTTTTAGTTACTTTATATAATAAAAATATTTCTATTAATTTTAAACTGACTACCCCTTTCCTCATGAACGCGTAGAGGTATTAAATTGAAATTCATATCAAATACTCAGGTCTATAATACCTTTAAGCTGAAGTTTGTACGGAACCCTTGGTGCGCGAGTCCGACTCGCACTTGGCCGGTTTTTTTAATTTTAATTTTAAACTGTTGTCGCCTATATTTTCTTCATTCCTTTCCCTTTCAGAATAGCTAACGTTACTAAAGTCTCATCTTGGACTTATCGAACGACATCCAAAGTTTTGCTTGAATATCAACCATAGAAGACGGTATGGTATCCCACTACCGGTCATCTTCTAAATGTCATTCTGATTAATTTCAAGTTCGATAGTCTCGTTAAGTCACGCACGACCACAAAATTTATAATTAGCAATTTAGACCTTCTTGCACGACTAATATGTACTAGATATATTATTACTTTTTATTTTGTTCTTTCACAAGTATTTAATGCTTCCCTTGACCTTATCTTGGCACATATAGCTGGAAATATTTCCGATGTTGTACATTGTTATTAACTTACTTTTAAAGAATGTAGTTTTCATTGGCTTTCTTTGGCATCCAGTATATTTCATTGTACATCCGGTAGTTATTGTTTATTCATTTTGTTTCTGGACTTCTATCTTCTTTGGAACTTTGCCCAATTGTTGCAGAATCCCGGACTAACCAGATAAAACAAGACTAGATTATGTTTGCTGGATTATGGGGAGTTCCGGTGCAACCTATTTCGGGTTTACTGGAATATATTGTTAAAACAAAGCCGCTTGCTTATAGCAATGCGATTCACGCAGTATTATGAATATTTAGCCCTGTTCTGTCTTATGCTTTATAAGGGAGTTAAATTTACGTATTTTCTTACTCCTCCGCTGTTCTTTTATAATTCATTTCGTAGCGGGATTCAAGTCAGTTAAATCTTTTCTCCGAGTCTTCAGCTCCATTGACTCGGCGCTTTTCTGATGGTCGCCAGAAAGTGCCGACTGCAAGTCATTCTGGCTTTCAGGCGTTGCAGTGGTTGGGAATATCGAGGGTTTGTCCGAAAAAAATATATGTTGTATACTTACCTATTTTACTGTTTGTCGAATGGGGAAAGTCCCAGTAAGACTTTCTTCACCGATGCATGTTTCACGTGCTCTTGTGCATGTGATTCATTAAAATTATCAGTCACATGATTTACTATCAACAGTGAAATTAGTTCGCGCATTATCAATGAAAATATTTTAAATTTTTAAGATTATCTTTATGTGTACTTGATAGACAGTGGCGACCCTCGGTTCGTGAGTTTTATTTCTTCATTTGATAGTGTTATTAATAATGAAATAGATATTGGTAATGGTTGTCTTTCTATACCTATACGGTTATACCTAACTTTACGTCTATACCTTCTTAATACTTACTGTGTGCAAGGGTCACCTTCGGGTTTTAATGTATATCAATGGCACCTACTATTTTTCTTTTGTTTGGTAGGTAGGGTTCATTTGCATTTTCTTATGTTTCCATAGATATGAAACTATAACGCATAAAAAGCTTTCAATTGCCAAATCAGCTTCCACTTCTCTGCATTCGTTATATGAAGTAAAACAAAAACGGAAGTAACCGATTACCACAAAGTCAAACAGCGTATCGATATCGCCACAAAGTCGTCGCATATAAACGACAATGCTAATTACTCAACCATATTCATCGTGTCGACATTCACATTTATCTATAGACACATGCAACCTTATTGCTATCATCACAGAGGCCAGTTCCGTTCGCCGAAAGCGGCGAAGTTGACGGTCGCTGGCCATATTTGTCGGCGATTCATTGAACGGTGTCGGTGTCGGTAGGCATGCATGTTAAGTTGATTATTTTCTTATTGGAGTTTTACTGTTTTATTTGAAAAAGGGGTAGAAAAGATGGCCTACATTCGGACCCAGGACTCTTGTGGTAATATCGTTATTTCTGTTGTCACCATTTCCTTCAATACCCTCTTCAAGGATTGTCCTAACGACCGGTTCTACATTGTCCGCATGTAATGGATTCCCTCGACCTTTACCAGGTCGTGAGTTCACGTTTTTGGGAGTCTTCTACAGTCTTTATCAGTCTGTCTTTGCAGCGGTACTTACGTACCTATTCGGCGATTAGAGCATGGTTATTTTTGGCTTGCAATGTAACTTGAAGTATTAGGTTAGTAGATATATGTTTATTAAATTGTTCATGATCAAAGTCGGGTCATGAGCTGATGACCATGAGCCATGACTTTTTCATTGACATCATTGCCGTCAAAATCCTCTTCAAGGATTACCGTAACGACTGGTTCTGCACTGCTCGCATGCTGCGGAGTCCCATCTTTTTTAGGAATGACTGCAGTCTTCAGATATCAGTCTTTCTTTGCAGCTGTACTGATCAGATCTTAGTAATTATTGTCTTCTGCTTAACACTTACAATGTAACTTGCAGTGTTAGTCCAGCCAAAACCATGTATATTGATGTCGCTTAAAACGACATACTAGGTACTTTGATCAGATCAGTTTGAGGTGTGCCCTTGTACCAACAACCCTTATCCATTTTCCTCCTTTCTAATTGCGGTCTTCCAACTAAACAATTAGTGTGCAGTTACTGATAGTTAGTAATTTGCAAATGTTACTAAACTATACAAACAATCAACTAGAGTACTTCACAAATTATTGACGTCATAGTAGAACGTTGAATCAACAAGTTCATAAACTACATAAGTACAGTATATATTTACTGTGGTACAGTTGATATTACTGTTATTGATTTTAATATAACACTAGGTTTTTATAAAATACTATTACGAGTATTATGGGGTATTACCTGTTGGTGTTGAATTTATTATGAGTTCCAACAATTATTTGTAGGTTTGTTGTTTCGTTTTCTACCGACAGTTTTTGTTCGAGTATTCAGGTGTTAAGTTTCTCGCTTTATATATGTTCTTACCCATTTTCTGCTTGTTATTTATATTTAAGTAGAGGTCTAGTATACTGTTATTTGGGAACTGTGATAGTGACTTCTTTGCTTCAATGTGTTCTGGTATTTTGTTGGTTACAGAGCGATAATCATTGGATGGATGACTCAATGAATTCCTATTCTTAGATTGGTTCTCTGAGGCAATTATTGAAATATACCTTTTTTCTGAGGTCTTGGTTCTGTTTTACCATCATTGCTTGAATACAATCCGGTCTTATGTTGGTTACAGAACGTTAATCATCGGGTGGGTGCCTCAATGAATTCCTATCCTTAGAATGGTTCTCTGAGGTATTTATTGATATAAACTTCTATTCTGATGTGTTCTTTCCATTTCACCATCAGTTGCTTTTATGTGTTCCGGTCTTTTATTGGTTACAGAGCGTTAATCATCGGGTGGGTGCCTCAATGAATACCTATCCTTAGATTGGTTTTCTGAGGCATTTATTGATATAAACTTCTTTTCTGGTGTGTTCTTTCCATTTTACCATCAGTTGCTTTTATGTGTTCCGGTCTTTTGTTGTTTACAAAGCGATAGTCATCGGGTGGATGCATCAATTAATTATTTATATAAGTATAACATATCATAATTGGGTGGGTGGCAAAGGCACCTTCAGACCTTTGCCCTGTAGTGAGACATATTAAGCTATTTAGAGTGTTAGGACTTACAGCGTCAAACTAAAATAAAATAAAAACTTTTAACAAAAAATACAACCGACTTCCAAATAAAAACACTACAAAGTGAAAAAAACTTCAATTTCGGAAGTCGGTGTATCTTGTTTTCGTTTTAGTTTTTTGACACCGACTTCCGAAATTGAAGTTATTTTTCACTTTGTAGTGTTTTTATTTGGAAGTCGGTTGTATTTTTTGTAAAAAGATTTTTTTTTATTTTTCACTTTTTTTTTTATTGTGGTACATAATGGACCAGTTCTATAGGCTAGGTACCAATAATGCCCAAAGTGAAGCCAGAATAGATTAATCCAATAACATGAAACTTAAAGAAAACCGGGGGAATAAGAGTACCAAGGTGAACTTTTTACACCTACCCCTTTAGTGCGTAGAAAATTATATGGGACCACATGATAAGCACCATCTGTCAAATAAAATAGCATCATCAAAATTGGTACACCCGGTAACAAGTTCTGAGTTAAGAGGTAACACACACAAAAAAAAAAACAGTCGAATTGATTACCTCCTTTTTGCGAAGTCAGTTAAAAATACATTTACCATCTTCATTTTTCAGTGCGTCGCCAAAACTGTTAATAACAGAGGTAAGCCTATAATCATAAAGATCCTTCAGTGATATTACGAGTACAAAATAATACTCGGTCATTGGTATACTAGTACAGCAAGGTCGTTTGTTTTACCTACTTCGACGGCTTATATATAATCAGCATTGGTCAAAAAACATTACATAACATCACGCTGGTATTATCTGAAGAGGTAGGTAGGATAGATGAATGTATATGTTATGGGCCAAGTGACTAATACGGCATTATTTATAATGGCCGGGCAACTTGAAAAATGCCCAATATGAGTGCGCAATATGATAAAAACTGTTTAAATTGAGCGGGCTTTTTGAATAATGCCCATAAAAATATGTGTTTTATTAAGTTACTAGCTGACCCGGCAAACTTTGTTTTGCCATAAAAATACCAAACATTTATCTACCTTAACTTACACTACCTACCCTACACTACCCTACACTACCCTACACTACCCTACCCTACCCTATACTACCCTACCCTACCATACACTACCCTACCCTACACTACCTTCCCTACCCTACGCTACACTACCCTACCCTACACTACCCTACACTTCCCTACCCTACACTAACCTACCCTACACTACCCTACACTACCCTACACTACCCTACACTACCCTACACTACCCTACACTACCCTACACTACCCTACACTACCCTACACCACCCTACACTACCCTACACTACCCTACACTACCCTACACTACCCTACACTACCCTACACTACCCTACACTACCCTACACTACCCTACACTACCCTACACTACCCTACACTACCCTACACTACCCTACACTACGCTACACTACCCTACACTACCCTACACTACCCTACACTACCCTACACTACCCTACACTACCCTACCCTACGCTACACTACCCTACCCTACACTACACTACCCTACCCTACCCTACCCTACCCTACCCGACACTACCCTACCCCACACAAAGCAAAAATAGCTTATACAATAGCAATAAAGCTCAAATTGACTCTACGTTTTAGTTAGAAAACTTTTGTATGGGAAAAAGAAAAGGGCTTTATTTTTTTTTTTCCGACTATTAGAATTTTTCTCCCCGTAAAAACCATCTTTGAACTTCAACGACCATTTAAAAAAAAGAATTGGCCAAATTGGTCTATGCGTTGTTGAGTTATGCGCTTACCAACACATTTTGCGATTCATTTTTATATTATAGATTAGAAGCATGTGTTATTCGTGTGTGTTAGCTATATTTCTGTAAAGTTTCATCAAAATCCGTTCAGTAGTTTTTGCGTGAAAGAATAACAACATCCATCCATCGATCAAAGCGAACTTTACAAACTTTCACGTGTTTTAATAGTAGTAGGATACAACGCCATCATGATTCCGCTGTAAGGAAAAGAGACAGTGCTGTTCGTCATAATTATACAGCTCCGCCCTCTCTCTCACAGTGAAACCACGATAGTTTTAACACGTCAGAGTAAGGCCCCTGAAAGCTATTACGTCGAAAAGTATCGGAAATACTCAATTACAAGGTGTCAAACGATAAATATATTGTGAACATTTTGCTATTCATGTTCCTTTGATATATATTTATGTAGATAGAAATTGAAGTACAAATTAGGTACATAATTATTTTGCTTTTAGTTCTTCGCTCGCGTGAATATCAAAATTTTACTATGGGAACATATTCCCGGGATAAAAGTAGTAGAATAGAATAGAATATACTTTATTGTACACCATAAAATTATAGACATTTACAAAAAAAACTTATATAAATGGGTACAAAGGCGGTCTTATCGCTGACAGCGATATCTACTAAAGGTTGGTCTACCTTTGGATGGACTGAAAAAAGAAAACTTAGAATAAAAAGGGGGTAGTCGGTGTACTGCTATTAGAATAAAACATAAATATATACAAGATTATATTACTATAATAAATGCATAAACCTATATACAAACATACATACATAATATGACATGAAACATTACATATGACATGAATGATGAGTGTGCTATTCCAGACTAAAATCTATCTCTGTGCTAAATTTCATCCAGATCCGTCCACCCGTTTGGGCGTAAAGAAGTAACAAACATACAAACACACACACTCACAAACTTTCTCCTTTATAATATTAGTGTAACCTACCCAGCACATTTGCCGAACATATAACGTAACTTTACGCCTGTGTTTCCAAAAGGGGTCAGCAGAATGTACCTATAGTAGTTCTATTGGCGTAGTTAAGGCTAACAATGGTTTAGTTGTAAATTTTTGGAAGTTTTGGTTAACATAGAATTTGGAAAGGCAGAATCAAATCTGATCATCATCATTATTTCAGCCGAAAGACGTCCACTGCTGGACATATGCTTCCCCGAATGTCGCCTCGCTACACTGATCACACACTGTTCCGTTGTTGTTGAATTAAGTATCTATGATATAACTACCTATGTTTGCAATATGTGTAAGTATGTGAGAACCATGTTCCTATTAATCATTAATGAATTTACCTTTGAATGTTTTTAATACTTTATACCAGCCTATACGTAGTGCTATTCTGGGTGCATCGTCCTCGCATTTATGAATTTATGAATGTATGTACTTTACAATATTTACATAAGTACATACTATGTACTTATGTAAATATTGTAAACCACTTATTATTTTTAAAAGAGTAAGTATGGAGTTTCTTTAGCGTTCTTCACCATATCTAGCTACTTTTCCGAATGCACGGTTGAATCAATGTTTTATTACGTGTACATTTTTATTGTTGACATTCAAAAGTGCATAAATATTTTTGAGCTTGACTTGTACTTTGAAACATATTCCAGACTTCTAGTCTTTCGTAAATCTACAGAAGGCTCAAAGCTTTAGTTCTACAGGGTGACTCTTAATTCGTTGGCAATATTTCAGGGGTGGTTGGTTGGTTGGTTCACTATAAATTGAACAAACCCTTAAATCGCACATGACACATGTACCTACTGAAGATATGTTTTTTTTTTTCATTTTTCGTAGTTCATCCCATAGTGGAAGAATTCCAAATTCCTGAATATATTCTGTCCCTGAAAGATTCTCAATGAGTTAGGTAAAGCTGCCTAATTTTAAATATTCTAGACTCAGGTCTATACTATTCAACACAGTTCCGGTTTGAAGTCCATCCGGTCGCCGGAACACTGCGGCACACGGGACGGCATAAAACCCGTAACGCGGAGGTTCATTAAAACTTTTATACAAACTGTATGCAAGCATTGTTATATTTGCCGCTGTTGGGAAACAGGCCACAGCCTATGCCCGGGACATAAAAGGCCCTGAGCCTGATTTGTTAGGTGTGACCCCCTATACAGGGTCATATTAAATTATTTAGCAGAACTCCACAGTGCACTCTCTGATCCCTGGCTCTCATAGTCCGATGGGTCGGCAGTCCAACACGACGGAAGAGAGATCAGGCGTAGGACCAACGGCGTAAGGACTCTTTCTACGAGTATGTGTGTGCATAAATTGTATGGAAATAATCAACATCATCATCGCTGCGGCGCAGCAGTCCGACACCAAACATCTAAATTGAAAGAGCCTTAACGCTTAAGACGACGACTAACGCGAACGATCTTGAGGGAACAAAATGCGTACGTTTCATACCCGCGCGACCCAAAATGTATTAGTATTTTTACCTCTATGAATTTAAAAAAAATCTTAGAATTTAGATAATTAAATTGTCTTTAAAATGGTATCGATTTCATTAAAATACGCCCAGCGGTGTCGGTGCGATTGTCGAGTTTTTGTCCGTTTTATACATAACTTTACAAATTAATTACACAATGTTATATGAATAAAACTCAAAATTTTCTTAGAGCAAATTATTAAGAAAATAGTCTAATGTAACATATATTTTTTCCAAAAAATAGCGACTAGCCGTTTAGACGTGATTCTCATTTTAAAATCAGCTGCTCAAGGAAATCGGCGCCTTAATAGAACAACCCGATATTACTTACCCGAATTGGGAACCCAACTCTTACGATGTATAAAAACTGTTTTACTTAGATACCTAAGTACATAATTTATTGCCAACAACCTTTGAAACACCACAATCTTTTTGCTAATTCAGTCACTAATGTTATCTTCTATTTTGCATTTGTTATGAAGCGGATGAACAAAGGAAATGTTAGGTACTTCCCAGCTGCTGTGGTTTAGTCATGAATGTGTCATCTCGGCTTATCTAAAATTGCACTTAAGTTCAGAATATGCTTTATGCTCATACAAGTTATAAATGATTTATAATGGAGCTCTTTGTTGCTTCAACCGCTTTGAAAACATTTATTTATGAAAAAAAAAAAAACTTTATTAAGTACAAAAAAATACAACCGTCTTCCGAAATTGAAGTTATTTTTCACTTTGTAGTGTTTTTATTTGGAAGTCGGGTATTTACCAAATTCTCTCTCTGCTCATTAAAAAAATATTTTTATTTAGACAACTATTCGCCGGCAATCGAAAAAATAGACACTATTATTCGGTTTTCGACAAATAACAAAAAAAAAACGAGTAATGCCGAATACCAAATAATAGCGAGTATTTGGTGCACCCCGAACCCGTTGTGTCGTAGCTTAGAGCATTTAACCTAAATGCTCTAAGTGTCGTAGGGATTAATGTTGATATTTCTTCTAAATTACCTTCCTACTAACATACCTACTATTATTCCTCATTACTTTCGTAATGACAATTACGAAAACGAAACTGTTCAAAAGGAGGTTAAATATTGATATTTTGGCATCGAGCGGGCGCACGGCCAGTACTGCGTTAACATTGGGGCGTATATAGCGCCTTAAGGCGGTACCCCGAGCAAAACGCCGCGCAAGCCGTTTTTTGTGCTGGTTTTAGCAGCTATCTACTCGTTATTTAAAAAGAAATATCAATTAATAAAAATACATTAAATTTCTACATAATATTGATTCTAAAATGGTAGATTTAGTTTTTTTTTAAATGTTGTATATATTTCACTAATCTCATTCCAAAAAAACATAAAAATGAGGAATAATTATTGATATTATGCATCTCCTCGTAAAGTGTTCATTAATTATTTTTTGTACTAACACTAATGGATAGACAATTTAATAACGAACATTTTTGTAGAATTATTTTTTTCAAAAGACCAAAATTCGATTTTATAAAGATTTTATTCTAAAATCTGGGCGTATTCACTACTGTAATTCATGCGCCGCCAGTGCCGCTAGACCAATAGGAATGCTCATATCTCATGCCGATTTTTCGGTCAGGGTACCGTCTTAACACGTAGTCCTAAGCGCCCGGTTGTCGATCAAATTCTTTGACAAATTATACTCGTTTGTCAAATTATGTGATAGTGTGTAGCTGTGTTTGACGCGTTTGTCAAACAGTCTACGTGTTTGTCGTGTATGACGAAAGTCTTGATTGATGACATTTTTGACAAACAAGTTTGAACGTTAACGGCGGTGATTGTCAAACAAGATCTCCAGTTCCAGATGTTTTGTCAAACCGAATGTACGGGCGGTTTGATCGTTTTTTTAAGCTACTGTTTGATGAAAACGTGAAGTTTGACCAACAAATGTGTCACGCAAATTTGATCGTTTACGGGGCGCTATAGATGATAAATTTTTTACCTAGCAATAATCAAAAAAAAATCACGTTGACTACTACTGCTAGCAACAACTATAAAATTTCCGTCGTGTCGACTTCGTAACAATAGGCGCTCTTATATTATTCATGACGTAAAACATCAATCCCTTGTCAAAACTTAACCTCAGTGTAAGCAGAACAATGAACATCCACAGGTCAACGATTCTTCCCAGACGTTATAATAACATTACGCCATGTTATCTCGAATGATTTCATCTCTGCAGACGAAACATTCAGAATTTTCTGGATTTTCCATGATAAGATTTTTCAATGTTTGTTTTCTTCTTAACTTTCTTTGTTACCTAGATTCTTCTTACTACACACACGGGCAAAATTAACGGTACAAGAAATGTGATACCTATTATTTTTAGTGTACCTACTTTTTTTATTAACTTTTTTAACTTGCTTGGTAACCCTATAATCGATAATGTGCAGTTTTCCCATAAAATCATGTTATTCGGCAAATTATACTAAATGCGTTCTATTTTTTTTAATGTGTGTTTTTAAGTAATGAAAAGTGCCTTAAGAAAAGTAGTTTATTATGTTCCGGTAATTGTGCCAGTGAGTTTATCTTTCTAGACGCCTTAAAACGACGACTAACGCCAACGACCTTGAGGGAACAAAACGCGCACTCGTTTCACACCCGCGCGACCCAAAACTTTGTATTTTTTTTTGTACTTTCCTTATTAATCTATGACTTTAAAAAAAAAACTTTCAGTTCAAAATGTAGATAATTAAATTGTCTTTGAGATGGTGTTAATTATACGCCCAGCGGTTTTGGTGTGATTGTCGTGTTTTTGTCCGTTTTAGACATAACTTTACAAATTAATTAGACTATGTTACACGAATAAACCTCAACATTTTCAAAGATCAAATTATTAAGAAAATGGTCTAATGTAACATATAATTTTTCCAAAAAATTACGTTAGCCGTTTAGACGTGATTCTCATTTTAAAATTAGCTACTCAAGGGAATCGGCGCCTTAAGGCGGTACCCCGAGCAAAACGCCGCGCAAGCCGTTTTTTGTGCTGTTTTTAGGAGCTATCTACTCGTTATTTAAAAAGAAATATCAATTAATAAAAATACATTAAATTTCTACATAATATTGATTCTAAAATGGTAGATTTAGTTTTTTTTTTAATGTTGTATATATTTCACTAATCTACTTCCAAAAAAACATGAAAATGAGAAATAATTATTGATATTATGCATCTCCTCGTAAAGTGTTCATTGATTATTTTTTGTACTAACACTAATGGATAGATAATTTAATAAAGAACATTTTTGTAGAATTATTTTTTTTAAAAGACCAAAATTCGATTTTATAAAGATTTTATTCTAAAATCTGGGCGTATTCACTACTGTAATTCATGCGCCACCAGTGCCGCTAGACCAATAGGAACGCTCATATCTCATGCCGATTTTTTGGTCAGGGTACCGTCTTAAATCATGAATTTCAGGTTGTCATGGAATAACCCCTGTGTTGACATCCAAAGTCACTGTCTCACAGATAAATATCTACGTTAATGTTTGTGCAAGGTTTTTGATGTGCACTTGTCCTTATTTAAAGAAAAGAACGGCAGCAGAGATGATTTATCACACGATTCCACTGCAACGAACAGTATAGTTACAAACACAAACATACTGATGGTAAGCGATGATGTGGTCGACGGTGAAGCACGCTTGCCTAGAAGTAACCTATTCACTCTTGACTTTAAGAAGTATTAGTATTATTAAGACTTATCATAAGTATTAGCTTCTGCCGAAGCTTCGTCAGCGTGGTATGTTGTAAAAACCAAATACGCGTGAAAACGTTAACAATAAATAGACATACTTTTGCATTTAGAATACCTATTAGTATGGACTTCGTAAGATCTTCCAAATTGACCTGATTGACAATCCAATTCCTCACAATCTTCTTTCTCTTTCTGCTCCTTCCTGAAATCTTACTAACAAAACATCGCTCTCTCTTTCCAGCGTTCCTGCTATGCAGTAGACCGCTGATCGTCGTGAACTTACACTTCAAAGAGAAGCTGGATGCTAGTGACGTCACCAGTCTCAGGAGTATAGCGGACCTCGCGGTAGCCAGCAACATGGAGCTGGTCTTCATTGGGGAGTTCCGGACCAGGAGTAATGTGCAGAGTAAGTAGATAGCCGTCTTCTTCTTCTCTAGTAGATTCCTGGATAAGAAGATTCCCTGTAGTTCTAGTAGATCCCCGGTTCCTAAATTAAGACACAAAGTACGTAAGCGTCGGCGCGCCGCAGACAGAGAGGCCACTACGAACAAAGCGTTATTTTACACACACACATTGACATTGCGATTTTACAGCGAATCTTGGGCAATATTGACCCAGCTTAGTCGCGGCTGTCACGAGTGCTTTGTGCGGGCGTTTGTCACGTCATTCATACATAAAGTACTTTAACGAGGTTGCATTGGCTGGGCTACCTTTATTAATTGTTACAGAACGAATATACTTTAAATACTTTAACTTTTCTTTCATTCATTTCTAAGTTAAAGGTCATCAAATTTTTCAGGATTACAAGTTAGAAATTCAATATCTAGGAAAATAATAAATTATTTTATGCCCATATACGAAGTTGGAAAGGGTATGAAACTTGTCATACTAATACGGTTTAAGTCATCCAGCTCACAAATATGTTTCCTCCGACATAATTTTCTTCTTGTTAAAGTACATCTTTTTAGTTCGTTTCATAAGCAGTCGGGTTTTTTGATTTATAACTTTTTTTTGACATTTATATTTCGTGATAAATATGATGTATGTTTAGACGAATCTATGTATTTATGTTTGTAACCTATACAACCTACTCTTTTTTTAAATTCGGCATCAGTATAGTAGCAACCTTAGTGAATCTGTCGAGTTTAGCTGTCAATTTACGAAACGGTGGGAGTGGCCCTTCTGTATACTTTATATTTTGTGATTAAGAATAACCAATCGAGAATTTGTCAACGTTTAAGTAAAGCTTGACACTTTCCTAACCTCAAATCCGCAATTCGGAGACATGATCATGAGAATACCAGCCAATGGCTTATATCGATTCGTGCTGATTTTTTTTTGTTGTTAAAAAGTCACACACGGGAAAACAGGTGTGCAACTAAATAATGAGAGTTACGATTATTTTTTTATCCAGTTACATTGAGTTAATTACATGCATTTTATCAGTTCATCATCATATTATCTGTCTTGTAAGTACATTAAAAAATATCTCATAAATGCTCACTGATAAAATATATAACAACTGGGCAAAACGTAGGTATAGTTAGGACTATCTTAATGCCACTACCTACTAAGTTCTCTAGACCTCTTTTATGTTTTTTATTCAAGTTATAATTTCGTTAAAAACGTGAAATTAGCATATGAAATTCCATCATTTGAGGAACATAAATTCGGAATTTTCCGTCACAAAGTAACCGCGTTACAAAAGCCGAAGCTGCCAGGGGTGACAATTTACAGTCACTTAAATATTTATTAAGGCAAGGACGTTGCCGTGGTGATATTTTGTAATTCTACACTACAATGACAACCAAAGCTGTTTACTTAAATAGAAAAAAAATATATATATGATATACTTGAACATGACGTATGTTCAAGTATATCATATATATATTTTTTTTCTATAAATATTTTGATTTAGTTCACGAATTCAAAATTGGGACATAATTTTAGTCCAAAGAAAACGATATTATATCGTTTATTTTACAACATTAATACTTTTGAAAAGTCTCTTTTTAAAATTAATTAAAAGTTAAACAGATATTTTGTCATAGATTAGTGCAATGCACGACCAAAGGCACCCACACATATATTATATACACATACCCCACACACACACATACACTCTCAACGCACCCATACACCTCAACATACACTTCACTTGTTTTTTGTTTTTTTATATAAGTTCATTAAATATTATTTTTCTTTCTAGTAACAAAATTTTCTTAGCAGTCTGGTACAAATTGTATTTTACTCTGTCTTGTTGTCGGGCGCTTTGTACTCTGTGTAATTCCTAAACGGTTCCAAATAAACGTTTATTTATTTAAAACGTCACTTTTCCAAGAAAAGAAAAGCAGAGCTTAAAACATTTGTAACTAATCCAAGCATATGTCCAAGACATGACTGATTAAATACTCATTTAGCTATCTATATCCGCCATAACAACAAGATTCTTAAGCAACAATGTTTCGATAAAAACAATAGGATTACACTGATAAGCAACTGTGTATTATCGTTCAAACGAGTTCATTAATATGATCAATGTGTTTTATCAACAATTATCTACTCTATTAGGACACAGCTGTGGACTATTGTACGTCATCATGCGTCTATAATCGAGTTGCACGTGTTCAATACGCAGTGAAACTTTTTATGCTATTTCTTGCATAATAGTTTCTATGTTAAGAATTGCCAGGTGCGATGTTCGTCAAGTGTTCTTTTTTTGGCATGGAAATACAGCAGCTCTGTTCTTCCCCGTTTTATTTGAAGGTTTTGAGCTGATAGTTCGTAATTCTGTGGCTAGTTCGAAGCCATAGGGATTAGGTACTATTGACGTAAGATTCTAGGCATCCGCCAGATTGCCAATTGTATATATTCTGATACATTTTCATAAATTTGCATAAACATTAGATAGAACATTCTAAAACGGTGCGCAAAAAATATTTTTAAATGTCTTACTCATATTTTTCGTTAGTGTCGAAAAAGTCAAGTAGATGACGCATATAAACCCTGCAATAAGCTATCCTATTTTTAGAAATAACATACGTGAATGAATCTTGCATATAGAAAGACGTTAAAACTAGCAGATCTCATGCACATTAAGAATTTAAGACAATTACAATTGGCTTTTCAATTCGCCTCGTGTTTAGATTATGAATTTAACCTTCAGACATTTTATTCCAGCACTTGATTGACAAGAGGAAAACCGCACTGATTGTTCCTACACGTAGACATGATAACTGTAGAATGATGGCGTTCCTACATCGTTTTAATTCCGATTTTCATCTTTTTCAGCATTCAAAACCTGCCAATCAGTACTGAACGAAGACATTATAACCACAGTCGACGTCAAAGCTACGGGCCAAAGCAGCATCCTCTGTCCTGGCATGCTGGACAGTACGAACTTTAACGGACATTCAGGTGCTATCAAAACAGGTTTAAGCCATTTAGCCATACCACGAGGCTGGTCCTGGGGAGGACCAGCTTCTCCCTTCTGTCCAATCTGGGCCGAAATTAAAGTCCCAGATTGACAAAAACATACAAATAAGTTTGGCAATAACAAAAATCTAGCTAATTTTGTATCCTCGGCTGTTCTACTATTTCTACAATGCCTTCTTGTGGTGTTATTGCAATTATATTTCAATTGAGGTTAGACGGCCATTTTGAAACGTCAAAGTTGGCGCCAATTTTCCTGTCAATTTTAAGGTGTCAAAATGTACTTGTATGTATCATATTTATGGTTTTAAGTGTTAGATTTTTAATAATACGTGATAACCCGATTATGTGGCCTTTAGGAATGTTTTAATATTTTAGTGTGGCTTTTATTTAAAAATGAGTTAGTAAGAATTGATGATGGCGGTTTGACAGATCGGGTTTTTAATTTATTTCAGTAAACGAATTATTAATCAAGACTTGCTGTATTTAAAGTATACCTATCGCAATAAAAACTACCTAAATGTGCGTACATTAGTAGTGTAGGACCAAAACAATGTAGTCCAATTTATTAATATTGTCCAACCAAAGCATTACTCGGACAATGTGAGTATCTATCAGCAAAATAATAAATTATAATATTGTAATGAATTACCAGTTTAGCTAAATATGTTAAGTAAATAAATTTGTAATATATTTATGTAAATAAAACGTAGTCTTTGCGGGGCATAGACTGAAAGTGTGCTTTTTAGTGTTAAGTAGGTAGGTTTAATAGTTTTTCTTATTTTTTTTTCTGAATCACCGCAAAACATAATTCTAGCGGTATCTTTTGCAAGTTTTCCTTTTATCCACTTTGAAACAGTTCCTGTAATAGAGTACATAGTTTTCAAAATTCCTCTATAGGTGCTTTTAAGGTGTTGTTTCTATGCATGCCATCTACTGGCCATATTACGAAAATGAAACTTGCTGTCTCATTGTCTTTGGTCATTTAATCTAAACAACGTTTGTTTTTCATTGATGTTTATACCGAAATAATGTACCTGAACGGTTTTCCTTGTTAGGTAGTTATATTTTGGGTATTGTTCATAATGGCTTAAAGTAGAATAAAAGTTTTCAGTATTGATGCAGGGTGTTGTAGTATAGGTATAGTATCATTGTAAAAGAGCCCGCTGCAGAATATTCCATACCCAGAAGCCTGAGTTCACTGTCAATTTAGCTAGTTTCGTTGTTTCCCATTTAAAAAATAACATCGCTTACCATCATGTGAGTGTGGTCGAATGCGAGCCCATCAACAATAGAAAAAAAAACCGGCCAAGTGCGAGTCGGACTCGCGCACGAAGGGTTCCGTACCATTTTCGTAAAAAACGGCAAAAAAAACACGTTTGTTGTATGGGAGCCCCCCTTAAATATTTATTTTATTCGGTTTTTAGTATTTGTTGTTGTAGCGGCAACAGATATACACCACCTGTGAAAATTTCAACTGTCTAGCTATCACGGTTCATGAGATATAGCCTGGTGACAGACAGACAGACAGACAGACAGACGGACCGCGGAGTCTCAGTAATAGGGTCCCGTTTTTACCCTTTGGGTACGGAACCCTAAAAACTACCAGTCACCAAATACACAAGATAAGTTAGATTTTCAGTGGTTTAAGTAGTTGATGCGCCCTGTAGTCAGAAATTTCGTGACTAAAATCAAAATCTAAAATTCATTACTCCAATTAGACCATTTAAAGGTACTTTTGAGTTGTCAGCCAAAAACAAATATGAAGCTGGTTGCACATTCGCAAGCGTCAGTAGGTTTCTATGGAGAAGAACGTGCAAGAAATTCCACGGACACTCTTTGCCATCAATAATTAGAATTATTTGGTTCATCATTGTTGGCAAATTAGATATATGGGAGAATTATGTAAAAAAAGGGCACGTAAAAACGTCTAGAGCTACAAAACAACGCCAAAATAGGCCGAGGCAGCCAAGTTATGACCAATACAAACTGATGGCGCCCGTTCACGAACATGACGCATGGATGGGCACCACTGAGCTCATCATCATGAAGGGTACCGAATGATCCAACACATGTCACCATCAGAGAGACATTTGAGAGAGCATGATATACTCATAACTACCAGGGCACATTCAAGTGACATAATAGGTACAGTAAATGTTATATTTAAAGTTGGTACGTAGAACACACATACTCCAAAAAAATTATGCCATCTGGTATGGGATAGACCATGGGCTCTAAATAAAGAGACATTATATAAGGCATAGATAACTATTAGCTTATGTGATATTTCGGTACCGCATATCTACGCCATACATTTTGACAATCATTATTGCTCCTAGAATGTCACAATTCTCTCATAGTATATTGCAACATTGTGATCCGATTTTTACTTGTAAACTGAAAACTGTCACGAAAACAACATATTTAAGCCTACATCATAATTTAGGATATTTATAATGATTGTGATACGACCTTTATGTCGTAAGTTAAACAATTAGTTTGATAAAAATCAACATTATGTTATAATAATACGTAATAGACAAGCTTGAAAGATGGAAGGATAATTGTGACATAAAGTTTTACCATGGATTTAGTACTTAATTCACCCCTAATGTTGAAAAACTTGCCGGTTTAAAAAACAAAACATTTTAAATTAATATTTTAGTTCATCGAAGAGAATGCTGGCAACACTGGGGAGCAAAGATCATGCACAAAATCCATGGTAACATTTTAATACGAGTTTTTGTTGAAAAGAAAAGTGATTTGTACGGTGGTTCTTAAAAACTCTACCGTGGAAAGGTTTTTCTACGAGTTTGTCTAGTACGTAGTACAGTCGAACAAGGAGTCTAATGTACAGGCAAAATTATTTCCACTGCACAGTCTGTATTCATGTTAATTATGTGAGTGATTTTATGCTATATGATATTACCAAAATCATGCTGTCTCTTTTACAAAACTCATAATTTAAGTTGAACTTTTTATGCTTTATTACACACATGTACGAGGGATATAAAGCATAGCACTTTCACATGATTGTTTATTGTGCACTCTTGAAAGTTAGTAGCCTGTACACCAATCTCTTTGTTCAACTGTGCATAGTAAAGTTTTCGTAACATTACATGGGTTTTGTGTCTGCGTGACTACGCTTATGAAACCCATTCGCATCGTGTTATTTCGACCAATAGAATTACGTTCCCGTCCCATTTTTACTCGTAGCCAATCATATGACACGATACTCATGTTTCATAATGTAATGAATGATACAGCGTGTAACGGAAAGGTACAATCATATTTTAAATACTGCTTTTGCCCATGTATTTGAATAATTTTCTCCAAGTAAGACAATCAATTCTCAAAAAATATATGCCCATACAAATTTCTGTCACGTGACGACAACTTGGAAATTTCCTATGAGAAAGTGGTTTGGACCAAGTGATTAATACGGCATTATTTATAATACCCGGGCAATTTCAAAAAAAGCCCATTATGAATAGGCAATATGATAAAAACTACTGAAATAATTAAATTGACCGGGCTTTCTGAATAATGCCCATGACTTATTGGGCAGGGTAATAAAATATTATTTTTTAATAACGGATCTTTGTGTCTCTGAAGTTGGCTCTGTCAACTATTGCGCTAGAAGCAGATTAACTGCATAGAGTAATTGAGATAGGATGATGCGACAAACGTAAGAGAGTGAAAGAGACAGTTATACATTGCTATCTTCACTTTCAATATTGATACAAAAATTGCTACTGCGCAGGCTCTTGCAGCCAATTCAGAGACACAAAGATCCGTTGTGAATATTATATTAAGTATTATTTTAGCAAAAAATGGCTAAACTGTTATGTAGCAATATTCATAATGACCAGACAGATAAATATAGAAGTTTAAATCATTATTCATTACATTGTCCTATTTGACGTGACATAGTGCACTAATAAATCATTTGATCCATGAGCAGAACCAGTTTTTAGGGTTCCGTACCCAAAGCGTAAAAACGGGACCCTATTACTAAGACTCCGCGGTCCGTCTGTCTGTCACCACGCTGTATCTCATGAACCGTGATAGCTAGACAGTTGAAATTTTCACAGATGATGTATTTCTGTTGCCGCTATAACAACAAATACTAAAAACAGAATAAAATTAATATTTAAGGAGGGCTCCCATACAACAAACGTGATTTTTTTGCTGTTTTTTGCGATAATGGTACGGAACCCTTCGAGCGCGAGTCCGACTCGCACTTGGCCGGTTTTAAAATATGATCACACTGCACGCCATTACACCCTGTATAATTGGGTAATAGTAAATTGATGTAACGTAATTTCGACTGCTGTATTTCTTTCGCTATGAATTAGTGATTGAATGTAACTAATAAATAAACGCTTTCTATGTAAAAAAAATGTATATTTTGGCGTACACTAAGAATTAACTATAAGATATATAAAAAAAATCTACTTAATATTTTTGTATTATGTGATTTTGATCTCGTATAATAAAAGAAAAATTGGTAAGTAGATTCTATAAAATTTTCGTCATTAATTTGTTTGCTAATTTTCCGTTGCTATCTCCTAAACGGCTGAACCAATTCTTGCGACACTTTCAAACAAAAATTCACGAATTCTGATCTTTCCTCAAAATAATAATATGAATTTTGGATAATATTTTTTGAATTCATAAAATAGGAATTTCCTTGAACTATAAATATAATAATGATATTTAAATATTGTTTATGTTTTTTTTTTTGGGTATTTAAGGGGTCCACTTAGCTGATGTTACTGTAACCAGAGATTCCACATTGTCTATGGTTTATCAATTTTGTGATAATAAATTATTATTTAATTTTGTGGTATTATCTGAATAGTTTGAAATGTTTATTACATGGTGTAAATTATTTATGAATTTTAAATAAATTATTTAAATTATGATATGATTGTTTTATTTAGGTATCTGTTCATAAAATACACATCCATTCCACCCTAATGCACCTATGTACTTGTAGATTCATTGATTTGTTTTGGGGGTGCAGTGTATTTTTTCATGAAAATCTTTTCAACAAAGTGAAATAAATCATAAAAATAATAAGTGAAACTTTCACTTTCTTCTATAAAAATTCGTTTTACCAGTCCAAAGATTTAAGTTCTCAGAAACACTTTAGCTACATGCCCTATGAATTGACCATCTCTTGCAAAAAAACCTTATTTCAAGATGTCCGTGTCCACCGGCGGACCAACAACGCCAATCGCTTTCATATTTGGTAAATAATTAATACTCAATTGGTACCAATTAGTATTCGAACAACAAAATTGGTACATTAGAAGTTTTCGAAAAAATCAACTTAGAAGGTAGTGGTCCGTACCATATCCGATGTGAACACAAGCGGACCGAGACGGACTCAATAATAATAATGTCCGGCGGACCACTCTACACACGTTCGGATATGGTACGGCCGGATTAACTCCGCCCACACTAGCAGGAATGTCCAGAGGCGAGACTGCAGTGGGATCGTCTCGAGATGGGGCTGTGGTGGGACTGTCAATTGACGGTACTGCTGCGGCACTGTCGAGGGTCGGCACTGCTGTGGGACCACCGAAGGGCGGAACTGCAAACCAGCCCACCGGGCATAAGGGTACTGCCAAAGCTGGCGCGACACGGGAGCCTTGCGTTAGAGGTCAAATGATCTCGGACCTTGCAGCCCCGGACGCGACCGGCAAAGGCAGCACCTCGTCGTCTCCTGGGGGCCGGCATGATTCAGGCTGGCTTCCGGTTGGACGATCTGGGGCGCAGCGGAAAAAGCGTCAAAAGCTGAGACAGCAGGCGGCTCTTGAGGGGACTCCTACGGAGGGCCCATCAAAGAGACCGCGTGCTGTTCTCAGCGGGGACAGCGGGGACACGGTGGCCAAGAGAATGAAGACCCAAGGGCATTCATCCTCAACCGGATCCTTTAGGGATGCGGTGGCGGCTGTGAAACTCGCTGTCGTCACAGTCAAGTACCCAGAGGAGTACTTGAAGGCGGAGGACTTGGCGCCAATCCAGGAGCTCATTATTGTGAAACTGGAGGATGCGCCGGATCCTCTGCCTGTTCTCACGGTTGCTCCCGGAGTCGTTGCAGGTGCAGTACATGTATCCTGCGACGACTCTGATGCAGCTTGCTGGTTTCGGGGTGCCATCCACAATGTGGAACTTGGCTCCCTGAAACTCAAGGTCGTCGACGCCAAGGACCTTCCAAAGCCAGTCAAAATGGCATGGAAGAGTCGCAACTTGGCGTTGCAAGACTCTGCCCGGGCCATTCGACTGCTCCAGCGACTTAACCCTGCCTTGAGGACGGACGACTGGAAGGTCGTAAATACTCTCACTGAGCAGACCGGCATCCGTCGTATCGTCCTCATGGACGGGGTGTCCGCTGGGTTCATCAAGGCCGCGGGCTACTCTCTTCCAGGAGGTATTGAACGATACTCGTTCAAGCTCCTGGAAGAAGACAAGGGAGAGGCGCCCACTGTGGAAGCAGAAGCGGAGCCCTCCGAGGATGGACCACCGCTTTGCGATGGGGCCATCGACGAAATCTCTGCTCACGACGCAGCGCAGGAGACAGAGGTTCAGACCGGGGCGTCAGAGGCAGACCACGAGGATGACATCCTCGGGGAATTCGACACCCTGGGGATTGAGTCGCCGACTGCTCTCGAGGAGAGCCAGGCGATGGAGGAGGGGCCTTTAAACTAAGGCCCTCCCATATCAACACAGGCCCATCAAAATCATCCAAGATGGAGGGACTAAGGTGTGTACAAATAAATTTGCATCATTGCAGAGCCGCTACTGCCCTTCTGGCTCGGCAACTGAAGCTTAACACATATGACGTTGCCTTGATACAGGAACCTTATCTGTATAAGGGGACTATAAAAGGCTTAGGTGGGACAGGAGGTATGGTATTCTATGACTGTCCAACTAATGACGCGAGGACTTGCATCTATATCAGGGGCGGTATAGAGGCAATGCCCTTACGTACTTTCTGTTACAGGGATCTCACAACAACTTTGATCCAAGTGGGGACGGGAACAGAGAAAACGAGAATTATCCTTGCCTCTGCCTATCTCCCATATGAACAAAAGGAACCAGTAACACCACTAATCAGAAGGCTGGTTGAATACGGCAACCAAGAAAACCTCGACCTGATACTTGGCTGCGATGCGAATGCACACCACGTCGTTTGGGGCAGTTCAGATGTCAACAAACGAGGGGAGGATTTGTTGGACTTTGTGGTAAGCTCTTCTTTACAAATCCTTAATGCAGGCAATAAACCTACTTTCAGGACCTCGGCGAGAACTGAAGTTATTGACCTGACACTGGCTTCAAACAGGGCCAGCGGTCATATTGAAAACTGGCATGTATCGGACGAAATCTCTCTGTCTGACCATAATTATATATGCTTTAGGTTTAGGACGGCGGGAGTAGCCGAAACTAGACGAAGGAGAAACCCAAGGCATACAAATTGGGACTCGTACAGGAGGGACCTAAAAATAAATCTAGGGAGCCCTAAAGGTAAGCTTAATTCCATACTAGATATAGAATTTGAAGCGGACAGAATCAAGATGGGCACCATCGGTGCATGGGAAGATAATTGCCCAGAGAAAAAGGCCTTTTGTAAAAAGGTACCATGGTGGACTCCTGAACTAGTTAAAATACGTCAGGAAACACGACAGGCCTTTAATGATGCAAAAGCCAAGAAGGATTTCTCAGGATATCATAGCATGCTGACAAGGTACAACACGGCGGTACGCAAGGCCAAAAGAACTAATTGGCGGCAGCATTGCACCTCCATTGAAACTCTGCCAAATGGAATGAGGGTGTGCAAAGCAATGTCCATGACTAAGACAAACCCACTATCATCTATAAAGGATGAGAATGGGCATCTCACGGAAACTGGACAGGACACTCTGGGCGTGATGTTTAGGACTCACTTCCCGGAATGTATACTGCGCGACAGCGATGAAGAGGAACCAGTCACAAGGGACGAGCTCACAAGGCACACGTCCAAAAATAACTGGCTCACGGCAAAGAAAGTGGTAGATGAAAATAAACTAAAGCTTGCCATAGCGGGCTTCCAGCCTCTCAAATCACCTGGTCCGGATGGCATCTACCCAATACTATTGCAAGAAGGGGCATCTGTTTTGATACCCCATTTGAGCAAGCTCTACAGAGCCTGCATAGCCTTTGGGTACGTACCCAAAGCATGGAGGGAGGTCAAAGTCACCTTTATACCGAAGGTGGGTAGACCGACTTATGAGGAAGCTAAAGCTTACAGGCCCATCAGTCTATCATCCTTTCTCCTAAAAGCTCTGGAGAAACTGGTAGACAGGTACCTAAGAGAGGGACCACTTAAAGTATTCCCTCTACATCAACTACAGTGTGCCTACAGCCCTGGCAAATCTACGGAAACGGCATTGCACTATGTTGCGAGTCGAGCCGAGGCTGCGCTTGAGGGACAGGAGATATGTGTCGGGGCTTTCCTCGACATAGAGGGAGCCTTCGACAAAACAACATTCGAGTCCATACGCATAGCTGCAAAGGAACATGGCATCAATGATACCACGTGCAACTGGATTGACAATATGCTGAGAAGCAGGATAGTCAGATCGGAACTGATGGGAGACAGACTTAGTGCAAAAACAACAAGAGGTTGTCCGCAAGGCGGAGTGCTGTCACCGTTACTGTGGTGCTTGGTAGTAGATTCGCTACTTACCAAACTCAATACCGGACCATTCTACACAGTAGGCTATGCAGATGACATAGCTATAATGGTTAATGGTAAATTCCCGAACATAGTCTCTGGATTATTACAACAGGCATTGAGGATGACAGAAGAATGGTGTACTAAGAACCACCTCTCTATCAACCCAGGCAAAGCAGTCATTATTCCATTCACGAGGAAAAGACAACTAGGAAACCTAGGAGAGCCCTCCCTCAATGGAATAAAGCTGCCCTGGTCCACCGAAGTTAAATATCTGGGTGTAACGCTTGATAAAGAACTCAGGTGGAAAACTCATGTGGAAAATATTACGACAAAGGCCCTACGAGTGTTCGGCATGTGTCGCTCCACCTACGGTAAAACTTGGGGGCTAAAGCCCAAAGTGATACGATGGCTGTACCGGACAATGATAATACCTATTATCACATACGGCAGCATAGTGTGGTGGCCAAGAACAAAGCTTGCCTCGTGCAAAGCGCCACTCACCAGGTTACAAAGAACAGTGTGTCTCGGCATCACGGGTGCTTTCAGGACAACACCTACGGCAGCGATTGAGAGATACCTTAATATCCCTCCTCTGCATATGATGCAGATACCTTAATATCATGGAGTTTCTTGTGCATTCTTCTCCATAACTAGCTACTTTCCGAATGCACGGTAGAATCAACTTGTATTCCATTTAAATTTAAATTGTGACATTCAAAAGTGCCGCTTGGTGGCCTAGTTGAAATAAATATCTTTTGTCTTTTTGTCTTTTGTCTTTTGTAAAGACTAACCATACAAAGTTCGATGGGAATGAAGACCTGGATCGGGTAACAAGCATGATATCCGATAAAATGCAAACTATGTTTGTGTTTGAAAGGTCTTTCAAGGTCCAAATCCCTACAATAGAGGACTGGACGAAGGGAATCGATCCACCAGAACAAGATAGTCTGGTATGGTACACTGATGGATCCAAAATGGAATCAGGTACAGGAGCGGGAATATACGCAAAAGGTTACAAATGTAGCAGAAGCTTAGGGAAGATGGCAACTGTATTCCAAGCAGAAACATATGCCATAATAACCTGTGCTCAAGAGAATATAGATAGAGGAACCAGAGGCAAATCCATATATATTCTTAGTGACAGTCAGGCTGCAATCAAAGCCATGGCATCCTACAAAGTGGACTCCAGACTTATTCTGGACGCTATCCAGGCCCTAAACAGGCTTGGGAAGCATAACAGGGTAAGACTGATGTGGGTCCCTGGGCACAAAGGAATCCATGGTAACGAAGTGGCAGATGAACTGGCAAGAGAGGGCTCAGCAAATGATTTTGTGGGTCCAGAACCATGTGTAGGCATTTCGACGTGTCTCGTCAAAGCCACATTTAGGGAGTTTGCAGATCAAAAACAACGAAAACATTGGCTGTCTAATACCGGTCTACAACACTCCAAGAAATTCCTAGGCTCTACATTCAAAGCCCGGGAATGCATTTGGAATATGAGCAGGGGGCAAATCCGTTACCTGCTTGGGGCCTTTACTGGGCACTTTGGAACCAACGACATGCTCATGAAAATGGGTCTAACCGCGACACCCATGTGCAGGTTGTGTGGGGAACATACGGAACGCATGGAGCACCTTCTGTGCACATGCGATGCACTGGCTGGTAAGCGAATGAGTCTCCTAGGGGTTGGATATCCAAAACCAGAAGACTATAGGCTCATATCTCCTAGTCTCGTTGTAAAACTCATGAAAAGTGTTTTCAACGAGATCGGCGAGGAGTAAGTTATCTAGGGGAACACAATAGATCCCATGGGTCGAAGTGTCCGAGTTATTTCTCGGCCCCTCCACAAGATAAGATAAGATAACTCCGCCCACAAACCCGTGGTCCAGCCGGACCAAATCCGACCGTGTGTTAGCACTATGAGCCCTACTTGTGGGTATTGTAGGTAGAACCTTAAACAAAACTAGAACTATGTTATTTATCTAGCAAATAGGTTCGATAAAACAGAATGGCAAAAGCTTCGATATTCATGCATAGTTACAACAATTAAAGAATAAAATGAAAATTAGTTTTAACATTCTTAAAACTATTTCAAAATTACAGATATTATTTTGGGAGGCCCATAAGTTTTCAATACCTAAATAACTTAAAAGTAAGGTGAATGACTATAGTAGAAATCATTTACAACTTAACTCTTTAAAATTAATACGTGACAATACTAATTTTTAGTTAAGAAAGTACTTTTATGAAGAATATTTAAAGAAACAACAAACTAACATTAGGTAGTACACATTGATATGAAATACATATTTCCTAAAATATGCGTGATGTGTCCTTTGCAATGCATATTTTCAAATATAAAGGTATCTATTCCTTTTAGGTTCCTAGGTAATCCTTTTATACTTACGTTATAAGAAACATAATGTACATCATATGCCTAGCCTTTTTCCCAATTATTGTTGGGGTCGGCTTCCAGTCTTACCGGATTCAACTGAGTACCAGTGTTTTACATGGACCGACTGCCTATCTGACCTCTACAACCCAGTAACTGGGTAACACGATACCTCTTGGCTAGACTGGTGTCAGATCTCACCGTCAACCGTAACGAACTTCTTGCAAACTTGAATCCACCTTCTTGTATGTTCAAGGAGTTCAATCCCACTGATTAAATTCATTTTTCTTATAATATACGAGTACAACTAAACCTGACAGTTAAACTCGTGTCACATGTCACTACATGTAACACGAGACACTGAATTCGAAGCTCATAAAACTTATGGAGGAAAGTAATAAGTCTAAGTATTTTTAAACCTATTGTTTAAATAAAATAAATCAAAATGTCAGATGCAGAAGCCAGAATGGAGACAATGCTATTTAACTACCAAACCACGAACAGAACGGATTTTCGCAACGGGCGAATCATTCCACCGACTTTTACCACGTATAAAGAGAAGCCTAGGTGCCTGAGGATTATGCCTCCGCCGCTTAAGGATCATCACACTCTGTCTGCATGGCGGACTAAGGTTGTACCGTTCAGTCTGATGCACTGCCCTAAACCTATAAATCGTACAGACCCGACTAAAGTGCAGCAACCTTATGTAAGTACCTATTTAATTATTCAATTATCTTACCACTGGAAAGCCTTACAACAATTACCTATACCAATGTATAGAAACTAAATATGAATTGAAAAAGTCACATTGGCACTTACCTGGATTTGACCCACGACCTCAAGCAAGACGATGTCTTAACCACAGGGCTACCACAACATTGTAGTAGTCAAGTATGTAGCGAGAATCATGCATACTGCGCTACTACGGAGAGAAAGCGCAGTTATGTGGTACTCCAACCCACTAAAACTCCACAGTGTCCTCCTGTGCCGCTTATGTCGGGCACGCGGGCACGCGTTAGCACTCACCGCGGCTGTCCGTCACCGGACTGTCCTCTGGGGTATACCCCGAACACATTGCACGGCGTGGCCACCCCAGGGACCAAACCAGCGCATGGGCGCCAGTCGACCCCGTGAACAACACCCTTGGTCCCCCTGTGACGTCAGGTCACAGGTCAGTGGCCACGCCACCTACTACTTTTCGGCCGCAGGCGATAGGGACCTCCCCTGCAGTCCTACCACGTCCTCCATCAGATGGTGGCGAGCCCGTCCAGGCCGCGGAAGGTTGGGAGAGTGGCACACGACAATACGGCACTCCTCTCCCACCGCAGCCGCCAACCCTCAGCTGCGATATCGTAGTGGGACGCTCCATCCGACATCGCGACCCGCAACAGTTGCGATGTTGCCTCTGTTACCAAGCGGCACTGCAACCTACTTGTTGGTCGCTACGTCTTCGGCTTAATCGACAAACGCCCAGACGAGCGGCCGCTCCTCGGGTTTCTTTTCGATTCACCGTGGGTGACCAAGCTACGGCTACTGAGCCCGCCCGCCTTGACAATGCGGGAACCTACCGAGGGGGTTGTGAACCTACCTAAACTTGAATAATTGCTGATCATAAAGTAGAAATGTTGCGAAGGAAATTCGTCCATAATGGGAACAAAGATTGAAAAAAAATTCGACTTAGGTTTGCGTCCGGCGGCATATTTTCCTTTCTGTTTTCACTTCGAGATACCGGTTTGCGTGAAATCTGCACGCTTTTGGTTATTATTATGTAACTTTGGCCTCGCATTCTATTGACACTCCGTACTACAATAGGCCAGCTCACCCTGTTACCACTGACTTATGGCCGGCTGTACATCCACCACGGTCTCAGTTTGCATCACTATGAGGACCTGAGTGTGTATCAATGCGCATTGTCTTTATTGCAAAGCTTTCATTCTGCAGTGGGTCTTAAGCTTTTTTATAACTACCTAGGCGAAGCCTCCTGACGAAGAGAAAGAAGAGGCAATCATGACCCGCCCTCGCCTGGTGATGACGCCGGCAGTCAGCATGGATGACATCAAAGACAAGCGCGCGCGAGAGATCCTGATCGACGCCATGTACACCAGTTCTACGACAAGCGCCACGAGAGAGGCCATCTCGGACTACTTCACGGTAAGGGCGCCACTGCCAGGACTGCCGGCGCCTGCTAATCCGGTTTGTTATTTTGATAATTATGGTGTGAAAAAGAAAAGATGGATGGACTGTGTAAGGAGTAGTAAAGAAAAGGGAGTCAGTGATGGCGTGACGGGGTACAGGACGGTATGGAAGAAGAAAACTTGTTGCGCAGACCCCAAGTAACATGGGACAGGGGCAGGAGGATAATGATGATGGTAATCCCCAATCTTTTAGGCCGAGCTGAACGTAGACTTTCCAATGTGTATGGCATAGCGCGCTGGTGTTTTAGAATGAGATTTAGGTAACTACCTACTACTGCGCGGCCATTGTAGCCAATTTCAGACTGCCCTAAAGAGAGGGGGATTACTACCTACTTGATACTAGACGTGTGCGCCGATGAGAAATTCATCGGCGGCGGGCGCCGGTCAAAAAGTCGGCGGCGGCGGCGTGATTTCGGCGCGGCGAATTTTTATAAAACAGTCGTTTGTTTTTTTTATTTTTTGTAGTATACAATTTATATATATATATATAGAACTTGCGCTTGATACAAGTCGAGTAGTTGTTCCGGCGTGAAGTACATTCCTACCTTCACAAGGATATCCAACTTTTTGGCAGCCAGCTGAGCCTCAATGTATGGGCCATAGTTGAGAGTCGATGTCAACGTTCGTTGGTTACGATCGTTAATGTGCAATAAGAATAATTTTGCTGAGAGTACCGACCCCTAAGGGACCTCAAATAAAAACCAATATGTTTGACAAGCAGCCATCGATATCCACTCGTATGGACCGATCTCTGAGGATGTCTGCAATCCAACCACACGGACCACTGAGCAGATTGAATATAGAAAGCTTACCAATAAGGCTTTCGTGCCAGACCCTATCGAAAGCCTTTGAGATGTCGAGGGAGACGGCAAGCTCATCCCCGTGTCTCTCGATGGCCTCACTCCATATGTGAATGGCATACTCCAGAAGATCCCCAGTAGACCAAGTTTTGGCGGAAGCCATATTGGCGATCGCTATCTAGTTTGTCCAATTGTTTTTACAATATTATCAGGGTCAATTAAAAAATCAAGTACAATTTGAAAAAATCACTTTGTGCGATGCCAATCTGGCCAAGTTCAATGCTACTAAGATCCAGGCGTGTCTTTTTCCCGCTAAAAGGAGCCAATTCCACCCGGCTCCTTCTTGTCGAGATGTGACCGTGCCTATAATGGACCATCGACTTGAGCTTCGACTTGACGTTACGATGACATCGACACTCAATTTTGGTCCATTCATTGAGGCAAAAGCTCAAGTAGCTGCCAAAACGTTGGTGATCCTAGCAAAGGTTAGACGGTACTTCACGCCAGTACGGTTGTTCAACTTGTATTCAAGCGCAAGTTCGATTATGCATGGTGTACTGCTCTCATCTCTTGGACAGATCTGCCAAGTACCAGCTGAATGCACTTAAGTCGATCGAAAAAGGGACCAATACGCTCATCGGCAATGAGATACTGGTCGAGTCTATGCTCCAGATCCTTGAACATCGGCGCCGAGTTGCCAGTCTGTCGGTTTTTTATTGGTTACATTTCGGGGAGTGCGTACAGCTAAGGATTGAAATATCCTGCCGGAGTCTGTGTTTCCTGACAGCCACAACCTGGAAGTCAGTCAAGAGTGAATAGGTCTAGGCAAGCGTGCTGCATCGTCGACCACATCATAGCTTACCATCAGGTGAGATAGTGGTCAAGTGAGAGATCATCAAATCAAGCAAGGCGTTGACTGGTTTCGGTTGCACTTGCTGATTAAACTTTGCAGCATCGCCAAAGTACTGTGCCAGCGAGTAGGCGTAGCAGATTTAATAGATAGCATTGCCGATGACGGTGTATGTAGAGAAATAAACGAAAACAGATGGTTGTCTTTCTTTTACCCTCACTGGGATAATATTGCCAATATCTTTGTATTGTTCTTATGTAGGTGACAATTGTATTAATATAATACAGATAAGTCAGAAATTCAGTTCGAAGTAAAGATTTTGAGTGTTGTTGTAGTGTTTCCTAAAACTAAGTTCTAAAAAACCTCACGCCGATTTTACGCCGATATGAAAATCGGCGGCGGCGGCGGCGCGCCGGCGCGGCGCACGCGTCTACTTGATACCTCTTTGGCAAAGTGCCGAAATCACCTTAACATAGCCTAGACCTATATTCAGATTTTGAGAAAGTCGACTACAGCTTTTAGAATATTTATATATGAGCATTTAAAATTATTTTGAAACATTCAGCGTTGTGCCTAAAACTTAACTCAGAGTTAGGTTGCTAACACAAGGTTAAATTAAAATATGTCATACGTAATGGGCCTGTGTTAGTTAGTAACTCGGAGTTAGTAAGATAACCCGGTGTGGCGCAAGTGGGTCTAAGAGTAACTTTAGCTCTCTTTTGGGATCCCTTTTTAGAGTTTCTTACCTCAAAAGGATAAAACGGAACCCATATAGGATCACATTGTTGTCCGTCTGTCTGTCAAAACCCTTTATCTCGGGATCGAGTGGAGGTTTCGAGTTGAAATTAATATCGTATACTTAAGTTTGCAATCCCTTGCAGCTGTGAAAAAAACAAACTTCTAAATCGATCAAGAGATACAGCCGTTAATGACGCATATTTTCCACTCGCAAGGGAATCTAAACACCCACTAACACTAACACTAGTTACTTCTCGTTGACCTAGAATCATGAAATTTGGCAAGAAGCAATGTCTTATAGTACAAGTAAAGGAAAAAATCCGAAAACAACAACAACAACAACAACAACAACACAACAACAACAACATCAACTTATTTGCAGTTGGTAAACTGACCGCTACTTATGTCGATGTATGTGGACTACAATTTTCCAACGGCAAAATTAATTTTTCCCTTAATTCTATTTATCTTACCGTTAGAGTAATGTTCGGTGCCCTCATAGTTTATGAACTTCAGTAATGTTATTTCATTATTTTGGTGAATAAAGCTGTATGTACAGAACCCTCAGTGCGCGAGTCCGACTCGCACTTGGCCAGTTTTTATTCTAACCTATGTTACCTTGGAAAAACCCATAGCTGCTCAACGATGATCGCAGAAAATTATTTTGGGTAACTAACCTTCTGTTTATTATTTCAACTCGCAATTTAATTAATAACAAAAGAACTAAAAACTTCATGCTTTTTCGTCCCCGAAATCATAGCGATAGAAAATCTTTAGCAAAATTCTTCCCAACATGGCCATAATTATATTTCAGATAAAGTTACCGCCGCTGACCATGCCGTATGTGTCCCCTGAATGGAGGATGAAGACCGTCCCGTGGGATAGAAGACAGCTGAGGAGCTACTGCGACTCCACCAAGGAGTTCTGGCTGGCGCAGAAGTTGCCACCGTACGTACCAACTACATTAAATCGACTTTAGCAATGCCTTCAATACTGTCGACTTCGACATTTTGCGTGGCGTCCAACGCTCTTTTAACATATCTCCTCCGGTAATTGACTGGTTTCATAGTTACCTGTTTGGCCGTCGGCAGCGTATTTGCACTGATGAATCTTTCTCCTCTTCGTGTCATACCTCTGCCGGTGTGCCGCAGGGTGGCGTTTTGTCTCCTCTTCTCTTCGCACTCTTTATTAATGCTATCACTCAACGACTTTCTTCTTCTACCACCTGTATGCTGATGATCTCCAAATTTATACCCAAGCCCCTCTTGGAGAGTTACCTGATGCCATTGAGACAATTAATAAAGACCTGGCTCGAATAGGTGACTGGAGCTCTGAGTTTGGGCTGAAGATCAATCCAACGAAGACTCAAGTAACGGTTGTTGGCAGTTCCCGGACCGTCTTTAGGATCGATTGGTCGATACTTCCCCAGGTTTCTTTCAATAATACTATTATCCCTGTAAATCATATTGTGAAGAACTTGGGGATTTAAATCGACAGCACCCTTTCCTGGACCAAACAACTGCAGGAAGTCAGTCGAAAACTGTTTGCGTCTGCGGGTTCCCTGAGATGTCTTCGTAATTTCCTTCCCATCACCACTAAAATTGCGATAGCACAATCTCTTCTTCTACCTATTCTAGACTATGCTGATGCCAGCTCTCACCCAGGACCAATTGGACAAGCTTGAGCGACTTCAATATCTTTGTATCAGGTTCATATTTGGCTTGCGCAAGTACCTAACTATGATCACGTTTCTGAATTTCGTACTAAGCTCAAATGGCTTCCTATTCGCCTTCGCCGGAATCCTTTTACTCCTTTTTATCTCAAAGAACGCTTTCAGTTCCTCTGTGACACCCATTCTAGGTCCCTGAGATCATCGGAAAATCTAAAATTAAGTATTCGTATGCATTCCACTTCCTTCTTTGACAAACCTTTCACGATTCAAGCAGCTCGGTTGTGGAATGTATTACCTATTGAAGTAAGACGTGCTCAAACACTGCCAACGTTCAAGCAAATGGTGAAGGAGCATTCCCTTTCACTATAATGTTTTAACTTCTCCTTTCTCTTTTATATATTTGATATGTATTAGTATATTATGTGATATTGTATGTATTGTATTTTATTAAGTCGTAAGTAATATTATTTTTGATATTTTGTACACAGACAGCCCTAAATTCTTCTCATATCTTTCAGTCCATCCAAAGGTTGTCTGTAAGAGATTGCCTAGTGCGATAAGACCGCCCATTGTACACTTGTATAAGTGAACGTTTGTCCTGTATGTTTTTTTGTGGTGTACAATAAAGTATATAATAAATAAATAAATCCTATCTTACGAATTCCATACTATCCATCCATCCATACTAATATATTGTAAACTAGCTTCTGCCCGCGGCTTCGGCCGCGTAAAAAGTATTTTATCATCCTAAGGGAACACAATACCGGGATGCAAACTATTCAATGTCTTGGGGCCTCAAACTATCTCCACACCAAATTTCATATAATCGTTCACCTAAAAAACTGTCAAAAGGTAACAATACAGACAGAGTTACTAATTTTGCAGTGTGGTTTGGGCAAGAGCACCAGCAGGACTATTTTCAAGGGGTGCATCTGCATTTTATATATGTTGCCTTATGCAGAAAAGTTTGGGAACTAAACAAAAAAATTGCAAGAGTGAGCGAAGCGACCTCAGCAATTTTAGCACCTAGCATAGAATATGCTACTTACCTTCTATAATATATACTGAATGAGGCTCTTTTTTTATATTTGTTGTCAATGTTTTCTATATTTTATTGAAAGCTAGGGGTACACACTGTTGCAATTTTTTAAGGTATTTTAATCACTTATGTGATCACTTATAAAACAAATTTAAATACAGATCGCTTGAGTTGGTGGCGATGGATTGAAATAATCTGGAATTATGTATTCAAGAAGGATAGGTTACTGTCTACTTAGCAATTTCAAGTTAGGTCCTTTGAATCTTCTCATAAGTTCTGTTGGGCATAAAAGAAAACAATTGACGACACGCGCAGTGATTGAGCGGTCGGCTCATTTGCTGTCTATCTATCTTAATCTGTGGATCAGTTGCTGCGTTGTGTGTCGCGGATTGGAGTCCCACACGGAACAATAATTTGTATGCCCCAAAGATAGTTGTTCCGGTTCGATTATTTGAGTAGTAATTCCTAGTGCGGGGCAACGTTTTTACCCGACTGCCGAAGGAGGGTAATGTGGTATGTATTTATGTATATATGTATGTATGTATGTATGTTTGTTCCTATATGGCGTTCCAGAGACCAAACGCGTTGGCCGATTTTGATGATTCATACGTCAATCGATTCGTCTTAATCCTGCGAGTGTCATAGGCTACATTAAAATTCGACAATAGAAAAATGGCGGCTTTTGGGCGCCATATTGTGGAGGCCTAATTTTTTTTTTTCTACCTTTAAGAGGTGATTTCAAAAATATATAACACTTATATGTTTAAATGTATCTAATTCGAAAAATACTTAACTAAAAAGTTATAAATAAAAAAACTTAATTCAAAAAATCAAAAAACCCGACTGCTTCAAAAGCGAACTAAAAAGTCGTAAACAAGGAAAAAATCATGCTGTGCAGGAGGAGGATACATCTGGTTTTGGTCAGCCAGCTCGCGCGTATGTATCCTCCGACTGCACAGCATGATTTTTTCCTTGTTTACGACTTTTTAGTTCGCTTTTAAAGCAGTCGGGTTTTTTGATTTTTTTATTTAACTTTTTTTATTTAAAACTAAAAACATGTTAAAGCTTTGTTTTTCTTTGACTCAGTTGTCACGCGTGCAAAGAGACTGAAATAGTGAAGGCTGACAGAGAGATGCGTTACCAGATGCAGACCGCAAGACGTTGACAATGTGCCTACCTGCAGAGGTTACCTATGCTAATTCGAGAAAGGCTTCATGATTGAAGACTGATTTCTGGAACGAAAATTATGGCAAAATTAATGAGACAAATTGTTATATAAGTTGCTGTAGGTAATTGGTTGAATGTATTATAACGGCCAATTGCAGTATTTGTCAACTTCAATTATTTCTTGCCAGGAACCGAGTGTTTCTGATTTAAAAAAGAAGTGAAAACCTGGCATGCATAGATTTAATTTAATAGGTAGCTATTCAATTTATGGCTAGTATTTTTAGCGCCATACAAACTTTTATTCTGAAGACAGGTTTACGACGAAGTAGGTTAACGTCTTGGGTTTGGGTTTTCTATAAATAAACTGTCAAACCGCGATTTTTTATTCTTTAGATAAAAGTTATCTGAAGATCGTAACTTGGATAGACGACAGTCATGTTATTTACAAAGGGAATTGTTTCGATTTATAATAGTTTTTAGACTTCAAGTTTAGTTAGTTTTTGTTACTATTTACTACATAGTAAATTATTATTTTTAATACCTATTGTGTTTCATTTGACATTTAATTTGAACCTACCGCCTATATCCATAGGAATTCCATGAGAGAAAACGAGCAGCTGTATTGCGTAAGTGTGCAAAGAGTTTAAACTCTATCCAACCGACAGAGGTGGATTATCCCTTAGGCAAACTAGGCACGCGGTGTCTAGGGGCGCGAGGTAACAAGGGGCGTACGCGCTTCAGTGTTTAAACAAAGAAAAAATAACATTAAATTAATTACTATAAATAATACAAGTAAGTTCAAGCTCCGTAAGTTCTTAAGTACGGGAGTGATATGAAGTTTCGAATGACGTTATTGCGACGCACGCTATTTCGAAAAACTTTACGACTGGTACGCCATTTCGAAAACACATTGAATCGAAAACCGCTATATCAAATGACGTTATTGCGACGCACGCTATTTCGAAAATCTGTTGGATTGGTACGCTAATACGAAAGTTTTGGTATCGAAATCTAAGGTTTCGAATAGCATATTCCAATCTGAATTTGTCTGGCGATCGAAATCGCGACCCAGTGATTATCAAGAACTACCTACGCTACGATAATAAAACTGACATCAGTGTCAGTTTTAGTATCGTAGCGTAGGTAGCTATTTGTCTATACCACTAAATTATTAATATAAGTACTTATTATAATTTAGCTCCATCCACACGATGGTTTCCGTCACCGTTTTGAGAGCAGTGGCACAGATAATATAATACTAGCATACAGTGGTGGTCCTAGCAGGTGATGAAATAAATTACACAAAGTAAAGTGCCTGCTCGGGTTTGAACCCATGACCCACAGCTCGTAAGTCTTTGTACCCATTGTTTTCTGTTATTCGACACCAACTTCGGAAAAGAAAGTTATTTTTCGCTTTGTAGTGTTTTGTTTTGGAAGTCGGTTTGATTTTTTGTTAAAAAGATTTTTATTTTTCTCTTTTTGTTTTGGTAGGTACCTTCAATCAATATGAAAATCATTTATAGCCAAAGTACATCTCATGACAATACCAATAAGCCCAAACACGACTAGGATACATTGTTTTATTTCAGAGTTCCAGTGGCCATTGTGATCTTCTTTATCATTTCCACTTCAACAAATGATACTTTCTAAGTGCAAATAATTGCGTTACTGATGAAAATACAAAAGTATTCAAAAGTAAAACACTAAAATGTGCAAAATAACTTTCGTTTTGGAAGTCTGTGTCGAAAAATGATAAAAACAAGAGGTATCGCGATTCGATCCCCAGAAAAATTCAAATTGGAATACGCTATTCGAAACCATAGATTTTGATACCAATCGTATTAGCGTACCAATTCAACAGTTTTTCGAAATAGCGTGCGTCGCAATAACGTCATTCGATATAGCGGTTTTCGATTCAATGTGTTTTCGAAATGGCGTACCAGTCGTAAAGTTTTTCGAAATAGCGTGCGTCGCAATAACGTCATTCGAAACTTCATATCAATCCCCTACATATAAAATATAAAAGATTCATTAATTCTTTAGAGTTGAAGAGCTACCGAAGCGTGCTCCTTCTCGATTATGCCTACATCTACTACTACTATCTACTATTGTATATTACCCATATTTGCAAAATAAAATTCTATTCTATTCTATTCTATCGCCTGATTTCATTATAGAAGTTCGTAAGATACAGCTCAAGCTGAGGCCTTAGTGCGAGTTTTTTAACGAACTCACTCGTGATAGTGTAAACGAAAAGCCAGATTCAATACAAATTGACGTTTACGAATTTACGATAACGCGATTGACCGTGAGTAGTCAGATGCTTGTAAAGGTCATTTCCAGAAATTCACTATGCCTTGATTGCTATCAAGAGCAATACTGACCAAAAAAGTTATGTTGTAAGTGTAGCTAAAAGCATAAGATCGTAATTAGAACTACTAAAGTTATAATAGATTGCTTTCATGATCATGGTTTGGGGTTTTATTTTGGTTAAGTAATAGTTACTAAAATAAATAGTAATCATTACGTATATGACCGCTAGAAGGGCGCCGATGAGGTGCTTACCTAGGGCGTTCTTGACTTTTAATCCGCCTCTGCCAACCGACCAACTCGACCAATCACATGCGTGATGAATGACGCGATGTGGATTTCCGGCTGCTGCTGTGTTTGTGCACACTCAATCACTATTTATTTATTTTAACATAACGCGGCCAAAGGCTAATTGCATTTGTTAAAGACATGACAAGACATTATAAAGACTGACTATAATAAGGATCTGCCGCATCCATGGTTAGTCTCCGCTAAGTTTGGCCACTGTGGCCAAAATTTAATCCGGAGGACTATTATTCAAGGAATATCGTAAAAATTGATCCATTTGAGTGCCTATCCCATTTTTAACCCCCGCCGGTAAAAGAGCTGTGTATCTGTGTGTCTTGTTGCATCATAGCGCCTAAACGGATGAACCGATTTTGATTTATTTTTTTATGATTGAAAGGTGATTTTGTCGAGAGTGTTCTTCTGTAGCTATGTTTGAATAAAATCGGTTCAGCCGTTCAAAAGTTATGGGCGTTTTACTGTTTGAATCGGAGTGTTTTCGCAAGATAAATGTGTCGGGGGTTTTTTAAATTTTGAAATTTTACTTGTCTATAGGAACATTGTAGGTATGCATCTGTCCCTATTTCTTAGGTATTGCAGACGCAATTTCAGAAGGTTGGATCAAGAAAACACGCAACACTGCATCATTCAAGATGTCTTGTACTAAAGACTTCTTTGCGTCGCATGTCCCAACCATAGGATAGGATGACTTAAGGTTGAACTAGTCGACGACACAAACTATTTTGTGCGCGGGGTTAAAATGCATGCTATCTTATCCGACAACACGTGCGAAAGAAATAGATGCTGTGATGAGCAGTAAGAAGCTAGTTCGCGTACGAATTAGCACTTTTACAAATTTGTATCGAAATGGATGATGATTTAGGACGAAAACGAGCGCCCGAAATTTTATAAACAGACCTTTGGGAGTCTAGATATCATGAAAAAGCTTCTAAATTTATATTTATAAATTAACATTATTTGCATTGATGAATTACTATTTATATTATTTTGCAATTTTCCTTCTTCTTATGGTATTTATTGCCGCCCAAAGATGCGTTAAAATTAGTGTTGAAATAAGGAACTTTCGACGCTCATAACTTTCAAATATATTATTTTTTTACATTTTGTTTCCATTCAGGACTAGATAATGATGAGATAAATTGATATCATTTTTTATTTTGAACGTACATTGTCAAACAGTGGAGTAATCTCTAGACTACGTTCGTATGGAAGAATTTTTGACTACCAATCCAGTTGCATCGTAGTTAAGACGGGATACTAGGCCGCAGTTAGCGAATCAATAAACGACAGCATAGATGGATACAAGGACTGCAGGATCTGATAGGTTACAAAGTTAGGTTAGCTCTAATACACAACAAGGTAAGGTTAGCTCTGATAGGCTACAAGGTTAGGTTAGCTCTAATACACTACAAGTTCACAAAATGTTTAATACAGGAACAGGGAGGGCTACATTTTTTTTTTTTTTTTACAAAACGTTGCCCCACTAGGAATTTCTTCCTGTATCGTGGGTGCGTTTACAAACATATAAACACACATACACAAACACCCAGAGCTTGAACAATTATCTGTAGGTCATACAAATATTTTACGTGCGGGAATCGAACCCGCGACACGCAGCGCAGCAGTCAATCGCTCAACCACTGCGCCAACCGTGCGCCGGATATAGGATTTACATATCTTACGAAGACTTTTATGACGTCGAAGTAAGAATCATTTTGTTACTATTCATCAAGATGGTAGTTCTCTATACCATATTGTAGAGATGCCGAAAATATTAATCCAGTTCTCACCTAACCTACTGTGACTCGTAAGGAATTGTCATAAATTCATAGTGTCAAAATGTGCACTTTCATAATTATTGGAGCCAGAAGACGTCCACTGCTGAACTTAAGGCTCTGTGTACTTACTTAAAGCAAATTGTATTAGGTCCAATAATTGTAACAAATATAATATATTTAGGTACTGCCAAATGAAATAATAATTCACGATAAAATAAAATCGTAATCGTATTATTATCTCGTTACACTTACAAAAAATATATATAACTAAATTTACTCTAAACTAGGACCTAACTTAAAATTTTGAGTGCGTTTGAAGACTGGCGTCCTGTCCCGTCGGCCCGACGTATGTAGCTATGTAGCGCCTGCGTTATGTAAATAAACAAACTTATTGCTTTAGCAGGGGCGCTACATATATATTTGTTATATTATAACAACTTGCTAAAAACTAGGCTTAATAATACAGAAAAAAAATACAATGAAATCGCAAAAGTTGTCAAAAAGAGGTGATGTGGCCCATGAGGGGATCGAACCCGCGACCTTCGCGTTATTAGCACGACGCTCTAACCAACTGAGCTAATGGGCCAGTTGGGATGGGAGTCGAAAATGTTGATTCCTTCACTTTTTGGTTACCTGAGGATGGGTGTGATTTGTGCACAGCAGTAAAACGCGCGCAAAACGGGGATATTTGATAACTATTATCTTATGATTAGCATAAATAAGTAAGTACATAGTATTGTAAATCTAGACTAAATAACCCGTGGTCATCTAGCCCGCAGGGAAAATCCTAAAATCTGCTAATTCTATAAATTTCCTGCAATATAATTTATAGACTATGATGAAAGTAATTACCTACTACTCATAAAAATTAAATAAAAAAATAAGTACTTTGTTCTAGTTTTTTACCCGTTTAAAACCTAACGACATCCTCAGTGGCCGCCAATATGGCTGCCGCCAAAATCGGTCTACTGGGGATCTTCTAGTGTATGCCATTCACATCTGGAGTGAAGCCAACGAGAGGCACGGGGAAGCGCTTACCGTCTCCCTCGACATCTCGAAGGCTTTTGACAAGGTCTGGCACGAGAGAGCCTTCTTGTTAAGATTCCTTCATTCGGTCCGCCCAGTGGTCTGTGCGATTGGATCGCAGACTTTCTGTGGTACCGGTCTATACGAGTGGTTTTTGATGGCCGCTCGTCTGTATTTCCTGATAGCTACAACCTGGGGGTGTTTAAGTCAAGAGTGAATAGGTTTCTTCTAGGTAAGCGTGCTACATCGTCGTCCACATCATCGCCTACCATCAGGTGAGATAGTGGTCAAGCGCGAGCCTATTAATAAAAACCGGCCAAGTGCGTGTCGGGCCACGCGCAGTAATAGGGTTAGGTACGTAGTTGCATACAATATGTTTCGTGGCCAATTCGCCTTCGCCGAAATGGTCATATGCTTTCTCTTTTGTTTATTGTGCTCTTTACTCCTTCCACCCCTCTTTACCTCAAGGATCGTTTTTAGTTTATCTGCGATTCCCACACGAAATCACTTAGGTCATCGGATAACTTGCGACGTAAAATGCCAATGCATTCCACAATGTTCATGGATAAATCCTTTACAGGCCTGGCTGCTCGTCTGTGGAATGCATTGCCTGACCAAATCAAACGTGCTCAGTCGTTGCCTGTATTTAAAATCTCATCAAACCTATCGCTGTCATTATGCTCTTGGTTTTTAGACATAATGTGCTATGAATGTCGTACATCATTTATTTTCATAGCTTATCTATTATTTATCTATTATCTATTATTTAGCATATGTCTATTATTGTATCTATAAATATATATATACATAATAAAGATCATTGTTGGTATTGTCGCACCACTGACAACCCCATGTCATGGCCCAGCCGTATTGCGTTAGTGTGCAAAGAGTTTAAACTCTATCCAAACGACCAAATCGGGCTAAATCGGCCAATCACACAAAATGGAAATCCACATCGCGTCGTTCATCTCGCATGTGATTTGGTCGGTTGGATAGAGTTTATACTCTTTGCGCACTTACGCAATACGGCTGGGTAATCTCTGTCCATTCCAAGTGGCCCTGGAAGAGATCGCGGAATGCGATAAGGCCGCCTATTATATGTTTTTAGTATTATGTTTCTTTTTTCTTGTTTATTAAGGTGTACAATAAAGTGTATATAAATAAATAATAATGCGGACTAAGAAGAGCGTTTTTAGGGTTCCATAGCCAAATGGCAAAAAACGGAACCCTTATGCATTCGTCATAATTATCTGTCCGTCCGTATGTCACAGCCACTTATTCCAAAACTATAAGAACTATGCTGTTGAAACTTGGTAAGTAGACGTATTCTGTGATCCGCATTAAGATTTTCACACAACAATAGAAAAAAATAAAAAAAATTGGGGGTTCTCCATACTTAGAACTGAAACTCAATTTTTTTTTCATTAAACACAGTCTTGTGGGGTATCTATGGATAAGTCTACAAAAATGATATTGAGGTTTCTAATAAAAAAAAATTCTAAGCTGAATAGTTTGTGCGAGTGTATCTTCCAAAGTGGTTAAATGTGTCCCCCCTGTAACTTCTAAAATATGAGAATGATAAAACTAAAAAAATATGTGAACCATGTAAACTTCCACCGAAAATTGGTTTGAACGAGATCTAGTAAGTAGTTTTTTTTTTAATACGTCATAAATCTTAAACCGCTACTTACCAAGTACGGAACCCTTCGTGCGCGAGTCCGACTCTCACTTGGCCGGTTGTTTGTTGGTTCCTTGTTGACTTCGGAACCCTAATAAAAAAGACTGACGAGAAAATATTTTGTATCAAACATGATTATAAAAACCACACGGCTAGAACTATAGTTTTTCGTTAGAACCTCGAGCAAGAAGGGAGTCTGCAAAAACCATTAAATAACTTCGATCTAATAGAGCCTGTATCGACGGTCTGAAACAGCTGGGAAAAACATCATAAACCTAAACGAAAATAAATCATCGACATTGCAACACAATTCTACAGGGACTTGTACAGCGCCAAATCACATGCACAGCTTAAAACCAGTGAAGAAAGCCAGGTTATTATAAAGACACCGCAAACGAGTATTGAAGACAAAGTACAACCGATTGATGAACTAGAAATTCTGCAAGCAATGAGGCGGTTAAAATCTGTTATGAACCCAGGCCTAGATTAAGTCTCCAAGTCCAACGAAGCTATAATGTACGGTGAAACTCTGCTTGCTACACCATCACCGGCGCACCTATTTATTTTATTCTCATCTTAGCAACGGCGATTACACAGCTACGCAATGGTCCGAATAAAACATAATCTTTCTCTATATAAAGGCGACACACAAGATATTGGTAATACCTTTTCTGTATAAACTGATTTCTTCGACCATTGACAAGAGAATGAGCAAAATGACACAAGACAGGCCGTGGAGTAAGCAGGCTTTCAACACCAGGTTAAGCACTTTTTTGTTAAGCTTAAGAGCTTAACCCAACAGTACAAGTTGTTCCATCAACAGTTATTACCTTTTTTGGATATCGCTGCACATGCTGAGATAGGAGCCTTTTTGGTCTCGCACAGGGTTTCTCGTGTCTCCTGTGCGGGTCACAACTTAATATTTTAAATATACTAAAAAGCTAAAAATAAATAGAGAGCTCGCGAATGTGAATCCTTCGATTGCTCAGCATGATTTTCTTCTTGTCTTTTTAGTTCGCTTCTTAAGCAGTCAGGCTTTTTGATTTCTTGAATTAACTTTTTTTTTGTAAAATGTATTCCCTATATGTACAAAAACGTGTTTGAAAAACAAAAGGTTTGGTTGTTGAGTTTTGGTTTGAACATATTTTTTAGCGCTGTGAGTTCTTCAGCGGATGCCTCCCCTGGGGGTCTTCGTCTTCCAAGCACAGCGCGCACGCGGAGGGGTCACTCGTGGTGAAGCTAGCCTCCGTATGCGCCGCTGCGGGCTTGTCAGCCCCCAACCAGCCGCTCTTCAGCCCCCGTCATGCAGGTGACCGAGAAGCGCCTCGGGTGTTTAACTATACCCAGAGAGAGGATGATATTAAGGTTTTGAACCATCTTTCACACCTTAGTCTAAGAAGTTGAATTAAGAGTCATAGGTATGGAAAGACGCCCGAGGCCAGCCAGGTCAACCCAAATCAGGTGAGCCACGGCTGGTGGGTCGGTCGATGAAGCGACCCCAGGGGAAGACCGATGGTCAGTCAGCGTCGGCCGTATATGTGCTACAGTGCAGGAAAACTTCGCTTGCGCGATGCAGAACTTTTTAACTTTTCTCCTAAACTACTCACCATACAAACTTTATATTGTGTCGAAATATGTAGTTTATTTTTCTCTATCTTTTGGTAGTTTTGTTTATTACAATTTATGTCAGTAAATGAAATATTTTCATGAAAACATGTTTTATTTACGCTGACCAATAGCAACGCGTTTAGTCATGGTACCAGTTTGAAGTAGTGAGTCATAGTTTTTCGATTCCCGCTCTTATGGCGAAGAGTTTAGCGGTGAAATTGTACTGTAGTGTGAAATCAGTTAATTTGTTGCATCATATCCTTTGTTTTTATTCGACCGCTGCCTGACTAGCAGCCTAGGCAGTTTATTTGCAGACGTCGTCCTGCATTGACTCATACTTTCAAAAGCATTTGACGCAGGAGTTGATATGAATGTTAATGTGCTTTGTTCTTGAGTAACTACTAGATGAGATGTTTTATAATAGGTAACGAATAAATTCTTTAGTTCTGAATTCAAATTATTATACACGATAAATCAAAAAATTTATAGACATGGAAATTAGCATTCGTTTGTGTTTGTTAATGCGATGATTGCCGAGGTACATAATAAAATAGTTGTACATGCTTCGCTATGCTAATTAAGTATTTCAAATTGTATCAATACTGAGGGATTGGTCAATTAATAAGGAGACGAATTTTATTAGATCATAATAGGCTTGTGATATAGTTGAAAACTGTTGAAAGACAGATTCTTTTTTCTAAAGGGAAAAAAAATCATGAGATTGTAAGGCAAAAGACGCGGACAAAAAAAATAAAGAGCACGATTATGAAGAAAACATAAATTGTAATTTCCATTTTTTTAAAGGCTAGGAAATAGAATTACAGTAAGTTATTTTGATTTTGCATAATAAGGTTATCTCTCATGTATCTCTCCAATAACTTACCACCCACACCTGTAGCATCCCGTTTTCACCATAAATTCTCCTTGCACATCTGCGAGTCTAGTTCAGACACCTTCAAACAATTTAAAAATAAATAAAATAAAAAAGCCTGTATTGCCTTATCCTTTTTTTTTTCATTTCAAATGTGGTATTTGTTTGTTATTGTTTAGTTAGTTATTTATGTTTTGATTATTTTCTAAATGTTAGTAAGAGTTAGTTTTTGCTATTGGATATGGACCCCTCCTCGGGTGAAAGCCTCCAGTCCTTTTCACTAATCTCTGTCCTTGCCGACAGTTTGCCAGTCCTTGCCTATTAATTCGGTTATATCGTCAGCCCATCGTCTTTTCGGTCTCCTTACCCTTCTTTTGCCGATTGATCCTTTCCACCTTGTTGCATTGTCCACCTGCTGTCACTGTCTCAATACGTGACCAGCCCACTGCCATTACAATTTTTGAGCTTGAGTGAGGGCATCTGTTATCTTTGTTTTCTGTCTGATTACTTTGCTCCTGACTTTTTGTATTTTTCTTGTGTTTAGGATACTTCTCTCCATTGCTCTTTGTGTTGTTGTGATCCTTTGTTTTACTGTTGTCGTGTCTAAGTTTGGCAGCCATACAGTAGACAAGGCAGTATACAGCAGCTATATTGCATAAGTGCGCAAAGAGTTTAAACTCTATCCAACCGACCACATCGACCAATCACATGCGAGATGTGGCTTTCCGTTTTGTGTGGTTGGCTAATTTAGTCGGCCGATTTGGTCGAAAACGGTATTAGACACCTGCAGCCGTGTCTAATACCGTTTTCGAGTAGTCTCCGTTTAGAATTTCTTTGAGTGACCAAAATTAGTCCAGGCTATGTTTGTTCTTCTTTCAATTTCATTTTCATTGCGCGTTTTAAAAATGAAATTTGTTTACCCAGGTAGATGTAGCTGTGGACATATTCTATAGATTTTTCTTTTACATTGATGGGCCGACCTATGCTGTTTGTCATGATTTTGGTTTTTGTAGCATTCATCTCCAATCCTATTTTTGAGCTTGCTTGAGCAAGAGAGCAGACTATATATCTTGTAATTCATTTGCTGTTTCAGGCAGTTTAACTATGTCGTCCGCGAATCTGAGATGGCTGAGATACCTGTTGTTTATTTTTATGCCTCTAGTTTTCCAGTCTGTGTTTCTAAATACATATTCTAAAACCTCAATAAACAATTTAGGTGACAGAGGGTCCCCTTGTCTGACTCCTCTTTCTATATTAATTGCATCACCTCTAGATTCTAGCATGACATTACTTATGCTGTTGTTGTATAATATGTATTTTATAATATTTATATATTTCGAATTTATGTTTAATTTTTTTAGTGATTTCCATATAGAGTTGTGGCTTATGCTGTCAAATGCTTTGCTGTAGTCGACAAAACCTAGTGGTTAAGCTCTTTGTATTTTTTTATAACTTATTCTAGTGCCTATATGTGGTCTAGTTTGCTAAACCCAGAGCGAAAACCCCCTTGTTCTATTGGTTGTGCATTTTCAATCTCTTGTGTTATGCGTTTAAGAAATAGATGAGAATATTTTGTATATTTTTGCCAGTAAACTAACTGGTCTATAGTTGTTGATATCGAGAGGGTTTCCTTTTTATGTATTAGTATGATGTCTGACGTGCACTATTGGGTTGGTATGATTTCAGCTTCTAGTATGAGATTGAATAATTCTGTGAGAGGTCTAAGTAATACTGGTGCACCTATTTTCAAAGCTTCATTGGTTATTCCATCAAGACGGACTTTTATCTGATTTTAGTTGTTTCAGCTTGGCGTATATATCTATTTCTTCTATCGGTCTAATTGTTTCCGTTATAGTTCTAGGTAGAAAGTAGTTGCCTGCTGTATGTTTTATTGTCTTGTTTTAATTTCTTTATGTTGGCCGTCTAATTTTCTCGTACAAATATGTAATAAGCTTATTGGAGCTGTTTAACCGATTTACTCTATCAACTACGCCCATCTCTGCAAGCCTGGTATTGAGATGAAGTTCTTTGTTCTTCAACCGACGATCCGTTGAATTTTTTAATTCGAAAATTCCGTTGTCTTCTTCGTTTGGCTTGAACGGTAGAAGAACCAATGTTCGCGATGATAGGTCGTGTTAGAGGAAATAAAAGAGAGTGGAATGTATAACAAGAGACGATGAAGTATATTAAAGAAGAAAATAAATTATACAACGGTCGGTCAAAAGGTAAACAAAGGAGAAATTGCAATATGCGCGAGCGAGCCGTGCGTGGAGGTGTGCAACAGCTGACTGTCGTGGCGGTGTGTCGCTCGCTGGCACCCCGCTGCCCGGCGTCATTGTTCATTGCTGCTGGCGCGCGACGGTGTTGAGAGGAGCGGCAGCCTAATTGTGTAAGTAAAACACCATATATATATATATGTATGTACCATATATATGTGTGTGTTTTGGGAAAGAAACAGATTGTTTCCGTTGCCGAATTTGCTTACACAATTAGGCTGCGGGTCTTAACAGCGGCACAGGAGAACACCGTGGAGTTTTAGTGGGTTTGAGTTCCACATAACTGCGCTATCTCCCCGTGGTAGCGCATTATGCATGAGCATTTCTCGACGCTAAAAAAAAACAAAAAAAAAATGCTCTGATTGGCTACAAGGTTTTCGCTCTGATAGGCTTCAACTACAAGGTTAGGTTAGCTCTAATCAGCCGGGGGTTGCGGAAGGATCGTACGTTCCCACGATCCCCGGCGTAGGCTAGATGAAACACTGATGTCGTTTTCGTAGGAGGCTGACAGACCCCTCCACCCCATGAGGATTTGCAAACAGGGGGGAAAAAAGAGTATGCTTCTTGGGAGGGGTCGCGCCCTAATCTCAGAAGTAGACAGTGACCTGTCGCTGCCGGTCGTAGTCGAGTCAATGGTCGGCGTCGAGGTATCCTGGGACGCGGTGGTATCCTTCTGCAAATCAGTCGTCTCGTAGAAGGAAGCTGCGGAGAGGGAGAGGGAGATTTCATCTGCTCACCCGAACCGCAGCAGACGCGTCGGGCGGTGACAACGCCCTTTTCCAGCCCGAGGACGAGGCCTGCAGATGAAGACCGGCGCTACACTAGCCGGGGGTGGTGGCAGTATCATTATGTTCTCGCGAGCCCCGGCGTACGTGTGGGATGGAACACCAGGGTGGTTTTTAGAAAGTAGGAATCTGACAGACACGTCATATCAGGTCACTGACTTACAAAATGGCGGCAAACGTTCCGTTTCATGATCGTACAAATAACTACTTCTTGTTTTTTTTCTAAAATAATAATATTTATTTATAAAAAAAAACAATAATTTATTTAAAATACAACAAAATTAAACATAAAAAATGAACAAGTAAACGCATAATGACGTTTCATTGTACGTAACTTTAAACACAAATAAAAAAACTACTCGTTTGCTAGGGTTATTGGGGGTGTCATTTGAAAGGGGCAACCAACCCCTATAACCCCAAAATCGGGATACTGGATACTAAGGCCAACCCATGAAAAGTAGCCTATGTGCTATTCCAGACTATAATCTATCCCTGTACCAAATTTCATCCAGATCCGTTCAGCCGTTCTGGCGTGATTGAGTAACAAACCTACATAAAATCAATCCATCCAAACTTTCACATATATAATATTAATAAGATAAACAATGATTGTTTTGTTTTTCAAAATCAACGTTCAAGATTCGATTTCTGGCTAGGAATATAGATAGATTTACAAAAATCTAATGATACAGTTTTAGTTTTCATCAAAATCGTTCTCGAGGATTCCTTTGAACGGTTTTCGCTATTCCTCATAGTTTCGTATTTGGCCATCCACGCCCACTTGAAAAACTCACCCCGTATTTATAGAAAGAAATATTATAACTTAAGGCGGTACCCCGAGCAAAACGCCGCGCTAGCCGTTTTTGTGCTGTTTTTAGGAGCTATCTACGCGTTATTTAAAAAGAAATATCAATTAATAAAATTACATTAAATTTCTACATAATATTGATTCTAAAATGGTAGATTTAGTTTTTTTTTTAATGTTGTATATATTTCATTAATCTCCTTCCAAAAATACATAATAATGAGAAATAATTATTGATATTATCCATCTCCTCGTAAAGTGTTCATTTGTACTAACACTAATGGATAGACAATTTAATAACGAACATTATTGTAGCACTTTTTTTTTCAAAAGACCTAAATTCGATTTTATAAAGATTTTATTCTAAAATCTGGGCGTATTCACAACTGTAATTCATGCGCCACCAGTGCCGCTAGACCAGTAGGAATGCCCATAACTCATGCCGATTTTTTGGTCAGGGTATCGTCTTAAGATTAAGTAGGCAGGATAGGATATCCAAACTTATTTTTATCGCATCTCATAAAAATACAATGACTTTTTAAATTGAAAGAGTTTTGAATTTTGACACCGAGTGACTAATGTGACTTAGATTAGTCCATAGACTGTGACTCGGTGTCAAATTTCACCAACAGTGACACGAATTTTGTTTTGTCATGCTTTTGACAGTACATTCACACACTTTTTGTATTTTTATAAATTGTAATGCCACGCGTAACTTATTCCTTTTAGAATTGTATTTTTTACATATTTATAATTTTTACAAAACACTTTGTTAGAATGACATATCCTGGTACAACATATTATGATAACCTCATCTTTGCCAAACACACACACACAGATTTCAATGAAGTTGAGGAATTTGGGCCTCCGGTCCAAACTACACATCGGGCCAAACAAAAACCCCGGCCAGTTTTCGTCCCACTAAAGGACATCCGAACTCTGACACCTTGGGCGGATCCGAATATTCCATTTAACATATTTCATAGGCCTGATCCTATAATTCGAAGAGACCCCCGGCAAATGCAGGACCCATACGTAAGTGTTGCCAGACTTTAAAAAAAAAATGTTTCTTTTCTGTTTGACTATAAATAATAAATTATTGATTTTTATGATCGTTGCTTGCTGGTGGAACAATCCACACATCATAGGCTTGAATCTCATTTACCTACCGAAACACATACCCAAGCGCATATTTTACAACTATAGTATTTTTTTATTATAATAGGCAAAAGGAGTATAGGAAGCAGTGGTGGCCCAGTGGTATCGGCCGCGACTTACAAGTTGTAGGTCGTGGGTTCGAACCCAGGCAGGCACTTTACTTTGTGTAAATTAATTCATCATCACTGCTCTCAAAACGGTGAAGGAAAACATTGTGAGGAACCGGCATGTCCTAGAACCAAAAATTCGGAGACATGTGTCATCCACCAACCCGCACTGGGCTCGCGTGGTGGATTATGGCCCGTCCCCTCTCACAGAGAGGAGGCCCTTGTCCCAGCAGTGGGAACATTAATAGGCTGATGATGTGACGTAATAGGTTCAAATTAAAATGCTAGTCGATGCTGATAAATGTGTTCACGCCTTAGTTAGGGGAGACTGGTGTGTCTTGGTTCTACGGGATACTTGGTACATAAAAATTATAGGTACAGCCCCTAAAAATCTTCGGTTGATTTAAAAATTGAAACCTTACTCTACTATTAGTTCTACATCTCCGGATTTATTTGGAATTATTTTAAACAATTTGAGATGCTTAGTAGCTTTATTATTTTTATTAATTAAGTCTGCCGTAGGATCAAATCTGTCCAGTGTCCCCTATGCCTTTTCATTCTCATCGATACTGCCTCTACCTTCCGCAGGAGGAACTGCCTGATGAGGACCGTGCGAAGGTTCAGAAATCTCGTCCCAAAGTCATAATGAAAAGTGCAGTGGCTGATTGGGATGCTTGCGAAGAGCCGTATGTCACTCAAATTTAATTATTACCTACCCATCGTTTGATACACGTAAGCATTTGTCCCCCTCCTCCTATGCTTACGTAACATTAGTAGGTATGTTTTTTTTTTAAATCTATGCAGGGTTCTTCATTGTTATTCATGAGCAGCAGTTTATCAGGTAATATCAATTATTTCGAGGCTTGCCATATCTGTTCAGACACCGTCCTGACACCCCGTCCCCCATGTCATCAGAAATAAACAAAGCAAAGGCTCCCCCACTTCCCTTAGGTGCTTACGTAATACTTGAATGAACCCTAACACCCTAAGCTCTGCTGGAAGTTCTATGATAGGATAGATAAATTCGATGCGATCCAGCCTTTCCTTCTCCGTCCTGATTTCCGACGACAGCGAAAATTTTAATTATATCCGTTTTTTTTTAAATTAAACCTCTTCCGGGTCGATGTGACTTCACGCATCATTCCTGTTAGTGTCGTAAGGAGGCCTTGTTTCTTTTTCGCAGGTTTTGACCAATGAGGTTCAAGCATGACGGCGTTGACTTGTTAGTGCATATGCGCATGTCAGCTGAAGATAAAGTACATATCGGAGTATCTGGTACCTAACTCACTTCCCCTTTTAAGGGTCGTACCTCAATCGTAAATGTGTCTCCTCCGTTAGATAAATGATCGAGTTAGAATTGAGAAGGATTGATGTAACCTTTCTAAACGTAGTAACGAAGCACTTCACATGATTCTGCGCTTCTATTCGTAGGTGCATAGCTCATATGAGGGCTTCTCATCTCTTTAGAGGCAATCTTCTTTGCCTATTACAACACTGGCAACAGATAACTATTTAGTTTTGGAAGGTGATTGAAATCAGAATGCTAGGAAAATAATTGAAGATGTTTTTTCTATAGCTTTGCTTGTCACTTTTGTACAAGCCGCCATGGTATACATACTCCGTATACTCAAGCCGCCTTAGAGCAGACACAATATAAATAAAGTATTTTTTGCTTATTATTTGAGCTATCCCCTCACAGTACTTACAGATTGCGCACGTGTATAACAAAGAAAAGGAGTATGTTAGTGTCATGGCAGGTTGCATTCTGTAGCTTCTGGCTTGCCAGCATGGGAAAAAACCTGAACCATGAATTTGTGTAGGTTAAGTTGGCTATGTTGTCTAAAGCACACTATTTGTATCGTAGGGATCGTAAAAGGATCATCGACGACATATATATGACGACGACGGCAAAAGTGCAAAGAGACGCGGTGGCGATAGGAGCACACTTCAAAAATGTCAGGGCTCCGCTTCCAAACGCCTATTCCAAATGCAGACCGGTGAGAGAAAGATAATAAAATATATAAAATTAGCTTCTTCTTGGCAGCGGTTTCGGCTGCGTGTACGTTTTAAATTAACCCAAGGAAACAATTAAAAGTATCCTATGATCTAAACATGGTCTACTCGTGTGCAAAATATCAGCCAAATCCGTTCAGCTGCTAAGACATGAAAACGTAGCAAACAGACAGACAAACTTTTGCATTTGCAATATTAGTATGGATTTGGTTAATACCTAGGTATATGCTACCGGCCAAACTCTTTTTTCATATCTGGCCTAACTAATTTGTCCTGAGCTAAATCAGTTTATCCTACGCTTGTCAGGATATACAAAATTGGCCCAGGAAAATCAAGGTTTGCCTAGACTTAACTGATTGAACCGTTGCAAGCTTCGATCACTAATAAAGAACTGATCGAAGGTTGCAAGTGGTAAAATAAAATCTTTTAACGCTGGAATTGTCCTTCACCACTTTATTATTGCCACTAGGACTCAGTAGCTAGATTGAATGTTACAGATTGCCATAGAATGTCTAACGGAGCCCTACGTGTCCCCGGAATGGCGCAGGGACACTGTCTCTTGGGACAGCAAGCAGCTGAGGAGCCCTGTAGAGGCGACGAAGATGTTCTGGATTGCAAGAGAGAAGCCTTGGTGAGTGTCTTTATTCACTTGCTTTGTACCTATACCTACAACAATTTGTCACATATAAGTTAACGTGATCGATTACGTTAAAAAACATGGAATAAGGTCCCAGAACACCTTAAGGCCTCAGTATTGACAGCCTTTGTTAGCTTGTTCATAATCTATTATTCACATTTTTTTTTTTTTGTAATTCTTTGTTTAACGCAGTATTCATAACCGGCGTGCGTGTATGACTAGATGTAGGTATGAACGTAAGGTGGCAGTCTGTAGTTTCTGCCTGTCTAGTTGTCTACCGGTCGGGTAAAAGCCGGATAGTTACCAAACATTTTGAAATCACTATAAATCTCTCAGTACAAAAGCAAAATACTTTCATTTGTAAAATGGCCGGTAGTTGGGGTTTTTATCAACAAATTTATGAAAAAGTATTTTTTTTATTTTGGTAGAGTAGTAGTAGTGTAGTTATAAACATAATATTTTTAATATTGCCAGAGTATTAGCTATTATTACGGACCTCTCTATTTCGGGACATCTATCCCACATATAGTTTCCTACCCTGTTACTAATAAACACAGAATAAAGTTATACGCTAGTATTATATTATCTATAAACCAAGTATAAACCTATGAAAATGTATGGTTATTCCTGCAGTCTAATTGTATAAGTTAATTCGGCAAAGGAAACAATCTGTTTCTTTCCCAAAAACACACACATACACAAAGAAGGTGAATCTTTATTCAACTTCTTTCGTTTTCAGAGTGTATGTGTGTGTATTTGGGAAAGAAACAGATTGTTTCCTTTGTCGAATTAGCTTACACAATTAGGCTGCTGGTATAACTTTATTCCGTGTTTATTAGTAAGAGGGCTAATCCATATAAATAACGTTAGTATAGATGCCCCGCCCAGAAAGAGCAGCCTCATTGCGTTAGTGATTTCGGTAATTACTCTAGCTTCGCGGATGAATTGCATGCTATTTTATTTTTTAATCTATCGAAAGACAATCGACCAATCACATGCGAGATGAAAGTGAATGCGACACGGTCAACGTAGTCGTAGTTTTTTTTTTGTACTCTATAGTCTATCTCTAAAACCTATTCAGTCTTGACTTCAAGACCCCTAGATTGTAGCTGTCGGGAAACACAGACTCCGGCAGGGAATTCCATTCCTTAGCTATACGCACAATATGTGTTCCCAAAACGTTTTGTGCGTTTGAGTGGGATGTCCACCATGTACCGATGGCGCATCGCTGTACGTCTGGTAGTCCGATGATGAAACGGGCCAGGTGGAATTAGATCATGCAATTCCATGGCATACTCGCCGTAATGTAACCGATAAAAACCGACAAGCTGACAACTCGGCGACGATGTTCAAGGCTCTGGACCTTTTTGTCTTGACCAGTGCTTTTTTTTAATTTTTTTATTTGTGATGTGTTTGCTCTTGACTCTAGTCTAAGTCAGAGGTGACAGAGACAGAGTCTACGATGGAGCAAGCTTACCCAGAAGAAGCCTGTTCTCTCTAACTTTGAAGAGATTCGGGTTGAATGCGTTCGGAAACACAGACGCAGGTAGTGAGTTCCATTCACTCGCTGTGCGCATTATGAAGCCAGCTTCAGCTTTATCGCCGATGAGCCTCTTGGCCCGCTTTTCGATCGACTCTAGTGCATCAAGCTGGTATTTGGCAGACCCGTCCTAGAGATGAGAACAGTACTCCATGCATGATCGAACTTGCGCTTGAAACAATTTGAGCAGCTGTGCCGGCGTGAAGTCTTTCGATAGATTAAAAAATAAAATAGCATCAATTCATCCGCGCAGCTAGAGTACAATAATTACAATCAAGGCAACCATACCCCTGGGGCAACTATCCAGGTTTTACCTAATGTTTTAAAATCTTTTTTCTAGTTTAATTTCCGAGGACACGGCCATGAAACAGCGATGAAACAAAACACGCAAACGACTTCAACATAGCTTTATTTTCAAAACTTAAACGTTTAACATTAATAGTACATAATATTGTATTAAATTACAAAAGAGGTGCAGAAGTAATAAGGTTATGCAGATGACCGAGAGAGAATAAACGTTCGAGAACAATTGATACTCGATTTTTATATTCATAAATGTTATATGCTGTCGGCATGTAACTTGGCAAGCGTCGTTTGATGCGCACAAGTCGTTTTTTAACCCCCAGTTTCCCAGCTCAAAATTATCTATATAATTGGTCTCTTTGGCCTTGGTTATATCCCCAAGGCCAAGCGGGACGCGGGGAACGTTTAGGACCGGTCCGAGCGCGCGGTTGATTGGTCATTTGACACAAGGATCGACTGACCAATCACGTTCCGTTCGCTCTAAACGGTGTTTGGTCAGTTCGCCCCACTACGCCAAAACCTTGTCAAGTTACATAGTACTGTAGAAACCGACCAAAATGTTTGTCAACAACATTTATTTTCATTTTGAGTGATTTATTTGACTTTAACCAACATGCGACTGTCATGCTTAGCCACATCGGATACTGGCAAAATAAATGTGGAATCTGTTCCAAAAAATCTTAAGTTGAATATTTAATGCCATTCTACATTATTTGCGCAGAAAAATGATTAAGTACCAACTTATTTCTCAGTCACCTGCGTTTTAACTTTGATTGTATTGTGCAAGTGTTTTTAAATAACGATTAATTAATTTCTATTTTGGCATCCCTTTAATTACTAAAATGAAGTAGGTATGCAATTGGATGCTGGTTCTTCTAAATTATAAAACTCAAGACAACTATTCTTAATAATATAATTATTTACGTATTTAACTTAGAGTAACTTGAAAGAGAAGTAAGTACTTCGTTGGTCTATTCACTGATTAATTTCGATATTATGGGCTTTATTTGAGTCCGAAATTATTGGCGTTCTTTGGGTTTGAAAATTTGAGCGGTCTTTGAGTCCGAAAATATTCGAACAGCTTTGACAAATATGTACGTACGTAAAGCCTTATGCTTTAAGTAGAAAATTGTTTACTTCTGCACCTTGAAGTAACTTCTTTAAGGCAGCGGTTAAACACTATTAAAAAGTGACCTCTTTTCAAGTATTTGATCAAATTGTTAGGGGCCTTCCTGGTGGTGATAGACGATATTGTACAAGAATTTTTGCATTGCGTCCTTGTGAATGCTACCTGACCGTGAAATACAGTGGCCTGGAAAGCACCCAATTGAATGCGTACTCAGATAGGCCGGTGCGAATTTGGCGAAATAGGAGTTTTATAGACTCGTCTGACACACAATGTAAGTGCGGTGCCTCTGTGCAGAATATGACACACATGCTGGAATGCCCCAAGTGCCCAATCACTTGCACCTTAGAGGACTTAATGAACGCCACTGACGCTGCTATTGGCGTGGCTGCTGCCCTGGTCCCAAAATATCTAAAGAGTTAAAAGAGAGGACACGAAAAGGAGAAAAAGATGTGAATGTCGCTTTGTAAACATCGTTTACCGTAATCGGTCGAGTCCTCAGGAAGGTCCCTTCAATTCCTTGAAACATGATCACTATGTCAAATAACTATATTTTTAAGTTTTAACTCAGAAAGTCTTCAAGTTTAGAAATTTTCTGATGAGATGGTTCGAATTGAAAATATTTGATTCGAACATTATATATTTTGACTTCCTGAGCTAAAATCATATATGCGCATCATTATAAGTCATATTGGCCCAAATTCAAAGTTCATATAATTTGGCTAAACATTTTATTTTTTAATACATTTATTTTAGAAGTTTTTTATTTTTATATAAGGCGTGTATAACATTAAATGCATGTAATTTTCTTATTTTTATTTTTAATAAACTGGTTTGCAAATTATATATATTTTTAATTTCAAATAAACATTAAAGGTGTTCAAAAACTATCGTAAAAAAACTATTCTAGAATGTTAAAAGCCCCAACAAGGCTTCTGTACACTATTAATATCATGAATTTTCACTCGAAAGCTGGCAACATTGAAGGACAGAGGAACCAATGTTTTCCATTCAACATTCAGGTTGCACATTATAACTCTTAAGGCTTACTTGCTTTAAAAACTTAACTCAGAGTTAGTAATACGAGGATATATCACAAATATTAGCAATTAACTCGGAGTTAGTAAGATAACCCAGGGTGGCACAAGCGGGCATTTAAATCAGTGTACAGAAGTCATAAGATTATTTCATAAAACAAAATTGTTAATTGTTACACTATGCCTTAAAACTAAAGCTAAATAAATCAATATCACTTTATCAACTAATTAACACTGACTAAGTTTTCGACGGAATCTTGATCAAGCAAACTTTTATAGTAATATCGTTCTCCAATGGATGTGGAGGAATTGCTTAGAGCAAAAGCCGTAATCTGACGTACAGGGGCGGACCGTGAATTTATGGGGCCCTAGGCTAACACTACATGGGACCAACAACTAAATACATTTTTTTCCAATACCTTGTCTATTATGTAACACATTGCCTAAGAAATTTGTTTCGAAATATGAACACAAAATTATAAAATTTATTAAAAAAAAACAAAATTACTTAATAACCGTTACGAAATGACTTTTGTATGGAGTTTTGATATCATCATGTAACTGGCAGAATGATACTGAACCTGTTACCTCTCGCAAAAGCGCGCGTTGATTGTGTGAAAAAACAAAATTACGAAATGACTTTTGTATGGAGTTTTGATATCATCATGTAACTGGCAGAATGATACTGAACCTGTTACCTCTCGTAAAAGCGCGCGTTGATTGTGTGTATTTAGTCTGTGGTTTTTAGTCTGAACGTTTCTAATAAATTGTTGTTGGAACTTATTTGCATTTAATTAAGTAAGCTCATCAGGTAGTGAAAAAAATCGTTCGTGTCTCGCATAAAAAGTCGTGTTTTTAACACTCGCATGAAGCTTTCGTCGTTCGCCTTTATAATGTGTTTTCATGAGTTTTGTAATATATCTAATTGTAATTATTTTTAATGTGTCTAATATTTTTAATATCACATGGTATGCATATGGACTGGTTCCGAAATAAATGAATTTTATATATGTATTTATTTTTATTTTGGATCGCCAAACCAGCTACATCGCTCGTGTTAAAAACACGAGTTTTTATGAACGACACGAAATGTACTATTTTGTTCTCATAACTCTTTCAATTTAGACGTTTCGTGTCGAACTCCTGCGGTGCGGGTGTTTACTGCGCACGGCCAGTTGTTTTTTCTCTACAATTTATGCACACAAGCGCGCAGTGCGGCGACGGTGCCGCCCACGCGCAACAGCAGGGCAGCAATGTAGCAAATGCCACGTACTTAGTTGTGCGGTGAATCCATAGCTCGATTAATATACATCACTTACAGATGACTGCTCTGCTATCTGATAAGCTTTCAATATAGACGATTGGCGTCGGGCTGATGCCGTCCTGCTGCGGTATGTAGCAAGAAAAAGCTAAATAAACGTGCGGCTGCAGATCAACAAAAAACATCTAAATTAAAAGAGCCCTAAGTCTTGTAATTATTTAAGCCATGCAGCAATATTGTCTATTGTGTCTTCAATGGGCACTGGGGGCCCTTTATATACACGGGGCCCTAGACTGTAGCCCAAAAAGTACTTATATAAATCTGCCCCTGCTGACCTGTCAATTCCATCATGACTGTTAAAAAGGGATACTTAGTGCTATTCATCTTGTATAGCTCCGTCTCTATCTCACGCAGGAACCATAATGGAATTAAGATGACATAAAGCCCCAGGTATTTTGAACAACTAAAGGATAATTTATGGTAGACCGTAATTTGTCGTTCTGAATTCATCTTAATTTCTACCTTTTTTTTTTAAACGAATTTAATGACATTTGGATACAATGACTAGGAATTTACAAATTTTAAAAGACAATAATTTTTATTTAGTTAATTAATTTTAAATATTTTTTATTCGAGTGCCAAAACAATATCACAATTTTAAAAAAGTAGTCGCACTACAGTGGTGCAACTATTGCTCAACATAAAAGCAACTTAAAACAAAATAATATCGTATCATAATCTTTGAAAGCTTTGCTTGAGCAAGATTACTATTGCAACAAAATTTTCATCAACTTAACAACAAAATTATACAAAAAAAAGCCTTATTTATATTTTTTTTTACATTTTTGTCTGTTTACATTTTTAATTCAGTCTCTTAATATAAGTTCAAATTAAAAGATTATAATTTAACAAACAGGTTATATTTTTTTAAACTGTACTAGATTACCGACCAAAATCATATTATATTCTACAAGAATGACGGAAACAAAGACAGCAAAACATTTATATCATAATATTGGTGAACAAGACAAAACATTTAAAGACACTTAAATATAATTATTTTTGTGTTTTCATGTGACATTCAGTCCTCGAAACACTTTACATCTTTACCTATACCTTTCAGTTCCAACAGGCGAAAATTTATAGAAATTTTGCATTTCACGCACGCGCGTCAATCATTCCAATTTCTATATGACGTGCGCTCGTGAATTGCTTTACGATAGTGATATTACACACTCAAAATAAGACCGATCACACACTAAGCAACAACCTCGCATTAGCATAGTTGCCCAGTGCATCAACGGCCTTATTTTTTTTAAAACAAACAGTTCCAGGTCGCTTCACTTTTTTGAACTTTGGTCGGCCGGTCGATTTCTTGAATAAATTTAACGCCCAACACAAAAAGAGGGTGATGTTATGCTTCCTAGCCTCGTCAGAGGCTTTTAATCTATCCTCTTTTTGCTATGGGAGATACAAATATACGCATGCATATTTCCTTTTGTAAAGTACCTTGAGTGACTTCTCAAGGGACTTTACACCTTACTACCCGGATCCTAACGTTGGAATTCAAACAAAAACCGACTCATTATATACCTACCTACCTCGATTCTTATCCTTACCGGTCATCCGTCCATAGCGGTCACAAGACAGATGTTCGCGAGTGCCATGGCAGAGTTCTGACGCACTTGTGGATTAGCGTCCTTGATCAGCTGTAGTAGCCGAGTTCTTGCTGTTCGGGTGATGTCGGGATCTAGTTCGGTTTCTTCCGGGTTCTTCTCGCGTATGCGATATAGTTCAGAGTAGAGTATTCCTGAAAAAAGAAAATTATTTTTTGTGATATGGTCTGTGGTGCGACAGGTGTCATGTTTGACAGATGAGATGTCAGGTAAGTTGGCATGTTAATTTTAATGGCCTCTTCCGCATTAAATATATGAAGCAACAAGTATTTAGTTTTATTTATTAAACATATCACTGTTTTAAGGATAATGACGAAGCATATCACGCAACAAGATTCGTAAATATTTCCTTGGTCAGTGAAAGTTTTGACATCTTTTGCACTATTTTGGGGTACGTATGCATTAAATGAATCAGCCCTTCGATTGCTCCTTATTAAATGATTTGTTGCTTATTCGAGTATACAAAGATTTGCAAAAAAAAACTTTTTTTTCGGCTATCCAGCTACGTATCTAGTGACTCCGACAGAAATCATTCGAATTCCCTACTAATTTGAAGTGTACGCCCAATTTCGCTACCTTTGTATAGTTCTCGCCAAACTTCTTGGCCGCCCTGAAGTTAGCTACAATGGCTGCGCAGTACTAAGTTTCATACAAAAACAGTACCGTTTCGTGCCTCGCGCATCCGGTAAACCAAATTCAGGGCAACAAAGAAGTTTGGCGAGGACTATATGTTATCTTTGCCTTGGATCGGTCGTTGTGGCAACGCTTGGGGGAGACCCATATCCAGCAGTGGACGCCTTTCATATACAAGTTAAATTTAAAATGCCCCGACGCGATATCTTGCGCAAATACCCCGATTCAAACACTAAAACGGCTATATCTTTTGAACGGTTGAACCGATTTTCATCAAACATAGCTAGGAAAACGCCCGATAATATAAAAACGAAATTAAAATTGGTTCATCCGTTTAGGAGCTATGATGCCACAGACAGATACACAAACACACAGGTACACACGTTAAACTTATAACACCCCTCTCGGGTCGGGTCTCGGTCGAGTCGGGGGTTAAAAATTATGATGAGAAGGCCTCTATAGTTACTAATCTTCCCACTTACCGAGCAACAATGGCGGGTGCGGCTTGATCTCAGTAGTATATTATTGGGCATTCTACCCCACCTACCGTTCCTTCGGCTCACAGCTCCGTTCGCCTCAGTCACTCTCGGTGGGGTAGAATGCCCAATAACATTTTTTTGATATCGTTGGGTGGCTTATCTCAAATTCAATTCTAGTAAATACTAGTTCAGCGCCTAATTCTACTCGGTCTTTCTGTGAACGGTCGATGTCCAATCGTGAACGGTCGACTCGGTTTAGTAGTTAGTAATGCAAAGTGGTAGTACTTAGTATGGTTTGTAAAGATGTCACGTGTTTAGTGTTATTCTATTGATATGTGTTTAGTGCTTTAAACAGTGGTATGAAATACGACTGTGTATACACACACGTATACACACGTATGTATTTAATTGTGTTTGTATTAGATGTGTGTGAAATGAAGTGTGGGCATACATAGTAGAAAAAAAAAAAAAAAAAACATTCATTGAAATTAAACCATATTTATTACCTATTTATTTATCGTAAAAAACTGGTTTGTCGGGGAACAAAACATCTGCAGAACGTACAAAGTCCTGCAGTTTTCTCCACTGAGGACAGTCAATGTCGGCCTGGAGCTTGATTCGTACAAGTGCCTTCTTCCATAGCTCCATCGAGTCGGTGTTGCGCGCGTCGTCAGCTCGGTACACCTTGCAATCTATGTAATATTCGCCCTCGGTGTGAGCTGTGCGTCGCTCGCACCCGTTAGCCACTCGGTACACGAACAGCGACGACAGGCTTGCTTGACCAGATGATCCCTCTCCGACTTCCGCGCCTGTCTCGCGAGCCTGGCTGATACCGAATATATCACTCGTAGCTTTTTTACTGTAAAAACAAAATAACTTTTGTTTAATTTATTTATTTAAATAGTACGACCGAAGCCAATTACACTATTTAATTTTTAAACAACATACCTACTTATATGTTACCTTGTTAATTTACTAATTACAAACCCAATTATGTTGGATACTGAACTGTGTGGTCAAGAAATGATATTTAATAAGGCTTTTCAATAATCTCGATGAGTATAACACTTAAAGAAGTACTAACAGTAACGACAACAATCTAGAGATGGGTCTTACTTGCAAAATCGAGTACCAGGGCTTCCAAGTACGTTCAAGTATTTTCTATCTGGATAGGAAATTGACCCGTAATATAGTATGAATAAGGAGCATAATCGCGTTCTCAAATAAATACCTACTTAGAGACGATTGAACTTCCTACATCCATGCCAAGTCCTGTTGGAATAAAAAATACTTGCATAGGAAATTGAAACGTGACTGCCTTTAAATAAAGAGCACAATCGCGTTTACAAAGAAATACTTGCAAAGACAAACCATTAAAGTAAAAATACTTGCATACGAAATTGTGCCGTAGACTCTTACAAATAAGAAGCATGATCGCGCGACTGCCGAAGCCACGTCACGAATCAGCGAGACTCGGGCGAGCGTCGAACCCCGATGGAGCGAGTCCGAGTAGCCGTATAAAATACTTTGAAGTCTTGCAAGTATTTCGGGCGGTACCTGGTGTACGTACTTGGAAGCAAATACCTGGTGTAAAAACCTGGTCGCGTAAATACGTACCTTCCCTAACAATCGCTACACTCATGAAACTTGATGAGACAAACATAATGAAACATGTAAAAACCTATGTAATTTACTTGATGAGACAAACATAATGTGACCGACTTTTCACTATGAAATATATAGTACATCCCGAGGTGTAAAATATTATCACTTACTGTGCTATAATATACATATATTTACATCCCAAGCGTCAAATGAATGGCGAGATGTTAATATTACGTCACGAGATGTAATATATCCCATAGTCAAAAGCAGGCCTGAAACATGTAAAATAATATGTAATTTACCTGGGACGGTCCGATTTTGATTTGCGTTTTCCATTTTTTTCTGTAGGTTTACGACCAGTTTTCGTTTTTAGTTCAATGGTTGATGGAGTTTGATAGCATGAACCCTCAGAATCGGACCTGAAACAAAAAAGTGATACATACGTTAAAATAAAATAAATTGAAAAGTAGGCGGTGGTTCTGAAGTTTAGAGTCAGAAGAGTTTCGAATATTTTATACTTACATTTTTCCTTGACTTGTAATGGACTTACTCTACTTCAAGAAGAGAGCAGCGCCAGCAGGCACGATGAACTTCAACTGGTGTTGGTGATGGCGGTTGCCGACACTGACTTTACTGACTGAGTACAACAATTTACCGATCGCGGATCACGAGTGCACGACTGAAGTCCGGAGTCGCAAGTTACTTAGTTCACTTGGAATAATTGTAATGATCATAATGAAAAACGTAGTGACTTATAAGGCTGGAAATGACTAACATGAAAAGAAACTTAAAATCCTTGGGTTTTAGTGTGTGCTGGAACTTTTTTATTTGGTCGTATTTTAAACCTTCAAAAAGTGAATACTAAGCCAAATTAAAGTAGAATCAATTGCTGATACAACGAAAACACTTAGGGTTCACACACCATTTCCTTACAATTTTCATACAACGGTAGTTATATAAGCAGCGTAATGACAGCCCTGTGTAAAATAGCTGACTACCAAACATTAATTACGTTGCATCATTTCACAAATTTTATATTATATCGGAAACGCTGAAAGTTGATATGTAGCAATGGTCTTATTACAAACGCCTGATGTTGTGGAATTTTCCTGAAATATAAAAGACGTTTTAGGTATTTCGGTAAATAAATGTTACTAATAAATATGTAATATTACAAGTTTAAATTGAAATTGTGAAACATTAAACAGGTAATTATTATTTTAATAATTAATTTATAATAATCTATTTTGATACTTAATGGTTATTTTATTTATAATTTAAATAGCAATAATTTTATTATTTTTCAGCTACACATACATTACAATTTACAATTGTACAAAGACGATGAGATTGAAGATTTATTCTTAAGGAAAATATTTAGAAGTACATAATTTTTTATCTGATAATTTCTACAAGTGCGTAAGATCAAATAATTCTCAGGTAAATATATTAAGTATGTACCTATTAAACTTTTAAGTTTTTGTTGAATTATTAACCTAAGTACATATCTAATAAATCTTTGCATCTTATTTTCAGAATAAGGCTGTATACAATATGATCAAAACAGACAAAACAACAAATGAGGAACGGGAGCTACAACTGATCAAGATTTTTATGTATAATGGTTCTAACGCATTTTCGAAGCTGTAAATCTGTATGAAAGGTAAATATAGGTATATATATTATTTTATATTGATGCTTGTAAGTAAATCGTATAATTATGTTTGTTATTTTCAGAAAAAGTTTTCTAAAAACCTTTGAAATCTTGCGAAGCGGTTTTCCCAACAAAATCAGGATAATACACAGCATTACGTTGTAGTAGTTAACTTGGAAATCAAAGTAAATAATTCAAGAAAAATAAAAGGTAAACATAACACTTAGAACTTTTCTCATCAGGGATAAGCAGAGGCATAGTATAATGTCGGACAGACTATTAAATAATGTTGACGTTATTTTCAGGAAGCATCTGTTTGACTTTTGGTTACGATTTACCACTGAGATCACACATGAATATTTGCATTTGCAATGCTAACAGGATAACAGGTCAAGGAGCTATGCTGGAAAATTGAACACAATTATATTAGACCTGTTTAGTAAATTAATAAGGTATTTATTTGTTCTCTTCAATCCATTTTTTGTATCCTGTGTTGTAATTTATTTTGTTATTGTTAGTGATATGGTATTTTCGTAAAATAACATTTAAAATTTTGGTAAATTTTAGCTTTTCCACTTTTCAGTTTCTTCATACCAAATTCAGTTAGCTGTATAACAATTTTATAATTTCATCAAAATGCCTTATTGCTCGGTTTGCGATATTTACGTAGAAAATCGTTGCTGGACCAGTCATTTACGAACTAATAAACACAAAAATAATAGTACATTGCCCATGATTGAAAATGTTGAAATCTTACGTTCATCGTTTAAAGGACGTATTATTAGCTATAGAGTTTTTGCATCCAAAGATGAAGCAAATAATTTTCCAGAAACATTTTTTTGTAATATTCGCGAACAGGTTAAATGTTTAATAGATGAATCACTTAAAAAACATAACGCAGTAAAAATTAATTTTGAACTTTTTTCTTTATTTCTATTGTATAAAAATGATTTACAAGAAATCAAATCGTTTGCCACAAAAAATTTTGCTATCCATTTTAATTATGATTTTAATACTATTTACGAAACGGTTGTGACGTCATTGATGAAAAAAATTGAAGAATTTGAGGAGAGAGACAGTGGATGGGCATTCTTGTGTACTTTACATTTAGAAGTCAATGTTAATAAGTATCAACCACTTAGTGGATCTCATTTTATAGATTTACCTAAGTTTATAAAAAACAAAAAAGCGTGCTTGAATATTCGCAATAATGATAATTATTGTTTTTTGTGGTGCATTGTGGCTGCTTTGTATCCAACCAATCAACATGCAGAGCGAGTAACATCTTATCCAAACTTTCGCGATGTTTTAAATGTTAAGAACATTTCTTTTCCCATTACTTTTTCAGATATAGTTATTTTCGAAAGAAATAATCCCTTTTTAAATATTTACGTATACGGTTTAAAAAACAATAAGCTAATAACAGGTCCTCTGTACAGATCTGAATCGCGTAAGGGTAAATCTAAGAGTATTCATCTACTATTCTTAGAAAATGATCGTTCATCCCATTATTGCCTTATCAAAGACTTGCCTCGTCTTGTTAAAACCCAAATCACAAAACACCATAGCAAATTATATTTTTGCGAAAGTTGTTTATTGTTTTTTCCTACACCTAAACAAATTGATGAACATCTGTGTGGGGGAATCGTAACTATTTTACCCGAAAAAGGCTCTGTATTACAATTTAAAAATTATGATAGAAAACAAAACATTCCATTTGTCATATACGCCGATTTCGAAACATTGCTTGAACCAACATCCGTTAGTGAACCCGATACTGCAAACACAACATTTTTACAAAAACACGTGCCTGTAGCATTCGCCTATAACATTGTTTCTTCGTTAGATAATACTTTTAATGATGATGGATTTAAAAGTTATCGCGGATTTGACTGTGTTTCAAAATTTTTAGACTTTCTTTCTGCTGATGTTAAAAAGATTTACAAAATACTAACCGAAAACCAGATCATGACATTTTCAGAAGACGATGCGCGAGATTTTCAACAAGCTTATAAATGTTACATATGTGAAAACCTACTTTGGACTAATAAAGTTAGAGATCATTGTCATATAACAGGGCGATACCGTGGTGCTGCTCATAGGCATTGTAATCTACAGTATAAAATACCTAAATTCATACCGATATTTTTCCACAACTTATCAGGTTACGATTGCCATTTATTCATAAGAAACTTAGGTGAATTGCCAGGAAAGTTGAGAATTATTCCAAAGACTAAAGAACAATATATTTCATTTTCCAAATTCATACAGATTGCTGATAATGAATACGTTCAAGTGCGATTTTTAGACTCATTTAATTTTTTAGGAACTAGCTTAGACAAACTTGCGAAAACTATGCATAATGATGATTTCATCACACTACGCTCTCATTTTCCTAACAATGATCAATTCAATTTGCTTGCAAGGAAGGGAGTATATCCTTATGATTACATGACTCACTGGAAATGTTACGAAGAAACAAAATTACCTTCGAGGCATCACTTTTTCAGCGTTCTAACTAACCAAGCTATTTCAGATGAAGATTATAAACATGCTTGTTTGGTTTGGAATGAATTCAATATAAAAGATTTAGGTGAATATACTGATTTATATTTGAAAACAGATGTTCTTTTACTAACAGATATATTCCAGAAATTTCGAAAAACATGTAAACAGCATTATAAACTAGACCCTGCATTTTATATAACCGCACCTAGTTTATCATTTGACGCAATGCTATTGAAAACTGGTATTCAACTTGAACTAGTTTCTGACTTAGCCATCATACGAATGATTCAAAACGGTATTAGAGGTGGTTTGTGTATGTGCTCTCATCGCTATGCAAAAGCTAATAATAAGTACTTATCAAAATGCGATGCATCAAAACCACAATGTTTTATAGTTTATTTGGATTGCAATAACCTTTATGGTTACAGCATGTGTCAATATTTACCATATTCAGATTTTAGATTTTTAAATCAAAATGAAATAAGTAAATTACATGTTGAATGTATTGATGATAATGCGCAATGGGGTTTCATACTAGAAGTCGATCTGTTTTATCCTGAATCCTTACACAGCGATCATAATGACTTACCTTTTTGTCCTGAAAAATGCATACCACCTGGAGGTAAAACTAAAAAACTGGTTTCAAATTTATATAATAAGTATAACTATGTGATTCATTATGTGCATTTAAAAAAATGTTTGGAACACGGTTTGTTACTACGTAAAATTCATAGAGTTATCACATTTAGACAAAGTCCTTATTTAAAGCAATATATCGAATTAAATACACGACTACGTCAAAAGGCAAACAGCACATTTGAACAAGATTTCTTCAAGTTGTTAAATAATAGTGTTTTTGGAAAAACCTTGGAAAACACTGAAAAGAGAGTGTCTGTTCATTTGGTTAATCAGTGGAATGATATGAATAATAAAACCAAAAAGTCCTCCTACGCTGAGAGACTCGTAAGCAACCCATATTTTCATAGCGCCTCAGTTCTAACCGAGAACTTAGTAGCGATACAAATGAAACCAGATCAGATAATTTTAGATAAACCTATATATATTGGCTTTACCGTTTTAGAACTGTCTAAATCACATATGTACCACTTTCACTATAATTTAATCAAACCTTTTTATAAGAAAAGAGTGAAGTTATGTTATACGGACACGGATTCTTTTGTTTACGAAATATATACTAATGATTTTTATCGCGATATTAAACATCGGTTCTTGCAATACTTCGACACCAGTAATTATAGTAAAGAAAATGAATATTTGTTACCTCAAATAAATAAAAAAATTCCAGGTCTTTTCAAAGATGAAATGGGAGGAAAAGTAATTACAGATTTCGTTGGTTTAAGATCTAAACTTTACTCATTAAAAACAGAGGATAAAATAATAAAAAAAGCAAAAGGAGTGAAATCTTCTGTAGTTCGTGATCTTAGTATAACTGATTACGAAAACGTTTTATTTAATAGTAATGTAATTCGTAGACAAAATATCGTGTTTAAATCCATTAAACATGAAATATTTACGCAAAGTGTTAATAAAATTGTATTATGTAGCAACGATGATAAACGTGCGATATCTACTTGTAAGATCGCAACCAAAGCATGGGGTCATTGCTCATTTTTGAAATAAATAAATAATTAAATTTCATAATGTTTTTATAACTTTAGCTATCACTCTTCTATGTGCTACTAGAATTTAACTGCTTGAATAATAACTAGAATATGTTATATTAAATTAGTCGTAAGAAATGATCATTGGCACTTAACAAATGTACATATGTCTTAAAATGTTCTAGTGAAGTATATACTATTCTGTATCTATAGATTATAAGTATAATAAATGTTTATTAAATGAATTAAAATAGTAATTAATATTGTTTTATTTCAAACACACTATTGTATATTATTTGCATTAAAATTATGAGCGCACAGGTAACATCGCAGGGCTACGCTAGTTTACGATAACAACATACATAGATTGCATGTTAATGACCTTTAAATGCAAGCTTGCAAGTTTGCATGTTGACGTTCAAGTTCAACGCTTCAACACAATATTCGAACGACTTTTATTTAATGATTAGTCAAGGCTATTCCATCTTTATTGTTATGTAGATAAGATTTACATTCCATGTTGTGTTACGATCATAACAACGCTCGCACAAATGCTAAGTTAACAATTTTAGAGTCAACGTGACTTATAAACTTAGGGCTCGTACACACAGTCCTGTTAGTGAATAATATCTTTCAATGATTACATAAAAATCTAATACACTGATCAGATTCGTTTAGCAAATGATTGTTTATTTTATTTGATCTTAATATATTTAATTCGTACTCAATAATCTTAATAAATGTATGAAAACTATATAACCCAATACATTTATGTAGTGTATAAATTCGCTAAACGATTTAGTTCCTTGATCGTACTAAAACTTCGTTTTAAATACAAACAATATTGCTTAGTCAAACAGGTCTATGTGAACGAACCCTAACTTATAATGTTGCAATGCTTGTTTCCTGCCACGGATAATTAACTATATAAAAAGATATCTAAATTTAGGTTATTTATGAAATATTACTCGCTTTGAGTACTTGTACAGTATTATAGATATTTGATATATCAGTGAGCGTCATAATCATGTCTTCGGTGAGTAAAATACGTATTATTTTAAATCTTATTTAGAATATTATAATCTAGGTCATGATTGTTTCCCAAGAATAAGGTGCTAATCATTTGTTATCATTTTGTTTCAGATTTGCGATTCAGAAATTCTATTCAGCCAGTACGCTCAGAACCCTTACGAAGGACTTTCTGAGACGATTTGCAACGAACCCCCGCACTGCAGTCAAGTTACGAAAGAAAAGAAATCCAAACGACAGCGTCGAGAAAAGCCTTCTCATAAGAAACATCCATCAAAATCTTTCGTGATGAGTAAACTGCATCGACGCGGGATAAAACTGATCAAAATTTCAGTCATTGATTTGTGCAACAACAATACAAGTGATACTGATAGTGACAGTGAGAACGTTGTAATAAATGCACAATATATTGTCAAAGATGCTATCGATAGTGTTATGGACGAAACTGAGTCTTTAGTTAAGAAAATATCAAAATCTTTAATAGATAATGACTTTTAATAACTTTTTGTGTAAACTCGTTGATAAGAGAAATGTTACATTGTTTTTATGTAATTTAGTATAAGGTTAAATATAGTTTTGAATATTATAAACAAATAAAAGCATATTTATCATATTATAGCTTTTTATTTAAAACACCTAACCACATAAGTAGCTAAATACTTCATTTCCACGCTAAATACTTTCTTATACATAGTACATTTTTGAGCGCACATTGCTTTGAATGAGAATTACAATTTAAATTTGAATCTACATTACAGTATTTTTTATGCAAAATAGATAAATTAGGACACTGGTTTTCATCAAGTTCTGATACCTTACAATTTACACATAGATCTTTTATCCACTGCGCCTTCTCCAAGCCTTTGACAATAATATCTTTATTTTGTAAGTATGGAACGATTAAACGATGAAATTCCTTGTAGTCAATATATCCTTCATTCCAATAAATGCCTCTGTTTCTTTCTAACCATTTTACTTGGTTTTTTTCATGACTTGTTAAGTATCTGAACAAGTATGGAGGTTTAACTAAGAAGGTTTGAGTGTAATCACGGGTGGCCAGAGCTAATTCTTTTACTATAAAATTGTTGTTGAAGTCCTTAAATCCTTGAACGTCTATTAATATAGTTTCAGGATTCATGATATTTTCCTCACGGTATTGCTCAATGGCTTATACTCAACGATACAGTCGTTTAATATGAGGCAGTATGCTGAAGTTTGATCGGGTATAACCGAATCAGTTTCAATTTCCACTCTTACATCCACAACCGGACCTACTTTCAAGTTATCTGCTTGCCTGGAGCAGTCAATAACAAAAAGCGGCGCCAAGTCTTTAAATTGTTTTTCGCTTAATAAAGGTTCCGCACGGCGTCCGTAATATGACTGTTGAAATCTAGTGTATTGCTCGTATAATAAGGCAATTCTGTTATCAGCAAAATTCACATTTAGATTTTCATATGGGAAGTAGTTTGAATTGAGGTATACTCTAACATCACGAATGTGACAGTGATCGAACAGAGACATATCAGAGCTTGCATTGTTTTTCCTATTTGTCTGTAAACCGATAATAACATATCTCGGTTTCTCTATTTGCGACGAAGTTTTAATAGACCAAGTATGTTTCGTTGTTTTAGGTAAAGTCGGATATTCGTACAGGTCCCAATTTCTAAAAATCATCTGGAGTGGTCGATCTTTTTCTAACAGCTTTAGCAAACTTATTTTCTCTTTGTCTGACACTTTAACATGTGGTACACGCCAAACAATTTTATTTATCTGAACATCATCTACAACTTCACCGGTATTCAGTTTTACAGCGTTCAGGTTAGTATTGCTTCGTAACAATATCAATTCGTGTCTACTATTTATTACTACTTTCTTAAAATCTTCTGCAAATCCAAGAATGTTACAAAGTGGTATGGAAGCAGAAAAATTACCTCCATTAATATTTTTTATGCCATCAATTTTCCAACCCCATGCATAAGATATCTTTGACTCACTCTCATTCATTGACACTAATGATTTCATCGTAGTAGTCACACCAGCGTTTTTTATTTTATCTATTTCCACTCCATTTAATTCGTATCTTATATCTTGAAACAGGTAGAGAAGAAAATTATTTGTTAAAGAAATACTACTCGCTTTATCTTTTGAATCTTTTTTGGTGACGATTATAGTTCCTTCCAAATACAAAGTGCTAGCTGATGGTAGTATATACAGATCCTGTTGATTAATAGGTATGCGGATTTCATCGTTTCTGTTGAAGCTTGTTACGTAGGGTTTGTAAGAATGAAATTCAATTCCTTCAACAGTGTTGTCGTAAGTTGGAGCAGATAAAACATCTAAGATATTCATTTTAGCAAACCGATGGCTTTAAGAAATTCCTTATTATCTCTTGTTAATTTTATTTTTTTCTTAGACCGAGGTCTTATTTGCTTGATCACTTTAGTAGAACTGACATTTCCCATTGGTTGATGCACATATTTATTGTAGTCAATCATTTTTTCTTCTGAGATGTAAATATAGCTGTACTTCTTCACCGCGTAAGTTTATTAAGCGATTGTTTATATCTAATAGCCTGATATGTATACAGCTTATGATGTTTTGGTTGATTGGAAAGTATATAACGTTTTTAGGAATTTCTATAATTCTATATCCAGGTGGTACGTTGAGTGCGAATTCGTGTACAATGTGACTGGGTTTTCCGTTTATGTACGAACCACTTACAATATCACATTCTATCCTGATCACGGTCGTAGGCAAAATGTTGACTGGTAAGTCAGACACATGCCATTTATTTGCTTTTAAAATCTGTTTATTGAATCCCAATAATTTCCCAAAAGTCCCTTCTTTAGTAAAATTTATATCTTTAGTACAGTATATCAAAGTTTTTAAAGTGTTGTTATTACACTGAACTTTTATTAAACAATCTTTTATTTCCGATTTTAAATAATCGTTTATATCTTGTAATTCATAAGTACCTTCAGGTATTTCAAGGACTTCGGTAGAGCCATAATATAACTTATTGTTCGATTTGTCAATGTTGGGAATTGAATTAAATGTTGAGAAATGCAATAATGCACACTCATAATGTCCATCGAGTTGTAATGTATTAGGATAATATGTACATAAATCGGACGAGTTTCCAGTTATCGACAAGGTGAATGACATGGTGAAACTGATTGAAATAAAAGAAATACATAATATTTATAAGTATTTATTCCAAAATTCACCTAGATATTCTAAACATAAGTGTCCACAGTTTACTGTATCAAATTGTTGAAATCTAGTGTAGTTATAAAAAACATTACAATTTTTAAAGTACTGAATTAATTCCATTGGAGGTTTCAAATCCCCAAAGCTATCAAAGTATTCACAATAATTGTTTATTTTAGCATAAGCTACCCAATGCGTTCCTTCATTTCGTGAATCGTCTAAGTTGACGATAGCACATTCAAGGCGTTTTGGTGTTCTTGGTAACTGATCCTTCATATAGACTCCTCGAAAGTATGGGATGTCACGTGCATGCTCACTAATATCGATATTAGTTAAAGGACGATTAGGTAGCCTTTTATTCAGTTTTTTGATTTTATAAACAAACCTTTACCATTTTTATGCGGTTTAATGTATAAACCTTTGCCTAACTTTAATGACTCCATTGTTTTATTATGACGTTCTGTTTCCCGTAAATTTTGCTGGCTTGCTTTGTAATCATTAATAGTTTTTGCAATGCCAGCCGCACCACCAGCTAAAGTTCCTAAAGCTGATAGCCCTGCGAAAATTGGGATTAAAGGCAGAATTCCTCCGGTCTTAGGTAAAGGTATCACTCGCGGTACTCGAATTTTCGAAATGTTTGGAAATATTTTTTTTGCTGCTGAGTAAGCAACATTGATTAAAGTTTTGTTATCCCTTGGTTTCAGTTTCTTGATTTTTGATCTTATTTTCGACACGAAACTTTTAAATGTTTTAATTCCGGAACCAGATTTCAATTTGGCTTTCATAATTTTGCTTACTAACCATGAACTAACTTTTTCGCCTTTGCCAGCATCTTTCGATTTCAGTCTTTGTTTAGCCATATTTAGAAGTTGTAAATCCGCTTTGTGACGATTATGTAAGTCTGTGTGATTTGCGTATGCAATATCGTGATGCATACAAGCTTCGTCTAGTTTATTCACACCTCGATCGCCTCGCAGCAATCGCTTCTCAAGTTTTGTTCCTGGTCCACAATAGTTATATCCAGGCAAATGAAGTTCAAATGGCAAATTATTAATCACAGTATTGACTAGTCCACTGCCTTGCATATTCCAAAGAGTAATGAATGAAAAAAATCTTACAAACATGGTTATATATTATTATCTTACCCCACAATTGCATCTTTATCAATCCAACTATTTTCTTCGTTGCTTAAGCCCAGCCATTTCACATAAAGTTTCTTTCCCTTCCTTTTAAGTATCTTTTCTATCAAATAAATACCTGGATGACTAGTTTTTTGAAGTTCTTGTTCATAGAAAGATCCTCTAATAAGTTGCTTTCGATGATCTTCTATACGATATGTTACTGGTATGGTGTTATTTATCCTTTTTACAGTAAATATTTCAGTTGACCAATTTGGAGTGTAACCTTTAGCAAAAATATGTTTGTATTTGCTGATCCGAACGTTTTCACCCACTTTGAATTTAGGTTGACATCGACGTGATATAAGTTTATGGGTTTTTTGAATATTTTCTCTTATCTTTGACTTGTTCGAATGGTTTACCTCGCTTGGTTTATATTTGGTGGTATGATGTTTTGTATTATTGTAGGTCTGTAGAATAACTTTTAAGGGTAAACCTATCCATTTATAGTTTCCAATTAGACTAAAGTATTTATACATTTTATTTTTAATTGTTTTAATTACCCGTTCTACGATCGAAGCTTTCTTGGTTGAAAACGAAGAGTAGTGGTTAATATTGTAGGTCTTCATAAGCTTTTGGAATGTTTTATTATAGAATTCTGTTCCAGAATCAGTTTGTAAATTATCAGGTTTTCGATTGCTGGTAGTTAGTATTCGTTCAAATGCACGAGTAACATAAAGTTTACTTTTGAATTTTAATGGTTCTGTCCAGGCATACTTTGAGAAACAATCAATCACCACTAAAATGTAGTTATAACCCTGATTAAACCTTTGTAGATTCTGCATATCTATTAGATCAGCTTGCCATAAGTCATCTATGTCTTTTATAATAACTGAACGTCTACCAAAGTTTCTTCGTGCCGCTTTGTGTAGTTCATTAACAATTTGTTGTTTTGCCATCACGGAGCTTTTTCAAGTATTTTATTTACTTCTGCTTTGTTAGAAAAGTTATCTTCCAAATGAACTAAAACTTCAGGTGTCTTCGCTTTTAAAGTGGCTTGGACTGTTGCTTGTGCATCTTTTATGATTTGAGCACGCAACAATCCAATCATTATTTTCAGTTCCTTTATTGTGTGATCGCATTTTTGATCGACGTAATCCTTGTTCACAGCATCGTCTTTGTCTACAGGAGATCTTACTCCTCTCAATCTAGATTTTTTAAAATCATAATCACTACTTTCGGATTTTAGCAATGCATTTTCTTTGGATTCTAATAATTCAGAAAAACGCATTCGCTTATGTATATGATGTCCGAATTTATCTACATTCATCTTTAAGGTGTATTATATTTAAAGGTTTATAATAAAATGAACGGTGAAAATTGTGTATCATTTATTTATTACTTAATAATTTTACTTTCACGCAGTTCCTCAATAATAGATATAATTTCATTATCTAAGCCAGTGTTACCAGCGTCTCGAGATGCAATTAATAATTTTAACCTATCCACAAGTTCATTAGGATCGTCCCAATATACAAAATCGGTATTTTTTTTCCACATTTTTGTCAAGGGTAGCCCTTTCCCTTTTGTTTGGTTATTTTGATTAGTACTTGACAGTTTGAAAAGAGGTTTTATAACTTGCAAATATTTTTGTCCCTTATTACTTTTTATTGGTTTGCTTGGATCAAAGTCTCGACGATGTGCGTTTGTGGCAACCAACATCATTTTATAATTCTGCAAATCAGACTCTGTAACCGTGCTTAAATCTACATCCTTTTTCATTAACAATTGTTTTAGTCCAGGAGTACTTCGATATCTCTGACCAGTAACGGTGATGTAATTGTCGCTGATCGTTATGAAAGCAGAACCTAACATCAATTGTCCTCGCTCCGCTCGAACACCAAATGGAATATCTGTCAATGCTTCTGAAGATATTGACCAGGATGATGTATTACGCACTTGATTGTTCTCTTCTAATGATTGGTACGAGTCGTCAGTGTCGGTATCACATTCATTTTCTTCTGCGTCGTTGTCCCCTTCATCACTTGAAAGTCTTTTTTGCAAAGTATCGTTTTCAGCCGGAACTTTTGTTTCTTCAACTTCTTTTGTTCGTAAGAGGTCAGTTTGCTTATTGCTGTTAGCTATACAATTGAGAGACTCTGTTACAGGTCTAAAAACTGATTCCAATGCCTGCTTATTTTCAGTCTCAAAATCACGCATCTTTCGTACCTTCTTCTTGACAGCTTCTGCAGCATCGACGATTTGTTTTTTCAGTGATTTTTCCATTACGGTAGACTTTGATAGTTATCGATTAAGAGTTGGTTCAGTAATAATGATATCATGTAAGCATCATAGTCTTAAATATTTGTATTACTAATCAAAGACTACAAAAGTGTCAAATTTATTTCTATAGCATCCGTTATTTTTGTTGCAATCTTTATTAATTACAACATAATTAAAGGGTTCACTCCAAATTTTAGAACACATTTCACGAAATTCAAGCCATGTCATATCAGTGTTAACATGTTCTTCATAAACATGCCTCAAGTTAATATCATCTTGTTTGAATAATATAATTAAGTTTGCATTATCTCTTACTAACTGTTTAGGGATTTTGCTATATGTTTGATTTAGATAAAAACAGTCGATATGTTTGTGCCTTCCCATCGCGAAATAATCACGCATGTTATTTTGATTTTCGCAAGCAACGTCATCAAATATAATCACGGAATTTGGTTTTGCGTCTTGAACACTTATAACTTCCTCATTCCCTTGATATTTCTGAAGTGAGGTAGATGGTACCCGTTGTAAAACTTTTTCTAAAAAAATGTACTTAGGCTGGTGTAAGGTTTTTGAATAGACATAAACATTTTGAAACCGTAAACCATTTTCATGTATAAGAAGTCCAATAAGTAAATTTGTTTTTCCACAATTTGATGGTCCACAAATGATACATCGTACAGAATTAGGTAACAATTCTCCATGACGCAAACTAGTTTTACAATAATCATCGCAGATTGTGTTTACATGCAATGATTGTGGTTGTTTAACAAATTTCATGGCGACTGCTTGAAACGGTTACCTATATTAATAATGAGTCAATTAATGTGTTACATTAACATTTATAACATGAAAATCATTGTGGCTAGGTAACTCGAATAAATGTACGAACAACCTCACCATGGCTGTCCTTCAATATAAGATAATGTGTGTTTTCCAAATCAGATTTCACCAAATTTGCATCTGTTGGTGGAACAAATCTTCTGGTTGCTCTTTATAGCTATCTTGGTGCTTCAATGAAACGTCATACGTACATATTTTGCTGATCAGTTTGCAAATCTCGAATAGGTAAATATAATCTCGCCGCTAGAATTCTTGAACTTAACACGTTTTTGAAAGCAGATTTTATTGAATCAAGCATTGTAGTTATTTATTAGTTGTGGTGATACAAAATTGAACCTTCTCACGACTAAAGTAAGAATCTAATGCAGCGGTAAATTACGGTGAGAAAGACCGAGTAGAATTAGGCGCTGAACTAGTATATACTAGAATTGAATTTGAGATAAGCCACCCAACGATATCAAAAAATGTTATTGGGCATTCTACCCCACCGAGAGTGACTGAGGCGAACGGAGCTGTGAGCCGAAGGAACGGTAGGTGGGGTAGAATGCCCAATAATATACTACTTAGCTGCCTACTTACCAAACCATGAAGCCTCATTTTCTGTGAATGAAAGACCCTCAGGAGAGTTGAGAAGGTCTGGTATCACTATGGTTGCGAAACTGATGGCCATGCCCAAATCCAAAAGCAGCAGGTTTGGTGCCATACTTGCTAGTAGCTGTAACCCCTTGTCGGTCCAACAATCTTATTAAGATTACCAATTTTTTGTTGAATTCGGTCACGCAATCTTAATAAGATTGTTGTGCCCGCCATTTCGCGCGCGTTCGTTTTGACTGTTTTATGCTTCCTAGGCCGGGTCTACACGTGTGTAAGGACGCATACGTTTGCGGACATAGACAAGGATGACGTAAATTCATTCAAATAACCGGCAACACCGATACGGGCTCCTTGAAGATTTTTTAAAGTCGCCACATCTCAGTAGACGTCTCGACTAGAGCTTAGTGACGTGGCCGCCTTTGTTTTGGTGCCAGTTTTTACGTAAATTATTCTGTGAGTGAGTTTGTGCCGAAAGAAAAATATGGAACGGTAAGTGATGAACAGTTTTTACCAGCGGCATTGTGTGTTTGACCTAAATTCCATCAGAAAAATGTATTTCAGCGAAAACAGCACTCAATTGTTCTCGCCGCGCCAGCCATTGACCTTTTTTTCTCGGGAGTGTTTTGTTTTGTGATTTTGCAAAATTCTTATCAAACTATCGTTGTTATTATTCCTACACTAATTAGTAACGCCTCGGAAGCCGCTAATTGAAGTGATAACGCCGGTACTTTGATTTTAGTAGAAAACAAAAACATTTGACCCAAAAATTCACCGGGAATCGTGACGTCACAAACGATATTTCTGCGACCTTGAAACACTGGATGTGGCATACGGATTTTAGTACCTGTAATATTTTTAGGAGACTGTTTTTTGGTGTGGGTCGTTTCTTATTGCTTTCTTTCTACTTTTGGATGTACATTTTTTTTTTTTTTTCAGGGTGCGCCTCGCCTGATCCGCCATCTTCGCCTGTGCGCGGGTGCGCCTCGCCTGATCCGCCATCTTCGCCTGTGCGCGGGTGCGCCTCGCCTGATCCGCCATCTTCGCCTGTGCGCGGGTGCGCCTCGCCTGATCCGCCATCTTCGCCGGGCGCGCCTTGCCTGATCCGCCATCTTCGCCCGTTTTTTTTTTAAACGGAAAGATTCTCGTCTAGGACGATGTCTCATTGTTCAGTTTTAATTTTGAGTCATGAGTGCAAGTACGCTCAGTGCGCTCAGTACTGCGTGTCGCATCCATGTTACCGTAGATCTTTGTATGTGTTTTTTTCGTAAAATTTATCATCTTGCTGATTGTTTTTTGTAATGTTTTTTTAGGCAACAAGCCTTTGTTTTGTGTATTTTCATTAGTAAATATCATCATCATGTACATTGTGCAATAATATTTCAAAGAAATACAATAGTACTTGCTCTGTGTCCAAATTACGAAAGGTCTTTGTTTTGTCATCATTTTCAAGTGTTTACATTGTGACTCATTGTTCGTAAGCTAAACAATTCTAACACCTAAGCCCTTGTCTGCGATAAGACTGTGTTTCAAATAGCGTAATAGGATACGGCCGGCCGGCCCCAGACCCAAGGCCAGAGCGGGCGACTCGCCGCGCGACCGACCAAGGGTTATCTACATTTAA